>JAKUAV010000002.1:0-1442710 GCA_030566815.1 Sungouiella suratensis | reverse complement strand
TGATAATGTCTTGGGAACTAGTCTCCTCAGCGGGAATCTCGGAAGTGGAAGTGATGACATCTCCATTCTCGTCAGTGGTAGTGATCACAACTCCTGATTCGGTGGAAACTGATCCATCGGAGAAAGTAGTGGTCCACGTGACAATGTCAGAAGTGGTTGAAGTTTCCTCAGCAGGAATCTCAGAGGTGGAGGTGATAACATCTCCATTCTCGTCCGTGGTAGTGATCACAACACCAGATTCCGTAGAAACAGATCCATCGGAGAAAGTAGTGGTCCAAGTGACAACGTCAGAAGATTCTCCCTGAGAGGAATCATTACTGGTGGTAGCCGCGCTTGTTGATGTCGCACTATTTTGGTCTGATGTTGGTGCAGGAGTATCAGACGCGGGTGACGATTCACTAGTAGTAGATTCACTAGCAGTGGATTCACTAATCAAAGATTCACTACTAGTGATTTCGCTGGTAGTGATTTCGCTGGTAGTGGTTTCACTGGTACTGGTTTCACTGGTGGTGAACTGATTAGTGGAAGACTCACTAGTAGAAGAAACACCATCAGAAGACTCACTGGTAGTGATTTCACTAGTAGTGGATTGACTAGTACTGGATTGACTAGTAGTGGATTGACTGGTGGTGAAATCATTGGTAGTAGACTCACTGGTACTAGATTCACTGAGTCCACTTGTACTAGATTCACTGAATTCATTGGTAGAAGATTCAGCGGTAGTAGATTCAATGCTGGAAGACTCCTTACTGGAAGATTCACTTCCACTGGTAAAAAATTCACTAGTAGAAGTATCACTGCTAGAATAGTCACTGGATTCATTGCTGGAAGATTCACTGGTAGATGAACCACTGGTCGAAGAATCACTAGTACGGAATTCACTGCTGGATGAATCACTGGTAAAAGAATCACTAGTAGTGGAAGAATCACTGGTTGAAGATTCACTTCCACTGGTAGTAATATCACTGGTTGAAGATTCACTGCTAGTAGATTCACTGCTGAAATGCTCACTGCTAGTAGATTCACTGGTAGAAGACCCACTTTCACTGGTAATAGATTCACTTGCTGAATATTCACTGGTACTGTATTCACTGGCAGAAGAATCTGTGATAGAGGATATGCTGGTCAGAAAATCACCGCTGGAAGACTCACTTGTGAAAGAATCATTGCTGGATGATCCACTGCTAGAAAATTCAGCTGTAGAAGATTCTCTGGTAGTAGAATCACTGAGGGAAGACTCATTTTCACTGAAGGAGAACGAACTTGAAGTGGAATCAGTAGTGGATGATTCACTGGATTCACTAGTAGTGGAATCACTGGAAGCAAATTCACTGCTAGAAGATTCTTTGGTAGTAGACTCACTGGAAGAAGATTCACTAGTAATGAATTCACTGGTAGTAGATTCACTAGTAAGGGATCCACTGGTACTGGAATCACTGGTTGAAGATTCTCTAGTGATGGAGTCGCTGCTGGAAAAGCCACTGGAATCACTAGTAGAAGATTGAGTGGTCCAGGATTCACTGCTGGAAGGATCGCTAGTTATTGTTTCACTAGTAGTGGACTCACTGGTGGAAGAATCACCTGGAGTGGACTCACTAGTGAAAGAATCCCCTGGAGTGGATTCATTGGTTTCACTGGGAATGGATTCAGTGCTGGAGGAATCACCACCAGAAGACTCACTTGTAGAAGTAATACCATCAGAAGACTCACTTGTAGATTTGCTGGCAGAATAATCACTAGTACTGATTTCACTAGTAGTGGATTGACTAGTACTGGATTGACTAAAACTGGATTCACTGGCAGAAAATCCACTGGTGGTGGATTCACTGGTAGTAGACTCACCAGTAGTAGATTCACTGATCGAAGATTCAATGGTGGCAGAATCACTAGTAGAGGATTCACTAGTAGACGAATCACTGCTGGAATATTCACTAGTGGTAAAATCACTAGTAGACGAATCACTAGTAGTAGAATCACTAGTAGTAACACTGGACTTGCTAGTAGTGGAATCACTGAATTCAGTGGTAGCAGATTCACTGGAGGTAGAATCACTAATACTGGTTTCACTGGCAGTAGTGGATACACTGATTGACAAATCGCTAGTCAAGGATACACTGATCGACGAATCGCTAGTGGAGGATTCACTGATGGAAGACTCACTGGGAATAGATTCACTAGTAGTGGACTCACTGAAGGACGTTTCACTGTAAGTAGTTTCACTGTAAGTAGATTCACTGTGAGTAGATTCACTGGCAGAGGAACCACTGGCAGAAAAATCACTAGTACCGGTTTCAGTGGCAGACGATTCACTAGTAGTGGATGAAGATTCAGTGGTGGTGAATTCACTGCTAGAAGAGTCACTAGTTGACGAATCACTGGATTCACTGCTGGAAGAGTCACTATTAGACGAATCACTGGACTGACTGCTAGAATAATCACTTGTAGTAGATTCACTGATGGAAGTTTCACTGCTAGAATAATCACTGCTAGTAGACTCGCTGTCGGAAGAATCACTAGTAGAAGATTCACTGACTGAAGAATCATCGGTAGAAGATTGAGTGGTCCAGGGTTCACTGGTCGAAGATTCAGTAGTAGAAGATTCACTACTGGAAGAATCCTTGCTCGAGGATTCACTTGCAGATGAATCACTGGTCGAAGACTCACTGGATTCACTGGTTGAAGACTCACTGGGCTCACTGGTCGCGGATTCACTGGTCGAAGAATCACCGGAAGAATACTCGCTTGTGGAGAACCCACTCGTGGATGCTCCACTGGGCTCACTGGATTCGATGGCCGAAGAATCACTAATAGTAGATTCACCAGTAGGAGATTCACCAGTAGAAGATTCACTAGTAGAAGATTCACCGTCCGAAGAGTCACTGGTGGAAAAGTCACTAGTTGTGGATGAAGATTCACTAGTAATGGGTTCAGTGCTGGAAGATTCGCTGGTCGAAACTCCACTGGTGATAATTGCACCAGAAGAAGATTCACTAGCGAGGGACTCACTGCTAGTAGATTCACTGATGGAAGTTTCACTGCTGAAATACTCACTGCTAGTAGATTCACTAGTAGACGAATCACTGCTGGAATACTCAGTGGTAGTAGATTCACTGGTGGTGAGCGAGCTCAGATAGGCCGACGAGGAGCTGGCGGGCACCGACAGGGAGGTGGACGAGGAACGGGTGGTGAACGTCGGTGTCTCTGACGCCTCGAACTGTTCAAGGTTGGGGCATTCGCAGTTGACGGGTATAGACCGTGCCAGCGGGTTCGTGCCGGTGTAGATCACCTCTTTCCAGTCGCTTGAGGGGGTGAAGCCATTCGACGTGTAGCCCGTGCCGACATTGAACTGCTGCGACATGGTCTGCCGGCCCACCGTCAAGATGCCCGTGTCTGTGGCGTACGAAATCGACGTGAACGCCAAACTGCTTCGAATTGGGCGCGAGCCACTCTGCAAGTCGTAGACATTGATGACAACGTTTGATGTCGTCAGCCACTCCGTGATGAGAATGTAACAGAGGGTGGTTTGCAACTTCACATACTGTGTGGCGGGGAACCCGAGCAGCTGCGACAACTGGAGGTGCGACCCGCGGTTCAACGACCAGCACCCCAGCCCCGAAACGTCTTGCAGGTGCTCGAAAGTGGCGTAGTCCAAGCACACCCTGCCGTTGTTGATGAGCTCCTCGTTCTGCTGGAACACAACGGTCTCCGGGTTGTCTCTGCCATACAAGGCAAGTGCGCCTGCGTTGGTCACGGTTCCGGTGGGTGCGAAACTGCCCGTGTTGGTGAAGTTGAACAATACCACGCCGCCCGAGCTGATCTGGAAGGTCAGGGCGGTGATGTCGATGTCGGGCTCAAAGCACGAGACAAACAACGTGCCCGAGTTCACCCAGGTGCCAAAGTCGAAGTCGGCTGCTCCGTAGTTGTAGAGCCGCATCTCTCCTGCGTTGGTGCCCTCGGTGGTCATGGTGAACACGTCATGGGAGTACACGTCGAATCTGGAGTTTTTTTGCGTGGTCAAGGAGGTGATGGAAAGCTGTGTGGACCGTGCGGCATTGACTCTGACGTAGGAGCCCGAGTACACTGTGGTGGCGGGGAAGCTCAAAACGGCGCCCTCCTGCGCATCCATGATCAAGGCACCGTATATCTGGTAGTTTCCCGAGGACTCCACCACCTGCTGGACATTCGGATAGTACCATGCGGTCGCCGATGGGACGGACACGGTCCCCACAACCAGAACTGTGTCTGTGCTATAAGTCGTGGTTGACCGTGAGCTCGTCGCGGCAGCGACAACGTTGCAGAGTAGCGCAAGCAGTAGACATATGAGCGGTTTCATTTTCGGCGAGGTCGAGTGTTACTTTTCTGCGGGAGTCTCCATTTAAAAGTGGGTCCGTGTAAGCAGCTTGGCCATGCATGCTCTTCTGGGAGCTGCTCCACTGTAAAGGAGAAGTGGACGTGTGGCATGACCGCCATAGAGGGTTGTGCAGATGCCTGACGTAGGCTCCTGTGTATCTTGGCGCTCATCCGTTCTTTGGGTCAGGATGCACGGAAATTTCACCTTTGGCAGTGGCCATACAGCGTCCGGGGAGGATCTTGCAGCCATGCAGTCGGAGTGGTTGTTTGCACCCACTATGCGCAATCTCCTATGTGCACGGATGCACACGCACGAGCGATCGAAAAAAATTTAGCTTTTGGGATATTCAAGTCGTGCTGTCTAGTTGAGTTGCTGTCTAGTTGAGTGATCAGCTCCACTTTACATCACTTTCATGTCGTTTGCGTGTCAGGAAGGCTACCCGTCGCTTATCCCATTGTTCGCGGCATAAGCGAAACACCCACCTTCCATCGCGCGAATAATCTCCCTCATACACAATTCATGCATTGCCCACTCGCTACTACCCGGGGCTCGTGTGCCTCCAGAAACATTTGACACTTTCTGCTGGACCCGCACTCCAACTGGTGAGCCACATGCCGACCTTTAGCTTTCTGAGGTACAAGTCAGCACTAGATAATTTGGGATGCCGTGTGCACGAGATCATGGCCATAAATGGCGGAGACAAATGTCCCTTTCCTATTGCGCAATGCATTCTTGATTTGGAATCACAAAGCTATCAAGCAAGTACGATTCTCTTACAGTGCTCCGTAAGGCATGACATGTTCACTTATGTTTGGCAGCCTCAGCGCACATGCTGCCAATGGAGAAGAGAACTTCTTTGTTCCTCGCACAATCGAATACGAAACATTGGGTCTTGGTAGAGTATTATACATTTGCTGAGACATACATTCCCCAGGTCAGATGCCGGTGGTGGGGGAGATCTGTTGCAAAAATAGGATTGCAAGTTGGGATGACCTTCCTGCAGAGCACTCTGCTGTACAGAAGACGCCATGCACTAGAGTGGGAGGTGCATAAGATGGAACAGTAAGCTCGCGTCTCCCTGCCATTCACGGTGTTCACAAATCGCCGAAAAATCTTGGTCTGCTTCGGGATTCCTGAGCTTGGCTCGCTTCAGCTTGTCAATCGATTTTTCTAGGATCACGCCGCTTTAAGCCACTCCACATCTTGGCTCGAATCATTCCCTCGATGTGTTGTGCATGTAGGTGCCCGGTGGTACTAGCTGTGATTGATACAGGCGAAAAATTCCGGTCAGGCACCACGAGAATCGAGCTCAAGACAAAATGTGTGGTGATAATGAGTGGTAATAATGAGTGGTGCATGAAGTTTCCGTAATTGCTTTTAAAGTCTAGGAATCTCTGGCTAGCTGAGACCTGAGCCCACCGGTGGTCACAACCCTCGGCCAGCACATGAAGAAGTTGAGCAGATCCTCATGTATGGAACCCAGTGCCATATGAAACACAGAGTGATGGAAAGATACTTCAGATCGAAAATATCCATTTACTAGTTTGGCCTGCGCTATCAACTATTTCTTGTTTGCCGGAAAGTAACAATAGCTGTCTCGCAGCCAGATCTCATTGGGCCTGCACCTCACATTTGCAGCCAAGGACTCCCCTTTTTTAGTGCTGCGTTTGGTTCTCGGTAGTAAAGCCTATCTCGAATTAAAAAAGAAAAAAAAGAAAAGAAGCTGTAAAAAATGCTTCTCTTGCCTGATGTGTATCAGCTAGTCTGATGTCTCATTTCCGAAGGCGGAAAGAGGGAACAGCTTGAATCGACTAGATACTTTGAAAGGGAGACGAAGACACGCCTGGATCTCAGCATCCATAGCTTGAACCTGAAAAGTATTACAAAACTTGGTTTTCCGTGTTGTGAGAGCTATCAAATTTGAGATTCTCTCGTGCGTCAGAAAATTCACTTCTCAACTGTTTGTTCCGCTCTTGAGTTCGAACACCACCACACTGCCCTCACCCAATATGGAGCTTAGCACAGACCCATCAGCACGAAACAAGTTGACAACTGTACAAGATATGTATAGGTGCCAAATAAATTGAATTAGATGAGCCATTTAAAATTTGGGCCCGATTTCGAATTTTAAAGCGACCAATTAAACTCCTCGACTTTTTGGACTCCGCTATTTTCACTTAGTTTTCGCGCATTCAGTGTCAATTTTCCACGAGGTAGAAATCGCAAAGTATCTGATAGAATAGAAGAACCGATACATATTTTGGGTGAACATCGAAACAAAGATCGATGGTTTACAAATTCTCTCTTTCGAGAATCTGGGAATCCCGAAACAGTATGAAAGTGTTCGAATTGGACTATCTCCCCGGCTTTCTGACTGGGTGCACATATATCGACACAGAGCATGCGCGCAACTAACACAAGTGTTTGAGCCTGAAGGAGAAACCAGCAAGAGAAAATGCAGTTGGCCAATTTTTTTCCGGTTTGAGAAATTTTGAGAGTCCTAATGGGGAATGCCAGCAATTCTTAGTGGAGAAAATGCCAGATTGGGGAAGAAGCAAGATAAAGTTGGACAGAAAAATACAGGCTGCGAAATTCCTCCATATCTCAGTCAAATCATTTGTAAGTTTTGAACTCCGCAACAACCTCCAAACGCTGCCACCAGAAACCCCACAGAGGGCAACAAAAGCCTAGAAAGTCTCAAAACACAATGTCCAACCTTTTTTTGACTAAATTTCATAATTCGATTCTGGCAACGCATTTACCCTAGAAAGCACTTCCATGAACCATTCTATGCATGAACTGATCTCCGTGTGGTACTTTTGACACATTGAGAAGACGACTTTGGGTGCAAAAACCAACCGAAATTTCCCAAAATGGGAACCTCCTCAATTTGTTTTGCTTTCTCCTCTAAAAGCTTTCAAGAGCCTCCCGGGATGTTTCCTCTTATTTATACTTTTGTGCTCCCGTCGCCCTGCCACCTTTTCTGGCAAATTTAACCACCACAAATGATATTCCGATTCCTTTCTCTCGCTTACATTTCCACTCTCGCGGTGGCTGCGACCACTACAGTCACCGATAATTCTGTTTCTGTCGATACCGCATGGACCATTCCCACGGGGGATACTTATGTCTACGCTGACATCAAGAGCTTGACGGAGTCAGACCTTACTATCCAGGGAGAGCTCATTGTGCAAGCGCAAAGTGACAGCTCCATCAAGGGCAAGTACGACAATCTGGGAACTGTCAGTATGGCTGCAGCGGGAATTTGCACAGTTGACATTACTGATGCTTTCAAGAATTCTGGCACCTGGACATCGTCGGCCACAGATATTTTCCACTTTCTGTTTTCGGGCGACGGACTGGCAGAGAATTCAGGAGACGTGACTATTTCCTCAGACACAAATCTCTACTTGAATGCTGCAAACAGTGTGGATAATCTGGGGACGTGGATCAACCTGGCCAATGCCTTTGTGGAGGGAACATTTGCGACTTTGAGTAACACCAAGACGTTTGCGGTGACCGCAGGGTCTTACTCGAAATTGACCGTTGACTCCTTGACAAACGACGGGATCCTCCAGATCTCACAGGATGCAAGCACAGCAGGCACTTTCCAGGTGAACACCAAACTCACCAATTCTGGGTCTTTGGTCGTGGATGGCGGGGGCACAGATGCGGTCTTCACCCTTCCTGACTCTCCCACTAACGACGGCAACATTTGTGTGAGCAACGCAGACTTCAGCAGCAGCAAGGAAATCACCGGGTCTGGGTGTATTGTCATTGGCACCAACGGCCGCTTCAAGATCGGCGAGGACTTGCTGCCACAGACAGGCCAGTACATTGTGCTCCAGGAAGACTCATCCCAGGTGACCATTCTGTCGCTGTTCGAGTCCACCGAGAACATCCAGCTCTCTGGGATTTCCCAATTGCACACGTTTCTCCGTGCAGATGTGAGCATCACTCTGGTCGACTACAACCAAACCACGGGGCTCTTATTTGTCACATTGGAGCTGGAAAACACCATTACTTTTGATATTGGCACAGGCTACATCGGCGGGTTCACCAACTTCTTCAACCAGGTGTCGTACCTCGGGTTGTACCCTTTGAACCGGAACATTCCGTCGAGCTGCTCGTGTCAGTACGCCGACTTGCCGTCAACAAGCTCTAGTTCAAGTTCTAGCTCTAGCTCTAGTTCTAGCTCTAGTTCCAGTTCTAGTTCTAGTTCCAGCAGTCTGTCGAGCTCTTCAAGTTCCAGCTCAAGTTCCAGCTCGAGTTCGTCGTCTTCGAGTTCGTCGTCTTCAAGCAGCTCTTCATCGCTGAGCTCCAGTTTGTCTTCGTCGCTGTCATCAAGCTCAAGCTCCAGCTCGCTGTCACTGTCACTGTCACTGTCACTGTCACTGTCGCTGTCACTGTCGCTGTCACTGTCGCTGTCACTGTCTTCTGACTCAACATCTTCCAGCTCGTCAACTTCTGAGGTTGACTTCACGACATACACCACGACTTGGACCACCACTGACCCAGACGGTGCAGAACGAACAGAAACCGACGAGATCATTGTCACCACAGACCTTAACGGTGAAGCAAGCACGATCACCTCGGTATTGTCATCTGATAGTACTTCAGACAGTACTTCCGATAGTACTTCCGATAGTACTTCGGATGGTACTTCAGACAGTACTTCAGACAGTACGTCAGATAGTACCTCAGAAAGTACGTCAGATAGTACCTCGTCTCTGCTGTCCGACTCTACCTCGTCATCTTCATCGTCAGACTCAACATCGTCTTCGTCTTCAGATTCCTCGAGCTCCTCGGATCTGCTGTCCTCCACAAGTCTGTCCTCATCTTCATCGTCTTCACTGTCCTCGTCTTCGTCGTCGTCCAAGACATCGAGTCTGTTCCAAGTGACCACTTACACTACAACATGGACCACCACCAATGCTGACGGGTCCATAGAGACTGAAACCGACAAGGTCATTGTGAGCACCAATGACAAGGGCATCACCACAACTGTCTCGTCAAAAATTACATCAGCCACGACTACCAAATCTAAGTCCTCGACATCAAGTCTGAAATCAAGTCTGAGCTCAAGTCTGAAATCCAGGCTGAGTTCCAGTCTGACTTCACTGACTCCATCAACACCGTCAACTTCTTCTGAGTCAACATCTTCGAATCTGGTCACGACTTACACCACCACCATCACCTTCACCAACTCTCAGGGTGCTCTCCAGACTGCCACCGAGAGAATTGTCATAAGCATGGACAGGTCGGGGCATCCGGTCACTTTGACATACACTGTCTCTTCTGAGCTGACACAAAGCGACAGTTACACAGCTCCTGGTGACTCTAGCACAGCTTCTGACCATTCAAATGTGGAGTCTCTGACATTTTCTGGTACCACATCAAATTCTGAAAGTTCTTCGTCTGAGTCGATTGTCACATCAGAGTCAAGTGACACTTCCCAAAATGGGGTGACCACCACAAGTCAATCAGAGATCACTTCCCCGTCTTCTGGTTATGAAACTTCTTCCAGCTCAAAATCAGCACCAGAATTCACCACTTTCACCTCAACATGGACCACTACCAAATCAGATGGACTGACTGAAACAGGAACAGACAAAGTGGTGGTCACCACAGACTCCGCTGGGAAACTTACGACCGTGACTCAAAAGATCACACCGGGAACATCAAGAACTTCAGAAACAAAATCAAACACCGAGTCAAAATCAAACACCGAGTCAAAGCCAAACACAAAGTCCTCGGATCTGCTCACTTCTGACCAGTTCACGAAGTATACCACAGTTTGGACTGAGACCATCTCTGATGGGTCAGAAAGCACAGGTACAGGTGAAATTATTATCACTACCGACTCTAATGGAGAAAAAGTCACCATCACATCCGAGTTTCCCGGCTCGTTTTCCGGCTCGTTTTCTGGCTCGTTTTCTGGCTCATTTTCTGGCTCAATTTCTGGCTCGACTTCCTGGGTTTCTCCAACAACTTCACATTTCCCACAATCTGGAAACCAGTCATCTTTTGACTCTTACACTACGGTTTCCACTACAACGTACACGACCACATGCCCAGATGGATCCGTGGAGACAAAAACAGAGACACTCACTCTCACTGAGGATTGCAGTTGCCTGGATATGTCTATCCACACTGAGTCTGCATCAGACTACGAATCAGCAATGTCAGACTGTGACACCTCAACAGAAGAATCAGCTGCAACCAATATTTCCACTGCTGAGCCAACATCAACTCAGCTCACAACTGATGAGTCTCCCACAACTGAATCCAACGGATCTGTCATTGCAGTCACTGTCACAAACTCAGATAATGAAGGTGGAGGTTCAAGCACAATCTCAACTCAGTCTGCCTCCAGTGGTGAGCAGAATATCTCAAAATCAGCAAGTCAGCAGTCATTCACTGGTGGTGCATCTGCTCACTCACTAAGTCTCCTGATTGTGATCCTCATTCTAAGTTTGACCATTCTATGAGTTTCCTGAGTCTAAGGCTTGAACATTTGGGAGTCAAAGAAAACAGTTTGATTTCGTTAGATAACTATTTGAATTTTGGTAGCTTTGACAGAATTGTATTGATTTTGATAGGTTTGAAAGAATTGTTAGTGTTTCAGGTTGGAGTTTCCTCTTCTTTTCATTGGTCGACTCCATGAATACCTCTCTGAATAACCCTAATCAAGGTTATACCATGAATGTACTTGAACGACCTAAAACCAAATTTGAAATTTGTTGTGGTCACGAATATTCACATTCTCTCTTCAAAAATGATATCATTTCTTGTATTCAGCGTAGTTCCCAAGGGCTTGGCTTGGATTGTTCACTTTGCAGCCAATTTTCTCTTCGCGATCCATGCAGAGGAAATTCCGAGCCCAAGATTATTTTGGTCACCAATACACCAAGCCAGCATAGTCTGTAAAACTTTGGAATAATCTCAGATCAAGAACATAGACACTGTTCTGTTTAGCTCTTTTTTTTCATATTATTTTTATCTTTGTCTTCCCCCTATCATTTTGGGTGCTCTGGTCGAACAAAATGTCTATAACTGCAGCAGATTGCGAAAGATAAAGTCAAGCTTTTGTAAAGAGTAAAGGCAACACCAGATCTTGGCAACTCAACTGAATTCATTCTAGCAATTTTCCACATTGTTCACTAGTAAGTTTGAAATAGCGGGAATTGCATTTTGAACACATTTTCAGATTTTTTTAGGGGATTCTCCTTTGTCTCGTTTTCCCATTCTCTTTTTTTTTTTTCATTTCATAATTTGCTCGCTCTGGTGATCCCAACCCATGCGTGATATTTCACTTTGTGGCTCTAGGGGCCAACACATTCCCACCAAATCCGTAATGAGCTCATTGTACCCCCAAATTTCGGCAAAAAGTGCTTTTCCATGTAAATGAAATGAAACGAAAATTTGGGGTGTGAAATGTTGTGTTGTCTGTTTTGAGAAACACACCTTACCAAGATAACTCTTGGATCTAACAGAAAAATCTTAGGAAATCTCAGAAAAGGCTAAGTAAATCTCAGCAGATCTCATCAAAACTCAACCACTCTCTTATTTCCAACATTCAATCAGACTTCCTAATCCGAAGTCTCCTGCCATGCTCTCCTATTATACTTAATGGCGAGGGCTGTGCCACACATGAATGAAACGCTGACACTGTAAATACCTTAAATCAGATATGCTTCTCGTCTAAGTAGAATGGGAAGAGAGCCACACACGTGACGTTCACCACAACAGGGTTGCGTCTGCTATCGTCTCGTTAGTGCACTGCAGATCCATACGGCAGACACAGAAGTATTGTCATGCCATGCCATGTCTGATAATCTTAAAATCGTCAGTAAGTCCACAGAGTGTCTATGAGCCTATCAAAGCAGAGAAAGACGATGATGATTATTTATTTTTTTCAGAGCAGCTGAACTCTTCTAAATATTTTCCATCTCCTTCTTTTCATTCTTCTTTTTCTTTTCATCTTTTTTTTTTTATTTTTTTTTTTCCTTTCCTTCATTCTCTGTCCTCTCATTATCGGGTCATGCAGTTTCACAGCCAAACATCTCCATTTCCCGCATCACCATTTCTTGGCCTACCACGCGGAATCCTGTACTGGCCGCCAGCTTTGCATACCTTCGATGCATATAAAGTCACTGGTCGAAGTTTGCATATACGGCCCAGACCCTAGGGCAAGCGACTAAACTGGATAGAGTCAGGTTTACGACGAGATGCCGGCATAGTTGCCCTTTCCAGTATTCCGAGCCATGCTGCCGCAATCAGCCCATTTGCAACTTTGCATTAATCTCCATATTTGCCCCACCACACACTGATTGCAGAATGGAAGGTGAACGCGACTCCCCCATTTGTTCTGGCCACTACATCGAGCTGTTCCAAGATTCGAGTCACCTGAAATTCGATAATATTCCGTTGGAACTCTGCAGTTACGGACTTTGAGGAGTTTCTCATCCACAAAAAGACATGGAAAGTTGGAGTTGCCTCTATCAGTATAAAGAATCCAAAACCAGACAAAACCCATAAGCTTTTTCACGTTTTCTTTTATTTTTTATGACACATTCGACACGGCACGCTCGAGTCTCCCAAAGTTTGGAGTTGAAAGCCGCGCTAATACCGTTGAAATCATTGTTGCCGTGACTTTGTGCCAGTGCAGAAATTATCTCGGCTTTTGCTGCTGGGTCATGCAGGTGCCAATAATAGAACCAGACCCTCCACGACACAGAGCCAACACACGGGAACTGAAAAATAAAATTTAGTTGTTGGAGACCGAAAAACTGTAACTAAAAACACCAAAAGATCTTTCAACCAAATTTAGATCTGTGTGCCTTTTCCAGTCGGGCTTATCTCGTTATCGTGACTATTCACACAATGACCAAGAAACAATAGCGGTCTGGAATTTCGGAGCCAGTTTATTTTCTCCTCCCCGTGGCCAGCGTGATCTTGGCTCTCTCTATTTGCATGTACGACACTTCCCTCAGTCAAACCATTGATGCACCTGGCTCTTGTCATGCACGTCTCGGGATTAAAATCATCTCTTCTATTTAAATCAGTCATTCTCCACGACTATTGAAGTCAATAGGAAATTCACCATCGGGAATTTTCACAAGACACCCCAATTTCTAAAGCAATGAGTGAGTTGAGAAGAAAGTCAGAGCCCTCTTTCGCAGTCTACTCCAGACGCAGAAAACTCAATAAGCGTGGCCAGCACCACTTCCCCAGACCGAGAAACTCCTTCATCATGTTCCGCCAGTACTACCACAAGTCGGTCCAGGGCGAAGGACCCCGCCAGAAGACAAACTCGGAGGTCTCCAAGGAACTCGGGTCGAGGTGGAAGTCCTTGCCTGCGGACGAGAAGATCTACTGGGAGAACTTGGCCAGAGAGGAGAAGGAGCTATTTGCAAAGAGACAGGAGGAGTACCAATTTGTCAATGAGCAGTTCCACGCCAACGCAGACAAAATCCACCTCCCCGTGGTCAACGGGTACATGCCTGCGACCTCAGACAACATGCAAGTGCCTCCGCTCACCAACATGATGCCGTCTCGGGTCTGGCTCATGCCACCCAATTACGCTACTCCTATGGCCACGCCCATCCCGTCGCCCTTGGGCTCCCACTTTGATCCCGTACACCCCAGGACGTTCCAGTTGCCCAATCCGGCGCCTCAGGTATCCAGCCAAATGCCGGCTTACTCTGGCCAGCACCAGATGTTCCCCACGCCCATGGTGACCCCGCAGCGGTATCCGATGCTGAGCAATTATGCGTTTGGCCAGCTGCAGCCGGGGTTTTCTGGCAACGTGAATGTGAACGTGCCGCTTTTGAGTGCGCCGGTGAAGCCGCTGCCAAAGCCTGAGTTCAGACAAGTGTCTGGGATCCAGTCTGTGCTCAATGCGTAGAGTGCAAAGTGTTCAATTCTTTCAATGGGTATTTTAAATAGCGAAATGAATCTTGTTTGGGAAACTGGCTACCCAGATTGGTACAATGGCCCGAGCTGTACATATGGTGTATATGGGAGTATATGTGCTGAGCATTATGCGCCATGCAAGTGGTTTGTGGTTCGCGTCGTAAATGGGCTTCTTATGCATCCTGATGCACCAGCAGCCACACCAGCTAATTTTTTATTTCTATTTGGAGGATCCTATAAGGCTTTCCCAAACAATGGAATTCTAAGTTTGTCTTTATTTTTGGGTCTTCTGGCAAAGGCACGGAAAGGTACGCCCACCTTGTTTTAGCTGCAAAAGTCACATCCACCCACCAACACAAAAACTCCACGGAAGTGAGCAAATATTGGCATTATCGGTCCAATGCAACGGAATTTGCTTTTACCCAGTATACAATTCGAGACGGATTTACCGCTCTTGGCATGCACCGCATCTCACTCCGAAACCCCAGTTTCAACTCTGCGAAGGTAACTCCCTGGACTTATTTAAATGCTAAAAATGGAAAGGTATCCAGAATCCTTGGATTCGTTTATGTTTGCAGAAAGAGTGAAGAGCTTCCTGTGAGATTTACAATTGCGGCTCTGCGCATGCTGGAATTGAGTTGCAAGGACCAAGGCAAGAAGCTACAGCATCGGCAAAAAGTTACAGCATAGACAAAAATTACAGCACCGGCAAGAACACAAAATTGTGAACGGCATTTCTCTTGAACCATCAAGATCAGCGTCTTGGGCCAATTGCAAATGTTCATTTGTGGAGCTCTGGCGCGCGGCGTTTTGCCAGTTCCAGTCCATTGTTCGCTGTATGCAACAATTGCAAAATGAAACTCCGGAGTTGTTCCCAATACGGGAACTGTCTCCCCAGGCATTCGGAGCGTCTATTGGATCCGACGGAACCTCATTGGTGCATTTGTCTTGAATGGAACATGCTCAATTGGGAAAGTTCCCGTATTGATGGTGAAGCCAGCACAGAGAGAAATATCATGCTTGGGTTTTTCAGGGAAGTCAATTTTGAAACACAAGTACATTTTCTTTTTTCATATAACAAAGCAAAGAGTCAAAGCTCAATCAAACAAAACAGCAGCATATCACTTTTTATACTGCCAACTAGAGCAACATCATGGCCACTACGGCAAACAACAGACCCGGCAAGATCTTAGCAGCCGAGCCGGTAAGTGTTTGCGACTGCAACTTATGTGCAACATACCGCTCGGATTTGTCGTTAGGAAATGGCGAATCCAGACAGTCAATGCCGTTGCTCTCTGAAGTGGGGTCTCCAGAAGTGTCTTCAGAAGTGTCTCCAGAGCAGTCTTCAGAAGAGTCAACAGAAGTGTCTTGAGAACCATCTCCAGAAGAGTCAACGGAAGAGTCAACAGAAGTTTCTTCAAATGATTCTTCAAATGATTCTTCAAATGATTCTTCAGAAGTGTCTTCAGAAGAGATTCCAGAAGAATCTTCAGAAGTGTCTCCAGTGGTAATCCCAGTTGAGTTGCCAAAAGCCAAATGGGTCAAATTTCCAGTGAAGTTGGCCAGCACATCCTCTGAGTGTGGTGCCTCGTAGGTCAAGTTGGGCATGACGTAGGGAGCGTCCACGGTGTATGTGAGGGTGAGCGTGGTATTCTCTGTTCCCACTCCATACTGACCTTCTGGAATGGCTGTGATGAGTGTGTAGACGGTTGTGCTTGCTGGTCCGTAGTCAGAGTCAGCAACGTAATAGTCTGTGACCGAGGTACCCTCAGCGAACTCATCTGAGATGTATTGGCCGTTCACTTCTCCTGTCCCATAATCAACTAGAGATCCATCATCACCAATGGCTCTCACACGATTGCGGTATAATTTGTTGCCAGAAGTCAACTGCTTGATCCAGAAAGCTACCTTGATTATGGTGAGCAAGTGCAACATTTTTCTGGTGAATTTGTATGGTGATTTTTTATGAGGTCAAGGTGAGGGTGGAGCACAGAGGTATTTATGTGATTTGCAGTTGGTAAGTGGTACAAAAAGTTGTATAGTATAATCTAATTCACAGTGAGGTATGTTATAATGCTTTGAGAAACTCCAGTGGTGTGTTTATTTCATTTGGATCTTGCAATGTGTTGATATATCTGAGTGTGGGTGATATTCAGGTGGTCAATTGCAGCCAAATTGACGTGGAGTCCTGTGGTGAAAAAGCGCGAACCAACAAATTGTTACTCTGTGAGACGTAGTTTTCACCCTAATCAAATATTCAGTATAGCGGAAATTATAAAATTGAAAAGACATGAGGATCTTTTTGGTCAGTTCAAAGTGCCATTTATTCATTTCCGATTACCCAAATTCCCAAGTAAAGTCTCAATCCTTTGTGGGTGTGGTGTATGGAACTTGGCAAAGGCCGAGAATAATCTCAGTGGAAGAAAACCCCATGAGAAAGTGCCACAAACTCTTTCAAAGCATAAAATAGATTGTTCAAGAATCAGACAAGTCTGCTGGAAATTACTTCTCTAGCCAGATTTGCCAAAGACTTGTCTTGAAACATTGCACCAGCAGTGTTACAAAATGGCTGCAAATGGGACCAAACGGCAATTTTTTGTCCTACTATCAATTCTGTTCGAACACTTGAGGTTCTCCGCACAATTGTCAATGAAATCAATTTACCTTTTCATGACCATTACGCGAGTTTGTTGATCAACCGTGTGTTATTGTTCGGTGTTTATGTTTGGTGTTGTGAATGGACTGTAGTGTCATTTGAGAATGGCAAAAAGTGACACATGACAACAAAGGCATCGGGTACAACCACTTTAAAATTATGTTTATTGATTATAACACTCGCGGGTAATGGCCACAGGGGCTCTGAAATAAAATAGAAAATTGTTGACGAAAATAAACAATATGATCCCGAATGAATAACCTTGAAATATGCCTGCAATGAAAATCCTCCAATGGAAATCCTAATGAAAAAAAGCTGGTGTAGGAAGAATAAAAGTTCCTTCCGCCTAGAGAATTGCGAAAGCGAAAATCCCAATCGTTAGAGTTGCGAAAAGTCTCAAAAGTGCTGGACGGTTAGTTTCCGTCCCGCCGGTGAAAAGATCTGGTGAGATGCTGACCGAAATAGCGCTTGACTCCAGGATTTGCGCTGACCCTGATGAATTTGGTGAGCTCACTTTTGCCAAACCAGAATTGCTCGTAATTGTTGAAATTGGCTCAGTGACAATTGTGGTTTGGTCATTTGAAGCCGTGGTCTTGACGATCCCACAAACAGTGATAGTGGATCCTGAATCGTTTGTTGTGGTGTATGTGATTGTTTTTGTCACAGTGAGTGGTGCTGACTCCGTCACTCTGTCCGTCACTTTGTACAAATCTGAATGGGTGCAATTAGCACAAACAGAATTTGTCTGTGTTGAGGAAGAGGGAGACGTCGTGTTTGCATAGCAAGCAGATTGAGCCAATCCGCACCTGGTCAAAGTGGCGAATGTCTCATCTGTGTTTCCTGCTTGTGTGTTTCCAGCTTGTGTTTTGCTTGAACCTGTGTTAAGATCTTTGACGCTGCAACCTGGAGAAGTGCAGACACACACGGTGGTGGTGACAGTCAAGCCTAGAGAGTTTGTAGTGACAATCACCTCTGTCTCTCCTGCCATTTCTGAGCTGCTTGAAGTAATTTCAGAATTGTCAGTTTCCCCTTGTTCTGTGCTAGTCACTGTCGACTTTAAGTTCTCAGTCAGACCAGATTTCTTGGTGGAAGAGTTGCATTTCGCATCCGAACATTGGATCAGCTCAGAGGAGATGAAGGTTCTCGTCTGACATTGGGTAGTCGAACTTATTCTCAGACACTCGGTGATTGTAATGGTGCTCACAGTCTGGGTGGTCGTGGTTCTGCTCACAGTTGCGGTACTTGTGATCTCGGTCAGTGTCCCAGTAATGGTATCTCTGCTCAGGTTTTCATCAGTCGCAGTTTCAATCACATCCTCGTCTGTCTCAATTTCGCTCAAAGTTCCAGTAGTCTTCGTTACACTCAGAGTTCCAGTAGTCTTCGTTTCGCTCACATTTTCAGCAGTAGTCGTTTGTTCCTCCAACTCCAGCGAGTCTGTCAATTGCACTGAGGTTGAAACATCCTCCACGTTCGACACTTCTATGTCAGCTGTGTCACTCACTGAGGACGATTGTGTATCCAGAATTGGCGACGTTGTGGTGAACATGCTACCTGCCGAGTCGGTAGTGGTGATTATCACCCCGGTGTAGGTTGACACTAAGCCGTCTGAATATGTGGCTGTCCATGTAACGGTCTGAATTCCGGACTGAGTATCAGTCTGAGTATCAGTCTGGGTATTAAATTGTGACTCTGAAGAATGGCTGGTTTCCATGGTGGTGGAAGAGGTGAGGAGGTCAGACACCGAGGAAGCAGACTGCGATGTTCCACCCACATATTGTCCAGTAAGCACAAACACATCACCTTTTTCCACCTCTCTTATCTCTTCAGCAGTCTCTCCTTCACTATAAATTAAAGTGGCCGTGAAGTTCCCACCTGGGGCTGCGAATACTATTGGCTGCAAAATCTGCGCTCCGGTATTAAGTAGCAGAAGGCTGCGCTTGATATTCCGGCGAGCAAAGTCAAAGTGCGCATTGAAAGTGAATGTGCCGCTGATATTTCTGTGATTGGCCGCCCACAAACTCTGGAATTCCAAGGCGAAGAGTCCATCTCCTTTGTGTGAAACGGTTCCGGCGTACTCTCCCTCTGCACTATAGACATTGTACTCGGTCAAGTATGAGTGCAATGCATCGGGCACAGAGAACTGCGTGAAGTTGTTTGCTAGCGAGTTCGGAGAGCTAATTGTGACTGAAACCGTAAGCAAACTGTTGTCAACAAGATTCCTGTCTCCCGTTTGGTTGTTGTGCACAGAAATGTTGGTGATGATGTTGGCTCCGCCAGGAAGGGGAGCTCTGTTGTTGTAGATAGGAGCAGCCGTTGAGACAGCCGGGGAAGAAGTCTCAGAAGATGTCTCAGACAAAGTCTCAGATGAAGTCTCGGAAGAGGTTTCGGATGGACTGCCAAAAGAAGCCTCAGATAAAGCCTCAGAGCTATCATTGGTAGTACTCTCGTGAGTATTTTCAGAAGTGAGAGTGCTTTCAGAGATATCCTTAGAATAAGTTACAGCAGGGGTTCCAGTAAATGAAGACCCAGATGCAAACTCAGATGAACTTGTTAATGAAACTCGAGAGCTTCTTGACGAGCCGTTAGAACTGGGCTTGGAGTAACTTCCAGAAGCATATTCAGCCGTAGTCTCAGAAATACCCTCGGGAGTTATGTCAGAAGTGATTCCAGAAGTGACCTCAGACTGATGTTCAGTAGAGCTTTCAGGAAAACTTTCAGTGGAGGAAACTTCAGATGAGATTCCCAGTGAACTTCCAGAAATTCTTTGGGAGGAACTTGTAGATGATACCTTGAAGGAAGCCACAGTGGTACTCTCAGGGGAAGCCTCTGAGGTAATCTCAGAAGAACTCTCAGTTAAGGAGAATCCAGGTTCAGCCTCAGATGAGCTTCCAGATGAGGAATTCTCGGTGGTGCTAATAACTTCTCGGCTATTTGTGGTGGGAGTAGCTGAAACACCTGGGAAGGTCGACGTCAATGTGTAAACCAGCCCTTGGGAGTCACTAGAGGTAATTATGACACCTGACTTGGTCTTTTCCACTCCTTCGCTGTTGGTGGATGTCCAAGTAGTTAAGACCCCACGAGACCTTGATGAAGACTGAGATTCGTCATTTGTGAAATCTTCAGAGTTTGTTTCGCTGGCTGACACTTCCTCACTTTGCGTAGTTAAGACATCCTCTTGGTCCAGTCTCGAATATTGAGATGTGAAAGTCACGAGACTCCCAGAAGAGTCGGATGTGGTGATCACAATGCCAGAGTGAGTTTCCTCGGACCCGTCCAGGTGTGTCGTTGTCCATGTCACATGAGAAACTGAAGTATCTGAGGAGGTCAACCTCTCTGAGGTTTTCGAGGATGCCGACCCCGAAGCAACTGGGAGCGTCAGACTATTTGAGAAAGTCAGACTCTCTGCATCATCTGAGGAAGTCAGACTCTCTGTAACACTCAAAGCCTCCGAGCTATCCATATCATCTGAGGTGACGGAATCTGAAATTCTTGAAACATCTGAGAAGCTCAAACTGCTCTTAATATTTGAGGACTCCTCACTTCCTGAAGTGTCTGAAACTTCTGAAGTGAATGTGTCAGATGAGGTGATCAGTGAGCTGTGGCCATTTGCAGAAGTCAATGTGTCCTCATTCGTTGTGGCTGAGACCAGATCTGAACTGCCAGTGTATCCCGAACTCAAACTTGAAGCACTATGGGAGATCTCAGATTTTGCACTTGAGTCTGGGACTGAAGTTGGAGTCGAAGTGGGAACGACAATTTGGGAAGTAGTTGTCCTGATCTGGCCATCGCTGTCTGTAGTAGTGGTAACCACACCGGACTTTGTCTTCTCGATACCCAGACTGTCGGTTGTTGTCCATATAGTGATAATTATATCAGTGGCAGACACCGAAGCAGAAACAGGTGATGAAGATTCAAGACTGAAGGAAGTTTCAAAACTGAGGGAAGACTCAACACTGAACGACCCAGTTTGGCTCTTTCTCTCCTCGTCGGTCAACTGAGAAGTGGTAGTGTAAGTTGAACCAACAGAGTCAGTAGTGATGATCACAATGCCAGAACCAGTCTCGACAGAACCATCCGAATTAGTGGTAGTCCATGTGGTGGTGTAAGTTTCACCGTTGGTCGTCGAGACACCAGTATCTGTATTTTCATCTTCCATAGAGTCCAGTCTGGCATTGTCCTCTGTGATTCGGGAAGTGTAGGTGTATTCTGCCCCAACCGAGTCAGTAGTAGTAAGTATCACACCCGACTTGGTCTTCTCTTCACCATCGCTATATGTGGTAGTCCAAATTATTAATCCAGGAATTTCAGAAGTTTCTGAGTCAGTTAGCGATGACTCCTGACTCTCAGTTTGACCATAGTCATCTGTGCTAGCAGTCAAACTGGAAACTAGCAGATCCTGACTCGAAGACACTGACAAACCAAGACTGGAAGACAAACCAAGACTGGAAGACAAATCTGTTGGTTTGGTCTCAGACACCATAATTTTAGATGTGAAAGTGTACTCACTACCGTCAGAATTTGTAGATGTAATAATCACTCCAGACCGAGTCACTTCTGCCCCATCGGAATATGTGGAAGTCCAAGTAGTGACACTGGGGCCAGGTGAGGCAGTTTCACTAGAGAGGCTCAGATCTCTGCTGAAATCACTAGAGGACTCC
Organism: Sungouiella suratensis; assembly: GCA_030566815.1. NCBI lineage: Eukaryota > Fungi > Ascomycota > Pichiomycetes > Serinales > Metschnikowiaceae > Sungouiella > Sungouiella suratensis. The sequence goes on along the minus strand of JAKUAV010000002.1, from coordinate 1,421,127 downwards.
AAACCTTCGCTGGCTTTGCTTGAGGTACTTGAAGCAATGGAATCTTCAATGGAAACACTGATGTTCTCACTGGAAATGACCAGACTTGTGCTCGAAGTACCATCAGACGAACTTACCTCCATGCTAAATGTTTCTGACATGTTCGTCGATTCTGACTCATCTGATGTTTCTGATATCTCGCTTGTGGTTGTATAGACGATCCCATCAGAGTCAGTTGTGACAATCACTTCTCCTGACTGAGTAAACGATGCCCCTTGAGAATCGGTGGTAGTCCAAGTAGCAAAGGATCTATCGGTAGTCACTGGGGATACTGGCTGGTAGCTTGTGTGGATCTCCCCATTGGAGTTGGTGGTGACGATCACGTTGCTGGTTTTGGTCACTTCACCACCGTCACTGTGAGTGCTGGTCCATGTGGTGGTGTACGTCGTCAAAGAATGGAAGTCGTTTGAACTCGAATAGTCAGAGTGAGAGGATTTGAAGCTCTCATAGCTTTCATTGCTTTCACTGCTTTTATGGCTACCACTTTGTGAATTCCACTCGGAACTGGAGGCGAGGCTAGATTTGATATTCCCATCAGAGTAAGTGGAAGACTCAGATTCAGATAGTGAGTTGCCGGAGCTGATGGGTGCAAATCCAGACTCTGATGTAGATTCAGACTCCGATGCAGATTGAGAAGCAGAAGCTGATTCTGACAACGAGTCCAATCTCGACACAAACTTGCTAGAGTGATCAGACCCTCTCGATGTGGTGCTGTTGAGCCAATGTTCGCCTGAGGTTGGAAAAGCACCAGACACAGAAGAAATTTCATAGTCATGAGATCTTGACACGGACTCCTTGCTTGTTGTCATGTCACTCGAGCCGCCTAGAGACCATTCAACTGTTCCTGAAAGGTCTGGCACAAACGAGCTGTTCCGTACCTGTGAAGATTCTGCATCGAGACCTGGCTGCGAATTTGGCTGCGAAACAGAAGCAGATGTATGGATGCGCGAAGGCAAAGCAGAACCCAGAGAAATGGCGGGAATCGTGGTGGTCCAGCTCAAAGACTTTTCTGCAGAGGAAAACTGTGAGCTTCCTGGATGTTCCTCCTGATCGTCCTGAGATTCCAGTGTGTGAGAATCTGAAATCTGGGAGGTTGTAGCGACCACATCGGAATCAGGACCAGACTGCGAAGTCGGTACATGAAAAGAATCACTGGACTTCAGGTCTGAGTCTATCAATGTGTCTGTTTGAGTGTTGGTCTCTGTTTTTGTCCCATCATCTGTTTTCGTCCCAGTGCTGTCCTCTTCCTTCTCCGTTGTAGTGTCTGTGGTTTCCGGGATCAAAGAAGTAGTGGTGGGACGTATGGTGGGCGCAGCTGGAGTGCTGGTCGTTGTTTGTCTAGTTGTGGTTGTTGCAGGTGCTCTCGTTGTTGTGGTTGTTCTGGTAGATGTGGTCGGCACAGCTGTAGTGGTGGTGCGATCAAACTGCCCAGCATTGGGACACACGCATCCATTGGGCACCCCTCGTTCTGCTGGGTTTGTCCCCGTGTACATGACCTGATACAGGTTGATGATGGTAAAGCCGTTGGTGGAGTAGCCGAAGCCAATGTCGAACACCTGGTAAATAACGTTGGCTAGTCTCAGCACAAAGAGGTAACCCGAAGCCGCGTTGTAGGTGACTCTAACAAGTGCCTCGGAGGAACGGAAGGGAACCCACCCTGACCTGATCCCATACACTCGAATGATATTGGTGTGCTGGATCTGCCACCCGGAGATGTCGATATAGTCCGCGGAAGTCTGCAACAACACATGCTGGGTGGTTTCGAAAGCGAGCTCCTGCGAAAGCTGAAGACCCGACCCGCCATTGAGCGACCAGCAGCCTGTGCCCTGGACAGCCAGCGACTGCGTGTACAACGCCCTGTCCAAGCACATGCGTCCGTTATTGTTAAACAGCCCTGCGTTGGTGAAAGAATTGGTCGTGGCCAGCGTGGTGCCGTAAATTGCCAAAACGCCATGATTCAAGAGAGAAGCACGGACGTGCATGGTGGACTGCAGTGCAAACCGGTACACAATCACGCCCATGGCACCGTTGACCAAGGTAGTGAACGTGAGCAGATTCCCCAGCCCGTGGGACCCGAAATACATTGTTCCGTGGTTAATACTCTGGCCCATGTCCACGTTGATCGATCTGTCTCCAGTTACCCTGAAGGTTCCGGCGTTTGTGGTGCCCAGGGTGAGTCTCAAGTCAAAGTCACCGAAACCGTGTGCTTCCCACTTACTGTTGTCTGCAATTGTGAGGTCGTACAAATAGCGGTAGTCAAAAGTGCCTGCGCCCACCATACTGTGCCAGGCGCCAGACTCGAGACTCATGGAGTAAACGTTCAAGGTGGCGCCGGTCTGTGCACGCACCAACAACTCGCCGTAGATCGGGAAATTGTCCGGAAATGAAGTGAGAGACATGACGTTGTTGTACAAAATCGCTCTCCCCGTTGGGATACTGGGTGCCTCCAAGATTTGCACTGATGCCTGGTTGATAGTCTGGGTGACGACATTAGCAGCCACAAAAACGGGCCAAAGCACCCCAAGCAGCCAAAAATGGAATCTCATGTAGCAAAAAGACTTTGTGGATTTTGGAATTGGATTTTGAAGACTATTCTGTATATATATGAAAATTGATTCGGCATGGGTGAACTGCACTTGGCTCGCTCATTCTTTTGCAGCCACGCATTTGAAGGTACAGGTTGCGTAATACATTACAGAAACTGCGGTGGGGAGAACATCAACAGAAAGTGAAAAATACTTGACGAGGGATATTTGTGGATATCTATCAGCTCTGCTAATAATTGTATGAATATGAAGCTACTTCATTTTGGATGGGTGAGGAGGGATTTGTAAGCGACCTTAACTTTCCGAAAGTGGGAGGGGGACGATGCTGAATCTTGGCACATTTCCGGAGTTGTCGATACCATTAGCGACGCCTGGGCAATTGGCAACTCAGAATTTGTGAGCTAAACTAAGATAGCGATAGCGCAATTCAAAACTATCTGTTCGAGACAAGTGCTGTTCTAGGCGAGGGCAGATTTCCACTTGGCACAGGAAGCACCATCATCTCAAAATTACTTGCTCTATCGGATTGGAGAAGCATCGCGATTTCATAATTTAGGAGTCTTGAGGTGATTTTCACTCAGTGTGTCTTCTCAATCCATCGGTGTGAACTCTATAGTCTGGTGGTTTTCCCATGATTAACCTTGGGCCTTCCCTGTCGCTCCGTGTCCTGCAAAGAATCTTGGTATACCAAGATTTGTAGTAGTCGCATGCATGTTGCGTCTGGGTCCATAATACGAGTGGCCAAAAGTATCCTGGACAGCACGGGAGCCATGAATTCTCATAAACAGGTCTGCTGTTTGACCATTTGAGCCGATCTCACTGAGCTTTTCGTATTGCCAGAAATGAGGGTTGCAAAAACTGAACACACACAATCAGAACAAAGACCGACTCTCCGTATGTGAGAATTGTATCTGCTACCAAATTCCCTTGGCTGCATCGCTGTACTGCATTTTCTCGTCTTCCTAGATCCTTTTGGAGTCTCCATTTTGTGCCACGGAATAGAACAGCGAGAAGGAACGATAGGTGCTGCACACTCCATGGTTGGTGCGTCAATGTACGATGCACAGAAAACACAAGGAGGCTTGGCCTGGCAGCAAGATCACGCTGCTATTTTTTCCACCTACACTGGCTAGTGTCAGTCTTGAATAACTAAAAAAATGAATTTCAGGGTAGTTCATCCACAGTCGGCTACGTAACCAGTACAAGATGAAGTTAGCCAGCTCTAAATTGCAAAACTTAATTTCAGCTCTAAGTTTCTCATTTCTCTTTTAATGCTCCTCACGTACTTATGTGTCGAAGATGTCATCTCGAATTTCTCGTGATTGGCTTGGCATGAAAATACGACAAACACTGGCATAAACTGAAAAGAGACAAAATTTATATATTGAATTACAACAAAAGAAGGGCAATTGCCAAAACAAGCCCGGAGATTCCCCTAGTGGAGGAGATTCCCTCGTAGGTGGACTCCAAGGCGCCAGCAGGAATGCCAGACTGTGAAACCTGAGCATCCTCAACTTCAGCCTGAGTAGGCGCAGCCTCATTGTGTCTGGTCTTGGTGATGGTCACAGGAACGGTGATCACGGTAACATCTCCATTATCCAAAGTCAGCAGCATCGCTTTCTCAGAAGTGGAATAGTCCAATTCTGTGACTACATCCACCACTGTAGCATCCTCACACTCGCCCATAGTGCACTCTGTAGACTCAGACATTTCCATGGAACAGTTCGTGGTAGCAGACATTTCCATCGTACACTCGGTGGATTCAGACATCTCCATGGTGCATTCGGAAGAGTGGCTATGTTCCTTTGTGCACTCTGTGGTTGTCTTAGTGACGATCCTGTCGAAGTCAGACTCGGTGCACTCGAAAGCTGTGCACTCTGTGGTGGTGGAGGTCAATGTCCGTGTGCTTCTGTGGGTCATGGTAGTGCATGTCAGAGCATCACAGGAAGTAACATAATCACACACTTCTGACTCGGAAGAAGTAGAGGATTCACTTGAAATGGGAATTTTCTCTTCTGAAGACGTTGGTGTTGGTTCTGGCGTGGTTTCGGATGTGCCTGCAGACTCGCTTGGCTGCAAATCTGGCTGCGAAGAGGAAACACTGGGGGATCCACTGGAGGACACAATGAAGGACTGGGAACTTGATGATTCCAGACTCACAGACTCGCTCGAAGTGGTTATTTCACTCGAGCTCGAGCTTGTGGTGGAGGAAGTCAAAATCTCTGGGGCGGAACTGGAAGTGCTTGTAGAACTTGTGGTTGAAGTCGTTGAAGTCGTTGAAGTTGTAGATGAAGTCTTAGAGGTCGTTGAGGTAGTCACCGTGGTGGTGGTCGTGCTCAAGGTTGGAAAGGTCATGGTGGATGACTTGTCCCGTGCGTGTGCATCCGGACAGTTGCAGTTGACCTTATACTCGCGCTTTGGTGGTTTGACTCCAGTATACTGCACGGCCTTATTCCCCTCCACCAACTTGAACCCGTTCACAGTAAAGCCCTTGCCGATATCAAATCTCTGAGTCATGAATGCCGACAGAGACACAACCAAAATGCCCGTTTCTGCGCTGTACACCACATTGGTGATTGGCTGCTTGCACCTAATCGGAGTGTACCCGGACTTGATGTCGTAGATGGTGTAGATGGTAGGATTCATGGAGAGAGCCTCCAACTGCACGTAGGAGTCGGCAGTCTCGAGCCTAATATACTGGGAATCCAAGAATGCATGGACAGGAACAAGGTGCAAGCCCGACCCGTGGTTCAACGACCAGCACCCGGTCCCGCTCACGGATGCACTGTGCTTGAAAGTAGCGTAGTCCAAGCAGAAGTGGCCGTCGTTGTATATCTCCCCGTTTTGTGTCATGACGTTGCTGGCGGGGTCCGCAGACCCGTAGTATGCCATCACGCCGAAGTTCTCCACCTTCTCCTTGAAGTTGAACTGCGAGTCCTGGTTGAAGTTGGTGACAATCACACTCAGCTCCTTATTAACGAGGTTGCCAAACGACAACAGACTCTTTCTGGCGGCCGACTGCACGAACACTGTGTTCAGGTTCTGTATTGTGGCCAAGTCGGCGGTGAGAGAGTCTGCGCCTGTGATTCTCAAGGTTCCTGCGTTGGTGTTGGCCAGCAGTGCAGTGAAAGTATAGGGTTTCTCACCGAAGATCTCCAACTCGGCACTCTTGCCGATTTTCACCTCGTCACTCACCTTATAGTTGAAGGAGCCACGCCCGTGCATGAACGCATAGGCTTTTTGCTCGAGAACCAACTCCTTCTGTTCCACGCGTGCACCGTCCTGTGCATCAATGAGGAACTGACCGGAAACATCGAAGGAATTGGTGGACCGGAAGTAGGAAACCCCAGAGTAGAGCTCGACCTCGCCGGTTGGAATCAGGACTGGAGATTCTTCAATGACTGTGGCCGCGCCATTTGTATGGGTGGTGGCGGCAGCAAGAACATGGCCTGCTAGGTAAAGGAGAGTAAGAGTTGGGATAGGCATGGCCGAGATTGTGGTTGGTGGGACTTTTTCAGTGGGGGGAATGGACTATATTTATATGGGACAGAAAGGTAATGGTGAGGTTGTGAGGCGAGACACTCGTGGTTCGAGAAAAGCCCATTTTGTAAGACAAATTTTGAATTCTAGTCTCGTTTGGTCTCGGTTGGTCCCCTTTGGGCATATTTGAGCTCTTTTGGGTTCTCTTTGGGAAATTTGGGCTTTCCAGTTGCAGCCATTCCAGATCGTCGCGAACTTCTCGCATGTGCATAAACGGCTGCGAAAACACGACACAATCGGTGGGCAAACTGTGGGACAACTGGGGATATTGACCGAAAGAAGACGATATTGCTTGAAAAGGGAATACAAATTTTCAAAATGGGGAAAGTTATTATCTGAATCAGGAAAGTTGGCGTCTGTCATTGATCCAGCTTGAACGTTTGGTTGAAGTGTATGACTATTTCTCAACAGACAAGTTCACACCTTTGCAGCCACAGGAAACACCCCCTCTTGCGACTCCACTTTCATGTGCTGCAATAATCTTGATTTCATTTGCCTTCGGGCCTTGTTGCCTTCAATCTCCGCTTCCCAACTGAACTGTCTCTTACGTGCATGTGCGATTCCCTTGTTGCCTGACATGTGCCGGTGATGTGGCGCAAGATAAGACCGTGCATCACGTCAAAGCAGAGAACCACGAGAGAAAAAAAAAAAAAAAAAATAAGAGAAGAAAGATGTAGAAAGAATTAGATAGGATGAAAGTCGGGATAACATTACTTAGAGGTTGAGGTTTTTTTTTAGTCTGGAGTGATGTGAACTTCTGGATCAGATACTCAGAAAAATTGCCAGCCAAAAGTTTTTTGCAGTAAATTTTCAGTGACTCTTCAGTAGCTCTTCACTCTTCGTGACTATGTTGGTGCATGAGTTCAGACTACTTAACTGTGCTTCGGCAGACTGTATCCAGTAAGCTTCGTCTACATTTGCATCAATGAGGTGTCACAATTTCCCTTTCATGGAATTCCTCGCGACAGCTGATCAGTACTAAGAACTTTCCTGTCTCACTAGTGAGTAAAGGCATAGGGACCAAAGTCACCAAAAGAGCATTTCTCCAGTATTGCAATTTGAGTCCAGCTTGAGTCTCGTGTCAATTCACAGTAATTCCAATAAATCCTTTCAGTGAAACCAGGCTTCTGATAAGTAAACCTAAAGAGATATTTGTTGAGCCTGTCCAAGTCATGCAACAACAGATTCCCGCACGATTAATCGCCAAATTGAAAAGAAAGAAAAAAAAAAAGGAAAATAAATTTTTCCCCTTTGGGCCAATAGATGTGAGCAATTTCTAGTCTGAATCGGGAACGGGCGCCTTGCCTGCTGCTATGCCATTACATCGTGAGACTTCCCAGATGCGCGAGATCCAGAGGTGCAAATCACAGAAAAGAGGCAGTCAAAGAACATAGCACGAGGGAAACTGGATAAGAGCAAGAAAATATAAAAACATGGAATCAGAATATTTAAGTGAACGTGGATATTCTTTTTATCTTTTTTCTTTTCTTTTCTTCTTTTTCCATTCTATTTCAGTGGTCTCCGGGTTTTCTGTAAGTGCATAGATGTAGTGGCTCGAGACCATGCAGAAGTTGCAACTGATTAAAAGATGGAGTTGACCAAATGTCAAGTTGCATGATGGAGACAGAGAAGATTACATTTCCGTTTGGGGATTAATGATGATACACAGACGACGAATCGGGCGGATGTCTTTCGTTTTCCCGCCAATCAATTTTTTTTTTTTTTCTAAAGAACTTTGATTTCTACAAATGGAATCCATATAATTTACCCACACACTAATTCTGAGAAAGCTGCGAAAATTCATGGAACCACCTCATATCGGAAATATCACCAACCAAGAAAAAAGCCACTACAAGTCAAAACATCACAATATCACAGCTTTTAGTATTCTCTGACTCCCCAACAAATAATTCACAACTTTTTTTTCCAGTAAATCACCACCCCGTTGGTTTCTGTAAATTACTACTTCTTTTTCATTCCTCCCTCTTCCTGGCCTTATCTACACCCGTGCACCTCTGATTATCTCCACACCACATCCATGTTTCGACTGCGCTGGGAATTCGATTCCACGGTCTCCTTCAGTCGAAAAGACCAGATCAAGCCATGGCTAATACGCGAGTTGGCTCCGTTCCATATTTTGGTCGCAATCGAGCGCTCAGACAACATCAAGATCGTGTTCAGGTGCAAATCGGGACCTTCTCTGTGCCCGTTCCGGATCAGGGCTAATTACCTGATCAGATCAAAATTGTGGACTCTCCTGGTCATTCTGGATCTCCACAATCACAAAGTCCACCACGGCGACGCTGTTCTGGCGCATTCCATGCCGCTCAAGGAAGTCAGACTACGACTGCGAAACAACCCACAGACTCTGCTCAAGGAGAATATCTCTCAGCACACAAGCGTGTTTTTGGGGATCCAGAACCCGTCACAGGAGGCCACGGCTAAAGACGTCGACGATATAGTCACAAACATGTGCTCTGAGGTCGCGCTGCTTTTGTCTCAGAACATATGGCAAAACCACAAGCTTACAAGCGAACAGAAGGAGGCAGCGGTGTCCAGAATCGTCGCAGAGCTCGTGGACGAGTACTTGGAAGAGTCCAGGCCACCGACAAACTCGTTGATGCCGCTCTCGCCGCTTTTGAACGAGCCTGACTTCAGTCCCACGCAACTACCTGCTTTGGCGGCCCCTCTGCGCATCTCCGGGCCCTTACCACCTTTCAATTCCCTACAGAATCAATTGCCGTCGCTGCAAAGTATGCTGGAAGCCGCAAAGACCCTCAATCCTGTGCAATTGATGAAAACTCACGATCTCAGTGAATTCAAGGTGGACAACATCGGGGGCGCGCCGCTGCTGCTTCTGCTCTTTCTGGCGCCCGGAGCACCCTCGCCAGGAGACCGAGAGGGACTTTTGGGTAATTTGAACTTGGGATACTGGTCGTCGGTTGGGTTGAATGAGTAGATGTGTGATTTGGAGAAGCGAGCTGGTTCTCGAGGAGGAGAAAAGACGGAGAAAAGAAACTCTGGGTGGCCAGAGATATTGGTCAAGGCATATAGAAGTAAGGTTACATCACCATAAAATTATTTGTACATTGGAGTTGTGGGGGTGCCATCTACTCATTTGTAGTATCGACCTGCACACAACACACAACCTTCACCTCCACCAAAACTCATACTCAAATTCCAAATTCACAAGTTCCCTTTTTTTTCCAGTAATGTCGATTTCCACTTTCCCAGAGTCGATGTCCGGATCAGTATTGGTCATCCCATCGATCTCCATAGCCAACATTCCGCAATTTGCCTCAGATCTTCTCATACACACCTTGGACTTTGAAAAAGTCGCCACTTTATCGGACAAGTACCTATATCCCTTTGTTTCGCCCGTCGACTACACTCTAGATGGCGACAACACGAAGAAGAGCGGAATTTCTTTGCCGCTTGAGGTTTATTTCAGCGAAAAACACCAGGTTTCCATCCTCCAGCAGAGATCACCGATCATCCCAGGATTTGCCGCCACTCACGTCCAGGAAGTGCTCGTGCCATTCATTGAAAAGGCTAAGTTCAAGCACGTGGTCCTCCTCAGTCTGTCTGACGCCGGTTTGGTCGAGCACATTGCGCCAGGCGGCATCAGCATCTATACAAATGAAGATTTGCTCAATGACACTTTGGAAGGGCTACAAATCTCCGAAAAGGAAAGACATCCGTTGTCAAAATCTCCTGGAAAGGCTTCTCAGTACGAGGAGTCGCTCTCGGAAGCCGCGGCGAAGTTCGGAAGCTTGAGTGTCCTCGTTTCGTACGTGTATGAAGGTGACAACTTCTATGACGCCAATGCGCTCGCTCAGAAAGCTTGCGATGTGCTAAAAATCAGCTCAGGGCCTTGGAAAACACCCGTCAGCTGGTTTGGTGTGTATGGAGATAAGCCCGCGTCGCTGGCCATGGAAGACGGGCTCTATGGTTGAGACACCTGAAAGCCAGGCTGAGAGTAAGGAAATTAGGCTGAAAATCAGATTTGCCTGAGCTTTCCTGTCTTCTCTTCAGTTCTCTGACTTCTTCAAGATCTCGTTGAGTGCATCGATATCTGCGCCTGATCCCAATATCCCCGGAGTAACGGGTTTGCTCAAGTTTTGTGCCGAATTTGAATTTGAGCCCAAACTTTGGCCGAGAAGGTTCAGTTTCAGACCAACGTATCCCAAATTCCGCATGAACTTATCCAAACGAAGGTCGTTCTTGGCGAAGTCCGTATCGAGCATGAATAAATCGAGCTCCTCCTTTGGAGCACTGTGGTAAGAAGCAAATCTGGGTCTTCCGTAGTCGAAACTGGGCAACGCCGGGAACTTCTGGTTTTCGCCGAAAAACAGAAGCAACGGTTTGTGCTGGACAGGCGGATTTGGTGATTCCTTGATCAAAGCCTTGGCGAGCAATTTCTGCGTGTGCTTGTTCTCCACATCAATGTCAACGCCATTTTGCAACCGGTACAAATCCCACGTGATCTGGCACGGCATGAAACTCCGACTGCCGATTTCCAAGACTTCAATTAGCCGCGAGGAATGCTGAGCTGCCGCCAGCGGATCTAGCTCGTTCATAAGTGGGAAATTCAAGGCCATCAAAATCACGTGGTCCACAAACGGATAATGCAACAACACAGTCAGACCTTGGCTTCCTAGGATGGAGCTGACCTTCACGCACGCCGAGGTGTAGAACTGGTTCCTGAGTCTGATCACCTTGTCTCTTTCCGGCTGCAAGTTGGGTTTGAGCCCTGAAAGCTTCACGCAAACGACAAACCACGCCAAACTATGGCAGCAGTGCATGAACATCACCATGGGCGACAGATCTGGCTGCAACTGGCAGTGGGCGGGTAGCCCTTCGACCCACTCGTCCAAGCGAAGCTGGAACTCGAAGATCAGCCGCATGCGTCTCGCCTCCTCTTGCCCATTGCAGCTTTCCTGGATCAGACAGCCCAAAGCGCAGTTCAAGATCGCTACCACCTGCAACACCCGGTTGAAAACCAGCAAGCACCGGCCCAGATCCAAGCTGTAGATGTCTGGCGTATGAAAGGACTTCCAGCTCTCCCATTCTTCCCATCCGTCTTCCGAAATGGTCGGGATTTCCCAGTCTGACTCTCGCACAAGAGGGGACCGGCCCATTCGTGCGCCCAAAAGCGTGTTGACGACATAGCACAGCGCCCACGTCCGCTGTCGGTTGATTTTGTCAAGCGACGCCCACGCCGGGTGTTTTTTCTCGTCGTCTTTCTTGAGCTCCTCGTCCAAAACGGCCGGCCGCATCAACTTCACGTCCATGGCCATTCTCGTGGCGCTCAGCACCAACACCCACGAGTTGTCCCAGTCGCCGGTCTTGTAGAAGTGCAACCCAAGCAAGATCATCAGCTGGATGGTCTCTATAGTCGACGCGGTCGAAGATTCGAGGGCCAAAACTGAGTTGCGGACGTATTTCGTACAGTCGTCGTGATTCTCGGACTCTAACGCCAAAATCGCCCACAACAACGCCAAAACATTGCAGTCCAGGATATCTGGGGTCACCTCCGGGTGCTGCTGGAGCCTGAACACCTGCCGGATCACCAATATCCGGTCGAGCATCGGGAGCCACAGGTGGTATATCTGGAAATAGTTGTCGACCAACTTTCTGAGGTTCTGGGGAAACCTGAAGATGTCAAGCGGCAATTTTCTCTGCTCCCGGGCATTGGCCGCCATCACAGAAGACGAGATGTTGAAAACCAGACCGACCCTGAACGGATTTCGCCGTCCGTTGTGGTGTTTAGTGTACTTTGCGATGGTAGTTCCGGAAAAGCCAGAAATCTGCTGCGGAAGACCGTAATAATGCAATGCAACGGGCTTGTCACGTGCCTCGCCGGGATCTAGCTCGTCTGCAATGAACTGGAAGATCTCGTCCTTCAAGAAAAACGGCTGGTCGGTCACGTTGACAAGTGCAAAATCAGCTAGTGGTGACGGTATGTACAGGTCGGCTAGAGGCACGTTTTCGGAGCCGTAGGACGTCAAGTCCGGCAACTCCGACTTAATATTCGTCAGAAAAACACTGGGCGATGTGTTTGGCGGCAGAATAATGTTGCTTGCCGTTGGTGGATTCGCACTCTGGGACATGTTGGTTCCAGTGCTTGACATCAGCACACTGTGCGCCATTTCCGGGCCTGAAATGCTCGAGAAACTCTTTCTTCGTGCTGGCGCCATGTTATTGCGCAAAATAAATTGTGAAATTGCGTGGCTGATCACCAGTTGGTCCCACTGTTGCTGGTGCTGGCTGATCTGACTGAGAAAGTCGCCCGAATCGCCAGGTTCGAGCAAATCGACGATTTTCTGCTCCACCGTTTTCCCCTCCGGCACTTCTAGACCCGCCAAATTCAACAAAACCGTTTGCAAAGTGGCCACTTTCCGCTCCAAATCGTGAATGTACCCTGTAGGAAGCCCTCTCTTCTTTGTGGCCCTGGTGTATGTGCAATTGGCGTTATTTAGAGCGCAAAAAGAGCACGTGGGACTCAACCCGTCGCATTTTGCTCGTTTCAATCGACATAAGTCACAAGCACGCGTTGCCCTGCGTTTTTTGGCTTGTTCCGCCATGAAAAGTTGGAATTCCGATGTTTCTCAGATGATCGTGTGGTTTTGGCGGGAAACCCGAAACAGATGGAAATGTGAATGAGTGAATGTGGCCAAGATGACAAGAACTTGTTCTGAAATTAATTGAAAAGGCCTCTTCCTGATTTGTCTAAGTTGTTTAGCAGAAGTAGTTAAGTTGAATAACGGAAAAGTGATTTTCCGAATTTGTGGGGACACCATCTGCAGGATCTGGGGATCACCAATGATGAAGATAAGAGCTCCAACAACGTAAACCATAAATTTTCAAATATGGAAGTATTTTCGACTTTGAGTCCATTACAATGTGAAAAAGGCTATCTTTTTATTTTTATGAGACCCTTAGTTTTCATGTTAATAGCAGTGAGGAAACATTTTGCACCCTCACTAAGCCACCACACAGGCCAAATGGCTGCAACAAAGAACAGACCCGAAACTTTTCCCAATCCAAAGACCAAAATGGGCAAAAGAACAATAAATCTTCAACTGGAATCTGAAGTAAATGTAAATTGCGTTTTCGTAGATTTTTTCCACCACTCAATTCCTCTTCCTTGCCTCCACCTTTCCTCTCAGATCTCAATTGGCTTCAAGTGCTCAGAAACAGTAAACTGAGCTTGTGTTTTCGCCCGGATTTCCTCCACGGAAGATGCTGGGTCGTATTCAATGAGCACCAAATTCTCATCGACAACATCAAAGACCGCCAAGTCTGTGATCACGCGACTCACACACCGCTTTCCCGTAAGCGGAAACACGCACTCGTCCAAGATCTTGGGTCTGCCTTTCTTGTCCACATGCTCCATGACTACGACAACACGAGTGGCCTGGGGGTTCGAGACCAAGTCCATGGCGCCGCCCATGCCCTTCACGCGGCCGGGTAATCCCCAGTTGGCCAAGTCGCCCTTTGCTGAAACCTGTAGGCCGCCCAAAACAGCCAAGTTGATTTTCCCTCCACGGATCATGGCGAACGACTCCTCCGAGCCGAAAAGCGAGGCGCCGGGCGCCAACGTCACCGTCTCCTTGCCTGCATTGATCATGTCGGCGTCCTCCTCGCCCTTTTTCGGGTAGGGCCCGAGCCCCAAGATGCCGTTCTCAGACTGCAACGTTACATTGATTCCTGGCGGAATGAAGTTGGGCGCCAACGTTGGCATTCCAATGCCCAAATTGGCAAACAGACCGTCCTCAAACTCCTGCGCCGCTCTCTTCACGATTTTCTGCCGTTTCAACTCGGCTTCATTCTGTGGCTCGCCCTCTAGACTCTCGAGTGCTGCGTCGTTATCTTCGGACCACTTGAAAATCTCGATTTCCTTTGGAGTGGTCAGCTTGATCACCCTGTGGACGTAAATCGACGGTAAGTGCACGTCCTCGGGTGGGATTTCGCCCGGCTCAACTATATGTTCGGCCTCGACGATGGTCAACTTGGCGTTTCTGCCAAAAGTCAGGTTGAAGTTCCGCGCAGCTCCACGGAACCAGCAATTGCCCAAAGTATCGGCTTTGTACGCCTTCACAAGCGCTACATCGCCGAAAATGGCATTCTCAAGCAAGTACTTCCTGCCGCCAAACTCCCGGACCTCTCTGGGCTCGGTGGCCTTCAACACTTTCGTTCCTGTCTCGTCGTACCGAACAGGTAACTTGCCTTCTTCAAGCCAGGTGCCGACGCCGGCGCTGGAGTAGAACGCAGGGACGCCCGCTGCTCCAGCACGCACTCTCTCGGCCAAGTTCCCCTGCGGCGTCAACTCCAAGTCGATTTGGCCCGTCAAATACAATTTTTCAAAGGTTCTGTTTCCTCCAATGTAACTGGAGATCATCTTGGTGATTTGGCCAGTGACAAGCAACTGCGAAAGTCCGCGGCCGTCTAGCCCGGCATTATTGGACACGGCGGTGATGTTTTTGATCTCGGATTTGTCCTTCAAGGCATTGATGAGCGTGTCTGGGACTCCACTGAGTCCAAATCCTCCAGATAGTAAGGTGATGTTGGACTTTATACCTGCCAAAGCTTCATCTGTGGAGCTGACGACTTTGGATGAGAATCTAGCAAATACGAGTGTTTTGTGTGAGTTTCTTATTGAGATTTTCAACATTTCCAGGTATTGGGGCCATTGAATTTTTTGTGGAAATGTGTTATATATCAATCTCGGAAAAGCGCACATCCCGGGGCATTTCCGAGTGCGGAAAAACGCTTTTCCGCTCGGGAAGATAAGACGCGGGTCTACCCCAGATTTTGCGCCACACCCGTACCTCCGATGAGATGGAAAATCCAGAAACCAATAATGACCGGACTTCGAAACTCAAAAAAAAAAAAGAAAAAAAAAAAATATTTTTCATTTTCTACTTCACCTTCCTCATTTACATGTTCTCCCCTTTCTTCTCTTTTCCCTTTTATTCATACTCGTTTCCCATCAGTCCAAAGCTGCAATGGGAAGCCCATCCTCGTTGATCACATACTCTCCCTTGCCCACTTTCTTCAAATCTGCCCTTGTTTTCTGCTGGAAAATCTCCTTTGCTTGCGTCTCCGTGATGATCTTGAAGTGCCACCGCAAGTACCAATCGTTGGCGTCCATCCCATACTGCCTTGCCTTTTCCTCGCCCAACTTGTCCAAACTGAACAAGAGCGGAGTCTTCACCCCGAAAACCGCATCGGAAAACTCGTAGGGGTCTCCTTTGTGGTACAACGCCGTGATCAACTTGTCGTAGCCCTCCTTCTCGATGATGAAGTGGATGTGCGCCGGTCTGTATGGGTGTCTGTTCAATCTCTCCAACAACCTCCCAACTGGACCATCATGAGGGATCGGATAAGGCACAGGCCTGGTTGCCTTGATGACAAACGTTCCGTCTTCCTTAGTTCTGACTATCCCACGCAAGTCCGCCCCGTCTCGGTCCTCGTACTGAGTGTCGTACATGCCGTTCTCGTCACACTCCCACAAGTCGATTTTCGCCCCGGAAATAGGTGCACCGTCGGTGTTTGTCAAGAGTCCCTCGATCAAAAGCGGCTCGCCCCGGCCAGCGGAGCAGATGGACGTGCCGTGCTCATGTTCCACGGCGTCGTGCGTGTGGAAAGGGCCCAAGAGCGTGCCGATGGTGGCGTTTTCCGGTTTGGGGTGGGAAAGTCCGTCCACCAACACGGACAAACCCAAAACGTCCAGCAACAACACGAACTCCTGTCTTATGTCCGAGCACATCTGGCCCACCTGGGTCAAGAACTCGATTCCCTTGCCCCACTCGTCCGTGGTCAATCTGGTTTCCCTGGCAAAGTCATGGAGGTGCTGCACGAGTCTCTCTAGCACGAAAACAAGACGGCGGTCGTCATTCTGGGAGTTGATTGCAATGGTGTTTTCGGTGATGGTGTCTGTGCTCATGTCGGAGAAGACGAGCTTTCCGTCGACGAACTTGACTGGCATTTTGGACAAAAAGTTTTTGGTGGTAGTTGAATATGTTGGCTTGGAACTTCAGGATTGGAGGCTTTATATGTGTTGCGGAAATGC
Source organism: Sungouiella suratensis (assembly GCA_030566815.1). NCBI lineage: Eukaryota > Fungi > Ascomycota > Pichiomycetes > Serinales > Metschnikowiaceae > Sungouiella > Sungouiella suratensis. The sequence continues at coordinate 1,404,924 of JAKUAV010000002.1, read as the reverse complement.
GTTTATCCGAGCGGATTTATGCACTCCACTGTGGGGTAGCTCTCGGGTAGGGTGGGCTGACATCGGGAAGGGTTTGAGTTTGGTGAAAATGATGAATAGTGATTTTGAGGCGTGAGTGTGGGACGAGAATATAATGTGGAGAGATTTTTGGGTTTTCTTTTGCTATTTGGATGTTGGTGGGAAGTTGGCCCCCATTTATGTATTTCCGCCAGTGGGAAATAACAGCGCGCATGGACTAATGTGAATATTAGAGGCTCGGGCAGAAAATCTATCTGGAATCGATGATATTCCATTTGAAATTCCTTCAATTGTGAAATTTCTGAATAGAAGATAAGTGTCTTTTTTTCTTTTGAATTTCTCGCTTTCCACTTAATTTGTATGTATATGTTTTGTGCTGGAACTTCCTGACTTTTTTCACTGCACACTCTATCATCTTTTGGCTGCGAAAAAGTCCCAATCTGCAATTCTAATAATTTCCCTCCTTTCTCTCATTCTTTAATTTTTTTCACTTTCTCACTTCCAAGATCTGTGATACCGTGTCACACACAGACTCCTCTATGGACCTCAATGGGAACTTCAAAATCTCCCTCGTCCTTGCGTTGTCCAAACTTGGCTTCTTCTTAAAATCCTCCAAATCAGATCCTGGAGTTCCCACCGGTAGACTGTCCCCTAAACTCCGGAAGTTCTTGTGGATAATGTCCAAGAGCGTTTGGTCAGTAAATGGTCCCGCAGACACTAGGAGGCGTTTGCCGCTGGCTTTTCCGTTCTCAAATGCAACAATATGCGCTTTGGCAACATCACGAACATCCACCGCATTTCCAACGGTATGTGGCCAATCAGAGTCTGTAGCCTTCAACTTTAGGAGACCGTCAATAATTTCATTTGAAGTATTGAGATTTTTCTTTGCCAGTTCGTCAAAGGGCTGGGGCCCAAAGATGTACACTGGATTCACAGAAACCAACGCAAACTTCGGCTTCTCCTTCTCCACGAAATCCCAGGCATACTTCTCCGCGAGCTTCTTTGATCCGCAGTACCCGTGCATTGGACTGAGCAAGCTGGTCTCCCATGTGAGCGGGGACCACGAGTCCTCGGTTTCCACAACATCACAGTTCTGCACCTCAAGGATATTTGCCACCGCCGCATGCGACAGCGTGACCACCACTGTTTCAATGTTATCTCCGTGTTTCTGGGCGGCAACCAATGCATTCTTAGTTCCCTCCACCGCTGGAATTAGCAAGTCCTGGGCGATATCGGAGACGTCAAACCTGAACGGCAGAGCGATGTGGATGAGGACCTTTGCGTCGCTGTGATTGGCCACAAACCCGTCCAAGGATCCTTCCTCCTCGATCTTCGGTACAATTTCAAAAGAGAAATTGTCATTTTTGATTTGTCTGGCTAGACTTTCGCCCTTTTCCTTTGAGCGCACGGTGCCAACAACTGAGTAGCCCTTGTCCAAGAGCTGGAGCACCGTGTGGGCGGCCACGAACCCCGAGGCGCCTGTCACTAGCACTTTGGACATGGTGGCAAAATAAATAAGGGAGATTTCGGGGTGGGAATGCGTCCTATTTATATTCCCCGGATTTCTGTTCCTGCGCATACATCGGTGATAGGAAGAGTAGACAACACGGAGAAAAGGGGAATTGGAGAAAGAAAAGAGGAATTGAATGATATTGAGATTTGGAGGGAAGGAAGATTTTGTGAGTGAGAAATTCGACCACCATTTGTTCCGGTGTGTTGGGACAGTCCAAGCAACCAATTTGTCCTGCGCCGTATTTTCCTGTCAAGATAAGAAACAGCAATAGAGACAAGGAAGCAATGAAGGGAAAAAAGAGGGAGAAGCAGCAAGGAAGAATGAGAAAGTCGAGATTGAGATAAGATAAACGGAAAGTTTGGTTTGAAGAAATAGAGCATTCAAAATTTCAAAGAGAATAAGAGACTTTGAACTCCTTAACTATGTGGTCACCTCAACTATGGAGTATGCGCACACAATCTCCACAAAAAAGAGCAACACAGAACATTATGAAAAGTAAGTGGATGCGAAAAAAAAATAAGACGAAAATAAACAGAAGAGAGAAACTCAAAAGCACAAATGTCCCCATTGAATACAACTACTGGTAGTCTCCTTCTCCTTCTTTTCCCTCTTCTCCCTCTTGTCCCTGTCCCTCCTCCTACACCTATGACTCACAGTGTCTATTTCTAGTAGTTCAAGGCATACTCGATCGCCGCAGTGTACCCGTAGACGCCCAATCCGGCAATCACCGCGATCGCCTTATCCGACAAGTACGAGTGGTGTCTGAAAGGCTCTCTCTGGTGAACATTGGTGATGTGGACCTCGATGAAGGGAATCGCCGTGGCCAACAAGGCATCCCGGATCCCCACCGAGGTGTGCGTGTACGCACCAGCGTTAATGATGATGAAACCGACCCCCTGTTGTTTGGCCTCGTGTATTCGGTCAATGATGAATCCCTCGGTGTTATTCTGGTAGGTGAACAACTCGGCGCCTTCGTGTTTGGACACTTGCACGTGAGCCTCTGTCTCCAAGTCTTTTAGGGTGGTGGTTCCGTATTTCTCGGGCTCTCTTGTTCCGAGCAAGTTCAAGTTGGGCCCGTTGATGAGCAACACTTTCTTGACCATTTTGTATCTGGTGTTTTTGGTTTTATGTGTTTTTGGTGTGACTTTGGTGTCCTCGTGGAAAACGATAAGGTGGTGAGAAATTTGGCTGGTGAGTTTGGCTAGCAAATTAATTTTCGCGGTGTGCAGATCAGGCAACAAGTCTTCTGAGCATAAGGAAAGCCACGGGCGGGAAGATTCCAAAGGGGGGGGGGGGGGAATCTCGAACTTTTGAATTGATTTTTTGTTCCAATTTTTCGGGGAAATCCTGGGGTTTATATAGTTTTTGGGGGTGATCCCTTACCCGGATTTGGAGACTACTTACTGATGCCATATACTGTTCGCAGCATAATTAAGCCTGAACAAAAAAGAAAGCAATAGTGAATATCAAATTCACACTTTATGAAAGCAAAATCCAGTTTATCCACGTGACAAAAGTACACAAAACCTTTAATGAATCCCTTGGTTTTTCTTTTATTTTTTTTTGAGTCTTTCCAATGTTTTTGACATTCGTGCTGTCTCTTTTTTATCGGCCTGCATACAAACACACCCCAGGGCAACTCGGAAAAACGCTCTTGCGGGGCATTTCCGCACCTCCACACTATATAAGTCCGAGTTCCCCCCACGTAAAAATCTCCCATAAATTCTCACCAAAAACAACCAAAACAACCAAAAATCAAACTCACAAAAGTCCTCAGAATGTCCCAGCCTGCTAGATTCGGTTTGGAGAACCAAGTCAAGAGAAACCCGCACCCCGACTTCGGAAAAGTCGAGAAGGAAAGACCAAAGTTCGATGCTGCCAATGAGTGGAAATACACCCAGTCTCCCAACATAGAATGGGCAATTGGCTCCGGCGCTATTTCCGACGACTGGAAAAACCACAAGAAAATCGCAATTGATCCTTACGGAGAAGGCAGAAATCCTGTGGATAACTACAAGACCTTGATTTCGGCTATTGTCCCGAGACCCATTGGGTTTGTCTCCACCGTGGGCAAGGACGGCAAACGCAACTTGGCGCCCTTTTCGTACTTCACGGTGGTGAACCACGACCCTCCGATTTTCACGTTGGGGTTTTCTGGCGGCAAGGGCTCGCCTAAGGACACCTGCCGCAACATTTTGGACACTGGCGAACTAACCATCAACATTATCTCCGAGTGGTTTGCCGAGGCGGCTAATTTCTGCTCGACAAACTCTCCGTTGGGGATCGACGAATGGAAATTGAGCGGATTGACGCCCCTCGAGTCGGAAAAAGTGAAGCCACAGCACGTGGCCGAGTCTGCGTTCAGTGTTGAGGCCAAACTCTTGCATTCGCACGAGTGGAAGCTGAAGGCCGACCCAGATAGAGCCACGGGCGTCTTGTGTATTGTGGAAGGCGTGAACTTCCACGTTAGAGAGGATGTGATCAATGCCGAGCACAACAACTTGGACATTTCGAAGTTGAAGCCAGTTTCCAGATTGGGCGGAATTACGTATGGCAGAACGGTCGATGGGTACGAGAAGTTGCGTCCGGACTATGAGAAGGAGGTTGCGTCCGTTGAGGAGGTCAAGAAATTGGTGGAGTAAGTTGAAGGAAAACTTAGAAGATTTGAGAAATTCTGTGAACTTTTAAGGTGTGGTGAGCAAATCTGGGGTTAAGTGAAGAGCCAGGAGGGGAATCGAAAATGTTGCAACTTTTTATTTCTTTTTGCAGCGTCTAAAGTATATTTGCTCACTGTGTGTTGGTCCTGTTTTTCGGGTTTCCTTTGTCGTTCCCACCCATTTTCCTCCCTTTGGGTTATTTTGTCGGAGTTAACTCGCTAAAGCCAGAATCGGTGGTAGTTTTAGCCGAGTGCCTATTGAGTGGAGCCCTGGTGCAGCAAAGTGGGGACCGCCAGGAGGAAATTAGAGTGCTTATTTTTGAGAAACTGAGCTGATTTTGAATTTAGACTTTTCTGCTGGTTTCAAAATTGGGTTACATCTACCTTGGATCTTTTTTGATGTTTTTCCACTTCTGGGTACCTACCTTGATCCCCACCATACAAAACCGGTAATATTTGTGTGCAGGCCGCGAGCGGAATAGATAGAGATTTTGAAGCCGAAGTAGAACAGCTTCCCAAGTTTTGATCGTGCAAAAGAGGGAATATTCTGAAAATTCAAATAAAATGGAAATTTCAGTTCTATTGAAGGTTCCATAAATTTTGAAATTAATATTGTCTGCCGTTTTCTTCCTATTTATACTTTCTATCGAATTTATACTTCTTTGGTACTGCAGACAATACCCTTCCCCCACTTGAACAACCGAGGAAGTTCGTGGATATATAAAGAGGTGGATCGCCAAAAAAAAAATCAACTTTGAATTTTTTGTTTTTCGCATTAAAACACTCAATTGGCCCCCCAAATTTGGCTTCTTCAACTGGCCTCTTTGTCCTTGCGCCGCTCACACCTATTGTTCTCATTGTTATCGCGATTTCCCCAGTTTGTTCCTGGCTTTTCGCGATCTAATTTTTAGTGCTTGTTGGAACTCAAGAACTGAGGCAGAAACCCACAAAGTTGTGTTGTCTAGCAAAAACAGACACTCAGATAAAGAATACGGTGTTCAATAGATTTACCCCTCACTCAGTTCATCAACCACAATGGCGTCCTCCCTCTTCTCCGAGTCCGGAAAAGACATCATCGACTCCATCAAGGCGCAATTGCCCTTGGATAGGAAATTGACCGGGTACGCTGTGCCTGTGCCTGGCACCAAGGAAGCGGGGTTCTCCTCTGTTTACAGAAACAAGTCTTCCCCTCAAAAATTGATCTCTGTGCCCCACCCTGCCGTCGCCACCTACAAACAGCTTTTGAGAGTTGCAGTCGATGCTTATGGCGACAAGAAGTGTCTCGGAGCACGTGCCAAAGACGAAAGTGGCAATGTTAGGCCTTACGACTGGCTCACCTACAAGGAAGTGCAAGAATCTGCTGTCAATTTCGGCCTGGGATTGTTTTTCATTTTGCAGAATAACCCCTTCAAGACCAACTCGGAGGCCCACAGGAAAATCGACACTCACCACGAGAGATTCGGCGCTCTCGAAAAGCCTGATGACATGTCTTTCATCGTGACATTGTTCTCCCACAATACAGTCCAGTGGGCAATTGCAGATTTGGCATGTACCAATTATGCAGTCACCAACACGTCTTTGTACGACACGTTGGGCCCAGAAACCGCCGAGTACATTTTAGAGTTGACCGAGTCGCCCGTGGTGGTGGCCACCAAGGACAAACTCCAGAGATTGGTGGAGTTGAAGGAGAAACACCCAAAACCGCTCGAGAACTTGATTGCGTTGGTTCTGATGGACCCCTTGACCGCCCAGGATCTGTTTTTGGTTGGCTCGGCTCGCAGAAACAACATTGTCGTGTACGATTTCGACCAGGTGTCCCAATTGGGCAAGATGGCCAAGATTCCGCAGATCGATCCTACTCCCGAGCTGATCTATACTATATCCTTCACTTCGGGAACCACCTCGAACCCCAAGGGCGTTGTTTTGACCCACGCCAACTTGGTAGCGTCCGTGGCTTTCTGTTTGACGTCCGTGGATCCCGTGGATGACCCGGTCACCTACTGTTTTTTGCCATTGGCTCATATTTTCCAAAGAATGGGATTGGCATTTGCGTTTTTCGTCGGAGCCGCCGTCGGGATGCCCCAGTCGCCTTCTCCGTTGACGCTTTTGGAAGATGTCAAGCTTTTGAAGCCTCACACCGTGGCGTTGGTGCCTCGAGTTCTCAACAAGTTCGAGGCTGCAATTAAGGCGCAAACCGTGAACAACGAGGAGAAACCACTTTTGCAGAAACTCTTTTCGAACGCGATCAACAGGAAAATGCAGCTCATGTCGCTCCACGACGGCGCTGAGGGTCGCCATTTCTTGCACGACCGCTTGATTGGCCTTTTGCGGAAGAAATTGGGATTCCAAAACTTGATCTCGTTGAGCACGGGTTCTGCTCCCGTTTCGGTGGACACAGTCAAGTTCTTGAAGGCGGCCTTGAACGCTGGAATCAACCAGGGGTACGGTTTGACCGAATCGTTTGCTGGAGTGTGCAGTTCTCAGCCATACGAGGCCAACCCAGGATCGTGTGGGTCTATCTGCATCACCACCGAAATGCGCCTCAAGGACTTGCCTGAAATGAACTACACGGCCGATGACGCCGAGGGCCCCCGTGGCGAGTTGCTCTTGAGGGGACCGCAAATCTTCAGAGAGTACTACAAGAACCCGGAGGAGACAGCAAAAGCCAAAGACAGCGAGGGCTGGTTCCACACGGGCGACGTGGCGAGACTCGACCGTGAAACCGGGCGGATCTTCATTATCGATCGTGCGAAGAACTTCTTCAAGTTGGCCCAGGGCGAGTACATCACGCCCGAGAAAGTCGAGAACGCCTACCTCAGTGCGTTCCCTCATTTGGCCCAGATCTACGTTCACGGCGACTCGTACAAAACACATTTGGTTGGAATCGTGGGCGTTGAGCCCGAGGAAATCAAGGGGTGGTTGCAATCGAGAGTTTCCGTGTCTCCGTCGCAGTTGGAGAGCACAGATGCGATTTTGCAGGTGCTCAACAAGAAGGACGTGAAGTTGCGATTCTTGAGGGAAATGAACGAGGCAGTCGGCCCGGCATTGCATGGATTAGAAAGGTTGCACAACATCAGCATTGGCATTGACCCGTTGAGAATCGAGGACGGGGTGATCACGCCTACGATGAAGATCAAGAGACCCGTGGCCGCCAAGTTCTTCGCTCACACTTTCGAGAGACTCTATGACGAGGGCTCGTTGATCAGAGTCGAGAGCAAGTTGTAGGGCACCAGACAGGAGGCAGTGGTACAATATCAAACAGAGAGTCATTGCTGCAACAAAGACAGCGATGAAGAAGGGGTGCTATAAGTGAAGGACCACAAAATAGACTATTCAAATCTGAGAGATTGCATCGACCACATTCTACAAAACTTTCTCTTTTCTCTTCTGTGCTTGCCCCTCGTTCTCGTTCCTGTCTATATGTACTTGTATGGGTTCAAGATCCCGTTAGGATCGTAGTGGTCCTTGATGTCTTTGATCAACTTGATCTCCACCTCCGACTTGGAGTATCCAATGTAGTTCTTCTTCTGGAACCCCAAGCCGTGCTCGGCAGAAATGGACCCGTGCTTCTTCTGGATCCACTCATACACGTAAGGCTCCAAAAGCTGCTCGATCTCCTTGTTGTACTCGCGCACACAAACGTTCAAGTGCAAGTTGCCGTCGCCAATGTGGCCGTACCCAACAGCCTCCACCACGGGCTTGGCGTCGGTGTCGAAGTCCACCAATCCTGCAGCGTTCAAGCGGGCACTCACGTCCTCCACCAACAGGTACAAGTCAGCCAATGGGATGGAAACGTCGTACTTGTACACACCGCCTGCAGCTGCGGTGGCTTCTGGAAGCATTTCTCTCCACATCCACAAGTTCTTCACTTGCGTCTCGTCCTGCGCAATGATCCCGTCGTCAACCAACCCCTCTTCCATGGCGTTGCCCAAGAACGTCTCCAACTTCTCCATGTCGTGGTCACGGTTCGATCCACTGGTCTCGATCAACACGTAGAATGGGTATTCTCCACTTTCGATGGGGTGGTCCAACTTCAAGTGGCGTCCGGTGAGAATCTGCGACTTCAAGTCCATGAACTCAAACGCACTCAAGATTTCCGAAAGCTCCCTGCGTGCGCCCACAAACACCTTCTGCACCGCCTCGTACGAGGAAACCGCCAAAAACGCCACATTGGAAGCGGTGGGTCTGGACGGACACAAAATCAGCACGCCCGTGATGATCCCCACCGTTCCCTCGGACCCAATGAGCAACTGCTTCAAGTCGTAGCCCGTGTTGTCCTTTCTCAACGCGTTCATCGACGAGTAGATGGTGCCGTCGGGCAAAACGGCCTCGAGGCCCAAAACCGACCCGTGCAAGGACCCGTAGCGCAACAATCTAAGCCCGCCGGCGTTGGTGGCACACACACCGCCCACGTGGCACGACCCCTTGGCGCCCAAGTCCAACGGGAAGATGTAGCCGTTCTCAGCCAAGTAATTGTCGGCGTTCTCCAAAATGACACCGGCGTCACACTTGAAAATGCCGCTGACGGGGTCCAAGGACCGAATTTTGTTCAAGTTGGCCACAGACAAGATGATCTCGTCGAACACGGGGTTCGAGCCGCCGACCAAGCCGGTGTTGCCGCCCTGGGGAACCACGGCGAGTAATTTCTCGTTGCAGTACTTCAAGATCTGGGAAACCTGTTCGGTGGACTTTGGTTTCAACACAAGCTGGGACTGGCCCTTGTACTTGCGCATCCAGTCCTCGTTGTAGAAGTCCAAGTCCAGTTTGTCGGTGATGAGCCCGTTGTTGTCTTGCAAAACCGACCGGAAGAAGTCAAGATCAGACTCGTCTAGTTTCTTGTACTTGGAGTCTCTGGAGACCTTGTGGCTGTAGGTTTCCGCGGTCAACGCGACCTGGGAGGCGTAGCGGCGCCATGACGTCACCAAGGTGTTTTGTCTGGCGAGCGACTTTAACATTTCTGTGGAGAAAAGGTGGAGAAGTTGAAGTGGGATTTGGCTGTCTGAAAATTTAGAGTCATGGCACGTGACCGGGGAGGGAAACGAGGAGTAGGAGAAAAAGAAGAGAGAAGGGATTTCACTTGAGAGAAAAGTTTGGAATTTGTTGAAATTATAGTATTGGAAACTGATTTCTGCTTTCATAATTTTCAATTTCTCAAAGTTTTGTGTGTTTCCCTTGGGCTTTCTCATTCACCAGATTGTGGAGGTCGCATTAATTATGCAGAGTCAGAGTAATTCGCACCGACAATACAGGCTGGAGAGAACCACGGAACTGGGAATAGAGAAGAGAACTAAAGAAGAAAAAAGAAGAGAAGAAGAGAAATGAAAAAGAAAGAAAAGACGGTTAGTCCAAAAATGAAGATATTTGTTCTCTATTTAATTTCTCCTTCAAGTGTTTATACGTAATTGTGGTCCCTCCAAATATTCCTCTCGGTAGGTGCAAAAAGTGAGAAGAGTGTCTTACATATATATATTCCAGTTGTCTGTCCCAAACATTTTCTTCCACTTCTGCCAATTCCACCTTTTTCTCAATTCCATCTTTTTCTCATTTACTTCCCCCTCCTTAGGCTGTCAAATGCACAGTTGGAAATATGCCGAAACCTCAGCGACCCAATGGGGTTTCCTCCGTACCATCTGGTCACTATCACCAATTTGTTCATGACTTTCTGGTTGACCAAATGCTCGAGCAATTTCGCCCCTGCGCCTTTTTCTCCATTGTCCTTGAACCCTTGTTGGACATTGGTATATTTTGGTGATTCAGGCTGATTGTCAGAAATTTTCGCTGACTTCCTGCTCTTCTTGGTTGTCTCTTTCTCTAGTTCCACCAATTCTCCTGTTCTCCATGCCAAAATGTGCGGATGACTAGCACTCTTCGCGATATTCTTGTGTTGCGATAAGAATTGCTCGAGGATTCCAGAAATGTCTTCAGAATCTTTCAAAGTTGTGTGTCTGGCCTGAAATCGTGACTTTCTGTCAATAATCACCTCAGATTCGTGCCACTCGGAGATGGTGTGGAGACTTGCTGTGAGGATGGACCCAAACGGTGCAAAAGTTCTTCGACGTAGTAATTCAGACTTCAAAAAGTGATTTCTGATCATTCTTTAGATTTTTCTCTTCATCGTGTGTGGAAATACTGGGACCTTCTGGAAATATGTCAGTGGTGAGCTTAACTATGGGAGTGCACCTGGAGTGATGAGAACCTGGGACCACAAATCTGACCAAAAGATGCCATCCGAATTTAAAAAAAAAGATAACAGGAGAGTGTAAAAATAAACACCATTCACATAACACTTTCCAGTCAACTCTCGTCCAACTTTTTTTTTTCTTTCTTTTGCCTTTCCTGTCCCAATTACCACTGACCCTCTCCATTGGTGTGCCTCGCACGACCCTCGCTACTCAGATTTTCCATCTCCTACCATACAAAAAATTAACCACCACCATGATTTACCTCAAGACTCTACTTAACGTGATCGATAATTCTGGTGCTCAGGTTGCAGAGTGCATCAAGGTCCTCCGCCACGGTCCAAGAAACTTCGCCAAAGTCGGTGACGAGATCACCGTGGTAATCAAACAAGCCAGACCTTTGAACTCCGAAATCACCGGCCAGAGCGCCAACAACAGAGTCAAGAGAAGAGACATTTGTCGTGCCATTGTTGTGCGGACGAAAGCACCTTTCAGAAGACCCGACGGCTCCACCATAAGGTTCGACGACAACGCCTGTGTGTTGATTAACAAAAACGGAGATCCCTTGGGAACCAGAGTGTCTTCTGTGGTTGCGAAGGAGTTGAGGGAGTTGCAGTATAATAAGATTGTCTCGTTGGCGCCCAAGGTGTTCTAGAGGAGAAGCAAGCATCGTGTATATATGGAAATGAAAGGAAATGAAAGAGAGAAGTAGGAGGACGAGAAGGTGAGGAAGTGAGGCTAAAATTTGGGAAACGAATGAAGAACTTGTGTTCAGAAGTTCAAGTTTTTCTATTTCCAGTTTTTTCATCCATCCATTTTTCTTGTATGGACGTGTTTGTTCTAAAATTGAGGATTCCAGTATGCCAGGCCGAACACACCAAGAAACAAGAAATTGGTGAATCCAAAGAAACACATAAATACCTGAGCACCAAAGGTCCCAAAAATTCTGACACTTTATAATTTTTCTTTCACCTTCACGTCTTTACCTATACCTTTTCTGGTCTGACTCAATAGTATTGTCCTGCACACACGGGCTCCACAGGCCAGCATACTCATATCAAAATTTTTACAATTCAAGAACTACTCACCAATGGCTGAAGTTCAAGAAAAAATCGCTAACCTCCAGGTTAACGACAAACCGGCTCCAAAGAAAAAGGAGAAAAAACCTCAGGCCTCGTTGGTCCTCGACCCTCAGCCTGAATTCATCGACTACAGAATTAAGTTGTTCGATGATTTGAAAGCCAAATACGACGCCGACATTGCCGCCAAGGAGAGAGTCGCCATCAAAATCACCTTGAAGGACGGCACTGTGAAGGAGGGGAAGGCATTCGAGACTTCTCCGCAGGAAATCGCCGCCAGCATCGGCAAGTCCTTCAGTGAGAGACAAGTTATCGCCAAGGTGGACGGAAACTTGTGGGACTTGGAGAGACCGTTGGAGTCTGACGTTTCGTTGGAGTTCTTGGACTTCGAGCACCCAGAGGGAAAGGCTGTGTTCTGGCACTCGTCTGCGCACGTGTTGGGAGAGGCGTGTGAGTGTCACTATGGATGTCACTTATCGTACGGTCCACCCACCGAGGACGGATTTTTCTACGACATGTCGATCAAGGACGGCGAGGGCGTTGTTCTGCAGGACGACTTTGGCACGTTGGAGAAGGTGTCGACGAAGGTGATCAAGGAGAAGCAGAAATTTGTGCGTTTGGAAATGACCAAGGAACAGTTGTTGGAGATGTTCAAGTACAACAAGTACAAGGTCAAGTTCATCAGCGACAAGGTGCCCGACAACACGTCGACCACTGTGTACAGGTGCGGCCCCTTGATCGACTTGTGTTTGGGTCCCCACATTGTGCACACGGGTAAAATCAAGGCTTTCAAGGTGTTGAAGAACTCGTCGTCGTACTTCTTGGGCGACGCCGCCAACGACTCGCTCCAGAGAGTGTACGGAATCTCGTTCCCGGACAAGAAGTTGATGGACGAGCACTTGAAGTTCTTGAAGGAAGCCAGCGAGAGAGACCACAGAAAGATCGGTAAGGAGCAGGAATTGTTCTACTTCAACGAGATGTCGCCCGGCTCGGCGTTCTGGTTGCCCCACGGTACCAGAATCTACAACACCTTGGTGGACATGTTGAGAACTGAGTACAGACAGAGAGGATACGAGGAGGTGATCACTCCAAACATGTACAATACGAAGTTGTGGGAGATCTCGGGCCACTGGGGCAACTACAAGGAGAACATGTTTGCTTTCGACGTTGAGAAGGAGACGTTCGGCTTGAAGCCCATGAACTGCCCGGGCCACTGTATCTTGTTCAAGTCGCGTGAGAGATCCTACAGAGAATTGCCATGGCGTGTTGCCGACTTTGGTGTTGTGCACAGAAACGAGTTCTCCGGCGCCTTGTCTGGGTTGACCAGAGTCCGTCGTTTCCAGCAGGACGACGCACACATTTTCTGTCAGCAGGACCAGATCGAGAAGGAAATCGAGGGTGTTTTCAACTTCTTGGAGAAGGTGTACGGAATCTTCGGCTTTGAGTTCAAGATGGAGTTGTCGACCAGACCAGAGAAGTACGTTGGTGACATCGAGACCTGGGACTCTGCCGAGAAGAACTTGGAGAATGCCTTGAACAAGTTCATGGGTAAGGGCAAGTGGGAGTTGAACCCCGGTGACGGAGCGTTCTACGGCCCCAAGATCGACATCAAGATCTCCGACGCGTTGAGAAGATGGTTCCAGTGCGCCACCATCCAGTTGGACTTCCAGATGCCCCAGCGTTTCGAGTTGGAGTTCAAGGCCGACACCAACGAGAAGGAGAACACCATGGCGCGTCCCGTGATGATCCACAGAGCCATCTTGGGATCTGTCGAGAGAATGACCGCCATCTTGACCGAGCATTTCAAGGGCAAGTGGCCTTTCTGGTTGTCGCCAAGACAGATCTTGGTGGTGCCAGTTGGTGTCAAGTACTTTGACTACGCACAGCAGTTGAAGGAGGAGTTGGTCAAGAAACACCACTTCTACGCGGACGTGGATCTCTCCGGAAACACCTTGCAGAAGAAGGTGAGATCGGGCCAGTTGCTCAAGTACAACTTCATCTTCATTGTCGGAGAGCAGGAACAGGCCGAGCACAGTGTGAATGTGAGAAACAGAGATATCCAAGAGGAGCAGGGCAAGAACGCCACGGTCAAGTTCGACGAGGTGGTGGCGCAGTTGCATGCTTTGTCCGAGGAGAAGAGATCGGACAACAAGTTGGCATAGGAGATTTCGGGCGTAGATATATAATTTTCAATTTGACCGGTGTGTACATAAGCCATGGAGCTCTCTGAGCTGTGAGCAAGTGAGTAGTACTTCATTTGCATCTTCATCAAGTCACACGAAAACATCATGTCTGACGAGGAAAAACCAGCTGACCCGAATGAGAAGGTCACTTTCTTTGGAAAGCAAGTTACCCGCGCCCAAATCGAGCCCTACATCAAGTTCTACGACGCAGATCACCATTTGACCCCAGATGATAGGAAAACCATGGCTACAGAGCTCAATTGGATCTCCACGTCCTCGCAATTGTGGGGAATGTTTGACGCCTCGCTTGCTTTCTTCGCTCCGACCTTTTATAGGCGCTACACCACGGCCAAGGCCACCAAAGTCGCCGAACTGTGGAGAAATATGCCGGTCAAGAGATTCATCCACAGACCATTTGTTTCGACGATGATGGGCACCCTCACATACTTTCTCTCGGTCATTTATCACTCCAAGAACAGCCTAGACTACCAGGTGTCGTTGCTCGAGCGGGAAATCACTGCGCCAGAGACAGAACAAGAAGACGCAGAAAGTAAGAGGAGACAGCTCACGGTGTGGAAGACCATGGTGCCCACGCAGATGACATTCTACTACTTGTACTACTGGAAGTCGAGCCAGGACCCGCTGCTGGTGTTGAAGGACCCACGGACGATGACACTGAACCCACATGAAATTCACTACATGCCGCCAAAAGAGGCCGAAAATACGGGGATAGTGGAGGGACAGCATGACCACGTGAAAGAGGCGCCACATTGGGCGAAGATCAGGGCGTCCAATGGGTTTGCCCAGGCCGAAGTGGCCGATTCTCGCAAGGTTGATGACATTGAGGAAATTTCCAATGAAGAGCCAGAAAAGAGCCACAGGGAACAGTCGGATGGTGTTGAGAATGATGTGGGAGGTTTGGAAAGTCCAGTGAGCACCATTGAAGAGAAATCAGAGCCCAAAAGAAGCGCCTGGGACAGAGTTAGGCGTGGAAATTGAGAGAGATGAGAAGAAGTTGGGGAATTGGCAGGAGAAACGGCGAGAGAAACGCTCCAAAACTGCAATATCATGATTGACGGATGAGAGATTCACTCTAAGTCATCAAAACTAGATCAAGATATTGTTGGGCCACGATGTTGAATGTACATAGACAATGAGAAACGAAACTTGAGGAAGGCCACACATATGACATGAATTCAAAGAATTTTGAGCAAGAGAAACCTCAATTTCAATTATTGTGCCTCCAAATATCACTGGAATATTTCTCATTTTTCCAAATTTGCCCAACTCGGTGGTTTCGTGTTTTGCACCCAAACTCACCGCTTCCCCATATTCCGGCACATGCCAAAAGTTCACTATCACCTACTCCAGATTTCCCACGGAATATAAATACCAGGACAAATTCCCCTTCTGTTTTTCACTGATTTCGTTCTATTTATAGAAGCACCACCAAACATTTTGCTGGCAAATCAATTCATTCCAGCTTCTTACTCAACGGCCCTTTACTTCCCCCCATTCTAATTGTTGCTGTGCCGCATACCGGCCCATACTTAAGCTCCAGAAAAGTATAAATACCATGCTAAATCCACCACTTTTGGCGCAAAGTTTTCGGTTTTTTCGGCCAATCCAGACTGTACGGTCCGCCTCAACACGCCCTGCCAAAGCCAAATGGTATCACTCAACAGATGTGCCGTTGTCGAAGCCTGAATGGTACCAATACAAGCCGTCCAAAAAACCTGAGAAATTCGTGCCTTTTTCGAGCTACGACGATGCCAGGCTTGAGCTGGCGTGGAAAAACAAAACTGCGTCCATCGACGTGAAAGATGATCGTTTGTTCCAGGTCAATATCCCGAAAATGGAGCTCTCGCCGGTGTTTTGGCCTGGCCCAGTCTACGAGGTGAGAAGAGGCACCTGGTTCACGAGCGACGGGATCCCCTTGCTGGCAGAAATCACCAAGAAGCTAGAGGAGAGTTTGAAGAAGCTCTCGCCGCAAGATTTTTACCAGCAGCCCCATTTAGAGGAGCTCACGCGGTCGCCGAAGGCCGCAATGGCCAAATTCGAGAAAGAGCTCAAGGAAGAGTACCTGAAGGAGGCTATAGACATTGGCAAGGAGGCAGATGTGACAGACTTGGACGATGGGAATGCTGCGGTGTTCTTTGACGAGAAAACTGGCGCTATTTTCCCGAAAGAGTTCGGGAAGTTTCAGTTGAATGTGATTCGTTCTTTACAGCCCAAACTGGCGTCACTCATGTCAGTTGTACCGATACAGAGAGGATACACGGAAGGATTAGACCTGTCCATCATCGATAATGTGAAACAGACGAAGGTTCCGTCGTTGCTGGACATTTTCTCTGACGAAATCTTAAATTTGTTCAGTAAAGACAATTCCAAGCAGACAAAGACGTTGAAGAGCGAGGATCAGGGCGAAATGCTCCAGAACGTCTTGGAGTCTGATTATGAGCATGGAGAAGGTGTGAGTTCCTCGAAAAGAGAAGTCGACCATGTGGTATTCTGCATCCATGGAATCGGTCAGATCTTGGGCTACAAGTACGAGTCTGTGAACTTCACACACAGCATCAATGTGCTCCGGAACACCATGAGAGACATCTACAAGAACGAGGGGAAGTATCAGAAGTTGGCATATGGCGACAAGTGCGACAAGAAGGACGAAGACCAGAAATTCAATAATCGCATTCAAGTGTTGCCGATTCTGTGGCGCCACGAGGTTCTGTTCCACCCCAAAAGGCCATTTGATCTTCAGAATGAGCAGGGCAAGCCAAGGCTACCGAGTTTGAGCGATATCAACGTCGACGGAGTGACCTCGCTCCGTGACATTGTTGGAGACGTGCTTTTGGACATTTTGCTATACTACGAGCCGATGTACATGAAGCAGATCATGAAAGCCGTGGTGACGGAAGTGAACAGGGTGCACAAGCTCTACATGGAGAAGAACCCGAATTTCAAGGGCAAAATCCACGTGTTGGGCCACTCTCTAGGGTCAGCAATCGCATTTGACTTGCTTGCGTACCAGCAGGACGCCAAACTGGCAGATAACGAGTACCAGTTGAACTTTGACGTCGAGAACTTGTTCTGTGTGGGGTCTCCCGTCGGCATGTTCAAGTTGCTCCAGCAGAAAAACATCGTTTCGAGAGAAAACGTCAAGTCTGACTTTGACCCTACAGATCTCCGTGAATTCGTTTCCTCGCCCAAGTGCAAGAACCTATATAACATTTTCCACCCCTGCGATCCCGTGGGCTACCGAATGGAGCCCTTGGTGGACCCAGAGTACGCCAACTTCAAGGCTGAGCTCGTGCCTTTTGCCATGGAGGGTTTCGACACGAAATTGCAGAGTTTGTCGTCGTTGAGCGACGATCTCACCGACAAAATCTCCCAGGCACTGAGCTGGTTCCGGTCGGACTCCACGCCGAAGAAGCAGGCCTCGGCAGTGGGCAAAGAAGATGCGCTCAGAGACGTAATTTCCAGCTTGACCAGTACCCGGGGGAGCAAAACGAGCACGGGGAAAACGAAGCTGGAGGTGTTGAGCAGAGACGAGCTAAAACTGCTCTTTGACTTGAACAGAACGGGCAGAGTCGACTACAGTTTGCCCATGGGTGTCTTCAGCATTGCGTTGGTTTCAGCCATTGGAGCCCACGTTTCCTACTTTGAGGATGAGGAGACCGCTGGGTTTGTGATGAAGGAGATTCTTCTGGGCAACTTGGATCCGGTCCAGGAGCGGAAAGTGCGTTTGTACAAGTGAGGAGGAGAAACAATGGGAGATTGAGATTTGACAATTTGTAGTTGAAGTTTCGACGATTTCAATATTTTTGATTCCTTTGTCCTGTGATATTCTCAACTGCTTGTGCTGTTGTTCTTTCTACTGTTTGTGTTGTTACTCTTTTTATCTCATTTCACTGCCTTCTCTCTTTACCCTCCTCTAGGTTTCCATTCTATGTCCATTTCTACTCCAACAAGAGATCGTCAATGCTCTGCTCGGCGTCATGCTTGATCAACTCCAACATTCCCTCGGGCAAAATCGGCTTGCCGTCCTTGTCCAAAACATAACGGAACGGCATCTCCGTCGACTCGTACTTGTTGTATCTGATTTCAGGATAATCAATGAACTTGATATCCTCAAACTTCGTCTGGTTCTCCACGATGATCTGGGTCGTCCGGATCGCCGTGTCTGTTGTCATCTGCAAGGCCCCCAATCTTCTGCCTGCAAAGCCGTACTTGTCACGCAAGATCCCCGTCCTGTCCACTCTTGGATGAGACCCCAAGATTCCTCCGAAAATGAAGTAGTCGAATGTGGTCTTATCCTCGGGCTGCAAGTCCTGCTCTGCGCCAGGATCGAGAAGACACACCTTAGCCACGTCTAGGCCCCCGTCCAAGTTCACACACTCCTCGGTTGTCCACTGCAAGCCCAAATCGAGTAATTTCTGTGGGATATCCTTTTCGGTGGTGGATTTGGGCAAGGACGACAAGATCAAGTTCTCTTTGCCGACGTCACGGATGATCTGGGAGTACTCCAAGGTGACCCACTCGGAAAAACCTTCTTCCATGTGCTCGATGACGTACTTCATGGCTGGTGTTTGAATTTAAGGTGGTGGAGAAGACTGATGAGATGGGTGCAAAATGGAGGGTGTTGTGTGCAGGCCGATTGCTTAAGGGAAGGGAAACACTGGAATAGAGGTAGAAATGAAAGAGGGGGTTGTAATAATTCTTATGTAGTTTCATGTTGTTGGTGTTGTTGGAGCTTGGTGTCTGTTTGGGTTTTTTGTTTTGAGGGTTTGTGGCGGTGTTCAGTGGTTGCCTCTTCATTAAGAGATTCATGGAACGGAAATGAGAAGAGTAAAGTCTCGGAAAGTATCGACCAGAGAATTGAAATGACAAGAAAATAAAATTATGAAATAAAGGATATTTCTCTCAAGAGCAGATTTTCAACTCCTGAAGTTGATTCCACCCTTAAGTACCGTGGAAAGTTATTCTGCCTTAGCTGTGTAGTGCTTCTCATACTTGATTCCCAGTGCCTTTCAGGAATAGAAATGTGTGCCTGCCAATTCAGACAACCCCAGCAAGTGCAACCTTAAAGTCAATGTTTCGATCGAAGGACCATGAGTTCATTATTCTCACATTCCCGGCACTTTGAAATCAATAACTTCGATCTAGAATACCTTTCTATCCATTGAGATGTTTCCCTCCTTTCTTCCCTCCTTTCTTCCCTCCTTTCTTCCCTCCCTCCTTTCTTCCCTCCTTCCTTCCCATTTTCTTGTCTTTTCGCAGCCAACACAGACCTTTGAAAATTGAAAGAAAAGAGAATAAAAGAACGAGAGGAACGAGAAGATCAGACTTGCTCATTGTATAGCCTTTCTGTGAAGTTCTCATAATGGATTCCACTGCTATGATAGGTCCCAATGCCCTCAATTGGAAGCATGTGTCTGCCCATTTAGACAAGGCCGGCAACTGAAGTCTCAAAATTTATTAACCATTGAAAAAACCGGAAAGACATCATTTTCACATCCTATGCAATTTTATGATTCCCTCCGATATCCCTGCCCATGACAATGTGTCCCTTTTCCTGATCCCTCCTCTTTTTCTGTCTTTTCGCAGCCAAGTTGACATGTACCTCACACTTACAATCGCATTCACTCAAGTTCACTCGATTACATCTAATTACTTTCTCGATACTTCTTAATACTTTCTTGAATATTTCTCTAATTACTTTCTCAAATATTTCTTATATGGGCACTCTTCGCATCTCAGTCGCTGCGCTCCTTCGATGCTTATTTCTTACAACAAGAAGACGTCTCACTGAACGCCAACCGCGACGTCTTGTCCACCGTCAAAGAGCACGTGTCTACTCCCGCGGCCCCCGACTTCACCTCCTTGGTGGTCTTGGCATACGATGGCTTCACGTCAAGCACTGGGTTCTCGGTGAAAAAGTGTCTGGGTCTCAACATGAGGTCGAAGATCTCGGTGGGCATCACCGGGAAGTCCTCGGGCGCAGGGAAGTGCGTGATGCCGAAAGTGTGGAACAACACAATGTCGGTGTTCTCGATCTCGTCGGACCCGTCGCCGATCCACTCACGCATGCCTCTGGCTCCGTCACCAGACCACTGCGCCACATGGTCGCCCGAAGGGTAAAGACGGCCGTATCCAAGGCCCTCGTCCTTGTATGGGATCACCTCGGTGGCGTGGGCAGCCCAGGGTGCTCTCTTTCTCACCAACGAGCCTTCCTTGGCCATCAATGGAGGCACAAATGTCGACACCAACTTGTACGACGAAGGCTTCCCCGAGTATGGGTTGATCTTGCTTGGGTTGAACATGTCCCACGTTCTGGTGGTGGTTGCATCGGTCAACGAGTCGGCCACGGTCTTGAAGGTGGTCTTCTTGGAGAAGAACGAGTTTCCGTACATGTTCTGGGAGGAACCGGTGGGGCCTGGGCCCGGCATACCGTCCGCGGTCGCTGCAGAGTTGTTGTCGCCGTCCACTCTTGGGTGCAAACGCAACGAGAACAAGTGCTGGTGGTTGTGCGCGTTCACCTGTGGGTACACCTGGGTTCCCCAAGGTCCCACGTCCTCGTCCTCGGCACACACGTACGTGTTCAAGATACCGGTCAATCTCACCTCCAACTTGATGGTGCCGTCTTGTCTGAACGTCCAGTACAAGCAGTACTCGTAGTTGGCCGCGGTGAAGATCTGCGACACAATCAACTTGGTGCCTCTGGTCACCACGGTGGTCTGGAAGTCATCTCTGAAGTCCGAGTGCTTGAAGAGCAACCCGTCGTCCTCCTCGTGGATGCACACGGCGTTCTTCACCGTCACTGCGTCTCCGGCCTTGTTGGGGAAATGGGCGTCCATGTAGTGGATCACACCCTTGCAGTCGCAGCCCAAGGAGAGAGGGTTGGTACAATTTCCGGCACCGTACTCACCAATGTCCAAGGCGTGCTTTCTCTGGTGGGGGAAGTCTGGCGAGCCGTAGGGCACAATCATCTCTGAGAGAGAGATTCTGTGGAAAAGCGGGCGCACGTTCCCGTGGTCGTTAAATGTGATGTCCGACAACACAATGCCCTCTCTGTAGTTGAACCCAATGTGGAACTTGAAGTTCGACCACTCCATCACGTGCCCGTCCATTTTGAACGACACACCCTCTGGTTGAGTCACATTGTATGGTTTGGCATCCTGTCTGAATCCCAGCGGGTTTTCCTTGGTTCCAAACTTCTCAGCAATGTGCTTGGGGTGGAACGACGAGTGCTTGTGCTTCGACACCTTTCTGCGGCGGTTGGGGATGTCGATGAACACCACCTTCTTCTCGTTCATGTCCACAATAGGGCAGAAGTCCAATGGATGCGAGTAGTGCGAGTCGTCCTCGTCGGAACGCCAGTACATGAGCGCCTGCTGGAGTCTTCTGGACGCGCCCCATCTCTCGTCGTAGCCAATGGTCCACGCGTCACAGTACACGTTGGCCATTTCGCTCTTGGGAACTCCGGAAATCTCACACTGTCTGATGACATTGGGATCTTGACGGACGATGTCCTCGGTGGCCTGCAAATCGTCTGGGGACAAGATTGGCTGCACGCCGTCGGTCTGCTTGGACTCCACAACGGTCAAGGAAGGAATGTCAACCACTCCCTCGTGCACTCCGTTGACGCCTTGCTCGACAATGACATAGTAGGCCAATCTGGGAGGCACGGGTCCGTTGTGCTCCTTCCAAGCGTAGTAGGCCTTTTTGATGGGCTCTCTCAACGTGACGGTGTTGAAACCAATTTGCTTTCCGGCGTAAAATTTGGACAACACGCCAGTGACACTTTTGATCTCTTGTGCAGAAAGAGGGTCCAAAGGATGAGCTGGTGGAGGTGGAGGAGCCACGGAGGCGGTGGCCTGGGCGGCGATCTGCTGCAATCTTTCCATTTTGGTTGGTTTGAAAATTCTGGGAAGTGAAAAATCTCGAGGAGTTGGAGGGTACTTATATTGGTGAATTTGGGGCAGCTGGAGGGTGCGGATCGTGTTGCCGCATTTGGACATGGAACCCGGCGCGATTGCGATGCGGCACCGCCTGCCCAATGCGGAAGGCGGCACCGTCCGCTGTAGCTCTGCGGGTAAATGAGATAAATCGATGGCGATTGGCCAGCTGCGTTTCCGAAAGCGGGATCAAATGGCGAGAGGTTTGAAAAAAGTGAGAATGAGGTCGGATCGGGCTTTTGATGGGGTGATGTGAACTCAAGGTGGATGTCAAGCCTGCAGGAACAGATGTGTTATCTAGATTGCGGAAAATGGGCCAATCGATAAGGAAGGGGAAGAAAGAAGCTGGATAATCGGGAAAGCGAAGATGTGAATCCAGTCGGAGTTAGGGGGGTTTTGACATTTTGTATGTTTCGATTTTTTTTTTTTCCATTTTAATCCAGATTATATTTAGGGATGTCTGGTGGAAATCTGGTAATGGCAGTCTTGTATGTACTACCTTATTACACACCTTCAAGGTATACCCATTCCTTTAGTCAACCTACAAAATTTTTCATCGGACTAATTAAGTTTTTCATTAAGTGCAGTCCTCTCTTTCACACAAACCATCTTCTCCGTGTTCTTTTCCTGTCTCTCACCTCAAATCTGCCCGCACCAAAAGGCCCAACACAACAGGAACAAACACCATGCACCCAAATGCCAACAATTGCACCAGATCAATAAAAAACGAGTTGTATAGCTCGGTCAGCACGTGCAACATGCGTAGCGCTTCCTCTTTCGGAAGTTCAGCGTCAATCCCGCTGAATGTGCTGTCCACCAAGTAATTAGCACACTTTGTAGTCAATCGGTTGGCATTACCCAAAACTATATCATGAGCCATAGCGTCAGGGCTCGTGATTTTCAAGATGGACAACTCAAACACTTTGAAGATGTATGTGTGCATGACATCGTGAGCGAACACCAAAAAAATTGTGGTTGTTGCAGCCAAAATGAACCCATACACTATGGAGAAATTGGCCAATGCAAATTTGCCCTTGGGGAAGCCAGCAGGCATGTTCTCGAAGTTTCCGATCAATTCGTGGATCAAATACACTGCGAAAACGGCCATCAAACTCGCACATATGTCGTCCAGCGTGACTGCAAAATTGGGTGTTTGGAGTATAGTGAAGTAAAAAGTTTGACGGCATGCACACGGAAGGAATTTCACTGAGAGCGCAAGGAAAAACGCAGCTATAAGCAACTTGTGACCCGTCTTTATGCTATTTCTGTGTTTTTGCTGGTTTTGGCTTTGTTCCGGGAGCTGGAATGAGACCCTTCCGCTCTCCATATCTTTCTCCTTCTTCATCTGCACCAAAGCCGCGCCCATCGCGTCCATGCTTGCGAATGACGACTCCAACAACTTCATGTACGCTGTGAGCATGCAGATGGTGAAAATCAGCGAGAAAATCGCGTTATAGAGCGAGAACGGCGCCCATTCTTGAGGTGAAAATTCCAGCGCACTGTGACTCGAGCTGTACTCCTCCACGTGCCGGGAAAATTCGAAAACTGGCAAGATCCACTTTTGAGGGTTCAAGATGAGCCCGAAGAGGAAAATTGCAGTGGAGATGCAGAGCTGGTGCTGGAGATGTAGGGTCTGGTTCTGAGCAACTGACAGGTGGCTCCACGCACTGATTTTCTTCATGTTCATGGCGAAAATCCCAAGGCTAAACACCAGGAGCCCCATGAGGCTGTATCTCAAGTTTGGGAGCAGTAGCTGTCCTGAAGGTAGAATGTGCCACGACATGGAAATGACAGGAATATGGATGGAAAAGGGTGTTCTGAATAGATTGTGGAACGGGAGATAATTTGAGTTTCTGTTGATATTTTCGAAATTGACAAGTTTTCAAAACCAACCAAATATCCAATTTTCTCAGATTCTTCCCAAATTTATGTTTTCCCCAAAAGCAACTGGTCGTTTGTGTTTTATACGAACAGGTTGACTAATGTACTGCAGACACGCCGTGCCGACTTGTCCGAGCTCATCACATAACCAGTTTGGGTTTCAAATGTGGGGGTCTTTTGCCTGGGGAAACAGCAGAGAAGAAATTTACAAAAAATTACTAAGCGAGGTTCAGAGGGGGAAGTCATGCCCCTTTTATAGTTTTTTGAAAACTTGAATTTCTTTTTTCTTTCTTGGGTCTACTCGGCCACCGCTCGGTTTTCGCCTCATGCACCGAATTACACTAGCAACAGTTAGAAGTTATGATCCTTGCACCGGCCCAACCGGGAAAGGCGAAAATGATCTGGGCATGGAAACCCGGAGAAACAGACGAGAATAGAGAAAAATTGGAGATTGAAAAAAATTGGAAGACGATGTGTTTTCGATTTGGCTGGAAATTGGTAGGAATGGGGTTTTTTTTTTTGAAGTTGCAAAATTCCTCGTTAAGCCTCCAACGGAAAATTCCACATTGTGAAATTCCGTTAATTCCTCGTACAACTGAGACTAATGAGATTTTATGAAGAACACCAAATCCAGTCAAACAAATTCACTGAATTAGATTTCTTTGCTGTTTCGTCTACACCCTGTATATGTACCATTTATTCAATTTAAAACATGGAGAAAATGTGTCATTGACAAGAACAAAAAATACCACACAGCTGAAATTGCTTACAACTTGTCGTAGTACTCCTCGTAACCTGGAACCTCTGGCTTTTGACCAGTACGCTCTCTCTTGTCCTTGACAATGGCACCTGGCTTGGAAGCTGGGTCAGTTGGGTCACCACCCATGGTAGCCCAATGGTCAAAGATCAATTGTGGGAAAGCTTGACCACCAGTAGCCTGTCTCAAGTCACCAGAGAAACCGAAAGACTCGTTAACTGGCAAGTAGGCCTTGATGGTGAACAATGGAGTACCTGGTCTCTGCTCCTCGGAGATGACTTGACCTCTCTTCTTGTTCAACACAGAGTAGATACCACCAATGGCGTTCTCTGGACACTGGATCTCAACCAAAAAGACTGGCTCCTGGATGGCTGGCTCAGCCAACAACATGGAAGCGTAGGTGACTCTTCTCATGGTTGGGATGATCTGTCCACCACCTCTGTGGATAGCATCGGCGTGCAAGGTAACATCCAAAATGTTAACTCTGACGGATCTGACTGGCTCACCGAAGATTGGACCCTCCTTGGTAGCCCACTGGAAGGCAGCAACAACAGAGTCCTTGATTTCGTTCAAGTACTGGACAGCCTTGGTCTGGTCAATAACCAAGTTAGGACCGTTACCGTCTGGACCGAAACACCAGATCTTTCTGGCGTCAGTGACATCCCAGCCGTGCTTGTCGGCCAAGATTCTGGCTCTGGCCTTGAAGTCATCTCTTGGGTTGATGACACCAGCCTCAATGTCCTGGGAAACCTCCTCGTCCATTGGCTGAGCCTTGACGTAGATTCTGTTATGCTTGTTTGGAGACTTAGACAAGGCAACCATGGAAGACTCGGCAGTGACAGTCTCTCTGTAAGAAACCACAGGTGGGGAGATCTTCAATGGGATACCGGCGTGGTCGTTTTGCAAGTCGTTCAAGCAAATCTCCAAGTGCAACTCACCAGTGGCAGCGACAATGTGCTCACCGGACTCGTTGATGGAGGTCAACACACATGGGTCGGACTTGGACAATCTCTTCAAACCCTCAACCAACTTAGGCAAGTCGTTGGCGTTCTTCACCTCGACGGCAACCTGCACGACAGGGGAGACAGAGAACTTCATGACCTTCAAGTTGTGGGCGGTCTCGGAGGTGGTAAGGGTACCAGACTTCAACAAGAACTGGTCAATACCAACCAAACCAACAATGTTACCGGCAGGACAGTCGTCAATCTGCTCAACGGCTCTTCCCATCATCAACACGGTTCTCTGGATAGACTTGACGAACAAGTCCTCCTTCTTACCAACCTGGTAGTTAGGACCCTGGATTCTAACCTTCATACCAGACTTGACGGTACCGGCGAAAACACGGCCGAAAGCGTAGAATCTACCCTTGTCGGAGGTTGGCACCATCTTGGACACGTACAACATCAACTCACCCTTAGGGTCACAGTTTCTGATGGCCTGGCAGTGCTCGTCGTCGGAAGGACCCTCGTACAAGGTCTCGGCTCTGTAAGCCTGGGCGGTGACTGGGGATGGCAAGTGCAAGACAATCATCTCCAACATGGCGTCGGCAGCTGGCAAGAACTTTCTCATGACAACCTTCAACAAAGCCTTACCCTCCAACTCCTTCTCGTCGGCCTTCAAGTTGATCTCCAACTTGTCCAACAAGGTTGGGATCTCGTCCTTCTTGAAGTTCATGATGGCAGCAAACAATCTGAAGATAGGGTCCAACACAAACATGTTGAAGGCTCTCTCCAAAGGCTTTCCGTCAGCGTCGGTGTCCTTGTTGGTCCACTTCTTGGTCTTAGGGTTGAAGTAAGAGTCGCCCCACAATCTCTCGGACATCTTGGCCTTGTCGACACCGAACTTCTTGGAGTATCTGGTGGCAAACTGTCTGACGGTGAAAGCCCAACCGTGCAAACCGGAACCGAAAGCAACGGTACCGTGGTCTGGGAACACCTGGGCGTCACCCAAGGTCTGCTCGGAGTAGGTGGAGATGATGACGTTGACGGACTCAACGGTTCTGGCAAAGGACTGGTACAAGTCCTCCTTGGTAACCTGCAACTCCAACAAAGCTCTGTCAACCTTGTTGATGATGACAACGGGCTTGATTCTCTCACCCAAAGCCTGTCTCAACACAGTCTCGGTCTGGACACACACACCCTCAACACAGTCCACAACAACCAAGGCACCGTCGGTGACACGCAAAGCAGCAGTGACTTCAGAAGAAAAGTCAACGTGACCTGGCGAGTCAATCAAGTTGATCAAGAAAGAGTTACCGTCGGTCTTCTGCTTGATGGACTTGACGTCCTCGTCGTCAAGAGAAGCGTACAAGGAGATGGCGGTAGACTTGATGGTGATACCTCTCTCCTGCTCATCCTTTCTGGTGTCCATAAATCTGGCGTCACCAGCCTTGGCGGCGGAGATGATACCGGCTCTTTGGACCAAAGAATCGGTCAAAGTGGATTTACCGTGATCGACGTGGGCAATGACGGAGATGTTACGCACATTGGTAACCTTGTCCATCAAGCCACGGATTTGGTCAATAGTGAAAGCAACTGGGGGGAGTTAGTATAGATGCGGGGGGAGGAAGGGAAGGAAGGGGTGGGAGCTGGCGGCTAATGCGTTGATTTGATTGGTCAATTCGAATTTTTCTCTGGAGAATTATTGCCTTTGGATAGAATGGCCTCCCTAATTCTTCTAATTTTTTGGCCTTCTGGAATTTCGCCCCGATTGCTGTAATTGCACAATCCAAGAGAATCAAATAAATTGAGAATTCATATTTCTGACTGTTTTTTTAATTAGCCGCCGACTTTTCCAAGGAAAACATACCCATTTTGAACTTGTGTCTGACTTGTCTGACTTTACAAGAAGAGTAGAAGGAAGTGGGAGCGGAGCTTTTTTCAGTACTTCGCACGAGGCATCAGGAAAAAATTTTCTCGCAGTAAACGTGGGGCTGCACGCGTAAATCTCAGCACGCACAAGTTACCCGCCTCAAGTGCAGGCCCAGTGACATGACTTGAGGAGTAGAGGCCACTGACAGGGAAAATAAGAAGGGGACTGACAAGTAGGAGGATGCACCCATATAAATACTTATTTTTAGATTTTTAAAAGTGCATGTGATAATTGGAGCACAGGAATATAAATAGGGGTGCATTCCCCCCAAAAAAAATTGTTTGTTTTTGGTTTTCTGTAGACTGCCTCACGCTGTTCTCCCCAATTATCTGCTTGCTTAACTACTGGACAGGTGGTGAAATTTGGCTGCGAAGGGGGAGAAAACGGACTGGGAGGGGAAGAAACAAAATTTGGAGTTTTAGAGAGAAAAAAAATGGAAAGATTATAAATTTGAGAGTTCTCATTGGATGATTTCTGTTTTGTCCATTTTCGTTTGCAGGTTAACGGATTGTTGGTGTATTTCTCATGGGACCTTCCGGCTCTTCATGTGGAGATAGACCCAATTTGGCTTAATTTTCCTGCGAGTCAGCCTAATGATAGTGAAGAACCCAACTGAATTTACCAAAGCGAAGTATGACAATTGTGAAAAACTGCAAAATTTAATTTTGATTCCTCATAATGAACAAATCTTGAATTTCAAAAAGAAAGAAAAAAAGAATTATAACACAAAATCAACCTCAATCTCGTCTGTTCTCTTCCTCCACTTTTCCTAGCTTTATCTCACTAATATTTCCATGCAGAACAGAGTCACTTCTTTCCAAAAGTCCCCAGGAAACCAACCACAAACGACCAACTAAACAATGGCAAATATCACCGTTCTCATCTCCGGGTCCGGCTCAAACCTCCAGGCGCTTTTGGAAGCGGAAAAAGCCGGCGTTTTACAAGGAAAGATCACCCAGGTCATCTCCTCAAGTGAAAAAGCATATGGGTTAACCAGAGCAGCCAACTTCGGCGTGAAACTGAAAACTCACGTGTTGAAGCTGTACTACAAGGGCACCACAAAGGAACAGACCGAAATTCGCCGGGAAAAACGGGAGCTTTTCAATGAAGACTTGGCCCGTTTGCTCATACATGGAAATATCAAAGGAGACACAGACAACTCATACACAAAACCCGATTTGATCGTTTGTGCTGGCTGGATGCTCATCTTGTCTCCCTCTGTCTTGATCCCACTAGAGAAAGCGGGCATTTCCATCATAAATTTGCACCCGGCGTTGCCTGGAGCTTTTGAGGGAACTCATGCTATAGACAGGGCCTGGAAAGCCGGACAAGACGGCGAAATCACCAAGGGAGGGCTCATGATTCATAAGGTCATCGCTGAGGTCGACAGGGGTGAGCCAGTTTTGGTGAAAGAGCTCGAATTGATTAAGGGAGAGACGTTGGAAGAATATGAAGAGAGAGTGCATGCAGCAGAACACAAGGCCATAGTTGAAGGCACCAATATTGTGTTGAAGGAGTTGGAAGAAGCTGGAAAAGGTGAACTGAAGAAATCTCAGGAGGACGAGTTGAGTGAAAGTGTTGGAAAACTCAAGTTGGAGAAAGAAGGTGAGAAATAGTAATATAGACCATAGACTGGAGTTGACGAGGACATTAAAAGTGTTTGTTTGTGTTTTTGTCTTTCTTCTTTTTTATTTTTCTCTTTCTTCTTTTCACTACTGAGTCCCTGTCGGGTCCCTGGCCCCGCTGGGCCCTGTTTCTCAATGTTTGAATATATACCAGTCTATCACTCTTACAAGTTCTTGATCACTTGCTCGGTGAAATGCTGGGTGGTGGCAGTACCCTTCAAGTCACCGGTTCTGTTCTCGGGACCAGAGGCAATGGTCTTCAACACAGCAGCCTCAACTCTGTCGGCGTCAGCGTTCAAGGACAAGTGTCTCAACATCATCACAGAAGACAACAACAAGGCAGTTGGGTTGGCCAAGCCCTTGCCGGCAATGTCTGGGGCAGATCCGTGCACAGCCTCGAAGATGGACACTTTGTTACCCATGTTACCGGATGGGGTCAAACCCAAACCACCAATCAAACCGGAGGACAAGTCGGACATAATGTCACCGTACAAGTTTGGCATCACCATGACAACGTCCTTGTAGTCGGATGGGTCCTGGGTCAATCTCAAGGAGGTGTTGTCCAACAACTCGTAGGACAACTTGACGTCTGGGTACTCCTTGCCGACCTCCTTGGCGGTCTCGACAAACAAACCATCGGACAACTTCATGATGGAGGCCTTGTGCACCACAACCACGTGGGGCTTGTTGATGCTCTTGGCGTACTCGAAGGCGTATCTGATGACCTTCTCGGAAGCAGGCTTGGTGATCAACTTGATGGACTGCACGACACCAGGCACAATGGTGTGCTCGATACCAGAGTACTCACCCTCGGTGTTCTCTCTGATCAACACGGTGTCCACATTCTCGTAAGGGGTCTTGTAGCCGACAATGGACTTGCATGGTCTGACGTTGGCGAACAAGTTGAAGGTTCTTCTCAAGGTCAAGTTCATGGAAGTGTGGCCTTTACCGACGGGAGTAGCCAATGGACCTTTCAAGGCCACCAAGTTTCTGTTGACCGAGTCCACAGCCTCTTGGGGCAACGTGGTCTTTCCGTTGATCAAAAGAGGGGTGACATCAACAGGCTCCCACTCGATTGGGATGTTGCCAGCGGCGTAGATGTCCTTGACTGCTTGGGAGATCTCAACACCAATACCATCACCTTCAATCAAGGTCACGGTGTAGTTACCGTTGGCGTTTTTCTTACCTGTGAATTGACCAGGCACGTAGGATCTGGTAAGCTTTGGAACAGCTCTGGACTTGGTTAATTGTCTGAACATGGCGGAAGAAGTTGGTGTAGTTAATTTTTTTATGTGATTTCTCCATTTCGCATAGGGACCGGAGGTGCGGTGTCCAATCAGAATGGAGGACTGGGCTCGGAGCCGAGACACTTGACAGTTGGCTCCACGGTGCGGGGAAGCGGGGGTATATAAGTAGGAGGCGATATCCTGAATTAAATTTGAATTTTGTTTGGGGATTTGCGAGCGGATCCACCCCTTTTTATATTCCACTCCCTGTCATTGGCACATCGGTGGTTCCCCTCATACTCCGAGACCGCGAAAATTTGACAATGGGCCGGAGGTGGAGGACAGAGGAAGAGCAGGAAGGTTCAGAACTAGGAGGGAACAGGAAAATGAAACAAAAAGAACAAGAGAATAATAATTAGTTCGTGCTGAATTTGTGACTTTGAGAATCTCTAGAATTTTTGACTGCAAATGTGGGTTTACTATGAGGTGTTGGGAAGACCAGAGGTAGAGTGTACTGCAGGAACCCAGATCAGAGAAACTTCAGCAGGGAGATGAGAAACTGGAAAGAGAGAGACAGAGAAGACAGAAGTAGGAAAGACAAAGAAATATGAAAGCAATTGTTGAGGATTTATGGATTGAGAGATAATCAAGATCGAAAGTGACCTTTGAGGTTTTTCTTTTTTTTTTTTCTTCTGGGTTCCTCTTCTTGATCTCCTAGCTTTAGGCTCACCGCATTAAGTCAACCAGTCCGGTGAGGAAATGAAAAAAGAGCAGACACAACCGTGGAGCAAAACCAAAGAGAAAAAAAAATAAAAAAGAAAAACAGAATAAATTCAGACCCGCTTGGAAGGACACAAACAAAAACAATTCCTTAATAAAAAGAGGAAGGAATTCAAGACATCGTGTGCCTTCTGTTCCCTCACTTCTCTCCTCTTACACTTTTTCGCAGCCTCAGTTATCTATGTTCTACACCTGTATTCACAGCTTGAACTTCACCTAAACAAGGTGTCGGGGTCTTCACGTAAACTTACCTGATTTTGGATTTGATACTTAAAGGCTCGCTTATTTCTGTCTCACTAATTTCAGTTTGACCTATCTTTGTCTGACTTCATCAGAGTTTGGTGCTCCCACTCCTCCCTTGCTCCGCTCGCTTTGCTCGATCGCAGTGGGCTCGCTCCGCTCGCATTCATAAGTCAATCACCGCCCGGATACAGTCGCCGTGGTGCATGTCCTCAAAGGCCGTGTTGATCTTCTCCAATGGGTGTCTGTGTGTGATGAACTCCTCCACCTTCAACTTGCCGTCCATGTAGTCGTCGACGATGCCTGGCAACTGAGTTCTGCCCTTGACTCCACCAAAAGCAGCTCCCTTCCACACTCTGCCGGTCACCAACTGGAAAGGTCTGGTGGAGATCTCCTTTCCTGCAGCGGCAACTCCGATGATGATCGACTGGCCCCAGCCCTTGTGGCAGGCCTCCAATGCGTTTCTCATCACGTTCACGTTTCCAGTACAGTCGAAAGTGAAGTCGCAGCCTCCGTCGGTCATCTCGATCAACTTCTGCACGATCGTCTGGCCCTCGGGCAACTCCAACGAGTTGACAAAGTCGGTGGCGCCAAACTTGTCCGCCCACTCCTTCTTCTTGTTGTTGATGTCCACCACAATGATCTTGCCTGCTTTTCTCTCCTTGGCTCCCTGGACAACAGACAACCCGACACAGCCGGCGCCGAAAACGGCAACATTGTCGCCCTCCTGGACGTTCGCGGTGATGGTGGCAGCGCCGTACCCGGTAGTAATTCCGCAGCCCAACAAACAGATCTTGTCGAAGCCAGCCTTGGGGTCCACAGCAACCACACTGACATCGGCCACAACGGTGTACTGGGAGAACGTCGAGCAGCCCATGAAGTGCAAGAGGTCCTTGCCTTTGCATTTGAAACGGGAAGTGCCGTCCGGCATCACTCCCTTGCCCTGGGTCTCTCTGACCGATCCACACAAGTTGGTCTTGCCAGACTTGCAGAACTTACACTCCTTGCACTCGGCGGTGTACAAGGCGATCACGTGGTCGCCAACTTTGACGCTGGTCACGCCTTCTCCAACACTCTCGACGACTCCAGCGCCCTCGTGGCCCAAGATTGCTGGGAAGGCTCCCTCGGGATCAACTCCACTCAAGGTGTAGGCGTCAGTGTGGCA
This sequence comes from Sungouiella suratensis, assembly GCA_030566815.1. Taxonomy (NCBI): domain Eukaryota; kingdom Fungi; phylum Ascomycota; class Pichiomycetes; order Serinales; family Metschnikowiaceae; genus Sungouiella; species Sungouiella suratensis. The sequence goes on along the minus strand of JAKUAV010000002.1, from coordinate 1,372,793 downwards.
AACACCGGTGTTCAACACTTTGATTCTGACCTCATGGGCTTTGGGGGGGTCGACGGTGATTTCCTCGATAGTCAAGGGTTTCCCGGCCTCCCAGGCAACGGCAGCTTTACAGGTGATGGTCTGCAGTTAGTATATAAGGACGAGGGCCAGCAGGGTGTGAAAAAGAAGGGGGAGACATCGGCATTTGGAATCTGGGGAAGTCCAAAGTAGATACTCGTTTCTTGCTTTTTCTTTCTTGGTTGGTCACGTACTTTTCCAACGGTGGATTCGGACATTTTCGGTGGTGGATTAACAACGGCCGCAGGCTATCTTATATACTTTCTCCATCTGCCAAACTATGCCGAAATAGGCAACGATTTCCATTGGGTCGGGCACGACCCAGGGAGGCAAAGAAGTGGAACTCAACCAGTGAAATGTAAGACTTTGTTATTCAGAACTTGTTAGGTGAAGTTCGAATCAGCTTTTTGTAATTTTCTTCTTTTCTGTTTTTCTGACTATGTTGTACCGTTTTGGTGTGGGTTGTCAGTGGCTGCGAAATGGCCAATGAGACCCGTGAGATAGTCAGTACAGATATCTCATGGCTACAGAAAAGGAGAGAAAGATGAACATAGATGTAATGATTCTGAACCATCAATGAGGCATTGGAAAAGTTAACACATTTGAAATCTTTAGTATTCGTGGAGTTCCGGGATGATTTGTCGGAATTACAAATCCGCCATACTTAACGGAACTCAGAAGACAAAACTAACCGAAAGAGTCAGGAATGAAAATCAGAGAAAAGTATGAGCAAGAATAAGATGTCATGGCAGTAGAAACGAGAGCCAGACAGCAACATTCCTGTCGTTCAGACTATTGGTGTGTTGTCTACTGCCATATACCACATCTTCTTCCCACAATTTGCACCCACCTTAGATTATCAAATGACCACACTCAAGTCTTAGAAAACCTCAACGATATCCTCAACTTCATCTCTACAATCAAACTAACCAACATTTCTAAGTACCTCCCTTTCTCTTCTCTATACATCTCCTTGCCTCCTTGGCTTCTTTGACTTCTTTGGCTCACTTCCCCAAGTCCTCTATTTCTCACCTACAACACCGCACCGAAGCCAAAGGTGATCTTGATCAGCCGCACATAGTAGTCCTCGAAGTTCCCCCTCACTCTGTCCTCCTCGCCAACGGGAATTCCCGTCCATTTCACAACCATGAGTGTCTCTCCTGCTCCCTGTTTCAACTGGATGTCGAGCTGCGCATAGTGGCCCGCCTTCCAGTCCTCGAGTCTCCACAACTGTGTGATGTGCTCGTTTGGCACCAACTTGGTGAATTTCCCACTGATGGACCCGCCAAATAGCCTGAACTCAGAGTTCTCTTTGGGTGGGAACAGTTCCATCTGCGGAGACGACCGCGACCACGCAGAAATCCTGTTGCTGTCCAAAAGCGTGATGTAGAGCTGCTCGGCGGTGGTGTTGAACACGGGCTCGAGGTGGAGGGTGGAGGTGTTGTACCTGGGCACAGAAGTGCCGGAAGTGGAAGGAGAAGCCGAGGTGGAAGGAGACTTTGCAACATTCCCAGTTGGAGCTGCTGCCTTTTTCTCGCTCTCAGCTGCCCGTTTGGGCTCGCCCGTGCCGCCCGTGCTGCTGCTCGCCTGGTTGGCCTTGGTGAACACCGAGCTGACCTTATCGCTGTCCAACTGAATGTCTGAGCTGTTGGTGGCGATCAAGTCGTGGCCAAACTTCAGCAAGATCTTCCTCAATTGCGGCACGAGTTCCTTTTTCGCCAAAAGCCGGCCCTTCTCCGTGTCCAGATCCTCATTGTACACGCTCACATCGAACTGGATCTCGTCCTCCTCAGTGTCGTACGCCAACTCGGGAATAGTGATGGAACCCTTGAAACTTTTGTCGTTGGCGGTTCCCTCGATCGCCGCAATGATCCTCAAGTCAAAAAGAGAAATCACCTTGCCTTTTCTCTGGCACACCTCGACGTCTCCCTCTACTGAAGAGACAGTAGAGACACTGACAGAGACATTGGTTTCTTGTGCCGAGAGGCCGACCAATTTCTCGTGGAAGTACGTTTTCGACCAGTCGATGCAGTTCTTGTCGACCCAGTGCCAGTTGTTTGGGTTGTTGACCACCATTTTTGGGGGGTTTGTTCTATAGGGTACTAGATATGGGGTTTTGGTTCTGGTGGAGAAGTGAAAGGTATATAATGTGGAGAGTCGCACTTCTAGAAATTTCCACTGCGAGGAATAAGAAGAGAAGGAGAAGGGATATAGAAAAGTGAAATTAAGCAGAGAAAAATTAAAAAGAGGAGGAAAATTGTTGAAGATGAAGACATGGGAATTTCCGGTGTGAGTTTCAGATTGAAGATAAAGTTGTTCAGTCTTGGTATTTCTGTGGGTTCTTCAGTTCTCTCTGACTGTGTCTCACTCTATACTGGAAGACATACTATCTCACTCTCAAGTACAGTCTCAAGTAGAGGTCTGGAATACTGCCACATATCTTCACAACCATGGCAACCACATCCCGTGAAACCAAAATTCATCTTCTGGATCATTTCCTTCCCTTACTTGCCACGATCTCTCTTTACCACTCATACTCTCCTTTACTTTCTGCTACTTTCTGTTCATTTATTCTTCTCTCTTCTCTCCTCTCTTCTTCTCTTCTTTCTCTCAACTCCTTCTCCTAGGCATCCACTTCCATCGCGTCCGAGCGGAAATCAACGACCGTCTCCTCCACATCCACAATGTCGCGTATGCTCTGTCTGAGCACCGCAGTGGTGCCTCTGGCAAACTTATACGACCGCGCCTTGGCCTCTCTCACGTTTGGTGTCAAGTAGTTACGGAGCAACTCGGCGTCTTTGCCTACCTCCATCACACACACGTCCACATTGGATCCAGACCCCAAGTCGTTCCAGATTCCGGCCTCAATGGCGTCTGCACACAACTTCACCGCCTCCTCTCTGGTCATGTCTGGCACCCAGGTGGACTCCAACACCGCCATGGCCGCCAACGATCCAGACCCCAACGAAAGATACTCACCCACATCCGTGGACCCGTGCGCCTGCACAGACATCAACTTGGCTCCCGTAGGGTCTGTTCCTGCCACAATCAAGTATGCGCCCAAATGGCCCTGGTACTTGAACAAATGCTGTTTCAACAACGTCAATGCGGTGATTACGCGCGGCTGGCGGTCCTGCCACATCGCATGCAACTCGAGATTGCTGGCAATCAACTGCGTCACCATCTCTGTGTCTGCAGCCGTTCCTGCGCCAGCACACCAGATCCGTGGTGCTAGTCTGTGCAATTTCTCACAGTTCTTGTCGGCAACAATACTTCCGGCGGTTGCACGCGTGTCTGCAGCGATGACAACCCCGCCTTTGAACTTGGCGCCCACAATGGTGGTACCTGTGGATGTAGCCTTGGGGGTGGCGTAACCTTTGGCTGATAAGAACTGGTTTCTCTGGTAATTGTCAAAAGAGAGTCCCGGCATATTGTATGGGGTGTAGACTTTTGTTTTGTATGGGTAGGTGATAATCAGAAGATATGAATTGGCAGTATGGAGAGTTATACATTTGCCGTTGCGTTGAGATATGAGGTTGTGGTGTACGGGTGCACAGACGTGGAGGCCACAAGTCAAATGTGGAAGAACGGAAGTTCAACATTTGAAATTCTTGGGAGGATCGGAATTGTCTCATTCTCAAATGATTCAATCACTTCTTCAAGTTACCTTCATTCGGCTTCTTCCTCGGTGTCCACCTCTTTGCATTCTAATCACGTGACCAGCCATCACGTGCATCAACATTTACCAACTTCAACCTGACCAAAACCATAGCACACCACAGCTCCATGGACCGCTTCAGCTTTGTGGCCCAGGCACGTGCCAAGGTCCTTGTTGTGCCCATCAACAATCTGAATCCCACAAAGTTCAGCCGATATTTCCATCAGATCAAGTCAACTTTCGACATCAGACTACTAGACGTGTCACCAATCCCCGACAGCAAATATTTCAACCCACAAGCATTCCCCCAGGGTCGTGTGCTATACGATTTTCTAGCTACTGAGCCGGAGGAGGAGACTAAGTTTCTTTACGATTTTGAGCCGTTCAGGAAAACATTTATTGTCATTGGTGTAGGAGAATATGATCCAAATACCACCACTGGAATATCCCAACTTAAGGAGAAGTGCCCGTCAGCTATAGTCCACAACTGCATCTTGTTCAATTCTCCATCGGACCTAGTGCAAAAGTCGGGGCCAGATACCTTTTATCTCCGGCAATTGGAAGAGTTGAATATCACAGATATGGAAACCACCATCTGCTCAATTACACGCAACTTCTTGGTCGCTTTGGACGAGCACGCGCTCTCATACGAAAACATCACGCTCAGGTCACCCATATCCCTTATTGACAGCAATGTGCTCACGCGAACGATCAATTACGCCCAGAAAAGACTCAGTTCGGGTTCCGCATACAAAGTGTCCTTCTCCAACGGCCAGGACGTGGTGAAATCGGCAGATCTGAAAATCAGGGCATCTCAGCGACAGAGCGGAAGACATCTGAAACTCATGGGCAATTTTTTCTTGCTTGCGGGAAGGTTCAATGATGCCCTACAGTACTTCACAGATGCAGTGATCAATTGCAAGAAGTGCGACGACTATCTATGGCTTGCGAGTGCTCTAGAAGGATTGGCCGTCTCGTCTTTTCTTTTGCTGGACCTCGGCTTGCCCTTCCACGTGCAGAACCCAATGTTAGCGCCCGTTTTGCAAGTTCCCAGAAACAGACTTCTGACCTTGGGCAATAACTCACATAAGGCGTCCACCGAGAGCAACCGGAGCCGCCTGGCGTCTAATGTGGTATCTCCGCGTAATTCCACGCTGAGCTCGCTCGGTTTCGGTCTCGCTACGGCAACTTTGACAGGCACCCTTGTGGATTTCTCAGCCATGCCACTTCCTGACTATTTGAGGATCCTATGCGAGCGAGTGTCTCAATTCTACCAGCTCAGCGCCTCAGAAATCGAGGACTGCGTGCCTGACTTGGTCTACGTGGAGTCTCTCATCCGAAACATCAAGCTCATGATGACCATATACTTGGTGGGTCTGGGCCCGCTTTCGAGCGTGTTTGCGTCGGTGATAAAATCGACTCCTGTGGCAGCTTTCGGTGCTCGAGACGGGTCTATCTTCGCAAAAAGTGACATTATCGCCGAAATCGATAAGGTGTTCTCGCTCCAGTTGGTGGATCTAGAATTCTCAGAACAGTGTCGAATTTACTGCACTTTGGCGTCCGTCTACGCTGACTTGAAGCTTTATCGGAAGCAGGCATTCATTCTACGCATTCTATTGGTTGCCTTGCTCCCTGAAGTTGCCCGATTGGAGAGCAATAGCCATCCAAATTCTAGCAAAGCAACTACTAAAGCAAACTCCAAGGCAAACTCCAAAAGCCTATCGACTTCCTCCATCACGAGCATCTTCTCGTTGCTATTCAAGGTCTACCGCATTGATCTCGAGCCAGAGACTTCAGGATGCGGGGCCAAAGACCACATTTCCGACTGGAGTACGCTTCAAATTCTGCTCATCAAGATCTGCTTGAGAATCGCAGAAGCACAACATGACTATGCGACGCTAGCGAAGTTGTGCGTGCTCACGTTCACAAGGTACTCGCACTGCTTGCTGGCGGAGGACCAGACAAAGCTTCGGGGTAAATTGAACTGGTTGAATTTGTGGCTAGGGGAAAATGACCCAGACCAGAAGATGCCATATCCAGACCCGTTCATGGTAAGGCAAGTCAAGTTTGTGCCCGGGTCATCTGACTCGAACTTAACGCCGTTTGCAGAAGTGGAAAACACCAGCTCCACCGCAGACGGAGCCATCATATTCAATCCGTTCAACAAGACGAAAGGAGCAGCAAAGGAAAGAACGATATGTGTGGATGAGGTGCATCAAGTAAAGTTCACACTTCAAAATCCATTTCCGCATGAAGTGGAACTCTCAGACATCAGTCTTGTCACCAATGACGAGGTCACAGTCGAGACCCTCAAAAACCTGGTGAAGAAACTCTCGTCCACTCCTTTGGTCGTCGCCAACGAGTTTAATGGAGTCAACTGGTCTCAGCCGCGGAAACCTGTGCCTGTCAACGGTGTGTTGCCGCCTTCCGGTCCGGAAAGTGTCATTCTACCAGCGAATAACACCACACAGCTCACTGTTTCCTTTAGAGCACAGAAAACGGGAGCTTTGACCATCAAGGGCCTCAGGGTCAGGGCAGCCAACTCAGCTTTTCAGACGTTCCTAATCTCGGACACGGAAGTCGCCTGTGGACTACAAAAAGTGAAGCTGTATGGCCCTCGGATCCCAGATGGGGACGATAGTGCTTTGGACAGACTCATTGAGAATTTGGCTCTGGCAAACATCTCTGGGCGAGTTTCGACTCTGGAGCTCACACTCAATGTCATACCGCGCCAGCCAGTTTTGACCATGACCAAGAATCTGATCACCAATGGGTGGATTATGTTGCTCGAGGGAGAACTGCAGAGATTTTCTCTTGAGTTGAAAAACACTTCGAATGAGCCAGTCAATTACCTTTCCTTCTCCTTTTGGGATTCTGCAAGCGACACCATCAACTCCAATTTTAGCCAGCCAGGAACCTTCTCCGCAGAGGACGTTTACGAGCTCGAGTGGAACTTAATTAAGAACAAGCCGTTTTCTGTGTTGAACAAGCAAGAGATTTCTCAGAAGCACAAGGTGATCAAACCGAACGACAATTTCCAGATCGAGTATGAAGTTTTCGGTAAAAGAGGTATGACCGAGCTGAAACTCATTCTCGAGTACAGCAACAAATCCACCGGACAAAACTTCATGAAGACGGTGAGTGTCCCGCTCAATGTATCCATTCAGCCGTCTTTGGAGATCACCGGGTGTGACATTATACCTTTTTTCTCGTCTTCCCTCAATGGGTATGTGACTGGCATAGAAGCCAATAGTTTGCACCAGAGGAACATCAATTCGCTATTGGACGTGATCAAGGGCTCTGAATCCGAAGTTTCCGCATTTGCATTGTTGGTGTTGGACGTCAAGAACTCCTGGAAACAAAGGCTTGCTTTGAAAATGAGCAACGACTTCATCCTGACGTTCACCATCACAGAGACGTTGAACCCGACTGAAACGTGCAGGTTCCTCTTGCCTGTGAAACGCATTGGTAATGACACCGTTGACGTCACGAAGCCTATTCCCTCATTGAGAAACAAGCAGTTCATCAAGAACTACAACATCTCTGAGTTCGAAGAGGCCCAGGAAAGGAAGAGTTTTTGGGTCAAATCTGCATTGCTTGAAGGTCTCAAAGGTCAGTGGAGCACAGTCGGGCCCACCAATGAGAGATCGGGCCACTTGGACTTGCGCTGTATACGCTTGAGTCCAGCCATGACCAATGTGCTAAGTTACGACAATGTGCAAATTCACCAGAGCATCTACGATGACCAGACGGGAACTGAAGTCCTGAGAAAGAACAACGCTTTCGATCTCGAACGGGAAAAGTTCTACGTGCTCAAAACCCAGATCGTGAACTACGCCAACGAGCCATTCACCGGTGTGCTCAGACACTTGCCGTTCCCAGTGCACGCAGCGACCAAACTGGACCTCTCGATTGAGCAGAAGATCTTGTACAACGGCCTTTTGCAGCGTCACATCAACACGCCCATCGAAAAGGGACAAACATACGAGATCTCCTTGGGTTTTCTCATCCTAGAAAAAGGCAAGTACGAGTGGGGCACCATGCTCGATGTTACCGGCACCAAGTATGCCCCACGCGAGCCGGTCTTCATCAACGCATCATAACATTCACTATATACACTTGGGAATAGAATAGCATCTTTTGAGTCATCCTGTTCTCCATTTTTTATCCTTTCCTTTGTCTTTCTCTTCCCTTTTATCTTCCCTTGCCTTACTTTCTGTCTAGCTTGAAGGGCAAAGGCTGTGCTCCCTCGGCCTCCAATTTCTCAATGTATTTCTGTCTTCTGATGTCGTTGTACCGTTTCTCCTGGAAATACTTGTACCACAGCGCCACACAGTCGGTTTCAAATTGCGCTCTCTGAGTTCCACAATTCGACTCCACATTCAGTTTCTCCTTTGGATCAAGAGAGTTGTCAATCTTATTTTGCACCAAGCAGTCGAAGAACTTGTCACGTGCGTCCCAGCATATCTTCCTCTTGGTTTTGTTTGGTGGATCCACCACTTTTTCACTGGAGAAGAAACCCATTGCTAGTTATCATGGTGTAGGTGGGTGCATCTGACTGTTAAGTATGCGGTGTACGGGTGTACTGGAGTAGAAGCAGTAAAGGGACACAGAAACAGGTCAGAAATCAAAGAATGTGAAGTTATGGATGAGCCAGACGAGTCTATGTGTTCGGACATACACTTCCGAGACACTCAATATAAGTTTCAGGGCTGTTCCGATTTTTGCAGATGAAATGTATCTTTGGGAGAAGTCAGCCTGGTGCGCATTTCCACTAATTACTGCGAACCAAATGCCACTTCCCCCAAATCCACACTGCACCCCAGGGAAGGAAAAAACACGAAAAAAGATAAATATCGAACAAAAAAATCGAAAGACAGCATGAATCAAGATTGCACTCCAAATGAGACTATCCTACCACATCACGTGACCCTCCCTTTCCCCAATCTCCTACTCTCTTAGCTTCCCCCATCTCATCGCCGCACGTGACTTTTCTGTCAAAACGCCAGTTATGACTCGCACTATATATACCCCCACCCAGTCCTACCCAAATGCCCACCCAATGCCTTTCTCAGCGGTAGACGTGGACATCCACGAGGAGGTCTCCCATGCACACCCGCCCATCTTCAAGCTCAGATACAGACTGGGCTCCCAGGCCACAATCGACTCGGAGTCCAGCGTGGGCTCAGAGAGAATCCCTCTTATTAAAGTTTTGGGCACGGGCGGCACCATCGCTGCCAAGGGCTCCACGGCGTTCCAGACGGCTGGCTACCACGTCGACTTGACCATTGAGGACTTGGTGCTGTCGATCCCAGACCTCTCGCACACGTGCGAGCTAGAGTTCGAGCAGGTGTTCAACTTGGACTCCAAGGAGATCACCCTGAAGGAGCTCATCTTGTTGCGCAACAAGGTCCAGGAGGACTTGCACCACTTCGACGGCATCGTGATCACCCACGGCACAGACACGTGCGAGGAGACGGCGTTCTTCTTGGACTCCACCGTGGACACTTTGGGCAAACCGGTGGTGATCTGTGGAAGCATGAGACCGTCCACCTCGGTGTCTGCAGACGGCCCGCTGAACTTGTACCAGGCGTGCGTGGTTGCGTCCAACAAGCAGAGCTGGGGCAGGGGCATTTTGGTGACGCTCAACGACAAGATCGGGTCGGGCTACTACATCTCCAAAACTGATGCCAATTCCTTGGACACTTTCAAGTCGTTGGGCCACGGGTACTTGGGCAACTTCGTCAACGGCGAGGTGCACTACTACTTCCCGCCACAGCGGCCCACGGGGCTCAAGTACTTCCAGCTCCCCTCGCACTTCTCTGGTCCTTTGCCCAAAGTCATGGTGTTCTATGCCCATCAGGGGTTTGACCACGAGATCATCCGCTTGGCGGTCGAGGAGATGGGCGTGCGTGGAGTGGTGATGGCAACTATGGGTGCGGGCTCGCTCCGGGACGCCACCAACCACTTTTTGGGAGAGCTTTCCAGCAAGAAGAATATTCCGGTGATCTACTCCAAGAGGTCCATGGACGGCATGGTGCCTGTTGGGTCGATGCCAAAGGAGAACAACGCTTACTTGATTGCCGGCGGCTATTTGAACCCACAGAAAGCCAGGTTGTTATTGCAGCTATGCTTGAATGAGAGATTGGATATCCACAAGATCAGAAAGGTGTATGCTGCGGTATACGGAGGTTAAAAGAACAGAAAGAAGAAGAAGAAGAAGAAGTAGATCACAAATAGAGAAGAATAAATTTGACGCAGAGCGCAAACAAGGAAGAGAGAACAGAAAAGACTCATTCAGCATTCTGGGATACTTTTTCCCTACACTTGGCAAACTATTAGTACATTACATATAAACCAAAGGCATCATGCGTAGGCCTTGTCGACTTCGGACTTGTACGCCTCCAAAATCTTCTTTCTTTGCAACTTCTGCGCAGAAGTAACGAATCCATTCTGTGGGGTCCACTCGTCGTCAATCAACACAACGTTTTGGAGCAACTCAATGCCCTTCAACCCTTGAGACTTACCAGTAGCCAAAAGGGACTTGAGCGCAGCATCCACCACCTTCTTATCGTGGTACAACACACTGAACTCCTTATTCTTCAACTCCTCCTCGGTGTAGATCTTCTCGTCTTGCAAAAAGTGCTTGAAGTGCTGCTCGTTGGGCAAGATCATGGCGATTGGCTTCACCTTGTTCTGGTCGGCGTAAACACACAAGTTCAACACAAGAGGGTTCGATCTGTATGTGGACTCCAACTTCTCCAACGCAATGTACTCTCCGTTGGCGGTCTTGACCAAGTTCTTTCTACGGTCAATGATTCTCAATGCACCGTTGGAAGTCCACTCACCAATGTCTCCGGTCTTGAACCAGCCGTCTTCTGTGAATGCATCTTTGGTCTCCTTCTCGTTCTTGTAGTACTCTGCGGTGATTGAGGCTCCCTTCAACAAGATCTCTCCCTGGTTGTTCTTGGCCTCGTATCCGGCCTCGGGCACGTCAATCAACTTACAAGTCACCGAGCCGACCAAGGAGCCGGCCACGCCATACTCAAAATTCTTGAACTCAAGAATGGTGGTGTTGGCGCATGTCTCAGTCAATCCGTATCCGATCAACATAGGAGCAATCAACGTCGTGATAAATACCTGGGTGTCCTTGGAAACTGGCGAGCCACCGTTCAAGATGACACGCAACTGGCCACCGGTGGCAGCCTTCACTTTCTTGAACACCACATCGAACACTGACGAGCCTGGAATGTGGTAGTGTGCCATAGTGGACTTGGCCTTGAACGACGCCCAGAAGATCTTCTGCACGACAGGAGGCAACTGCTTGACCTTGGCCATAATTCCCTTTCTGACAGACTCCCACACAGCAGCCACACCCACCATGATGGTGGGCTTGAACTCAGCCAAGTCGGAGTTACAGTTCCGGCACGAGGCGTCGGTCAATGTCTTCACGTTGGCGTAGCCGAGACATCCGCCCCACCAGAATGCAAGCAACTCAAACACCATCTCGAAAATGTGCGCCAAGGGCAAGAATGCAATGATACGGTCGGTGTTCTTCACCAAGTCTCTGCCTGCATTGGTGGAAGGACCAGAAATACCAGCGAGCACGTTGGCTTGGGTCAAAACAACACCCTTAGGGTCGCCAGTGGAGCCGGACGTGTACATGATGCAGGAAATGTCCTCGGGCTTTGGTGGGTTGGTGAATGGCTCATCCACAAGGTCCTTACCCAAGCTCAAGATCTTGTTGTACGAGACAAACTCAACGTCTGGTCTCACCTCCAAGATTTTCTTCTTGGCGGCCTCGGCGTCCGAGTAGAACTTGCCGCCGATTCTCTTGTCTTCAGGGTCAATCTCGTCCCCATGGATAATGTACTTGACATGGGTTGCTTTTTGCAAAGGACGCACCAAGTTGCCCAAAAGCGCATTGTCGGTGAAAATGGCGTTCAGCTCGGTCAGAACTAACGAGTGGGTCAAGCCCAGCTCGCCCAAGGTGTCGTAGGCGGTCACCACGGTGATGTTGCTGAACTGCGCAGCCAAAAACGTCTTCAACCACTTGTGCGAGGTCGACGCAAAGATGTGGAGCTTGCTCTCGCCGGACTTCAACCCCATCTGCGTCAACCCATGCGAGAACTGCTTGATGGTGGCGTACACCTCCGAGTAGGTCTGGTACTGGTATGGAGAGTACTCGTAGAAGGTCCACTCCTTGTCCACCTGCTTCTCCTCGCCGTCAATCACCTTGGTGACCTTCTTGACCTCCGTGTGGACCTCGACCAACTCTCTCCAGCCCATACATTTTCTGTCCAAGTTTCTCTTGACACATTCTTCAATGTACTCAGGCAACACAGTAGCCTTGGAGTCCAAAGGTCTTGTCAATGCAGCATTTTTCTGAGCAGCTCTTCTTCTTGGAGCTGTTTCTCCGGGCTTGGCTTCGCCCACAGCGACGGTTTGTTGAGCCATTGTTTTGAAAAAGTGGCGAAACTAGGGGAAAAAATTCCGGTGGGTGGAGATGGGTATTTATACCTGTGCGGGGAGTTACTATGCCCGACGCAATTGCTGGCAGATGACATTTCCCACTGGACTTGCCCAGCGCTTGGCGACACACCAATGTTGACCAGATCGGGCAAAGCGAGAGTTGAGAAGAGGACGAAGGTCAAACTCTGTGGTATTTAGAATTTTTTATTTCCGTGCTTTTGCTTGCGTTCAATGGGGGTTCCTGGTGGATATTCATCAGTAGCGTCCTGCAGCTAGCGCAAATCTTATCGGTTGCCTCCACGACAAATGGCCACCATTTCTTCACTCACCGCAATTTACAATTCTTGCTTTGTTCCAATTCTCAATGTGCCGATTGTTTCTCGGGCCAAATGCCATTCACCTTCCCGCCAATATCTGGTGTGGCCGTCTCTGCTGCTAACGTGCGCAATCTTGTCTGTAGGCTAAAAATGAGTTTGTTGGGCCGCACATGAAGAGGCAGTGGTACCATACCCATATGTTAGTATGCGGTACCAGAGCGAGCCGTTGACAATGTGGGCTTGCGAGAGGAACCCACCAATTTTGCCACCAAAAGCAATTTATTTCTTTGGGGCCCACTGGTGCTGTGGGGGTGCGGTGGGCATCTACTCCATTTTGCAATTGCCCAACAAATTTCGTATGCTGATTATTCTCCTTGTATGTGGTCCTCAATTGGCTTCTTTGTCTTGCAGTGGCAGTTTTTGCGTGCGACAGAGTTACGTTAACCCAATCGGGGGATCCAAGGTTCGCAACCACGTCCGAATGTGGTGGTTTACCGCTGGCCGTGAACGTGCATGGGTCCCTTAGATTGGTCACGAGGCTTGGGGTGGAGCTTGGAGGTGGTCAGGGATCAGCTTACTACGACTGATCCATGTAATTTTGGCCGGTCAATTATAGGCGGATTCAGCCCTATTTATACCCCGAGGCCACATATTTGGCTCCAAGCGAGAGGGCGGCGGAATGTTGGGTAAAATCCGGGGGGCGGGGTAGATAAGCACAAGAGTGGTGTCAAATTTTTTTTGGAGAAGTATAAATAGAGGCGTTGTCCCACCAAGATTTTAGAACTACTTTTAAATTTCTTTCTGCCATTCACCCAGGCCGTGTTCCTGGCTCCTCTGCTGAACTCAAGGTACACATGGGGACCAGCACATGCGCACCTGCAGACTACATGGCTGCGAATTAATTACGGCGATTAGGTGCGCTAGACCTGTACGACAATAAGTATAAATGAAATTAGCTAAATCTAATCGATCTCAGCACCACACTTGGGGAGTTAAACCAATCTTTCCTCGAATCTCAACTCGTTGTTGATTGGCATCCCCACCAACAACCTCAACAAGTTCTCGATCGCCAATCTCTGCTTGTTCAATCCGTTGATAGGGTTGAATCCAGGCTTAGCCAATGGCGCTTTCAACCAGTACGACAACAACGTCAAAACCGAGTAGAAACTCTCGAAGTTCTCCTCGCCAGCTTTCTTGTACGTGACTCTCTGCAAGAACTCCGTCATCACCACCAAGTCAATGATCAAAGGCGTGGCCAACAACGAATCCTCACACACATTGTGGATGGAGATCTTATTGTGGCCCCCCAACATCAACTCGGAGTAATACTCATCCATGGCAACCTTGGAGTCGCCAACGGCAGGCAAGTACTTGATCACAATACAGTGGTCGACCAGGTCGCCGGACTTCTTGTTGTACAAGATTTCGTTGGACTCGATCATGTCGTCCACCACAGACTGCTTGGAAATCTCCTTGGATCTGAATTGTTTGGGAGAAGACAAGTTGTACCCGTCGTTGTTGCCCAAGTGGTTGTACGAGGCAATGGACAAAGGCTTGATACCTGCATCCACGAGGAACTGGGCCAACACCGACTTGATCTTGGTCTGGCCACTCTTGAAGTCATCTCCGCCAATGAACGACTTGTACTGCTCAGACAACTCAATGGCACCAGGCACAAAGGTGTTCTGCGGAGACCCGTTGATGTAGGGAACCTGGTCCAAGATACAGGCCACAGCAAACACGGTGGACGGAGACACCTCGTCGTGGTTTTCCTTGATGGCCTTGAGCAAGTTCTCAGCAGAGTCGTTCACCCCAGGAATCAAGTCGGCGTATCTCTCGGTGTTGGCTGTCCACAACACAATCACCTTGTCCAAACCGTTGTCCTTCTTGAACTTCTTGATGTCTGCTCTGATTCTCTCGACGTCCGCCCACTTGTTCTTGGTGGTGACTTCGCCCTTGCTGTCCACATTGAACACGTTGTCTGCTCTCTCCTTCTGGTTCATGGCAATGAAGTCTGGGTAGTACACTGAGGGCAAGGGCACAATGTCCTTCATGCGGTCAACCAACTGGCGCTGCAAGTCCACGTCCAAGACCTTGGCGCGCTTCATGGCCTGGTCCAAGGGCACTTTCGAGATGTCCCAGCCGCCAATGACCAAGTCGTTTGGGTTCACCAATGGCACCACTGAGCTGAAGGGAGCATACACATCGTTGCCCTCGGCGTCGACTCCGAGCTTGATGGTGGACGACTGCGTGACGGATCCGTAGTAGTTGGGCTCGACCTTGCCGTCCTTGTTCTCAAACGAGATTTTGTGCTTGTTGGCCAAGGTGGCTGCAACCATGGTGGTTCCGTTGTTTCCACCCAATCCCACAAGCATCAAGCCTGTTTTTGGGACGTCCAACTCGGTCTTGAACTCGTAGTCGGTGGCGGTGGGGGTGACAGAGAACTTGTTGTCTTTTTTCTCGACAATGGCAGACTCGTAGGTGAATTTGGAGTAGAGAGCTCCGTCTCTGGTCTCGGTTTTGGTGTTGAAGTTGACGGACATGGTAGAAGATGATGGAGGAAAAAAGAAAAAGAGAGTGGGGAAAGTGGGAGATCGGGCTCTATTTATATGCGGGAATTTACATTCTCGGGACATCCAGTTGACCCTGAATCGCCGGGTGGGAAGGGACGTAAACCTCGTGGCAGAGTGCATACAATCCATGTTTTCGCCGAAATTTCGGCGGGTTGGGTCACTGTGTGCAGTACTCTCCACATATGATATCCGTGGCCTTCCATTTTAGGAAACGCACAGTGCCAATCACAGGCTCCCGTTGTTTTCATTGGTAGACTGCTCAGCCCTAATGCGGGAGTAGGATTAGGTTGGGCAGAGTGGAAATAAAGTGGAATAACATTTATGGTCAATTGAACATTACCATAGTGAAAGAGAAACAGGCAGATGTCCAGACATATCAGACACAACAAACAAAATTGTTAGTCTCGGTTGAAAGGGTCTGAGTGCCTCAACGTATTCCCCTTCACTTTCCTCTTCCCACGTATGGGATTATGTGCACTGCACAAGATAGGGGTTGTTTACGTAATTTGGGCCCGTCTAGCAAAGCCAATTGGCCACTGGAGTTATTTGTGAGGACGTGCAGAATGTGAGATATCTAATTGGGAATTTTAATTTGTGGTTGAGTGTGGATGTTTGTGCTGATGGTGAGGACAGGCAGTTCATGATCAGTGCAAGAATTAAGTGGGGACAGAATCCCAAACAGTCAATTAAAATTACTAAAGCTTTTCTGGTGAAAAGTATGCCAATTCACATAAAAATCTTTCCGGCCATTGCACAAAATGAACTTCAAAATTCACGCGTGTGTTGGTCGTCAATAGGACCCTGTCATGTGATAAAGACAGGACAACCCAAAATACTGGTGATGCGATCGAGAAAATGAGAACGAAGAAAAGAAAAAAGAAAAAAGAAAGAGAGCATTTAATCTAGTTCAAAATGCTAAGTTACATTTTGATAAACTTTTTGGGAGGATGATTTGTTACCAAATTGGGGCATACTCACCTTTGGCTGAGGGTACCAGAACAATTTCGAGCACTGAGACAGATTTTAGTGGAAGAACAACCCGTTAAACAAACAAACAACAAATCGATTCTTTTCAAATACCTAAAATCACATCAAACAACCTTCTCAATTTTTTTTTTCTTTTCTGGTTTTCTCCCTCCGGTCGCCTTGTGTCCTACTTGTATTGGCCTGCACACAACACCTCTGGTTGGGATAAACCCGACATGAAATTAGGCTGAGGCGATTTGGCAGTACCAAGCAATTAACTAAAAAAAAAAGAGAGACTCACACTTTCCAAAAAAAAAACCACACAATTTCAAGTTTTTCGTGCTCACTTTCAATCTCCTAATTGCCCTCGTTAGCCAGCACAAAAAATCAAATATCAGCTCAGTTCATTATCATGTCTCTTGTCGCTTTCCTTGTTCTCGCACTATTGTTCGCAGCCTGAACTAAGAACTTGTGCATAACGGGCGGGATCTCATGTAATAAGCCGAGCGCAAACGCAAGAAAAAGATAATAAAGAGAAAAAAAAAGTGGCAGCGGAACAAAGAAGGAAACTGCAAAAGATTTGGAGCAAGAATTACTTGAAAAATTCTTTCAGTTTCCACTTCACCTCTGTCTTTTTCTTTTGGTGTCTCTTCCTCTTTTTTTCTCAGCTCTCACGGTCAAGAAATCTACTTTTCTTGGGCTCCTCGTAATGCCAACGCAGAAGAAAATCTCATCTCGTAATGTAAGGCGAGGCTTGCTGTTTCCGCTGTCACGTCACTGGAGTTATAAGCAACCAAGCTGAAACGAGACCCACTTTGTCCCAATGAGTTAGATTAGCCAGCACAGATGTATTGTACTGCAGAAAAGAAGGGCCCACCGATCTATCAAGCCCCAGTTCCACCTACTAAAATCTGATTTTTTTTTTTTTCATTTTTTTCCCTTTCTTGCAATTATTTCCGATGAAACGCCCCGTGGAACTGACCACAGCATTGCGTCACAGATGAAAGGAAATCATAAAGAACCACACACTGAAGTTGCTGCTGCTACCTACAGCCAAGTAGATTACAGCCAAGTAGATTGTTAAGGCAGTGTAGAGCAGAAAGGACGGTATCTAGCTTCACAAATCCAAGCTTCATTTCTCTTCCTCCCTACTCCCCCTTTTGGATCTCTTACCTTCCTGACTGTCCTTGCTCGCCCCTTCACAGGAGCGAACCTTGGCCCCAGGAGTCGTATAGTTGCGTAAAATGCATCGAAAAACGCGCTTAGCTTGGCTAGTGCGTACAGGTCCAGGAAGGAAACACCCCATGGTAAACTCGTCCACAACGGTCAAAGATGAAATTTTGAAGAAGTCCTAGCAATTAAACCCACAGAACTAAACCCAAATTTTCTTTTTTCTTCATTTCCTGACCTTCTCTCCTCATTCTCCCCACACCTTCTTGTCGGTACCCTCCTCCTGCACTGCACACAACATGCACCCACTGCAGTAGTATCGACGCACTCGCGCACCTGGCTGGCACCACAACTCCTTTGGGTGCAAAATCACACCGAACCATCGGCGACAAAAGCCAGGAAAACGCCCCGCGCAGATCGATGCCTCACGCACTCGCTAGTGCATCATGCACCTCCGCGCATTGTATAACGTTTCATCATTATTGGCACCCACTCTTGGCTGCCCTTTATAAATCCCCGTTTTCCCATGCACCCTTTGGTGAACTCTCCATAAATCTCATCTGAATTTCCACCAAATCCCACCCCAGTCGCTCCTTCAAACCAACCAAAAGTTCCCAAAAGATGTTTTTCACTCCTTTGGCTCTTTTTGTTTCGTGCCTTTTGCGCACCTCGCTTGCCTTCACCGCCTCTGCCAACTCCAATATTGCAGTCTACTGGGGCCAGAACTCCTACGGCAACCAGGAGAGATTGTCGCACTACTGTGCGTTGGACAACGTCGACATCGTCATTTTGGCGTTTGTCACCTCGTACCCGGACCTCGCCTTGAATTTCGCCAACCAGTGCAGCGACACGTTCTCCGATGGCTTGCTCCACTGCTCCACTATTGGTGAGGACATCAAGACTTGCCAGGACGAAGGAAAGTTGGTGTTGCTCTCGCTCGGCGGCGCGTCTGGCTCCTACAAGTTCACCAACGACACCGAGGCGGTCAGATTTGCCTCTGTTTTGTGGAACAAGTTCGGCGCAGGCACAGACGACGACGAGAGACCTTTTGACGATGCCATCGTGGACGGCTTCGACTTTGACTTGGAGAACAACGACGAGACCGGCACGGTCGCCTTGGGAAACACCTTGAGAGAGTACTTCAACAACGATACCTCCAAGAGCTGGTACCTTTCTGCTGCTCCCCAGTGCCCATACCCAGATGCCTCCAGTGGAGAGATCTTGGCCAATGTCGACATTGACTTTGCATTCATCCAGTTCTACAACAACTACTGCAACTTGGGCCTGAGCTTCAACTGGGACACCTGGCAGGACTTTGCTGAAAACCTGGCCCCTAACAAGGACATCAAGTTGTATGTTGGGTTGCCTGGTGCGCTGAGCTCTGCTGGCAGTGGATATGCTGACATTGACAAAGTGGAGGAGTATGTCACCGACGATATCATGAACAACGAGAATTTCGGTGGGTTCATGTTGTGGGACGCCAGCAGTGGTGCCAGCAACACGGACTCCAATGGCACTTCATACATTGACCAGTTGGCCGAGTTGATCGAGGAGAGAGTAGTGCTGCTGACCACCACCACTACTACAACCACCACGGTGACCCCCACCACCACCCAGTTAAGCACCTCCAGCTCTACTACCAGCTCCAGTACTAGCACTACCAGTTCTACTTCCACCAGTACTTCCACTAGTACTTCCACTAGCAAATCCAGTTCTAGTACTACAACTAGTACTTCGACCAGTACTTCCAGCTCCACAAGTACTAGCACTTCGACGAGTTCTTCGACGAGTACCAGCTCCAGTTCTTCGACGAGTACCAGCTCCAGTTCTTCGACGAGTACCAGCTCCAGCACTTCAAGTACTTCCACCAGCACTTCCACTGACAAGACCACCAGTCTGACGAGCACCACCGCACCAGTCACAAGTTCTAGCTCAGAGGCTCCAGAACAGCCAGAGGCCGAGTCCAGCTCTACTGAGTCCAGCTCTACTGAGTCCAAGACCACAAGTGCAACTACCAGTGCTTCCACCAGTGCTTCCACCAGTGCTTCCACCAGTGAAGTGACTAGTGAAGTGACCAGTGAGGTTGTCTCTGCCTCAGCTAGTGTAAGCAGCGTGAAGACCTCGTCGACTCCTCTGACCCTGACTTCGACCTCGACTTCGACTTCAACCAAGCCTGGATCGCCAACTCAACCAAGTGAGCCCAGCAAACCAGCGGAGCCAAGCAAGCCAGCGGAACCAAGCAAGCCAGCGGAGCCCAGCAAACCAGCGGAGCCAAGCAAGCCAGCGGAACCAAGCAAACCAGCAGAACCATCTGCACCATCTGCACCATCTGCACCATCTGCACCATCTGCTCCAACTACCCCAGCTGAGCCTAGTAAGCCCGCTGCGCCAACCACCAAGTCAACTTCATCTTCGTCTACAACCACCGCTCCTTCCAACCCTGGAAACGGACCCAGAACTGTCACCATCAGACGCACCAAGACTCTTCCCCCAACGTTTGTTACGTCGTACGTGACGGGAACTCCTCAGACCACCACCATCAGAGGCCAGATGCGTACTGTCTACGAGACACACACAAACTACTACTCCACAGAGTACATCACTGTGCAAGTTGGCGGACGCCAGAGAGTGGTGCCAAAAGCATAGGAAGCATAATACCCCACGCTGTAATTGAATTTAAATAAAAATGAAGAAAGAATTGATGAAGAAAGAGAAATGAAGAAAGAGAAATGAAGAAAGAGAACTGAAGAGAGAAAAAAATGAAGAGAGAATATTTTTGTAGAATGAGGTTGAAAGGATTTTTCAAATCATAGACTTCCCGGTTTGCCATGTATAAGTTCTGTGTCTGGACTTTCCTGTACTACTGAGTTTATTATGGCTGCGAAATCCACTTTTCCTTC
Source organism: Sungouiella suratensis (assembly GCA_030566815.1). Taxonomy (NCBI): domain Eukaryota; kingdom Fungi; phylum Ascomycota; class Pichiomycetes; order Serinales; family Metschnikowiaceae; genus Sungouiella; species Sungouiella suratensis. The sequence goes on along the minus strand of JAKUAV010000002.1, from coordinate 1,352,680 downwards.
GAGACGTCAAATTCCCCAAGCTTTAGTTTTTTTTTCCTCACAATGCTGGAAGCGAGGATAATAGCGGGTGTACCCGGTCATATTGGTGTTATCTTACTATTGATTTACGTATTGATCGATCCCATTGTCGAGATCAAGTTGCCGAACTTGAACCTCACCTCAGCTCTTGAAACTGGTAACTTGACCCAGCCAGCCAGAACCACCTTGGAGGGCATTGTCGCCAGCATGGACGAGAGATACTTGTATCATACCAGAATGCACAATATTGTTAAGCCGAAATTGATGCAGACCCGCTTTCTGTGTGAGGTGAAGTTTCAAACTGAGTTGTACAGGGGGCCTGGAGATAGCTTCTACTACGACGAGGAAATCACCCAGGAGGAGAATCTGGCATTTTACAGCATTGATTTCCCTGGCTCCTCCAACTCAGAGAAGACAGTCAGCATTGAGTCGGTGGGGACATGGTACGGCCGCCCCATTTTCTCGCCCGAGGAGTTCAGGGCTATCGAGGCGAAGTGGAAAGTCATCTCTGTGCTCTTGATTTTCATTTGCATCTACGCTTTCTTCGCGTTGATTTCTTGCGACCCATTGGGCTGGTATGCTGCGTGGGTGTGTCTCATGTTGCATGTATGTGTGTGGGCAATTTTTGTTGTCTATACCTGTTTCTCGGCCCGTGTCCATTCTGAGAGTCTGACATTGGTAGGGTCTGTCGACGTGTTTTGTCCAATTTATCTCATCATCCTGGCGATTGGCTTTATCATGAGCGTGCTACTTCAATGCGAGTCCAAGCCTAAACCCAGAAGAAATTTGAGGAATGAGAATTATATGACAGAGGAGGTGCCGATGGTGGATTTGGAGGAGAGCAAGCAGGAAACTGTTTAGGCGTGAGCAGGAAATTGCGCCCTAGGATTTCTTCACATATCTACTCTGGGTGTTTCGACTTGCACTTTGGCTGCGAATTTGGCCAAGATTGGATATGATCAACATACCTGGACTTCCCCCAGCCATCAAAGGACCCCAAGCTGTAATCGAAAAAAAAAAAGAACAAAAAAAAAAATAAATCAGTGTAGAATGAGACGGAGAGAGCACCTGAACCATATAATCACAGAGTTGATATGTGTTTGTCCTGTTTCTGGACTTTCCTGTACTGCTGAGTTTATTATGGCTGCGAAATCCACTTTTCTCACCTATGGTCTAAATTCTCAAGCCAACCCTCCTCACAATGCAGAATAGGTGGATCTTAGCGGCCATTTTGGGCCACCTTGCAGTTTACGGCATGATGCTCTTTGTGTTGCTCTGTCCCATTTTCGATACAATTATGGCTCCTTTGAAACTCACCTCCCTTCTCGAGCAAGGTAACTTGACCCGGCCAGCCAGAAATATCTTAGAGGAAATTCTCGCCAGCGCAGAGAACATACACCAAATAAATAACACGTTGGTCTATGTCCAGCCATTAATAACACAGACCCGCTTTCTGCTTGAGGTGAAGCTCAATACCAAGGTATTCACGGGGGCTTATAATGACTACAGATACCTTGAGACGACGACCCGGAAAGAAAAGCTGGCATTCTACAGCATGTCTTTTCCCAATACCTCAAAATCAGAAACTCCACTCACCATTGAGTCGATTGGTTCATGGTACGACCATCCCATTCTCTCACCCGATAAGTTCAAGGCTGTCAAATCAAAATGGAGGATATGCTCCATGGTGTTTATCCTCGTTTGCATCTACACTCTCTGTGCGGTGCTTTTGTGCGAGCCAATAGGCCAGTTTGCAGGGTGGGGATGTCTTCTTTTGCATGTCTGTGTGTGGGCACTTTTGGCTGAGTACACCTGGAGTTCCTCCTGCCTCGAATCTTGGTATTCGGTTGTGGATTATTATGTCGAAGTGGGGGGTATTTTGTTTCTTGTCTTCCATGTATTCATCTTTCCCATTCGCGTAATGGGACTAATCGAGACCAAGGCTAAACCCAGAAGAAAGTCGAGGTTTGAGAACGGTATGGCGCCTCGGGTGCAAATGGAGGAATTGGTCGAGATGGAGGAAATTGTTGAGCTGGAGCAGAATTCTGCAGAGCAGTGAGCAGAGAGCAGAGAGCAGAAAATTGGGCAGAAATGAGCGAGACTAAACGGAAGAGAATTGAAGGCAGTTCTTTGAGGAAATTGAACTATGGCTTCGAGTCTTCTTGATGAGCTTAGTGGCTGGTCTACAGATCTGTCGGTTTGAGGATTCTATTAGGTTTCTCCAGGTTGCCCTAGGTTCCTTCACGGATCTATCCTGGGTATTCCAGTTTGCACTTTGGCTGTGAATTTAGCCACCATAGAGTCCCATCGATATACCTGGGCTTTCTTAATTTTTAGAAATAAATGCTGGATTTTAATATTGTATAGCTTTACCAATCACATCTAGCCATCAAAGATTTTAGAGCTCCCCATTCTCTTCACATTGTCTTTGTCCTCTTAATTTAGTGCAATGTGGCACTTCATCCGTACCATCCAGATATAGGCACCTACCAAGTCTCCACTATGGCTCACGATCGACTGAAAAAAACCACCAACCGAAGATGAATTTGGCATGTTGTACGCAAATAAGTCCAAATGCATTTTATCGGTCCCATTATTTCAATGGTCGTGTATCTTCTACTGAACTCACTGTGGCACTAAAGAGGATATGGCTTCCAACGAAAGTAGATGCAGAATAGAAGTCAAATACAACGTTTCAAAAACTAGAAGAGGAGTTTGAGAATTGGAACTTATGTGCTGCGTTTGATGCTCCGTTTGATGCTCCGTTCGTGCTGTGCTCACAGTTTAGCTATATACATTTCACCTGCTCTCACAAACTCCCCGATCTGACCAAATAATCTCTCACTGGGATCCCCTGGAGCAATCTCGCAGCCACAGGGTTCATGTATGCTGCCCCAAGATTTCCTCCCGACCATTTTCCCATGTCGTACCTCTCCTCTTCTCCAGTCTCATTCTGCAAACTTAGAGGTGCCAACTTCAAGTGGATAATCGCCACTTTGCTGCTGTCCACCTGTGCCTGTGCCTGCTTCGTGAGTGCATATGGCGATACCAAGAAGAAGAACACCCGCATGGCATCTAGTTTTGTCTTGACGTGGAACTCGTAGATTCCTGCTAGTTCCCTGATAGTTGCAGCCTTGATCTTTGTGGCATAGTTCTTGCACTGGACCAAGGCAATGACGTCATTCTCTAAGTTGATCTGGGTGCTTTGCGTTTTGCTGTTTTTCGTTCTCAGCAAAAGCAGTTTCCCGCTGACTTTCCCACCTTGGGTGCCAAAATGTGCCAAGTTCCACCGGCCCATGAGATCCACGCCATTATCGCCCGCCCCGCCAACTCGGACCATCCCAATGCACTTCATGGAACTTTCAAGCGTTTCCTTGGCCAAAAACTCATATAGAGTCCCGCGGAACAGCGCAGTGTCGATCAGTAGTTGGTTGATCTTGCAATATTCTAGGTACGCCAGACACGACTGGACAGCTTTGAGAGAGGAGCAAGAACGGAACTGGTGGGTAACTCCACGTGGCCTGAATTGTAATTTGGTGAAACTAGCTAGAAAATGACATCGTAGCATCGGTTGGGGTGGACGTGTAGTTGTAGATCTATAGTTAAGGGCACGACTGCATAATCTGCCAAGTACTACTACTTATTCTACAGAAACACCCACCACAATTTCCCAAAATGAAGGTTTCCTCCGGACTTTTTTGGTCTTCACTCGTTTTCCTCACTCTCGCAGAGCAAATCCTGTTTTTCGCTAAAAATTTGGACTCGTCTCTCGTCACACAATTGGCCACTCTAGATTACAACTCTGAATCTGGAAACTCCGAGCTTTCTCTCGATGCAACGGATCTTGCGCCTGGATCATACTGTATGGGAACTTCTTATCTCCCACAGAAAGAGTGCTTTGTGTTTTTCGAGCATCTGGGACTGATTTCTGGTGACTTTGTGGTCTACGTTGACGAAGAGCTGAAAATCTCAGATATCTCATTCATAAGCGGTGGCAACGAGCTCAAACTGCGTGTGGCGAGTGTTGTTAGCAATGTGGTGCCTAATCTTACCCCCTTCCACAAGAAAGAGCCCGTGAAACAGCCCACTACTCAGAAAGTTACGAGGAAACGTGTTGTGGAGAACGAAAACGGCGAGAAAGTCGAGATCGAGGAGGAGATCGAGGAGATTGTGCCCGAGGATGACCGTCTGTGGATTCAGAAGAACTGGATGTATATTGTTCCGCCTTTGTTGCTCTTCATGGTGTTTGCTCCCGAGGACAGCAAGGAGTAATGATGAACTTCAAGTTTCACTTGAAAAGCTCGACAAATTCCCTTGAAAAGGCTCGTTAGCGGACGTATTTCGACCTCAGTCTGATCTGCCTGCCGTACTTGTAAAAGGCGAACGGCACAGGCACCAACACGAGCGCTATGCAGCCCAAAAGTGTGCTGGCCCATTTGATGCCTAAATTCAAGAACATTTGCTCTGCAAAAAGCGGGAAGCCGCCTCCAAAGAGCGACCGCAAGAAGGTATTACCTGCTAATGCTGACGCTGCAACTGCCAAGTAGCTCTCGATGATGTACGTCGTCGTGGGGATGAACACAAGCAATATTCCTGCTCCGATTGGCGCAGCGCCCATAGTTGGCACGATCCAGTGGATTTTGTGTGGGTATGACCCGGTCCAACCGAGCCAGAACAAGCCGATGGCAAACAAGATTCCTCCAATCATCATTGGCGGGAGTTTTTCCTCTGGATTTGGGGTGGTGCAGTGCCTGTTTCTTCTTGCAGACTGTTTCTCCATAAAGTACAAGAGAATAGACCCTAAAAGCACCCCAACGAGCATGGAAATGTACGGCAACTGCGCCACGCCCTGAGGGAAGCCATAATTGTCGCTGAAAATTAGCGGAATCGCCGTCAAGTACATGTACATCAAGCCGTAGATGAAGGCAATGTACAAAGCGAGCAAGAAGAGAATAGGCTCGGTGTACAACATGAGCAACGGTCTCTGGAGCGTCTTCTCGGCTATTTCCTTCAAGGAGAGGGAGACCAACTCGTGAGGAGCGTAAATCCCCCAGTTTCCCGTTTCCTTCCGAAGCTTCTCTGCCTTTTTCGCCAAAATGATTCCATGGTGAGTTTCATCGACAAACACCAAGAGCGCAGCCAACACGGCGATCTCAATAAAGACACTGATCCACGAGCAGAACCTCCACCCCAACTGAGTGTTTTTCACAGTGAACCCACCGACTATTGGGCCGACCATTGATGCGCCCAACATTATCCAGCCAAAATGAATCATGGCTATTCCCCTGGTGTGTTTCGGGTACATATCGGCCAACGCAGCAGGTGCAGCGACCAATGCAGATGCGCCCATGAACCCCGAGAAGAATCTGCCGATGAGAACCGTCTGAATGTCCTTTGCTGTGGCCACTGCAAGTGAAAAACAGAACATGCCAAAAGCGGAGACAACCAAAACCGGTTTCCGTCCGTACAATTCCGAAAAGGGTCCCCAGATGACCGGGCCTGCGGAGAAGCCGAAAACAAAGAAGGACGTGCCCAAAGTGGCCACCGTTGAGCCCACCCCGAACTCTTTCTCGATATCGGAAATACCCTCGGCATATGACGCCGAAGCAATTGAGATCGACAACGCAGAGAAGTTCAAAGCGGAGGAAATCAATTTCTTCTTGAGCGAAGTCCAATTCTGGGGAGATTCGGGATCATCGGGGCCAGAAAAGTCCACGGCATATGGCTCCCTATTGGGTAAAGGCGGAGGGAACGGTTTACCCATTCCAATGGACGGGAAGGTGCTTCCAGATGACGGAATTCTGCTTTGGAATTGCTTTTCAGCGGAATTGAGCGAAGGTGCGGAATTCCCAGAGCGCAAATTAGCATTGAGTTCTGGTTCCTGAGATTCAGCCGTGCCTGACCCAGAAATGGAAGATTCGTTCAGATTATTTTCCAAACAGAAACTTTCCAAATCCGGATTTCTCACTTTTGTCACGTCTGAATGTTTCTCAGTTGAAATCTCACAGTTATTCGCCTGGTTCACTGCCGAGTCAGAGGAGCATTTCACCTCTTCCAACTCTAATGGACCAGATTGCATGAAATGCATATTTGCATGCGTAAATAAGTGTCAAAAACTACTGAACAATAAGGGGAAACATGTCATTTAAATGTGGGAAGTTGCTGGGTGGCATTAGTAAGCACGCGGGATTCAGTCGGTGAATCGGCTTTTAGCACACATTACTAAGCACACTGAGACATTGAGGATGCTGAAGGACAAAGAAGAAGGCAGACTAAAATTTCAAAAAAGAGCAGGGGAATATTTGAAAGTGCGGGACATACTCAGAAAAAAATAATATAAAGTCGAGACTCAAGTCAATTCGGATGTTGGTGGTTGTTTTGTCGAATTGGAGTTGCTGGTGAGGCTGAGATGGTGCACACAGTGACACATTATTGCGTTTCTGCGGCAACTGACACGTTCGGACGGAAAAATAAATGTCCGAAAGAATCACAAAGAGAGCTTGCACAGAGGAAACTTCCTGGAATGACAATTTTTTGATTTCGTGTTTGTATGAATCTAGTTGGCATGTACAGAAGTGGAATGAGAAATATGAGTGTCGATTTACCTGACAGGGCACACATTGAAAACCATAATGAGATCCGAAAAACGAACAAAATCAATCACAATTTCAAAACAAACCCTCCTTTTCTCACTCCCAAAGTAACTCCACAAAAAATAAAAATTCGGTTCACCCACAGATCTTGTCTATGTTGTCCATGTTACTCTCTGTTTTGCAGCCGGAGAGCCTGCACAGTGCTACCTCTAACTTCCAGCAACCACCACACCAAACTCGCCACTTCCTCCAAAAAATAAACAAAACAAACACAAAAATCCAGTCTATATAAACCCCTCGTTCGCCCCATCCACCCAATTTCCCCCTCAAGCCCCTCCTTCCACCTGTTCACCCACCTCCCAGTTCTCGCTACTCTCTGCAGGCAGCCTATCAGAGCCCTATGATTCCTCTTAGTAAAACTACCATATCACCAATAGAGAAATTTTCAGTACGCACCTACACTAACTAACTACAAAACATGTTGTCGAACTTCCGAGTGTCGAAAAGACTCTTCTCGGCAGCCGCCAGAAACTTGGCGGAAGTGTCCGTCACCGTCGATGGGAAAACTGTCTCCATTGAGGCGGGTTCTTCCATCATCCAAGCTGCAGACAAAGCAGGTGTTGTTATCCCCCGTTACTGCTACCACGAGAAGTTGGCCATTGCCGGAAACTGCAGAATGTGCCTTGTGGACGTCGAGAGAATGCCCAAGTTGATTGCCTCGTGTGCCATGCCTGTTCAGAACGGAATGGTGGTTCACACTGATAGTGAACGTATAACCAAGGCCAGGGAGGGCGTCACCGAGATGTTGTTGGAGAACCACCCCTTGGACTGTCCTGTGTGTGACCAGGGTGGCGAGTGTGACTTGCAGGAGCAGTCCCAGAGATATGGCTCCGACAGAGGCAGATTCCACGAGGTTATGGGTAAGAGAGCCGTGGAGAACAAGGCCATCGGTCCTTTGGTCAAGACGTCCATGAACAGATGTATCCACTGCACGAGATGTGTGCGTTTCATGAACGACGTGGCTGGTGCTCCGGAGTTGGGCACGGCCGGCAGAGGAAACGACATGCAGATTGGCACTTACATTGAGCGGAACATCAACTCGGAAATGTCCGGAAACATCATCGACTTGTGTCCTGTGGGTGCCTTGACCTCGAAGCCTTACGCTTTCAGAGCCAGACCCTGGGAGTTGAAGAGAACCGAGACCATCGATGTGATGGATGCGGTGGGATCCAACGTCAGAGTGGACGCCAGAGGTATCGAGGTGATGCGTGTCATGCCACGCTTGAACGACGAGGTCAACGAGGAGTGGATCTCGGACAAGTCCAGATTTGCCTGTGACGGCTTGAAGACGCAGAGATTGACCACTCCATTGATCAAGAACGGCGACAAGTTCGAGGTGGCTTCCTGGGACGAGGCCTTGCTGACCATTGCATCTGCTTACAACCAGATCAAGCCTGCGGGCGACGAGTTGAAGGCCATCTCCGGTGCCTTGGTCGACGCTGAGTCCATGGTTGCCCTCAAAGACTTGGTGAACAGATTGGGCTCCGAGAACACCACCACAGACGTGGCCCAGGCCACTGGCGCGCACGGCGTGGACGTCAGATCGAACTACATCTTCAACTCCACCATCGAGGGCGTGGAGGACGCCGACCAGATCTTGCTTGTGGGCACCAACCCTAGACACGAGGCTGCTGTGCTTAACGCCAGAATCAGAAAGGTCTGGCTCAGACTGGACTTGGAAATTGCCCGTGTGGGACAAGAGTTCGACTCCACCTTCAACGTGGAGCAGTTGGGCACGTCCGCCAAGGACTTGCAGGCTGCGTTGAAGGGCAAGTACGGGCAGAAGTTGGCCAAGGCCAAGAAGCCATTGATCATCGTCGGGTCTGGTGTGGCTGAGTCCGAGGACGCTGGCGCCATCTTCAAGACCGTGGCGGAGTTTGCATCCAAGAACAAGAACTTCAACTCGGAGGACTGGAACGGTGTGAACTTGTTGCACCGTGAGGCTGCCCGTGTTGCTGCCTTGGACTTGGGCTTCCAGACCTTGTCTGCAGAACAAAAGAAGGCCAAGTTCGTCTACTTGCTCGGCGCCGACGAGATCTCCGGTGCCGATGTGCCAAAGGACGCCTTTGTGGTGTACCAGGGCCACCACGGAGATGTCGGAGCTTCTTTCGCCGACGTGATCTTGCCTGGTGCTGCATACACAGAGAAACTGGCCACCTACGTCAACACCGAGGGCAGAGCACAGACCACCAGGGCCGCCACCAACGCGCCTGGCGCCGCCCGTGAGGACTGGAAGATCATCAGAGCCTTGTCCGAGTACTTGGGTGCTGCCTTGCCATACGACGACTTGTACGCTGTCAGAGAGAGATTGGGTGAAATTGCTCCACACTTTGTCAGACACGACGTCATTGAGCCTGTCTCCGAGGCTGTGGCTGAGATTGGTTTGAAGGATATCTTGAACAGACACACATCCAGCAAGATCAGCGGAGTGCCATTGAAGAACCCAATTGACAACTTCTACTTCACCGATGTGATCTCGAGATCCTCGCCAACCATGGCCAAGTGTGTTTCTTCTTTCGGCGCGAAAGTCGACAAGATCACCGACCCAAGACCAGACATTAACTTTTAGTCTCTGTACCATATATTGCATGAGTGCGCTGCACTTGCCTAGAATGAGTGAAACTCAAATTTGTTTCTAGCATTACACATAACGAAAAAGGGGAGGTGTAGATCACGAAAAAAGTTTTATAGTTGCTTTATCACAACTTTTAGTGCTTTCTCTTGTTTCTATAATATCAGCCATATTGGGTGTTCCTGCACATAATCGCATCTCGGATATCTCCAGGTGATAAGCTTTTACCAAAAAAAAAAATAACTATAACATCAAAACCACCAACGCCGCGGGCTGATTGGCACAAAATTCAATTTCATCAGTTAATAGAGCGAAAAGAAACAATATTGCCGTCTCAAATCTGATTTTCCTCCACCCAATCTCCCATAATCATGATGAAAAGCGGGACTCCCGAATCCCAGTTTGCAACCAAGTGGAAAGTTGCCAAAGCGTGCGCCCGGTGCCACAGATTAAAGAGCAAATGCATCTTTGAGGATCCTACATACGATCTGTGCCGAAGATGCTACGCTCTAGGCATCAAGTGCTCTGTTGACGAGGACCCCACAGCAGATAATGCCAAAAGAAGATCACAGCCGAAAACTGCGGCTAAAATCGCTGCTAGAATAGACAAATTGCTCCAGAGTGTGGAGGCGGAGATGCAGAACTTCGAAAGCGGGGATTTGGACATGGATTCCGGTGGCATGTCCAAGTTTGCCGTGCAGGCAGCCCGACTACAAGTGTTAGGAGCGAAACTCGCAAACACGGTGAGCGAAGGTGATTCTACCAAGATGGTGGAGCCCCTGCCGGACGCAGAGAGCTCGGGTGAGCTATACGACGAGATTTCCAGCTTGCCGCACGTGTCGTTGTCGTCGAATTTGGCATATGAGTTGATATTCACCCACAAGTTCTTGACCTACGAGGAAGCCAAGGCCCGCTACGAGTACTTCCAGAAACAAATGGTGATCTACTACCCCATCATCTCCCTACCGAAGAGCCTAGAGGATTTCGACACCATCTTGCTGGAAAACGCTCTTTTGCTTGTGACTTGCATATATGTCACCACCGTTACAGACCACGGGCTCTCCACCGAGAACGGGACCTCCAACCGCAAACTCAACCAGATCTTGCGGTACTACGTCAACCGAGTGCTCGCCAGCCACATTTTCGTGGAGGCTCTGAGCTTCTCGTACCACATGGTGCTCGCCTGTCTCATATTATCACTATGGTGTGTTCCACCCGACAAAGTTGGCCAGTTCAAGAGCCAGGTAGACCTCATGAGCTCTTTCTGCTTGTCGCTATGTATTGACGTCGGCAATGTGACCATGTACGAGCGCGACGCGGTGTTTGACGACGATCTGACCGAGAGAAATAATTTGCGGTCGTTTTTGGGGCTCTACTGCTGCTGTGGCTCGCTAGGGTTCTCGCTCCCGAGATTCAAGCTCGTGGCATGGTCAAAACGACATGAACTTACGATCAAGCGGCTTTTGGAGGACTCGGGCGCAAACATCCCGACGAGAAACGACCGCTTTTTGTGCTACTACGCAAGAATCATAAGAGTCGGACAAGAATTGTTTGACTACTTCGCTGTGAACGGCGTGAGCATGCACTTTTTGAGCTCGGAGGAGAAATCAAGTGGTTTGGGCGGTCTTCCCATTTCCAGGCTCGAGGAGTCCGGCACCTTGCCCTTGGCCAACATTACCTTGGTTCTCAAGAATTACGAGGCAACGCTCCGGACGATTTTGTATGAGAGTGAGTTCATTAACGAGGACAGTTTGACGCCGAAAGAGGAAGCGCCCAAGGAAAAATACGCCTTGTTGCTCACTTACTACCAGCTCATGATGATGACCCATGATAATTTGGTCAGTTGGTGTATCTGCCGGTTGACTGCCGAAAAGCACAAAACACCAACGTCAAAGGACTCAGAGGACAGCTTGCTCATTGCTCAGCACATCATCAAGTTCGGCGAGATCTGCGAGAAGATCCTACAGTGCTTCATCAACATCAACGCAGAGCCTACAATCAACTACCCAACTTTCTTCTTTTACAGGGCGTTGCACGCTCTCATCTCGCTCATCCGACTCTCTGTGTTGGTGAAATCGGAAATCTCGTCTTCCAGGCTCATGAGTTTGAGTCAGGTGAAGTTCAATTTGCAGAGCTACTTCGAGCAGATCAGTGCTGCAGTGGAGACTAACAAGACGCTCTACGACCTGGCTATCTGCCACAGAATCTCACAGATCTTGCAGAGAATCAGCAAATGGGTGCATGTGGTTGCCAATTACGATAAGCTCTTGTCCAGTGATGCGGTGAACATAGATTTCATCAAGCTCACAGATATGAGCAAAGGACAGGAGATTGAGAAGTTGAGGGACCCGCTACAGAGACAGAATCTGAAACGACAGAAGTTGGACACGCCGCCTGAGCCTGTGAAGACGCAAAATAACGATTTGGACAAAGAGTTTTTCCCCGATGTGCTGAGGTTTGCTACTGACCCATCTGAGTCCAAGTATACCTCGAACTACTCGATCCAGGAGATCTTCAAGGAGATCGACCAGGACATTTTGCGGTACTTGAACCCGTTCGACCCGATGGAAGGCGACGGCGTGTCGTCTAACTTCATCAACGAGTACTTGTCCAAGGACTTCTAGACTATTTATTAATGCTATGACAAACTTCGGATGAGTCGGCCAACTTGGCGGAGAAAATCGCTTTTTAAAACTTGAAGTTCGAGGCATCGGATGGCTTCGCTTCCTGCTTCTTTTGTTCCTCTTCTTTTGACTTCTCCTTCTCCTTCTTCTCGCCAATCTCATACCCTTGCTTTCCCTCAACCAATACACTTTTTCCATCCACCACTTTCTCCTTAAGGACAGTATAGAGCTCCCCAGAAGTGCTGCTGGCTTTCTCACTGACCCCAGAGCTGGTCTTGAGCCGACTGTACTCGGTGATGTCGACCTTCTCAGGCTCATCCTCTGGTGCTTCTGTGATTTCTTCATTTTCTCCATTTTCCTCAGCAACCACACCGCCATCTTCCTCCTCTTCCTCTTCCAGCTCCTCTTCCTCCCCCTCCAGCTCTTCTCCTTCATCTAGGTGACCCCAGAATGCTCCGTTTGGCTCGATAGGACTCCATTCAGCGTCTCGTCTCGTCAGATACCCCAGGTTAGAGTATTCAACATCCACGCCGGGAATCACACAGTCCACATATGCTGGAGGCTTGCCCAACTCGTTCATAAGTACCACCCAGGGCGGAGGACTGTTTTGAGCCTCTGGGAGCCCCACTGCAGCGCGAAGGGCGCGAGATATCTTGCCTGGTCTCATGTGCTTGATCATATCTCTGTTTGCGTCGTTTTTCTCTCTTCCCTCATAGTATAACTCTCCAAAAGCATATAATTTGGGTTTCTTCTGGTGCTTGAAAAACGCATCATGGAGTTTCTGGTAGTCGATGTCGAGCTTGCCCATCTTTGGCTGCACCCTGTCTCTTTGCAGTTTTTTCAAGGACTCCTCATCATGGTTCCGCATCTCGGAAATCCCCGTGTCCTCGATATATTTGGGAAGCTTGAATGGCGGTCTCTCCAATCCTCGCTTGGACAGCAAGTATTCCTTCTTTTGCTGCCAGTGAGCGGGAATATCTATTGCATTGGGCATAGTCTTCAAATGCACCACCAAAAACGGGTCTGGAGCGTCCACATCGAACCACTCAACAGCCTGGGGTCTCGATGTCAGTGCCTTAAGGTCTGCTATTGGTATTTTGTTGCGGATTCGGAGCTGTCGCTTCGAGATTGGCTTCTCTTCTGATTCAGAGTCAGATTCCAGATCAGAGCTCGAATCAGCACCAGAGGGCGCATTTGCTGATAGATTCTGGGCAGCTAGAACTCTAGAGACGCCATTTTGGGTGTCTTCTTCTTCCTTGGGCTCAAATCGCAGGAAGACAGAGGCAAACTTGGCCTTTAGAATCTTGGCTTGTATATCTTTGGAAGTCGTGGATTTCTCGGTGGATCTCAGCTCCTCGAGCTTGGTATCTCGTAGTGGGGGTATTTCTGTGTCTCCAGTTTCATTTCTGATGGTTTCATCTTCGATTTCGGCTTCCTTCACGGTGTTCTGTGGACCTTCTGGTTCTGCAACATCAGATCTTGGAAGCACACCAGAATCTTCAGGAACAGATGCATTCAGCCCAACTTTCTTGTCTTCTTCTTTATCGGCAGCTGAAGGTTTCCCCTCGTTGGTTTTTCGTAGTTTGGCCCGCTCTCGCCGTATTTGGTTCTTGCTTCTTTTTGGTGCCATAGTTAATAGTAAGAGATGCGCACAGTGAGAGAGAGGAGGATATAAGGCCCAAGCAAAACCTTTAAGAGCAGACAAATTTAATTTCTTGAAAATGACATTTCGAGAGAGTGTGCTGAAAGTGCTCATTTTAGCTATCTATGAAATTGGCTCAAGTGTGATTTTCGGCTTTTTCGTCTGGCAGTACTGTCACATCAGCTTAACTATATGAATGCTTAACTATCGGACAATAAAAGTGCACTCAACTTCTCCCAAAAAACCTGAAAGTCAACAAATTCAAAATGAAACTGTGGTCTCATTCAATTTTCAAGTTTTTCAATTGGATTTTTCGACCGCTTGTCTGGTTCTGGAGTCCCTTTCCTGAAGTACACTGTGAACCATCTAAATAGACCCAATAGGGCCCTCATTTCCTCCATATTCCTCCCAAACTCCCAGCTTTTTCGCTCACTTCCCATTCAGCTGCTTCAAACTTTCCCTTCGGTACTTCTCTATCTTTGCTCTGAGCTTCCCTAGCCTCTCCTTCAAGGCATCCTCGTCTTCTTGTGCTTGTTGCAAAATAGCCTTTGCTTTCACCTCGAGATCTGCTGCAATTTCCAAAACAGTTGGTTTTTCTTGAACCTCAGGCGAAACTTCCGACTTGGCATCGACGAATTCTCCGTCGGCGAGCGCAGGAGTACTCAATCCGTTGACGTTTCCTTCTTCACTCATGGATGGTGGTGGGAGTGCAGGCAAGCCCTGGACCTGGAAGATAAGGCAGTAAGGGAAGAACCACCAAAGAAGAAAAAATGAAGAAATTTTCTGGTTTTTCGGATTTTTCGAGCCAAACCTCAATCGAGGCTTTCGTTTCTTTCTCTTTTTTTCTTTTCTTCCACTCTCTCTTTGGAGTCTGACTCTCCATTGTCTCACGTGCGCACATACGTATCAGATCAGTACTACTAGGAATACTACAACCCCACCATGAAACACCAATTGCTCGTCTCTGTGCTCTGGTTGATAGCTCAGTCAATAGCACATGACGTCATTGAGCTGCCATACAATTTGCAGCTCCAAAACACGCAAATCCCCAAACTTATGGCCCAGTCTCTCCTACTAAAGGACTCAGACTACTCCAAGTACACCAGCCACCCCGACAACCGGTTTGAGGAGTTCTACGTCCACCAGAACAATCACACCGAGCAATTCGTGTGTTCCGTGCCGCCAAAGGGGTCCACCAAGCCGCTCAGCCACGAGCAGGAGCCGGATGTGGAGCTAGACTCAGATATACTCGCTAGAGCCACCGAGATCATCCACAACAGCTTCTCCCAAAGCTCTTGCGCGTGGGCATACGACCTCAGGGGGTTCTACTGGACATACGGCTACTGCCACGGCGATAAGATCATCCAGTACCACGAAACGGCGCCTCTCCAGGAAAGAAACCAGAAACACCTACCTGGAGCACCAGATATGGTGTATGTGCTCGGCAGATTCTCGAAGGCGTCGGCCAATGAGGTCAAGTTCTCCAACCAGGCGTCCCCGCTGCAGTACTACAACTTTTTGCAGAGCTCGGAGGGCACTTTCCGCCTTGTGAATGAGAAAATGTCTCCGTTCAGTCACCAGCAGCAGAAAGTCGTCATGCAAATGGCCACGGACGGGTCCTTGTGCGACATGACGTGGCAGCCGCGGCTGACGGAGATCGTGTACAAGTGCAACGCCAACGGCGGCAAGAGACTCCAGATTTTGGACGTGGAGGAAATCAAAACCTGCCACTACAGAATGTTCATCCACGTGCCCGGGTTGTGTCAGCTCGAGGCGTTTGTGCCCGACAAGCTGAAGCAGGACTTGGTGGACGTGACGTGCCAGAAAATCAGTGATGACGACGATTACTCGCTCCATGGGCTCACCACTTTCGAGGAGTACCTGGAACACCCAATTTTGAGGCAGGACCTGGTGTTTCCCGTGCGTGCGGACAACAAGATCAATGTGGCACAGCACGAGATGAGCGCTTTGGGTAGAGGCTTCTACTTGGCGAAATATGTGGGCAATTACCAGACGCAGTCTGACTTCTACAACAACAGGAATGTGATTTTGTACAATGGGTTCTACGAGTCGATGAGCGACTTGAACCAGCAGTTGGGCCGGACGATTTTCAATGCTGTGGGGAAGAAATTGCTTGCGCCGGAATTTGTCAACAATGAACAGCAGATTTTGCAGTGGAAGCACCTGTTCGTGTTGTGGTTTGAAGTGTACAACTACAAGGGCGAGTTCATTGGGCTTTCTCGGTTGGAGCACGACGGACTGAACCCACAGGTTGTCTTGGGCGCCCAGATGCTTGACCCGGTCACGTTGCGCGACGTGGACAGCGACGACTCGTTGGCTCCGCTGTATGAGCGTCCACTGTACCAGGCTCCACACAATATGTGGAACTATGAGAAGTTCTCGAGTCAGGGGGTGAAGTTGGTGAAGCCAGAGCTAAAGAAGAAAAAAGACGAGCTGCTCGTCAAGAAGGTCAAGACGGTGATTGTGTATAATCAAGGGGAGATGGAGGATGGACGGCCGAACATTGTGGTTTTCGATGAAGAGAAAGACGAACAGTTACCCGGCCAATATGACCGTCGAGGTGAGTATGTGTTTGAGATGGTGGTTGGAGAGACGCAGACGGAGACGTTCACGGCGCCGCAGATTCCCAACGTGGAGTTCTTGGGGTTCCCAGTGACGTACTTTGTGAAGAGCGAGGATGAGCCCGCAACGGTAACTGTGACCGAGACCGTGGGTACTGGAGCGGTGGAAAGAACGGAAGGAGAAGCTGAGAGAACGGGAGAAGTTTCTGGTCAAGAAGAAGAGAATTTTGGGGTTGATGGTCAGGAGAGTGTGGTGGATGATATCGAGCCAGAAAATGGAAATGAGGAAGTGGAAATTCAGGAGAATGGAGATCAAGAGAAAGGAGATCAAAATATGGATCCAGAAAATATTCAGATTGTCATTGACGCCGAACTTGAAATACCAGATTTCGTTGAATCTTCAGATCTGACGACTTCCTCAAGTTTGTCTGAGTCTCCAGACTCTACAGATCTGGACTCACTTGAGTTGGTGGATGTCTTACACTCAGAGACTCCCGAAGAGGGAAGTGCAAGCGAAACTCCAGAGGAAACCTCCAACATCGATGAACAGATCGCCGAAAAATTGGAGGAGATTTCAAACTCCAACCATGACGAACTATAAGTTTTTTCTGGGTGGTGGTGGTGATTGCTTCCTCACTTCAGATTTCGCAGCCAGAGAGTGCGCGTAAAAACCAGCATGGGAAAATGTGCGAGAAATTTACACCTGATCAAGCCATCTGGAGAAAACCACCACTACCATCCATCACAACTCGCCCCATAATATAAGATGGCAAGTTTGGTCACGCGGTCTTTCAGGCCCACACTTTCGCATGCGAGCTTTTCACAGCTGAGAAATATCTCCTTCCTAAAGAAATTACTCTCCTTGGACACCCCAGAGAGCCAGGACGCTGAGCGTCAGCTCTACACGTGGGACGAGTCTCCATACGAGGATATCAGAACCAGAGCGGCCTACATTCGCACAAAGGCAAAGTGTCCCGTGACGCGGAAGCTGGTGAACTTTGTGTGTCCGAAATCGGGCATCCCCACCCACCACGATGAAGAGGCATGGAGAAACGACACGGAGTACCACGACAAGAAGAAATACGAGTTGTTGCGGAAAGTCAATTTATACGAGCACGACTTGCGGTCGGGCCGGAAGTTCGACGAGTTCATCTTCCCGGGGCCCTCGGAGCACGACTTCACCACCAGTATGAGCTCCTGGGACAGTTTCTTCTACACGAGAGACTTCAACCCGATGAACACCGAGTTCAACTTGGCCGCGGCCACCAAAGTGTTGACATACCCAATCACCATCGCATCCTTGTTGCATAAGTTCACGCCCTACGGCTTGGAGCCCAAGGGCCCACTCACCATTGAGGGGTTGCGCTCTCTCTCCGCACTCAAGTACACGTTGTACTCGCAGAACTCCAAGAAGGACGAGGTGACCTTCAAAGACAGAGCGATGAGGCTTTTCATTGTGGGCGCCAAGATGGAAGCGATGTTGCCAGGGTATGTGTGGAAGCAGTTGGGCTACTTGTTCCCAGACACCAAGTTCGAGATTCACTTCATTGGGCCCCACTCGCATTTTGACGCCGACACAAAGTCCTTCACGCCCACAGACAGACCGCACGGCCGCCCGTTGGTGACGCGCTACGACGAGCAGATCACTCTCCACCACCACACCAAGTACTTCTATGAGGTGTACGATATGGGCGATTTGTTTCCCTTTGACCCATACTTGGACTGCTTCTTCCTCTTCCACCCGGGCTTCAAGACAGCCGACGAGATCCACTGGGAGAAATCCTTGAAGGGCTTGTTGGAGTCCAAGTGCGCGGTGTTTGTCACTGGGTACCACGAGAAGGACGCCGCCAGAGAGTTGGACTGGTTGACGCACCACAAGTTGATGGACGAGACGGACATCTTGATGAACCAGTCGCACAACATCTTCGGGTCAACGAAATTGGACTTGGTGGACCTGAACCCGACCGAGACGTTCCAGGCCAATAATGAGATTTTCGCCTTCAGAGGGAAGAGATACCACGCCATTAGAAAATAGCCACTTGTACATAAGCATGAACACCGTTACGAAAGGGGGTAGGAAGAGAGGCGGAAAGATAAGTAGGAAGGAAAGAGAAAATCAAAAGAAAAAAAAATTAAAATTCATGAATGTCCGGTGATTTGTCTTACTGGTTTCCTCTATCTCTGACCATTTCTGCAGGTGCGCAGGAAGCTACGTATCTACTCCACAATTTCCAGATGGATTCAATTGTCAGACTACATTTGCAAGTGGAGCAAACAAATCGGCCAGAGAACCAAACGCTGTTCGATTCTCTCCACATAAATGTCACAAAATCCCACTCCGTGCACCATTTGAAGGAGGCAATCTGGATCTCCAGTGAGAACCATATACTCAAGCCAGTGTTCCTCAAAATCAAATACTCGGGTCGTGATGTGAACGATCTGGACATTTTGGGCGAAGTCGATGCCGACATGACACACCCTGAGTCTTCAAACTGGTCTTTGGTGATCGACTATACGTTGTTCAACTCGCCATTTATTCCCAATAGAGAACCAGTACCTACACTCTTCGACATCAGAATCAGCGGGGTGGTTGGGCCCACAGATGTGGATTTGACCATCCAGAGAAGTCTCGATAATCTCATTGGCGGAATCAAAGAGGAAATTGCCGGCCGGCTCGACGTTTCCGCAGATGAGTTCCACTTGCTTCTGTCCAGTTCTCACTTTGACCAATTACCGTCCCACAGCAAGCTCAGAGACGTCATACGACTCGATGTTCCTCCCTTACATACTGTGGAATTCACAATTGTGTCAAATACGAAAATGGAGCTCTCGTTGCACTCATTAAGTGGAGATTCCGTGAGGATCACTTTGGACCAGAACACCACAGTGGGAGATGTGAAGAGGAAGATCGGCGAGAAGATCGGGAAGGCCCCAGAGCTTGTGACACTATATAAGAACACGGGAACAGGTAATGAGGAGATCAGTTCAACCGCAGAGAACCAATTGGTGTCGACCATTTTGGACACTCTGCTGCCACATATGATCGGATCTCAAATACGGTATGAGATCACCAAGGGCAACGAGATTCTCCTTGATGGAAAGCTATGGCACAGAACAGGGAACTCGAAAGTGGAGTTGGAGGACAGAACGGGCAATCTCACCACCGTGGACGAGTCAGATATTCCTGGTGACTACTATACCGTTGAGTACGAGAACGAGACCGTCAAGTTCACAACTTCGGAGCTCATCATGAACGAAGTGGACGGTTATGTGCTTCTCAGTCCGGCTGGGTATGCGAAACTACAGAGAAAATGGCCCCGTGCAAAGGGACTAACCAATACCGATGGAATCATGGGAGCTCAGCCAACACCCACAGACGAGGACAGTGAGGATGAAAGAGAAGGCGGGGAAATAGTGGACGAGACAGTTTCAGATGCCACAAGGGAAGTCTCGCCAGCAGAGAGTGTGAATGGCAGTGAGAACACTCCCCTACATCAAACTCAGACTCAGAACCAGAACCAGAACCAGACACATGATCATAACCAAAATCGAGACCAGAATCAGGGTGACGGTGCCGATCGGAATGTCAACCAGGCAGCAAATGGCCAGCCTGATCTTAACATCGAGGAGATCGTCAATGCGCTCAATGCGCCTGTCATAGTCAACGCCAATGGTGCTGTCCATGCTGCCAACGGAAACCCCAATAGAAACCAGTCGGTGGCACAAAGACTCTTTGGCGTTCTCCTCTTCAACGTCCAGAACATCTTGCAGTTTGGCATGCAGTTTGTGCTTGTGGTGATGGTGCTAGGTTTCGACATATTCCGGGAGTTCCTCCGGCCTGAAGTGCTTGCGTTCGTCCTCTGTGCATTGGCATATCTGGTTTTGTTCATATGGGGAGAGACAGTCAGCGAGTGGCTCGAGCAGAACATTTTGAGAAATGCGCCCGACCAGTTGGACTTCCGTCTAGTGCGGGAGGTGCTGAAGGTGTTCAGGTTCTGTACTGGCGTGCTGAATTCTGTGTTCCAGAAACAGTTGTCTCTCATCAAGATCGTGTTGCCCTTGCTTTTCAGGCCAAGACACGAATGGTTGTATTTGCAGGTGACAGGCAAAGCCAGCACGTTACAGAGAATCGGAGACTACTTCAACGAGCTGGTGGGCACGCTCATCATGTTCTGTGCTACGCTCCTGCCGCTGTTGCAAGACGGGATCGAGCAGTACTGGGTCCAAGTGCGAAACTCGGAGGCCAGCAACATCTGGCAAGCCACCAAGGCGATGCTCGAGCAAGGAGGCAGTGAAGCTGAGCGCCAGCAATTTGTGCGATTTGTGGAAATGAAATTGGGCAAGGAGGTCAAGGAGTACAAGGAGAGCGAAGATTATGGAATACTATTGGAGCAGTATGTTGCCGTGGTGAGAGCGCAGATGGAATTTGCACCACATGTGGAATTTGAGCCTGATTCGCAAACTGATTCCAAATCGGATGCCAAATCGGATGCCAAATCAGAAGCCAACGTTTCGGGTTCAGTGCCAGATACAGTGCCTAATTCGGTGCCCAATTTGGTGCTCAATTCAGTGGATGCAATTCCAACCACTGATAATGAGACTGAGCCTCTGGCCAGGGTTTTGGCTGATAGTGAGTGATAGCCAAATTGGTGCAGGTGGCACCTCTGGGCACGGAATGGTCAGTGGAATGAGAAGGAAAGACAGGGGTTGGATTTGCAGAGAGAAGGAAGTATAAAGGAGAAAGAAAAGTTAAAAATGGCAACTTGAACACTTGGATCGCTGGTTTCTTGCTGGCTCAAACCCCAATTAAGGACATTCGATTTCAGATCGCTGTGAAAGCCCTGGAAACTCCTCCTTGCTATTTTCGCTTTTTCGCTTTTTTTCGCTGGGGTTACCCTTTGTGGTGGCCCAGTGCACAGGTATATACTTAAGCCACTGCTCGCAACTGGACATCGTGAATGTTCTAGACCAGCGGCGGGGGCCAGCAACAGTGTGCACGCCAGCGACTGCCAAAAATAATGGTGATTGTAATTACTTTGAGCAAATAGGGTAAGCCTACTCCAAGCAAAGGCAACAGCAAAAAAAGAAAAACCTGTGCTGGTAACAATTGCGAGAATTCATGTAATTTCACGCACATTTCGTCTCGACGGTGCGGGAAAATGCCCGAGCGAATTCCACAGTCCGTGCATAGACTAGGGAAAAATAGCCTGGTGTCACACGTTATAAATAGCAATACATGAAACCACATGGAAGAGAAGAAAGAACAGCGAGGAGAATGGGAAGATCTAAACTTTGCGAGATTTTCCACGGTCAATGGGAAAATCAGATTCCGGACAATATCTCAATGGTTACTAAACCCGGTGAATGAAACCAGAATAAATCTGTCAATCACGGTCCACACAGTACATAGCCGGATGTTTCAAAACAAACAAAGCACAATGCTCTCAATTTGTCAGTGTAACCCAGCACGGATGCCGGAAATGACAGCATGTGTGCAGTGCGCGATTCGCGCATTTGTTTGCAAAAAAAGCAAGGCGGTCTCCTATACAGACCGGAAATTGGAACCAAGCCCCATCCATAGAGGTATATAAAGGGCCCGAAATTCCCAGGTTTTTATTTCTTTCTTTATCCTTTAGATCCAACCAACTACTAGTCTTTCGTTATGCAATTCTCCACCGCTGCCATCTTCGCTGCTGCCGCTTCCGTCGCCGTCTCCGTCTCTGTTGTCACTGAGACCGACTACTCTTCCACTTTGGTGACCATCACCTCTTGTGCTTCTGATGTCACTGACTGCCCAGCCAGAGAGCACTCCACCTCTGCTGCCGCTGAGTCCTCTGTTGTCTCTGTGTCTTCTGCTTCCAACTCCACTGCTAACATCACCACCTACGAGGGTGCTGGCCACAAGCAGTTTGCTGCTGGTGCCGTTGCCTTGGCTGCCGGTGCTTTGTTGGCTTTGTAAGTTGATTAAGCTTGAATACCTTTTTTTATACAAATAGATAACTACCAAAAACATTACTGTAGATATACTTGAGGATACAAGATTGTAGAATGGACAGGGCTGCCTAAAATTCTCTGGCAGTCGGATTTGGTGGGTGACGGAGCGCGCCCTCCAAATTTCCCTCTGGTGGGTGTTTACTCGCAGTGGGTTTTTTATTTTTCCAAAGCCTCTCTGACCACCTTCCAATTTGGGGCACATGTTTCCATATTCATGACGAGGCTCATCTAGTTTCAAGTTGGCGAAAACCAATTTGGGTGTTTTTAATATGGCCATTCTTATGGGAAATTGCCCCTATTACCGGAATTGGATGTGCTAGTATTTCTTGGTTGGCACCACGCTTTCAAATCTCGGAAAACGCTCACCTTTGCAGTTTTGCGATTTGCACTCTTATCAAGTGGCTGATGACCGCACCAGGTGAAATTCCAGCCAGTAGAGGAAAAGCATTTGTAAGGAAGGATGGAAAAGGTAAACAGAAGGACAAGATTATTTTGAGGTTTGTTCGAATTGGGAGATTTGGGGTTTCTTCCACCAGATCAATTGATGATCCTCTCGTATCTGTCCAAACGTGTAGATTTTCCCTTTCTTTTTTTTTTTTTTTTAGGCTGAAAAATTTTCCGGGTCTGAAACTGAGGAATTTTCTGGTCGCAGATGATAGCCAAAGATAGCTAGACGGTGGAAAGGAAACCTGAAACACCAAGAAAAAAAACAGGACGAACAAGTGGGATAGGGTAACTAAGCTCTAAATTTGGTCCAGAAGGAATCTTGTAACAAGTTGATTAGACTCTCCGTAATATTTTGATTCCTCGTAATCTTCACTTAGTCGAGTCCTCCATTTTTCTGTGCCATATTCTCACTCAGGAAAGAATACTGCGACTGATCGGCAAAATCTGTTCACAAGATGCTAAAGTAGAAAATCGGACAAGTGTAATTTTCAAGTGCAAAAATCGAGTATCAATGAAATCAAAGTCATGTTGGCATTATAGGTTACTTTCATGGAGAACACATCTCTCCATATGATTGCTTTGCACTCACTTCTGGCCTACCATGTTGCATTTCGCAGTCGTTTGGTTTTCTGTTCTCACCATAGTTAAGACACAGATTCACAGATTCACAGATTCCCACCTCCAGCATGACCACAGTCGAAAAGATGATAATATAACTATGAATTTCACGTCTACACTGAAACTTCAGGACCCTCAGATCTATGGAGAATTCTATTCTTTCCAATTTATCTTCACCTCTTTGCTGATTCTGTCCTCCTACATACTGCCAGTCTACTAACCAGATCCACTCCACCATTTCCTCCACCGAACCCCAAAATACCCCCATAATTTAACTTCCCATGAAGCTAGACGACGAAGCCAAGGCCTTCCATTATGCAGTCTATTCTACAGTGTCCCAGATTCCGTACGGGAATGTCACATCCTATGGCCACATTGCTTACCTAATAGGGAAACCCAATAATGCCAGGCAAGTAGGCTCTTCACTCAAAAATTGTGAGTATATCATTTCAAGACTCAACCAGGAGAACGCACAGATTGAGAATTTTCCCTGGTGGAGGGTCTTGCTGGCTCTGGGCAGTATCTCCGTGCGAGAACATGGAGAGTATGAGCAAGCCAAAAGACTTCGAGAGGAAGGCGTGGAAGTGAACAACATGAAGGTAGATTTGAGTCAGGTGGGCTGGTTTCCCGATGAGACCGATTGAGGAGAAAAGAAATGATGCTGAAAATTTAAGATGGGTTATACATTGGACCTATTGTGGTATATGTATTGAGTGTAGATTCAGATCCAGCCTTAACTATGTACACAGGTAGATACGAGAATCTGCACATCTCCACAATATTCTTATAATGTTCGTTATTCCTCATTGAATTAATGCTGATATTCCATAGTTTCATCTTCTCTTCTCTTTGTCATTGTCTCTTCACTTTGGCAAGCTCTTCTTCCGTGAATTCCTCCTCTTCCCCTTGTTCTCCTTTGACTCCTTCGGCCTGCTCTCCATTTGCACTCGCTTGGACTCCTCGGCCCACCAGCGCGCAAACTCCTGCTCCTGCTGAATCTCCTGGAGCGTTTGCTGCTGGCTGTCCATGATTTTCTGCTCCTCGACTCTCGTCAGCTCCTGAAGCATAATGGCCGTGAGTGAAGGTGTTTGCTTCGGTTGGCCCAATACTGGCATACTTGCTTCAGCTGCAGATGTCACTGGCTCAGGTGTTGCAACAGGTTTCCATGGATTCTTTAGAGCAATTGAGCTAGAACCCTCCGATTCGGGCTGCCCTGGCTCCTGCTGAGCAAGCTTCTTCCTTTGCTTCTGTGAGAGTTTCATAGAAGGCGCAAACTTGATCTTTGTCTGCTTCTTGCTCTCACCTTCGCGGGAAATTGGCATCGAGTTGACAGAGACAGATGAAGAGTCTCTGGAGGCCCAAGCAAATGAGTTTGCACTGGAACCGCTGCCAACAGAAAGCGTGGGTTCCATTATGGTGGTCGTTGAAGATACCTTTGCGGAACTCAGAGAACCAATGGTCACAGGAGAGCCAGCAAATTGGTTCAGGATGGTTTGAGTTGGTGGTGTCAAATCGCGACGAATGCTGGTCTGAATTTGAACTGGTTGGTTATTGCTCGAATTTTGGCCAGCATTTGGACTCAGGCTTTGGCCAGCACTTTGGCCGGTAACGTGGCCGGCACTTTGACCAGCGCCTTGACCAGCACCTTGACCACCTTCGTTTCCCGTTGGGCTTCGGTCTATTCCCTTCGACTTGCTCTTGCGTCTTCTGGTCACAACCTCAAACTCTTCCTCGTCAACCAAAGCCGAATCGCTCACTTTCCTTTCCAGGATTTGAAGCCGTGAGATGTTCCGAAGCTCGCTGAGCGGATCAGTGCTTCCACGCCTGGACATTCTTCTGGAAGACAGTTTCCGGCGACTCTCGTCCTTTAAACCTTCGGTTTTGATATCCCAAAGAGGCTCAAAGCTCGAGAACCCCTTGCGGTCGCTCATATAGATCTCGTTGAAGCTCTGCAAGTCATTTATGAACCGGTCCACGGCTGAAGCTTGCGTTGACTCCAAAATATTCTTTCCAACCCCCAGATTGACCTCGCCCTTTTCGCCGACCAAGAATTCCGGCAGCTTGCAGTTATCCAAAAACCTCATTTGCTCTTCTAGGCGACACACCAACGCCTCGTCCAAATTCCTCAAGTTCCCATCGAACAAGACGATCTCAAGGTTGTTGTAGACGTACCAGCAGCAGCTCATGAACAACTTGTGCGCACTGAGCCAGTCGGCATGGCCCAAGAGTATGAGCACATTGTCTGTGTTGATGAACTCCTGGATGGCCAACTCACACAAATGTTTGAGTTGCACCAAGAGCAATTCGTCGGCCACCTCGATCATGTCCAAGAGGAAGTTGACAAAGTCATCTGAGTCGTTTGATTCGAGAACAACCTCTTTGGCTGAGTCGAATACGGAGAGGTCGCTGCAGCCGTGCAAATGGCTGGAGATGATTGAAAACTGGAGCTCGCTCACATTGTCCATCGACACGTACTTGTACGGCAGCTCTTCCGCGTGTGATTCCCACCGCCCAGATAGGATGGTCTCGAAAAAGGCAGACCGGGCCACCAAAACGGCAGACCGGCTTAATAATTCGCCCTCTTGTAGGCCAAGTAGGATGTCGCCGTCAGATTTGTCCAACGACACTTTCTGAATATGGTTGACAAACGCTTCCTTCTTGCCATGTAGAGAGTCCATCCTGAACAAGTCCATGAGCTCCAAGTAGTCTGCTTTCAGTTTGCGCACGTCCTCGGGACAGTTGACTCCACTAGGGTACGAGTCCCAGAAGCTGGCCACGTCGTTGGTGTAGATGAAGTGGAGAAGCACAACCACGGCTCTGACATCGACGTCGGAGTCGAAAGTGAGGGTCTTGGTAGTTGAATCATAGTGTCCCTTGATGTGGCCGTGGACAAAGTACTCACCTTCGTTTTCTGGATGGAAAATCTGCTCGCAGAATGTCGATCTATGCTCTAGTATAGCGGTGTGGAACCCAATTTCAAGGTCTGGGACTTGAGAGAAGGTGATGATTCCATCGCAGAATTTGCTTGATGCCAACTCTGGATCTCTCAAGATAGACAACACCTCAGTTTCTGACCTTAGGAGCTCTTTCGTTCTCTCCAAGCTCTGTGGGTCTTGGTAAATGTCCTTGAACTTTGGTTCTGGATTCTTCGCATGGTGATAGATACACTTCTGCTGTTCCCTTAGATAATCTCCACAATTCTCGTCTTTCACATCCAAGTCCGCAAAATCACTCCCCAACTTCAACAATAGATGGTCCTCTTCGGTTCTATCTGGTTTCAGTGGGTACAAGTACCGCGACACATACAGATTCTCATTGTGGTCCACGTCTAGAAGCTGGTCCTGTTTCCTGTACAGATCCTGCTCTGACAAGACACTGAGATATGTCAAGTCCACAAACAAGTCGTTCTTCTGTAGCTTCAAAGGCAAAACGTCCACGTCGTCTCTAATCACAGAAAAACTAGAGAATGTCTCGTCACACGAGACGCGGCACACCCTGTTCACATGCTCGACCTTCTTGAACTTCTGTTTGGTGCTGGAGTGCATCTGCATTGTGCTGACAGACCCTCTTCTCTGCATGGAACCCTTGCAAGTGACAAAAACGGACCCGTTCTTGGTGCAAACGATCAATTGGCCGTCGTACGAGTTGTCCATGTCCACTGCACGCATGTCTGAGTCATACGCCCGCCAGATGTAGGTGTACTTGACGTTTCTCAAGCTTTTGGTGTCCGAAAGCGAGAAGCCCATCACGTCGCCGGATTCGAGCAAGATGTGGATGTTCTCATGAGATTTCAAAACCACTTTTTTGATTATTGGCGCGCTGGTGAGTCTGGATGGCTTGAAAGTGTCGAAGTCGGCCTCCGAGAACGCTCTGGCCGGCAATTTCGGGAGTTTCACCCTCTGCCCGCCAAAATACACATGGATGTCGTTTGTGTCTGTGACTATGCATGTACACGTCTCGCAGGTGGCCACAAGTCTAATCTTGTCTCTGAAACTACCCTCCCTGGGCTGCGCCACAACCTCGCCCTTATATGTGACTCCATTCACTCTATGGTCGTTGTTTTTTGTTGTTGTTTCTAGCGCCATGCCCATCTGTCCGATGTTGAGGCCCCAGAACACAACGGAAGTGTCTGTGTATGCCACAGAGTGGATTTTCGATACGGCGAGACCCTTGATTTTTCTTGAATTCTTGCGTAGGTCACCCCCACAGACCAATTTTGGACTGTTTTCGTACAACTCCGGAGTGGTTTTGAACGACAGCAGCGGGGTGGAGGTGAAACCTAGCTGATTATGGGAATTGAGACCCCATGCGTAGATCTCGTTGGATTTGGTCAAAACCAAGTTGTGATTATTGGAAATCGCCACGAGACCCACTTTTAAACTTCCCAAAGCCTCAATATCTTTGAACTTGAACGAGTTCCCGCCATTTCCATGTCCCAATCTGCCTCTGGAGCCCAACCCACACGAAAACACTCGGCCATCGGTTAATACCACCAACGAGTGGTACTTGGACACTCGCAGAGCCTTGTACCTGGGCTTCTGTAAGACTTCACGTAATTCGCCAGTCTGTTCGGACTGAATCCGGAACTCTTTCGGCGAGACTCTGCTGGGGAATGTTCTGTCTGTAGAATCGCCCACGCCAAGGTGGTTGTTCCCATTTGCGCCAAATACATATAAATCCAGGCCGCCTCTTTCGTCGTGCCACCAGTCGTGGTCGATGTAGCGAGGCAAAAGCACGTTTTTGTCGCTCATTTCCTTGTTTTCTGAAAATCTTGAAATCAAATGGTATTCGTTGCGCTCGTTGATATACTGCGGCACAAACACCAAGTCCTTAATGTCGTTCTGCAATAGAGCTAGCGGGGGCACTTTGGCCCTGTCTTTCCGCTTCAATAGCTCAGCTAGAGTGGCGGTATTGCCATTTGCAGATTGCTCCAAAAACTCGAGCAAAACGTTGAGGCACTGCACTCTTTTGTAGTGGAAGATGTAGTGGAGCAAGTTCCAGCCGTTCTCGGAGTCTGTGGCGAGAATTGCCGCCTTCGAGTCTGGCAATCTGAGTAGCTTTCTGAGGTAGTTGTAGTCGTTGGCCAAGATGGCGACGTGGAGCACGGATCTGCCGAAGATGTCCCTTTGCTGGAAGATTTTGTTTGGTTTGGCAGAAGGGACATCCTTATAGGGTAACATAGTAGCGCCGGCGAATTTTAAAACATGGTGTAGAGCAGTTGGTGTATTAGAGTGTGCATGTATATAGTGCGTAATAGGCAACCCACGAGATCAGAGATTGCAAAAAGAAGGTCAATGGCAATTTGTGCAGGCCAATAGAAAAAAAGAAGTCAATCACTTTCTCTAGATTCCTCCTTCTTTCATCTTCAGAATTTCTGTTCCCTTTTATAGTTTTTTTTCTCTCTTCCCATTTTCTCTCCTCTTCCCTACGCTTCCATCTTGAGTGCGAGGTTCACGTCGAACAAGTCGCTGCTGAAGTCCTCCTCCTCCTCATCTGGAAGCAAGTAGGCACTCAGCAACGGTTTCTTCTTCACGGCGGCGATCTTGCCCGTGGGCGGGAGTCTCGGCCGGATGTTTCGCTGTTTCTGGGGAAGATCCTCGTCCTCAATCAAGTACAACTCAGACAACGGAGGGAGCTCCGTGGACTCGCCCTTCCGCTTCTGCTGCTTGACAAAGTGGATCTCTGTTCTTTGCACCAAGTCCGCGTAGAACGGCCTCAAGAGCCCGATTTGCTTGTCGACGTCCGCGCCGGTCAACTGCAACTGCTTCCAGTCACGCAAATCCTCGTACCTGGTGGACTTGTTGGCTGCGCCAGAATTCGAGAGCGAGCTCTGGAGCCGCGAGTGGAGCAAGTACACGGGGATGGACGAGCTCAACATCTTGAACTCCTTGTCGAGCCCCAACTCTTTGAACCCGAAGAAGTCGTCGCCGAGCTCGCTGGTGAAGTCGCCCGTGGCAAACTGCTCGCTGTTGTCCTCAAAGCTCTTCTCGTTGAAGCTCTCCAACGACGGCCGGAGCAAGTCCTTGAGAAACCCAGAGAGTTTCACCCGGAGGTCCTTGAGTTTCTGCTCGTGCTTCTTGGCCTTCTCCGCGATGAACGTGTACAAGTCGTCGGGCTTCTCCACGCCGTTCTCAAGCAAACTGAGCAACAACACCTCGCGGTCGTCGAGCTTGTTGCTGGTGGTGGACTCGCAGTGCAACTTCATGCTGCGCGCGAGGTTCAGCATGTACCGCTCTGCGAGCTGTGCCAATGTGTTGATGGCAAAGGGCTCTGTGCTTTCAAATCCGGTGTGCATGGCGACTTTCGCTATGCTCTTGCGGAGAGCAGCAAACTGCACGCCGTCGTCGTATACGTCGTGGTTGGGCAACTTCAGCACGGGGTCGATGTCGATTTCCTGCAAGTACTCGATCTCCGGCTGCCGCATCTGCGTTCGGTGCATGAACTGCTGCGTCTGCATTTGTCTGATCAACGAGATCTTGAAACAGATGCGGCGGATCTCCTGGATCTCCGTGATGTTGCTGGTGTAGAGCTGGTTGAGCCCAAACTCCGTGGACGAGATTAAGCCGGATGGCTGCGACTCCTGCCCGTTGCGGATGATTGCGTCCACCATGTCGTTTTCGTACTTCAGCTGCATCTCGTCGGTGATTCCCTCGTACTTCATCCCGGGAACCCCGCCTGCGACGTCGTACTCGAGCAAGTACGGCTCGTCGTTGTCCAAGAGCTTGTCGCCCTTCGACACCACCTCCTTGAGCTGCAAGTACAGGTTGAAATTTTTCATCTTGCTCAGCTCGCGAACAATCGCCTCCGCGTCCATCTTGAGTTTGTTCTCGTCGTCGAAAAGCGCCGCTCGCGCACTGCAGTAGTGCGCTCTCAGTTTCGCTGTC
This sequence comes from Sungouiella suratensis, assembly GCA_030566815.1. Lineage (NCBI taxonomy): Eukaryota > Fungi > Ascomycota > Pichiomycetes > Serinales > Metschnikowiaceae > Sungouiella > Sungouiella suratensis. Next base: position 1,322,646 of record JAKUAV010000002.1, on the reverse strand, counting down.
AAGTTCTTCCAGATCTGCATTTCGGGGTCCTGCTCGTCGTCCTCCTCCACTCCGCGCATTTCGTCGTCGGCCTCGTCCTCTTCTTCGTCCTCGCCGTTCTCTTCCGGCTGCGCGGCCTTCTCCGGCTTCTCCGACTTGTCGTTTTTGTCAGTTGTCTCGGTCTCGGTTTCCGCATTTGGAAGCGGCGTGTCCTCATTGGTGGGGACTGGTGAATCTGCGGCAGAAACAGCTCCACTGTCCACGCCCTCGGACTGCTCCGCCTTGATCACCTCCTCCCGCTTGCGCATGCGGCCCTTCTTCGACGTCTTCTTGCCGCCAGACAACGCTGGAGTACCGGCTTTTGTCTCCGGGTCAAGTTCCTCCTCCTTCTCTATATCTGACCTGTTTCTGATGACAATGTTGGGGATGGACGGAACGAGCCGCTGCGTGCGCTTCTGCATGGCGATCGCATGTGCACGCATGAAGTGCTTCGGGTCGGCGTTGTACGTCAAGCAGTTGTTCCAGATGAGCATCAAATCATCCACAAACTCCTGCTTGGAGTTGTACGCCAAGCCCTTGAGCTTCTTCATCACCGTGTTCAAGTCCATGGGCACCTTGATGATCAACCCATAGTTCGGCGCCTCCCGCTTCGACACCTTGTTCAAAAACGGCGTGGAGTGCTCCGTGTACCCGCGCAAGTCCAACAACACCTTCTCGCATGCCTCGTAGAGCTCTTCCTGGCCCACGCGCTCATCGTTGGCCCATTTCCCTCGGTTTTTCCGCACGTCCATGAACAAGTTGCGCAACTCGAAGTCGCTGAGTGTGATGTCGTCCCTTCTGTCCTGGATCGTGCTGAGCAAATGCCGCAAAGAGTGAGATGCAACTCCGAGCTGGATCGGCATGCTCCCGCTGCTCTCGTCCTCCAGCGGCTTCTGGTTTTCGAGCTGCATGTCGGACTTCTCTAGCTTTCTTCTCTTGATCAACGTTTCCCGGTCGTACTCGAAGTTGTGGTACACTTTGTTGAAGGTCTTGATCATGTTCTCCTGGTCCTCCAAGGATGCCAGAGACGCCAGGATTTCTGGTCCGGATGCCTGCTGCTTCCCGTTATCGTCGTTTCCTGTCTCGTCGTCATTGTGTTTGGAGAAAAGTGATCTCGGAAGACTTAGGATGACTTGGCCCTGCTCGTTTCTTTCTAGACCAGAAGTAGCGCCGGAATCAGCATTTCCGTTTGCTGGAGCCTCATCCTCGTCGTCATCATCGTCGTAGTCGTCCTCCTCGTCGCGCACGGGCTTTTTCTGCAGCTCCGCAGCGTTATTTTTCAGCTGCTCTGTCTCGTTTTCTGGAAGTGTCAGTAAGGACTCTATTAGCTCATTTTCCGGTGAGATTTCCTCGATGTGCGGGATGGGGCCATCTTGAGCTTTTTGCTTATCGTAAAAGAAGTCAATTGCTTTCTCCCACAAGAGATATCGCAAGTGCAACGCTAGCTGATTGACAGGTTCCGTGCCCTCGTCTAGCGAGTCGTCCGAGCCCGATTTCTCGCCGTTTTCTGAACTGTAGTCTTTTTCGAAGGTCAAGTAGCAATTCCCCTCTAGAAAGTTCGTCCATAGTTCCAAGTTATCTCGCTGTATGACCTGCCTCAAAAGTTGTAGTTGGAAGTCAGTGAGAGACTTGTCAAATGCATTTCTGCCGTGTAATTGTTTCGCTAGTTGGAAAAGTCTGTATGGATTGCTTTGCCAGAACGTAGATAGACTGTCCATTTTGAGGTTTTCGGATGAAATGAATGGGTTTCGGTAGTGATTGGAATTGTAGATTTATTCAGTGAACGCGGATGAAAAAGCCAGATAGAGGTCCGATTTTGGAAATTAAAACTGGATTTCTGAGATGAAACTGGGATGCTCTTTCCGAAGCTATCTGTATTTGAGTATTTTTAGTAACGATTCAGATTGATTCACTGGACTGAATTATATTCTGGAGAGATTCTTGTTGACTGGAGAAATGGTTGTCTGCAGGCACACAAGTTGGTTTAGTTAAAGTATGAGATTAAGGTGAAGCGGAACAGAATCGGATGTTGAACAAGAAAAATTCAGTAAAGAAATAACAAAAGTCGAAAACTAAACGCTGTTGATTGGAATCGATTCATGGCTCAAAGAAATCCGAAGATGTTCCGGTCTAGGTTGTGTGTTTCTGGGTGCCGAACTCCACTATATGGCGGCCTCACTTGCTTAACTATGAGAGACACATTGAGTACTAAGAGAGAAGTCGTCGTTGGCACTCAGAACAAAAGAATCTGCGCATTTTCAACCTGTTTTGAGATGATCAAATTGTTTGTCTAGATTTTGCCATTTCGTCACCTTCCTGCTCCTGAATTAGGCTTCCGTTGACTGCCCACTCCACCCTGTCCCTGGTCTTTTTCGCAGCCAAAAACAGGGTATACCAATCTGGAGGCATGGCCAGCTGGTTTTGCTCCTAAAGCTAGACTGATTACCCACTCAAGGAAGAAACTGATCGACCGAATGGAACTTAGGCTCCCAGTATTGGGATTTGGTGCATTCACGCATGGGGCCAGAGATGCATACGCATATTCTATTAGTGTCCGCAAAAAGGTTATACACCACCACTACTACTACTACCATGTTTCTCCCATTTTCCATTGTGCTTATCGTCTCCCAACTTATTTTGTGTTCCGCCGCCCCAGAGAGGGAGGCTGGCAAAAGTCTTCTTGTTGGAAACTCCACTTCCACTTTCCAGGAGATTTACTACGCCAGTGTGGCCTTGACATCTGAGGCACCTACTCCGACCGACCCATGGAATTTCACATTCCATCGCCCCAAATGCGAGCCTGCCAATGCAACCGCCGTTGTACCAGAGATGTCAATTGACGACTTTCCTGATCCCCATCAAGATCCATCAATTCTGTACGTCTCTAATATCCTTGGTCTTGCCAAAGGTCTTGCGCACAATCGCGGAAAACTTACTGGAAAGTTGCCTTGGAAGAAAAAGTCCCGCAAAACTCCCCAGCCTGATCGAGCAGATTATGAAGGGCCCGATGACTACCGTTGCCAAATGATGACTAAAAAGGGATTACTAGGGTTTGAGTCTTGCGTCCCAACGCAATGTCGTTCCGCCGATAACCCAGCTCACTGTTACTTTAACCTGATCACTCGCAGGTGTAAGCGTGGTGGTGATTGGAGTCCTTCGGGTTGCTCTCTTTGTACATGTTATAAGTCATAATATATTTATACACGGTGATACAAACGCATTGCAGGCTTCATGTTATGTAGTTGTGGTTCTTCGCAGCCCACTTCCAAAGCCTTCTCAATCCTCCTCATCTTCATCATCCAGATCATCGTCACGCATCCTTCTTACTCCTATCAATGGATCATTCGTTGTCTGACAATTGCAAATGTCAAACTTGTGATATGGTCCCCACTGAGGAGGCATCATCGTAGCCACTCCCAACTTTTGAAAATGCAAGTACATCCCATAATCTGATCCGTGGTACTTCTCGGAATCTTCCTTCGTAAAAGTGTACTCGTACAACTTTCCTTTATGTCTGAGAGCATAAACATTACCGATCTTACGCTCGGTGTGATAGTACACATATTCATCGGCAGACACATACCTTCCGTCTATCCATCTGAACAACTTGTCACCATGGCCCATCACGCACATTTCGTTGGTGTGCATTATCAGATGGTATGGTTCGTTTAACGAGTTTCTGGTCTTTGGTGGCATTCTGCTGGTAGTTTGAACACTGGAATTGGGAAAAGAACAATTGAAAGAGAAAATAGGGGTGGCCAGTAATAATTGTGGGAGCAACAGGGAAACTACAGCATGTTACACGGGTGTGCATTTGAGTCCTATGGTACCAAAATGGTGAAATTCACGGGGCACTTCAAAGAGGCAAAGATAGCGTGAAATCAAATAGAATTTCGAGAAGTTGGTAGTAAAAAACAGTAGTTTTCTCTCTCTGGATTGAACAATACACTCTACGAAACTGATCTAATTTGAAGAGATTTCATTGACAAGCGAGTGGATGTAGGACAAGAGCTGGGAGACAAGGCGGAGGGGATTTGGAAAATGGAAAATACTTATAGTTGCTAGAAATCGAGAGCCCTCTTCCATTCCGAAACCTTGGCATACCTAAAGATATCAGGAATGTGTCACACGTGGATTGCCAATTCTACCCCTGTACTTACCCCTGTATTTTTCGCAGCCAAAACACCAAAATCAAGACCATGCTGAACATGATTATTGTAATTCTCCAGTTGCTGAAAATTGTTGTTTGTGAACAGCTACCCATTTCACTACCTTCACAGTCCTCGTCACCATCCTCGCTCTCCTCATCCTCATCATCACTATCATCATCCTCATCATCACTATGATCATCCTCATCATCCAGATCATCGTCACGCATTATTCTCACCCTTATCGAAGGATCATTTGTCGTCTGACAATTGCAAATATCGAATTTGTGATATGGTCCCCATCGAGGAGGAATTATCGTAGCCACTCCCAATTTCTGGAAGTGTAGGTACATCCCATAATCTGATCCGTGGTACTTCTCGGAATCTTCCTTCGTAAAAGTGTACTCGTACAACTTTCCTTTATGTCTGAGAGCATAAACGTCACCGATCTTTCGCTCGGTGTGATAATATCTATCCTCACTGGCAGATACAAGCTCTCCGTCCAACCACCTGAAAAGCTTATCACCATGGCCCATCACGCACATTTCGTTGGTGTGCATTGACAGCTGGTATGGCTCGTCTGAGAATCTGTTTCTTGGTGGCATTCTGCTGGTAGTTTGAAAACTGAAATTGGGAAAAGAACAATTGAAAGAGAAAAATAGGGGTGGCCGAAAAAGAAAATGCAAGCAGTGACGAAATTCTGACCAACAGGGAAGTTGCAGCATATTACATGGGGGTATGCAGGCAACAAGAGACAAGACCAGATATTTGAAGCAGGGCAGTCAAATTGGTTTGGAGAAGGATTCATTCGGATAAGTCTGCTGACTCTCTATTGCAAAAACCACAACATCACTTTATCTGTACTTTTCCTGTACCTTTTCGTACGATTCGTGTCGGTTCCCACGAAGTAATGCCAGTGTACATTATTCTATGTAGCGCTCACCCCTCGGTGCCTAGACAGCATACTTCTTGGTCCACTCTCTAGCAGTAGCCTCGTATTTTGGTCTGTCCAGCTTGTAGACATGGGCAATCTCAGGAACCAAAGGATCATCTGGGTTGGCGTCGGTCAACAAGGAGCAGATCGACAACAACACCTTCGAGATGGTAAGTGCAGGCGACCACTGGTCCTTCAAGATATCTAGACAGATGGAACCCGTGCCATTGATGTTGGGGTGGTAGATCTTGGTGGTGAAGTTGATCTTAGGTGGCTTGAATGGGTAGTCGGTAGGGAAGTGGATCGAGAGGAAAAACACACCTCCGGCGTATGGCGAGTCTGGAGGGCCCATGATGGATGCTTGCCAGTGGTACAAGTCGTCGCCGACTGGGCCAGCGGAGCATGACGATGGTGGATCTCTGTGTTGTTAGTAAGCATTCTGCGAGGAGCCATTCAGGGGTTGGCTTGGGCTGGGCGGGCAATCTGGGGGCTGCGTTTGTCGTGATTTTTGAGATTTGGCAGCTCAGGGGCAAAAAACGGGCGGCGGTCCTCCAAAAGTGTGCTGATCGTGTCTTGTTGATTTTACCCGCCAAATCTCGCCTCAAAAGTGGCGATAGTCCTCCCCTTTGTGTGAAAATGAAAATCGTGTGAGATTTTCCAGCAAAACATACCTTCCCAAGTCGAGCAATTCCTTATTAATACGTTTTAACGACATTTTGAGATTATTTGATTGATAGTCAGTAAGAAAAGACAAGTGAGGAGGAAAAAAATCCGGTTGCGCTAATGGACTAGCGAACACTTAACTGTGTACTGCAGACAAGCCGACGATTCCAGTGGCTTCTACGCACATGACCTTTAAGTGTGTGTTTGGGGTTTTCTTTTAGTTGTTGGAATTTGAAAAATCTGAGAAGGCTGAAGTGATTGTGGATACTTGAGTAACTCAAAAATTGACTTTCGTTTTAAATTTTTCTGTGATTTTTCAAGTTTGGTGTGTCTTGTGTCAGATCATTCCCTATGCTAGATGCAGGAACACAGTGGTCGCACTAGCTTAAACAACCACTATAAGTGTTTCACAAGTGAGTTGTGAATTTAGCATATAACCAAATTTTTTCCTTGAATTTTACTTCCTATGATTGTTTGAAATGCCGTGATTGTTATTTGGTGAGCGAAAATGCTCTCAGAAGCACGCTCAGGGTTTCCACTTTGGGAAATTTGTCGCCAGATCGGGAAACAGCCTTAATAATTACACCAAAGTAAAAACCGCTAGAAAGCAAACAACAAACTCAATCTTCAGCAAACATTAATTTTCCTTTTCACTCTCGTTTCTGTGGCCTCTGTCGTCCCGTTTCCTAATTAGATGCAACCTCAATTTATGTACTGCACACGACATCTAAGTGGAACACCAGAACGCCAACCAAACCACCCCAAAACCGACTTTTCCCAGAATTTGAAAATGAAAACTATGAAGTTATTCCTTCACTGAAATCGACAAACTCTTCCTTCTTTTCTCTTTGCTGGTTGGGCGCACTGAATTTCATCTGGTGCAGTGAGATCTACTTCCTCCTAGTCCCACAATACAGCGACACATTATCCTATTTATATACTGCAGCACATCAGTCACACATTCCATGTTCTTACGGTGGCAAATCTCCCCGCATTCACACCCCGCAATATATAAATAGACGATTCCTCCCACACCTGGCTAGTAGGGCATCGACCTGCAGACAACACAGGCGGAGATGCACTCTGGGCTCACTTCAGCCAATATTATGCCCCAGATATCGCTAATCTGAACGGCTGTACAGCCCACCTGGATGTTTCCGTCTCCTGAACTTCAACACAGCCAACACATGGCAGCCCATATAAGAGAGAATTTGCCGCCGGAAAGGATCAAAGCTGAATCTGTTTTGTCTCTACATCCCCAGGCTAGCGCCGCACAACTTCCAAACATGGAGACCCCAACCAACATGGGCAAAACATACTCTGGCCGAGCGAGGAAAAAGCTGAAAACAGGCTGTCTCACGTGCAAATCCCGGAGGAAGAAATGCGACGAAGTCAAGCCCGTGTGCCGAGATTGCCGCAGATTCGACAAAGAGTGTGTTTGGGCAGATTACGAGACCATGTCCACCAAAGAAATAAACGATCTACGATTGCGTGTGGAGCAGCAGGAAAACGCCAATAAAATGAGGAAACGAAGGAAGAAGGATGAGGAGCCCGTGGAGTCGCTGAAGCCCCCTAACAAAGCTGAGATTTTGGGGCCAGAAAGGAAACAGGCCAAGACGCAGAAAGCTGCGGCAAAACCGAAGAAAAATGGGTCCAATAATGTCGCCCAGGACAAATCCACTCTCATTGGACCTTCGCCCGAGTACATCGAGGCACTCAAGTCTGCATACCCCACTACTCATGCCAACACTCATTTTGACCACCAGCAGCAACTTCCACTCCCCAAGTTAGCCGCCGGAAACGACATCTCGCTTCACGACTGTGCTAACACCGAGTACGAGGCTATCGCCGAGCCTATTACCGAGCCAATTGCTGAGCCAACCGAGCCCAGACCCCCGCAGCTCGTGAACAGGTCCGATTTGAGCTCCTTCACTGTGCCCATCCTGCTCCCGAGCCTACGAGACAAGCCCGAGCTGCCAAAAATGTTCGTGGAGACCCCGCGGCACATACTGCCTCCGCCGCTCGACTTGGAGTACTACAGGGAGCCTGCAGACGCGAACCCTGGGTCGCCTGCAGCTTTCTTGAATTTCTTCAAGGAGTTCACGCAGTACAACAGCGGGAAGTCGCCCAAATTGACTGAAATTGACGAAGAAACTCACAACGGGGAGCACGAGGAAAAAGACTCGCAGATCAAAAAGGAGTTCGCCGTGTCGCCTGAAGTGAAACTCTCGCCCAACTTCAATATCCCAGACTTTCTAGAACATGTGCTGACACTCAGCCAAACGTCCCCAGCAGACTTCAACCACTTGGCGCTGAGTTTCAACGCGGCATTCGCTACCGCCCCGCAGCCGCCGCTCTCGATGTTGCCGGGGCTAGACGCCTCGGGAAACTACTTGTACAACTACTACGTGGACACCCTACTGCGGAAGGTGTGCATTGCGCCGCACAGCCAGAACGAGTCCAACTCGTACCAGAAGGTGTTTTTGCCGCTTGCTCAAAAAGATAAGGGTGTTTTGTATGGAATCTTGGCGTGGTCGGGCTTCCACTTGGGCGGAGCGTGGCTAGCAGAAGGATCCAAATACGCCGAGATGGCGGTGATGCATTTGCGCAACAACGTGGACTTCAACGACTTCTCGGCGATCAAGCACGACCGCCGGGCGATCTTGAACAAGCTCGCGACGATCCTCATCCTCTGCGGTGCCGAGATCTGCCGCGGTGACGTCAAGTACTGGTCTGTGTACCTCGAGTGGGGCTGGAAGCTCTTGAAGGCCAACGGCGGCATCTTGAACTTCGACAACAACAAGGAGGAGCACTGGCTCATCTCCAACTTCGCGTACCACGACTTGCTTGCGTCGTCGACTTCGCAAAGAGGAACATATTTCCCAATTGGCACCTACCAGCACATCTTCGCCGACCCGGAGGGCGTGTCCAAGGGCAATCTCAACCCGTTGCTCGGAGTATGCAAGAATTTGTTTGAGGTGATTGGCGAGATCAACTCGTTGGCGTACGAGAGCAAGTTGACGTTGGAGTCCTACTACTCCAGAGGCTCACCTGTAAGTGCACACGTTTCTCCGTCTACGCACACATTCCAGTCGCCCGAGCACGTGCCGTTCTACCTGGCCGCCTTCGACGACGAGTCCGACATCAGCGAGCACGGCCGCACAGGCAGACTCCTCTTGTCCATCATCGAGAGGGCAAAGACGTTGGAGCACAAGATCGACGTGTCCAAGCCGGACCTGGACGACTTGGTGGACTTGTCGGACGCGGACTTGGAGTTGCAGCTCACGACGTTCGAGGCGTTCCAGCTCAGCTGCAAGTTGTTCTTGCGCCAGTCGATCATGAAGTGCAACCCGCTGTCGTTGGAGCTGCAGGTGTTGGTGAACGACTTGGTGAAGTGCATCGACATCCTTATTGACTCCCCGATGCAGGCCACGCTTGTGTTCCCGATCTTCATTGCTGGCATCCACATGGTCACCGAGGACGACAAGGCCACCATGCGGTCGAGAACACAGAAGATGATGGACATGTACGGCCCGTGGAACGTGGTGCGGGTGAAGTTTTTGATGGAGAGGGTGTGGGAGATCAATCCGCAGGGCGACTGTGTGGTGGACTGGCATGCGATCTTGAAGGAGTTGGGGTGGGAGATCAACTTTGCATAGGAGAGTACTGAGCGCAGCGAGGTACTCTACGCTGGGGTCATCACCATTTGAGCGAGAGCACTGATCGAAAGCACTGATCGAAAGCACCGAGTGAAAGTTCCGAGCGCAGTGAAGTACTTCATGAAAAGTGACTCAGTAACTTAATGCTAAATGCGCTCGGTGTTCTTGCCATCTTTACTTGTGACTATAATTATGAGTGGCTGCGAAAAAATAAGCGAGGACACCAAATCAGGGACAAAAAGGGTAACAATCTAAGGGACAAACGACAAAGAAAAGAAAAAGAAGATAATCAAATCTGTGTAATATGGAACATTCTCACATCTTCGAGAGCTCCTCAGTTATTTTTTTTCTTGATTTCTTTTTTATTTCCTCCCTTCCCAGTCCCAATACCCCTATCTGTGTTTGTGCGCATGGACGTGCTGCGAACATGGTGGAAGCATGGCTGCAAATTGCTTTTTCAGACCAAACACTATAAAAGGACCACAAACTCCCCCCCTCGATTTTTTCTTCCCACCACATTCTTTTCCCTATCCTAGCTAGTCATGTCTGCTCCTACCGAAGTCCCCGAGGCGCCCACGCGCATAGTCCACAAGCTGTGGGAACACCTCATGGAGTACCCCACCCTTGCTGAGGCCCACCTGAAAACCATGGAAATCAAGTGGGTCAAGCCGGTCAAGGTGGCCATGGGCGACTCCTTTGATGTTGTTTGCAGCGTCCAGCCCATCAAGTACGTCGCCGAGTCCTGCGACTCCCTTGTGGACTCTGGCTTGAACTTGTTGGACTCCCACGTGCCACTGCTCAAGACCGCCGAGCTCTGTGACTTGACCGAGCCCGTCGTGCAGCCCTTCAGGACCGCCCACTTCTTTGTGGTCAAGACCGTGGTGGAGCCTGCGGCCAAGCACGTCAACGACACCCGGATTCTTGTCCACTCTGTCTTCTCCGAGAACAAGGCCACCGACACCGTGAAGAAAGTGACCAGCCCTGTTTTTGGCTTGGGCAACTCGGTGTTGGCTACGACCTGCCTGTATGTGCTCCCAAGCATCGACATGGAGCCATCCAGCGAGATGTCGGAGATGGACAAGACCAAGTACATGTTGAGCAGTCTTGTGCACAACAGAAAGAAGGCTGCCGTGGACACCACCGAGGATGTGCCTGCTGAGGCTGAGATCGAGGCCGAGGCCTGATGTATATATGGCGGTAGAGGCGGCTGGTTTGAGATGCGTCTCCCAGCGACTCCTGCAATACTACAGTGCCCGATATTCACTGATTTTTCCGTAGGTTTAACATGCTATACAATATGAAGGCTGGGCGAGTCGAGTCTAGTCCTTGGACTTTTTCTTCTTCTTCTTAGGCGACTCGTCGTCGTCGGCCTTTCTCTTCTTCTCCTTCTTGTCCTTCTTCTCTTGCTTGTCTTTCTTCTCCTTCTTCTCCTTCTTCTCCTTCTTCTCCTTCTTCTCCTTCTTGTCCTTCTTCTCGCTCTTGTCTTTCTTCTCCTTCTTTGGCTCCTCAACGTCAGCCTCAACCTCCATCTCATCGGCCAAGTCGCCGGCCAAGGCCAACGCCTCCTTGATGGCGTCGGAGTTCTTCATTGGCGCAGCACCGGTGTCGTAGAAGTTCAATCTGTCCTCAACCTGTTTCTTCAAGATCTGGCCGAAAGCAGTGGATGGCTCGTCGGAGTAGTTGTCGATTCTGGAAGCAATCGAGCACTTGTTGGCCAAGTAACGCGAGATTCTACCCTTGTTCTTAGCAGAGGCCTTGCCAATGAACGACGAGTGGTAGATCAATCCGTACTTGGGCGTGTTGCCCTTGGTCTTCAACGCTCTGAACAACGCCTTCTCCGCACCCAAAATCTGAACAGTGGAAGCAGCCTGCTTGGACAAGTTGGTCAAGGAACCGGCGTGGGAAATCAATCTGGCACCAACAACCTCACCAATCAAGGTGGACAAGTTAGGAGCCACGGTGTTCATCTTCTCGGTCAAGTATGAGTACAACTTCTTTCTGTACTCGGAGATGGACACGACTCTCTCGGCGAAAGTCGACACGTTGAGCATATCTAGCTCCGAGATGTCCTGGCCCATCGAGATCTTGGCGTTGTCAATCACTCTCTGCGCAACACCAGAGTCGTCGTTGAGCAAAGCAGCAATCTCGTGCAAGTTGTCGTCGGTCAAGGTGGCCTTGTCGCCCACAGCCAACGCCAACTTGGCGTAGGTGTAGTTGTCAGGCACAATCTTGGCCAACTCTGGGAAGTGCCAGCCGTACCACTCCTTGACTCTCATGGAGAAGGTGTTGATGTCCTTGTCCAACTGGTCCAACAAGGCGATGGCCTGGATGATGTGGTTGTCGTTTTTCTGCACGGAGAATTTAACCTTGGCACGCGAGAAAGCATGGCCCAAACCTAACTGGGCACGCTCGATGTCGCCGTCCTGCAACTCCTTCAAGAGCTTGTGGCCGTGCACACGGATGCCTCTCAAGAAGTCCTGGACGATCTCGTTGGACAAACAGTCGATGTATGGGAAAGCCTCCTTGATGGAAGGACCCAAGTTCTTGTCGGAAACACCCAAGGAGATTCTCTCCTTCTTGCCTGGCTTGGGCAAGTTCAACTCCAACACGGACTTCAAGTAGTCGCTGACCAAGCCCTCGGAGATGTCGTTGGCGTTCTCCAAGGCCTGGGCGGCGCCCTTGAATGGGGCAAAGGAGACAAGCTCGATCATTTTCGAGAACTTGCCCAAGTCGCCCGAAGCTTCTTGCACTTCCTTGGATCTGGCAGCAATGTCATCCTGCTGGATGTCGACCTTGAAAATGGCGTAACCTGCAGCCTCTTCGAACAAGAGGTAATCGATTCCAGCCATGGCGTGAAGAGTAATTTTGTGAGTGGGAAAAATTTCTTTAGGCATCGGGAGTGTGTGGATGTAATGGTGCGCGCACGCCCGAGATGGGGTTTGGGTTGGTTCTGGGTAGAGGGGAGGGTGGGGGCGAGAGTTGATTGGTGAGGATTTGATTGGGGGATCCTGGAGAGATGGGAAGAGGAGGTTTCCTGGTGTTTTTATTTTTTTTGGATTTTAAACTGTTTCACTGTACTGGTGTGGGATGAAGGGCACAGACAGAGATGGAGTGCGCACTGTTAACTATGGGACAAGCTTAACTATGGGACAAGCTTAAGTATGGGGACAAGAGAGGACTTGGAATTTCAGTGACTTCGGGTTAATTTGGTGAAACAGAGAAGATGGACAGCATTTGGACTTGAAAGAAGTTGAAGAAAGCTAATTAATTTTTTTTTCACTGCTTTTGGATGTTTTGTGGTGTACCCTTTCCTCTAGTTATGGGTGCCATAGTTAAGAGTGCCATAGTTAAGAGTACCATAGTTAAGAGTGCTGAAGAAATTCAAGTCAAAACGAGTCAAGAAATTCCGTAAAGTTCAATAAGTGGAACTTCCAAATCATTTCGAAAAGAAGCTGTCTTCTCCATCTCTCCAAAATCGTTTAAAATATCTTTTTTATTTTTCATTTAATTCTTCATCAACATCTGCATTGGTGGACATTCTTGTTGGCTGCGAAATCTCAAGTACTCAAACTCCATCTCCGCACCACAACCCACTGAACACCATAGAATCTCATGAAATCCATCGGTCTCACATGTTCACCAAACCATCTCCATTTTTTTTCTTGCCCTTTGCTCTCTATTTTTCCTACCTTTCTCCCCTCTCCACTCGTGCTAATATTCTCCCATGCTCTACCTTCCCTACGCTCCCCTCCTCAACAAATATCCTGTTTCTAAATACATCAAACGTGCTCCACGTGCTCGGTGTCTGCCTTGACCTCCAAGTTCTTGTTGGCAATGTCCGGCACCTCGTCGCCAAACACCTGTCCGACCTCCTCCAAGGTGTACCCGGAAGTCTCTGGGAAGTAGAAGTACACCACCACCAACTCCACCCCAATGATGCAGCAGTACACGATGTAGTACTTCCACGAGATGGCCGACATAGCAATGGTGTTGACGTAGCCGTTGTAGATGAGCACCGCGTACACAACAAACAAAAAGATGTTCATGCCCTTGGCTCTGTGCGAGTAAGGCAAGATCTCCGTCAAGTACAAGTAGGGCATTCCGTTCAACGCGGTGTTGTAGGCCAAGTAGTACAAGAAGATGAACGCGAGCACACCACGGGCCAAGCCCTTGTTCTTGAAGTCGTTTTCCTCGTTCAACGCAGACAAGATCGTCCAGATCACATACGACACCAACATGCCGACACAGCCCGAGAGGAACATGGTTCTTCTCTTGAATCTCGTGCACAAGTTGGTCAAGCACAAGCAGATGAAGAAGTTGTAGATCATAAGACACCCGTTGATCTGCAACTGCTCGGTGGTGGTGGTGATTCCAATGGAGTCCAACACCTGCGCCAAGTAGTACGACACCAACCCGTTACCGGAGAGCTGCATCATAATTCCGACAAACACAAGCAAGAACAATCTCTTTCTGAACCTCTTGAGCTTGACAAAGTCGGCGTAGGAGGTGTTCTTCTGCTCCTGCTCAGCAGCAATGGCCGCCTCGATTTCAGAGAGCTCAAACTGGATCAACGCCAAGTCCTGTGGGTGCTCGGAGTTGCCCACGTGGAGTTTCTTCAAGATCTTGTCGGCCTGGTCGACCTTTCCCTTCTTGACCAAGTATCTGGGCGACTCTGGGATGATGAACACACAGCATAGCTGCAAAAAGGGGAACACTCCCTGCACGTACGAGGGGATCTTCCACTGGTAGTTGTCGGTGAGGTTTCTGGTGCCGTACGAGGTCCAACTGGCGACAATTGCACCCAAGTACCAGCACACGTTGTATGCGAAAGTGGACGCTTCTCTGTGGGTAGGGTATGCAACCTCCGAGATCAAGATGGGCGCTGCAACAGCAGACAAACAGGCGCCAATGCCCAAGATGATTCTGGCGACCAAGAATAGGTTGTACTCGGTAGAGACTCCCTGGAGAATTGCTCCGACAACTGCAATGAAGGAGCCGAGCATCACCACCCATTTACGACCAAACCTGTCACACAAGAAAGGTGCGACCAAAACACCAATGATGCACCCGTAGTTGACACCGTTGGACAAGTGGCCCAAGACGGCCCCGGAGGGATGGTCCATCGCAGTTTCCCAGTGTTCCAACGACTGCAAGCAGTTGATGACGGAGCCATCGTAGCCAGAAGTAGTTGAGCTGAGAGTCAACGAAAAAATGATGAACGACAACTTGAGGAGGTGGGGGACTCTCCACCACGCTCTTTTCTCGCGGATTAAGTCCCTGACCTGGAGTTCAGGTGCGTCTTGCTCGTGGTCTCCGGACTGAGCGGATTCCATGAGTTTGAGATCCGACATGATGTAGCTTGCAATGTCTGTAAGCAAAAGTTGAAAGCTTGTATTAAGTGAAGTTCAATAAAGCAAAATTGTTTGAGAGAGTCCAGAAATATTCTGACTCTGTTGTGAGTTTGTTAGGGCAGAGAACAATCGAGACTGTTGAGACTGTTGAGAGTGAGAGCCTGAGTGTGACTGCTTGAGTTTAAACAAATATGTACAATCTTCTTGTAAATCCACGGGATTCCATCCTCTATTTATACCAAGCGAAAACTCGTATGTTCGCTGTTTTGTGGGGTGAAGGAGGCTTTCGCTGGTCACGGTGGAATCCGTGCTGTGAAAGGCACAGAGTGCATTCCCGGCCATGCACGGTGATCGCGCCGAAAACCCACCAGGTGATTCCTGCTTGAGAAAGTTTGGATTTCAGGCAGGAATCCTGAGGAATTTCCGAGATCCTGCAATCTCATTGGCTGTCACGGCCAGATCGACATGTCACCGTAAATCCCCCGCTGGTGTTTTTCCGTGGTAAGTGTTCGTGACGAACACAGACAGGTCCTGTACCCCACAGTGGGGCAGTGACCATATCCGGGGAAGCGCACGCACCAAATAAGCCACCACTGCTCACGATTGCCTAAAAGGAAAGGGGAAAAAAAATAGCTGAGCAGAAAATAACAGAACCAGCAATGGAGAAAACATAGAATACAAATAAAAAAAAATTTTTGACATTGTATTGAAACTGTGGTGTTGAGAAACTTGGTGACTGCCGGTTTTCTGGTTTCTTGGGCTGGCCGGTTTCTGCCCCGCTTGCCCCATCTCAAATCTCATCGGTGGTTCCAGTACAGAGATCCTCTTCTCAATTAGGAAGTGCACCCCAGAAACGACTGCACTCTACATGACTAAACATGACAAGGTCGGCGATTTCCTGTCGTCTTGGCGAGAATCTGGAAATTGAAGGAGAATGGAATTTGAGGGAAGCGTCGCCTGGACGTTTTTGTGAAGCTACAGAAGGGAACAGTGAGGGCATATGGACTGGAACATAAAGTGATGAACCCAACAGGAAAAGAATGAAATTTCCTTTTCCATTTTTTTTTTCTTTGTTGTTTCATCTTTTCTTTCTATTCACTTTTCCTGCTACGTTTGCCGGCTTCTCGTATTGAAATGCCGGTGACGTAGCCAAGCAATGGACATGAGGTGAGGTTTCAGCAGAGACTGACATACGAACAATAAATGTCATGACAGATCAATAAGTATCATGACATTGAAGATCAGACGGGAATTAGTTTTTTCTACATTGTCATACATTGGCAGATATCTCACGTCATTCTCAATATACCAATCCAATGATGATCGGGCCATTGACTTGGTCATTGGTGGATTTTCCATTTCTCTGGGGAAAATCATGAGATTTGCATCCTGTAGGTTCTGGCCGGATCGCTTGCCTGAAACGGAGATGCAAGCCTCAACACAGGAAACACGCTTTTGCGTTCTAGACAATGTACTGAAATCCAAAAAAAAATTAGTTTGGCTTTTGGGCTCCGTGCTTCTTGTTTGTGTCTGGTCTGTCACATTTCCGTCCATTGTCAAAGTGTGGGGAACCCGTGCCATCCGACAAAATCAAAAGACAATGTGACTGAGAGGTTCCGACAGAGACATTCTGGTGAAATTTCAAAACACCGAAAAATAAAGAAAACAAAAACAAGGGAGGGCCAGCCGTGGTGTGTCTCTCCTTCATTGACCCACGGCAGTCTCCCAATTTATGTGCTTCGCACGACCACCGGGATCTCACTGCACCTCTATATCACAACTAAAAAGACACCAGTTCCACCATAAGATGCTCTCACTTCGAGCACCTTTCCGACTTGGTCTTGCTGCCAGACCCTCCAGTAATGTCGGTCTACACTTATTCCCTCGTCACGTGATCCCAAAGCGTGGAGTCAAGACCCCAACCATTGATTGGAAACCCATAAAATCATCAGTGACTAACTTGGCCAAGGCAGAGAACCAGGCCAAGCTGCCCATCTTCAGAAGATTCATCTTGGGTCTCATGATCGCTATGCCGGTGATCAGCTTTTTTTTGGGCTGCTGGCAGGTGAAACGGTTGCGGTGGAAAGTTGCACTAATATCCAAGTCGGAACACCTCCTTGCCGAGCCGCCATTGCAAGGATTACCCGCCAAGATCGATCCGTCGGTGATCTCGGACTTTGAATTCCGCAGGTTCAAAGTCAAGGGCCGCTTTGACTACGACAAGGAGATTTTCCTTGGGCCCAGATTGAAAAATGGAGAATTGGGGTACCTACTAATCACCCCGTTCATCCGATCTGAAGGCGGAGAGCCCATTTTGATCGAAAGAGGATGGATCCAAAAGGAGAAAGTCATTCCTTCTCGAAGATCACGTGGGTACTTGGCCCATTTGGCCATGCCACAGGGAGAAATCGAAATCGAGGCAATGCTCAGGACCATGCCCAAGAAATCCTCGTTGCAGTACGACCACGAGCCCGGAACTCGCCTATTTCACATCCCGGACGTCGAGGCCATGGCCAAAGAAACTGGCTCGTTGCCTGTATATGCCCAGATGATGTATACGCTTGGAGACAAGCCCGACTGGAAGTCCCCGGAGGAAACCGAGGAGAAGTCGCTGATTTTGGGGTTTTTGAAGCCGAAAAAAAGCACGGCACAGCACCTTCCGGATTCGGACGACGCCACCATGGAGTGGCAGGAGTTTGAGTTCTTCAACCAGGGCGTGCCAATTGCTGCTGTGCCCAAAGTGTCATTCACCAACAACCACATGCAATATCTCATCACGTGGTTCGGTGTTTCCATCGCCAGCAGTGCGCTTTTGTTCTACAGTTTCTACAAGAAGAAAGGCTCTGGATCTGCCGAGAAAGTGATTGAGGCGAAGAGGAAGGAAATGAAAAAGCTCTTCTAGGAAAGAAACTGAAAAAGCTCTTCTAGGAAAGGATGTGAAGAAGCTCCTCTAGGAAAGGAAATGAAAAAGCTCTTATAGGGAATGGCTGTTTCGTCTGCTGTATATATTATTGAGAAAAGACACTCACCATGCCGAAGTAGAACACTATGAGCATGATGTCGCCGATCAAAATGCTCAAGCCGCTCCAGTAGACCAACGCGTTGTCCACAATTGGCTGGAATTGTCTGGCCTGTGGGAACACGCTGGAGGCCAAGGAGATCAACTTCAGAATGGCGTGATCTCGCGAGAACGCACGCAAAAGCCCGTTCTTGGACATGATGGCAAAGTAGCTTGTGATCACGGCGATCTCCACAGAAACAAAGATCGTGAAGAAGTTGCGCGCCAGGCTGTCGGGCTGCACCAGACGGTGGAAACTGTATGGGGATGCAACAAACGAGTCAATCTGCGTGTAGTGGTAAAAGAAATTGAAAGTGTGCAAGATCAAGCGCAACACCAAGAACCTGGCCTTCCACACTTTCTGCTGGTAGGCGTGGAACACAGATAATTGCAGCTGGTAGCTTGTGTCCTCTGGTGTTGGGAACTCTTGTCCGTTCTCGTCCAGCATCGCCTTCATCATCTCCGCAAACATCAGTGCTGTCTTGGCGTCTGCGCTTTGTGGGTTTTCGGCGTTCACGCCCGCTGAAGCAAAGATCTTCTGGAACATGGCATCCATGTCTTCTTCTGGAGCGTCATTCTGGTGCAAAAGCTTGGAAATGTCGGGCACTTCCGGGTCGCCGTGAAGCGGAGTAGGAGAGCTGCTCTTGCTGAATGCTGTGGCTGTGGGTTCTGGCGAAATTGCAGCTGTGGTGGTGGGTTCTGGCTTGTCTAGCACAGAAACTGCACTTGCGGTCTTCACCGAGGAGCCCAGGGTCAAGATATCATTAAGACGGTCTGTGGCTTTGCCCTGGGCCATTTTCGCCTGTCTCCTTTCACGTAGGATCTTTCTCTTTTCTTCTGCAGACAAGGACATGGGTGGTTTGGTGGTGGGTGTAAAACTGGAAGTCCCTGCGACATAAGGTGGAGTGCGCTTGTGTGCAGGACAAAAGAAGGTATCTGATTCACCATATCGAGCAGCACAGTTCAGAACATCTCTGGAATTCTAGAGTTCTTCAGAATTCAGTCTCGGAATTTCCCCAATTCTATACTTCTGCACCTTTGAAATTTTCCATGGACCAGCTCAATTACCAGGAGCAGCTCCGGCGGCAAAAAATATTGAACCTGATGGAAAACAAGGACTACCTCTTGGTGATTGCGAGTCAGCAGCAGAAATCCGTCCAGCAGGTGAAATACGAGCTCATGTTGAAGCTCATGGAGGGCTAAGAAGGAAATAAGCAAAAAAAAAAACGAAAACAAACAAAAACAAACAAACAAATGAAGCAAGAAGCAGAATTGTTTGTGGATTATCAAAGGGAATTGAGGTAGGTACAATAAACAGACATTGAGGTGTGTAATGGTCCCCTGCAAGTGGGACATGCGTAAGGTATAACTTTTTAGAGCCTTGAAATGACTGTCAACAGTCGAACTTTTGACTTTTCAAAAAGCTGCAAAAACTTTCTTGAGGTTTTCCTTCCCCCCTATCGGAACGGTGGCCGCTCTTTGAGCCGGCTCGCGCGCTCCGCTTGTTTTCTGGCTGCTGCTGACATCTGCGGTCTGGGCCTGGTCTTAGGGTCAACTCTTCTGACATTTGCTTGGCGTGTTTTGTCAAACAACCCGCGCATGTACCGCGGTGGCTGATCGAGGTTGGGATGAACACCCGAGGGAGACGGTCTGGTGGCTGCTGGCGTGCCGAATTTCTGGGTTCTGCCTGCGTTTCTGGCAGAGTTGGCTGGATTCTCCACAAACGAGTCTGTGGTCGAGAACGTGTCGTCGTGAGCCACCGTGACCTTCCGGCGTCTGGCAGACAGCGCCGTTGGCATCGCTGCATCCGTTACAGCACTGATGGGCCGCTTCATGGGCGTTCTGCGCGCAAATAACTCGGCTCTGCTGGCCAAAGTGCGTGACTCCTGTGATTTCAACGAAACACGCTGCTTGAGCCGCTCGTTCTCCGCTTTCGCCTGCCGTATGCGTTCCTGGAGCAGCTGCACACGTGACTCGTGCCCGTTGTCCTGGTTATTCTCGTACGTTTCTCGCGTGGGACACCCGGGGAAGTTGTTGCAAAACATGGTGATGAGTAAACCATACAAGAAACTGGCGAAGGGCTCGTTGAAGCCGTTGTTCACTGCGTGGTGGATCTTGGCGAGGTCGCACATGTTAGTTTCGAGCTGTTTCAACGAGTCTGCCAACGCGTCTAGCCGCTCTTTGTTGGCTGGTGTTTCCAAAGGTAAAGTATCTTGCGGGTAGTGAATTTTTGGTGACTGCGGGAGGACTTTGTATAAACCCGATGACCTGAGCAGCTTGCGGCGGGCATCACGTGCTGTTCTGGGCGTGTTTGGTGCCGAGGACATTCCTGTGTTGACAAAATTCTGTGGTAGTTATAATTTGTAGGTTCTAAAGATCTGTTATTTGTGTTTATGTGAAAGCGTGTTATGTGCAGGAAATAATAGAGAAAGTAGATCGCGAATATAGTCCAGTACCGAGATTTAAAGGTGAGATTTTAAGGTGAGACATAGTGATAAATTCTTTGACAAGAAATTTTAATGTGTAAAACTTCTGTATTTTTCTTGTACAATTTCATCGCTGCGTTTTCAGATCGTCCGCTTTTACTGGAGTTTTTTTTTCCTACTGATCGTCGGAGCCAATGATCTGCTGCCATGTCTTGCCCTCTTTTTGCAACAACACAGCCAACTCGTCTCTCACCTTCGCGGGCAACCCAGGACCCTTATATGCAAAAGCAGTGTACATCTCAATGAACGTGGCGCCTGCTTTTCCGAATTCCAACGCGTCTGCGCCCGAGGAGATTCCTCCGCAGCCAACCAACACCAAGTTGCTGTCCTTGGTGTATTTCCTGAGAGTTCTCAAAGCTTGCAACGACAAGGGCTTCAAGGGTTTGCCCGAAAGTCCTCCCGCTTGGTTGACAAGCTCAGAATCCGTGGTTAAGAGCCCCTTTGGTCTTTGGATGGTGGTGTTGGAGATGATGATTCCGTCCACTTTGGCCTGTTTGGCTGCATTGGCAATCAGCTCGATTTCTGGCTCGGTCAAGTCCGGAGCAACCTTCACAAGCACAGGGGGTTTCGCCCCCAAGTTGTTTTTCCCAACTTTCTCGCGCTCCCCAACAACAGTGGTCAACAAGTTTGTGAGTTTGGCCTCACTTTGCAAGTCTCTCAAGCCTGGGGTATTGGGCGAGGAAACGTTCACCACCAAGACATCAGCAAATGGGCCAAGTCTACGCACGCCCTTGACGTAGTCCTCGACCTCGTCGCCGAACTTGTTCTTGCCCAAGTTGATCGCTAAAAGCTTCCCATCCCGGAAAGCATTTGTCTCGGTGCTCTCGCTAACTTTATCCCAGAATCTCGCCTTCAAAGTCGCCAAAACGCTCAAATGGCCCACGGAGTTGAACCCGTACCTGTTGATGACGGCGTCGTCACGTGGCAACCGGAAGAATCTGGGCTTGGGGTTTCCTGGTTGTGGTTCTGGAGTGATTGAGCCAATTTCAACGTAGGAGAATCCTGTATCGAACAAAGCGTCAATGGCCTCACCGTTCTTGTCCAAACCGGCGGCTAATCCAATTGGCGACTTCAACTTCTTGCCGAAAACTTCAACTCCCAAGAGCGGCTCGAGTTTATCCTCCAACAACTTATCCTCACCTCTCAATCTTGGAGCGAGCCCATACTTCATGGCTTCGATTCCGAACTTGTGTGCGGTTTCTGCGTCCAACGTGGCTCTTATGAGCGGGCACAAGACGTATTCGTGGAATCCAGCTCTGGCATCTAGGGCGTAGTAGGCGAACGCCGAAACACCCAAGATTTCGGCTATGAGAAGCGGGGTTCTTGGCAAAATGGACGCCTGCAAGATTTTGTAGGGCTGTCCGTTTCTGGCTCTGGCGAAGTTGGCGCCAAAACGAAAGAACTGGGACATTTGCAGAAAGAGGTGTAGTTGGAGAAGTTGTGATTGGGTGGTGTATGCAGACAGGTGATATGCGGTTGGGAGGAGGACACCAGATGGTGGAGGATGATGAACTAAAAAAAGAAAAAAGGGAAAAATTCTCATGCGGGATCCCCTCTATTTATATTACAGACTGTGTGTGTTTGCAGTCACCCATGGTCACATGTGAAGACACTGTGTGCTTATAGTGAAGGTGGTGAGGTCTCCCCATAGTTAAGGTTTCTCATAGTTAAGAATTCTTATAGTTAAGCTAGCCAACTGAGGCAAGACAATTACAATGAAGAGGACGAAAAAAAATAACAGAATCAAAAAATTAAAATCCGAAGACTCGTGAACGACGAACACAGACATTCAAGAATTACAAATTTTGTGATGTCCATATTGAAGTTATGGTCTGGTCTTTTCTGTTGTAAGTGGAGTGATGCGCATTACTGAGTTTTGCCTAGTACTGGAGTAACTTACTAGTCACAAATGAACTCCCCAGGGACATCTCAAAATTATAATTTAAAAACTACGAGAGTCAAGTTTGACTCCATTTTAAAGCATAATGTATTCAACATCCACTAAATTTCGGTACTGACTCAAAATACCAGTATGGTCAGTCTGGTTGACCACATTCACTCAGAAAGTATGATTCTCAGTACAAGACCACACACCAAAACACAAAACATTGAAATAGAAATAAGAATCAAAAGGCAAATCGGAGAAAGAAACACAAATTCAACTAATCAGATTGAATATCTCGCTCAAAAGTTCTCTTTAAATCTTTTTTTGTTTGACTCTCTCTTGTCTTCTCCACTGGTTGCAAATCTGGCACATAACATCGCATCGCAAAAAACTCATCTCCATAGTTAACCTTGACTTACATTCTTCAACCCCAATTTCATACAAACACCACCACAATTTTTTCCCAAAATGGCTCGTGAAACGTCCAAGTTTGAGCGTGACCAGGGAAAATTCCCCAAGAAAATCTCCAAAACAAAACTGAGCAGAATATACAAGGGCATGAAGAAAGTCGATTCCGAATACAAGGATTTCCTCAAACTGGCGGCACAGACCGACTTGTTGCTCCAGGAAGAGGCCGGATTCCTCGAGGCCGAGGGCCCAATGGAGAAAACCTACAAGTTCAGACAGGACGACATAGTTGAAGCGGTGGATCTGGGCACTGCCAACAAGAAAATCGACTTGAAGCTCACAGAATTGGGGCCTTACAACATAGACTTCCTGCGGAACGGCAGAAAGCTCTTGATTGGCGGCAAGAAAGGCCACGTGGCGCTGATGGACTGGCAGCTTGGAGAACTTGACTGCGAGCTTTTTCTAAATGAAACCGTACATGCGGTGAAATACTTCCACAACGACCAGTACTTTGCAGTGGCCCAGAAAAAGTACGCCTTCATCTACGACAAGACCGGGCTCGAGCTCCACAGGTTGAAACAGCACCCGGAGGTCACCAAAATGGACTTTTTGCCCTACCACTTCCTCCTTGTGACCGCGGGAAACTCGGGTGTTCTCAAGTACCACGATGTCAGCACAGGAGTGCTCAAGTCCGAGCTCCGCACGAAGTTGGGGCCCACCCAGGCACTCAAACAGAACCCCTGGAACGCCGTCATGCACTTGGGCCACTCCAACGGGCAGGTTTCGCTCTGGGCGCCCACGATGGCCGAGCCTTTGGTGAAGTTCCAGGCATGCAGAGGACCAGTGAGAGATTTGGCCATAGACAGAGAGGGGAAGTACATGGCGGTCAGCGGGAGCGACAAGACGTTGCGGATCTGGGATTTGCGGAAGTACGAGGCCATCGATACGTACAGGACGCCGACGCCGGTGACGTCGTTGGACTTCTCTGACCTGGGGTTGCTCAGTGGAGGATGGGGCCCGCACGTGACCATCTGGAAGGACGTGATGAAGCAGAGACAGAAGGAGCCGTACATGCAGCACACGTACGGCGGCGAGAAGGTCGAGAAGGCGAGATTCGTGCCCTTTGAGGATATCTTGGGTGTTGGGTACTCGAAAGGTGTTTCCTCACTCATTGTTCCAGGAGCAGGTGAGGCCAACTACGATGCCATGGAGTTGAACCCATACGAGTCGGCCAAGCAGAGACAGGAGGGCGAGGTGAGACTGTTGATCAACAAATTGGCGCCAGACACGATCTCCTTGGACCCTACGTTCATTGGTACGGTGAACAAGGAGGCCAGAAACGTAAGGTTGAGCAAGAAGGACTTGGCTGCGCTAGAAAAACAGGAGGCGGCCGAAAAGGAAGCAGCGGAGTTTGCCATCAGACCAGACCTCAAGCCCGAGCACTCGAAGCTCAAAAAGTACTTGGAGAAGAACCGAAACAATGTGATGGATGCACGGAAAATGAGAGCAGAGCGGAACTTGAAGTTGGAGGAGGAGAGAAGAGAGAGGATGAGAAAGAAGGAGATGGGCATTCCGGACGAGAAGGACAAGTTGGGGCCTGCGTTGGGCCGGTTTGTGTGAGAAATACGGAGGAGGCACACTTTTGCATAGTACAAATGTACATTAGAACGATGTGGAGTAGGTGAGACAAGAAGTGAAGAATTTCCAGAAAAAAGTTAAGGTAAGGATGTTCGTCTTCTGTTCCTCTTCCTCTTCCTCTTCCTCTTCCTCTTCCTCTTCCTCTTCCTCTTCCTCTTCCTCTTCCTCTTCCTCTTCCTACACTCTCCTAGTCATTCTGTGTATTCCGGGCCAGTCCATGGCCGTATGCAATTCTCTAGTGCGACGTTCTCGCCGAAATCAGGTAGTTCGAGTAATCCACGGTGATCAAGTCGTTGATGATCGACCCTCCGCCGCTGATCTGCCGGTTGAGCTCCTCGTACTGCTCCATGCCCGCACGCACGTACTCCGCCACCTTCAGGAACTTCCCGCGCGTCATCTCGTTGTGCTTGTCCAACGTCTTCTGCAAATCCATCTCCTCCACCGCCTTGGCGAACTCAATCAGGTGCTCGACATTGTGTGCAACTGCAGCTCCCATCTCGTCAACCTCAGAGATGTCGTCGCCGTTGTGGTGCGCCAACACGATGAACCACAGGTTGGCGATCTGCTCGTACGCCACAGCCTTCGTGTACTGGAACTCGTTGTTGGTGAAGTTGGGCAAGTCATGCATCAAGCGTGTGATCACATCAAGCAATTCACATGCGCTGGCGAGACTCAGCTCCATCGGAGGAAGCAAGCTCAAGATGAAGTCGGAGATGGTATGCAAGAATTCCGTCAAGTACGGCTTGATCCGGATGTACGAGTAGTCGCTTTCCGTGTCGCACTTATACGGCAAGTGATCGATGATATTCTTCGCCTTCTGCCTGATCAACTCCACCAGGTCCCTTATGCTCGGCCTGGGCGCCATCTTCGTGATGGTCTGCGCCACCTCCGGGTGTGTTTGCACAATCAGATGTAGCAAGTCCTGAAGCGAAGTGTGGTCTAGAACCTCAATGACACGGCCCACGGGCAAACTCAGGCCCTGTATTTTCGGGGTCTTGACGCGCTTCAGCTTCGCAAACGAAGCGTATTTGCGGCCGGCAGCATGTTCCAGGTGGTTTCTGGGCGAGTCTTCGCTGTCGGCTAATTTTCTCTTCCGCGTGGGGAGTCGGGGCAGAAGCCTGGTATTTATATGCGGGAAAGTGTGCTCGTCGGGGTTGTGGGGCGCTTTCCATGTGAAATTAGCAGACGCCGACATTTTTGGGCGTTTTTGTTGGGCTATTTTTTTTGTGGTTTTCTGGCTGGTGGGTGAGGAAGTGGTTGTAGTTGTGGGAGGGCGAAAGTTCCCATCAGGACAAAGTGCAGGGCATTTCTGGCTCGCATATGCCAGGACAAGAAAAGAGAGAAAGGAAGAGGAAGAGAGATGGACACAGAAAAAAATAAAAAAAAAAGTTTTAAAAAAAAGAACAGACTTTCGAGAAGAGAAAAAAGGAGAATTTGTGAAAAAATACTACTAAGAGGATTATTTTCCCTGGTGCTACTTCCCCTGGTGTCATAACTTTTCGTCCCATGCCTATGTACACTAGTAGTAGTCGTTGCTCTCAAACTCGCTGTCGCTGAGACTCAGGTACTCGCCCTCGCTCTCCGACGCCATGTCGTAGTCCGCCTCGTTGAACCCCATGTACCGTTTCCGCTTCATCTCCACCTCGTCGTCACTCTCCTTGTCCTCCTCGTCGGTGATGTTCCCGTTGTGTCTCTTGTCGTCGTCCGACGAGTCCATGTCTCCGCTTTCCTCCTTCTCCTCCAACTCGATCTTGAGCTCGTGGATGATATCGAAGCACTCGGCCAACAACGCATTCAACGTGCCCTGGCCCTCCGGCACCTGGTTGTTCACTATGAATTTCCCGTCGTGCCTGAGATTGTCGAGCGACGCCAACTTGAACTGGAACGGGTACAACTCGCGCAAGTTGTTCAAGCCGTCAATGCGCTTGATCTCCAACAAACACCGGCGCACCGTGGACAACTGGTTGTGGATCGGCTGCAAGGACTCGGACACCGGTTCCGAGCTCTCGAGCAACTTGTATATGAGCGAGTAGCAGCGGCGCAAGAGGTACAAGTCGAGCAACTGCGCGCGCTTGATTGTTCTGATCGCCGAGCTCAGCGACCCCGAAGATGTGGTGAGCTGCTTGTTGAGCTCGAGTCGTTTCTCGTCGATCCGTTTTAACAGTTTCTGGTAGTTGTACAAGTCTGTCTCGCGCATCGTCCATCTTCTCGTGATGAGCAAGTTCTCCAATTTCAATTTGAGCAGCGTCAACTCCGTGTAGAGTTCCTTGAGCCCGGTGAAGATCCGGTGGAGCTCTGAGCTGTCCTCGTTGAGGGAAAGTTGCTCCAAGGACTCGCTGATCCCCGTCGAGTCTCTCCTGATGTTCAAGTCGTTCAACAAGTTGTTGCAGTCGTCGAGCAACCCGTTCAACACCATCTGTGTGGAGAGCAGCTGCAGTTCCGTGGCCAACTCAGACTTGAACACTCCGTTCTCGTCTCTCTGCTGCTCGATTCTCTTCAACTTCGCGCTGAGCTGCCGCGAAGCGCTGGCGCTTTTCGCCTTCTGTGCAGCCAGGTCCGTGGTTTCTCTGGTCAAGTAGTTGAGCAACAGTTTTCGCAACAGAATGAGCTCCCCATACACCGGTTCCAAGTCCGCGGGGATTTCGTCGAAAGTCTTCTGTAATTCATCGTAAACTCGCTGGCACTTGTTCAACTTGTTCCGCAACAATAGCGACTCCTCGGTTTTATGATTAATCACGGAGTTGTCGGCGTACTCCGAGTCGTCCTCCTCGACCTCCTCTGACTTGACAATGATGTCCTTGATCTCGGCCAACCGGTCTCCGATCGGCTTCAAATCGTCAATACTGTAGACCTGGCACTCCTTCAAGTGCGTGAGCAACTTGTAGACTGTGGAAAGCGAGGAGTATGTTGCAGGCGCAAACTTGATAAGCCCGCAAGTGACAAAACTCAACGAGAGCAATTGCCAGATGTCGTCAATGAGCACATCGGTCGGTGTGGGCAAGTTCAACGACATTCCCTTGAGCTCCTCGTCTTTCCTCACGATGGAGAGCTCGTGTATTTCTCTCAAGAAGTCATCGTAGATGGCGTAAACTTGCTTGGAGCTAATATATTTGTTTCTGTTGTTCTTCAAATCCAGTAAGCGGGAGTATAGTTCTGTGAGTGACTCGTGGGAGGGCTTTTCGTATGTTGGTATAGATTTGGTCATAGTAAATCTGGAATTTGGATTCCGGGTATAGAGTGCAAATGTTAAATAAGCTCAGATTATTCCCGGGCCTCACGGAGGAAACACCCGTACCTCCCTGTTTATTAGTGAAAGTGATGGATTAAAACAGGCAAGGAAAAGAAAAAAAAATAAAGGAATAAAGAGAAGGGTTGAGAGGATATGAGGGACTTTCACTCTCATCACATCAATTTCTTTTTTTGGTTCTTGTGTGAGGAGAGTGACATTCTGCTGGTGTCTCCTGGTCGGGCTCCACTGTGTTCCTACACATTGTTCCTAAACACCCGTAATATTCATTATAACACATCATGGCCAAGGGCCAAGCCCAGTAATCTCAAGCCGATCACTGGTGTCTAAGGGTTCGCCACCCCTAGTATTTTTCTCAGATAGTCTGTTTCGTCCGCCAACGAGCCCTCGCTGAGTCTGCGCCGGCCCATCATCGCCGGGTTGAGGCGAGGGTCGGTGAGCCCGCTCTGCGTCATCTTGCTCATTCTCTTATCCGCAAATTCATCTGTTGGATGCGCAAACGGATTGGTCATGGGCATGTCGAACTCAGGGTTGATCTTGTTGCTCTTCTTGGACTTGCCAGTGCCGGTGCCCCGGTTGAGCGACCCGCTGCCTTTCTCGTAGAAATCCTCTTCATCGTCATCGTCGTCGGCATTGCGGCGACGGATAATGAAGAAAATCGCCACTCCCGCAAGCACTAACGCAGCCACGCCTCCAACAACTCCGCCTGCTATAGCGCCCACGTTCGTGGAACTCTTGGAGTTTGACAGTTTGGAAGCGGAGCTCGTGGATGACGACAGCAGCGTGGTGACTGTCTTGTACACCACCAGGCCGTTGGCGTCTGAGGATGTGGACGTGTATGTAGATACACCACCCAGTGAAGACGTAGAGGTCACGCCGCCGTTGGAGGTGGTGGTGCCAGCAGCCGAGGACGAGGAGCTCGAAGTGGTCTTCGTGCTCAGCGCCAAAGTCGAGGTGCTGGCGGTCTTTAAGCTTGACGACAGCGACGAGCTACTGGCTGCTGCGCCTGCGCTCAGCGACCCGCTGGACTCGCCCAAGCCGGTGAAAACCGTATACGCGCTCGTTCCGCCGCACATGACCGACCCGTATCCGTTACACTTGACGTTACATTCGGACGAGCTCACCTCGTCGGTGGTGGGGTAAGACAGGAGACAGTAGCAGTAGCCGCCGTCTTTCACCGCCACGTATGGGTAGCTGTCGCCACATGACGACGCACACAGTGACGACGTCTGGTATTGGTCATATCCTTTCGACACTGACGTGTCAACTGAGGAGAAACACCCCAAGCCCGAATCGTCGGCAAGCGCGATGCTGAATAGGAAAGGGAGAAAGAAATACATCTTCATGGTGTGATTTCTTTTTTCTTGTAGGTCAGAGTTGTTCTCGTAGAGCTCTGGACCTTTGTTTTCTATTTTGAGTTGTCTGGGTTTCCCTGGTTGTCTTGAGATCCAGGTTTCAAGTATTTTGGCGTCTGGAGTGTTTAGACAGACCTATTTTTGGAAATCTTTGCCTCGGCTAGTATTGGCTATGGGTATCGTGCCAAAGAAAGAGTGAATGTGAGCGAGTGGAAGCAAACAAGCGATGAATGCTGAAAGAAAAGAAACCAACAGTAGTTCTTGCAAGAAGAAAAAAGTATTTGACAAAGTACGAAACAAGAGTATGGAGGAAAAATTAGGTTATGCGCGATGTATGGCGCACGCCCAGGCAGGAGTCGGTGCCGCAGCCGCGAACATGGGGCCAGACAGCGGGGGGGTGGGATAATGGGGGAAGGACCAAAGGTATAAATAGCGGAGTGATTCCACTTTTGCACGAGGGTAACTGTAAACAAACAAGAGGGTCATTCGGTGGCAAAATAATCCCCTGTCAACATATAAGTTTCCCCACTTTATTCTCAACACTTTTCCTCCCAAACACCAAATCTCGGTTTGGCTGCCCCGACTGCATGGGTCAAGGTCTGGATTCGCCCAGGCAGGAAATTGCGGTTGGCGACCAGAACTGGAACGAAATTGGCCCCGTCAAGCGAGCGCACCCAGTACGCAATAAGGGGCGAGAAAACAGCACAGAACAGGGAGAAAAAAGTGGGGAAAGTTCAAAAAAGATGTGTGTGGATTCTACGTGCGGATCGCCCTCTATTTATACTTTTTTTTCGGGAATTTGTGCGTGACTCTCGAGTCTTTCTGTTGGAGCTGGCACTTGCAAACGGATCGCGAATATGCGTATCGTTTCTTTTTGAGATATGACAACGGTGCTATCTGGAAGTGGCGCACGCGTTGCCCGAAATGTAATTAATTAGTCTAGGCTCGGAAAAAAATTGAAGAGAAAAAAAAATGAAAAGAAAAAAATGAAAAAATAAAAAAAAAAAAATAAGAGAAAGAGGAAAGTTCAAGAAAATGGGAAAAAAGAATTCTGTGAGAAATGTCGGTGAAGTGAGAATCCAGTGACAGCATCTAGAAGCCCATGGTGACATGAAAAAGGAACCGAACAATGAAAAATCAAAGGGAACAACCAAAAAAAAGAGAAAGTCAAAATAAACTTTCTTTTCTTTTCTTCCCAAAGTGAATCATGGTCTATAATCTGGAACCACTGTCTTCTCTATATTCTTCTGTCTGTTTCCTGTTTGTCTTACTTATTCTACTGCTGCTTTCCTGGTCTTTATTTGTGGCTACTTAGAGTCTGCTGTAGAGTAAGTAGACCAGCACTATCGCCAATGGAGCCTGCCACGCGATGTGCTTTTTCTTCGTGTTCATTGGCTGCGTCACCGGGAATGGTAATTCCTTCTCCAGTTTCCATTCATTTCTGTTGGTGACAGCCAGCTGGGTATGGGCCAGCTTAGGAATAACCATGCACATTGGTTGTTGACTGAGAGCAAGTGTGCACTCCAATAGTGAGGAAGAGCGAGGAACTGAAAAGTGAGAACCTGAACAGTGAGAACCTGAACAGTGAGAAATGGGAAGACACAGAAATAAAAAAGGTACACTGGAAAAGATCACACCAGAAACTTATGAGAAGAATATGTATACAGTTGATATCAATGTGCGCTTCACTTTTCAATTTTTGTTTTTATTTTTTTGAAATCACCCCTCGTTCTCCATTTTTCCTAACCCATTCACTGTACCTTGTCTGGGTGCAAATACTGCCAGGTACAGGTCAATACTTCAGAGCCAGAGAAACAATCACCATTAGCCAAAATTCTTAAAGTAAGTCAAAACCTTCAATTACATTTCCTCCTCTCAAAACACTACTTCTCCCTTTTCCCTCTCTCCAGTTTTCTCCTCTACACCCCCTTCCTATTCTGTATCATTGCTCAATATGTTACACGGGCCCAAGACCCCCATCTGCTCCTACACAGACAACTTCTCCAATTTCTGCTCCACCTCGTCGTCCGACTCTAGCGCCAAGACGTCAAACTGCGACTTCTGTGGCTTGGCCACCTCCTTCTCCTCCTTCTTGCCTGCTGGCTTCTGTCTGGGCTCCAACTTCTGGCCTCTCTTCCAGTCAAACTCCTTCTCGTCCTTCTTTTTCAAGCCGCCACGAGAAAAGTTCGAGCTCGCCGAGTTCCACTCGTCCGTCTTTCTCTCGCGTGCTGGCAATGGGTTCCCCTGTCTGGCCGAGCCCCAGTCCAACTCTGGCTCGTCTCTTCTGGGTTTCCTCTCTCTGGCTGCCAAAGGCGCTCCCTGTCTCGCAGACGACCAGTCCAAGTCGGGCTCTTCGCGTCTTGGTCTTCTCTCTCTGGCTGGGAGCGGGTTGCCTTGTCTGGCAGAACCCCAGTCCAAGTCTGGGTCCTCACGGCGGGGCTTTCTCTCTCTCGAGGCCAAGGGGCCGCCCGATCTTGCGGCGCCCCAGTCCAAGTCGACCTCCTCTCTTCTCTCGCGGCCCAATGGGCCGGTTCTGCCCGATCTCCAGTCCATGTCGAAGACATCTGCTTTTTGGGGTGCAGCGACGTTCACGTAGATCTTACGCCCGTTGAATTCAGACAACGTCAAGTTCAACGCCTCCTCCAACGCGGCCTTCTCGGTGAAAGTGACAAACGCAAAGCCCTTGAGTCTGCCGGTCATCTGGTCCATGGGCAACTTGATGTCCTCCACAATGTCTCTGGCCTGCAATCTGTCCTCGAAGAAGTGCGCCAACGCCTCCTCGCTCGCCTCGTAGGGCAAGTTGGCCACTCTGGCCTTGTATGGAGGGGCGTCCGGCACTGGGAACTCCTGTCTCTCTCTTCTTGGGAACTGGTCAAGTTGCTCCTCGTCTCTGCCGTACGATTGGGTGGCAGCAGGGGCCGCGGCGGCGGAGCCGGTCACGGCAATTCCGATGGAGGACATGTCGACCTCCTCGTCGGCCCAGGACCCTCCGAGGGAGTCGTCGGCGAGGAAGGCGCCCAAGTCCATTTTCTTAACATTTTTCTTTGGTGCTGCGGGTTAGTATGCGTGTGGGTGTGCTAAAGAGGCGGGGAAAGTGGCTCTATATATACTTTTGGGGCCAAACTTTCACATGCCACTTTTATTTTTGTGGTAAGGGGGCATTTCCGACATACGCATGTTGTAGGTGTTGCTTTACTTTAGAGTATGCGTGAAAATTTTTTATGTAGTATGCGCACTGTGGATGCGATTACAGTAATCTTTTCGATATGAACGGGGAGAGAATGTGAAATGGAAACAGAGAACAAGATTTTGGGATTGGATTGATGGAAAAAATCCGGCAAGCTTTGGGGTTTTGAGTTCTTTTGTTCTTTCTTGCCCCTGCTGTTTTCGTGCCGATTCCCCTTACACTCTCTGATCCTTCCTCCTCTGTCGCGATCTGAAATCTGCCATTAGATATAGTACACTGTTGATCAAGAATCAGACATCGTCTCGTAAATCATTGCAAAAAGCCAGAATTTGACAAATTACAATTTCCTCAAAACTTCCTTCGTTTATACTTGTCTGGCAGCCACCTCGTGTGTTTGTGAGATGTCGACTTCCTCAAGCTCAGATTGTGCTCCCAGAGCTGTACCTGTCACTGTAGTGTCTGTGGGACCGTCAACATGATGATCTTCGAAACTGGAAAAAGCAGCGTTGGTGGTTGAGGCACCCTGATTATCGTCTCTGTTTCCAATACTGGAGTGCTGGTCTCCTAGATCGCGACCATCATCTAGATTTACATCCTGATCCTGATTCACATTCTGATCTGGATCGCCATTGTCCTCTCCGTTATTCTGTCCATCCTGGCCCAGGTTCTCTTCACTGTTCTGTCCCCCGGTTTGTCCCTCGGTTTGTGTATCCTGTGCTGGTCTGGTGTTCCCCAGTCTCTGTTCTCTTTGGTAAACCTGTATGACGGCCCAGTGGAACAAATCCTCCCTGGTGATTCCCATGAGTCTCCAGAAGATTCGCTTCCAGATAGACGAGTACTTCTGGTCTGCAATCTCACGGCCACGCTCCTCCAAGTTCAAGTCCGAGTGTTCCTCTAGAATCACCCGCACTCGCTCGGAAAGCGGAATAAGCTCTTGCAAGAGCGCCTGCAAATTGGGATCTGTCCTGAGCGCATCGTAATTGATCAGGTCGTCGTCGTCGTCTCTTGTGGGGCGGTATGGGATTGTGCTGGTGGAGTTCGAGCGGACGCCAGCGCCGTTAAGTGCACTCGAGCCAGCAGCAGCAGCAGTTCCGTTCTCGGAGTTTGCATTTGGAGTTGATGCACTTGGATCGGTTGCATTTGCAGCGCCTGTGTTTGCAGCATCGGTAGTTGCATCCGTGTTTGCAGCATCTGTACCAATATTGTCTGATGTTTCCTGCGCCTCTGCATTGCCTGTGGCGTCACCGTTCTCTCCTGTGGTCTCGCCCGTAGTGGACTCCATTTCCCTTACGCCGTTCCCGTCGGCATTCTCCTCCTTGTAGTAGTCCCGCTTACAGATAGCACAGCATGCCCGCCGGCGGATCAACCAGGGGTCTACGCACTCCGCGTGGAACACGTGGCCACAGATCAAGCCCCTGACGATATCTTCCTCCTCAAATGTCTCCAAACAGATCGCACACGTGCCGGAGTCAAAGTGCAACTCGCCCTTTCCTCCCAGCAGCACGCCCAGCAGCACCGCGTCCTCGTGCGCCTCTATGCCCCTGAGGTCATGCATCTCGTGCATCTCCACCACCGCATACTCGTCCTGGGAGTCTACGGGCGCCTGCAGCGCCACAGGAACAGCCACCCTGCTGGAGACGTCTGAGCTCTGCTCGTGGACAACGTCGACCCGCATCAGGCGGACATCACCGGAAGAATCGTCCCCTGCACTGAGCCACTCCGCATACAGTTTCTTCGGGAACAACTTCTCGACCTCCTCGGCGGTTAACTTCTTCATCTTGGCGTACCGTCCTCTCCTTCTTCTGCGGCGTCTTCTCGCCGGGCCCGAAAGGATCCGGCGCTCTAAAAATTCGTCCCGCAAGAAATGGTGGGTTCGTAGGTAGTCCAAGTGTTCCTGGAGCTCCCTGTTGGAGGGCGTGTAAGTGATGGCGCCCGTATCTCTGAACAGTGCCGAGAAGAGCATGCCCCTATTGGACACCGGGTAAACGTGCAAGCCGTAGCGGGAGCGGACAAAGTAGCGGAGGGTGAAGAATATAAATAGACACGCGATCGCCACGCCGACGGACATGGCCAAGAAAAACAACACCGTCGACGGGGTGTTGCCGACAAAACTGCTCAGCGTGGAGCTTGAGGAGCTGGAGCTAAGGGCGTTCGCTGTGGTCAGCGCAGACCTTGTGGTGGACAAGGTGGGCTCGGCAAAGGCCGAGGGGAAGGCGTTGTCGGACATGTAGACCACGGTGACGAAGTTCGGCGTGATGGACATGGGCGGATGTGGTGGTGGTGAATCAGCGATAAGAGTCCATGAAAGGAGCCCGAAAAGGAAGTTTCTGACGAGTTCAGAAGAAGTTTGAAATTCCTTCTTCTTTTTCGTTGTCTGTTGACTTTTGGTTTCTGTCAACTGGCGCCTCTTGCTTCTTTCTCTGTAGCTTTCCCCGGCAAAAAAGTAGTGGGTGGTTCCCGTGATCTGGATGGGAAAAGATCAGTCTGGGGAAACGGGGCCGGGCGGTGTGCAGGGGGAGGCTCAGGCGGAAAATTGTTGCAGAGGCCAAACCGAGGGGGGATGGAGGTGTATTTATATTCGGAGTAAAAGCAATGCATGAAGGAGGGGGGCGATATATAAATAGAGGTGGCTTCCCACATTTTTTTTCTGGTGTTTTTTTTGTGTTTTATGTGGGTTCTTCCCCAGTTCACTACGGCCCTTCTGTTTCTTGTGCTCACTTCTCAGTGCGTTAAATTGGCCGCAGGTGGGCCCAGGGCTGCGGGCCTTGCTGATTACGGCATTTCCACTCAAATCGGAGAAATACGATAAATGATTGAAAAATGGAGGAGATACTTTTGGTTTTTGTTTATGATTTTTGGTCATTCCATTTCTATTTATAGACCAGGGCAAAACTATAAAAAGGTGGTCATTCCCCCGTTTTTTTTTGGTGTTTTTTTTGGTGTCTTTTCTTGTTTGTTCAGAGTTGGCTCCTCGGGCGAGCCACCGACATTGCGGCGCAAATGAGGCGCGGGCATTGACTGCGAAATAACTCAAACCCAAAGAGAGCCAAAGGAACCGGAGAAGAAAAGGTCAAGATAAGCAAAAAAAAAAAAAAAGAAGAAAAGCAAAAGGAAGAGACGATGTTTGAAATCTTCAGAATCTGTCTCTTCTCAAATAAACCTTCACCTTCTAATATCTGCCCCCTGCTGGTTTCTGTGTCTTGTGGAAATCTCAAGATTTGCCTGGTGATTCAATGGCTGTGGCTTTGGGCGGACATAGAGCCCGGAATTAACAGTGAGTGATTTATGCTGGCGATATGCGTGGAAATAACCTTGACAGGTTTCTGTGATTTGCAGCATGATCGGTTAAGCTTTGGGTACACGGTAGACGAACTAAACACCGAGGAGTGGAGGATTGACAAGATGTGAAAGAGAGATGAGTAAGGGAAAAGAACAAAGACAGGAACGGGGAAAAGAGGGAACAAAAAATATTGAAGATTTTGATAGCGGATCCATAATCGAACCAAAAGCTCAATGTTGATAAATCTTGACTTCTTCTCTGATCATTTTTTCCTTCTCATTTCTGAAGATTTCTGGGTCTTGTTCTGTTCTTGCCTGTGCCCACTATTTTCAGTGCTCACTATTTTCAGTGCTCACTATTTTCAGTGCATTCACCCCCATACAAATGGAGCGCCCCACTGTAATGAATAACAGCGAGAAGATAAAATGGAGAAAAGAGATTTGGACAAGATGCAAAAAAAGGCGATATACAATCACATGAATTTGAAAAAGCTCACTGAAAACTCTCACAAGATCCAATTTCCTAGTCCTCCACCTCTGTCTTCTCACTCTTGACATTCTACCACTAACTTCCTCTTTCTGGTCTCCCCCCTCCTCGTCTTCCACCCCTACTTCTACATCTGCGCTCGTATCAAATCTTGTGTATTGCACTAGCAGAACCCAAGCAAACTTACGACTTTGGAGCCTCCTTGTGGGAGATGGCAGCCTCCTCACCCATGGCAGAGATGATGGAGATGATCAAGTCCTTACCCTCGTCAAACTCAGATTGGATCTTCTCACCCAACTCACCCTCTGGAATCTTAACGTCATCCTTGGTGTCACCGTCAGCGGTCATCAAGGACAAGAAACCATCGTCAATGTCCAACAACTGGTACTCGGCTCTGGTCACGTTTGGAACCTCCATGTTGTGGGTGGATGGAGACAAGTCCTCCAACTTCTTGCCAGTGAAAATGTCAATGGCAACCAAGTGGACCTTGGCGTGACCGTGCTTACCGGTCTTGGAGGTCGACATGTCGACAATCTTACAAGGTCTGCCCTTGATGACAACGTGACCGTTCTTTCTCAAAGCAGAACACTGCATTGGGAAGGTCAAAGCGGCACCGGCATCAGCGGTCTCAAAGGTGTGCTAGATATTGTTAGAATTGCATTTTTGGTGGACAAAGGGAAGATCCCCATGATCTTGAGGGGAAGCATCAATTAAATTGTTTTGAAATGGAAATACTTTCAATCTGCTGCGACTGAATTTTCCATTTCTGCTTCCAAATATTGTTCACATACTTCTTCGTCAGCCATTTTACTGTAAATTGATATAATGAAAAAAGAGAAGAGAAGAAAAAAAATTCCTGTCCTTTTCCTTCGCACAGAGTCGTTGGAAGCCAAAAAAAAATTGTGCGAACTGAGACTGTCCAACCAGAACCACGGTAAAAAATCACAATTATGTAATTAATTTTGGATTTTTTATGGGGCAATGTTATAATATAAATCTCAACTACTCCTATGAATTTTTTGGATTTTTTTTCCGATGAAAATTGACAGACTTATCTTACTTTGAAATTTGGGATGTGGGGTTACCCGACCAGCAAATTGTCCACGCGAGAGCGTGCGAGATTCAGAATGTCCTGTACCTAATGAGGTTTTGGCCTCTCGAGTTCCACTGCGAGTCTCTACGCCCGTATGCAGGTACAGTCACATTGGCTCCACTCATTTACGACAACTTGTCAGCATACATAATGGTATTATCAAGTATAACAAATGGGTTTTTGGTTTGTAAATATTATGGGTGATATTACAAATTTTGACCATTGAGAGACTTTCAAAACATGCCAGGATAAACTTCAATTTTCGCCCTTTTCTGTGAGCTCCAATATAGTCTTGAAGACCTGAGCATGTAAACGGTATCTCGACAGCAATAACATCATGCACCTATTATTCTGACCACAGCTTCATCTGTATTGGCTATGTAATAGCTCGCTGATCGTGTAAACATTATTCGTGTGAAGTTGCAACCCGAGGGTCCAACTGACAAGCCGTGTGTTGCTTGAGTTTGCACCCAATAGCATGAGCCCATCGGGTGACGGCTCCAATTTTCTTTTGTCGCCAATATCAAGTCTTCCTTACTTTTAAACCTTCACCTTTTCTTGCTCGCCTCCCAACGTGCGCTTAGTCTCGATTCCGGAGATCTCTGAGTCCTCAGGCACCTGGCTGCTGAGTCGAGAGTCATATCTCGCTTGCTTCTCCTGCTTCAAGCTCTCGATCATATCCTTCCATTTCTCTAGCAACTGTTCGCACTTCTCGTGCAACTGGAAGCTGTCAGGGTATTCCAAATCCTCGTCTTTCAAAATGCACTTGAGCACTTTGTGGATCTTGGTGATTCTCAAAAGCTCAACTGACACAGGGAAGTCGGCCAAGCGGTGCAATATAATGCGTGCCACCAGTAACTCGTCCACCGTTGGCGGAGGGTACAGCTTCGGGTCTTTTGGCGTCGCTGGCTGATTTCGCTGGATGAGAGACCGCTGTAGCTTGATACGGCAAAGCCACAATTGCGACTGTCTGTCCTTTCCTGTGAGCGGTTTTGGTGATGAGGAGCGCGCTTCCGCTTTGGCGTCATGGCCATTCTTGGCCTTCCCATTGCTGGGCGCAACCTTTTTGCGTGGTCCACCGTTTGTTCGCAGACTCCGCGTGCGTTTTCGGGAGTTCAGGTCCGAGTCCTCCTCATCATTGCCGTTCGTATCCTTGTTCTCGTCATCCTCGTCTTCGATCTCGTCTTCGTCCAGCGTGGACTGCGCGATCGCGCCCTTCCGTCGAGACCTTCTGCCCTTTTCCGCATTTGAGGTGCCCTCGCTGCCGCTATCTTCAAGCAGCTCATCCGGCTCACCATTCTCGGTCTTATCATCCTGATCAGTTCTCACTTTTGACGACTCTGTTTCACCCTCTTCTTCGCTTTCTTCAACCTCATCCTCGGCCTCCTCGTCTTCTTCCTCTTCCTCCTCGTCACGCGCCACGAGCTTATTCTGACGCGCAAGCTCATCCATGAACTTGTCAAACTCAAGCCCATTGGCGGCAACAAGCGCCTCCGCAACATTATTCGTGCGGCCTGTTTTCTTTTTTGGCTTGGCTTTCAACTTGTCTTTTGGAATCTTGCTCAATTTGGCATCTAGC
This sequence comes from Sungouiella suratensis, assembly GCA_030566815.1. Classification (NCBI taxonomy): domain Eukaryota; kingdom Fungi; phylum Ascomycota; class Pichiomycetes; order Serinales; family Metschnikowiaceae; genus Sungouiella; species Sungouiella suratensis. The sequence goes on along the minus strand of JAKUAV010000002.1, from coordinate 1,284,171 downwards.
TTCTCCTGCGTCAATTGCTCCAACAGCTTCTCATTCATCCAGTTGTAGTCGCCGTCGGGGATGAATATCACGCACAAGTTTGTTGTTTTCTTTTTGGCGGCTAGAATGGCGGACGGTATCATGTCTTGGGGCATAACAAACAGCGGCCAGGCTGGAAACCCGGTCATTTTCGCCAATACCATCAGCTTGGGCTCAAACGCCGGCTTCTTCTCCTTTTTGGGCGGCATTTGTACGGCGTGTAAGTTGTGGTGTGACTAATCCTCGAAACCTGTGGAAACAGTGGATTTGGGTGTCAATTTTTTGTCTTCCAGTGTGGATCTGATCCAATTGAGCAGTCTAGACTTGAATTTGGGTCAATCAGACGCTGAATAAGTAATGAATGGAGTGATTAGCGCCAAAGGGGAAGATTCGCCTTATGTTGATATAAATAGTCGACAAGGACAGATAGAAGTGTGAATTTTTGGCAGTTATTCACACAAATTCCAAAGATTGTAGTTCTCAGGTGCTTAGTTCAAGCTTTGTCAAACTCACAAGAATTGATTGTATGGATCTTGAGAAGAGAGTGGTGGAATGTGTGGGTTTGGGATAGTGGAGTCGCGATCACTTAGATAGGACATGGGCCGTGCACGCCCGTGGATGGCCGGAGAAGAGGGAGCAGGTGAAGGAGGGAGGGCGGGATGCTATAATTAGACAAAAATAGGGGCGAATTTCGAGTGGGAATCGACCCGTATTTATATTCCCACATTTGTTTATTTCTTTTTTTCTCTTCTTCCCCGTGGCGACTGGACTGGCTGTGTTGTGGTGGGTTCCTCCGGCGATTGGGTTGCGCAATTCTTTCGCAGCAATCCGAGTATGAGCCCGAAGGAGAAGTGAAGGCAGTCGAGAAATGAAATGAATGAACGAATGAACGAACGGTTTTGTTTGGGAATGTATCAACAAAGTTGGGAATCAAGAAACACATTTGAAGGTTTTGTTGGGTATTCCCGACTGATAGTTAATATTGTGAGATCTGAACATCCGCAGGTTTCTTGACCTGAAATTCCGAGAAATGAAGTGTACACCTTAATGAGGAGAGCTCAGAAATTGGAAAAACAGAAAGTAGATTAATTCTTCAATTTATTTGATTTTGTTAATCCAAGTAGTCCTTGTCTCTTCTTTTTTTTGTCTTCCTCTTTTTTGTCTCTCCCTTACTTATCTGATTGATTTGATGGCCGTGGCTGAACGGAATGTTCTCGCGCAGACAACGCCTCGACTGTCAAAAAGGGGGACTACCCCATGGAGTACACGTCACTAGAGAAAAAGAGAAAACAAGAAAAAGTGGGAATCGAGAATGTGGGATTCTGGCTCCCTTTATATATTATTTTCGAAATGCGGGTAACTCCCAGTTTCTGAATGTCTCTATCCCCAGTATATGCCATGCACCACTCTTGACAGCTAGGAAACAGTGAGAGAAAACAGTGGAGAAGAAGACACACAAACATTTTAATTCAATTTTTATTTTCAATTTTCAATTCCCGTCTTTTCTTCTCCTTTCTTTCCTTTTCTTTCGTTTAATTTCTTTACTTTTCCTTTTTTTCTTTCTTGACAGTTGTTTCCCCATGAGGTTTTCATGCTCTTCCATATTGTGTACCTACCCCTAGGGCCCTGGTGTACCGCACGGTCAATGGCAGCACGCAAAACATTCCAACGCAAACTAAAAATAGAAACAGAAATAATATAAATACAGCATGATCCCCCCGCGAATTTTTACTTAAAATTTTCTCAAAATTTCTCCTCAAAAAACTCCCCCCTGTGTCCCGCTTTGCAGCACTCCACTCAATCTGCCATTGAAGCGCTGGCGCACCGCTCCGGCACACTGCGCCGATTCATAATTCTTAGCACATTTTTTTCTGTACGTCTCACCCTCGACATTTTGCACCCACTTTCTTCCACCACAAAGTGAAACATAAACACTTTCCATCTTCACGTTTATAATTACAGCACTTCATTTACCGGCATAAGCCGAATTCACAATCATGTTTTCTTCGCATGCAGATCTCAAAAGACCTCACGCCGCCATTTTACCCACCACCGACCAAATGGTGGCAGCGTTTAAGAAACCACGACTAAATCCAACAATACCCTCGCCGGCTAATTTCAGTTTGCCACCGCCAACTCAACATTACCGCCACGTCATCCATAACGTCCCGGAAAACATTGTCCCCATTGTTGCTGAGCCGTTCACGGCGTCCGATTTCTTTGCTGACGTTAACGACAACTACTTGGACAAATACCACGACCAAATCGGCCAGGTCATCCAAAAATTCCCGCCGCCCGCTGCGCCACTCGCCATGGGGCCGTTGCCATACAATGGTGTCGGAATGATGGTCCCGTTTGTTTACCCGCCCATCCCTGTGCTCAGGCCAGATAAGCTCATTGCTGACCCTATAGTGCAGCGGAAAAGGGGCCGGAAACACAGCACACCGCAAGTTGTGGTGGCAAACACGCTGCATGCACGCATTGGCGTCGACGACACGGACCTTTTCCCCGTGATGGCGCCGTTGCCCTTCCCACCGCCAAACTACATGCCTTACCCGCTTATAGCTGACCACGCCACGCTCACGCCCAGCGAGGTCTTCTCTGATTGGCTCACGGCCCTGGAACACTTACCAAGAACAGACATGGTGGTGGCGAGCGCCGCGGGGTCTATCTTCGACTTGCGTGCTCAAGCAGAAGCTGCTGGGCTCACGATTGCCAAACTCGACCGCTTGGTGCAGAATAGCCGCCAGGAGTCTGACCCCGAGGGTGAGGACGACCGCAGCGACTCCGACGAGCTGCTCTTGGAGTCCAGGCTCGACGACTACATCGAGTACGCCGAGCAGGTGGACACGTCCAATGCATACGACCGTCACGCAAGAGACAAGCGCGCGGGCAAGGTGGTGGTGAGCCTGCGTGTCAAGAACGAGTTTGGGCACGTGGAGCCGCTATCACTGAACCGAGGCCGGACCTTGGTGAAGCGCGGTGTGGCGTCGCTCGAATATTCAGACAGGGACATTGAGGGACTACGCAACGTGCCGGTGCTCGAGGTGGAGTTGGTTAATGGCGGGAGAGATATTTCTAATGCCACAGGGTCTCATAAGGAGAGACGCCGGCAGGAGCTTTTGAGCTCGACGCAGCAGATAGCCGAGTTCACTGCATCACACAAAGCAGAGATGTATGCGCAGAAGAAAATGAAACTACTCACCAAGTTGAGGGCTCTTCAGCGGTCGCGCATCCAGTTCGATGACAACAAGAGTGTACTTGGCGACAAGGGTTTGCGTGAGCATGTGTCGCAGCTCCAGACGCACAGAGACATGGAGCTTTTGAGACTCAAACTCTACAGCAACTACGAGAAGCTCAAGCTCGCACAGACCTTCTACCACTCATCCAACAAGGCCTACAAGAGCATGAACTCGCTGGTCACCAATAAGCTCCAGAAGCTCAGGCATTTCTTGGAGTACCAGAAGCGTCTCATACATGAGGCCACGGACCCAAAAGCAGAAAGCGATCTCCTCAACATCCGCAGCAAGGAAAGTGCGAAGCTCTACGAAGGTTTCGCCGAGATCGACTACTCAAATGCAATCAAGGAGATCTTCCGTGCTGCTTTGCACAACGAAGACCATGGACTTCCCGTGGACTCGCATCCAGGCTTCGATCCGGACTACTTCCGCAAAGTGTTCACTGACCGTGAGCACTTGGCCGACGTGAACGACTTGATGCCTCTCGTCACCGAGGAGGAGTTCAAGCTTATTGTGGGGGATGCTCCACAGAAGACAGGTCCACTGAAAGACAATACTGGCAAGGCCAAAAGCGCACGGCACCCCATTTTCCAGAGTCCGCTCTACGACCAGGTCACCTCTGGATCGGACACAAATGCCTCAGACAGCAATTCCACGCTCAAGCGGCGTCCGGGCCGTCGTGCTGCTCCCAAGCCGGTGTTTGGCGAACAGACCAGCAAGCAGAACACGGAGGCTGCGCTAGTTGCAAAAATCATGAAGCAGTTCGTTGGCCCCGCGGCAGCAAGCGCGGATGAGTTGACAAACGACCTCGGGATCATGGGCGTGGACACGAAATGGCCTGTGAAGTAGGGGCAGAGGAGGGGCAGAGTAGCTACACATGCATCGGAATGTACTATATTATGGCACAACGTAACAAGAAGACCGGGAGGTCAGTGTACATAAGAAGAGAGATAAGACAAAGAACAGAAGTGAAGCAGCAGACGCTGAACGTCACTGGCTTGGCAGACAAGCAGAGTGTTTAGTAGTCCTCGAATTGGGAGTAGAGGCCAATCACCACGTTTGCCGCACCGACAATGAGCGGGAAGTTGCCCAAGCCCGAGACAAATCTGTGGTAGATGCCCAACTGAATGAAAAGGTGGTTTTTCAAGGCGTGCACAAGGCCCTTGTATGTGTCGATGGTGGTCAACGCGCCGTTCTTGAAGATGAAGTAGAACACCACGATCTTGGCCAACGCAAACACAAAGGGGTCGTACTTGTAAAGACGCACCACAAACTGGGCCTCGTCGTCCTCGTCCTCGCCCTCAATCACAACCACTCTCCTGGTGAAGTTGACATAGTAAGAAATGACCAAAGGCACGAACACAGCGTAGATGGCCCAGTTGATGAGAATCAGCACCACGGTGAAGTCGGCCAACGCCGTGACGTCAGGCACAGGGAACGAGACCTCGTTGAGCTGGGGGATGTTGTCCTTGAACACCTGGTGCACGGATTTGTTGTGCTTGACCGCCACCCAGGGCACGTAGAAGTACAAGAAGTAGGCCACCTCCGCCGCCAACTCAACAAAGTTGAGCGACACCGTCTGCGACAACGAGTCCCGGACGTCGTCGTTCAACTCCAACGTGGTGATGCCCACCTTGTCTGTGAACTCGAGCACCAGCTCGTACGTCTTCTCCCACGCGCCAATGGCGGGATCAACGAGCCACTCCTTCAAGTTGATCGGAGGAGGGGCGTTGTAGTCCTTGTCGTCCTTGTCGTCCTCCTCATCGTCGTCTTCGTCGTCCTCCTCGTCCTCGGTGGCGTCGACCTCCACCAAGGTCTCGACCTCGACCTCGTCGTCTGCGGCGTCAACCAAAAGAGACGCCTTCTCTGGGTTTTCCTCGATGAACAGCTCGAGCTTCTCAAGCAACAGCTGCTTGGTGTCCTTGGAGCGGACGGCGATGCCTGCGGCCTTGGCGACCTTGGCCAAGTCGGCTTTCTTGTAAGACTTGAAATCAGACATTGCGCAGAAAAAAAGAAATTGGCAATTGGTGGTGAAAGTCGTGGGTGTTGTTTTGAAATGAGAAGGTTGTTGTGGTTGGTGCTGGGTGGTTTGTGCAGGCCGCAAGCACCTGTTGCGTTTGTTTACATATTACCATTTTCGGGGCTTTTCATGTCATTGGTTTTTTTTCCTCTCAGTGCTTTTTTTTTTGTTTGTTGAGTGTGTTTTGAAATGTGTGGGGGACCGTTGCTCGTATTATTCCTTCCTTGCATTGAGACGTAGACTCCACAGTGAGAGCTACAGCAACAGGAAGAGAAGGAACTGAAGGAAAAAATTGAAAAAAGAAAAAACAAAGAGAACGAAAATCAGAGTGTCACAATTGCACTGACAAAAACAAAACTTCCAAAATCATTTGCTGCTTCCAACTTCTGTATTGCCATTTCTCTCCTTCTCTACCTCTCTCTCTCTTATCACGTGACCTACCATCACGTGCATGCACTATTTACAAAAAACTCTAATCGGTAACTCTCCATATACCAGTGATACATCATACACCCTTGCTCTGAATCACTTGCCACATCACCAATCACCCTTTATTTTCTTTCGAAAAGCTCCAAAATTTCACAAAAAAAAATGCCCAGACTACCGAGTCTACGGCCGCTCGCCAGGCACTTCTCCTGTGCTCTACCGTCTAGAGAGGCACCCAGAATCAACCAGGTGGGCATCCAATACCTCTCCTCAGAGTTGCAAAAAAAAGTATTCCCGACTTCCCGACCCGAGGAGTACCTCGAAGCAGCACACCCAAAGCTTCTACAGCTTGCAAAGGACCACCTAAAGCAGAATGGTCTTCTAGGCAAGAAAACCCAGATTGCAGATCCCATCTCCATACCGCACCTTCCAGAGTTGGTGGGGAAGAACACGCTCGATGAGCACTTCACAAGGATCGGAACCAAGTACTCGCAGCCGTATTTATCGATGGCAGAGCAGTTCCTACTGCCGGACCAGAAACTACTACCGAAACCAGAACACTGGGAGTTCCAGAGCGGATGGACGCGCTACGAGGCCGGGAAGCCGCCAAAAAGCGTGGAGTACCCGCTAGAAGACGAGTTGGTGTTTGACGTGGAGGTCTTGTACAAGCGGTCCAACTACGCTGTGCTCTGCACTGCTGTATCGCAGAAAGCATGGTACGGCTGGGTTTCTCCGCTTTTGGTGGAGCACACGAAAAACAAAAACTGCCAAGATTTTGAGCACTTCATCCCGTTCAACACGCACGCAAAACCAAAGCTTTTGGTCGGCTACAACGTCAGCTACGACCGTGCGCGGGTTCTAGAGGAGTACTCGATAAAGCAGTCCAAGGCGTTCTTCCTAGACGCCATGGCGTTGCACGTGGCGCTCAGCGGGTTCTGTTCGCAGCAGCGGCCCACGTGGAACAAGTACAGGAAGCACAAGCTCGCCGTGGAGTCCGCAGAGGGCTCTGAGTCTTCTGACCTAGATCTGGACGACGCCCACGACTCAGCAGAGGATATCTCATCACATGACATCGCGCAGGAGCTCATGGACGACCCGTGGCTCAACAAGGGCTCGCTGAACTCGTTGGCGAGCGTGGCGGAGTTCCATTGCGGCATTCAGATGGAGAAGGATATAAGAGACACCTTTCTGTCGCTTGAAATCACAGACGTCACCGACAACTTCCAGGAGTTGATGCACTACTGTGCAGACGACGTGGTGGCCACCTACAAAGTGTCGCAGAAGTTGTTCCCGCAGTTCAAGAAGAAGATACCACACCCGGTCTCCTTTGCGGCGCTCCGGCTGTTGGGCACTTTGTTCTTGCCCACCACCAAAAAATGGGATACTTACATCCACAAGGCGGAATCAGTTTACCAGGAAAATAGAGAACAGGTGTGTTCAATCCTCAGGGAGAGAGTGGATGAGCTTGTTGCATTCATAGAGCAAGACGACCCAAAGCTCAAGCCAGACTGCGAGGAAGACCCGTGGCTCAAGCAGCTTGACTGGACCATCAAACCTGTCAGGTACAGGAAAGACGGTACGCCAACTGCAAGACAAGCTTATCTTACAGGCTACCCGGAGTGGTACCGAGACTTGGCGAAAACCACCACGGAGAAAGATGGAGAGAGGAAGCGCGAGATCAACATCACGGTGCGCAGCAGAATCACACCGCTTTTGCTTCGCTTGAAATGGGAGGGCTATCCCTTGCTCTGGACAGAGTCTGCAGGGTGGTGTTTCAAAGTGCCGTACGAAGACGAAATCATCGACGCTATGATCGCCAAGAACTACCCCAAGGCGATTTTGAGTGAGGAAGACCACGAGTTGATGTTGCCCGAGCTCCGAGACGGCGATATGGCCTACGAGCTCTTCAAGGTGCCGCATCCAGATGGACCGAATAAGCGGTGCACTTTGGTGATGTCGAAGAGCTACATGAAGTACTTCGACAGCGGCGTGTTGACATCCGAGTACGACTATGCCAGGGAAATTTTGAACTTGAATGCGACGGCATCATACTGGATGGGCAACAGGGCCAGAATCACCGACCAGTTTGTGGTTTACGCAGACCCCAAGGCAGAGAAGAACAAATTTTTCGACACCAAGAAGGACGCCAAAACCCACAAAAACATGGGCATTATCTTGCCCAAGCTCTGTGTCATGGGAACCGTCACCAGACGTGCCACCGAGAATACATGGCTCACCGCCTCCAACAGTAAGACCAACCGAATTGGATCGGAGTTGAAGGCCATGGTCGAGGCGCCAAAGGGATATGCATTCGTTGGCGCAGACGTGGATTCTGAAGAGCTCTGGATCGCGTCACTCATAGGTGACTCTATGTTCAAGATTCACGGAGGAACTGCGCTTGGCTGGATGACTTTGGAGGGAGACAAGAACGAGAAGACAGACTTGCACTCCAAGACAGCAGAAATCATGGGAATCTCCAGAAACGACGCCAAAGTGTTTAACTACGGAAGAATCTACGGAGCCGGTGTGAAGTTTGCCACGCGCTTGTTGAAGCAGTGTAACGCTCTGTTGAGCGACGCCGAGGCGGAGGAGAAAGCACACAAGCTTTACGAGCTGACTAAGGGGTTCACGAGCCACTCCAAGGTGTTCGACAAGCGAATCTATCACGGTGGAAGTGAGTCTGTGATGTTCAATGCGCTCGAGGCTATCGCATATCAGGAAAGCCCCAGAACGCCAGTTTTGGGCGCCTCGATTACCGACGCTCTCACGCAAAGAAATCTCAACAAGAACAACTACTTGACCTCGCGTGTCAACTGGACTATCCAGAGTAGTGGCGTTGACTACTTGCACTTGTTGATTGTGGCAATGGAGTACTTGCTCGACAAGTTCAAGATTGACGCACGGTTGATGATCACTGTGCACGACGAATTGCGGTATTTCGTCAAGGAAGACCAAAAGTTGATGTGCGCTCTCCTTCTTCAAATCAGCAACTTGTGGACCAGAGCCATGTTCTGCGAGCAATTGGGCATCAAGGAGCTCCCACAGTCCTGTGCGTTCTTTTCTGAGGTGGACATAGATTTCGTCTTGAGAAAAGAAGTCGGCATGGACTGTGTGACTCCGTCACATTCAACTCCAATTGGTCCCGGAGAATCTTACAACATCACCCGTCTCTTGGAGGCTGTTGATATGAGTTTTCTCGAGAATAACAAGAACAACTTGCCGAATCTCAAGAACTTCAAGATTGTGCCGCGCAAACCAGTCATGACCAATTTGAGCGCAGAGTCCGAGCCAGCCTTGGTCCATGCCAAGTTGGCCTTGCAGAATTCTGTCAGCAAGAATGACTGGAGGGCCAAACTCACAGAGTTTTACAGAATTCAGAGGAATCAGAAAGGTGCCTTAAACTTCCACATGCACACCACCCCAGAATCCAAGTCTGCTGTGAAGTCCAAACAGACTACCAAAAAGTCTGTGAAGACAGCAGCTGAAACTCCGAAGAAGTCTGGAACTCCCAAAATCTCAAAACCACGCAAGACCGTTGCCTCTCGAAGCCAGGAAGAATACTCACTCAGCAAAGACGGCGACGACCTATTGCGCCGTGAAATAGAGAATGTGGGATTGCAAAAACCAACTACGACCACGTCCAAGAAGATCAATGCGACCGCTCAAAACGTGAAACCTCGATCCAGTGTCAAGAGGGTGTTTGCTCCTGAGTTTGGCAGTACAAGAACAGTGCCAAACAAACCAGTTGTGCCAAGGTTGAAAACGCCAATTCTGGCAGTGAAACCCAAGCCTACGCGCAGTACGCACTTCTCGTTTTCGAGAGTTCCTCCCAGCGCCAGTTCAGCCCAACAGTTTAAGTCGAAGCCAATCATGCGCGAGAACCGGGACACGCAAAAGCCAAAGCCGCCCGCTCCAAGGACCCCAATGTCTGGAGATGGGTTCTCATTGGTGCGAAACACCGGGTTTACCAATTTGGCATTCAAGTCATTCCAGTCCAAGAATTTGCAGCCGCCAAAACTGCCGGTAACGCATATTGCGACGCGCTCAGTTTCGAAAGCGGCCGAAGATGGCAGTTTCGAACGACTATCGCAGCCACAAGACTTCGATAGTGAATGCGGGTTACGGCGACGGCGACGAAGAGACTAAATGGCATGAACAGGCATAGGACAGGAACCCAGGCACAAGCACAAACTGGATCGAGCACAAAAACACACGGGCGCATATCTTCCAACTTATAATTGATTGCAAGGCATCGAGCACCGCTCTGCCATCAGATCATTAACCAGGACAAAGAGAACAGAAAGACTCAAGACCACAGATCTACTGAAAAGATTAAGGACCAGAGAGATAAGGGACCAGAGAGAGTTACTTTCCAAAAGGTAAAGGACAAGAGAGACCAAAACCCGGATACAATGCCGGGCTTTATCGCGCATGACCATGCTGACAAGCATTTTTTTATGATTCCAGGCTACATTTGCCGGACTGTACCATAGCTGTATTTAGATAATGTCACGAATTGATGAGAGTGCACAGTAGCGAGAAGAACTATCCAATTGGAACCACACCATGACAAGACTAGACCACCAAATCGTCATAGATATACCGTTTGAAACATCCAGACAGGCGGAAATAGCCCAGAAAACCATCTCGGTGGATCCAGTTTTGAAAAAAGATGAAATCTCCGTCGAATACGAGGCACACGGGAACAGTCTAAAGTGCACATTTGCAGGGGTGTCAGATCGGGTCATCAGGGTGGCTATAAGCAATGCTATCGACAACATCAAGACGATCATCGAGTGCATGGACGAATTTGATGGGCAAGAGGAGAAATTGTTTCTGTGAGGCGGAGGAAGCTCAATGTGGAGATGAGAGAGAGGATAAAGAAAACAGGGCCAGAAAGTGGAGGATCAAGATAAAAAAATGAAAATCGACACACTGGCTCGTGTAACTAATACAAACCAGGTAAAGTCTCCTCGAAATCTGAATAGAATTAGGATCTTTAAATTGTTTGGCTCTTTACTGAGTATATAGTATGGTCTCAGTACAGACAGGCCAAGACAATACATAGAGACCAGATACCCCAGGGGCTGGAAGGAACCAAAAAAGATAATAAAAATTTAACATATAAGACAATTGTCAATGGAATGGTAGTCATCGGCATAGAATCACTTTCCTTCTCATTTCTCTTCCTTTGCTGTCTTCCCTTCTTCCCTTCCCTCTCCTCCTCTTCCTGTACATCTCCCCACCACCTCCCATTCACCACCATCTACTTCTGTTAACACTACTACATGCTACAGAGACAGGTCCGCGCGGCCCAGAGCAGGCGACATCTCTTCAAGAAACCCCGGGCAGCACCGCCAAAAGTCGTCAAGGAGGAACTTGACACCAAGCACCACGAGTACTCCATCAGACCAGATACCTTCGCATTCAAGGTCACCTCAGACATCGACAACCGCACGCTCCAGCAGCAACACCCGCTCCAGAAGTCTGAAAGCTCAAGATTCAATTTGCTCGAGTACATCTACAGAAACGCCACAAACTACCCGTTCCACCACCACTCCCCGCAGGATGTGTTTGACAGATACCCTTTGACCAACTCCGCGAGAATGAGTCGCCTCAGTCACCGGCCCAGGAAAACCAAGATGCTCGTTTCGGACTTCATCGAGGACTCGTTGTATAACCCGCAATACGGCTACTTCTCGAAGGAAGTGGAGATTTTCCACAAGGACACGCCTTTTGACTATAACAACATAGAGGACGTGGATGGGTTCATGGATGCCTGGCAGAACGCGTATGCCAAGTACGACGAGCCCTCCAAGCTGACGCAGGTGATCGACCCGCTCAAGGAGTTCGACAGCGCACCGAAACCGACGCTGATGATCGCCAGACACGCCCACAATATCCAGAGACAAGACTTGGTCGCTGCGGGCACACGGAAACCCAAGAAGTCCGTGCAATTGTGGCACACGCCCACGGAGCTCTTCTCCCCGTACTACGGCGAGGCCCTAGCGCGCTACATCGTGGTCAACTACAAGCTCAACGGAGCGTACCCTTATGAGGACTTGATCATATATGAAATGGGAGGAGGAAACGGCACGCTCATGTGCAACATCTTGAACTACATCCGGGAGAACGAGCCGGACATCTATGCACGCACGCAGTACAAGATCATCGAGATCTCGTCGCAGTTGGCGCTCAAGCAGTTTTCGCTGGCGATGAGGCAGAAGTTGCACTCGCAGAAGTTGGACACCGACAAACTCGAGATCATCAACAAGTCCATCTTCAAGTGGGACAAGACGGTCGAGCAGCCGTGCTTCTTCATTGCGCTCGAGGTGTTTGACAACTTCGCCCACGACTTGGTGCGCTACGATGCTACCACCGGGGAGCCATATGAAGGGTATGTGGTGGTGGACGAGGAAGGCGACTTCTATGAGTTCTTCACCCCGGAGCTCAGCTACTATACCAACGCGTTCTTGAACTTGCGTGAGAACGGGAAGTACCCTGTTTTGCCCCAGGGAGAGACTATCTACGGCCAGCTCAAGAAGCTACTGACCTTGGTGCCCTTTTTGACAGACAAAGACGCCGTGCACCCGCTCCTCCACTCCTCGCTCAAGTTGCTGTTAAAGAACAAGGTGGCTCCGCTCAAGGATAACTTGACGCCCGGCGAGTTTGTGCCCTCGCGCCTCCTCCAGTTCTTCCAGATCTTGAAGCACCGGTTCCCCAACCACTCATTGGTGAGCTCGGACTTTTCCAGCTTGCCAAACGCCATCAAGGGCTACCACAATGCTCCAGTTGTGCAAACTGTGGTGCAGGACAAGATGGTGGATGTGCTGACGTACATGTGCCACCAGGGCTACTTCGACATCATGTTCCCCACGGACTTCCAGCTAGCCAGTGACATGTACAGGAAAGTCACCGGGAAGTTGGCCAAGGTGGAGCTGCACCTGGACTTCTTGGAGCAGTGGGCGGATGTGGAGCTGACCCGGACCAAGAAGGGCGAGAATCCCATGTTGGACTTCTACAAGAACGTCAGCTTCATGGTCAGCTGAGTTTGAAACCAAACCATTCACTTGTACATACCGAAACCCCGTAATAGACACATTCTAGTGACAGCACTTCTGCAGACAAGCCCGTAGAACTGAAAAATTACCAAACCGACGCCAACAACATGTTGCTGGACTTTTTAAATCCTCCCCACACGGACTCCATCGCCAAATGGCTCAAGGTCTTCAACTCGCTGATTGCGAGCTTCAGATACTCAATGGCCGAGTGGACCACGGAGTTGTCTGTCACACCAGCCAATGACTCGCTGAGCCCGTCTAAGGCATTTGACACGGACCCTCCCATTTTCTCCATGGTGGCCAAAAGCCTCATTGCGAACTCCGACTTCGCAAACTCAGTCGCATACCCGTTAGCAGCCACCAACTGCTGACAGTTCCCTGCGACTTCCGTTCTGCCCGAGACGAAATATTGTGAGATTTGAGAGAAGCCCTTGCCCGTGGACGTCACTGCACCGCTCGCCACGGTGACACCCACGCCGATGCCTAGCGAGAAGCTGCAAATAAGCCATAAATGCTTGCTAATCATGGAGAGCCAGTCGCTGTCCTCCCCGGGGCTTCCTCCGGAGCCAAAGTATCTTTTAAAAGCTCCAAGAAGTGCACTCAAGTGAGTCAAATTGGACAGCAACTGCAATGGATCAATGTTGGCGTAGCTCAGCGAGGTCAGCATCTCGGTGCGGATCTGCCGCTCGATCACCTTGTAGTCGGGCTTCCTTGTGGTGCTGATTGTGTTGTACACCGAATTCACCTCGGGCTTGTTCCCCTTGCATGGAGATTTCCTTCTCGCATTAAACTTCTTTGATTTCGCCTTAAACTCTTGAGCGTGCCGGCCACTGTCCTCGTCTAACTCCTCAGTAATGTAAGTTTGCAACTTACAGAGTAGCTTCGAGTTTGTGAGCGAGGGAGTTTTCCAAATCTGTTGCGGACGCGTCCCGTTGATGATCTCAAACAAGTTGATGAAGTAGTTTGTGGTCATCACATTTATCACTGTGAGTTTTGGCACAGCCGTGTTCTCGCAACTTCGAAGCAACGCGTCCATGCACTCGATGAAGAGCAACGACCCATCGTTAACCAAGAAAAGCATGTCCGAGCTCTTCATCACGGAGATGTCGAACTTCAGCGGCGTCAGCGCAATCACCAAGTGGTGCACGTGTACTTTCAGCGAGACGTCCACATTATTTCTGATAAAGTCGATCAAGCCCAGTGTCTCTGACCGCAACGCAGCGTTGCTCGAGCTCAAGATCGTCAACTGCGCATGTTTGCCGTTGTCCAGCAACGACATTTTGGGCATGATGAACAGACTGTGCAGATTGGTCGGCACGGAGATGTGCTTCTGGTGCTTGTCGGAGTGGCTGGTCAACGTCTTGTCGTCGTCGCCAAATTGACCAGACACAGACTTCCCGCTCCGAATGTACGTGTAGTCGTCGCCCTCGTCTTCCTCGTCGGTCTCGAAAACCATCACTTTGGACCCAGCCGCGCTCTTGAACGACGGAACCACCACTATGGAGTCACTGGGGTTTTCCTCGTCCGAGGTAATCGACAAGATAGACGCGCTGGCAGGCCGCGGAGACGCCGAGGACGCGAGGGCCTGCCTCGTCAAGTCCGACAACCCATCCCTGCGCACATTGATGTGTGACCAGTTGTGGAGGCTCACGGGGTCCATGGCCACAGGAAAATCCAAGGGCGGCGGGGTGTAGCGCTCTTTGCCCGCGAAAAGCGGCGACGCGGGACTCAAGTCGAGGTCCGGGTTGGTGAGTGCGTTGTAGATCGACAGGTGGGAGCTAAGGAGCTTCCTGAGTGAGGACTCCAGCGTCTGCTGGTCTTCCTCTGCCATGGTATCTAGAGTTGTTGGTGCCAAGTGAGTCCTGCTCTAAATTATGTCGTTGTTTGGATTTCCAACTTAAGACAGATGGCGAGAATATGTTCTTTTTTTCTTCTTTTCTGTTTTTCCTGAGACTTTGCAAGTGGGTCTCGTGCCACTTGTGTATTGGTGGCGTTGAGGGGGTCAGACCAGGGGCAGAACACGTAAAGTAGGAAAGTGCCTCTGGAACGCGATGTTAGCTTTAAAAAATTTGAAAAAGAAAAAGATACTTTGGTCTGATTAGAGCCAACTAGATCCAAGGTCTCTCGATTGCACTGTTGTGGAAAAGAGTAGGGAGTATGCGCGAGTGACGATAAGATCATGTGTAGATTAGCACCTGACCAAGCGGGGAGTAGCGGAGACCGCGAGGGAGGGAGTGAGAGGGAAAGTGAAGACGAAAAGAGAAAACAAAGGGGAAAAATTGTCTGGAAAGTGTGAGGGCGGACCAGCCCTATTTATACTTTTTTATTTTCGTTATTTCTTTTTTTTCTACGTGTGCGTTGGCTCTTTTCTCTTGCACCCTTCTGCTCCTTATCGTGGCCTGATAAGGTATCGCGATACGGAGTTGAGTCAGTGTAGATATAGTGAGAGCAACAGAAAATACATAGGCATTCTGGGTGATTTGAGAACGCGTCTCGTGGCTTGAGGGTATGAATTCATTTCCATAATCGGAATCTTCTCTCATTTTGATTGAATTTTTCTGTCTTTGTTGGTATCTTTTAGGAATATTTCTCTGTTGGAGATTTCGCAGTAGTGGGGTAAAGCCGTGCAAAAGCTGCAAAATATAAATGAGAATTCTAAGAGAGTGAAAACAGCCAGACACAAAAAGTGAGCCAAAAAATCGAATCTTGGAGAAAGTCCAGATTACAGGATGAGGAACAATTCAACAACCACAAAATTAATGTTGAGTAAGTGTCTAAGTGTTCTACAGCCTGAATCCGCTGGCTTCTGTGTGGTTTTTCACATTGCCCACTACAGAGAATGTGATAATACTGATGAAAGACAGGAAACACTGGAGAAAATATTACATATGGAAGTAAGGTTGAGAAGTTTCGAGAACAAGGGAGAGATGTGATTACACTATCACACTTTTTAAATATTTCTTTTCCATCTCCTCCATGTGTAGTGTCATGGGCCCTTTTAGTGAAACCACACTCTGCAGGTTGACGTGATACCGTTCATTGTCAATGACACGATATGGTTGCAAAAAAAAGAAGAGGTTAATGTGTCCAAAAGGTCGCTGAAATATCACACAGAGTCATTCAAAAAATGCATTCCCATCTTCAATTTGTTTTTTCCGTCAAGTTTGGCCGACACGGCCATTTCTAGTAGTGTACCTTAAAGTCAGCGCCGAAGCCTCAGTCCGAGCCAGGAACAAACAAAAAGAAGGCCCGAAATGGAAGCAATTGAAAAAAGCCTGAAATGAAATCACTGAAAGTGATCAACCTATAATTTTGAACATGATGTTTGCAATTGTCACAGTTCAAGTTTTCCTCCCGGCCAATTCCTATTGCCTTATCGTGGCTATGTGGACGCAACTTCCACTTTAGGAAGAAACATACCAGGACAACCAGAGCCATATGAACCATGGATACGAACATGAAGACAAACAGCGAATGTATCATAAAGCTTCAATAGTGTTGGTCACTGTTTCCAGCCAATCAGAACGCTCTATTTTCTCTCTCTTCTGCCAGTTCCTTCAGATCTTTTGCGTTTCCTCACATTGCCAGAGCAAATGCTGGTGTCCTGTCCGGTGTCCTCTGCAGCGAATATTCCAAACGGGGACTGAGGTACTCCACACCTAAATGATAGACACATGAAAATTAGAAGTGAAAAAAATTTAATCAAGTCTTCTCATCCTGCAACTCAATTCACATCACCTTCTGTCCCCTTTTCCTCTTCCTCTTCACACCTCTTCCCTGGACCTCCCCATCGCTCTCCTATCTTGCTTCTATTTTGGTGCGCCGTGTGCCGCACTCAAACGCGAATTTAACTCTTTTCAATCTTCAAACCTCATACTCTTCCTCATGGTCGACGATAAATACATCGGTCTCGCGCTTGCGATGTCCTCGTCGTTGGCGATTGGAACCTCCTTCATCATCACGAAAAAGGGCCTCATGGACACCTCCTCGAGATCGGGCTCCGATAATGCCACGGGCCACCAGTACCTCCAGAATCCGATCTGGTGGGCTGGCATTGCCACGATGGCGGTTGGTGAGGTGGCCAACTTTGCTGCGTACACTTTCGCCCCGGCCATCTTGGTCACGCCGCTTGGTGCGCTCTCGGTGATCATTGGCGCGGTGTTGGCCGCCATCTTCTTGAAGGAAGAATTGGGTGCGTTGGGCAAGATGGGATGTGCCATCTGCTTGATGGGGTCGGTGATCATTGTGTTGCACGCTCCGCCAGACAAGGAGATCGAGACCGTGGATGAGATCTTGGACTATGCCACCCAGCCTGGCTTCTTGTTTTACTCGTTCATGGTGACAGCATATTCCCTCTTCATGATCTATAAGATCGTGCCCAAGTACGGCCACACCAACCCGATGATCTACATCTCCATCTGCTCCACCGTGGGCTCGATCTCGGTGATGTCCATCAAGGCCTTCGGGATTGCCTTGAAGTTGACTTTGGCCGGCAAAAACCAGTTCAGCCATATCTCCACATACGTGTTCATCATTGTGGTTGCGGTGTGCATTGTCACCCAGATGAACTACTTCAACAAGGCGTTGGATCAGTTCGACACTTCGATTGTGAACCCACTCTACTATGTGACATTCACCACATTCACTTTGGTTGCCTCGTTCATCTTGTTCAGGGGCTTCAACACCGCTTCCGCAGTCAACATCATCTCCTTGCTCATCGGATTCTTGATCATCTTCTCGGGGGTGTACTTGCTCAACATCTCGCGTAAGGAGAACGAGGGCAACGACAGAGAGTTGTTTGGAGTGCACAATGGCAAGGACATGGCACCTTTGGACAACGGAGTCGGCGGCTTTTCGATGAGAAGATCGATGCAGATCAACAGGGGCCAGTACGACAACGAGGAGACTGTCGGGTTGCGCCGGTTCGACTCGTTCGAGTTGTCTGACGACGAGACGGACTCGCGCCAGAGACACTAGGTCCTCCTCCTACCGACCACCTCCACCACCACAACAAAATACACACAGCAGATAGATCCAAAGGTGTAGATGCATTGAGTACTTGATAGACTTGTACAAAAAAGAACTTAGAGCACCTTTTACTTCAACTTTCAAGTTTCAGTTCCCAACACGGGAGTAGACAACATCGGCATACCAATACTCAGACACATGCGTGTAACGAAACAGGTCCTCCCCTACAACATCAAGGCCCCCGATGTTCACAAGACCTTCTTTGCTCACCAAGCCCATAACTCCAAGCATGTCACACTGCGAGTTCGTAGACCACATTGTCACCCTTATCATCCATTCCACTCCAGAACCGCTGACTAGGTGCTCCAGCATTTGGCCGCACGCAAGGTCGGTGCTTTTCTCTGAGGAAATAGACCTGGCCTGTGTTTTCTCTTGGATATCACTGGAGGTTACCAAGGACGTAATAGTAGGAAATTGATGCCAGACAGACGCGATGTAGGATGCTGAAAATAGTTTCCTTGTGGCTGTGAGAATTTCCTGGAACTTGGGAGCAAATGTGACTCTCGCCCATTGCAAGAATGGAAGTGGGTTCATTGACCTCAAGATTTTCCCGAGTCTTAGGTATAGCACCCACCACCTCGACGGGTCCATCCAGGATTGCAAGTGGATGAAGTCAAAGACTTTATTGTGAGATTGAGTCGGAGGTTGAGCCTTTACCTCTGCGTGGTCCTGAGATTCCTTTGTTGTGTCCTCCACAACATTTACCCCTAGAGTATCTGAAATGCCATTTTGTGAGGGTTCCGTGACTTCATCCAGATTCACTGGCAGTTCATGACCCTCTGCTTTATGTTCGTTCTGTTCTGTATGGCTGTCATAATAGTCTCCCACCAAGGCGTGTAAGTCCGAGCTTCTCGAGCCAGTCAGCAGCACATCGCCCTCTCCCCCCTCACAGGACCCAACAGCCCCGCAGATAAGAAAGTCGCTGAGGTCAGAAACACCCAAATGCTCGGTGAGTAATGGTGTCGTGTCAAAGCAGTTGAGCACGCCTGACTCGTCACTTGGCTTGCAAAGGCGCAAATGGCGGCAATGGTGAGAATAGTCACACCGATAGTCAATTCTAGAAACAAAATTCCTCTGTTCATTTTCGCAGAGGCCGAGCCGAACAAGAGTAAGTAAGACTAATGAGGGAAGTGTTGAGATAATGGAAATGTGTGATCTCATTGTTGTGTAAGAGAGAAAGACAGAAAAGAGTGAGTATAAACTAAGTGAGTAAAAAGAATAAAAAAGTGAGTAGGGGAAATTTATTTGCAGCCACCGCGAAAGGGTGAATATGTCACCCACAAGGAAGAAAATGGGTTAAGTCTGAAGTAGGAAAGAAAAGTGATGATTAATGCGATATGTTGACACAATGGATTTTAGACGATCCTCAAGAGTTTTCAAAAAAAAGAGCCAATTTCTTTTCTGTTCATTGACGTTTTGGCTGGCTGTGGGGTTCACATGTAAAGGCTCATACTGGACCCTGAAAAAGACCAAACCAGTGAGACTGAACACGAGAATAAACGAACAATGCTGATATTGTGAAAGTGAAAAAAATCATAAGTGCCTATCTAATTCAAAGGATCAATCAGAGTCGTAAACAATTATAACGTTGAAAATTTCCAAATCTATTTTTTTTTATCCTTTCTCCTTTCTATTCTGAGTTGTCGTTATCGCTCTCTGCTTATCGGTGCGAAAGTGCAGGAGATAGCCTTGACACCTACTTACGACAAGGACATGAAACGATATATCGAGAAGAATGGTGGGAGACCATTAAGGAACCGCCAAACAGCAGTAGAGATTACTTCTCTAATATCCTCCTCATTTTTTTCCTTTTTTTCCCGGTATCCAGATTCTTCTAGGTATGTCTCTCACTTGCTCCTACACTCTGCACTTGTACATACTCAGTGTAGCTACAGCACCACCAACCACCAACCACCGACACCAACACATTCAAATTTTCTAGAAATTGAAAACAACAGTAAGCTCCAATGTACTCCCATGCTCTACCAAACTTTCGAGAGTGATTCTTTTCCTCCCCTCCCTTGTCCTTTCCGTCCCCTACTTCGTGGTGCCCCTCCACACCTGCATCCAGAGCCTAACCTAAACACTCTACAACACCAAATTCACACTTCAACACCATTGCCATCATGGGCGCCAACTTATCGCTACTAGCGCCGCACGCCCACACAGTGGCTCTACGCTCATACATCGACGTGTTACCCGGATACAAATTCTTGGATGTCATCAACGACTCGAGGTTCCTAAAGACAATCAGAGTGTATGACTCGAACCTGGCCAGCCTATTAGTGGTGAAGCTCTTTGTGAAGCCGCCACAAACCGGAATCATGCTTAATACTGTCAGTGATCTTTTGGCCAAGGAGTCCAGGCTTTTATCCCAGTACCCGAATGTGCTACCGTGGAAACGCATCATAGAAACAGATCTGGCCGGATACTTGGTCAGGCAATTGGTGAAGACAAACTTATACGACCGGCTCTCGTTGCGTCCGTTTTTGGAGCCCGTGGAGAAACTCTGGATCGTGTTCCAGTTGCTCAAAACGGCAGAATTGCTCCATGAGCATCTCCACATTGTGCACGGAGATATCAAGACGGAGAACTTGCTTGTGACGAGCGCCAATTGGCTTCTTTTGGCGGATTTCTCTCAGCATACCAAACCTGTGGGGTTGCCTGACGACAATCCAAGCGAGTTTGTGTTCTACTTCGACAGCTCAGACCGCCGTTCCTGTTATGTGGCTCCAGAAAGGTTTTACCTGAAGAATGACCCAAAATCCGAGCAAAAAAAACTCACAGCGAGTATGGACTTGTTCTCCATTGGCTGCGTGATTGCAGAGCTATATATGGACGGCGAGCCGACGTTCACGCTCTCGGATTTGTACCGGTACAAAAAGGGCGATTTTGCTCCCAACACCTCTGGCATTAAGGATGAGAACATCCGCCAAATGGTGAGACAATTGCTCCATTTGGATCCTGGCAAGCGGCCGCTGGCGGCTTCTTTGCTTGAGCAGTTCAAAGAGCGGTGTTTCCCGGTGTACTTCTATGATTATCTATATGACTCCATGTACGACTTGAACAGCACGGAGCAGTTCATCGTGGACGAGAATAAGGCAAGTTCAATCTCGGAGAGCGACTTGAGAATCGAGAAGATTCATGAGGAGTTTGAGAAGGCAAGTGCGGCCTTTGGGTACACCTACAATATTCTGTCAGAGTCTGAATACGGCCCCAAATTTCCCTCGCTCAAACTCGGATTGCCTGGCATTCCACAGGATTACACCATCAAGACCCTTCTGCAACTCGAAGACTCGTCTACATACGAAAACGCCGCACTTATAGTGCTTGATCTCATATGTTCACTTCTTCTGTCTGCCAAGAGACCTGAGTCGCGGATCAAGGCCATAGAACTCATACTTGCATTTTCAGAGAGAGTCAGTGACTCCGCAAAGCTCGACAGACTGTTGCCGTACCTCTGCAGCCTTCTAGATGAGTTTTTGGAGGATCTGTCCATACATATGGAGGATACATCTGTGCAGAGCAGTAACTTTGCTCTGGAGCTGAAGTTCTCCGCACGGGTGGTTTCTGTGTCTCTCTTGGCTATCACGTCTCTTTTGGCGTCGTGTCTGAGTGTCAATGCCATCAACGCGTTGACTTTCCCCGAGTACTTGAACCCTAGACTCAAGAGCATAGCTTTCTTGAACTTGCCTGTAAACGAGGAGTCAAACTACATTAAGGCCACCTTGGCTGTCTGCCTTCCTTACTTGGCACGCATTTCTGAGAAGTTTGCAGCCTCTGCACAGTGCTTTGAGGATGGCAGTGTGGTGAGAAACGGGTCTGAGGATGGATCGTATGAAATCCCAAGGCAGAGGACCGAAATCGACTTCAAAGACATCGCCGAGACCTTATTGGTTGACCGCAGCGTCAGCGTTCGCATTAGTCTCGTCAACCACATTCTTCCCCTATGCCAATTCTTCGGCGTGGACAAGACCAACGACATCATCTTGCCCCATTTGATCACATACTTGAACGACCCAAACTACCAACTTCGTCTAGCGTTTTTGTCCCTGATTATTGAGATTGGGTACTTCATTGGCGTGCTTGCGTTCGAGCAGTACTTGCTACCATTGCTCTTCCAAACTTTGGGAGACCACGAGCCGTTTGTCGTTTTGAAGGTCTTGGAGATATTCCACCACTTTGTGAGCGAGAGACTTATTAATCCTGCTACGGAATTCAACGTCCTTTCTGTCTACAAAGAACTATTGGCCAACTCCACCTCGTTGCTTTTGCAGCCGAACGAATGGATCAGACAGCTGATCGCATACTTGATCTTGGTGATAAGCGAGAACTTGCTGCATGCAGAGAGATTCTGTTTCCTCTATCCGCTTATCAAATCGTATTTGTCGTACGACATCTCCGACTTGAGCTGGCAGACTTTATACCCATGTTTGGCCAAACCATTGTCGAGACAAGTCTACGAGACCACTGTGACATGGCTTGAGAATGCTACAAGCAGGTCGATGTTCTGGAAGCAGAGTAAGTTCTCTGCTGTTTCGTCAAACGGAAAGAGAAAATTGATCTCTTACACCAAGGATATGGGCAAGTCGGTGTATGTTCCCAACACGGCATCCAACGGCGACCACGCGCACCTGGACATTCCGCTTTCGCCCGAAGATAGGCAGTGGATTCTCAAGTTGAAAGCCGTGGGGTTGGAGGACAAGGATTTGTGGAAAGTTTTTGCGTTGAAAGATCATTTTCTCAATCTGAAGAGGTCAAGAACTTTTGCCAGTGCAAGCGATCAAAGTGAGTTTGAGCTTGCCAAGAACGTCAATGTTCTCCCGAAAAATATCTTGTTTGAGATTTGCTACAAGTCGGAGCCTATTACCTCCGGGTCTAAGGTCACCGAGACAAGTTACCAGCCACCAGAAAACTCGACCTTCTCCATTAAGTCAGCGAAGGAGTCCAACTCGTTACTTTTGCCGCACCAGGGAAAAGCTGTGGCATCCTTGCTGACAGTGGAGGCCAATGTTTTGGGAGAAATGGAGCTCAACCACGAAAGCCAAGATTCTCGGCACAAACATCACCACATCCATCTGACCAGTAAGCAGGCCAATATGACGCACAAGGTGTTCAGTGTGAACAAGCAGAAATTGATCTCGGCGACTATGAAGCATGACTTCACGGGCTCCAACCCTTACATCCTGAAGTTCCTCCAGAATTTCGACTTTGAGCCTACCTTGGACGACTTTCCCGAGTTTGGACCTGTCATCAAGAGCGGGCGCGAGTCAATGCCGCAGAACAACAAAGAAATGGAGATCGAGGGCCATCTCGTGGCGCAAATCAACGCTAACCAAGAGGCCTCCACCATAGAGGCATTCACAAAAGTCGTTGTGTGCCCTACGTCAGAGTTTATAGTGACAGGCACCGAGTACGGCACATTGAAGGTGTGGGACACTGCTAAGTTGGACAAGACAACCACAGGCAAATCCGCAAGTGCGTCTGTCAACTTAAACCTGGCCATCACCGATATCGTGTTCATGCCACATCGGTTTGTGTTTGCTGTGCTGACCATGGACGGCCACTTGCGGATATTCAGGGTTCACGTGACGCGGGGAAAGAACAAGAAGATCACCAAGTACTCGAAAGTGGCGATGATTCGGTCGGCGAAAGTTGAGGACGGGTTTCCCGTGAGCATCAATTTTGCAACCACCAACCTGAAGAATTTGTGCATTGCAACCATGTCAACGTGCAAGATTGTGGCATACGACATCATCAAAATGGAAGTTGAGTATTCCTTGCAGAACCCGCTCCATTTGGGTGTGCCTACAACATTTATTGTTTCCAGAAACGTCAGCTGGCTTCTTCTCGGAACAGCGGACGGGAACTTGTGTCTCTGGGACCTCAGATTCCACCTATTGGTGAAATCATGGCGGGTGAAGGTTGACGACTCGAAGTTGAGAAGCGGAATCCGCAAGTTGGTGTCGGTTCCGGCTCCACCGAAATCGCACACCAGCTCATACTTCGCCATGATTGGCGGAAGCAGCGAGCCGGACATCACCGTCTGGGAAGTGCCCGGATTCGAGTGCAGGGAAGTGTACATTGCCGGGGAGAGTGCACCTAGACTCAAGCCGTACAGCCTACAGGAGATCGACATTGACAAGGAACTAAATGTGGAGGAGATTTTGCAAGATTTGACGTTGGACCAGGATGTAGAGCAGGACAGGTCCAACACTGCGTTGACCAATGCATTCCAAGCAAAAACCCAACATCTCATCACCGCCACACACGACAGCCGCATAATAGTATGGGATGCGGAAAATGTGGGCAGGTCGCGGCAGATTTTTGCGCTCGAGAGTGTCAATTTCACCAGGAACAAGATCTCGCTGAGATTCTCGGTTGCGTATGGGAAATCTTCGGGTGCCACGAAAAACGACCAAGTTCACACTCACAATCACGACACCATAACAGACTTGGCCCTCGTGTCCAGACCGTACCACATGGTTGTGGCTGTTGAGAGAAACGGGTCCATTTTTGTATATAAGTGAAAAATGCAGTGTGACCGTTATGTCCTGCAGACTCCACTTGCCAGCCTCATCCGGGTCTGCAACGGTTTTTTCCGCTTCCTACTTGAGTTTCAGGTGATTGTGTGATTTTTTTCAGACTCAAAAACTACCTGATCAAAATGGCTTTCGACGACGAATTGGGAATGCAAATTGCTTTTGAAGAAGCTCAAAAGAGTATGTGCTTTACTGCTGGTTACCTGACTCCTTATCTATACTAACTCTCCAGGCTACAACCAGGGAGGTATCCCCATTGGAGGTGCTTTGATCCACGAGGACGGAACAGTTTTGGGCCGCGGGTACAACCAGAGAATCCAGAAGGACTCTGCCACGTTGCACGGCGAGATCTCGACGTTGGAAAATGCAGGAAGATTGCCTGGGAAAGTGTACAAGAACTGCACCATGTACACCACGTTGTCGCCATGCAACATGTGCTCTGGTGCTTGTATCATGTACGGCGTCAAGAGAGTTGTTATTGGAGAGAATGCCAACTTCGTTGGTGCTGAAAAGTTGTTGGAGTCCTTGGGCATCGAGGTGGTGAACATGAAGAACAAGCAGTGCGAGGAGTTGATGGCCAAGTTCATCAGGGAGAAGCCAGAGGACTGGAACGAGGACATTGGAGAGTAGAGAAACGGATTCTGAAAAAAATTGGGAGTCTGGACGAAAAAATTGTCCGGAGGGGGTTTCTGGGGTGTTACATGAGGAATGCACATAATAGAGAATTGGAGTAGAACTGGGGACATCAAACCACACAAAAAAGAAGAAAAAAGAAAGAAAGAAAGAAAAAAAAAAGCAAGGAAGAGAAATTTAAAGCGATAAAATCTTTCAAATCTTATTTCCATCATTTCTATTACTCTCTTCTTGTCTCTTTCTGACCCCAGAGCAAGTGAGATGTACGGGTCTACTCACATACAAACTCTCACATAGTTAACCTTCCCAAGTTCTGACCACCATGGATGCAATCTCCGATAGCGTATTTACCGATGCGCCAACCGCAGAGGAGGTCTTGGACAACCCGTCTCTACTCACTGTGATCTTTGAGTTGACTCCAAAATCATGGTACGCCATCCAAAACCAGATCACAATTCAGGAAATCACCAAATCGCTCTTGGTGCTTCTAAACGCCCATCTTGCCCTAAATAACAGCAACGAGGTGTCGTTCATAGTGTCTCTGCCCTTGAGATCACGATTTCTTTTTCCGAATTTGGAGAAGCAGTTTACAGAGGCAGAGTCCGCAGCTGATTCTGAGTCCACGCTAGTTAACAAAGGCATGTACAGACAGTTCCGGATCGTCGACGAGACCGTTTTGCAGGAGCTCAACAGCGAGCTTGAGCACATTGCAGCCTTGGGTGAAAATCACAGCTCCTCCACGCTCGGCGGGGCCCTCCTGATGGCCTTGACATACACGAATAGAATGCTCCATGTGGATCAGTCGATATCCACCACAACGGCTTCCGCAATCAACTCCACAACCGCCACCACGCAAAACGGGAACGGCCAGACGGGAAATACGTCTACCACGGCTTTGTCCTCGCGCGTTTTGATCATTACAGCCAACGATACCTACGATAGCAGCTACATTGCTATAATGAACTCGATTTTCGCTGCGCAGAAGATGAAGGTGTCCGTTGACGTGGCCAAGTTGGGCCAGTTGGATTCTCCGTACTTGCAGCAGGCCGCAGACGCCACCAACGGCGTGTACTTGCACATTAGAGAGCCCCAGGGTCTAATACAGACATTGGCCACTGCGTTCTTCATCGAGCCGTCGATCAGGCCGCTTGTGATCTTGCCTGCGAACTCCAACGTGAACTACAAAGCCAGCTGTTTCATTACGGGCAAGCCCGTGGACGTCGGGTACGTTTGCTCTGTGTGTTTGTGCATTATGAGTATGATTCCCAAAGAGGACGAGTGTCCGACGTGCAAGTCGAAGTTTGACGAGAAGTTCTTGAAGAAGTTGCGGAGGGGGCCTGTGGTGGCGAGGAAGAAGCGGAAAGTGGAGGAGAACGGGGCGGTGGAGGCGGCCAGCTGAGGTGATTCTGCTGTTAGAAGTAGAAGAGAGGAGGGTGGTGGAAGTGGGGAAAGCGGTGGAAATTAATGCATAAAGTATAATGGGATGTGGAAATGTGTAGATGCTGGTTGTGTGAAAAATGATTTTGGTTTGATTTTGGGGTGTTGTGGAGAAATATACAGGGACTTCTGAAAGGTAAGAAGCTCACATAGTTAAGAAGCTCACATAGTTAAGAAGCTCTCGTAGTTAAGAAGCTCTCATAGTTAAGGTTGAGGAAGAGACAGCCCCCAAGAAAAAACCAAACTCATTTTAAAATTAAATTTGAAAATCATCAGAATATCAAAACATGTCCGTGAATAAACAGTTTCAGTAATTTTTCTTCCCATATTTCTTGACCTTCACCCTCTTCCCTTCCCCTCCTCTTCTCTTGTCTCTGGCCTGTTCCTACTCACTATACGCACGCTCTTGAATCCACCAACCAATGTGTAAACGGAGCGTGGCGCGGTTCAACTCAAACAAAAGACCGAAAACGGAGACCTGCAACTATACACAGGGCCCACTCGACGAAACTTTCGGTCAACACAGTGCTTTTCCACTAGATCCTGCTCCTGGTCAAGAGGAAGATGCAAATGTATACCAGTACTTGAAACTGGTGAGACAGGAGGCCGAGGAAGATGCGGCTGTGCATTTTGTCAAGAGAGAAACTGGAGGAAGCGAGCCAATAAGATTGGAAAAGTCAATACAGCTCCCGGAAGATTATGTGGCGCTGGTTCTACTGAGACTACTATCTCAGAAAGAGCACGCCTCGAAGCTACAGGAGACGTCAGTGGGTGCAATTGACTTGCAAAGCATAATAGTGGATGCTGAGGGAAGCGACGGTGAAAGTTTGACGGAGAACGGACCACAACTGGAGGAGATACAGATGACTTTGGAGAATCTGGATCTGACGCCAGAAGTCCATGACGCGAGCTCGGAAACTGCTGAAAATCACACGGAGTCATCTTCAGAGTACCCCGATATCCCTGAGACAGCAAGTGCATGGAGATCGCTCGTGCTCACGCTGAGTCCGCCGCCACTAGGGTTTTTCACTGAAATCTTAGAGCATGCCACAATCATCAAACTCATTGTCTACTACACGAAATGGATACTGGTGCTGATGTCGCCGACGCTCAGTGAATGGATTTTCATCACTTTTGTGAGGCTAGACAACGGGCTCGACCATACAGAGTTGGCACTAGTGAGAGATTTGGGGAGGAAGGCGAAAAAGCTCCGCACTAAGTTCCTAGAGGGGAAAAAAGAAGGTGTGGAGATCCCCAAGGTGGCAGAGGAAACAGTGGATATGATTTTGGCGGTCGTTGGGAGTTATTACGGGCAAAGAGACTTGCTTATCGAAAATTAAGGTATGCTGCAAGAAACGCAGAACATTTGGGAAAATACAAGAGAAATTTAAGGACAAAAGTAGTTGAATAAGATCAGAAGAGATGAAATAAGACTATTAGTCCTCTAATCTTCAATTTTTTTAAAAAAATTCATAGATTTTCAAGTCACCTTCTTGTCTCTATCTAAGGCGTGGAGTGCGTATAACGATTGTCCAATTTATCACTACTCCAGAACAATGTCCAGCCCCATCAAACCAGAAGCTGTTGTGCCGTATGTACAAATCCAATGATACCGTTGCAATGCTGAGACCGAGAACATTTGACTCGTGTTTTCCCCGTCAAATTTGAGTCACTCCTCGTCAAGTTAGGGCACCCGTCCCAAATACTCCACACTTATCAGTGAACAATTCCAGACGGTCCAGATATCTCCACCACCAACAATCCAAACTCGCTCAAAATCAATAAGTTCAAAGTTACTAACCCCAGATACCGCCATGTGCCCGCAAAACCAAGAAACGACGCCTCCTCGTCGATGATGAGCCAGTCTTTGCCAATGGCAGCCATGTTCATGAGAAATAAACTTATGTCGTGGGCCTCTGTGTTTTTGGCCATCCAGACCTACCTCTCGGAGCCAATTAACAAGCCAGTCAGCTCCAGTGACCAAGCCCTGCAGCCTCCTTTGTTGAGATTGGCGTTCGCGGTGATTGCCTTGGCCACTTGTTACATTGAGTTCTTTTTCCCACTGACGAACCCTGGTTTGGCCAGACAGGCCGCTGCCGAGGCCGGGAAAACGATCACCAGTGCTGCTGCTGAGGCCACCACGACTTTGTGAGTGGAAAACCCGGAGAAATTCGGCCGTGTATAGCAAATATAGCAGGCCATAATGGAAAGCTTGAAAATTAAAGAAATATCAGAAATACAATCACCAAAGCACCAACTACACCCCGAACTTCTTCTCCTCTTGGTATATTACACTATAGTACACGCGCCTCAGACCTTGGCCAACTCCAGAAGGTCCAACACTATGCTGTCGACGCCCTTGTAGCACACACAAATGTGCTTCCCCACCGAATCCCACACTATGTCACATATTCCCACATCCTCCTTCTTGCCCACGGCGTGAACACCCAAACATCTAAGCACGTCCTTTGTGCCGCGGTAGTGCAGCACCTGGATGTCCCAAATGCTCACGTTGCCCAGATCGTCGCCCACAGCTAATAATTTTGAGTCTGGAGAGATGGATGCGGCAAACACCAAGGATTTCTTCTGATCGATGTCGATTTCATCGTCGAAATGGAAATTATTAGGGTTGCTGAAGATCCTGGAGCTCACCAACGGCTCGCCAGAGAAGGCGTCCCACACATTCACTGCTCCCTCCATTGATACCGAAAGCAATTCGTTTCCTTGCACGTCTCCCGCCCTGGTGAGCCACGAGAGCAACAAAATGGGCGTGGTGTGGTAGTGCGTGTGTGGCTCGTTCTCTGAGATCACGTTGAGCTCAAGAGCATCCTGCGACGACGAGCTGTTCCACACTTTTATCGCATAATCTGTGTCTGACGAAGAAGCTAACAATTTCGAGACCGGACTGAACGCTATGGCGCTGATAGTGTTTGCGTGGCCCACGAGCTGACCCACAACAATGGCCGAGCTCTCAAATGGCGCCTGCGGGTTCACGCTGTAGATCTTGATGCCGTTTTTCGCTGTCAGAATGGCAAATTTCGAGTCAGACACCCAGCACGCGGCGAGCACGCCGTTGAATGGGTCCAGAGTGCGCACCTCTGATATTGCAGCCAAGGTGTTGCCATCCCAAACACACACGGTGTTGTTGGTGTCGATGGTGAGCAACAACAGGCCGCGGAAGTTCCATATTAGCAGCTGCAAAAGAGAAGGCAGCCTGTCTGTGTTTGTGGTCGAGTTGACGATGTTTTTGAGCCTGCCGTCGGGCGTCCACGCGCGGATCTCCCCGTCTATACCCGACGTGAGGACAGTGGACCCCAGCGGCGACCACAGCACGGTGCTGATTTCGTTTTCCACGGAATTTTCGTCTACGAGCACCGGCGGATGGTTGAGCGTGACGGTTTCTGCCACACCGTGTGATCCTAGCGCGTGTATGATTGCCAGGGCGTCCTCGCGGCCGAATGCAAACACGTCAGACAGCGGATGCCACTGGGCAGCGACAGAATGGGAGAAATGTAGAGAAGGCGCTAGCACGGCCGTTTTGAACGGAAGAAGCTCGCTGTTTTCGGCGTCCCCGGTTGCTTTTTCCTGTTTCACACTCTCGGCGTCCTCCATCTCCACGTCCTCGGCTGGTTTCCCGCCGTTTGCTTGGGGTTTTAGTGGAGATGTGTGGGTGTTGTTCTGTACAGCCAGTTTCTGCTCGTGCTCCTTGATTATGGCATTAACGAGCGTCAATTTCTCCTCTTTGCCCTCGGCCGCATCCTCCACAAACGTATATAGGATGCCTTTCTGCACCAAGTTGGGTAAACAGCCCGGCAGTATCGAGTCTATGAGCTTATTTTTCTCGTGCTCGTACTCGAGACACTGGGACTTTTTCTGTAGGGCAAAAGCAGCTAGCTCATATCCGCTCTCTTGTAGATATCTCCATATGAGGTAATTTAGTTCGAGGCTGGTGAGCGACATGAGAACAAGTATGGGTTGAGTTTTTTTGTAGGTGGTTTGTGAATATATGAGACGGTGTCTGCAGGATGCTGGCTCATTCGAAGAAAGAGAAGGGTCCGAGAAAAGAGTGGAAAACGGCAGTGGAAGAAAAAACAGAAAGAGGAAATCGACTAAAGTTCCAAAATTGAAGCGTTTTCTTCTTTTCAATTTCAAAAATTTCCCCGAGTTCTCCTCTTTTGGTCGGCCCTAGCCGTGTGTTTATGAGCCTCGCACGCCCGCGCACCTTAACTATACAGCTCACAGATACACACAGATCTCTAATAGTAAACCGGAAAGTGACGCCAAAAGTACCAAACCGCCCCAAAAAACTCACCACAAATCTCAGAAAATGGACGTCAAGGCTAACCGGAAGTCACGTGCGCCCTGGCAGATGGCCGGGCCCACTCGTGCGAGAGGCAATTCCAACCCATATGCCGACACCAGCATAGCCAGCGAGCCCGAGCCCAAGTCCAACACGCTCCAGGTTCCAAAGACAGCCGCACTGAAAAACAGACGACAGACGCGGCGCATGTCGATCCACGCGTCGGCGACAGCCGCCCAGCACATGTTCGACCCGTCGCTGCTACCTCCGGTGCCTGGCGCAGGCATGTACAGAACAACCACCAACAACTCGGACATGGTGCTGGTGCGGCTGCAGGCGCGGGAGCGGGAGGACGACATCGTGGCGATCATCAAGAACGAGTTGCACGACAAGGACGCCACGGCCATCGACGACTTCTACAAGAGCCTTGTGGGCCAGAAACAGACCTTGGACAGAGACATCAAGGACAAGATCAACTTGAACCAGAAGAACATCTTGACGCTCACGGACAACTTGCAGACCACGCAGGAGGAGCTCATCTCGTTGCGGGTGCTGACGAAGGAGTTGTACGGGATTTTGGCCGAGTTCACCGATGCAGCAGAGCGCAGGCTAGAACTAGAAGAAGGCGAGTCCAGACCGGCGCTGCAACTGGCACTGCAATTGGGACAGCAACTGGGACAGCAACTGCAACTCAAGCCGCAGCAGAAGAGGCGCGACCGGCTGTCGGTGATGGTGCTCCAGAAAATGTGGGTGCTGGAGTTGCAGCTGTTGTACAAGCACGTGGACGGCGCGCAGAAGTACGTGCAGCCGATTCCGGGGAGACACATCTTGGGCGAGAGCGGGCGCTGGCACGAGATCAACATCGGCACGTGGAAGCCGACCAAGCCGATCCACTTGTTCTTGTTGAACGACGCAGTGTTGGTGGCCACGCGCAAACTGGCCCAGGACGGCAACTCCAAGCGGCTCCAGGCGGTGTACTGCTGGCCGTTGCAGTCGGTGGTGATCTCCGAGATCCAGCCGCCGGCACAGACCGCGGCAGACAAAGTGTATGTGATCAATGTGCGCTTCAACTCCATGAGCTACGTGTACCAGAGCGACCGGTACGACCACTTCATGCGGGTGATGAATGCATACAGCAAGGGCAAGACGGAGATTGTGCAGAAGGAGCGGATGATCGAGGAGGCTGCAGGCAGCGGCTCCAAGGGCTCCGAGTTGGGCCACCACAGGAACTCCAGCACGGGCAGTTTGACCGACGAGAACCCGGACAAACGACAGCTCCGGGACTCGCTCCGCAGCTCGGGGCTCATGGACTCGCCGCTGGCGTCCAGTGAGGACGTTGCGTCGAAGAGGAGGTCCAACACCCAGCGGCAGAGCGCAGATATCTTGCTCAAAGACATCTCGGCGAGAGTGCACCAGAGGAACAGGTCACATGACTTTGGCATGGAGAGGGCAGGCAGCAAGGTCGACAAGCTGGTCGGGCGGCTCTTCTCGGACTTGAAAACGAGCGAGGATAAGCTCGACGAGGTGGACGTTCACTTGGCCCACAACGAGTACATCAACGCCGTGGGGTTGCTCAAGCACATCGAGCAGAAAGTGAGCAATGTGGTGGAGAGAATCCCGCCGACAAAGTCCGAGGACGTGTCCACCGAGGAGCTCCGGTTGCTTGTGGACGTGGTGCGCATCAAGATCAACACCAGGAAGGTGAAGGTGCAGCAGGGACTTCTGTTCGACTTGCACCACAACATTGCAGGGCTTCTGTATGACGACATCGGTAGCATCATCGAGTACTACTTGAATTTCGATAAGCTCGAGGAAGGGCTCACAGTCTTTCTCGATGCCATGTCCAACCACTTGTCCCAGACGGTGGGCAAGTTTGTCTCCAACGCCCACGGCTCTACACGTGTTGACATCGTCAACTACCTCGCCAACCTTACCATTGTCTATATTCTGATCATCAAACGCGCTGTGAACATCCAAAAGAAGTGCGTGGAGCCCATTCTCAAGAGGGATAGTGCCAACGCAGACTCCTCGGGCTTTGTCACGTGGTGTGTGAGCCAGGTGTCTCAGCTTGTGGAGTCAATCGAGAGACACGCCTCAGGCACTTTGCTCGTCAAGTCCGGCGAAGAGTGGCTTGTGAAAGACCCCAAGTACTACAAGGAGCTCGTGAGCGTGATTGGACCGCAGTTGCTGCTCTTGAAGAAGGAGGGGCTCAACTTGGACTACCTCTTTGACGGCGTGCTCAACTGCCGGCCAATTGCAGCATTTGAGAGAGCTTAAACACTCAAACAAATTATTTTTCTGTTACTTCGCTCATAGCTTGGCGTAGTAGTCGGTGATGTCGTACTTCTCGCGCAAGGCACCTCCCTTTCGTTTCAAGTACAACATGGAAACTGCAGCGACAGTGATGACTCCTGCGTAAATGGAGAAAAGCACCCCCACAGTCAACGCTTGGGTCAACGGTTCGGTGATGAATGTGGCGGTGGCCGCCAAGATCTGTCTCACCAAATTATTGAGCGCGACACCGGTGGCGCCTTTTCCCGGCAAAACGTCAATGATGTACGTGAGAGTCACGCCGATGGTGAGCATGGATGCAAAGCCGAAAAGCGCTGTGCCAATGAGCGGAGTAAGCCAGAACTCGCCTTTGTCTATACACCAACCAAAGATTAGACATGCAGGGGGATAGAGGCAGAACGAAAGCACCACATTCCACGAAATTCGCAGCTCAGGAATCATCTCGCCGTTGTTGAGCCGTGCGCACCTCCGAATGAGCCAGTCGTTCCATCGGCCGCCGTATATCGATGCAATAATGTAGGTAATGGAATTAGGGATGTACATCAACCCGACTATGATGGAGCTGAAGTTGTAAGGCGCCGCACTGTAGCAGTTTGTGATGGAGATGTTGAAGAAGTAGATGCCCATGAAAGAAATGGACGAGAAACAGATGGCCAACACCACTGGCGGGTAGCCCAACAAGCAAATCGCATGCGCTGGTCTCACCACGTACTCGTACATCATATGCAGCCACTTTGTGTGGTCCACCTCCTGGTGTGACTCAGCCAAGCTCATTTCGAACTCCTGGAGCCGTTTCGAGTATGCGGATCGGTTCGTGGCAAGCCGCAGTAGCGAGGGGGTCACCATATCCATTGGTGTCTCGTCACTGAGCACTTGCCTGCGTAGAGACGAGCTTTGGGATAAATTGCTGGCCATTCGCTCGAGCTTGTTCTCCGGAATCGGATTGTTCTTCTCTTCAAACTGCTCCTTGAGCCGTTGCCGCACCTGAGCCAAGCTATCCTCCTGTCTCAAGGTCTCCGGAAGGAACACCAAGATCGTGGCCACATTCACGCCGCAGAAGATCACCATGACCCACATTGTGGCCCTCCAGCCCCATGCCTCGGCGACCGCACCGCCTATGATGGGCGACAAGAACGGTCCCAAGAGCGGGCCCAAGTAGAAAAGCCCCAATGCAGTTCCTCTCTCTTCCTGGACATACAAGTCCGCCACGGTGGCAGCCCCGCACGCCTGAACGGCAGACAGACCCATGCCCGCAAGTAGTCTCATGACAATGAGCAGCGAGATGGACGGCGCCAAAGCGGAGCCAATGGAAAATGCGAAAAACCAAATGTACGAGAACACATACACCATGCGGCGGCCGTGTTTCTCGGAGAAGTTGGACCACCACATGGGGAAGATGCCCAACGAAAGCAAATAAACGCCCACGGAGACGTTCACCATGCTCACCGTGGTGTCCAAGTCCTTGGCCATGTCGTCGACGGCAGGCAACATGATCGACGTGCCCATGGGCCCGGTGACGCCAGCAAACGCCACTATGAGCACTATAAGCAACTTCGTGGACTTGCTGTAGTTTCTTGCGTCGTCGTACTCGGCTATGAGCGTCAAAAACGACAACGGCCCGCGCCGCTGGGCAATTGCAACTCGGTGTGTAGCCGTGGCCAGTTTTGTCCCGACGATCTCCTCAAGTTCTTGTGGCTCCAAGTCAGCGTGGCTCCCTCTCTCCAGTGACAGCTTGTCGGCGTACGTCTGCGGCTGCGGGTGTGCGCTGGCGGCGTCCAGGTTTAGCAGTAGGTCTGCCACCGAGCTGGCGAGCGATGCAGATGACATGGTGGTGTGGACTTGCTCTGATTGGCCAGAATGAAAATGCTTGTGGGTCCCGAGAATGTGGGAATGCCCTGGTATTTATATATTGGGCGGCTTGGTCCAGCGACGTGGCGGTATGCAATGCAGAAGTAGTAGTTGCAAGACTCAGTTCGCACAAGACTGTGACTGTGAGTAATCGCGGACCCCACGAAAAGTCCGGGACAGAGGAACAAAGAGGGAATCAGGGAAGATCCGCTGGAAAGGGAGACCACGAGAAATCAATGAAATGATGAAACACTTCCAAACACCCTCTTCTGACTTTTCTCGATTTTCATAATTTTTTTTTTCTAGCTTTCTTTCTTCTTCCCACGCTCAATACACCTTGATGTGTGGCCATGTCTTGACAGGTGAAGAGTGCAGGCATCGGCAGCAAGTACAGCCGGGGCCGATCAGAGAAGAAGTCAAGAGAGGATAAAACTTGAAGATAAAAAAAAACAGAAACAAAACAAAACAAACATGTCCTTGAAGTTGAAAGTCGATGTCACAATAGCAAATCTTAGTAAGGGCAAAATTTTGGAGATCTATACTTTCCATGTGTTTGGCCTGTGTTGGGCGGCTACACACCTTGGCTAACTTCCGTGGGTGCCGGTCCTGTGAAATATGCTCGCTGCCCTGCAATTCCCAAAATTATTGAATAAAAAAAAGCGTGGGGGATCGTGCCCTATTTATAGTGCCGGAAATGCATTTGCAGCATTTCCACATCATTTAATTCCCGCAGTATAAATAGACCACATCTCCCACAATTTGCAACAAGCCCAACTTCGCTTGTGTGCAGGACGAAGATACCCCAGATCACCGCCACGCATTTTTACAGCAAAAGATAACTCCTCAATTGGAAAGGCTGTCCTTGAATTTTTCCAGCAAAACAGTTCAAGTATTCTCCTAGCCTTATTTCCGAAACTTCAGACTCCAAATGGCCTTGATATCCCGTCATTCCTGGCCAATTGTGGCCATCAGAACGCCTCTATGCGCCATCATATTTATCACCGGAACTTTAAGCATCCGATTCACCCAACTCTTGGCTTGGACCGTTTTGCAGACGCAGCCCACGCTCTACCACTCGGTCATAAACTTGACGAAGGTGCACTTCTTCACAATGCTCACTTTCTTGACGTCAATCATAAATCCGTGCAAGATTGTCATCACATACAGTGGCGATGAGTTACCTGACTACAATAGTTTCAAAGTTGATGCCAGCGGCAATTTGTCGAGCATCTTATCTCCGAACTCAGTCTGGATTGCAAATCACCAGATCTACACCGATTGGTTGTTCTTGTGGTTCCTCCAATACACTGGCAGATTCGGCGACTCCATCTACATTGTGTTGAAGGAGAACTTGGGTAAGATCCCAGTCTTGGGCCCAGGAATGCGTGTCTTCAAATTCTTGTTTTTGTCAAGGAAATGGGAGGCCGATAAGGTGAGATTGACCAATCAGCTTTTGGAAATAGATGCTGACGCCCGTGGGGTCGGTCCTTCGTCCGGAGTTAAGTGCGTGGCCTCCACAAACCCTTCGCTTCCCGGTGTGACGCTCTGGCCAAAGGGCTCTCGTGGAGAGAAGCAAATCTGGACGTATCAATTGGTGATTTACCCAGAGGGGACCGTCAAGTCTCCACACACAAGGGCGAGATCCGACAAGTTTGTGGTTAACACGGGGAGACCAGTGATGAAGCACGTGCTTCTTCCAAGGGTGAGAGGACTCTTCTTGATGTTGAGACTGTTACGAAACACAGTGGAGGTTGTCTACGATCTCGCCTGTGGGTACGGCGGACTTACCGGAGATGACTACGGAGAAGATGTGTTCACGCTCAAATCCTTCTATTTGTTGGGTTACGGACCATCTCTGGTGAACTATCACGTGCGTGCATGGAATTTGAAGGATATTCCTTTGGGCGACGATGACTCGTTGGATATCGACTCGGTGGACCCTGCGGTCTTGAAGAAATTTGAAGATTGGCTCTACGACACGTGGTATGC
Organism: Sungouiella suratensis; assembly: GCA_030566815.1. NCBI lineage: Eukaryota > Fungi > Ascomycota > Pichiomycetes > Serinales > Metschnikowiaceae > Sungouiella > Sungouiella suratensis. The sequence goes on along the minus strand of JAKUAV010000002.1, from coordinate 1,247,338 downwards.
AAAGGATGAACTCTTGGACAGATTCTACAAGACGGGATCGTTTGCAGACCCACAACAAAAGAACACCAAGACTGTGGTGGCTGACTTCAAGTTGAAGAATCCAGCGGAGGCCCTACGTCCATTCGTTGTGATTGTGACTTTCTTCATCATTTTGCGTCTTGTTATCAAAGGTTTGTGGGCTCTCTTTTGAGCGAGCTTGATATAAGCCTTGCAAAGGCAAAAATGAGGGAAAGGGCTAGCCTTGTCTCTTAGTGGAAGTCTAGATTTGGGGCAGCTTCTTTAGTATGGGCCAAGTGTCCGGCATAGCGCGCATCCTTCACCTTCTGCACATTTGCTTCAGGTTGGCTGCGAAAACGCGACCATGTCGCAAAAGTGAAAGTCACCTGAAACACAGCACAAACTGGGAGCCCGATATAAATCCCGCTCGAATCCGCAGTTGTCGAACTCCAAAAAATGTTTGGACTTTCGCTCGTGACAAAATACTTGCACTTGGTTTCGGCTATCATCGCCGCTTTCCTCTTGGTTTTCTTGCTTTTCGGTTGTGTCTCACTGGACCTGACCTACTCCCTGGTCTACCTCTTGAGCATGTCTTTCAACGATGACTCGCTGAGCAACTCCTCGAGCTTGTCGATTCCAGACATCACGATGAAGTCGAGCTACTTGGCCATGTGTGTTACTCTCGACTCGCTGACCGAGTGTGTTTCTGCCCATAATCTGACTGCACTCTATGAGTCCTCGACAGTGACTCTCTCTGAGGGCTCCATCAGTCTTTCTGACATCGCCAGCTCTCTCTCGGGCGTGTGCAACCCACGGCTCTTGGTATGCTGCATCATTTTGAGTCTCATTTTGATTCTCTTGCTGACGTGGCTCCTGATCCCGCTTGTTCCGTGGAAGGTCGCTGTGAGAAGACTCGCGTTTTTCTTTGGGCTTCTCTCTGTCTTGTTGTGGGGCCTCGGAGCCATGTTACAACACCAAACAGTGCTGACCGCGATAGCCGTGGTGAAAGTGAGTGCGTTGGGGCTTGTGTCGATCAAACGAGGCGGGAGAGCCGAAGCAATGACCTGGGCAGCGTTTCTGTTTTTGGCTGTTGCCACTATTGGATTGGCGTTTGGATGTTGGCGCGATATCAGAGCCAGCAGAGTCAAGATGTGAGATGGAGAGAATTGAAGGAGGATTTTGAATTTGGCTACTTGATGGAGCAGGCTTCTTGATATACATGTTATGTCTGCATGATGATTTGTTTACCGGCCGATTGGCCATTATGATTATTTAATACAGTGTTGAGATGTGAGCAGTGTACAGGCACTCACGGGTGGAACTGTGAGACTGGACACAAGAGGCGATGGTCGTGCTTGTGCTGCACAGTAGAAGTAAATTTCAGAAAAAGGAGTCTTTTATGTGATTCAAAAATCATCGATAGCTACAAGCCACTTGAATAATTTTCTTCCTTGTGTTTCTTTGCAATTGTATGGTGCTCGTTTTCCCCTGTACCAACATCACGTGACCCTTGATCACGCGTATGTCACGTGCCGCGACAAACTCAAGCCTTCAGTCTTTCCCACTTTTTTCCACCGCGACTCAAAATATCAAAGCTACATACTTAAGCATTCTGGTCAATTGTCAAGTCCAAGCAGCATATTCATTGAAAAAAAAGGAAAAATGAATTATATGCAGCAGCTCGACACCTTCGTGCTGCGTTTGAGCGACGCAGGCGACGACTACAAAGAACTGCAGTCGGTTTTGCTGGAGCTCTTGGACATGATCGAAGCGTTCAATGGAGCAGCCGAATACGAGTACTTTTTGAAGAACATGATGCCGATTTTTTTGCAGAAATTGGAGGACGTGCCCATCGCGTTCAACCTGGCGCTGCCAGAACACAAGTTGCGCAACCTGGTGTTGGAGATAATCCACAGGTCGATCATGACAGAGACATTCCAGCCATACGCCGAGCAAATCTTGGATGTGCTCACGAAGATCTTGGAGAAAGAGAACGAGGACAACGGCGTGTTGTGCATGAAGATCATCACCAGCTTGCACAAGGCATACAAGGCCTCTTTACAGGATAAAGTGGAGCCTTTTGTGGAGATTATAAATGCTGTGTACGACAACATGGACGAGACGGTGAAACAGGTTTTTTCCGAGAGCCAGCTGCCGGAGGGCCAGGACGCCACCGAGATCGAGCCGTTCAACGAGGAAACAAACAAAAACAAGACGTTGGCCAAGGCCATGTACTCATTCAAAACTTTGGCTGAATGCCCCATTACTATGGTCTCCTTGTACTCGTCGTACAAGAACCTAGTGCAGACGTCGCTCCCCACGTTCCTTCCCAAGATCATCCACATTCTTTTGTTGCAAGTGGAGCAGCAGAGGGAGTTCAGGGAGGAGATGTTGAAGACGGAATCCTTGGTGACGGCGATTCTGCCAGAAATCACCAACAGACAGGCCTACCTGGAGTTCATCTTGGGCCAGGTGAAGGCCGCGTCTTTCTTGGCGTACGTCTTCATCAGGGGTTACGCCACACACCACCTCCCGCAGCAGCAGGCTAAAGTCGTGCCCGATGTAATTCTCAGATTACTCCAGGACTGTCCTGCGGAGCTCTCCATCGCCCGGAAGGAGTTGTTGCACGCAACGCGCCACATCTTGCTGACGCCGTTCCGGCTGAACTTCGTGCCGAAAATCGAGCTTTTGTTCGACGAGAAGATCTTGATTGGCCACGGCTTGACTGCATTTGAGACCCTCCGACCTTTGGCCTACTCCACGGTGGCAGACTTCATCCACAACGTGCGCAACGAGCTCACGCCGAAGCAGATCTGGTCCACGGTGCAAATTTACTGTGATCTCTTGAAGGACGACTCGTTGGCCCTCACCGTGCAGATCATGAGCGCAAAATTGCTTCTCAATTTGGTCGAGAGGATCATGAAGTTGCCCAACAAGCTCGAGGGGAGACAGTTGTTCATGATCATCATCGACTCGTACGCAAAGAGATTCCACAGTCTCAACAGGAAGTACGACTACATCCTCAAGAAACACAACCAGTTTGAGGAGAAGCGCAAAGTGAAGGAAGCCGCGGCACAGAGCGCCGTGGAGCGGTACAGGTCGAAAGCGCCCGAGATCCCGAACCCCAAGGACGCCGCGGACGTCGGCGAGCCGGTCAACGGCGCCAGCGAAGAGGCCACAGATGCGGATCTGATGGATATCGACTCCGAGGAGCCAGAAACGGGCCTGGAGGTGCCCGACGACATGTTCAGCATCGAGGAGCTCTCGCCCATCGCCATCTCGTCGTCCAGCAACAACCTGGACTTGTTGAAGGACGCGCGGTACTTGTTCCGGACGTTGATGACGTTCTTGAAGTCGGTGATTTTCGGCTTGAAGAACTGCAACCCACCCGTGCCTCCACAGCCGCAGCAGGACCCCAAGAACCCAGCGCAGGTGGTCAACTACGATAAGTGGAACGACCTGGCCAAGTTGACCTCGCTTGAGGAGATCACCATCCTCAGAAGTCTCTTCCGAGGCGGAATCAGCTGCCTCAAGTTTTTCTCGGTTTCCAAGCCCAAACAGAGCATCCAACCGAAGGCTTTTGACTTCGGCACAGGCGGGCCCAACCTTCCAATCACTTCCTCGAAGGAAGAAAAAGATTTGATGGAGATTTTCGCGACGATTTTCATCCACATCGACCCAGCGTCATTCAACGAGATTGTCAATGCGGAGTTGCCGTTCATGTTCGACTCCATGCTCGAGAACGCGGCGTTGCTCCACTTGCCCCAGTTTTTCTTGGCCAGCGAGATCACCTCGGCGAATTTCTCGGGCATTTTGATCTCGTTCCTCCGGCTGAAGTTGGACCAGCTCGACAAAGTCGATTTGGTCAAGAGCAACATCCTCATCCGGTTGTTCAAGCTCTGTTTCATGTCGGTGAACTTGTTCCCCACCGCCAACGAGAACGTGATTCTCCCGCACTTGAACTACTTGATTTTGGAGTCGTTGAAGTTGGCCACCAAGGCCGAGGAGCCCATTCTCTACTCGTACTTGGTGAGAACGTTGTTCAGGTCCATCAGCGGCGGCAGATTCGAGAACTTGTACAAGGAGATCATGCCAATTTTGCCGGTGTTGCTTGAAAGTCTCAATAAGTTGATTGCTAACTGCAGGAGACCTTATGAGCGGGACATCTACGTGGAGCTCTGCTTGACTGTGCCGGTGCGTTTGTCGGTGTTGGTTCCACACCTCAACTACTTGACCACGCCCTTGGTGTATGCACTTAACGGTCCTCAGGATCTCGTCAGTCAGGGTTTGCGTACTTTTGAGCTCTGTGTGGACAACTTGACCGCAGAGTACTTCGATCCGATGATCATGCCTGTGATATACGACATCATGGCAGCTCTATGGAAACACTTGGAGCCTGTGCCGTACCACCACCAGCACTCGCACACGGCCATCCGGATCTTGGGTAAGTTGGGAGGCAGAAACCACAAGCACTTGAAACCGTGCTCGAACTTGAAGTCCTCGTCCGAGTTGGACCAGGAGGTTAAGGCGCTCTTTTCCATCCACGGCTTGGGCAACCGCGTGCCGATCTCCATTACCCCCGGGGTGGAGTCTGCCATCAAGTTGCTCGAGGACCCAAGATTGAAGGTGCACTACCGGATTAGTGCATACAAGTACTTGCTGAGCATCTTGAAGGTGTTCATCGACACGACGCCTGTGCCTGGGGACTTCCCGCTCTACATCAAGGACCAGGTGGACCTCTTGAAGTTGGAGGAGCTCAAGGAGTTCCCGGAATTGGAGCCCTCGGATATCAAGGACGGAGCCAAGTTGGACCGCCAGCAGAAGTTGTTTGGCCGGCTCTTGGAGGTCTTGTTCTTTGCGTACTCCATTCCCGAGCTCAAGGCCGAGGCCGGCACCTTGATCGACAGCATCACCACGCACTTCACCTTGATCCATTTGGGCACCTCGGTGGTGGGGAAAATCAAAAAAGACAGACCGTTTTCCGTCAAGGACCAGGAAGGAAAGGCGCTCATCAGTGAGACCGTGTTCTTCAACGCTTTGAACTACTCCTTGAGTTTCTGGGACAAGGATGTGCGCGAGAAGGGTGTGGAGACCATCAAGCACTTGTACAAGACCACGGTGGTGATGTTTGGCTCGGACGACGATGCGTTGATATCGCCGTTGTTCCGCACGATGTTCTACAAGTTCACCCACTGCTGCTACAGCGAGTTCTACCACTCCAAGTTGGGCGGCGTGTTGGGGCTCAAGACCATGTTCGAGGACTTGAGTATCCCGCTGAAGTGGTTTTTCAAGCGGCAGTTTGAGCTCGTGCGCTCGATTTTCTTCATCTTGCGTGACACCCCAGACACCGCGCCCTTCGAGGTCCGTGAGCTCGCGAAGAACTTGGTGCTCAAGATCTTGAGGGAGTGCAACTCGGAAGTTTCCAAGGACACCATTTTGGAGAAGCCGTTCCAGACATTGGTGGGCGCGTTGGTCTACGACTTGGCCAGCGCTGTTCCTATAGTCAGGGAGGTGTCACAGGAGTCGTTGGGTGTTTTGTCGGAGGCCACAGGCGTTCCCATTGCCACGATCATTGGCCCACTGAAACACCTCTTGCTCACGCCCATTTTCGGCAAACCCTTGAGAGCTTTACCGTTCCCCATGCAGATCGGCAACATCAACGCCATCACCTTCTGCTTGGGGTTGGAGGACACGTTTTTGTCGTTCAACGACGAGCTCAACCGGTTGCTCTTGGAGGCGTTGGCGTTGGTCGATGCCGAGGACGAGTCCTTGGCCAACGTGCACCGCTTGTACGAGCACAGAACAGCCAAGCAGCTCATCGAGTTGCGTGTGGTGTGCATCCGCTTGCTCTCGCTTGCGCTCACCAAGCCGGGCTTCTCGTTGGGCTCGTTGTCCGAGGCGAGAATCAGAATATTGGGGGTCTTTTTCAAGGCCTTGTGCAACAAGTCCACGGAGATCATCAACGCGGCGCATTTGGGGTTGAAGTCCAGCCTTGACGAGTCTGCGAAGTTGCCCAAGGAGCTTCTCCAGAACGGGCTCCGGCCCATGCTCATGAACTTGTCTGACCACAAGAAATTGACCGTTTCGGGCCTCGAGGCGCTCGCCAGGCTCTTGGAGCTTTTGATCTCGTACTTCCGCGTGGAGATCGGCAGAAAATTGCTCGACCACTTGATGGCGTGGGCGCAGATCAACACTTTGCGTCTGATCGCTGGCCTGGACTTGGAAAACAACCACACGGTGCAGATCGTCATGGCCATCTTGAACATCTTCCATCTTTTGCCTGCAAAGGCATACACCTTCATGGAGGAGATCATCAACACCTTGCAGTACTTGGAGGGCCACTTGGACCGCCACCAGAACTCTCCGTTCAGATTGCCGGTGTTGAAGTTCTTGAACAGATTTGCCGAGAACTGCTTGGAGTACTACACGGGCCACTTCAAGAACCGGAAGTTGGGCAATATGTTGGCGTATTTCGCCGGCGAGGAGGACGGAGCGAACATCCGTGAAGTTGCAAAGACGAAGATCGAGTCCATCGTGGAGGATCTCTTGGCGGAGTCCGACAACGAGGTCAAGGTGATCAAGTTCGCCAACACCATCGACTTGATTGGCGCCATTGCCAAGTTCGACACCGAGTGGTTCTCTGAGCAGAAACCATTGTTGGAGAAACTCTGCGAGCTGGTGGAGGATCTCATCGACATCAAGGGTCAATTGCCCTTGACTTCCAACACGCATCTCCAGGCCGACCAGGCCATCGCCAACCTCCAGATCTTGATTGTCAAGTTCATGGAGAAGAACCTGGAGGAGGTGAGTCTTTTGTTCAGCACCATCAACACCCTCAGCAAGTTGAGCTTGAAGGTGCACGACAGGATCGAGGAGTTCATCTTCGAGACCGTGGTGAAGAACGACGACGTCGAGCACAGACAGCGGTACATGGAGCAGGTTGTGGACTTCCTTGCCGAGGAGACGCACTTGAAGGCGAAGATCTTCGTGTTGAAGAAAGTGTTTGACTCTGTGCTCTTGTTTGAGATCGACAAGGTGGGAAACGCCGACAAGTTATTTGAGAACGGCCCGGCGTGGTTGCAGAAATTGAACGACAATGTGTGGAAGTCGTCGAACGACATCATCACCGACAGAACCTCGGGGAAAATCGACCCCTACAGATTTGCGTTGCTCGAGAGCACTACCATCTTGCTCAAGTGGTCTGCCGACCAGCTCAACGACTACAAGAAGGATATCATCAAGTTCAGCTGGAACTACATCAAGTTGGAGGATAACATCACGAAGCAGGTTGCGTACGTGACCACGTCGTACTTCATTGCTGCGTACGAAACACCGGCGCAGTTGGCCACCCAGGTGTTTGTGGCGCTTCTCAAGACCCACCAGTTGGACTCGAGACATTTGGTGAGGGAGGCGTTGGACATTTTGGCCCCCGTGATGTCGTTGCGTCTCGTGGACGGGGAATCGCCCAATCTGTGGCTCAAATGGCCCAGAAGGGTGTTGTCCGAGGACGGGTTCAACGTGACGCAGGTGTTGAACGTCTACCAGTTCATCGACCAGCACCCCGACTTGTTCTTCCCCGCGAGAGAGCACTTCGTCTCGAACATCATCACTGCTATGGGCAAATTGACCATCTTGGCCAACGCCGCTTTGGAAAACCAGGTTCTTGCCATTGACTTGGCAGAGCTCATTTTGTCGTGGGAGAGAAAGGCCGATGCATTGAAGAAGCAGAAGAAGATCGAGGGCGCTGCCTCAAACGGCGAGACAAAGGAAGCCAACGACTTCTCCACGTCTGATGATTACGTTGTTCCGCACGGCCAAAGAGAGGCGTGTGTCACTTTCCTCATCCGGTACGTGTGCATCAGCCCACAGCGTGCTTCCGAGAGTGAGTTGGGCCAGAAAGCGTTGGGGATCTTGTACGATCTCTTGAGTCCGCAGCACTGGCCGGACGTCACGGTGAAGTTCACGTTTTTCGAGAAGTTCTTGCTCTCGAACGACTTGAACTCGTCCAATTTGTTGGGCTACTGCCTCAACGCGCTCGAGGTGTTGGGCGTGGTGTTGGAGTGGCAGACTGCCGACTGGATCATCAACAACTTGGAGTACCTTCACAAACTCCTTGAGAAATCCATCAAGTCTGAAAATCACGACATCCAGGAGGTGTTGCAGAGAGTGTTGCGCATCATCTTGTCTGCCATCAACACGAAAGTGGAGGTGGACACTGCAGAAAACGAGGACTCGGTGCCTCGGACATTTGTCAACTTGCTTACCACCACAGTTTCCGAGAACTTGAGCGACACCACGTCGTTGGCTGCAGGCGTCACTCTCTCGTGGACTTTGGCCAACTACAGGCCCGCCACGCTCGACCCGCTCTTGCCCTCCATCATGAGAACGTTCAACAAGCTCTGCAAGGACCACATTGCCATCACCCACCAGGGCGCACAGGCCAAGGACTCCACGGCCAACAGCGACGAGGCGAAGATGACCACCAAGCTCTTGGAGAAGATCTTGAACTTGTGCTCGATGAGAATCTCCAGTTTGGGCGACCAGCGCAGAATCTTCTTGTCGCTTTTGGCGCAGTTGATTGAGAGATCGTTGGACAAGGACATTTTGGAGAAGATCATCAAGATTGTGAAGTCGTGGGTGTTCTCGAGAACTGACTTGTTCCCCACCACGAAGGAGAAGGCCGCCATTTTGGCGAAAATGATGATCTTCGAGATCAGAGGCGAGCCTGCGTTGTCGAAAGAGTTCTACAAGATCATCGTGGACATTTTCGAGGACGACACGTTCAGCTGCACCGAGCTCACGGTGCGGATGGAGCAGCCGTTCTTGGTGGGCACCCGCTCGCTGGAGGTGGCTGTCCGCCGCAAGCTCATGTCGATCCTCAACAACTCGTTGGAGAACGACATCAGCAAGAGACTCTACTACGTGATCAGGGAGCAGAGCTGGGAGTACTTGGCCGACTACCTGTGGTTGAACCAGGGCTTGCAGTTGCTCTTTGGGGCGTTCAACTTCAGCGAGAGCCTCGAGTTGGTTGCGGAGGAGAACAAACTCCCTCCGTTGACGGCGTTCCCCTACGAGGCCAAGGACATTGACGTGGACCACGAGAACGCCGAGCTCGAGAAACTCTTGGAGCAGCACAATGTGTTCCTCAAGGAGGTTGCGGAGGTGAACGCAGGCAACATCTTGGAGCCGCTCATCGACATGTTCTACCAGTCCAGCGAGACCGTGCACCGCGTGTGGCTGAGCGTGTTCCCGATTGCGTTCCAGTCGATCCCACGGTCCGAGCACTTGGACTTCACGCGCTGCATGGTGATTTTGTTGTCGAAGGACTACCACACACGACAAATCGACTCGAGGCCGAACGTGATCCAGTCGTTGCTCGAAGGTGTGGCGCGGTGCGACGAGTTGCAGCTCCCACCGTTTGCGGTGGAGTGTTTGGCGTCCAACTTCGATGCGTGGTCGCAGGGAATCCACATTTTGGAGAACATCGAGAGCTCCTCCATCAACGGCAACGCGGACGTCAGGGAAGTCACCCAGGATGCGTTGCTGAAGCTCTACGCCACGTTGAAAGAGGACGACATGTTCTACGGACTATGGAGACGCCGTGCGAAGTACTCCGAGACAATCTCAGCGCTTTCGTACGAGCAAATCGGAATGTGGGATAAGGCCCAGCAGTTGTACGAGACTGCACAGATCAAGGCCAGAAGCGGCGCCTTGCCGTATGGCCAGTCGGAGTACTCGCTCTGGGAGGACCACTGGATCTTGTGTGCAGAGAAGTTGCAGCACTGGGATATCTTGACGGAGCTCGCCAAGCACGAGGGATTCTCGGATCTTTTGCTTGAGTGTGGCTGGAGAGTAGCAGACTGGAACGCCGACAGAGAGACTTTGGAGCAGACGGTCAAGAGCGTCATGGACGTGCCCACACCAAGACGACAGGTGTTTGAAACGTTCTTGTGCTTGCAAGGATTTGGCCAGGAAAAGGAAACCTTGCAGGACTTGTCCAAGCTCTGCGACGAAGGAATTCAATTGGCGCTCCGCAAGTGGCACGGATTGCCCGAGAGATTTGGCAATGCGCACATTCCGTTGCTCCACACGTTCCAGCAGTACGTGGAGTTCATGGAGGCCAGCCAGGTGTACTCCAGTCTTGTTTCGACCAACGCGCAGAACTTGGATGTGAAGTCCCAGGAGTTGAAGCGTGTGTTGCAGGTATGGAGAGAACGGTTGCCCAACACGTGGGACGACATCAACATCTGGAACGACTTGATCACATGGAGACAGCACGCGTTCCAGGTGATCAACAAGGTGTACATGCCGTTCATCCCGATCTTGCAGCAGAACAGCGGCGACGGGAACTCCAACTCGTATGCGTACAGAGGGTTCCACGAGATTGCGTGGGTGATCAACAGGTTTGCGCACGTGGCCAGAAAACACAACATGGCCGACGTGTGCATCAACCAGCTCACGAAGATCTACCAGTTGCCCAACATCGAGATCCAGGAGGCGTTTTTGAAGTTGAAGGAGCAGGTCAAGTGCCACTACCAGAGCCCCAACGAGCTCAACACGGGTCTTGACGTGATCAGAAACACCAACTTGGTCTACTTCGCTACCCAGCAGAAGGCCGAGTTCTTCACTTTAAAGGGCATGTTCTTGAGCAAACTCAACCAGAAGGACGAGGCCAACAAGGCGTTTGCCACCTCTGTGCAGATCGACTTGAACTTGCCCAAGGCATGGGCCGAGTGGGGTGTTTTCAACGACAAGCGGTTCAAGGAGAACCCGAACGACTTGGTCTACGCCAACAACGCCATCAGCTGCTACTTGCAGGCTGCCGGGTTGTACAAGAACGGCAAGACCAGGAAGTTGCTTGCGAGAATCTTGTGGTTGATCAGTTTGGACGATGCGCTGGGCACTTTGGCGCAGGCGTTTGAGAACTTCAGGGGCGAGGTGCCGGTGTGGTACTGGATCACGTTCATTCCGCAGTTGTTGACCTCGTTGCTGTACAAGGAGGCGAAGTTGGTGAGACAGATTCTCATCCGGATCGCCAAGAGCTACCCACAGGCGTTGCACTTCCAGCTCAGGACCACCAAGGAGGACTTTGCTGCAAAACAGAGACAGTTCGTGGAGATCTCAAGGCACAAGAACTCGGCGTCGCCCGTTTCCGTGGACCCTAAGGATACGTCTTCAGAAACCGAGGACGTCAAGAAGGAAGAGAAGGAAGACGACAAGGAAGACGACAAGAAGGAAGTCAAGACCGAGGAGAAGGACGAGACCAAGGAGAAGGACGAGACCAAGGAGAACGGCAAGGCCAGCACGCCCGCAGACCCCAAGTTGCCCGCCGCAGCCAGCGCCATCCGCAGGTCGTGGGAATACGTCGAGGAGATCATGGGCATCCTCAAGACCGCGTACCCATTGCTTGCGCTCTCGCTCGAGTCGCTCGTGGACCAGATCAACCAGAGGTTCAAGTGCACGGCCGACGAGGACGCATACAGGTTGGGCGTGGCGTTGTTGAACGACGGGGTGCAGTACTTGAACCGGTTGGGCAACCCACGCGAGGACGCCAAGTTGCCGCCGGTGACGGAGGTGAACATCACCAGATTCGCCGAGACGGTGCTCCCGAAACAGATCCGTGCCGAGTTCGAAAAGGATTTGGTGATCGGCAAGCCCAACTTGGAGACGTACATTGTCAAGTTGCGCAAGTGGAGAGACAGACTCGAGGACAAGTTGGACCGGCGGTTCACCGAGGTCAACTTGGAGAACTTGTGTCCGCACTTGTCGGAGTTCCACCACCAGAAGTTCGAGGACATCGAGGTGCCCGGCCAGTACTTGTTGAACAAGGACAACAACACGCACTTCGTGAAGATCGAGCGGTTCTTGCCCACGATCGACTTGGCGCGCGGCACCAACGCATGCTACAAGCGCATGAAGATCAGAGGCCACAACGGCAGCTTGCACTCGTTTGCTGTGCAGTTCCCTGCGGCCAGACACTGTCGCCGGGAGGAGTGCTTGTTCCAGCTCTTCCGGATTTTCGACGAGACGCTCTCCAAGAAGGTGGAGACCCGCCGCAGAAACATCCAGTTCACGTTGCCGATCGCCGTGCCGTTATCTCCGCACATCCGCATCATCAACGACGACTCCAGAGACATCTCTATGCAGAAGATCTACGAGGACTTCTGTTTCAAGAACGGGAAGAACCGCGACGAGCCGTTCATCTACACGATCGAGAGGTTGCGCGCGGCGTTCGACCCGAGGTTGCCCAAGCCGGACATCATGAGCATCCGCGTGGAGATCTTGAGTGCCATCCAGACGGAGTTGGTGCCTTCGACCGTTTTGCGGAACTACTTTGTCGACTTGTACCCCAACTTCGAGGACTTCTGGCTCTTCAGGAAACAGTTCACCTCGCAGTACGCCTCGTTCATCTTCACCACATACATGATGTGCGTGAACACGAGACAGCCGCAGAAGATCCACGTGAACAGAGGGTCCGGAGACGTGTGGACGTCGGACATGCTCCCATGCAAGATTGCCAGCAAGAACGCCTCGCTCGACGGCTCCAGCGGCGGCAGACCTGCACCGCTCTTCTACAATGCAGAGATGGTGCCGTTCCGATTGACCCCGAACATCCAGAAGTTGATTGGCGAGTCTGGCCTCGAGGGCATCTTGGCAGTGTACGTGTTGGTGATTGCACGTGCGCTCACCGAGCCCAAACTGGACTTGGAGCAGTACCTCACGTTGTTTGTGCGTGACGAGGTGATCCTGTGGTGCACGCAGCAGGACCCTCCACGGCCTATTCCTCAGGACTCGCAGCTCCGTGAGATTGTCATGATCAACGTTGACTTGATCATCAAGCGGGTGATGTCGATGGCGCACAGCTCGTCTGGCACCGGCGTGAGCACACAGAGCGTGTTGGAGATGATTGCGCAGGCGGTGAACCCACACAACTTGGCTGCGGCCGACACCTTGTGGATGGCCTACTTCTAGAAAGAGAAGAAAAGAAGAAAAAAGAAAAGTTGAAATTAATTGGAAAATAAAGGTCGATTAAAATAATCTGAGGAGAAAATGTAGCTGAAGAGTGGAAAAGGTATGGCAAAAGTTTTTTTTCAAGAATCACATTTCTCTAGCTGATCTCACTATGCATACAAACTTTCCAGTGGGACATGGAAAATTCCAACACCCAAATTCTCAATTCAGAGTTCCTCCGCATTTCTCGGTTGCTGGTTGCCAATCAAATCGAACCCACCTTACTAATCGAACAAAAGAAAATTAAACTTTCCAGTGTCCAATGGCATCGTCTGCATTGTCGGTATTGTCAGGCACAGTGGATTGCCGTGGGTGCATAGATACATAGATAAGCTGCGGCTCTATTCGCAATCACCACCGAATACGGCGACACCCTCGAACTGAATGGAAATTTCTGTCTCCTTTATTTTTTGATGGGAGACCAAATGGAGCCGTTCAATGGGCGATCCCAAAACAAAATTATAGATTTGTAGATCTTTTCTTCCGGGTTCCTACGGCTTTCCTCCATCACGTGGAATGCTCTAATCTTCATCCTGTACGGCCTGAGAATTCTCCAGAGAATGCACGAGGCAATGCATGCCAAAATGTAGCATCGCCCCGAATCACGGCATCACAATGTTGCCGAGATAACAGAAAAAAAAACTATGAAACAAGAAAAATTCGAGAGTTTGTGAAATTTGAGTGAATCTTGGTAGGAGGTAGACACCCAGGTTGACGTGCCAAGATCGCTTGGCAACATGTCAAGAGGAAAGAAAAGAATTATGTACTTTGGTAGTTTCTAGTGTTCCCCGATTCGTCTGCTGATTTCACCCTCGCTCGACGTTCCCAGTATTTTTTGTGGTCTCCTTTATCGGGCGTGCCTTGAGATTTCCAGAAGCGCAAAACTGATAAGAAGATGCCGTGGAAAAACGTCAAGTAATGTCAAGACGAGGTCCACAAAGGCTGACCCTGAAAGACTGGAAAATCACCAGAAAATTCTGGAAATTCACGACAGGTCTCTGTCAACTCCACCTTTTTTCACTTTTCTTAATACCTCGATGCTTTAGATTGCGTGGCTTTCCTCGTATGCCACTTTGAGCCACCACACCAGGCGCAAATGAGTGAGAAAAGTGCGATAAGTGAAACTGGACACCTGAGAATTCTGGTCTTGACAAAAACACCAAACGCCACAAAAATTTTTTCACACTTGATCGTGATAATCTCTTCGTGTCCGTTTTTCCTCTTCCTCCATTTCTTGTCTCCCCACTTCCTGCTGCTCCGGATCGCCCGAGGGTCCTTTTGCCGTGGCAGGCCTAAGCATGCGCAGCCATTTTATGCACGGCTGCGACCCAGATTGCAACCACACCCAGAGATAGCCAGGACATATAAATGTAGGCGAGCGAAATGGACAAAGAGCGAAATTAGTCATATTTCATTTCCATTTCATTTTAGGTCTGGCATATCATTCTAGCTCCGACTTCTGTCTTTGTTTCTTCTGATCTTTCATGTCTGAGAAGGAAATCAAGAACCTCGAGGCCCACAAGGTCGAGAGCGTGGACCACTCCAGTATCGAGGAGGAGTACGACTACGACGACCCCAACAACTACTCCACCGAGTACGTGGACGAGTTCAACCCCAAAGGGTTGAGGAAACCAACGAAACACGAGCTGGCCACTTTGCGCAGAATCTTGGGCCGTGCCTCCTATGCCTCCTACTTGATCTGTCTCACCGAGTTGGCCGAGCGTGGCTCCTACTATGGAGTTTCGGGAATCTTGGCCAACTTCATCCAGAGACCTTTGCCTCCAGGCTCCACCACCGGTGCGCCGGTGTCCACCACTCTGAGTCAGAACGCCGGTGCGTTGGGGTTGGGTGTCACTGTGTCTTCTGCATTCACGCTTCTCTTGACGTTTTTGGCGTACGTGGTGCCGCTCTACGGTGGTTTTGTCGCCGATACGAGACTCGGAAAGTTCAAGGCCATCTGGATCGGTGTGGCCGCCGGGTTTGTGGCGCATGTGCTCTTGATTATTGCAGCCATTCCTGCAGTCATAGCCAGCGGGAAAGCTTTGGCGCCGACCGTTTTGGGAATCATTGTTTTGGCGTTGGGAACCGGTTTCATCAAGCCAAACTTGTTGCCCTTGCTTATGGACCAGTACAAGTTCAAGCACGACGTGGTGAAGGTGTTGCCTTCTGGCGAGAGCGTCATTGTGGACAGACAGAAGACCTTGGAGAGAATGACGTTGATTTTCTACTGGGCCATCAACATCGGAGCGTTTTTCCAGGTCGCCACTTCCTACTGCGAGAGGAGAGTCGGGTTCTGGCTCGCGTTCTTTGTGCCCATCATCATGTACTTCATTGTGCCGGTGGTCTTGTACTATTTGCAGCCAAAGTTGATCATGGAGAAGCCAGATGGGTCTGTGTTGACAAACGCATGGAGAATCTTCAGGGTGACGTTCAGAAAAGGATGGTTCTCCAGATACAGAAACTCGACTTTGTGGGAGTACGCCAGACCGTCCAACATGTTGGCCAGAGGCGAGAAATGGTACAAGGCTAAGAAGGAGAAGGGAATCACGTGGGATGACCAGTGGGTTTTGGACATCAAGCAGACGGTCGAGTCGTGCAAGATCTTCTTGTACTTCCCGATTTTCAACTTGACCGACGGAGGCATTGGAAACGCCGAAAATGCCCAGTCTGGCGCCATGATCACCAAGGGTATCCCCAACGACTTGTACAACAACTTCAACCCATTGACCATCATCATCTTGATCCCGATCTTGGACTACTTGGTGTACCCATACTTGAGAAAACACAAGATTCCGTTCCACCCGGTGTGGAGAATCACGTTTGGGTTCTTCTTGTCGGCAACGTCCCAGGTGATTGCAGCCATTTTGCAGCACTACATCTATAAGACTTCCCCCTGTGGAGACTACGCCAGTACCTGTGACACAGTGTCCAAGGTCAATGGATGGTGGGAGGTCACCTTGTACATTTTGGGAGCAGCGGGCGAGTGTTTCGCCAACACCACCGCCTACGAGTTGGCGTACACGAGATCTCCGCCACAGATGAAGGGTTTGGTGATGGCGTTGTTCCTTTTCACGTCTGCCATTTCTGCCGCATTGGGAGAAGCGTTGACGGCGACATTGGTGGACCCACTTTTGGTCGGAACGTTTATCGGCACTGCGGTGGCCGGCTACATCTTCACCATTGCGTTCTTCATCCACTTCCGCCACTTGCACATCAAGATGGCCAAGGAGGAGGCCGAGAAGGAGGAGTTGCAAAAGGAGCAGGAGAGAGAGGAGAAGCTGGCCATTGCCAGCGGGGCAGAGCACGCATATGGCGGGTTGGAGAAGCGCGAGGACTTGGCGCCGGTGACCAGTATCAAAAGTGCCGTTGGGAAGTAGGGCAGAGAAAGTATATTGTGGAAATGAAAGATTTCTGTGCAAAATGCGGTCGGAAATTGTAGACATGAATTGGCTGCGAAAAAGGGAAAAAGGAAAAAGAGAGAGACAGAAGAAAGCAAATGTGGGGGATGAATAGGAGAAAGATTAGAGATAAAGAAGGATTTGCAAGAGATTGGGGGTATGTGTTAATTTGGAAAAACAACATTGCCCTTTTGATCTATGGCAGTGGAGGTTCATTTAGGTATGGTACAATATACATGTACCGGTGACCATCAAGGAGGGAACTTAGAGTGAAGGTCGTGGAGTCACTGAAGCTCAAACTTTTTCTGTGCCAATCGATAATTTGAGACTGGGTCGACTTATTGAGTGATCGAATTTCCGACTTTTCTGTGAGGTGGACCAACTTCACTTGGCCTTTTGCAGACTTTAATAGTACAGGGACATGAGGAAAATAAGAGCAAGAAAGAAACTGAGAAAAGCCGAATGTTATCATGAGACAGCACCGTGAACGGAACAGTCAATGGTAGTCAGTTGTGGGATACTACAATTGTTTACCTTTTTCTCCTCCACATCTTCTTTCTACACCCAGCTTCCTCAATTCCATATTCTTAAGTGCATATAAATTAAGTATGTAATTTTGGAGCCGACAGCCAAGAAGTCATTCAAAAAGAAGACCACTTGGAGCCAGACTTCTTTTGAATGATCCCAAGGTGGCGGTTTCAAGTGACAGAGAAAGCCTCAGCCTCAGCCTCAGACAGTCTTATTGGTGTCACTCTCCAAGCCTTCTAGAAGAGATTGTCCAGTGATCAATAAACCGCTTTCTTCAAACTTTTAACCGCTCCCTCTCATGCGTCTTGACCGTTTTCTCCGACCGTACTCTCCCATTCTCTCTAACTTCCTTCAGCTCACTTCCTTCAGCCCTCCCTGGTCTCTCCCTACTGTGGAGTGGGAGGAATGAACGGGTCGTCGCGCAGCGCCACCATCTTGTCGTACAACATGCGCTCCAACTTCGGCCACATCTTCTCCGACAACTCCACGCCCTCGCTGAGCCAAATGCCCCACGCGCCCATCATGTTGGCCATGAGCATATCTGTGAAGAGTCTGTCGCCAATGACGGCGATTTCGCTCGGCTTGGTGATTCCCTGCGTTGCAAAGTACGCCATGATCTCCTCGTGACACCCTGGCTTCTTCGTAGGGTGGCGAAGCACCGTGACGCCCGTGTCGGTCTCTAGTTTAGTCGCCTGCTGGTAATCCACGTCGTCGTTGGTTCCGGCCGAGTTGGACACGATAAGCAAGCGTTCTTTTGGGTATATTGTCTGTAGCTGCTTCCACATGGCAGCGTATGCGGGCCAGACCTTGTCGTCGTGGTCTTTGGCGAAGCAGTTGTCCTTGTCCAAGACAATGCCTTTGATTTCAGTTTGGTGGCCCGGGATCTGAAGAGGCACCGGGAGCTGGTCGAAAGACTTCAAGGTGAAATGCGGCAAGCAGAGGGTTGGGTTGTACAAGAGCCTGGACGCGTTTAGCGTCGCGCTGGCGTTGAACAATTGCATGGTATTAGAAAGATAAGTAGTTGGTGGGAGGAAAATGCAGGACCTGGAGTAGTGAGTAGTGAGAGTGAGAATGTAAGACAAAGGAAGAGGAAGAGGGAGAAAAAAAAGAGAACAGGTAAATATGATAGGCGGCTATGGATGTCTTATTCGGTTTTGTCAGAGAATGTAATGTTTTGTTATGAATTACTTTCTTCTTTGGCATTTGTTCGTGTGCCTTCTCATGGTAATTATACACTGAGCTAATCTATGTAACTCAGTAAACTCAGTGAGCACCAAAGGAGAGAGTGAAACCAGGACTTGGTATTAGTAAAGTTAAAAAGGATACTCTTTTTTTGAAACATCTTCATACTCCATTCGCTTATGCTCTCCTCTTTTTTTTTTCTTTTCTTTTCTTCTTCTTTTCTTCTCTTTTGTATCTGCCCTCTGTCTTACTGTTGTACCTTTGATTTTGCAACTGTAGGAATATTGTGCGCACCCCAACTCCGACAGGAAGATAAGGACAGGGAAGAAAGAAAAGAATCGATCATCTTGTAATAAATACAACAATTTTGTTTTTCTTCAAAATGGCAAGTCACGGTCTTTTATCTTCAAGATTTTGTTTCTCTGCTTCCCAGATTTTCCGGGTTTCCCATATCCTTCTTTCTCATCTTCTTCCACTTCTTCTCGGTGCTTACTCATTCTGGCTATCACCGAGCTGTCACCAAGCTAACACAAATGAGTCATTATGACAAAACACCCAAGATTTCTCTGACGTTCCCACAAATTTCAATTCAAATTCATCCAAAAAATAAATTCAGATCAGAGTTTCTTCATTTTCCAGTTTTTCCATACTTCACCACATCGGTTTCACGTCCTACTCACCTTTTGCTAAAAACCTGCGTACAAGTTTTTTCCACCAACTACACCTCCATGTCAGCACGCCGCCGAGTCGAGAGAAACACGGGAAAACTACTGAAAAGGGAAACCAGCCCGGCCCAGGACGACTCCACGTGCATCATCTGCGCCGAGCCCATCCAGTACGCCGCAATAGCGCCCTGCAACAACGTCACATGCCATCTTTGTACTTTCAGACAGAGAGCGCTCTACAACAAAAAAACATGTCTCGTTTGTCGTACAGACCACGATGACGTCATCTTCACCGAGCAGACCACTACGGACGACTCGAGATTCCAGGCGTTTGTGGGCATTTCCAGGAACATCCACGACGAGAAACATGGTGTCCATTTCACTGCACAGTACGTCTACGAAGACACGGAAAAGTTGCTTGTGATTGCGTGTCTGGCGTGCCCGGAGCAATTCGACAAGTTTGAGCAGCTCAGCAAGCACACGAAGGAAGTGCACCAGCGGCAGTTCTGTGAAATCTGCGCGCAACACAAGAAAGCATTTGTGAGCGAGCTCACGCTCTACACAGCGAAGCAATTGCAGAGTCACGTGAACGACGGCGACGGGAAAGGGTTCAAGGGACACCCGAAGTGCCGTTTTTGCCGCAACAAGCGGTTCTACTCCGAGGACGAGCTCAATGTGCACATCCGAGATTCACACGAGAGATGCTACATCTGCGACCTGGACAGACACGCCGTGCACGACTACTACCGCAACTACGACGACTTGTACTCGCATTTCCGGGCGGCGCACTACGTGTGTCCGGTTCCGGCGTGTGTGGAGAAGCGATTTGTCGTTTTCAGGGAAGACTTGGATTTGACCGCGCATATGCTCAAGGAGCACGGCGGACTCACGGGCCAAAACGGGCGCGTGGTCATCGGAGCAACCCTGTCGCAGTTCCAGCTGCAGTTGCTGACGTTTTCAAAGAAAAACACCCAGAATCAGGACACCGATCTGAGAGATGTGAAAAAGAGAAGGTTTGAGGAAAGAGCCAAGCACTACCTCAACAACGACCAGGCGGGCATCACCAAGTTCAACACGCTCAACAACCAGTTCAAGCTGCGCAGAATCACAGCGAAACAGTTGGTCGAACTGTACCAGGAGCTCTTCACTTCTGAACATGCAGATATTCTGCTTTTGGTGTACGATCTCGCCGAAATGTACCCGGACCACTCTGACCAAAAGACACATCTTGAGATTGCATACAGGGAGTTGAACCCCACAGCGGCGTCACCTAGTATTGCCGAGAAGTTCCCGATTTTGGGCAATGGCGGGCAGCTGCAAATCTCGAACTCGTCGTGGGCGGCGGGGCGGTCGAAGAAGTCACGTGACGAGCTCTTCCCGGCGCTAGCCAAGCCGCTGAGGACAGCCACGCCCGTCTTGAAGAACCAGCCCGTCAGATACACCGTTTTGAAGAAACCGGTGAAAACTACAGTCAAGGTGAACAACTTCCAGGAAAACACTACATACAGGCCGCTGTACCTTGAGAACATGCAGAGAACTGTTCTGGAATCTTCCTTGCCTGTGTTGGGCTCCTCAAACATGGCCGGATCGTCTTCCCAGGTCCTGTCTAGAGCACAGCTGCCTGTGGGCCATTTTGCATCCACGTCCAATTTGTCCGAGGCCAAGTTCCCGACGCTTGCGAAGAAAACAACGAAAAAACCCATACCTCCCGTGAAGCCCATAGTCAAGACCAACGGCTGGGGCCAAGGATTGACGCCTGCACCTCCGAAAGTTGAAGATACCTGGGGAATCACCATAGTTGACAAGAAAGCCGAGAAACTCCGGCGGAAACAGGAGAGAGCGCAGAGAAAGGGCGAGTAGGGGTAGAGAAGGGCGCACTGCATAGAAAAATCAAAATTAATTTTCAAAAATTGGGAAAGTGAGTGAAATCACTATGCTTCCATTTATACTCTGTAGGTTCATCTTAGTGCTATATATGCAGGTCAATATTAACATTGTGAGTCTCTCATCTTTCAGTCTTTAATTTATAAGCGTCTCCAGAAGCAAGACCAAACATGTTTCGGCAGATTTCTAAAAGCATCAAATGCACTCCAAGGCTTCTAGCAGTCAATATTCCCCGGGTTTCCCGGCTTCCAAACCGTTCTTTCCAGCCATTTTCCCCCACTTTGAAGTTTTCCAGGTTTAATTCTTCAACCAACGACAAAACCGCCACCATCAAGGGTGAGCAACCACAGCTTATGATCGCTTTCACGTGCAATAAGTGCGAAACAAGATCATCGCATACTTTTTCCAAACAGGCGTACACCAGTGGTACTGTGCTCATCCAATGTCCTGGGTGCAAAAACAGGCACTTGATAGCAGACAACTTGAAGATTTTCAGGGACAACAAGGTGAATTTGGAGGACATTTTGAAGGCGAAAGGCGAATCGGTTGCCACCACGACAGATGATTTGGCGTTTGAGGATATCCCCGAGTCACTCAGGAAAACCATAGGTCACCATGCCAAGGATGCACCCGAAGAGTTTTTAAAGGAAACTGAGGTGAACGAGTTGCCTGAGCCGAAGAAGTAAGAAACCGGTCAAGGCGGATTTTAAATTTTGGGGAGTTCTGGTGGAATTTGAGGGGGGATTAATTTATAGTAGAAATGTATATATGGAATAGCACAGAAGGGCTAAAGGGAAAAATGGAAACAAAAAGAAACGATTTCAAGCTGATACACTTCAGGTCAGATATATTCCTTCATTTTTGTTTGTTCAGGTTATGTTTTTTGGCTATTTGCTTCATCATTTCTAAGACCTTCTCTTTTGTTCCTACATACTGCGATTTTCCAGATCTGAACCACCATGTTTTCAAGGTACCTACCCAGAGTTGCATCTAGAACAGTTAAACCGGTCCAGATTCGCTTTTATTCGAACAAGCCGACCCAAAGTACCCTAGAAGAGAAGTATCAGCAGAAATTGGCTGAGAGAGCGAGAGCTTTGGGCGTGAATTCTGTGGATGAGCTCAAAGACAAACTCAAGGAGGAAATCGAGGCAAAGAAGAAAGAGTTCAATGCGTTGGACCCACTCAAGGAACTAGACGAGTACGAGAGACAACAGGCCGAAAAATTAAAG
Organism: Sungouiella suratensis; assembly: GCA_030566815.1. Taxonomy (NCBI): domain Eukaryota; kingdom Fungi; phylum Ascomycota; class Pichiomycetes; order Serinales; family Metschnikowiaceae; genus Sungouiella; species Sungouiella suratensis. The sequence continues at coordinate 1,225,444 of JAKUAV010000002.1, read as the reverse complement.
CAGAAAAAACAGTTGGACCCCACCAAAAGAGGCCCTATTGATTCCAGTAAGCCACAGGCGCCATACAAGACGCTCCAGTCGTTTGTTGATGTCGACAAAGTGAAGGAATTGCCTGAGAAAGAGTTGAAGTTCATCTGGAGAGCAAGGTTCCAGACCAAGGAAAGAGCCTTGCACGCTACTTTGAACGCAACGCAGTTTGCCAATCTATTCAAGAACGCATTCAAGAACCCAAACTTCATCTTGCCCTTGCCCAAGGAAGGAGACGGATACGAGATGCATTTCGTGCAGTGGGCGTTCGTGGGACCATACACGACCCACTGCATGTTGACGTCGTTGGCCGAGTACAAGTTGCACAAGGAGTTTGCCAAACCACACACAACGCTCATGTTCCACCAGGAGTTGGTGGACGAATCTGGAATTGTGTTGATGAACGGGCAGGTCGAGGACGACGTGCCGATCTCGTTGGACGAGGCGCAGCTCTTGGTGTTGAACGTGCAAAGATTCTATGGTGCGTTGACGGACTCCTCTGGGTCCGAGCGGAAATTGGCCTTGTTGAGAGCGTTCACCGAGGGCAACCAGAACTTCGACATGGCGAAGTTGATTGAGGAAGCTGCCTCGTTGGACTAGTGTAAATAGAATAGAAAAGAACACTTTTTGGAGAGAAGAGAAGAACAGTTTCTGAAATCATAGAGTCAAAGAATTCTGTTCAACATTTCAACTTTCCAACTTTTCGACTCTCCAACATTTTGATCTCCTTTCGTTGTTCTCTGTCTCATCCTCCTAGACTCAAGATGTCGTCCAACATGCTGGGCTCATCTGCTTTTCTTTTCCTCGAGACCGGTTTCCTTGCAGGTTTCCGTTTGGGCTCGTCCTCGTCAGAGTCGCTGACGATCTCCGTACTTTTCGTTGGCTTTTTTCTGGTGGCAGGCTTGCGTTTTGGTTTGGCTGCCTTTTCTGCACTTTTTTGTGGTTTTCCTGAGCCATTTCGTGGTTTCTGTGGCACTTCTGCCTCGAAATCATCGTCGTCGTCATCTGACATCAAGATGCTTTTCAGTTTTGCAGCCACATTCCAGTTTTCATCTGTGATCGCCTCTCGTTTTTGGTCAATCCGGAGTTTATTGAGCAATTGGCGGAACAGCTGCTTGACATTGACCTCGTCGCCCGTGTGGAACTCTTCCTCGTTGATATTCACATCCAAAAGCGCCTTGGACGCATTCTCGACGGTTTTCTCCACGAAATCATTGAAGATCTGCTTGTCATCTTGCTCGATGAACCTTTTGGTGGCATCAAACATGGCATCCTCGGGAATAAGGTTCAAATTAGACTCGCCGAGCACCAGTTTCAAGAGCTGCTGGATCGACACCTTGGGTGCGCTCACTGTATCAACATTGGCATCGTTCAATTTCTGTACACCCTCCCTCTTTTGAGCTTTTTTCTTGTGGTAAAGCAAAATATCGTTCACGTTGGCAATTCTGCCCACAAACTTATTGGAAAAGCGCCGGGCATTTTCAATCTCGTAGTCGCCGGTGTGGTCTACCCTTAGCCGCACCAAAGGCAACACGTCCGTGTCGGTGGCGCCCGTTGCCTCGTGCTCTTTTTTGGCAGTTTCTATGAGATTCTCCACCTCCGACACCAAGAACGCCAGGATATCCGCCTTGGACGCCGGGCCCTCGACAAAGTGCTCGCGTGCCAACGACACGTCCTTCATGACGAACGGCCGGACCAGCTGTAGCGGCACAGGCGTGAAGGAATACGATTTTCCCTTGATGTCTAGTAGAAACACGTGTTTCTGGGCTGTTTCGCCGTCGCTGAGCAGCGTGGCTACACTGGACCCGGCCTGGAGCGTGTCGAACCCGGTGGATGGGTTGTACTGCGGGTAGGGGATGCACTCGTGCTCGTGGCCCCAGAAAACGAAGTTGAGGAAGGACGGGAGGAAGTCCTCAGGAACGTAGGAGGTCATGGTGTGGCTGACGTGATTTTGGTGCAAGCACATCAAGTTGAAGAAATCGTGCAGATTCTGTGGTTTCTGGAACGTCACGTCGCCGTTGCGCATGATTCTCTGGAGTCGTTCGTCTCTGACGTTATTCAAGCCGTAGAGCGCCAATTTGGTCCCTCCTTTCTGGAACAAAAGCGGCGTGACCGTGATTTTGTCCAGCTGCGGGATCTGGCCGAAGTAATTGACCAATCCCGTGGCCGCCATCACGTCTAGAGGCAGCAAGAGGCCCTCGCCAGTGGCATCGTCGTGATTGCCCAGAATAGCAAACACAGGCACGGCCACGTTCAAGTTTGGGTCCTCGTAGTTCACGTGGTCGCCCTGTCTGAGCGCGAGGGACGCGTCGCTGAGCAATTCCAACTCGCAGGGCCGGTCGCCCAAGCAGTTTAGCCGTAGAGACTGGATGACATGGAAAAGCGACTTCTTGGACGGCTTGGTCACGTGGAACAAGTCGCCGCCCTGCACGATCATGTCAACGTCGTGTGTCTTGGCCAAATATGTGATTTCCTGGAACGTTTTCCACAGATCGTCGCCGCGAACCGGGTCGTTTTCCATATATCCAACGTGGTTATCTGTGGTGAGGAGAATTCGGATTGTGTCCGGCCCCGGGAGGATATTATCGACTGGGGGCATCAGGGACGGTGGAAATTATTGGAATTGAAAAAAAAAATTCTGAAAAATCGGAGAAAATTCGGCGTTTGCCTCGGACCCTGGAAACCTCTCTGTAGTACTAGTGTTGATGTAGGAATGCACAGTGCGCATCTCTTTAGCCAGATAAGCAGAGGATTGCAAGATCCACCGGAAACCCAGCAATTGACCGAAAAAAATCGAGAAAATTCTGGAAATTTCAAATCTCGTCACTGAAAACTGAAAAATCATCATAAAATAATCCAAGTTCTTCCTCTGAGTGTCTTGTTTCTTCCCCATGAGCCAGGATACTCGACAGCAGGACGAGATCGAGTCGCTCGAGTCGATCTACGGCGACATTCTCACCAACATAACGCTGCTGAGCACGGTGTGGAACAAGAAAGCAAGCCCGCACTTCCAGATCGCGTTGCTGTCGCATGAAAACCCAGAGCGGCCGGTGGTTCTGCTAATACTAGATATTCAGTTCACCCCGACTTACCCGACGCTGCCGCCGTTGGTGAAGGTTGTGGAGCCGAAGAATTTGTTGAAGGCACGCATTGCAAAGATCGAGAAGCGCATTTCGGAGATCTTGAAGGAGTACTTGGGCGAGGAGGTGTGCTTTACGGTGATTATGGACGTTAAGGAGATGCTAGATGATTTCCAGCAGACGACAGAAGAGGTATTCTCGTTGGAGGAGGAACGAGTGCGGCGGCTCGAAACGGAGCGGAAGCTTCTAGAACAGAAGGAGAAAGAGATCCTCAGAAAAGAGCAGCTGGCCAAACACAGGCAGACCATGGAAGCCAACGAGCAGATCTTGCAGATGCGCGACGACTACGGGCTGAAGTACGAGTACGACACGCGGCTGGAGATTAACGACCAGCGGGACCACCGGGAGCGGCCCGACCTCTCGCTTATTCCGAAATCTCTGACGGGCCAGCTTTTCGAGTTTGACAATATCCTATGGGGCGATATCCCCAGACTGAACTCACGGTTCCAGTTCAAAGTTGTTCAGGGGTTCATTCGCTCGCACACACACGATATCTTCTCTGAGGCCGGGCAGCAGTACATCGTGAAGCCGTATCTTGCGCCCGAAACGCAGAAAAAGCTCGATGACAGAAACGCCGACGTATCCTACCTTCTAACGGAGATTGTGCTTGACGACCACCACTGGCTGACGGGCGACGGCAAGAACGAGATCAGACTGCTTGAACTAGAGCTCGAGCAGGTGATGGCGCTCGGTTCGCTGGCTGTTTTGAAGCTCTACGGATTTCAGATCGACCAACACACACACTCGCCAGCGAAGTGGACGATACGGCTCTTGACGGAATACTCACTGCTACTGCAGCTGCTCGACGATATCTTGCAGACCGCCGATTTCATCCACTGGGGGTTGGCCCGCGCGTGGTTGATCCAGTTGCTTCCTGCGTTGGAGTATTTGCACGACAACGGGCTCCCGCACCACTTGATATGTCCGATGACGGTTCTTTTGGGCGTGGAGGACCACGAGGAGCTGGCCTCGCGCAATGCCAAGGTGCTCAAGTTCTGCCACCCGGCATATGGGTACACCATCCTACGCATGGTGAACTTGAAGAACCCCAATTTCACCCAGAAGTTCATTCCGAAAGCGTGGGCGGACCCGGATATCTCCGGCGGGTACATCAAAACGGATATCTGGCAGCTTGGCGTGTTGTTCATGCGCGTGATGTTCAGCTACGACGTGTTGAGCACGGACTACAAGACGCCCGAGGAGTTTCTCCAGAATTTCAGCGCAGATGCATTCCCAGGACTCGAGGAGTATGCCGAACGGGTCTACGACTTGCTCAGCAAGATGCTCCAGCCAAAACTGTCCAAAAGACTCAGTTTGCTTGAGCTCAATGCAGTCAAGTTCTTGCGGTCAGGAATCGAGGTGAAGACGCAGACACTCAAGGCCAGAATGGTGGATGCGCGCGGGATGGACCTGGAAGTGCTGGTGAATGCGAAAACTGCAGCGAGGAACATCAAGGGCGACCCGATCGGGCTGTCGCAGTACCAGACATCGGCGCTCGATGCAGCACGCAGAAACTTGGCCGTGTCTCAGGTTTCCAGAAGGCGGTACCTGAACAACCAGCCAAGTCCAATGGTGGCGGACTTCTCGCCAGGAGGGAAAGAGTCGCGGTACGAGCGGGAGTTTGAGGAGGTCGGGAAGTTGGGCAAGGGCGGGTTTGGCGAGGTTGTGAAGGTGAGAAACAGAATGGAGGGCACGTTTTACGCGGTCAAGAAAATCAAGCACCGCGCAGACAAGTTGGAGACGCTCTTGAGTGAGGTGCTCCTGTTGGCGCGCTTGAACCACCAGTACATTGTGCGGTACTACGGGTGCTGGGTGGAGGAAGTGGCTGAGGATGTTGGGAGCAGTGCCATTGACGACTCCGAGAGCGAGGACGAGTTCGAAGGGCCACTCAACGTGCGCTCGTCGTCGTTTTTGACCAGCCACGACAACTCGTTCCAGATCGACTACTTCAAGAACTCCGTGGACCCGCTGTTGGACTACGACGACCTGGATTTTGATGATAGGATTGTGTTTGCCAATAGTGACGATGAGACGGGCGAGGAAACAGGAGAGGACGATGGAGATAATGGAAGCGACGAAGAAAGTGACGAAGAAAGTGACGATGAGACCTCGGAGGAAACAAGCGGAGTGTCTGTTGAGGAAAGGGGGCCCGTGCTCCACAGCAAGTCGATCTTGTACATCCAGATGGAGTTCTGTGAGAACAACACGTTGCTCAACTTGATTGAAAGAGGGCTCCCGTCGAATCCGGCAGAGTACTGGAGACTCTTCAGACAGATCTTGGAGGCGGTGTCGTATATCCACAGCTCGGGGTTTATTCACCGAGACTTGAAGCCAACGAACATTTTCATCGACAAGTCAAACAACATCAAGGTTGGTGATTTTGGGCTTGCGAAAAACTCGCAGTTCTCCAGTGCGGTTGCGCAGAACAACCAGGTGGCTCCAAAGGGAAACAGAGACCTATCCACAGTCGTGGGGACTTTCTTCTATACTGCCAACGAGGTGGCCACGGGCAACTACGACGAGAAAATTGACATGTACTCGTTGGGCATCATATTCTTCGAGATGTGCTACCCGTTAGGCACGGGCATGGAGCGGGCCATGATACTCAACGATATGCGGTTGGTCGATGTGAAGTTCCCGTCTGATTTCGGCGAAGGGCGCAAACCTACCGAGAAGAAAATCATCAAGCGGCTTTTGGACCATGACCCGCAGAACAGACCCGGCGCCACGCAGTTGCTCCAGAGCGGGTTGATCCCGGTGGAGCACCAGGATATAATTATCAAGGAAGCCCTCAAGTCGCTCGCGGACCCTGCGCTGCCCTGGCAACAGCAAGTGAGAGAAACCTTGTTCAACCAGCCGTACCTGTTGGCGCAGGATCTCATGTTTGAGACGATTGGCAAGGAGAGCCACGGCGAGATCATCGAGAATACCTCTAATGACTACCTTGTGCTCAGCCAGACCTTGAATGAACTCTCCAGAATATTCGGAAACCACGGCGCAATTCAGGACTTCAGCGGGATCTCTTTGGTGCCGAAACTGCAGGCACAGGCCAAGGAGCAGGTGTACGAGTTGCTCGACCGCAGCGGGTTGGTGTTGACGCTCAGCTACGACTTGATTTTCCCCATTGCACGCTTCTTGAGCAGACACAAGCTCCAGGTGGCCAAGTTGTACCGCCACGAGTTCGTGTACAGGCCCAACGTCCGTGGAATCGGGAAACCGGACAAGTACTCGGCCGTTGCGTTCGACATCTTCGCCCAAGACCTCAAGAATCTCAACGCCAACAGTGCCGAGTGCATCAAGGCTGCCGACGAGATCTTGAGCACGTTCCCGTGTTTCAAGACCAAGAACGCACAAACGTACATTGTCATCAACCACTCTGACATTTTGAACTGCGTGATTGACTTTGCCTTTGGCCGCTCGCACACAATTTCCCAGGCGAGAAGATACGAGCTCATGGGCGTGTTGTCGCAGTTGGGGATCGAAAGAGGACCCGAGGACATCAAGAGATACTTGCGCAACGACTTCAAGATCCAGCACACGGTGGTGAAGGACTTGATCGACTTGTTCAACTTCACCGTGGAGCCCGAGAAGGCCAGCCAGAAACTCCGGAAAATCATGGTGGACTCGCCGCTTTTGGCCAAAGTGGAGCGTGCGTTGGGCAACATCAGAGACATCTTGAGCATCGTGAGCAAGTTGGGCGTGAAGACCAATGTTTCTTTCTGTCCGTTGAGTAATTACAACGCCAGATACTACGACGGCCAGTTCATGTTCCAGGCGATCCACAGAATTGACAAAAACAGAAAATTCTCCAGAGTGGCCACGGGCGGCCGGTACGATAACTTGATCTCGTCGCTCTCCAACGAATCTTTCTCGAAAGTCAGGGTTCCGCATGGAGTCGGGTTCCAGCTCACCACAACCTTGCTTTTCTTGCTCATGAAGAACACATTGAAAAGGACGCACACCTCGAGCTCCAGCTCAAAGTCCATGTCGATGTGGAAGAAGGTCAGGTGCGACGTCTTGATCACCAGTCTGGAGGAGCTGATCATCACCAACTCGGGCTACCAGTTGTTGCGGCAGTTGTGGGCCAATAATATCAGCGGAGACTGGTACGTGCTGAATTTCAATGAGGATATTTTGGGCAAAGCGATGGACGACGGGTCGAACTGGATCGTTCACTTGCGCCAGCCAAACCTTGCAAAGAAAAGAGGGAAGAAGGGTGCGTTCAAGCCAATCAGAGTGAAGAACATCAGCATGAACAGAGAAACCGACGTGGACTACGATGAGCTCATTGAGTTCCTCAACAATGAGATTGAGGAGCGAAACTCCGAGGCTTTGGAGAATTCTAATGCTGGAGGTGGTGTGTCGAGCGCTGAACACGCCAACGAATCGGAAAATGACCAAACGAGAATCGGCGAGCCGATCTTCAATGTGGACTTGAACCAAAAAGTCATAGTGGTGCCCAATGCAGCGCCGAGGGGCAGGAAGAACAATAAGAAGGAGAAATGGGAGTTGGAAAACGATCTGAAGTTGGCAGCCTCGAACTTAATGAAAGAGTTGGCCAAGGCGCCAATTGTCACCGTGGACCTGACGGATTCTGTGCTCGACATGATCCTGAGCACGTCTGTCCAGGTGCCACTAGAGGAGTGGTTCAAGAAGTTGTTCTTCATGAACAACAAGATCCCAAAATCTTATGCCACTGCTATTTACGATACACTCAACAAGGAGGCTGCAAAGGGAACGCCGTGGGCGGTTTTGCACTCTCCAAAAACCGACAAGACCACTCTTGTGGATCTTCAAAGATAAGGCCATATCATAATAAAGCCCAATGAGTATGCGAACTGAAGTATATTAATGCGTGTGCTTGCTCGTAAACTTCTTCTTCCACGCCCAGTACTCGTCCAAACGGAGCCCGCTGTACTCGGCGTAGTTGAAGTCTATGGTGGAGAGTTCACTTTGGATCATGGCCCAGATGCCCCAGTAGAATCCAGGCATGCCATAGTAGCACTCGATCTCGTTGATTAAGCCAGCGAGTTCTTTTTCTGAGCAGTCGATGTCGTTTAAATATCCTTTACACCAACTAACCATCACTGGGTTGTCGATGGAAGGCTCTGGAATGGCAGCGCGGTCACAGCTAAACCCTTGCCACTCGGCGAAATGGTTGGCGATATCGAAGGCACGTGGGGCTGGGAGCATGTACTCGTAGTCGATAAACTGAATTGGATTCTCACTCAAGGTGGGCAATTCTGGTGCTGGGATCGCTTTCTCGATATTCTCAGTCATCTCTGGCGTTTTCGGCACGATAATGTTGCCAGAGAGCAAATCACAATGTGAGACCACAATTGATGACTTTGTAACACGGTTGAGCGTGCTTTTGAGCCACTTGAACTCCTTGAAGATGACATCCCTGACGTTTTCTTCCGTTATCGTGTCGTCCTGTAAATTGGTCCTGAATATGCTGACGAGGGCTTCGTTTGCAGGAACGATCAGGATCCAGTCCTCAATGAGGTCCCAGATACTGCTGATGTGTCTTTTCTGCTTCAGCTCGCGCCTCGTGGTCCTGTGCGGGCTCTCGCTCTTGAGCTGAAACAGCTTTTTCAAGTTCGCCGTGTACTTTCTGAGGTTCTCGACGCCATCCTCAATGTACTCACAGTCAACTTTGTTGTGCCAGTTTCCCAATTGCTGCGCTATGAGCGGATACAAGTATGGGTTGCTGAGCTCCTTTGGGTCCAAAGATCTTCCCGGAAGAAATCCGTAAATGAGCCCGTTTGCAAATCGCGCATGGATTGGCGGCGCCAATTTCAACGAGTTGAGCACCAAGTGCGAGATGAACTCCCTGTGGCGGTCAATGATCAAATTGGTGCCCTGTCCGTACACTCTCATCAAGAGCGTTTCCAGCGAGGGCTTGTGCGTGCACGACAAAAGCATGTTGGTAATTCCGCCCGTGAGCTGCTCCACGTGTATGTCCGAGGACCAAGAGGGAAACACTTTAGTGAGGAGGGTCTTGATCTGCGTGTAATCGCTGTCCAAGTTAGTCTGGAGATCGACAGAGTACTGGGGCAAGTAGATCGCGTGAGTCGCGTACTGCTCGAGGATCGACAGAATTGCCGTTGTGGTCACGTTTTCTTCTGTGTCGACGGCCGTGATGTTGATGTCGATGATGCCGCTAGCCGCTGGTTCCTCGTTGGCTTCATTTTCAGATTTTGATCTGATTTCGTGGCCGTTGCCATTTTGAACAGCAACATTTGAGATCTTTTGGGGAGTGTATGGCGGCAGAGAGCCATTTTCGTCCTCGTCCTGTGAGGTGCCGCTCATGCGCCTGCTGTCGTTGGTTGCATGTGGATCTGACTCGAGATCAGACAACGACGGGTTGTTGAGCGTATATAGAAGATTTTTGTTTTTGATTTTGAAAATCGCAGGCAGTAACGAAAGTGGGGTAGCCACGGAGTCTGTGTGAGGGGCCACGGCCGGGATTCTGGCGAGCTCTGGCGGCTCTGAAGTTGACGTCCCGCTGAACGCCGTGACGGGCACACAGTGGACGGCGCCACCCGATAAGATGCAGTATATGGGCGAGGTCATGTGTCAAGTATCAACAAAAAAACTTTGTTTTGTTGAGTTTTGGTTGAAGAAAGTGAATGTCTAGAAGTGTAATTGTAGCACCAGGACCAAACAGGAAGAAAATGAGGCCCGTTAAATTTTGTGGAGTGCACACAAGCCTCATGCTCGTAGTGGGGGTTAGCTATCTTTCCAAGCCTGTTCCCTATAGCGGTAAAATGCGGGCAGGCGCGAGAGGAAGAAAAAAGAGGAATAGTTGGAAGGAATTTTTTTGGGGATTTGGGGGTCTATTTATATTCCAAAGCCCCACAACCTTGCATGAATGCGTGACCTCGAAAATCTTGGATTGAAAAGTATAAATAGGACAGCTGTCCCCCCTTCTCAGTCCACAGTATGTTTCGATTTGGTTAGCCGCACGAATCACATGGAACTGTCAATTCAGGGCTCGCAATAGGCAAGAAGGACCCAGGAGAAGGCCACACCGTTAAGCTCTAAGAAATTGACAGAGGAGAGAATGTTCAACATATTTGATGTTAGAAGACAAATGTTAAGATAAAGATCAAATTGTGTTCAATGATTCCGAGACAGAATTACAATTTTCCTTCTTGTCCTTTATTCCCACTTGGTGGATTTGCATCTCACTGTTCTAACTGACAGGGCAATTCCCTATCGTGGGCGTCCAACACTTCATAGAACCCCCGCAAGTTGCCAACAGCAGTGAATGTTCTCAGCGACACCACAGTATCGGCCTCCAAACAAATCAGGAGCGTCAATTCCGAGTAGTCCTCACTCGGACTCCACTGCTCGTAAGTGTAGTCGTTGGCCACACTATCATACCATTCGTTATATTCACTGAACTGCTCAGGTCCAAGAATCTCCCTCAAGCTCATGGCAGAAGATCAAAAAAGAATCAGGAACTCAAAGAGAAGTTGAAATTGAAAAGTTCAAAAAAGAACTGAAAAATAATCGAGGGATAATTGAGGAATAATTGAGGTGAAGAAATTACGGGAGGATCGGATAATCTGGCTGTCAAAAGCCTATTTATATTGCGCGCACAAGATACACCAGATACAGACCGAGAATTTGCACCCAAAATTCACACTACAGAAAAGGGAAGACAAAACGAAGAAAAAATTTACAGATTTCTTTTCTTTTTTTTTATTTTGCTTCTCACTCCCAGATTATCTCAGCGGCTCTCCTAAATGCTTTACACCACCATTAAATCTCATGATCATATTCGTTGGTCTATTAACAATTGCAGACTTCCCAGCAACACTCTGGGTCTCGTCTTAATTTCTCTGGGTCTCGTCCATCTACTGGTACCTAAAGCTTCTCGGCTTTCTTGGCCGCCTGCTGAATATAACTGACCATCTCGCCGTACTTGGGCTTCAAGGGCCAGAGAGACTGCGCGTGGTGGATGTCCACCTCCAACTGCTTCGCCCACTCGTGCACCAACCCCTGGTTCACCATGAAGGGCGAGCCCACAAGCGCGAAGTCGATGGCGCCTTCCTCGAGCAACTTGTTGATCTCCACCGGGTCGTGCATGCGCCCAACAGCAGAAACCACCGCCTTGTCGCCGACGGCCTGTTTGACCTTTCTGGCGAACTCCACAAACATGCCGAAACCCTTGGCTGGTCTGTTGGCGTTGGAGTCGTTGCCTCCTGCAGACACATCAAGGAAGTTGACGCCGTGCTCGACGACCAAAGGCGCCAATTTCACCGAATCCTCCACGGTCCATGCGTCCGGAGACTCGTCGTGCAACTCCGACCCGGACCACCGCAAAAACACAGGGAAATCCTCGGGCACGTTTTCTCTGATGGAGTCAATGATCTCAAGCAAAAACCTGACTCTGTTCTCGAACAGACCGCCGTACTCGTCCGTTCTCTTGTTGCTGTGTGCAGACAAGAACTCGTTGATCAAGTAGCCGTGGGCGCCGTGGATTTCCACAAAGTCAAAGCCAACGTCGTACGCTCTCTTGGCAGCCTCGCCGAATTTCTTCACCAAATCGTGAATTTCCGGGATTTCAAGCCCTCTGGGAGTGGGCAATCTTCCGCCAGCTCTGTATGGAACAGCAGAGGGAGCCACCACGTCGTCCGGGTTACCCCTGGGGTCCCAGTTCTCCAAGTACTCGAACAAGGCGGACTGCATGGACTTCCTGCCGGCGTGGGCGAGCTGGATGCCAATTTTGGAGGTGTTGGCGTGCGCGTAGTTGACGATGGGCCTGAATTTCTCGGCCTGGGAGTCTTTCCAGATCCCGAGGTCCACAATTGAGGTCCCGGCGTTTTCTGCAACCGCAGTGGCCTCCACAACGATCAACCCGGGGCCTCTGAGTGCAAATCCACCATAATGGATGCGGTGGTACTCCGTCACCTCGGCGTTGTCTGCAGTGTACTGGCACATTGGAGAAACACCGATTCTGTTGGGCACAACCATGTTGCCGATCTTCAACGGGGTGAAAATTTTTGGCGTTTTCTCAGAGAGCTCCACGGCGGAGCCAACAACACCCTCAGCCAAGGGATATTCGTGAGGAACACCCGAAGCAAGGTCGTATGGGGCATTGTGGCCCACTGCAGGCTTTGGGAGCGAGACTTTTGGGAACGTCATGGTTGAGTGTTTGTTTTTTGTTTTGTAAATCGACTCAATTGAGTTGTTTGATGATGATTTTCAGAATTTCTGGAATTTCCTCGCCTTTTATATTGGTTTCTGTGGTGGATTACCAATACTGGTTTGGTTATATCAGCCCACATACAGGCTGCGAATTCCCCATTGAGAGGGTAAACCGAGAGGTTGATTAGAAATGAGGGTGTTGTGTGCAGGCCTAGAGAAGGCTGAATCAGCAACTTGCTTCTTTATTTTTTTTTTCGTTTCCCCATACAGAAGATTTCGCAGCCATGGGGAAAAACAGCCGGGGAAAACGGATTAATGAGAATAAGCAGCGGAAAAATACCTCAAAAAGGGATAGAAATACGAGACTGTCTTTCATGATTGGTTAATGAAATTGTCATTAGATTTTCAGTTTTCTAGTTTGTGTTTTTTTCTATGCCCTCATGGTTTGGATACTGATTAATCAGCATGTTGCAAGTGTCGCCGAGAAAAGCAGTGAAGTCACGGCATTTGCAGTCAGAATTTGCAGCAGAATTAGGGAAGCAACATCGACATCCCATACAATTTTCAAAATTGTCCAAATTCTCGCAAACATAGTCAAATCTTAGAATCTCAAATTTTTGAAATTCGAAGTTTCTCTTTTCTCAGTTTACACTGCATTGCCTTCGGGCGTCAAGTCGTCTAGTCAGACATCGGCCACGGGCTGGTAGTCTGGCCCATCGCTCTTCTCCTCATACTCCAAGAGCCGCGGCTCATAGCACTTGAACTCGGTCAAGCCAGGGAACAATCTGAAATAAGCCCAGATGGCCACAGCCACGCCAAGACACGACCCAACGAACACATCGATGAAATGGTGTCTGTAGTCCTCCGTGCGGCTCAACGCAATCAACGCAGCGCCCAAAGTCGGCACAAGCACCACGATGCTCCGCCAGGCGCCCGCCTGTGGTCTGGTGACAGTCAATTGGCCAGCAAGGAAGAACAGGAGGTACAAGAGCCCTGCAAACGAGATGCTGGAGTGGCCCAGTGGGGTCGTGCGGAACCCATCCAAAAGCCGTGGGAGGTTGTCTGTTGTGCACACGTCTTTGGCGTATACGAGCACGTCCAAAGGAGCATCCGCTTTGGGCACACAGCGAGCCAAGAAGTCCGGGCGGTGGCGGCCAAACGCGTTCTTCAAGATGTCCGTGACGATGCTGGCGGTTAACACAGAGAGCGCCTGGCCCAAAAGCGCCACGTATGTCACATATATCTTGTTGGCTGGCTTGGTCATGATGAGTGAGACCACGCCAATGACAATGAGCGGGAACCAGACCGCGTAGAGGAACAATTCGGTGTTGTTGACGCGCTCGTGCTCGGCAAACGGGTGGGAGATGGTCAAGTCGCCAATATAGAACTGTCTCTGGAACGGCTCGATGTTGTACACCACATGGTACAAGATGAAGAAGGCTCCAAGTAGGGCCAAGTCTGTGATGCGCCAGTGGATGAGTTTAGCGCCGCCTTTCACCTGGTCGAGCCCGAACGTGGTCCGGTTGTATCGGCTGTCGCGGTGGAAGTAGTTCAATACCGTCCGAACAGCGTCCATGTTTTGAAAAAGCTAAGTAATGTTGAGTTATGGAGACTGAAATTGGTTAGCTATGGGGAGCAGTGGTTATGGTGGGAGGTACGGGTGTGCGAATGGTCAGAGTTGCGAATTGAGGTCTCTCTTTTGTTTCCGGATAAACGCTTCTCCGCCGTGAGAACAATTAGCCATCTCCGCTCTGGGGGATTTTCCGAGTTCATATAAAATCAGAGACAAATCCGGAAATTCTGGATTTCGAAACTTGACAAGAAAAACTTTTGCTTTCATTTTTTATGTGGCTTCCTACTCCGCATAACTCAAAGACTCCGCTGCCTACTCACTCGTACAAGAAGCTAATTGGTATAGACACGCAGATATGTGACACAGCAAAGGGCTTTTCTGCAGGTCTCCCCTACAAAAACTCCGTGGCGACAGTTTGCTTCAATGGGACTATCTGGGAGAAAATTGACGCCGTGGCTAATGCTGGCTTTGACCTGATTGAAATTATGGATACTGATTTGAATGAGGCTCCTGCAGCTAAGATACACTCCTACTGCGTGGCGAAGAACCTCACAATTCTGATTTTGCAGCCATTCAGAGACTTGGAAGGATACCCAGAAAATATCTTTGAGGAAAAAATCAAGAGGTTTGAGGAGTTTTTGAAAGTTTGTAAGGTCTTGCATACAGACACGGTCTTGCTCTGTGCAAACTGTGATCCTGGTTCTTCAAACGACGAGAATCTCATAGTTTCGCAACTCAGAAAATGTGCCCAGTTGGCTGCAAAATACAATATCAAAATCGCATACGAAAACCTCTCGTGGGCAGCTCACCTATACAAATTTGAAAATTTGTGTGAGATTATTTTAAAAGTGGACGAGCCAAACTTTGGCGTGTGTGTTGATACCTTCCACATCAACATCCACAATTCCTCCTTGGACCCCATCGACAAACTCCACGGGAAAGTTTTCTTTGTTCAGTTTTGTGACTCGCCCATACTCAGGGATATCGGAATAATAGAACAGGCCCGAAACTACAGAGTTTTTCCGTTCCAGGGCGATTACACCAACAACTTGCAAATATTGGACAAAGTCAAACATGCAGGCTACACCGGCCACATTTCATTGGAAGTTTTCAACCGGCTGTTCAAGGAGAGAACGGGCCAGTGTGAGCTTGTGGCTAGTGACGCCTTGAGGAGTTTGGTGTACCTTCAGGCGGTTTACAGTGACCAAAATGACGGTACCTCACATTTGCCAGATTTCAGTGTTTCCGCCATTTCTGGTCCACAGAAGTGCCACGACTTGAGTGACCTCACCTTCGGTTTTGCAAGCAATAACGATATCAAAAGTTTCAGGTTGAGATGCCAAAGGCTCGGGTACAAGAATTACGGATCCTTCATTCAAATCAAAACAGGAATCTGTCCAGGTCTGGCTTTGGTGGAAGTGCCCAGCAGATTGCAGTATAACAGGTACACGCTTTTTCTTCGGACAGTCTTGCAGATGGAGCCGATATACGAGCACAAGAACACAAAGACCAACGAGATCAACTTGCCTGTGCAGACCTGTTTTGGCAACAGAGATGAGCTGGTGTTGGTGACCTTGAAGGTGATGGCAGAGTAGATATAGAGAACAGGAAAGTCAGTGAGGAAAAAAGGGGAAAGGTGAAGAAGAGTGAACCGTAGAAGTGAAATTCAGAGTAGAGACATATCAAGGTTCGGATGGTTTTTGTTTTTTTGTTTCTGGTTTTGCCTTTCTGTTTCTGGTGCTTATGGCTTTGGGTGCAATCGGTTACACTCACCCGCGAATAACCGTGAACAGCCGCGAGCAACCGTATGTCCAGATCTCACAGCACTGGAATGGGAAGTTTTGATCTCAACTGCAAAATTCGTTTTGCAGGAAGTGCCAAAAAATGAGATCTTTCTTTTCTTCTCCAAAATTCATGAGGCACTGTTGAAACTATTGGACATTCTCTGGTCTAGTGGTTATCTCCATGATCTTCCCGAAACCCCAGATTTCGAGTCAAACAGACTGACTTTTCCTTCGAAGTTCCACAAACCAAAACAATTGCAGTACTTTCAAACGCTTTCCATCCACATTTTTCCAAATATGTTTGATCACATCCCAAATACCTGGGGGTGTCTTCCTTGTGATGTGCCTGCATACTCCTCTTCCCCACCATGCATGGGAAGTATAAGTACCACTGGATTCCCAACTGACTCACCAGGAAGTTTTTTCCCAGAATTTCCCAATTTTCCCCTTTAAAGATGCCAATTGACCTAAAGGAGATTGAGGAGTTCGCCGTGGAGCTCGCCGAGGCCGCAGGCAAGATCCTTGTTGAGGATTCTCAGAATAGAAATAAGATCAATGTGGATGACTTGAAGATCAAAATGAACACCGTGGACATCGTCACGGAAACAGACGAGAAGGTCGAGAAGTTCATCCACGCGGCCATCAGCTCAAAATACCCAGACCACGACTTTGTGGGCGAAGAACTGTACTCTGCAGGCGAAACCAGACGATACTTGGTCACAGACAAGCCAACGTGGGTGGTGGACCCGTTGGACGGCACAGTCAACTACGTGCACTTGTTCCCGATGATCTGCGTGCTGATTGGGTTTTGTTTGGGTGGCAAACCGGTTGCGGGGGCGATCCATGCGCCATTTTTGAATCAGACATATTCTGCCCACAAAGGAGGGGGAGCGTGGCTCAACAAACTGGTCCAGTTGCCCTTGCAGCGGCAGCCGTTACCGCCGCAGGCACCCAAGGGGTGTATTTTTGCGTGCGAGTGGGGCAAGGACCGGAGAAACATCCCCGAGCTGAACTTGTCGAGAAAAATCTCCAGTTTCGTCAACATGGCTGCGCAGAGCGGGGAAAACTCGCTCGCGGGAATGTGCCACGGTGTCCGGAGCATGGGCCTGGCGTCGCTCGACCTATGTTTTGTCGCCACGGGCGCTTTCGACATCTGGTGGGAAGGTGGATGCTGGGAATGGGATGTCTGTGCAGGGTTCATCATTGTGGAGGAGGCCGGCGGGCTAATAACGACGGCAAACCCGCCCGAGAACCGCGCGGAGATCCCCGAGGCTCAGTTGGGCGGCAGATTGTACTTGGCGGTGCGTGGAGCGATGGAATCGGACGGGGAAAGTTCGAGACAGGCCCAGGAGAGAGTTGTGAGGGCCGTGTGGGACCGCGTGCACGTTCTTGACTACGAAAGACCGCAATAAGAGAATTGTGATGAACAAGACACCAAATGACAAAAGAGTCTGGAAAATTAAGCCTTTCTGACATGATTTGCCTGGTATCATCTGGACAAGAAATAGAGACTGGAAGGAGGGACAGAAACGGCACGCGCCGCCACAAAACCTTGGAAAAATATAGACCTCCACAACAACGGGGAAACAAACTCAATCGAAATGTTTCTTGGTGATTCCATAGTTCTTTCTTCTTTTTGTTTTGGGTAATGGGTGCAACACTGCCTACCCTATCTTTTTCCTGTACACAGCACATTCCAAATCCGCCCTCAGATCTGATAACAACCTCTACCTACAAACCAACACCACCAACTTTTCAAAAAAAAAAGCAATTTCGTCTCTACATGAATAGCACTTACGGCTCAGACAACTTATACGAAAACGGCTGGGCCACGGAAAACGACAGCAACGCCCAGCTGGCCGCGCAATCGTACTCGGCTTTCCCGTCCTCGTCTACATACTTGACCTCACTGCAAT
Source organism: Sungouiella suratensis (assembly GCA_030566815.1). NCBI lineage: Eukaryota > Fungi > Ascomycota > Pichiomycetes > Serinales > Metschnikowiaceae > Sungouiella > Sungouiella suratensis. The sequence continues at coordinate 1,207,845 of JAKUAV010000002.1, read as the reverse complement.
TGCTCCACGCAGCCGACCAGAGCTCGCCAAAGTTGGCTGCTGGCATAAGCACAAACGTGCCTGACCATTACCGTACCATTTACGAGAAATTCCGCTCGAATTTGAGCTCCGTCAGCGAGTTGGAGGCCAATGTGTTTCAGCCGCTACTTGACGCCCATTTGCTCACACAACACCAGCTGTCTCGTATAGTCGACACGCTATACGACCACAATCTCTTGCCTGCGTCTGTCGAGAACAATTTCTTCCAGATTTTGGGACTCATAGCCTTGGAAGTCGATGTGGCTGGATCTGGAGACTTCGTCACTTTGCAATTCAAGCTTAATTCGGGCTATCCTCCGTTGCTGGCGACCGCAGTGAGTGCCATTTTGGATGGCAAACCGCTTTTGGACGAGCCCTCGGCGGCTACAGCAGAGTTGAATGACCCCTTGACTTCACAGCTTGCGTCTGCCTCGCTAGACGACCCGAACGCCGAGGACAACGACTGGGGAGCGTCCGAGGGGCTCTTGGCAGACCACTCCGCCCTTCTGATTGACCCGGACACGACAATCCCGGAGCTGCTTCACGTGAACGATTACCCTTATCTCAACAAGTACACCGCCGAGATTCGGGACAAATTCAAGCCGCTCGTGGGCCAGAACAATGCCATTAAGATCAAGGAGGTGCCCGAAAAGGAGGGCATTCTTTTTAAGCACATCAACTATGCAATCTCGCACGAGATCAAGTTGGGCATGAACGGCCCAGGAACTAAGAAAGTGATCCGCAGATACTCCGACTTCGCGTGGCTCTTGGAGTTTCTTTTGAAGAAATACCCATTCAGGGTCATCCCCGGCTTACCGCCCAAGAAATTCTCTGGTATGTGATTTCCCTTTTCCCGACTTTGCCAAAAACTATACTAACGGACTCAGTAGGAGCGTCCCCAGACTCGCAATTTTTACAGCGCAGACGCCGCGGCTTGCACCGCTTCCTCAACCAGTTGGTGAAACACCCCGTGCTCGTAGCAGAGCCCATCGTGGTGACGTTTTTGAGTGTGCCCACCGATTTGAGTCTGTGGCGCAAACAGGCACGTGTAGACTACTCCCTTGAGTTCAAGGGCGAGAAAATCCTGACGAACTTCATTAACTCGATCTGGCCGTCGGTTGGAGAGGAGTTCTTGCAGAACTGGAAGACCGCAGAGACGAACATCGCCAGGCTCATTGACACATGGACTAAAATGGTCATGTTGGTGGAGAGACACGAAAAGAGACAGCAGCAGATCGCGTGCGACAACAGCAAGTTCGTGGAGATGATCTCGCGCTTCACGCTGCTCGACGACACGCTCTACCCGCACAAGGACACGGAGAACAAAGTTATTCTGACCATGAACAAGGACGACACCAACTCCATCAACGACTCGCTTGTGTTTGTGTCGGACTTCTTCAACAAATCATCTACGCTTCTCATCGACGAGAGCTACATCATCAACACGACAGTCTTGGAGAAGTTTAAAAACTACTTGGACTACCTATACTCGCTCCAGGAGCTCTTTGAGCGTGCCAAGAAATTGCTGGTGAACCTGATCCCGCAGCTCCAGCAGAAGGTCGAGGAGAACGAGAAGAAGTACGAGCAGCTCAACCACGACGACGTGGACATCAAGGGCAGCGAGCTCGTGAAGCTCAGACAGGCCATCATCAACGACAAGCAGGAGATGTTCCAGCAGCTCAACAAGGACTGGCTCATCAAATCTTGCTGTTTTGAGGAATTCATCATGTTCCAGGAGACGCAGTTTCTCATTTCGGAGGCGTGGACCGACTGGTGCAAGGGCCGGAGCAGATTCCAGGAGAAGCTCACGGGGCTCTACTCAAACTTGAACGACGAGGTCGTGCCTGACATGCCGCTTGGAAGATAATGGTCAGGGAAAGAAGTGGTGGAATCTTCACCATCCTGACTCTCCTGGGTTTCGAGATCTTCCCATATCGGTGAGTTTCTCAGAAGACCCAGAGAGTTCCAGCCGGTCACTCTGGTCGTGACTTTCTTCTTGACTTGTGCTTCCCACGACAGAACCAACGCGTGCTGCTCCTTGACGTCGAGGTCCTTGTCGTAGTACTGTGTGTCCAACACTTTGGTGATGTTCAATTCTCTTTTGGCCTGCTGGAAGCGGTCGGTCCCGTGCAATCTGGCCAAAATCTTCCCAACTCGAATTCCCAAAGCGGCTCCCTCGGGGTATCCCGAATCAAAGCCGGATTGCAACCCCAGTTCCTGCGCTGCCGTGAGTCCATCGAGATATCCTTGGTTCACCTGGGCCCTTTGGCGGTCAGCGTGCTCCGAGACATTTTCGTCATCACTGGCCCAAACATCATCGTTATCAGTGAAATCTGTTTTTGGGAAAGTTGACAGAACTTCAGATTTGCTGGTGCATTGGCCGGTGCACGGCATTGAAAAGAATGGGTGCTAGTTATGAGATCGATGGGTTCCTGTGTGGAGGACAACCAGTTAGAAGTACAAGGGAGACTAAGAAAGTTGGAGCTCAGAAATTATGGAGAGGAAAAATCGGGCATATAAACCGATTTGGAACTCCAAAGTCAACTCGTGGAATTCGATTTGTCAGTCCATGTTATTCTTGCTTCCATTGATTCCGGCTGGCTCTTATCTCTGACTAATTGACCAGCAATCTGGGACTGCATACACTTTGCGATCTCACTTGGACACAACATGTCAAACTCACCCAATTGACCACTTTAGCATTAAAATTTAAGTTCAAGCATGAAATCGAACTTAGTCTTTCCTGACCCCAAGTCGAATCTCCCTCAAATTCGACTTAAGGTCCCTTGGTTGTAGCTTCCGGGGAGCCGTTCGCGTCACGTGACCCGCCCGCGACAACGAAAATTAGATAATCGCAATAGTGTTTCCCGGTACATCTACAATTGTCTTCACTAGCAGAACAAGTCGACCTTTTCGGGGCTTTTCACCTAATTTATTGAATTTCAAAACCTAATTATAAGCGGAATCGCGTTTTTCCCGCTTTCAAATACTTCAATTTCACCCGATTTGCTAGGTGCTGGAAACCTATATATAATTTGGGCAAACACAAGACAAAAGTTGAATTCTGTTCAGAAATCGAGCTTTTCATTCAATCCATCGTTTAATTCGGGTAAAGTTTGACTAGAGTCATCCGAAAACAAGCAAGCTTGCAGCTCAATTGTGTGTTTTTATTCTGTCGTTTTATCTCACAGTACACAAACCAGATAATCTACAAAAACTCACCCAAAAATGGCCGAGAACCTCATCACACAGGTCTCCCAGGACAGCTTGGGCCACCTTCCCTTGAACTACGAGGAGACCGACGGGCACATTGACTACAACTCCAGGATACATTTGAATATCCGCGGCAAGGACTTCAACATCACCAGAGACGAGCTCATGAGCTTGCCCGAGAGCATTTTGTTGCTGTTGTTCCCCAACGGTGTGTTCCTAGACTTGAGCGGGCAGGTGATCACCAACTTGACCGAGGACGACGTTGTTTTCGTGAATTTCGACCCAAACTGCTTCGAGTACATCTTGGGCACTTTCGGCAAGGCCCAGCAGGATCTCTTGGAGTTCTCCGGCACGCTCTCCCCGCAAATCTCGGCCACCAGCCGCCTAGACTCCGCCGCGTCCGTCTTGCAGTCCAAGCCGGCGATCATCGTGTTGAGGGAAGATTTGGACTACTACGTAATTCCACCGGTGGCCGGCTGCTCTGCGGATGACATCAAGCACTTGAAGTTGGAAGTGGGCGAGCAAATCATTGGCCAGAAACTCGTATTTTCTGGGCTCGGGTACGACCCGCACATGCCGCCCACCGTCGACCAGAACTTGGGCCCGGCTGAACAGCACTTGTTCGACATGTTGTGCACGTCCGGGTTCGAGCGCGGGCAGCTGTGGGGCAACCGGCTGATCGAGCCCGACCGGTGCGTTGTGCAGTCGTTGCTGTTGGTGCGGTTGGTCACAGCACAGCCCACGCCGCCCGATTCGCCTGGATTGAATCCTGTGGCGTCCAATGCGTCCGCGAGGTCACGCTCGCGGTCGAGAATCGCCACGTTGGCCACCAGCGCGAGCCGTGCGGCGTCGCGGTCGTTGTCGCGCGCGAGGAAGGCGCCCGACGCCAACTACACGAAGTTGTTGCTTTTCTGGAGGAAGCCCGCGAGAAAGTGCTGGTGGGCGAACCAGGAGCTCAGCGTGGCGACGGCGGGGCTGAGTCTCGCGAAGTTGGGCAAGGAGGTGAACGTCAAGATCCACGTGCGCAGAGTGTGGACGTTGGAGTTGTCGGTGATCGGAGTGCAGTAATGTAATGTGTGGGGATAGAGTGTAGTAGGAGGTGAGGGGAGGAACAGGTATTACAAGATGGGGATGAAGCAAGCAGAACAGCTGAGAAACTTTTTTTGAGTGAGTGAGATTTATCACTTGCCTTTTCTTTTTCAGTGTTCTTTTTTATCGACATTATCCTTTTTTAATTTGTTTCTTTGTCGATTTGCTCTTTTTCTGCTCGAGTTTCCATGGGTGCGAAATTATGCCATACTGAAATGTCTATAGAGAAAACCAGGCTCACTGCATTATACTTTGTACGATAATTTTTTTCTTTTTTCTTTGTTTGAGAGCCAAACAACATGACCGTCAAGATGGAGACCATTGACGAATTTGAGTGTGAGACCAGCGCAAACATGAATGCCCCGGAGGATTCCTCAAGGGTTCTCCCACCTGGATTTGACCCGCACATCAAAATCAAACAAGAGGATGACGACCGGGCCACGCCGAGACCTGAGGAAGTGAAAATTAAAATCAAAAGAGTCCAAAGAGTCAAGGCAGAGAGGAAAATAGCTGAGAAGGTCAAGTTGGCTGGGGATGGCGATGGCAAATGCCACAAAAGCACTGCCAGGCGGAAGCTGGAGGTGAGAAAGAAGAAGCTCGCGACTCTGCTCAAGCAAAGACAGAACCCGCAAATGAAGCCAAAATTCGAGACAAATGATGACTTGAAAAATTGTGGGAACTCTCAATGTGCTGACAATTCCCGTGATTCTGGAAATTCAGCAGAGTCCAAAAATGACGAACACACCACCAATTCGCAGCCAAACACACAGGACCCTGAGGACCCTGAGGACCCTGAGGACCCTGAACAGCGCAAAGTAGAGCTCGAAAGGCAAAGAGACGCTCTTTGCGCCAGAGTCCAGGCCAAGTTCAACGAGATCGACGAAAAATTCAAAAGTCTGATCTTGCAGAAATCTTTGACCATGTCTGACCTTGTTACTGAGGCACAATATGAGCTCGTGAAGGTCGCGGAGGGGATGAACGAGAAAGTCCTTGACATCTGCCGCTCAGTGTTGGTACGCTGTATTGAGTCGCTAGAGAGGTACAGAGACCCATACAAAAAGCTCTTCTGCCTGATTTGAGACAAGCGGGAATATCAGATACGGGGAGCTTGTTTGGCTTATATTGTCGGACTCTTTTCGATATCTCCGACACTCTCATTGTGGTTATTGACTGCAAAAAGGTCGAGACTAGTCAATTGGCTCCACTATCAAGGTTTTTGAGCTTTCATTTGAAAATCATCTGGGAGAATCTGTGAGAATCTGAGAGAATTTCGGAGACCCTGGGAGAACCTGATGGAAGGAATTAGTCTCCTATATTGGAATTCGAGAAAAAGAAACTTTGGTCTTGTGGATCTACTATTTAGGCGCGCAAACATTTTGTTTACCTCTCTCTTTTCTTTCTACAATAGAACTAAATTTAAATTGAAACACAAATTGTAAAAGTTTAAAATTTATCATGTCTCACTCGGTATCTGATATCGAGCAATCTCAGGTTTCAAATGTGGAATCTGCGGCTATCCCTTCGTTGCAACAGGCGCAAGGAGGTAACCCACAAGGAGGTAACCCCCCACCCACAAGGAGGTAACCCGCAAGGAGGTACCCCACAGGAGTTCGAAGATCTCATTCCGCCTTTGCCAGTTCAACCTCAGGTCCCCATGACCCTCGAGGAGAGTGAATTATACGCGCAGACTCAATTCTACGATCGTATGCGTACCTTTACGCCAAGGATTGTCAACGTTGGGGAGTCACTCTTGGCATCAAGAAGGAAAAACTTTGACCAGTACATGGATATCTACAACGAGGCTTGCCGTAACTTCGCTGAGTTGACGGCTCAATTGAGGGAGCGGGGAGCTGACGCGGGCGTGACGAGAAGAGTACTCTTGAACTCTCTCGACGTTCTTCGCAGTGAGTATCATTTTCATGTGAACTCGATTTTGAACCAGCAGCCCCGTCCTACCTCCAGTCCTGACATTTTGTTTTTGCAAGACTGGCCAAATGGTTATGAAGACACGGAAACCGCAGGTGAAACCTTTAGGGAAGCCTCTAGGGGAACCTCTAGGGGAACCTCTGGTGCTGCCGCTGGTGCTGGTGCTGATTTGCGCACCCAGTTTCACTGAAGGTAAAATTGCTAAAATCGCCTGCTGGATTACAGGCTTCAATTCATGCTATATATATTCTAATGCTAATTTGCTTCAATGATATAGACTAGTGTGTGGATGCAAAAACATCCGGACAAGCTATCTTTCATTGTACTCGTCTCAACGAAACTTGATGGAGACAAATTGGTGGATGTATCACAAAAACCCCTATTTATCATTTGCCATCTGGAAGATTCCAGCAAGAACTGGATGGGAGATTTGAGAAAAAAAAGTGAAGTTTAAAATCCACATTGACTAAATGCGCGCACTAATTCACATTTCCTATCTTTCAATAGTAAGGTAAGTTCACTGTAACGCACTGAATTGAACGCATCAGTGACTCAATTACTCTCCGGCCCACAATTATCACCTCTGTCAGACACTCATATGAACATTGTTTAGAGTCAAGTCAGATTTAATGTTTGGCGTTCTAAGTTCGTCTGACTGTTTCATCCGTCTAAACTTTCCTTACATGTCAAATATGGCATAACATTGCAGAGCCTTCACCACATGAAGTCAGAATAAAATCTTGCCAAAGTGTCCATACGAACTATCCCAATGAGCAATCTGTCGAGCGAATGCAAGCCTCGGGCCAACAGGAACGTCACGGCCAACAGAATTACTGCAAGCAAGATATTCAAGAACACCCGCAAAACCGATGGCACTGGACAGCATAGGGAATCCACAGATACAAGGTCAACACGGCTGCAAATGAGACTTAAAGAATTGGAGATGAAGAAACAAACGGTGGACAAGTTTCTCACACAGATGAAGGAAAGGCAGGCAGCCAAAAGTCTGGAGACTACAGACAAACAGACGACATCAACAGAGCTGTCCGAGGCCAGCTTTCAGCGCATCCGAGAGGTGCTCTCGAGCTACGTCTCTCAGTTGGTGAGCATGAACCAATTCAAAGCTGAGTGTGACTGTCTGCTCCGGTTCGAGCTATGTAAGCTAGTTTCAGAGGCCACACTCGTCAATGTGGAAGCAAAAGCTCAACTACTCCGTATGGTGGACGACATGAGAGACGGCGAGTCTGTATATATGCGTGAGGTGTTGGAGGCGTCTGTCGACAAGCAAATTGCTGGCATCGCGAAACACAAGGCGTACTTTCTCGACTTGTAGTCTGGAAAGAGACTTTTGGCCGGTGGCTGCGAAAAGAAGACATGGCATTGGGCTGGCTGGAGGAGAAATGTGGGCTGAACTCTTGACATGGATTCACTGGGCAGACCAGTTTTGGATGAGATGGGCTCGACTTTTCGGTGAGAATTGAATGTTTCGGGAAATTTCAGTTGATGAGCTTAAAGTGTTCGTCGCACCCAGAATGTACCAATCACTGGAGTTACAGACAATTCAGTCGCCGGGCCAATTTCGAGGTAAATTGTGAGATTCTCAAACTCGAGCTATCTGTTCTTCCAATTTTTTCTCCATTGCTACTGAATTCTGGGGTGGTTTGTCGAAACTCACATTGACTCTATTCTCGTGCTAGTTTAGACCAGTCCAGTGCAACAGTCAATGCAACAGTCAATGCAACAGTCATGGGCAGGAGAAAAACAAATAAATTGCTAGCGAGAAACTCAATTCAGTCAAAATTTCCCCCATTCGAGTCACACAAGGAAAAAAATTACATCCCACTTTTCCTATTTTCCTTCCTTGTTTCTGTTCCTCTGTTCCTCTGTTCCTCTGTTCCTCTCTTCCTCTCCTGTACCTAACCACGCGTTCCTACCAAATCTCAACCTCACCAAATTCCAATCACCAAATTCTACACCCGCCACGAAAAACCACACACAGAAATGTCATACGAGCAGGAGAGACTCGACCACACGCCGTGGGTTGAGAAGTACCGGCCGAAAAACTTGGACGACGTCGCGTCCCAGGAACACGCGGTCAAGGTGTTGAAGACCACCCTAAAGCTGGCAAACTTACCCCACATGCTTTTCTACGGGCCGCCGGGCACAGGCAAGACGTCGACGGTGTTGGCGTTGGCCAAGCAGTTGTATGGGCCCAGGCTATACAAGCTGCGCGTGTTGGAGCTCAACGCGTCCGACGAGCGCGGCATTTCCATCGTGCGGCAGAAGATCAAGAACTTCGCCAGACTCACCGTGTCGAACCCGACGCCCGAGGATTTGGCCAACTACCCGTGTCCGCCATACAAGATCATCGTGTTGGACGAGGCGGACTCCATGACGAACGACGCGCAGTCGGCGTTGCGGAGAACCATGGAGACGTACTCTGGAGTGACGAGATTCTGTCTCATTTGTAATTACATCACGCGGATTGTGGACCCGTTGGCGCTGAGGTGCTCGAAGTTCCGGTTCCGCCCGTTGGACAACGCCAACGCGATGCTGCGGTTGCAGTATGTGGTGGAGCAGGAGAAGGTGGACATTGAGCTGGAGAAAGTTCTCGATGAAATCTTGGCCGTGCTGGGCGGCGACTTGAGAAAGGCAATCACGTACTTGCAGCTGGCCACGAGGCTCAGCTCGGTGTTGCAGGGCGAGGCGATCTCGGTGGCTACGGTGCGGGAGATTGCGGGGGTGGTGCATGGCGATTTGATGGAGCTGATTGTGGAGACGATCAGGACGAAGAACACGCGCGCCATCGCAGACAAGGTGCACGAGGTAGTGCTCCAGGGCTGGAGCGCGCAGCAGGTGGCGGACCAGTTGCATGACTTGTTCCTCATGGACGACGCGTTGACGACGACGGAGAAGAACGCCATTGCGTTGGAGTTCTTCGAGACCGACAAGAGGCTCAACAGCGGCACGGACGAGCACATCCAGTTGTTGAACTTGACGTTGAAGATCTCCGCGGCGCTCGCGTGAGTGGATCTGGTGGTGGTATATATAAGAGACGAAAGCACGGAACATCAACAATGCATTAAACCAAAAGAGCTGACCGAAAGAGCTATTCGAATAGGTCGGTACAGAACCAACACACCTTCTTCCGTGAAGGCTTGAGCTAAACTGAACATTATCACCCACATCAATTCTGCAGGGGCTGCGGAGGCTGTCTCAAGTGTGGAGGGAATCCCTGTCCCCCTTGAGCTTGGGCATGCGGTGCTCCCTGTGCACCAGCCTGTGGTCCACCTGGCGCTCCCTGTGCTGGTCTCATGCCTTGAGGTGGGTACATGTAGTACTGCGGTGGGAACTGACCCATTCCTTGAGGCGCCTTTTGCCAGTTTTGGTTGAGACCCTGCGAAGCTGGCCCGCCCTGCTGGCCTGGCAAGCCTGGTGGACCCTGTTGCACCTGTCTGGCTCCGGCCTGAGGTTGAATCTGGAACCCCAAGCGACTCTGAGGTTGTTGGCCTGTTTGCCCTGGTTGTCCAGGTTGTCCGGGCTGCCCAGGCTGCCCAGGCTGTCTCAACGCAGGGTTCATTCCAGGTGGCAACATCCCGCCTTGGTACATGCCTGGTGGTGGTGGCCCGTATGGGTAGTATTGGCGAGGAACTCCCTGGTTTGGCACACCTTGGCCTGCAACACCAGAGCTTTGACCGGGTGCACTTGGCCCCTGTCTGTTCTGCGCTTGCTGCTGTTGTTGTGGTTGTGGATGTTGTTGCTGTTGTTGCTTGAGCTGCGGAGAGCCGGCCTGTTTGTCCGCAGGCTCGCTCTTCTTCATCAACGAGAGAAAGAACGAGTCGTTGTTTGCTGGCGGCATACCCAAGCCGGGCGGCCCCTGCATTATGGGGCTCTGGCCGCTGAACTCGCCCGATAACTGCTGTGGAAGAGGCTGGCGGCCCATGTGAGGCAACTGGTGAGGCTGGCGAGGCGGCTGCTGGCTCTGATGAGGGAGATGCTGCCCCTGGTGGAGCTGTGCCGGCTGCTGGCGGTCTGGTGTCTGTGCCTGCATTGGCGTGGGTGCCTGTTCAGCACGCTGGAGACCTGCGGGTGGCGCCTGTCTCTGTCTTGCTGGCTCGTTCTGGCCAAAGAACCTCAGGCTGTGGTCGCCCTGTGAGTTCACGCTCGTGGTGCTTGCGGATGCCGAGGGCACGCTGGAGGGCACACCAGAGGGCTTATCATCGACTGGCGAGGCGGTGCTCCCACTGAAGAAAGACGAAAACCGCGAGCTCTTGGCCTCGGCGGCGCTCTTGGCAGACTGCTGCTCTGGCACGTTCTTGGGCTTCACAAATGAGAAAAAGCTGTCCACCTCGTTCAGCTGCGCCTGTCCCGCGGCGTCTCCGTACTCCTCCTCGTGGTTTCTGCGCTCCTCCTCCCTCATGTGCTGCTTCCACCGCTCAAAGTCCTCCACGGTCAGGCCCATGTCCATCTTGAGGTCCTGTGTGAGGTCCGACGAGTCCCACTCCGGCGTGCCTTCGTCGGCAGTCTCGCCTAATAGTTGTGAGATCTTTTCCGAGGACAAGGAGTCGATTTCAGACAGCTTCAAGAAGCCGGCTGGTTTGCGCTCCCACGAGAGCGTGTTGCCGCCAAAATTCTGCTGCTGATTGTTTTGGTTGTTGTGGCGGTTCTTCCGTCCTCCCTGGTTGCGGGGCTCTCTCCCCTGGTGCTGTTTCGTAGGCTTTGTCTGCGCCTTGGATGCCCAGAAAGACTGGTCAGGGAGCCTCGATTGGTCGAATTCCGCAACACCAGGACTCGATCTGAGCTCAAGCAAGAACTCAATGGAGTAAACACGTGACTGGTCGGCTTTGGCCGCGGGAACAAAGCTCAGAATTGACGTGTGTCTGAGCGACAGCAGAGCGGGCGACAAAAGCGAGTCGCCGTTGCTGGAATCGAGCTCGGGCGTCAGTTCTCTAGCAGCATTGGCCATGGCCAGGTCAAGCAACTTCGAGAGGGCGTTTCCCGGCTCCAAACCGGTGGCGGTCCCTGAAGTTTGAGCATTATACTGGTACGCGGCTGAATTGTCGGAAGTCTTGCCCGAAATGGACAAAATCGACGAATCTATAATTGCTGGATCCAGGAGTGGCTGCTGTGACATTGAAATTTAGTTGCTGGCTCAGTTTAGTGCTTGAACTAGAGCTGTTACTGGATCTTGGAAGTCTGGGGCAAATGTGTGATCAAAAGTATGGAATTGATCAGGATCGGAATAATTGAAATTGGCCAAGCGGAGAAACCTTGGTGTTGATGACTAAGCAAGGAAACGATGAGTAAGAAGTTTCTTTTTAAGTGGTCAAGATTGGGGGTAGTTGTAGGGTTGCAGCATGAGCGAATGAGGAATATGACAGAGGGTCGTGCGCGGCCCAAAACACCTTGGGAATTGCAGTGGTCAGCAAGGACATTTGTGAATTTGATGATAATTGAGGGTTAAGCGCTGGGATGAAGATTGCGGAAGTCTTCTTTATATAAATCCTTTCTATTTATTTTCAAAATTCTCTTCAGTGTCAATTTGAGTGTGGGTGCAAAATGGAAGGTGTGCACTCAACAGGAGGAACCTTAGCTTGGGCCAAGATCAAGGCGGGGACTCGAAATCGGGAAGATTGAGTTCTGATATGTGAGCACGAAAGACGGAAATCAACCAAAAACCATTTGTGAATTCCACTTTCAGTGCTCAAGAAATGAAGTTATGCTGGCTGGTGTAAGTGGATCTCCAGTATAGAGGAGATGCATAGCAATTATGTGGTGAGTGAGAAGATTTATTGGTTTTGAGAGTCCACGAGTGACATTTGAGAAGACTAATCAAGCGACCTGGCACTCTTCACTAATGAAAGACAGTTCCTTTTTAAATTTTGCGATTTCCTCAAAAATTGGATTTTTCTCGTGGAATTGGCTTCTTCCGGTATTCTCACTCTTGTCAATTTTGTATTGGATAATGGGAAATGCACTCCACCATCTGGGACACCCGAAATCCACCAAAAAAAAAACTATTTCTCTTTCTTGATCAACTCACCAAAAAAAAAATACTTCTCGCTATTACAGGATACGTTGTTATTAGCCACTCTCGCCTCTTTATTACTATGTAGATATATGCTGTTATGGCTCTCAATCAAGCCATCCTCACTCAAAGTGGATTAGGGTAACAAACGAGGCAGGTGACTTCACCATGCAAAATAATAAACAGCTTCACACCACTTAGGAAGCCGCTGGATCAGCAGGGCCCAATTTATAGACCAATTTGGTGATCTCGACTCCAAACTGCCTTTGCATGTAGCCAATGTATTCATCCCCGGAACGAAATACAGTCAACTCAGACATGCCGTCCAAATAGTAGACTTCGCCAGTCGAGTCAATGCAAACCACCAGAGGCATTTCCGGTTGCGTGGGCCCAAACCAGACGTTATTCCAAAGCTTGAAACCCTCCAACCCGACGAAATCTTTTGCATGGCGTTGGTACAATGGGATTTCTCTCACGACTCCGTTTGGCATAGTCACATCCACAAGGATCGTTTCGAAGGGCACACTCGACACCGGGTAGGCCGCAAGCCGTGAAGCATTGGCCAACCTTGTATCCTCGTACAACTTCCTGAGTTCCTCTGCGGACATCTGGAGTGTGGATTCGTTTAGGCCATTTCCGACGGGAGACACGTCCATGTCTGAGCCAGATTGCAATGCACTCTTGTCCTCGGAGTCAAGTGACATTGGTGAGCCAGAATCTGTGGAATTTTGGCCGGGAGAGTCGAGGTCCATCTTGAAGTCAGCTTCTGTTTCCTCAGTGGCATCACCCAATCCGAACTTCATATACTGAGAGAAGAAGTCTTGTTCACTTCTCAAAGAAAGCGAACCGAACTGATAAGTCACAGCAGCACTTGCCTCCAAGACCTGGGCGGGAGTCGGGGCGTCGGGCTTAAATTCCGAGCCAATATCATTGCTGGCCTCTTCGGAATACCTCCTCAAAGTTTCGACGTGGCCCTCCAAAATTGGGTCAGACGTAGTCTTCGCGACTCTCATCATTAGACACAAAAGCCGTGGGTTCTGGAGATGGCCACCCGTATAGTCACGGGCCTCCACGACTCTTCCAGCCCTCCACAGTTCCGGACCACCGCTCAAATTCGAGGTGGGGCCATAAAAATTCTCATTCTGGTCCAAATGGGTGGTGGTGAGTGCCTGCGAAATCTCTGATATGACCAGGGGATGGGTCTGCGAATAAGCAAGCTGTGAAGCTGAATTTTTTGTGGTAGTCAACAGCGAGGTGGTGCCCAGAGCCCAAGAGCTTTTGGCATTCCCGCCTTTCTTGTTTCTGTTTTCGTTTTTGCTCACAGTGTCGAAAACAGAAGAAGAGTTAAAATGTGGAATTTGGTACAAATTGGCTGCGAATTCTCGAAAGTGCGCGAGATCCTCCATGGTCTCCAGCACTAATCCACTCTCAATGTCCAAGAACGCCTGCAATCTCACTTGACGAAACTCTTCATCGCTATAAACCTTGTCGTCGATTTTTGAGGTTGGCTCATAAGAATTTTTGAGACTGTTAATTTTTTCCGCTTTGATTAGTTGACTATCCATGCCCCCTGAGAACATCTGACTTGTATAGGAACCTCCATGCGGGACATTCATTTTGGATTGGGACAAATGAATAGTTGAGAAACTAAATGGAATAGCAATTGGCTGCGCTTTTGGCACTTGGCGGCTCTTCTTGACTTCCTATTTTTAATGGTGGTTGGGATTTTCATCCTCCTCCTTTATTCTCGCGCACTCACTTTATGCTACGCACTCCCTCTGGTTATTCCTGCCTCACATTGCTCACGAAGAGTCAGGCAAAATTAAAGTATGGCATTAAAAAATTGGAAGGTACTTATGCGTTTTATCAATGCTTCCATGATCGTCTCACCCGATTTTTGTGACTTAAATTGCTCCTCTTTAGGCCATAACTCTTTGATCAGTGTCGACTGAGATTTTCGCAGCCTAATTTGGAGGAACCGACGAGAGAGCGCACAACACGACTGAGATTTCTTCTTCCTCTCCTCCATAGTTTCTTGTGCTCAGCTTTACTATTACTTCTCCTATCTCCTTATTATTTCCTCTTTCTTCTCTTCTTCTCCTCCTAAATCTCCTAAAACAAGCATATATTGACAGTCAATGTCTTTTGAACTAAATCTAACTAACGGCCACCGCGAAATCACATCTAAGCGCTGATGATGTTGCTGGAGCTCAGGTAGGACGCCTGCGCAATCGAAATCAGCTGGTCGGTCAAGTCGTAGTACACATAGGCGTTTCTCAAAAACGCATCGCCCAAGATGAACACATTGTCCTGGTAGTACGTGAACCCCAACATGCACGTGTCGCCCTGGCGGGCAATGGCGTCCGCGTACGAAAACTTCACCACGTTGTTGCCGAAGTTGATCGAAATGTACTTGTCGGTGGGCTGGTCGCAGCTCACGATTCTGTAGGTGATGGACCCGTCGGTGTACAAAGTGTGGGGGAACTGCTCGTCCAAGTAGTCCTGGACGTTCTTGGGCACGAGCCCCAACGAGGTGCCGGAGTCCAACACGAACGGCTGGTTCAACGTGAACAGCTTGCCGTTGATCTCGAAAGTCTCGACGTTGGCGAACAACCCGGGCCCGTTGGAGGTGTCGATGGGGTACTTGGTCAACTCGCCCGAGTACTTCTCGGTGTCGATGCCGCCGAAGATGATGGAGCCCTTGGCCTCGGCCTCAGACCCCAAGAAGAGCGAGTACGACGCCTTGGGGGTGATTCCTGCAGCCTGCAACGCCCATGGCAAGTTGTTGTACTCGATGGAGGCAGCCTCGGTGTTCCTGTCTCCAACACCCAAGATACCTGCTCCGCCGGTGGTTGTGGACAGCACCGACGCAAACTGGAAGTTGTCCAAGACCGGCTTGGCGGTGTCGAAGCGCAAGGTGTCCAAGTAGTACTCGCCCAGGGACCCGGACTGGTCCTCGTACGTAATGGAGAAGGCCTCCCCGGTGTCCTGCGCAGAGGAGGAGGTCAGTGGATCGTAGGAGCCAGAGCCAGAGTCCTGGTCAACGACCCACAAGTCCAGCGAGCCTGTATCCAAGGACACCGTCACCTTCTGCTTGTTGGAGCCCAAGATCACGTCCAAGTTGTAGCTGGCGTCCTGGTAGTCGTAGATGGTCTCCGGGTACGCTCTCTTTGCCTTTTGCGCGCGCAACTTGTGCACCTCGCGCCAGTACTCACGGGCGGTGACGTTGCCCACGGTCTTCAGCACCTCGAAGTCGAGCTTGAGAGGAGCAGGCCCGTCTCTGGCAGCAACGCCGAGCTGCTCGTGGAGGGGAAGCGCCACACCCTGGACGAGGGCCAAGGCAAGGGAGAAGATGGTGAATTTGGAGAGCATCAGGAAAGTTCTGGTTGTTGTTGGTTTTTTGCTTTTGCTATCTGTTGATTTTTGATTTTCCTTTTGGCTGCGAATCGGCACGTATTTATAATTTCCTCGCAGTTGGCTTCCACGAGTGGCCTGGCTGCCGTGGGTGGCCTGGCTCTTGTGGTTATGTGCTTATTGCGCTCGGAAACTTTTGGCTGTGAAAAAACGCGGCAGGTGGAATGAGATAAGGAAGGACCAGGACAACAAACAGGAACAGGACGTGGGGGAGAGAGAAGGACGAAGAAGTTCAGTTTGGGTGTTGAGAGTATACCAAGTTTTCTTCTTTTTTTTCTTTATTGATTTATTCCATTTTAATTTCTCTTGTTCACTTAGTCTGGCTGCCCAGAGCTGTCATTTCTTGACACATTGCCAAGCCCCAGGCTGCGATACTATCAGTGTGGCAGCTGCGCAAATGCGGCCCAGGGCTTCGAACTGCCTGGATGTTGCAAAAGGGGAAGGAAACAGATTGGAAAGGAAGGGACAGAAAGAAAAGAGAGTAAGAAAAAAAAAAGAGCTGCAAATTAATTCACGAGTCGCTCAATTGACAGAGACAAGTGATCTTCTCCTTTTCTCATTCACATTGCACTTCATGATTTTTTTAATATTTCCCTGTCCTTCCTTCTTGTGTTTCCCTCCCCATGGTTTCGCGATCGTGGAATGTGTGAGCCCTGATGAAACGGCCATTCGTACGGCACTGTTTATTTTTGGCATGAGATCAAGGCGAGTTCCGAGGCTAACTGTGAGATTCTCGAGCTATGGGGAAGTTTAGCCGGAAAGGGGGGCGGCCTTTTGTCATACGGCACTGGGGTCTGGTCAATTGCAACAAATCATGACAAAACTGTGACAAGTGCGACAATGGACAATGGTGTGGCTGACCAACATGGAGTGTGAAAAATGTGAATAATGTGAATAAAAGGTGTTTTCCGGGGAAAATAAGAAAAGCCGTGGGGGTCGTAACGTGGGCCGTAATTGGATGAACTCAGGGATAATATTGAACGTGAAGATTCACCCTGTGGCTTTTCTGAAATTCGGGGCTGAACTCGGGCTAGAAAGTCACTATAATTAGGCCGCGCTCGGAATAACTCAATGATACAGATAAGAGGGAAGTGAAGTGGGAAGTGAAGTGAGAAAGGCAATGACACCACAATGGAGAAATGAGAAAATGGGAAAGTGAAATTGAAATGGGAGAATATTTGAAATCAGATCGCTAGTGTAGAATCTCCATAGTCAAATTATCATCAGAGACTCACTTCTAATTCTGATAATTCCACCACTTTTCTTCCTCTATAAGTGTTTATTAATACATGGTAGAAGCAATCTCGTTAGTCGTCTCTCAGTTGCTCTCAGTTGCTCTCAGTTGCTCTCAGTTGCTCTCAGTTGCTCTCGGTCGCTCTCGGTCGCTCTCGGTCGCTCTCACTCGTCAGTTCTGCAAAAATGGCAAGTTCAACTTCTTGATCTCGCGGCACATGACAAACCAGTCAATCTCCCGCATCGCCGTCTCGTGCTTCTTTGCCCGCTCCTGCTCCTCCCACTTGAACAACTCGTACATGAACCGCAAGTTGGGCTGGATCACAATGTTGAGCCTGCGCACACGCACGTAGAGGTACGCCTTCGGCAAATTGAGTCCGAGCCGTCTCATCACCTCGGCAATCACCACTGTGGCGGACCTCAGCACGCCCACACGGCAATGCACCAAGATCTTGGTGTCCCCGCCGGTTTTCCTGTACTCTGCGTCGATCTGGGCCAAAATCTGCGGCAACGACTTGGTGAGCTCGTCAATGCCGTCGTCCTGCAAGTTGTTCACCTTCACCACAGACTCGACGGAGCACGTGCTATTGTTCTTGTTGTAGCTCGTTGGCTTGGGCGTGATGCTGAACACCTCGATGTTGCCGTGGTCCATCTCGTCCACGATGATGTCGTGGTTGTGCTGGAACTTGTGCCCGTTGAGCCAGTCGAGCTCCTCGCCCACGGAGATGACTTTCTTGACCCCGAGTTTGGTGAGGAGTGCCAAGTTGTTTGCATGCCGGAGCAGGCCCAAGTACAAGTACGGCAAGATCCTCGAGGGAAACAGGCCCTCGACGTCCTCGACCCACGACCTGTCCAAGAAACTCAGCGTGTCGTTCAAGTCTTCCTCATCTTCTGTGTCGGAGTCCAGGTCCGAGTCCAGGTCGTTGGCGATGTAGCCCAAACGGAGGTTTTTCGGAATCCCCTTTGCTGCGTTCAAGGACGAGCTTGTGCTGGACACAGAACAGCTCCTGCCGAGAAGCAAGTCGTTGATCTCCTGACAGGTGGTGTGCTCTGGACTGGCCCACGTGACCGCCACTTTCTCCGGGCTGAACTTGCGCAAGAGCACCTCCAACTTGCGGAGCACAAGCACGTCGCTGTTGAAGATGTAGAAGGGCCGGCCGTAGTCCTTGTGCAAGCGGAGCATGGCCTCCTCAAGTGAGATATCCTCGGCGTATATGAGAAAGCAGAAGAGCAACAACGACAGCTCGGTGTATCCGTCGGAGCAGTAGATCAAGGAAGCCAAGCTTCCGTCTGCGACCAGCGACGAGTAAAGGTACAAGAGCTTGCACGTGTTGACGATGCTCATCAAGTTGTCCTGCTTGCAGTCGCCAAAGCCAATGGACCCGGACGAGGGAAACTCCAAGTGGACTATCTCGTCGACGTCCTCGGCGCGGCGCGAGCACAACGTGTACTTGAAGAGCAAATCTGCCAATGTTTCCGCATCGGGGAACCGCGCGTCGTTGTGGCAGTGCACAAACAACTTCCAGTGGGCTCTGGGAGGCGGGAGCAACGAAAGAAGCAGTTCATGGGAAGCCACGGGCTCGGCGGTGAGCGAGGAATTGGCGGGATCGCAGTAAATGTGGCCATTTTGGGATAGACCAGTACCACTATGTTCCGGCTCAATCTTCACGTCCACAGACTCCTCACTCACGCCCTCCTGCGCTTGCCAGTAGTGCATCATGATCTGGTGGTCCCAGATGTTGCCCAGCCACACGTTCTTGAGTAATCTAGTGGCTGCAGACATCCGCGTGGTCTCGACTTTCTCCTTGACCTGGTAATCAGCATCCCACACGGAAAAAGTGTCTGCCGAGAGCTCCACCATGCTGTGGAGGGTGAGCTGGGTCTTCTTCTGGGCCTCTGTGCCACTGAGCGCCGTGGTGTTGTCCCGCATGGTTGCAAGCTCTGTGAAGTGCAGTAAGTCTTGAGTTTTCGAGCTGAGCAAGAATACGTTGAAGTCTGGGGCACTCGTGTCGCTCATCTGGGCAAGCCGCAAGAGCCTGGCCACAGATTTGCACTTGCATTTGGTCATGTGATCTGGCCCTGAGCAGTAGACAACAAAGTCAGAGCACTTGGCCAGTTTGGCGACCTGAATATGGAAATTTCTCAAAGATACTCCACGGTCTGGGTCTAGGTTGAGCAAGACAGGCACGTGACCGGTATTGAAGCAATCCTGGGCAAGCAAAGACGTCAATTCATCGAGTCTCTCCGTTCCCGGGAACGCCTGCGCCACAAGTTGCCGGACCCTAGCCACAACTTCCAGTCTGGAGTGTTCTATGCGCAGCAAGATCTCGTCCATCGCCACAGTATTCCTCAACACCTTCTCTTCCGGCTTGCTCTGCTCGTTGCGCTTGTCAAATCCGCCAGTATCGCTGCTCTCCACGCACATGATGAACCGTGCACTTTGTGGTGTGCCTACTGCGGCTTCAAAATCAACCACTCCGCCCGCGGGTAGCCGCCCAGACTGCAAAATCTGCTGTGAGATGAAAAATGAGCGCTGCGTGTAATTGTCCTGGTGCAATCCGTGGAGCCAGGGGAACATGTGGCTGGTGGGAGGTAGGGGTCTGTTGAAGTACCATTTGAGAACAACAGCAAGCTGCGGTAGCGTGATGGAGCGCACGTTGAAGGGGAACTCGGGCAGCTCCGGCTTGTTGATCGGGCTCAAGTGGTTTTTGAAGAAGATCAGCGACGAGTCCAACGGCAGAACGGGCTCTTTGATCAGATAATTGAATAATCTGTCCAACACAGAAACCGTCAGCAGATGCGAGGATGTAGACGACGTAGACAGCGTGGACAACGCCAGGGACATTTTCGTTCCCAGTACATTGACTTTCTTTGTTTTCGTCGAGATCTGGCCGCACACCTCGCACTCGTCGTCCTGGTTTTCCTGTTTTTCCTCCGAAATCGTCACGGCGTTGTTTGTGGTGTTGAAGCTCTCGAACCGCGCTCTGAACCGGTCGCGCTCGTAGATCATGTCGTTCAGCGTCAGCAGCAGCCGTTTCAGCTTCCCCGAGAGAATTTCAAGCGGCTGGTCGGAGGTGTCTCCATTTTCATCCGACAGCAGCTCGTCGCTCTTGTCGACGTCGTCCGTGCACGAAACGATGATGTTGTGTTTGGACGGCAAGATGTTTGCAAAGGACCCGAAATTGGCTCCGCCCACCGACGGCACCAGCAGCAGGAGCCGGTCAACTATAGAAGTGTCCAGTGGAACTTGGAGGAGGGACTCGTCAGTGAAGGAGACGATCCTCGGGATCAAATTGCACTCGGAGTGGATGTTGGGACCGGGAGGCGGACTGGCCGGGCTGGGCGGCACAGACACGGCGGTCTGCTCCGTCAGCGTCATTGTGTTGTAGATTTTTCTTTTATATGGTCAGATTAGGTGGAAACACTTGAGATGGTATTGGAATTCGGGTACTTCCGCTGGAATTCGGGAGTTTCTTTTGCGTTTCCGTGAATTTCCAGGTGACGGTTTCACTGTGAGTGTCGAAATCTTATCCTGACTTTGCTTGCTTTATCTTATCTGGGAATGTGTTTCACAGTGAGGTGACGTATTTCCAAAGCTAAAACACAGAGCGCAAATTGTTGACTGGAGATGCTGACAACTCGTGGTTGAAGAAATCCCTTGTAGCTCGTAAATAAAAAAAGAATCTCTAAACTGAAAATCTGAAAATCTATCAAGATTAAGTAGCCGGTGGAAGTGGGAGATAAGATAAGATCATGGGTTAGGAAAAGGGAAAAAATGATAAGACAAGTTTGTCACGTGAGCCAGGGGGGTCCGATGAAACTGGGGTGGAGTAAGAATAGAGAAAACTGGAGACGAATTTGAAATGTGTCATTGAAAGTTTTTCAGTTTTTGTTTTTGTTTTTTTCGAATTTTCTTTGTCACTTTTGGGACTTTTTGAAGTCTTCTTGCATCTCTTTTTGGTCCATTCAGCCCTATCGCGGAGCATAACATTAAATATCCCGCACCGCAGATCGCTAAGTGGGGCCGGTTTTTGGTCACGTGATCTTCATCACGCGCGCCAACTACATACACTCCTATTATTCTCACTCTCACCTAAATCCATACAGTTACACTTAAAGTCAAAAAAAAATCCAATGGCGGAATCAACCCAGACCGTGCTAGATCAGTTGAACCAGGCACGTGACTTGGCCTTCTCCAACAAGGACGTGTTCCCCCAGGTCGTGAAACAAATTTTGAATTTGACCTCCAACCCAGAATTGGCGGTGCAAAAATGGTGTTCCCACTTCTTGAAGGAAGCATTCACTGCCGGCGAGAATCAGGTCAGTTCCGCGGTGAAAATCGACTTGGCCATTGACGCGTTGCCGTCTTTACGTGTTTTGGGCGCCGTCCGTGATTTGGAGGTGTACAAGAATGTCATCGACGTGAGCACCATTGTGTTCAAGTTGGCCTTCAGATATGTGGCGGAGAACGACGGATCGCAGAATGTTTGGAGCGGCGTGAATGATCTCAAGAACGACTTGGTCGCCCACTACGACACGCAGTTCCCGTTCGAGCCCAGCTTCGACCGTGAGCACGACTCGTTCAGAAACTTGGAGGGGAAATTGGAATTGCTCAAATTCGTCATGACGGTGATCGACTACCAGCTGCGGTCGTCGTCCAGCAAGTTCTACTCGTTGGCGAAGGTCAACCCGAGCCACACGCTTATCAAGCCGGCGTTGATGGAGAGCGAGGCCCAGGCATTGTTGGATGTGGTTTTGCGTCCGCTCCAGAACGATATCTTGGTCACTCCAATCATCACAGCGATCTTGAACCACTTGCTGGTGCTTTTGCGCAGAAAGAGACAGTTTGCCGACAAGATTTTGCCTGTGTTGGAGCAATTTGACTCGACTACCAAGAAACAACTGAACTACGAAAGTCTAGAGACATTCAAGTTGTCGAGGAAGTACGTGGACCGCACCTTGCGTGTTTTGCTT
Organism: Sungouiella suratensis; assembly: GCA_030566815.1. NCBI lineage: Eukaryota > Fungi > Ascomycota > Pichiomycetes > Serinales > Metschnikowiaceae > Sungouiella > Sungouiella suratensis. The sequence goes on along the minus strand of JAKUAV010000002.1, from coordinate 1,185,950 downwards.
ACATACATCACCAAGTGCCAGCTTGTGCCGCCAAAATACCAGAATGCCATTGGCCGGAAGTTGCAATTGCTCACGAGCCGAGGAGACGAGATCAGAAAGAAGAACATCTTGTTGCCACACGCAGACGACTCGAAAGTGGTGAAAAGAAAATTCGAAGGGTTCGAGAACCCGCTGAAGAAGATCAAGACGCTAGACTACAAGAACTTGTACAGTTTGCAGGACATCAACAGTGAGTTGAGCAACTTCGACTTATCTGCGCTCCCACAGAATATCTTGATCTCGATGGCATTGACCGCGTTGGGTCGTGCGGACGTCAGGAAATTGTCAAAAGCTTTGGAGATCGTGGCTGCTCGGTACACGGACAGCGTGAAAGATTTGGCGCCTGCTGAGGTGAAACAGGAGAAGAAGGAGGAAGAGGAAGAGGACAACACAGAGGGCTACAACGCCGAGACCGCCTATACACTCCCGCCTCCGCAACAGCTTTCGTTCAAGGAGAAGAAAGAGCACGTGAGCTTGATCGTGAAGAACTTCTTTGAATTGGCCAATAAGGGAAGCAAGGCGGAGGAACAAATCCCGCCAGCAGACGGCACCGTGAGCACAGACTTGACGAGGGTCGCCGTGCGCACGTGGCAGCAAGACTCGTGGTTGCTTTTGCTCACGAGGTTGGCCACGAGAGGAATGCAAGTGGTTGACGAGAGCAGCGAGGAAAACGGCGAGAAACCCGAGGACAACGGCGAGAAAAAGCAGTCGCCAGACGTGAAAAGCGAGGCTCAGCTCGGTGACGTCATCAGAAAGGCGCTCTTCGACTACTTCATGGAAAACATCCACGAGCGAGTCGACTTGATCATCGAGTGGCTCAATGAGGAGTGGTACAGCGAGAAAGTGTTGAACGAGCAGAAGTTGAGGGACAAAATCGAGGCCAAGTGGTACAAGAAATACGAGGAGGACCCACTGGCCGTTTCGAGCGTGAAGGACGAAGTGGAAAAAGAACTCAGTGCCACCGAAGTTCCCACCCCACGGTATTTCGAATGGGGCCAGAAAGTGTTGGACGCCATGATCCCCTTTTTGGAGCCCCTGGACAGAAAAATCTTCTTGCGGCTCTTGAGTGACTTGCCCACGTTGAACAAGCCAATGATCGCGGGGATCAAGTCGCTCTGCGCTGACCCGGGGCGGTCGAAGTTGGGGTTTTTGTCCTTGCAGTTTTTGATCATGTACCGCCCGCCTGCCAAGGAAGCATGCATGGAAGTTTTACGGGAGATGGCCGAGGATGAGGAGAGCGACTTGAAGGAGGAGGCCGGGAAGCTTTTGGCCAAGTACCAGTGAGGACACCAATGGATGCAAAAAGGGAGAAAACCAGAGACGAGATGAAGGAAGGACATGAGATCAACAGTTTTTTTATTTCCGTTGAGATCATTTTCCTCCTTTTCAGCCTTCTTTGTTTCCCGCTTATCGTTTGTTTTGCCATTTTGGCCTAATTGCTTGCCGATGCCCCGCCGTTTCGCCGATCTGTGACATTTCTGTTGCATTCCTTTTCGCTGCACGACTGAGTCGCGGTCCAAGCCACACTCGCTAGGCTATAAATGGAAACAGCGGGGCAGAGAAATGTGGGGGCAGAAAAACAGAGAAGAGGAAATCAAAATCTTGAGAGATTGAATTTTCAATTTTTTTGTTCGTTCTTCTTTTTTTTTGACTTTTTGCCCGGATTTAAAAATAACGTTGCTCGGCCAGTTTGACGACTCCTTCGCCGTGCACTGCACACAGCCACGAAACATAAATACCGCGCGGCATCCAGACCACTCTGCTACAAAATTTCGTCATCTACAAATCCTTCAAGATCCGGCAGTTTTTCTAAAATTTTTTGACGAAAAGGGAGGTTTCCAGTTCCAGTGGGTTTCATTCCATCTTCACAGACACTTGATATTTCGGGCACATGCCTTTCGACACCGAGAAACAGCAGAAGGAACTTGACGACTCGACTTTTGACATTGTCAGAGTCGGAGAGTTCCACAACACCAAATTCGGCACCATCATGTCGTACCTCTGGGTGTGGATCATGGTGGTGATGAAACTCGCCATCTTGGCCTCCGATACATACACGTGTATATCCATTTTGGTGTTCAAGCGGTGGGGCACGACCAACTATGAGGTTTACGACTACAAGGTGGCCAAGTGGATCTTTACCGGGTGCATTGGGTTCCGGTTTGCGTTGTTGGCGTGGCAGTTGGCGTGGGCCATCCACGTGTACCGCACACGGAACATTGCGTTGGCGTATTTGAACAACTACGCCAAGATCATGTACGCCATCAGATCGTACGATTACCAGTGTCTATTCCATGACATCGAGCTGAACAGCTACTTCCCGTGGGCGCGCTTTCGCGTGTACTTCGAGCTAGACAATGCGTTGGAGGTGTTGGTGGCCGATTGCCCGCGTGAAGTGATCAACGTGATGACCTTGAAAAACTACGCCACTGGCGGCGACTTGAACAGCAACGTTTTGGAGAACATCAAGACCATAGCCACCACCAACGTCAAGTTGGCCGTGATCTTGTCGCTCATGCTCTGCTCCGTGGTGATCTACGTGTTTTTCTTTGCCAAGTTCTGGTTGGGCATGCTCTGCTACATTCCGGTGAAAGTCAAGGTCTCGCACGAGGGTTTCAAGTCAGTCAAGGCTTTCTGCTACTACCACGTGAACGAGAAGGTGCGGATGTTGGTGTCGCGCCACCACAAGTCCAAGAGACAGTTGTTGCTGGAGGGAATCTTGGATGTTCTGGAGATCAACGCCAACCCATTGCTACACTCGAGCTCCACGTTGAACTTGAACGGCGGCGACGACGACCTGTTCACGCATCCGGCGTTCCGGAAGCTCTCTGCATTCAACAAGTCCTCGTCGTCCGTGCAACTCAACGAGTTTGCCGACCAGAAATTGGACTACACACGCCCGCCACGGGCATACACCGCCAGCAGCTTGCGAACCGAATCTGTTGGGTCCGAGCTGGCCAGAATGGGGTACGCACGCCAGGACAGTCTCACGGGGCTCGATCCTTTTGGGAAAAGGACTTTCTCGCGGACTCAAACTTCAGAGTCCTTGGGCACAGTACAAACTTTTGCATCAGACAACTACACGCCCACCGAGCGGGCCAACCCTTTTGAGCAGACGACGCTCACGAGGAAGAAACCAGAGCCCGTGGAGGAGGAGCTTGTGGAGGAGGAAACTGCCTCGTACCAGGAGCCAGATCTAGAAACTCTAGAAGCACAAGACGCTGCAGTTGGCGAGCACATCGACGAGACGCGGAGTCCGTTGCTAGATCGAGACGACAGCCAGAGTCCGTTCAGCGACCAGGCGCAGGTGCCGTACCCCGTGCGGGGCGTGTCCAGGTACTTTGAGGATTAGGTAGGTTAGGTAATGCATTGATATAAAGGGACCGAGTAGGGCACAAGTAGGAAGAGATGAGGGGAAGAAGAGAGTCTATAAGAAGAGAGGAACAAGTGAGAGAGAATTAATTTCAGTAAATGGCTGATTTTTCTCTTGTTGCTGTGGTGAATGTGTGACTTTAAGAATCTACAGATATGGAATTTAGATCTGTGGCAAATCAGGAAAATAGAAACATGTGAGCTTCACTATTCCCATGTGAGACTTTCAAAAATCAATCTCAACCTATGGTAAACCTCCTTTCCATGTCCTTCAGTGTGTCGCTGCCTTCTTCCATACTCCACTTTACTCTCCAAACCAAAAAGGTCATCCTGACCACAGACATCATCAACATCCCCGCTAGAAATCCTCCAGGGCTCCACAAACCCCACTACATCCACGTCTCGCTATTTCTTGTTCCATTTTGTCATTATATACATGATCCCTACTTGTTCTGCTCGTACTCCTTCTTCAACTTGGCCAACTCCTCCTCACTGATAGGTGGAATTGGAATGTCTGCAAACTCGTCTTTGCTCAACATGTTCCACGTGTACATGTAGACGCCGAGAGGCACGGAACTGACAAGGAAAAAACCAAAGAAGTTTTTCCAGAAGAACGGCTGTCTGACTCTGTACAAAGCTGGGGTCATTTGGAAAGTCTTTGGGTCCCTGTAACGATTATGGCCCTTTCTAAGATGTTAGCATGTGACTTTGAGAATTTCATTTTCATGAATTTTCTAATGTTGTTTATCTGGTTGTTTGTACTTACGGGGCGCCAATAACTGCCATTTTAGATATTTGGTGGAATGAGTGGGTAGATCTGAGAAGGATATATGGTGATGTCGTGCGCGCACCACTAAAGAGGGTGCAAACAGATAGGTCAAGGGAAGTTCATGAAAATGGAGGAGATTGAAAAAAGTTTTAGATGGTGTTGTCTCCAAACGATGGATTAGCTACTTCAATTGCTTTTTTGAGTAATTCATACATGATTTCGATTTTTGCGGGCGGCTAGTGATTTTTCACTAAGTTACAGCCGAGCATATTTGCACATAATAATTGCAAATTTTGGTCAAAGTCAGGGAGGTTTCAGAGATACGAATTTAGTTGAATTTATCTAAAAATAGCATCATTTAATTGCTTTTGTTCCGGGATCGTTCTATAATGCTGGAAGAACATGCAAGAGAATGAAGTTATGCAAGAAGACGTGTTTGTGGTCTCTTGTGCGTTATGCACACAAACACGTAAAAGAACAAAAACCCGTACACCAGATGTCAAAAAACCCATACACCACAATCAAAACACCCGTACACCCATAGTTAAGAACCCCCCACACCAAAACGCCCACTGGCTGCAACATGAATTCCGTAATTTTCATGTCTTCGATTGAAATCGATAAACCGAGCTCTGGGGTATTCTATGGTATCACTTTTATGGATTTTGGATCCAATTTGATGGAAATATAGCAGAGTTTCTCAAATCTGCTCGACTCTGTGAGTAGAAATCCAACCACTCATTGGAAAATCACAAATTTCTTCCCAAATTCCAAATAGAAGACCAATCAAATGATGTAGCCCCGAATGTCCCCTCTTGCATCCTACACCTGCCACCTCCATCCCATCTCATCCCATCGTCGTACATTCTCCTTCTATATGCTAGTAATGATTCAATCTCCACAAGGTGATCTTCCCCACGTCGTTGCCGATGGCCAACATCTGTCCGTTGGGCGAGAACTCCGTCACCGTGACACGGCCCAAGGGCGTCCCGCTCGTTGGCCAGTTCAGAAACACCGTCCCGCTCGGCAAATGCACCAACTTCAAACTGTCCTTTTTCTGCTTGGACGAAATGCACAACACCTGCCCGTCCGGGTTGAACGACAAGCACGAGATCTCCGTGACCAAGTTCTGCACCTCCCTGAACGGCTTGGGCTGCTTGCCTGCCTTTGCAGAGCCGAATGTCGACCGGTCATAGAGATGCACCACTCCAGACTTTGTTCCGACGGCAAGCCAGCGGTCGCCGGGCCCGCCGAGCCTGATTTTCGTGATGAACACGGCGCCCACGTCGGTCCAGCGCCGCACAATGCGTGTGGTGGCCAGCTCGAGCGAGAACTCCCAGATATCGCCCGCGCTATTTGCAACCAAAAGCAAGTTCTCATTGCTGCTGAACTCGAAGTCCGCAACGAACCCGTCCACCTTGAACGCACGCGCAAACTGGCCCGTGGCCGCGTTCACCAAGTTCACGTACCCGCTGGACCCCATGAGCGCCACATACGTGCCCCGGGGGCTCACTTTGAAGTACTCGTAGGATCTCTGGAATTTGTCCTGGCCATACAACCTGGAAACCTTGTCGACCTCGCCGGAAAACACGTTCCAGCGGTTCATGTACCGCCTACGGCCTGCTGCGTACACGACGTTCAGCCCGGGAACGAACTGCACCGTCTGGATGGGCGAGTCCCGGAAATGAATCAGCGACACAAACTTATTGGTGCGGCCGTCTATGTGGTAGATGCGTAGCGTTCTGTCGAACCCTCCAGCAATGAGGAGCGGATGCAGGCCGTGGAACGACATGCTCTGGATGCCGCTGCGTGCCCTGCGCTGGAAGTTGCCGTCCTTGAGCCGCGCAATGTCGATCTTTGTCGGTGGTAGGAGTTTTGTGCTGGATTTGATGTACTTGTTGGTGGAGGCCAAGATCAGCGACAACGTGGCGGTGTTGATGCCCACGGCGGCGTCCTCGGCGTCCTCGGTCTCGAACCTCTCCTCGTGGTCCTCGTCCGCAAAGTGGTCGGCCCATTGTGGTCTCGGGTATATCTTCTCAAACTGTGCTCTCAACCTGGCCACATACGCCGCGCCAGAGAGCGTGGTTTCCTCCTGGGTGTGTCTCAACTTCTTCAAGCGCGTGCTCATGACACTCACGGCGGTCCTGTCGTCATCGGAGTCCACCCACGCGGCGTCCTCGAGGGGCTCTGTGTCTATTTCCATGTCATCGTCTGCGTTTCCGCTGGCCACGTGCGCCACAGACCCGTCGCCGGCCTCGTCGATGAAAAAGAGGTCCTCGTCGGAATTCTGCGCCTCGTCTTCACTGAACTCGGAGTTTTCCGCGAAATCGGACCCGTCCTGCTCGTCGTCGGAGTAGTCGTAGAGATTCTCGATTTTCCTCAAGTTGGCCTCGAACCCGGCGCCGTCGCCAAACACGAGCTTTTCTAGCGCGAGCTCTTCGTCGTCCTTCGGAGGAGCATGTTCCAAACTCATTTTGGAAATCTGGAAAATATGGGGTTTTGGGTTGTTTGTGGGTATACCTATATATTTTCAAGAGATGACTTTTATGCGATGCGGCACTGCACACAAGACACGAATCAACCTTGGGTCAGAGCCATATATTATTTCTATACACATTACAGCCTTTTCTTTCTTTTAAATATCGTAATTTCGTCTTTACTTCTTGAACTCACTCAAGAACGTCACATAGTACTTTTTGAACTCCTTGGCGTTGGACTCCACAAGCTTGGTGCAGAAGTCATTGGCCATTTGCTGGGCCAATCCCATGTTGGTCAAGTAGTTGGCCAAAAATGAGACAAACTCCTGCTGCTTCAGTTTCTCCTGGTAGATCACCAAGAGCAGCGAGAGCTCGGCGGCCACGTTCCGCATCTGCGCGTCCTTCAAGTCGAATCTGTCGTTTTGAAATGGTAGTTCGAAGCACAACTTGACGGTGTTTTCCATTAGGTATTCGTCAATGCCTTCGATCGGCGCAAGCGTCAGGGCGTACTTGTCCTTGTCGTCACGCAACTTACCGTTGTTGCATCCAATTACGGTAATCACATTGCCGAATTGGGTAATGGCGTTCTTGGTGGTAGTAGTATCTTCCAAGTCACATGCATATGCCACAATGGAAGCCAAAAGTCTGGGGAAAATTGGCTTATTGGTTTCTGTCAAGAACAATGAGAATTGGCTGTTCAAGACAATCATGCTAATAAAGTAGAGCAAGGATTTTTTCAACCCGTATTTTTCTCTCACCAAATCCGGGTAGTTCTCGTCCTCGATCTGGAGAGTCTCGTAGAACTTCAAGATCATGGGTGTCATCAAGTCATTTATCAACTGGAAAATGTTATCGTTGTTTCTGAACTGGTGAACGATTTGGCCGACGAAACCCGAGAAGTCGCCCAATTCGGAGATTTTGAGGTTTGGCGCAGCCAAAATCAATGAAATGAGCTTGCTCAAATGCGCACCTCCCTCGTTATTGAAAATAGGCATCAATCTCGCAAACGCAAACCGCAGCGCATCTCTCACGCTCTCTGATTTGTTGAAATTCTCCAACGTGATCAACACAACCTGCGCCGCATTGCCTATTTTGGCCACAAGCTCCTCGTTGCTCTTCAACCCGTCCAGTTTTCCGGGAGCCTGGGTGTCTAGACCTTTGACAATGGTGGAAATGGCCATCAACGTGTGATGTGCCTGCAAGGGAATCAACGGGTTCACCGACTTGTCGTCACGTGATATGCATGCCTCGAGGCTGTTGAAAAGCGGCTGGAACATAATGTCCACCAGTTTTGCAGCCACAGAGGGTTTCTCCGTTAGTGCCACCAACATGCCGAGCGTCTCGAATAGGTAGAGCTGGTTATTGAAGTTGCCGTTCTCAATGAGGTCGTCGTCGTCGTCTCTGGAGGGCATCTCTGCCTTGATTTCGAGGAGCGGCTGCAATTTGATGAGCAAGCTCTCCAACATGAACTCGTTGATTCTGGGCTTGGTGGCACTGACAAATCTGAAGAAAAGGTACCATGTTCTCAAGCGCACGGACTCGACGCCGTTGAAGAGACCGAATTCGGAGAAGAGCTCCAAGATTTTCACGAGGAGCTCGTCCAAATTGGCGCTGGTGGTGTTGTTGAAGTTTTTGGTTGCAAAATGGCGGATGATCAATTCAAAGAAGCCCAACTGGTTTCTCGGGTGGTTGATCTGGGTGAAGTTGTTGATGATCTTGATCAACAACTCCTGGGTGACCCGGTAGGGCTTGGAGTGGTAGATTTCCGTCTTCGGAAGATTGATCAAGTTGTTCTTGAGCGAGTCGGCAAAGTTGCTCAACTCATACAACCCCAAGTCGATGGAGATCCAGTCCAGCGCCGAGCTGCCGAAAAGCGAGCTCTCTATAATGGCCGGAACAATCTCCAAGTACACCGCCGGCCTCAACACGGCAACTGTGTCCTGGAACGTCTTCAATTTCTGACGGACATCCAAAAACTGCTCGTCCTCGTCAATGCCGTCGTCGTCCTCGTCGTACTTCATCTTGCCAATGACTTTCCGGAGCAAAGTCGAGAGCAACTCGTCCGAGGTTAATGCAGGGATTTTCTTAGCAAGCAAAAGGTGCTGCTGGATGAACGGATACACTTGCTGGGACACGTCGTCGTACTCGTGGGCCAAGAAGTCCAACACAATCGGCCACAACTTGAGCGCCTGAACAGAGATCTCGGGCAAGAGCAGGTTGTCGTTTTCCAAAACGAGCGTCAACTCGATTCCGATCTGGTTGGCGAGCCGGGCCAAGTTCTCGATGAAGTCCAAGTCGTCGTCCTTCAACGAGCTGATCAACGAGGTCAAGTCAAGCAAGTTGATGAGCTGGAGCTTGTTTGCAGGCTTCATTTTTTTGGCGAGAATCTCAATGAGGGTGATACAGCCCTGGTTGCGCAAATCGCTCACCTTCAAGAAGTCAAACACGATGCTGAGGAACCCGTCCAGGATGAACAACGAGATCTCCATCCAGTCGATGTACAGGCCGACGATTTTCAAGGCGTTGTCCAACAAAACTGGGTCCTTTACGTTGGTCAAAACCAGACGCCAGCTGGTGACCAACTGTGCCATGTCACGCTTTCTGATCAAGTCCTTGAGCTGCGTGTTGCGGTCCTGCTCGTCCTTGGAGCGCGAGATCAACTTATCGCCGATCTCCGAGTGGATCAGGATCATTATGCGCAAGTAGTAGTCTAGACTGAGCAAGTGGTGGTTCTGAGTCATGATAAGGAGCTTCTTGAGGAACTCGGCGTCTATTTCAGAGTACACGCGGCAGAAGAGCCGCCCAAAGATATCGCTGCATTTGTTCTTCATGTAGATTTGGTCGTCCTGGTCCGAGGACACTATGTCGTTTAAATACTTGAACAAACTGGCGTCTAGTGCAAACAACTGCTCGTGGCTCAACTTGTCGATGTTTTCGTCTATAACTTGGAATATGAAGAACTTGAGCCCGTCGTTCAACTTGGTCTGTTTTTCGGCCAGATCAACGAGCAAAGACAAGCATGTCTTGTAGCCTTCTTCTGTGGACTTTATGTCGTTGATGAACTGGAACGCCTGTGTTTTTAGCGCGGGGTCCGCGGTGCCACTTAGGGCTATTTCTACCGCCTGCTGGATTTGTTGGTCCATGGAAGTGCTATTAGATGAAATTAGCGGGTTTTGGTTTTGTTTGGGCTAGCTTTGTGGCGATGGTATGAAAATTGTAGGCGGAAAAATTTAGTGGGTGAGGAGGTCACGTGACTGCATTGGGGAAAGTCTGTGGCCTGGCTGTTCGAGGGGGCAGAGGGAAGTGGCGATAAAATCAATGGCTTGAGGATGGAGCTGAGGTCTTAAACTTGTGATCTTCACTTTTTTTAAATTTTTTCCACTTTGATTTTCTCAAAGTCGGTCTTGCTTTTTCAGTATGGTGTAGCACACTCACGCGAGAACTGTGTATTCTGCAGGTCATCAACCTAAAACACTCATTGATCCGACCTAGAGCCCACAGAAAAGTCAGGAGGGAGAGGGAAGTTGGAATCGAAAAAAACGAAGCCTTCAGAAAATATTGGAAACTTTCCTTTCTATCATTTTTTGATTTCTTTTATTTTGCTTTTTCGTTTCTTTTGATGGTGGTTTGTGGGTGCTCTTGTGATGGCCTGCATACGGGTGTCTTATTTTGATTTTTTTTGTGTTTGAGGTCTCACTCTTATATACAGGACATCTTGACAGCAAGGCATACCATCACTGTAGACTTGAAGATTTGAGAGCGCGGGACAAATTCGCATAGAATATATATATTAACCAGAACATAAAATATTCCCACCAAAATGTCCAGAATTTTCCATTTGATTACGTAATCTCTCGACACTCAATTGTCTCTCATACATTACCTAAAGGTGTATTTCACAGTCATCATCGAGACTTTCATTTAATTGAATATGGCAAAATCTGAGTACCAAAATGACCAGCTGATCAGAATATTAAACCTCATATTTCCCTCTTTGACCAATTTCCAGTGCACACATTCAATTGAACCAATCTCATTTATGTAATTTTTTCTTTGACGTCACATCCTCAAATGTCTACCTGTGGCACTTTCCAATTTCAGCTCATCTCTCTTCCCTCCTAGTCCTGCCCAGTTCCTGTCCAGTTCCATAATCTCAACAATCACAATTCCAAGTAGGGCAATGCGAGTATGGCGCAATCTACCCTTGCGGCTCGACTAAACCCGGGCACAGCCACATACACTTGTGGGAATTTTGGCGGGCAGCACATGCCGTAAACTGGAAATGTGAAATTCAGAAACCACCAAAGAAAAAATATCAATTCCACATCCTGCCAAGCCACTTAGTCTCGTAATGGGAAATATTATCATCCGCAGGGTCCAGGCAAAAGTTGCCAGGAGATGTAGAGCATGAGACGTGTGGAGGAGACATGCGTAGGAATTTGGAGAAGCAAGAGATTTGAAGAGAACTTTAGGGTATGTGTAGAGACCCTTTGAGTATGTGTAGAGAACCTTTGGGTATGTGTGGAACACTCGGGTATGTGTCAAGAATTCTCTCATGTCAGAGAAGAATGTCAAATGCGTGGAAGTGACCAGAGGAATTTGGAGATTAGCAGTGAGTATGTGGGGGAAATTGAAAAGAAATCTAAATAAAATGAGACTGATCTAAATCCTTTAGGACTTGAAACTTCTTGGTTTTCAATTTCTCCAATAATTTCTCGGATTATGTGGCACAGGTGACGCCCACACATGCTTCCGAGTGAAACGTGAGCAATATTACGTGAGGAATAGCACGTCTTTGTTCCTTTCGTGGAGACTTTTCCTAATCGAGAAAACACCTTGTCTTCTAGTTCTTTTCGTATGGTTCCAGATCTGGTTGCCATGTGCTGGCCCGATATTAGGAAATCGTGCATTTCTTTCATGCAAAGAATGTTCGTTAAGCACACTGTCGGTCCAGAATTCCAGATTGATAATTCATGCACCTGCCCACCGAAAAAGACCCTTGCGACCCTTCACACTGAAATTTCGGACTTAGAAATAAAATTGCGAGAATTTGCGACCCGTGTTGAATGTCGTAGAAAATAAAGAACCACAAGCAGAAAATACTGGGAAAATAGTAATACGTGAAATTGACATTGTCAATGGCTTTACACGTTTGACTTTTTGACTTGACAACCAGGGCCCCACGGACCGTTTGGAGAAAATTTGGAGGTCTGCATTTCTTTTCTTCGTTTCGCTTTAGCTCCCTCCACTTAATCGGATTGCTGTCCTTGCTTTGATTTACCATGGTACATTCTCCATAGCAATCGGCCAAGTGATGCACCAGGGGCAACAATAAGCGCTACAAACCTTGAGGGAAAAAAGTGTGCTTGTGGAAACTGGCATGCATGAGCATTTCTCAGGGATTGTCACGGTCCAAATGCGTATCTCTACACAATTGCGGAGATTTGCAATTTCAAGTTGTTCTTTGTGGCGAGACATTGGCGGGCACATGCATGGAACGTGTACTTTGGGTTTTTGAAAGTGGGAAGGGGCAGGGCACACAACCAGACTCCCCAAAGAAAACGTATGGGATTTTAACCGCGCGCGAATTTCGCCAAAATGGAAATACTTCCAAGCGGTGGCATTTGCCTACAATGTAACCGTACTGCAGCCAGGAAACACACCAAGTCAGACAAAAAGGACTTACTGAACTTTAGATTTCCAATCTGAACGGAAAACATCAAAATTGTAAATAATTGAGTTCCCAACAGAGACCAAAAGTCTGACAAAAACAAATTAGAAATTTCTTCTACATCATTTCCTCGTTGTCTTCTTGTTTCTATCTCGGGCCTGCATGTGGCCGCGACATTTCTGGTCGTGCCTAGTCCAAAACAGCGTACTTGCGCAATTCCTCCGGAACCAGCTCCCACAACTTCTTCTCGTGCAACCAGCTTCTGGAAAAACACCTTGCAGCGTACTTGTGAGCCAGATCACACAAAACTGTAACCACATTGGACCCCTCAGGCAAGTCACGTGCAACCTGGATCGCAGCCTCCACGTTCAATGCCGAGGTGCCGCCAACATACAACCCTTCCTCATGCAACAACCTGTACACCATTTCTATGGACTTCTCGTCTGGGATCTTGATGGCCTCGTCGATCAACTCGATCTCCGGCTGCAAGTTGGCCGTCACACGACCCTGGCCAATGCCCTCCGTGAACGAAGAGCCGCCACGAACAATCTCGTTGCCGCCGCTCTTCACATACGAGTACAACACACTTCCGGGCGGGTCGGCAAGCACACACTTGACATCCGACGACATCGTCTTCAAGTACCGCGTGACGCCCGCAAACGTTCCGCCCGTTCCGGTGGAGCAGGTCCACGCATCCACCTTCCCGTTGAGTTGCGCCCAGATCTCGGGCCCCGTGGTGTCGATGTGCGCCTGTCTGTTGGCGGTGTTGTCGAACTGGTTGGTCCACACCGCGTTGTCGAGCCTCTCCGCGTGTCGTTTCGCCTGGTGGTTGTAGTTGTCGGGGTTGTCGTATGCCACCGCAGGCACAGGGTGCACCTCGGCGCCCAAGAGCCGGAGCGTCTCGATCTTGGCCTGCGACTGCGTGTTGGGCATGTAAATCACGCAGTTGTACCCGCGCAGGCGGCAGACGTGGGCCAAACCAATGCCTGTGTTTCCGGCAGTTCCTTCGACGATCGTACCGCCGGGTCTGATGAGTCCCTTGCGCTCAGCGTCGTCCACGATGAACTTGGCGGCACGGTCTTTGATCAGACCGCCTGGGTTCATGTACTCGGCCTTTGCCCAGATGTTTCTGCCGACCTTCTCTGAAATATGGGGAAGTTTCAAAAGCGGCGTGTTTCCAATGGCCTCGGGGAAATTCTCGGCGACAAGCGGCACAAACGGAGGCTTGAACTGAGCATTTTGCGAGATGTGGATTGCCCGAGCGGCAAACCTCAGCACTGACAGTTTTGGAAGCATGCTTAAGATTTGGATAAGAGTTGGAGATTGGAAATTCTCGCTACTCGCAATATCACGTGACCAGGGTCCAGTGACTCGGAGTCACGGGGGCGCACTGCATGGCTTCTCGCTGCGACAAATGTCGTCTGGCCCTCTCTCGGTTTGCTCACGTGACGAGGCGTCACGAGACTGTTGACGGTGGGGGTCCCCCAGTACGGTCTGCATTCACACACACTACCTGCAGTCCGGCGACCAACATGCGCACGGCAACCCCCGGTTTTGTGCCACTTAGTGAAACGGACTCGCGTACAGGAACGCACCAGCCCCGTATTTCGATCCTTATTTGGGGTGTGCCCGCTCAATGTCGCAACCCGAAATCACTTATTGTTTAACGCATGAGAAGGAGTTTAACACGGCTAAAAAATGCGCAATTACGGTCCAAACCGAAACTCGCTTAACCATCAGCACCACCGCCCATTGGGCTGGTCACGATATGCAAAGTGGCTAGAGAACCCGCCAGGGATTGTGTCAAACTGGCGGCTGTTGAATGTCTGATCAAGCGCCACGCATGATATCGCATCTGCAATAGAAGCGCCGGCCGGTTCAGACCCTGGTGGCCTGTAGTGTGCGACATGCGTTGAGACGGGATATTGCTTTTGTTTAAAGTATGCGAACAATAGGCAAGCGGAGATAGATTGTTCATTGGGGATGAATGGAACAAAGGAGCCTGGTGGCTCACCATAAAAATTTTGGGAATCCACGGGAATTTAAGACGTGCAACATGTACCAAATAGGAAAGATTTCCTAAGTTGAGCAATGTTGCGTAATTGTCCCTGGACAACGTGGACGTAATCCGACTATTTGTTGAAGACGATGCGTCATGCATACAGGTCTGGACGGCCTGCGGATACTCTCCGCGCGCGGTGCGGCCTGCACGCGCCGCGGTGCCCATGCATCTGGCGCGCCACTTTTCGCAATGTACCATTGATGCCCCTAATCGGGAGCGGCCACCTTGTACAGTCTCCACAGAGCACCATGCATAAGAGACAGGGACAGTGAATTTGTGCATCAAGATATATTTATATGTGTGTTCCCCATCTCCAATCCCGCTGCACTTCAAAATTCAAACTTCAATTCTCATTCAATTCTTACCCCACCCACAACCATGTTTGCAACCCGCGTCAATCCAGGCCCCAGACTACCTTCCTTCAGCGAGTTGATGCTGTCAATTGCACACCGGCCATTTCCCCCACCTCCACAGGCTTTTAGCTACGACCACTCGGAATTGAGCAACCACCACCACTACGTGCTTGCTCGGCCGTCGGTGACGTTGCAGCCCCAGGCATCCAAGTACACGCCGGCGCCGTTGGTGCTAAAACCGGAGCTGGAGATGTCGAGCACGTCTCCAACGCCCACCAGCCAGCCCAGCCAGGACTTGCCCACTCCCCCGGCGTCTACGGAGCTCAGGGATAAACTGCCCGAACAGGAGATCATCACGGCGCCCAAGCGGAAGCACGCATGCAAGACGTGCGGCCGCTCGTTCACCACGCTGGGCCACTTGGCTCGCCACAACAGAACGCATACTGGCGAGCGGAAGCACATGTGTCCGTGGCCCCAGTGTGGAGCTCGTTTTGCCAGACAAGACAACTGCATGCAGCACTACAAGACCCACATGAACGGGAAGGGCAAGAGGCACCGGATGCGCCGCTAGGCAGAAGCGCCGAGCACAGCACGACACAGCTGGAGAGAAAAGAGCGAGGAGAATCTAAAGAGGGAAAGAAAGAACTCGAAGAGGAAAGCCAGAAGAGAACTCCAAGAGGGAAACCAAAAAGGGGAACCTAAAGAAGCTGAAGAGAGAAGAGCTGATGAGCCTTTGAAGTTTGGATTTCTGGAAAAGGAAATTTCACAAGTTCTCTGGAAACAAAATCTCTGGTGCTCTGACTTTCGGGTGTGTTGCTGCTGGTAATGATGACTTATGACGGAATAGATAAAAGGGTACAGAAACTGTAGCGTAGGGAAAGTGGAGAGAGAATGCCAGATTGAGAATGTGGGGAGACCACATGGAGCAAGGCAAAAGTGGACAGAAGATGGAGGTGGACACAGGAATTACTGATGATGGGTGCAATTACAACCTCCCCCAAAGTATTTTCTTACTGCTTGATGATTTGATGAATTTTCTGCTGCATTTTGTGGTGGAGCTCAGCTTATGTCCTTTAAGTTGACGTATCTGCAGTTAGTTTGTGTGTGACGCTAGCTGTTGTGCATGGGGCGTAAAGTTGGTGAGCCACGATTATTTTCGCACGGCTTTGAGAGAATGAAACTGGGTGACCTTCTCAAAGTTGCAACTGGGAAATTTGAGAGGGACAGAAAAGTTGATGTCATCGGACCTACTATGCCTCTGGCGCACACCCATGCAACGCGGTGCAGGGCACCCTGATAGCCATCGGCATGCATTAACGCCCTCGTAAACGCAGCTGGCCGGAATTTACTTCACACCGCCTTCTCTGCTAGTGCATTGACACATACAAGGCTGAACGCATTTTGGGGCCAGATAGCGGCGATGCCAATGCCGCCGTTGTCTATCGTGCATGCATCGGCAGGATGTCGTGATGCGGGTGTTGCAGCTCACCAGAATGTTCTTGCAAATCCCAAGGAGACTTTGCTTGCACTCCGAAATTCTCGTTTTGGCATCTGACCCATCTCATCGCTTCACTTATGCCATCGGTGCAATCCTCAGCGCGTTCACGTTGATGCTCGGCGGTACAAATCCATCTGGGTGATTTTTCCCGCGCGCAAGCCACTGATCGTTTGCGGTAACGCATCCAGGGCCCTTCCTTCTGTGTGCAGGCACACAGTGCAAGCTAAGCCATTGCTGTTGCCCGACATGATGGCGTGGTCGGAACTGAGCATTCGTCCCAACCACTTCCGGCCGCACTTAACGGTAATTATAGATCGTGGTCCGAAGTTGTTTTTCAGTCTGAAATTTATTCCTGAGACCAAATCGGGGTTGTCCGGGTAGCTCCCAGCACGAAATTTCAAGCCGGGATTTGAAAGCTTATTGCTCGCAATGTCGTACGAGAATTTTGCTGGGGCTACGGCGGATCTCCTCCGCTCACAATGGAATTTTCTCTTTTCTCC
This sequence comes from Sungouiella suratensis, assembly GCA_030566815.1. Lineage (NCBI taxonomy): Eukaryota > Fungi > Ascomycota > Pichiomycetes > Serinales > Metschnikowiaceae > Sungouiella > Sungouiella suratensis. Next base: position 1,169,209 of record JAKUAV010000002.1, on the reverse strand, counting down.
TGCGCTTGGCGCCTCCTACGCCAATTTTGGAAACTGATCCCCGCTGCGATTAGCGGTGCCTTAGTTTATTATTTGGTCACCTGTGGCCGCCCCCACTTACAGAATGTCGTCATGCGTAAGCCTTACCGCTATCTCCGCAAACACCGGGGAGACCGGCACATAGACACGTCTCGACAATTACGTGCGCTTCTCCAAACCATCAGAAATTCAGCCTCTCTGGACCTCGCAAATGAAGTTGGTAGATCTGAGCGGTGAGTTTTTTTAAGTTCCAAAATATTTGTTGAGACGATCACAAACGACCGGGTGTCGTCGGGTTGTGAGTTTCATGCATAAACTTTCCTTCTCTGCTGGTCCCGCCGTCCGGTGGCCGGAAATATCTGGAATTGGCATAATCGGCGCGACATTTCTCGTGTCCCAACGGAATTTCCCAGGTATACGCACCAAGCACCCTTGCGTATCTTGGTGTAACTGAGTTTCAGCCTCCTTTACGACATGGCTGGAAAACCCATACAGTTAGCAAGAAAAGGTACTTTCATACCCAGGCCTGCAGACAAGGGTGGACCCGGTCCTACGTGCACCGCATGGCGCTAACGTGCGCTGGCGTGCCGGCGCACTGCAGATCATCACTGCTCGCGCGTAACAAGCGACACAACCTGATTTTCGTTTTGGGAAATTAATCCGGGAACCCCTTCTCGGCGTTGCGGGATTATATTAGCGTAAATCGAGACGAACGCAGAAAAACCGGGGTTTCGAACGCTCATTGTGTCCAGTTGCAAACCAGGCGAATCCTGGACTTGTACACCGGAGCCACCCTGGCAAGTGGATACGTTGCTGCAGCATGCAGTGCCCAACATACCGGAGATAATTGAGTTTCACCAAAACCCACGTCCACGATACAAACATTCGGAGTTGAGTCTCACCGGAATTGACACTTAGTCACCTCGTAATTTGTCTTACTAATTTCCAGGGTCGAGGGAATGTGCCTCCAAATCTATTCTGGGAAATCACCAGTTATGCGCATGCTAGACAGATGTGTACTGCCAATTGCGGAACAGAAACTGGTGATCACTGAATTCCCCAATAAAACCGGCCATGTTGCATTTCCAAAATGTCGCTCAGGGCTTCCCGCCAAATCTGATGCACCCCAGATTTGCAAGTCCGGTAGCACACCAGTCTGTTTGCTGGAAATCGAAAAACATTTCCGGCCTGCTGGCCTCTGCTTGTGTAGGCACCCAAAAATTTCCCTTACTTGTGAAATTACGCAAGAATGGCTCCCATTGTCCAGAGAGGTTTGGGTTTGTGGACTCGCCTAAAGTGGCTTAACTCTAAGCGTGGGCCAAAACGAAGAACCAGGATTTCTCGTAAAAGAGGGTGAGCCAAATTTTTACAGTTCTAGTTTGGGAATGTTCGAATCGCTCTTACTGGAAATAATTCCAAAGCTAGAGTTCCCCATGACTGCGAATTCATCGTGGCTGAGTTGTGAGATTTCTGAAATTCCACCTGGAATTTCTTGGTTACGAACTTGAGGGGAGCTTTTAAATCCGAAAGGGTCTGGATGACCAAAATGTTGAGTTTTCCAGAATTGATGGACTGGGAGCAACCAAATAGGATTCTGGTGAGTTTTGGGATTGAAGTATTGTGTGCCGTGAAAATTTCAGTGCTCGACAACAATTTTAGGTATACAAGAACTGTAGACGGCAACATGGAAAATCTTCACTGATGATTTTGGAAGGCTAGCAAAAGGGGACTCAAATTAACTCTGCAAGAATTTCCCTATGAAAGTTGAAAGAGAGATTTTGAAGATATATAGGTGGGCTCCACAGTGACGTCACTTGGTACCACAAGGTTTTCCCAACAAACGATCAACTACACAAAAGTCAGATGGACTCTACGAAATTAGAGTTTCCCACAGCATCAGGAGGCTGATTTCAAAGGCTAGAGAATCCTCTTCGAGTCAAAAGAAGCACCACGGAGAGGTTTCCTGAGGTCATTACAAAATTCTGATTTATGTTGAGGAACAAAACAAGGGGACCCCAACTTCACGCTCGATCATGCTGAAATGGAAAAACAAAAACAGAAACGTGATCAGGCAGCCAGAGGCTTCATAATAGTCTCCAACTCTCTTCCGTTTGGCAAGCCATATATTCGACTGTGTTGGCTTCCCAAATTAAAGTTGCTATTGTGTTCAGCCGTGCGAGTGAGATATATTTACGAATGCAAGGGAAGTATCGGTCCGAGGAAAGAAAATGGCGTCACTAGGCATTTGTGTTCAAAACACTCTCGACTTAATCTTCACTTGCGTTTGCATTGCAAGATTTGTTTTGTGGGCATAGATTTTTCTTAGCCACAAAGTAACGACCACAAACCCGGAATTAAGTACACCCGTACACCTCACCCGATATGAAAGACCCGTACACCAGAGAGCGAAAAACCCATACACCAGGCTCAAGAAACCCATACACCACGATCAAAAAACCCATACACCAAGGTCGAAACATCCATACACCAGCGCTAAAACACCCGTACCGCCCGTAGTTAAGGGTCCTGCTAAGAATACTCTCGCTTAGCTTGCAGCCTCCACCTAAAAGTCAGATTTCTAGAGCAGTCAACAAGGTCAATCCAGAAGCTATTTCTCCGGAATCTCACAAACCTCATGAAAACTGAGCAAAATCCTCAAAAATTTCTTTTTCAAATTGAAATTTGATCTTATATTGGAGATACTATACCAACACACCGAATCTATCACACACTGGAGTCATACTGCTGTGGTTTGCCAAGTCTTTTGTGTTTTCAAGCACATCTACGTAAACTGGACGGCTGACAAACAAATTCTGAAATTCCGTCGAGGTCAGGTTCCTAATCTTGCCCTCCCTCAAATCTCAATTTGCGCATGTCTCATAACTCTCTGTCTGAGGTTGAATATGGACAAAGACCCAAGATTACGGTTGCCCCCAAATCGGAAATATAAGAGACACCAAAGCTCACAAAAGACAAAATACATCCTACTCAAAGTATTTCCAATCAATTTCCTCATTTCCTTAACTTTCCCTTCCTCTCTGTGCAATCTCCAAATCTCCCTTCGCAGCCTTATTGCCACGGCTGACAAATCCACCCAGTGCACATACCCCCAGCGCCAGCACTGACAAATCTGCCTTGATGGGCAGTTCCCCTACTTTCAATACCCTGATCTTCAACTTTCTCGGATATAACACCTTTTGACTCTGAAGGTTCATGGCCTTTCTGTGTAAGCTCCGTATATCTCCGGAGATAACCTCCGGCGATACCACGAGAAATATCACGTTAGATGTCACCCTTCCAAATCTGCCGATGCTGGAACGAAATCCCGCCGGGCTGTGTTCTGATCACCAAATCCTGGAAACTTGGCCTCACCGAGAATATTGAAATTTTCTGAAATTCTAAAATTGCACCCCATGGGCCGGGTCCCACAGCGTATGCAAATGCCGAGAAGCGAGACTAAATTGCGCGCGAAACGTCACTGGGACCTCAAGCCACACACACCAGAAAGAGGCAGCTGCAAAGATCCGAACAGCCAAGTTACTTTTTTATTTAGTGAAAAACAAATTTTTGAATTTTTGTGATTACGTAAGGGCTCAGCATAGCCAGGGTGCTCAAAAAATTTATGAGGGTGTGGCTCCATAATCACACTACCCGTGCGTAGGAACCCTTGCCAAGTTCATGCGAATTCCGTCGGAATCTCATCGGAATTTTGTATTGCTCATCTTATAAGTTTCGGGGCCCACCACTCTTTCCACCTACAATTCTCCAAAAAATCTAAATGTACTCAGAAACATTTGCTGGGTCCCTGGCCCTATATATACCCCCGGAGAGTAGGGTCTCCGTCAGCGTGAACAACCTTGCAGTCACTGTGAAGCTGAAAGATACAGAGTCTGGCCCAGCCAGGATCTTGGATAATGTCTCGTTCGAACTACCGGAGCTGAACATCTTGGCGATCATGGGAGGATCCGGAGCAGGGAAAACCACCTTGCTCAACGTTTTGGCCCAGAGAATCAACATCCACCACACCACAATGCTGTTTTCTGGGGAAGTCGATTACTCCGTCACCACGCACGTTGGGTCCAAGCGGATCTCGACGGCGTACATGCAACAGGCGGACGTGTTTCTACCCGGGCTCACGCTCTTCGAGACCTTGGACTACCAGGCCCAGCTCCGGTTGCACAACTCGCTGAAAAACGAGAGATTGGACCTTGTGCTGTCGCTCTTGAAGTTGCTCGAGCTCGAGCACAGACAGAAAGAGATCGTCAAGTCGTTTGCAGGAAGCATCAACTTGTCTGGAGGCGAGCAGCGGCGGTTGTCGTTGGCAATCCAGCTTTTGCTGAAACCACAGTTGCTTTTCCTCGATGAGCCCACCACGGGACTAGATACGAGCTCGGCGTTGAAGTTGGTGACCGTTTTGCGGAAATTGGCGTCGGCGGAAATCGGAATCACCATCATCTTGTCGATCCACCAGCCCAGATCGGAAATCGCAGCGCTTTTCGACAAATTGTGCGTCTTGGCTAAAGGCGGAAGACTCATTTTCTACGGGTCGCTTTTCGAGTCCACAGGGCACTTCAAGCAGTTGGAAAACATGGGCGTGGTGCCCAAACTGATGGACACCGAGGACCCCTTTGACATTTTGAACAAAATTATGATGATGTCGGTGAAAAGCACGGTGTCTGCAGAGAAGGAGGAGGAACTGAGCCAGTTGGTGGAAAGCTTGATCAGCGAGTGGAGCCGGGCCAACGCCGTTGCGTCTGTTTCGTCGCCCGAGGACCAGGCACGCCACTTCCAGGAGAACTTGAAGGTTTTCAAGCCGAAAAATCCATTGCCTTTCCACAGAGAAGTCGCCGTGCTCACCAGAAGAACATTGCTTCTTTCCAGAAGAGACAAGGGCTCGCTTTTGGGTCTCAACGGCGGCGGAACGATCCTAGGCTTGATCTTGGGCTGGATGTTCTTCAAGCCAACGCCAAACTTGTCCGGAATCAGATCCATCACCTCAACTTTGTACACGATGCTTGAGGTGATTGGGTTTTCTCCTTTGGCCATGGAGTTGGAGCGGTTGTGGTCGCACGACGGTGTTTTTTTCTTCAAGGAGTACCAGGAGCAGTGTGTGACGATCCCTGGGTTCATCACCAGCCGCAGAATCGCCAAGTTCATCATGGAGGAATTGCCCATGTCTGTTTTATTTGCCTGCATCACATATTTCATGTGGGGGTTGAGAATGGGCGAGACTGCGCTGGACTCCGGCGACGGCTCGTACTTCGCCATCTACCTCGTGCTCACCATCATCACCGCGGTGCTTTCCACGACCACAGCGATGCTCTGCTTTGCGTTGGGGTCCGATTTCAACACCTCGGCACTCTTGGGTAACGTTTTTTACCAGTTGCAGAATTCTGGGTGCGGGTACTTTGTCAACGCAGCAACAATGCCCGTCTACGTGCGCTGGGTCAAGTACGTGGCCTATTTCTGGTACGCTTTTGGTGCTTTGGCTTCCAATCAGTACACAAACTGGAAAGGTGCATGTCCGTACTCCGACGAGAGCATGTGTGTGGAGTATACAGGCAATTACCAACTTAAGGTGTTGGGATTTCCACAACATTGGGTCGGCGCTCCTATTGGCTACTTGATCGTGTGGATCGTTGGGTTTAACGCTATGACTTGGGCTGTTTTGCGGTTCAGAAACTACGACGTTGCGGTTGCGAAAAAACGGAAGAACAAAATCGGCGGCGACGAGCCCGTGGACGGTAAAATGAAGACGATTTTCTCGCCCACAGACAGCTCCAACGACGGCAAGGATGAGACCAACGCAGAGTCCGTGGCTATCTCGGTCAAGGACGTGACGTTGTCTGTGAAAGTGAAGGAACTGCAGAAACTTTTCGCAGCCAAGGTTCCACGGGTATTGCTCAACAACATCAGCGCGAGCTTCAAGCCGGACGCCGTGAACGTGATCATGGGCCCCTCCGGCGGCGGCAAAACCACTTTCCTCAACTTTTTGGCGGCGCGGTTGCCTCGTACCCTGAGCTTTGCCAGAAACGGCCAGATCTACTTGAACAACGTGCAAGAGGTGTCTCCCGAGCAAATTGCGCTGATCTCAGCGTACGTGACGCAGCACGACAACTTGCTCATCCCACATTTGACCGTCAGAGAGACGTTGTTCTTCCAGGCGCGCCTCAGATTGCCCGAGCAGGAGCACGCAGCCATCCCCACATACATCTCGCATCTCTTGAGACAGACAGGCCTCACGGACTGCGCAGACACGCCCATTGGGTCCAATACGGTCAAGGGAATCTCTGGCGGCGAGAAGAGAAGAGTGTCCATTGCCATCCAGCTCTTGTCGCGGCCCAAGATCTTGTTCTTGGACGAGCCAACTTCGGGGCTCGACACGGCGACGTCGGCGTCCATTGTGCTGCTCCTCAAAGACTTGGCGAACTGCGGAACCACCATCGTGTCAACCATCCACCAGCCCAGCAACGAGATCTTCGCGCAGTTCGACTCGTTGACGTTGCTTGCCAGAGGCGGATTGGTGGTGTACAACGGCCTGACCAATGAGGTTCCCACTTACTTCTCCGAGTTGGGCCACACGTGCCCCAACAAGGTCAACTTGGCCGACTTTGTGCTTGACTTGGTGTCTTTGCAGCTCGGCGAGACACGTGACACCTTCCAGGCCAGAGTTGACTTCCTCATTCAGAACTGGGAGCAGACCCGCTGCAAGGACTTGGTTATGGGCAGTGCTGTCGACCTCAAACGGTACATGGGCACCAGTGTGAGAGCCACGACGGCGTTCGCCGCGGTTTTCGGCCGCCAGCTCAAGGTCTCGTACCGAGCCACCGACGTGATGATCGCCAGAACTTCCCAGGCCATTTTCTTGGCGGCGGTGTATGCGCTCTTCTACGCGCCGCTCCGCAACTCCCAGGCGGGCATCTCCAACAGATTGGGTCTCACCCAGAACGTCATCAACTTGTACTTCTGCGGATTGGTCAACAATATCGGCCAGTACCCTGGAGAAAGAGACATGTTCCACCAGGAGTACAAGGACGGCACGTATGGCGTGTGGGTGTTCTCGGGCGCTTACCTCTTGGTCGAGTTGCCCTACGAGATCTTCCCCTCGCTCTTCTTCTCGGCGTTGGTGGTGTTTGGCATCGGCTTGCCCAGAACTGCAGGCATGTACTTCGCCATGGTGTTCTGCTCGGTCTTGTGCTTCAACTGCGGTGAGTCCTTGGGTATCTTGTTCAACTCGATGCTCACGCACTTGGGTTTGCTCACCAACGTGTTGATCAACTTGTTTGTCGTTGCCATCTTCATGGCCGGAACAATGTCCTTGCAGATGCCCGAGTTCTTCAAGGCGTGGAACTACATCAACCCGATGAAGTACATTGTGCAGATCTGCGTGAACATGGGGTTCAAGGACCAGCACTTCTCGTGTACGGCCACGCTGTGCTCGTTGACTTCGGGCGAGGATGTGTTGGAGATGTACGGGTTGGAAGCAAACTTGGGCGTGGCGTTTGGCGCTGCGGTGGTGTGTTTGTTTGTGTATCGGTTTGTTGCTATTGGTGCTACGTATGTGAGAGCACGCTGGTTTGTATAAATTGGGTTCAATATAGGTTGGTTTCAGCTGGGTGTGGGGTTCTGTGTAAGAGTAGTATGTGGGACTTGGAAAGAAAAAGTGGGAGCAGTCTATTTTTTTCTTTTTGAATTCTTTGGGGTGTTGTTTACAGTTGTCTTGATTGATTTTCCTATTTTGTTGTTCTCTGCTTCTTTTGGGTTGATCATAATATTTATGTGTCTCGTTTCAGTTCTGTAGTGTCGCACATATTAATTTGAGTGGAAAGTGTAATACCGAGTCCATGCGAAAAATCACAAAATTAGAAAAGCTGAATGAGTATCGAGAATCTCAACAGCCCCAAAAACTTCCAATTGATCCCACTCGACTCTCCAAATACCAAACTCCTCTCTTGTCTCTACAATTTCCTACTGCTGTATTATTTTTCGCAGCCATTTATTACTACTCACCAGCAGAAACCTGTCAACATAGAAATGCCAACAAGTCAGCCACCAGCACAGAAGACAAGAAACACCCGTGCACCTCAACACTCGATGAGCTTCACCACGTCAAGCAGCACCGGAGCGCACTGGCCGTGGATCTGCGCGTCGTACAAGTTGTAGAACTCGCCCGAGCTGCACTGCCAGAACACAGTGGAGTTACCCAAAGTCAACCGGCCCGCCGGTGTAATCAGCCATCCTGCCGCATACACAGCTCCATGCTGGGGCACCGGCCCGTCAAATTGGATCTGACGCGACATCACAATTGACCCGATCCGGTCAAGCGCGTCTCTCAAGATTCCATCTTCCAAAGTGATCAGTAAAGTGGCGTTGGTGATACAGGACACGGCGTAGACGTAGTCCTCCTCGTCGAACTCGTCGTCGGAGCAGTCGTCCTCTCTCTTGTTCCTCCACTGGAGGTTGGCAGCAGAGGCAGATGCAGTCTCAATGGCGGATGGACTTGCCGTTGCTGTGGCCGGTGCGGTTGCGGTTGCAGTGGGCTCAGAGATCGTGGTCTCCAACACTCTCTGGATCTGACCATCGTTGATCTGGAAAACATCGGCAGTCTTGGTTGGCATGGCCACCAGAACCACGGTCTCGGTTCTCAACACGGTGGTGGTCTGCGGAGTGACTACCTCGGGCGAAGGCTGAACAAACAGGCCGTCGTCCTCGACGGGGATGGGAGTGACCACAAGGCCAAACTGGAAAGGCACCGATCTGTGGTTTTCGTCCGGCTCGATTTGGTCGGGCTTGAGAACGGTCCAGTCGGAGCCGGACTCGGGCACGTAGTACGCGGAGACGGAGGTGATGGCGAGGAGCCAAACGGGGGCGGAGAATTGCATCGAGAAAAGAAAAAATAGATGTGGAAACAAAACGAAATTTGTGGGTGGAAGCTGGGGTTTTTATAGTGACACAAATGGGTGCGAAAAAAGCAATGCGGAGAACATGGAAGAACGCCGTGGAGCATGCGATGTGGACGGAAAAGGGGTCAATTCTATTGATAGAAGCCGACTAGAAGATTCTGAAAAGTTTCTGCCTTTTTTCATTTTTCATTTTCCAGTGCTTGGTGGTTTTCTCTATGAGACCTTTAAATTTTCAGTGGTGTCTCACTATGGCCGCTCTGACTGTGGAGCTTTCCTGCAGTACCGAGATCACCGAATGAAAGAGCGGATTATTCATCACCAAAAACCAGAATGTTCAGAGCACTTTTGCAGACCACCCGAAGAGTACGTAAACCAATAGCAAATACCAGTCGAACTTGATCTGAGCATTCCAAACATACCAATTTTGAGTTTCCTTTACTAACATTTTCAGACGCAAATACCCAGACAGCCGCTTTTGGCCCGGTACATCTCCACAGAGATCAAGGATGCCATCGACAAGGCCGTGGAGTCGTCTCCCGTGGTCTTGTTCATGAAAGGCACGCCCGAGTTCCCCCAGTGCGGCTTCTCGCGTGCTACCATCCAGATCTTGGGCCAGCAGGGCGTGGACCCACATAAATTTGCTGCCTACAATGTCTTGGAGGACCCAGAGTTGAGAGACGGCATTAAAGAGTACAGCCAGTGGCCCACGATTCCTCAGTTGTATGTGAACAAGGACTTCGTGGGTGGCTGCGACATTGTGATGTCCATGGCCCAGAGTGGAGAATTGGCTGAGTTGCTAGAGGCCAATGACTGTTTGGTGCCTGAGGAGGAAGAGGCGCCCAGCTCCGCGGAGGTCAAGCCAGCAGACAGATCTTAATGTACATATGTGATTTTGAGGGGGGAAAGTGTAGGAGAATCTTGAGGGAGAACTGGAGAGAAATATGGGGTAAGGAAACCAGGACTTGAGTCACTGGTGAGTAGAATAAGTGAGATGTTAGAAGAACGGTGAAAATAGGAAGGAGATATTTCCAAAAGTGTTCAATGCCACCATTTCTCCTTAAATCTTTTCTTTATTTATTCCTTTAGTCAAACTCGCCTGTCATTAGTTATGGGTGGTGAATCTATACAGAATCTATACTTGATACTGGTAATCTCAGAGAAGACAGATACTCAAAGACAAAAAAAACTTACAAACAGAAATTCTTAGTTGATTGAAACTGACGGCAAATACTGCATTTCTTTTCATCTTTTTTACAACCTCCTCATTTATCCATGCCAGATCTAGATTCTTCCCCTGTTTCAAGCCTACATGTGGATCTAGACAAAAGCCTGAAACTTCCCTTCACACTTCACTTCACACATCACTTCACCCATCACGCATCAAATCACGTATCAGTGGCCATTTTCGTCTTTGGCCAATCTCGCTTAGCAACGGGCCTAGAATTTTTGACATTCCAAATTCTAGAACTTGTCCCCAAATCTAGACCGCTTTCATGCACTTGACAATGCTACATCTCGTCTAAATTCTACGCAGTCTCAATCAGGAATAATACGATAACACCCAGAAATAAATGCAGAGCCCAGCAAAAAAGGAAGCAGCTAGGCTTGGTTGTTGCCACTCTTCGTCGACGACCGTCTCCGCAACAAGTTCAGGTCGTTCAAGTTCAACGTGAACTTGTAGTCTCCGTTCATGCCACTGATCACCGACAGCGACCGCGTGGCGTACTCCTCTTCATTATGCAGTTTTCCAGAGTCGGTCAGCAGCCTGGACGAGATCAGGAGGTACTTCATCTCGCTGAGCTTGTCCTGCACCTCCTTCTGGTCCTTGTCGAACTTGAGCTCGAGTTCCAGGTTGTAACCTTCGTCGTCCTCAAACTCGTCAAATTCTGCATCGAACTCGTCGTCGTCCTCTTCACTGCTGTAGTCGTCCTGAAGCGAGTTTTCAAACACGTCCTTGAAATTCACATTCCGCGTTGGGTTGGGCGTTCTGGGAAGGTGCGACTTGTTCTTGACTGTGAACTTCGTGCCCTCGTCAAACTTGAGCTCGTGCGGGTCCACGTTCTCGCTGCGCTGTAGCTGCGCCAACAGTTTCAAGTTCACGTGCGACATCGCCGGGTTGGCAAACACCTGCTTGATGGCAATGCCCGGAGATGCAAGTCCGCCCGCCATGTTGGGTCCAGGCGAAGTGCTGGGGATTTTCCGGGGTGCACCCATGAGCAGAAGCGTCATGCTCGACAGCGACCGGCGCTGGCTGGACGTCTCGGGGAAGTAGCTGGAGGATTGTAGAGGCACCGCGTCTGCGAGCCACGGGTGCTGGTAGATCTCGTCAATGGTGATTCTCAGCTCGGGATTGATCACCAACATGCGCGAGATCAAGTCCTTAGCGCTGTCGCCAATCTCGTCCCACCAAGGTTCCAAGAACACATAGTCCGCTGTGATGATCTTTTGTGTGAGGATGTCGTGATTGTCGTCATAGAATGGAGGGAACCCACACAAAATCGTGTAGAGGAAGCAGCCCAACGACCAGATGTCGACCGCCTTGGAGTAGTAGTTGCTTTTTGACGTCGAGTTGTGGAACTTGCGTTTCCGCTCAACGCCACAGTGGATCACCTCCGGAGCGGTGTACCCGGCTGTTCCACACGGAGTTTTCAAGTTGCTGTGGCCCTTGCCCGAAGCGGCAAGAGGGTCAAAGCGAAGAAGCTTCGCGAGGCCAAAGTCGGCGAGCTTGATTGTGCCGACACTGCCGCCGCCGATTCCGGGCAAGAACTGGCCCTCGTCGACCTTCAGCTCATCGTCAGATTTCCGGAGCAGCTTCTTGTACTCCAGCTCCGAGCGGGCGGCAAACGGGATCTGCTTGAAGAGCAAATTCTCTGGCTTGATGTCTCTGTGCACGACATTGTGCTGGTGCAAGAATCTTATGGCGTCTAACAACTGCAAGAATACGTGTTTGGCCAAATTTTCTGAAAAGTAAGTGTACTCGATGATCTTGTTGAAGATCTCGCCGCCGTCGCAGTACTCCAAAATCAAAAAGCAGTTCTCTGGTTTGTCGAAGCTCTCGATCAATTTCAAGATGTTTTGGTGGTCCCCCGCGTTGGAAAGCGTATTCATGATTTGGATCTCATTGTGGATGTTGGCCAACTGTTTCTGGGTCAAGTTGAGCTTGTTGATGATTTTGATGGCCACGATCTCGCCCGTCTCGTTGTTCACACCCTTGTAGACGCTGGAGAATGCTCCTTCGCCCAAAGCCTGTTGTATGGTGTATTTGTCAGGTAAATCCGGGTACTGAGCTAGACTGAACATGGTTTCCTGTTCTGATGGTAAATTCAAGCTTTTCGAGGGCATCTGAGAACCCGGCAGTTTTTCAAAACGGATTTTTAAACTCTTGAAAGTTAGTTTTCGTGAAAGGAACGGAAGCTTTCGTAATGGGCAGCTCAGGTGGAGAGTAGTCCAAACTGGTTTCTGGCACTGACTAGTGTAATCTGCAGTCGAGGATGGGGCAGAGACTAAAACACGGTAGGCCGAATCAAAGGAGTGTTTTGGAACGAAATGATGTGAAAGACAAGTTCAACCGAAAGCCGGGTAAAAGAAAAGTATGGCTTCTTTTTCGTGGTCGGAGCAAATTATTTTCAGGATAAATCACTTCGTGAATGCACACAGCCCAAAAGGGGAAACACCTGAATACGTACCTGCAAAAAAGTCATAGTCCCAAATCGGATGTAGCAAGATAGTTAGCAGACAATTTAAGAAATTATAAAGATTTATTTGGAAGAAAGGGATATTCTCTGTTGTTGTTATAGCAGCTAGGATAAAAATGGGCTTTGCATGAATTTTATCTTTAAATTGAAATGCATTCCGAGCCGTTCCTAACGTCTGTGTTCCACATTATTTCTTTTTATTTTTTTTGTTTGGCTCTATAATTGGGAGGATTTTGGCGCAGTTACGTCACATACACTATATGGGCTACCCCTCAAGTGGCAATTTACTATGACGCAACCTCACTGAAGTACCCTTTTCGGCGAGGGGTTGCCGGCCTGCGTTCGCAAATCCGCCTTGTGTGCAGGTGAAACTCAGGGATCTCTACGTAGTTACCGTGCCAACACAGGGGCAGAAATTTAGTGAAACTTTGGTCTTTGAAACCAGGGGCAGAAACTGGCCGGGGAGCTGAAACGGAAAATGCAAACTCGGCCCCAAACACACGCCTGGAAGTGTTACCACCGTTGCGGGAACTATTGAAAACAAAGCAGCCAGCGCTACGTAACCTCCGATCTTCTCTGGTGTACGGATGTGCGGGACATGTCACGGGATCCCCACGATAAACAGTCATGAGACTGAGCTATTAATAGTTTGGTGGAATTACACAGTTTCACTCAAATTTAGACTGTCATTGACCGTTAGTCTCCTGTTAGCTGAGAGCTGAAACTCAGGGGTAGAAATTTGGCTGTCACGTGATGCTGATTTCACAGCGGCATGTCATTTCAGTCACAGCCCCGTTTCTGAAGGAGAGGCACGGGTGTTTTGGGTGGGTTTTTTTGCAACTTTCTGTGAAATTCTACAGGTAGGGTAATAATGGCCAAAATGCGGAAACTCAGCGAAACAATGAATTTTAAAAGAAACAAAGAAAATTTGCTGGACTTGCTGCAGTTGCAGTGAGGGGCAGAAACTCTAATTGTATTAAACTTCGCGATTACCGCTTTGGGTATGTTCGAGTGCACACTGAAGAGGGCACTTTACAATGTGGCAAGAGCAGCAAAAAGAATCGGGGAACAATAGGAGGCGAAAAGCTCGGTGATGAAATCCAAGAGCTGAAGGAAACACTGTGCAGGAAAAGTCACTCAAAAGACCAAATGTCCCCATCGGTTCCCCTCGTCTGTTGCTCACTGCTCATTTGCAGCCAGTTGCAATCTCGCACAGTCAGCCAAATCATCAAGCAAACCCAACTCTAAAATTTTGTTCCCCACACAAAGGAAGTAGTAGTCTACATATACCAAGCCGTGATCCTTCAACTTTTCAAAAGCGTCCGGGTTGTTATTTATGGTTGCATGCCGCAAAATAGTGTCCATGTCACCCAAATCCACAGTACCATCGGAACGGAACTTGGCGTCTCCGTTGAAACAATGATCAATTGTATTTTTCAAGAGCTTGAGTGCTGCAATTAAAAAGTTTCTTTTTTTGGTGTTCTGGAATATCTTCAAGAGCCCGAGCACCGCAATCATTGCCGCCGAAGAATCCTTGAGTTCTTGGTCTGGCGCACCAAAGTCCCACGCTGGCACGCCGTCGCTTCCGATCTGACTCAAGAAGAAATTCGAAGCTTGAATTGCTGCTTCTAAAAATAGCTCATCCTTGGTCCACCCGTAGGTTTCGACGAAACCCAATATCGCCCACGCCTGACCCCTGGACCACGTCGACTCGTCGGCGAAACCTTGATTTGTGAATCTCTCCTTGGCACTTCCGGTCCCCATGTCGTAGTTGACCACGTGATACGTCGACCAGTCCGACCGGAAATGGTGTTTCAATGTGTTTTTGGCATGTGTGGTTGCAATATCAGAAAGGCGAGTATCTCCAGTTATGTGCGCTACATAGTAGAGCATATCGAGGTTGCACATGTTATCAATGATCACAAGAAAGTCCTCGTCTGTATCTGTGTAGGAGTACCGGTTGTTGACTGCCGTATCCCAACTTCTGATGACTCCAACTCTCTCATCAAAACGACTGGCCAAGGAGCGAGCCGCAATGGTCAAAATCTCAAGAGAAACTTTCGAGTGTGTGGTTTCGTACTCTCTTTGAAAATAGGGCTGGATGATGAAACTCAAGTCGTGGGTGTCTGTTCTGGAAGCCTGCCTCTTGAGGTTCTCAGACCACCATTTCGCAGCTAATTCCAACTTGGACTGCTGGAGCTGAGACGGTGAAAAGTCGGGATACTTGCGCTTTCTCTCGAGCAAAGCTGCAATTGAGCCTGGAAAGAACCCTGCTGTCCAGTACTCTATGTCTCGGTAGTGGTAACGACCGAATGAGTACTCGGGCATTCCATTGGGTGGGTTTGGTGAGTCCAACTTGGGAAGAGCCACACCCCAAATTTTGGCAGCAGCAGACTCAGAAAAGAGAGTCTTGGAAACATTCTCAAGGAGCAGCTCAACACAATCCTCCATTTTGATGCTCTTGTTCTGGAGATAAAAATTGTGGATATCCCTTTTTTTTGCAACTTGCGAGCTTTATATGTGTGTTTCAGGTCCCCCCACCAAAAGTCATGAAGCGACTGAACAAAGAGTTTTGAGAATGTGGGGATATCGGATGAAGTTTCCTCCGCCTTCATCGCAGCTTTTAATGTGAGAGACTCGAGCTTGTCTGACCGAGTAAGGACATGTCAAATTGCATTAGTTCTCTACAAAAAAAAATCACCAAAATTCAATTCAAATAATTAATTCAGTCTGTATTTAGTCTCTTGATTTGAATTGGAAGCTCTAGCATGATCACATGACGAACGTCATCCGAAATGGATCTCCCATTTTCATCTTCCTCGTTTGCCTCACGCTGCAAAATACAGATCTTGTCGGAGTATCTGTCAACTAGAGGTTCTCCATCCAAGCCCTCAAGAACATGAACGGTTTCCCACTTCGAATTGATCGAGCCCAATTTTTGCTTCAAAATCACGAACTGAAAATTTTCAGCTGGAAGAAGACAGAAAATCTCACTTTGTCTCACCAATATTGTTCCTCTTGCACCAAAAAGTGGTGCGCGAAATTCACCGAGAATCTCACGATTCCACTTTCCATCACTTTCCCTGTAATAATGGAAGTATCGATCATTTTCTCGTCCCAAAACGTGAATAAGTCCCGTTCTATCCACACACTGTGACTCCTGGTTCATGATCCCAGAGCCTTTGGGTATCTCCACAACTAAAGTGTCGCTCTGGATATCTACAGGTGCTTTCAATTGTGCACCCACCGAATTACGCCAACTCACCCCGTCATCCTCAGAGTACATGTAGTGGAAGTCATGGTTGTTCTCTGGCCCGTTGGGGCCTGCCTGGCACGTGACATCTCCGTGTTTGTCCTCGACGTAGTCTCGGTATGTCCAGCTCACGTGAATTATGCCTTCAGCATAGTCAAACCCGTGGAGGTAAGCGTTATTGCCTATTCCTTTGATGTACATGCCAACTTCTGACCAATCATGTGTTTGGCAACTAAATCTGTATATGTAGCAGTCACCTAGCCCAGATCGTCCTGACCGGAACTCAAGAAGCAAATCTCCATTTTGCAAGGTCTGAAATCTGGGGTATGTGATCTCTTCAAATTGCTCTCCGCAGCCTAAAGTCGTCATGACTGGCCCAAACGAGGATTTTGCCCAATTGGCGGTGGTTTCAGTTGTAACTCCCTTTTTTGACTGCCTATAATGGATCTTGTCCCCGTGCATATCCCATGCCAAATGTATAATTCCGTCTCCACTGATCCCCATACAGATGACATTGTGCCCGTCATCTTTGGTCTGAATGTAGTCTGTAAAATCGACAAAATTCCAAACTTTGCTGTTCAAGTTTCTGCGCCCAATTGAGGTGATTCGGGGTCCAGATGGCTCATCATCCACAAGTGGCTTGTACAACACTACATACTGGTAATCTCCGTATGTCATGAGTGCATCCTGCTGGAAAGAACAGCAATTAATTCTCCAGCCATTAGGATCAACCGCCAAAACATGTTTTGTGATCTCTGAGGTAGTCATATCTAGAAAAATTACTTGGCTGTTTTGTTCTTGAGGTTGAAGTGATTTCCTTTTCTTTTTTTGGATTGAATATTTTCAATCACGGTAGATAGAACTCCTTCATATTGTAAAGGCAAACACACGAGGAGAAGCCCCACTTTTGGCACAATTGGTTGCCAGGAATGGTGGGGGAAACAATGTATCAGCAAATATGTTCATGAGTGTAAATTATTGCTGATTCAGTGTGACGTTCGGATCTCGCATGAATGTTCTTGCTGGTATCCTCCAGTGATTGATGAAAGCGGGGCCATCACAGGAAACTTGTCACGAAGGTCAAGGTGAACTTAGAGTTTGAGATCCCGGAACTCACCTACGAGCCGTTCTAAACTTGATACCAACAATGTGAGCTAGCATCACGCGATTCACTACTAGTCAGAAGATGTAGGTAAATCCTTGGTAAACTGGAACAGGGACAGACATTTACTTACAGCCCAAGAATATTTTCCACGATTACGAGAAAACTTGACGTGCCAAGAAGTTATGCCTGTAAGTTTCACTGGAGTTGTACCTGTTTCAATGACTCCCACAAAACCAGTAAGCAAACTCGATGGGGGTGGGGAGCCCGACTATCGTGATCGACCTTTGATCATGCAACTCCCCACAAAACTGAGGGGCTTCGTTGCTATGATGGTGGGGGCTTGCAATTTGATGTGACCCATCATCTTATGTCAGTTTTGAATTAGATTAAGCTTGAAGCAATCATGTCATTCGGGACTGAACAAAAAAAATTGGTGGACCAGTTCACCCGAACTAATCAAATTTCAAAGCTTCAAATCAAAATCTTGCCATCGGATTTATTTCTCACGTCCACGTCGACCCCACATTTTGGGCCCTTTGTCAAACCGTTCCTGCAGCATCTTGACATAGTGGGTGACAGCTGCGATCATAACCAGAGATCTACCAGTGAAATTCCAGGAACGGGAAAAAAAAAATTGAGTTGGAATAGCAAGGAAGATGCCGAAACTTGGAGAAGCGGAGACCTTGCAGAGCTACCCACCAAAAAAAAATGACAGGAGAAATCATTGGTCACCCTTCACGAATTGGCCGAACTCCACCTCTAGAGTGCTTCCCCACATGTCAGTTTTTATGTCAATTCCAGTCCCCACAAAATTTTCAACTTCTGCCAGACAAAATGGCCCCACCAAAATCAGTTCGATTTTTCTCCCGCGTCTCCTCCCCCACCACTGAGCTCAACTGCTAGCAGACTCTCAAGCCAAGAATCGCTCAACTATATATGAGCACGGCTGATTGTCCAGAATGACACCAGACAACCCCAGAAAATGTCGCAATCGATCAAAAGCTCATCCCGGTCGACTGACCCGGAGGTTCCCGAGGGGAACATGTTGAAGTTGGAGGACGTTGTCCCGCAGTTGGAGAAGCCCTGGTACAGATACAGGCACTTGGTGTTGCTCAACTTCTACCTCTTCAGTGGAATCTTGGCCCTCGTCACTTCAGGCTACGACGGGTCCATGATGAACTCTTTGCAGTCAGTCCCCTCCTGGAAAAAGTATTTCGATCATCCGGCCGGATCCACTTTGTCCACAATGAGTAACGGCGTGGTCATCGGAAATTTGTGTGCGATTCCGGCCTCATTTTACTTGGTGGACCACCTCGGCAGAAGAGGCACCATTATTGTTGGCAGCTCCATAGTGGTGATTGGAGGAATCTTGCAAGGCTGCGCAAAGAACTTCGGAATGTTCACAGGCGCCAGGATCCTCTTGGGTGTGGGCACGTGCTTGGCTGCCGCTGCTGCTGCTCCGTTCTTGGCTGAGCTGGCGTATCCTCCACACAGACCTGTGGTCACCGCTATGTTGCTTGCGCTGTACCCCTTGGGCTCTTTCACGGCTGCCTTGGTCACATGGGGACCCTAC
This sequence comes from Sungouiella suratensis, assembly GCA_030566815.1. Taxonomy (NCBI): domain Eukaryota; kingdom Fungi; phylum Ascomycota; class Pichiomycetes; order Serinales; family Metschnikowiaceae; genus Sungouiella; species Sungouiella suratensis. Next base: position 1,150,662 of record JAKUAV010000002.1, on the reverse strand, counting down.
CACTCGTCAATGAAGAACAGCAACTGGTCATGGCGGATCCCCAGTTTGCTCCAGTGCTTCTTCCCAGCTGTGGAACTCGTCATTGCAATCTTCAGTCCTGAGCTGCCTCGTTGGCTTATTGGGCACGGTAAAGACGAAAGAGCAAGGCAGTTCTTTGTCAAATATCACGCAGGCGGTGATGAAGATTGCCCGCTTGTGGCCTTCGAGATGGCGGAGATCAAGACTGTCATCGAGGAAGAAAAAATGCAGCTGTCGGGGAAAATCTCGGAGTGGTTCGGAACCAGGCAGCGTCTCAGACGTCTTTTCATTGTCTGCGCCGTGCCCATGATGGCCCAGCTTTGCGGCAATGCGCTCATTGCATACTACTTAACTATCGTGCTCGACAACTTGGGAATCACAAACGCAAACTCGCAGCTCAAAATCAACTTAGGCATCACAGTGTACAGTCTCGTGTGGTCGGTATTTATCAGCTTCAATGTCGACCGGTACCCCCGGCGATGGATGTTCATGGGTGGATATGGTCTTATGTGCCTCACCTACGTGATCTGGACAATCTTGTCTGCAATCAACCAAGAGACCGACTACAAGCACAAAGGTTTGGGCAAAGGCGTGGTGGCCATGATCTACTTGTACTCGGGCTTTTACCACATTGCGTCTCCTGTGGTTTCCACTTACGTCATGGAGATCTGCCCATACAACTTGAGAGGCCAGGGCGCCACAATCTACCAGTTGATGGGCAATCTCATTTTGCTCTTTAACAATTACGTCAACAACGTAGCCATGAATGCGATCACGTGGCGCTACTATATCGTGTGGTGCATCTGGCTCGCGGTGCAGTTCAACATTGTCCTTTTTATCTTTCCAGAAACAAAGGGCTTGGGCTTGGAGGAAGTGGCGGCAGTATTTGGCGAGGACATAACTATGGCCATAAAGGCGGGAGAGGAGGCGATAGGTTTGCAGGACGATAAGCCGACTGCGGTGCATTTGGAGCATATCGAGCTGAAGAATGTTTCTGTATGATGTTGTGAGTTCGAGCGATTATGTGTGGGAAAACTATGTGTTGGAATGAAATTTACGAAATTGTGACCAGCATACGTAGCAGTAGAATCTTGGCCAGATGAAAAATCAGGCAAAATCACTGTTTGAGTCAGGCAAAAATATGGCTCGACATTTACGATGAGTCATTTCCACAAGCAAACTGACAAATTGCAAATTTTGAAATTTTTCAAAATAATGTCGATTCCCAATTCGCATCCATTCTTTCGCAGCCAAGGGAGATGGGCATCGCGCCCAAACGTGATTCCGGGTCACGTGCGCGCATCACCAAATTCTCCACATCTAAGAAACCATCTAAATCTTCCAGACCAGGCATGAGCACAAAACCGAAGCAGAACGCCTACTCGGCAAGCAACATCAACACTGCTGTGCTTCAGGAGCTCGCAGATGTCGCCGAGATCGGAGTGTTCGGCGACTTGTCTCCGCTTGTTCTGTTTGTGCAGAAAAACCACTTGATCACGGCCATCACCAACATCACATACTTTAGCTCGGTCAATGACATTGGCTCAGTTGCTAGAAACGCCAAGAGACTTTCTCAGGTATTGGGGTTCATCAATTACGTCATCCACGATGCCCCGCTGGACTCACCCAACATGGCAGTGAAGCTCTCGCTTTTGGACGAGAGAGAGAGAATAGCCGAATTCTACAATGAGCTCTGCACGACACACTTAAAGACGATATACAAGTTCTACAGCATGAGAAAACCGCTGGCAGTCATCGCTTTGACGGGGCTTTTGACTGCTTTGGTCGAGTACAAGAACCACCATGTTTTGACCACACTCCAAGATACGTTCGACTTCAGCCACTCCACGCTACCCAAAATCATGACGCCGACCAGAGACGAGTTTGAGAAGAACATTATTGACGAGTTCTCGATGCGCTACGCGGTCATGGACTTTTGGATGGTGCTTTGTGCACACAGTAATTCCTCATTCAGGAAATCGCTCTTGACGAACTTCAAGATCATGAACAACGTGTGGAAGTACATTGAGATGGAGCGGTACGAAACTTTGCTGAAGATCTTCAAGTTTTTGGAGAAGAGCGTGCTCAACGAGCCTTCCTTCAAAAGATCCTCAAAGTGTCAGATCCTCAATGAAAACTTCTTGTTCAACCTTAGAAATGTGTTTGCGCTCGTGAAGGGATCCAATGACAGAAAAGACGACACGGATATCAGTGATTTTGACGGCTTCAAAAAAGACTTTGAGGAGTTTATAAACATATTGGTCTCCGACCAGGCCAAGGGTATCACCTACCCACAAAACGAGCACGGCACGCCGTTGGTGGTCAACAACAAGACGTTCAAAATCAACAACAAATTGATCTACACGCTTCTTACAACACTCAAGCCGTGGGACTCGCACCCCCAACTTCAGTTCTGCATCCGGATCTTGAACTACAACCAGGAATTGGTGCCTCCATACATGAACTGGATTGTGGCCTCTTCCGGCGGCTACCACGATCCTTCATTGACGTCATACTGGATTGGCCATACTTTACTATACACTGAGATTTTGAAGTCGCGCCAAATCCCCTCGCTGGTTGAGACTGTTTCTCTTGCTCCGCTTTCCAAACAAGCCATGACGGAGTGTCTCACCTTTCCTAGTGATTTGGTGAAGCAGTTGGGCTTGCAGCTCATTCTCTTGCAGCTTCTTAAGCTCACAGAGTCAAGTAGTCCAGTGCAATCATTGGTGGAGTCCGTATTGGGAAATCTTCCCGAGCAAGCCAACTTTGTTCCCCTCATGACGCACGAGAACAAGCTTATCAAATTGACGTCGACTTTGATTATCAAGAGAATGGAGCAATTGGTGCCCTCGTCTTCCTCCTCGGCTATTGTGTCTCTTGTGGGTCAGAATTTGGCCGCTCTCAATTTGGACGAAAGTGCTACAAACAGTCTTGAGTTGGTCATGCTAGACACGTATTTGTCTATCCAGTCCAACAACGATTTGAAGTGGTGGAACAAATCCGCGAAGGGCAACTCATTCTTCACGTCCTTGCTCAAGCTCACTAATATTGATTTCCTAATAGGGAAGGTCTACAACATTTTGGAGAAGCTCACCAGAAGCTCTTTCATTTTTGGCAAAGACACACTCATTGAGTCGCCGCTTTTGATGCTCATCGAAGCCACGTCAAAGTTCGTGGGCTCTAACTCTTCAGAAAAGCTTTGGAACTGCCTAGACGAGACAATTTCGAGATCCATGAAAACTCCATACAAGTACCTCGACAAGTCGCACACAGAATACGATGACGTCAGTGTCTTTGTTGTTGCTCTTTTCGAACAGCTCAAGTTCATTAAGGATGTGAAAAAAGACGCAGACATTCTTACATGGTTGAAGGAACTCGCTAATAAACTTGTCGTTGTGGGTGAATCGAGAACTGCCTTACTCAAACTTGCCGCAGACCACGACTTCGACATCCAGCTCGAGCTGAATTACTCTTTCAAGAAGGACAATGTCATCTCCAAGTTCGATTTCGCTCAGGCTGTCTTGGCTCTCAACCAAGCTGTGGCCAAATCGAAAGAAAATCAAGTGATGGAACTTGCAACAAAACTTGGAGGCTACATCTTGGGCTCTGAAATTGCGAATACCCCGCTCTTTACTTTCTTGACTACTTCTTCCAACTTCGAGTTTTTCGGGAAGTTGACCTCCGCCAAATTGTCCCAAAGTGAGGCTTTAGCATTATCAATCCTCGCCGAAATATACCAGCAGCTGGATCTTGACTACTCGAAGTCGCAATTAAACGAGTTCATTTTTGAAAATGTGAAACAGTCGATGCCTAAAAAGAACCAGCTTATCGCGCTCAGATTCTTGTGGATCTTGACAGATGCGCAAATTGCAGAGTTGGCAAACCACTACGAGAATGACAGCATTGTCATCAAAGTTTACCAGATGGCATCCGAGCGCAATTTGCATATTCTTCCGGACTTCAAAAAGCTCTCTCAAATACAGTCGACGGATTTGCAGCCAATCTTGCTCCAGCTTAAAGATTCCGTGCAGGATGTCGAAGTGATCTTGTCTAATCCCACATTCCACTTCCTTTTGGAGGAGGAGAATGAGAAGATTTCCGCTCACTTGGAGACTCTTGCCACTATACCTGACGATATTCTTTATAGAGTTGCTCCGGTGGACATTGCCAATGCCACCAAACACAAGGATCAAGTCACAAAATTGGCCCTCGGCATGCAGAATTTCCTGTACTCGTTAAGAATCTTCACTGCGTACCCCAAGTGGTTTAGCTCTGATGATGTGTTGAAGACGGCTTTTGCTTACGTGGACAAATCACCCAAGTCAGCCATGACGTCAGAGTTTGCCAACTTTCTCAGCCTGTTTGTTTCGACATTTGACATTCAAGAGTCCGATCCTATCAAGTTGTGGCTTCAGAGAGCCATGATCTATATCACCAAGAAGTTCGCGGAGCTGCCTGAACTCTCTGCTAACTTTGATGGGTTTCTCTCTTCAATCGCGGCGTTCACAACTTCCTATAAGCAATTTCGCTCGAAGGTTCCCAAGAACGTGTTGAACACGCAATTTGAGGTTTTGCTTGCACATAAGAAGTGGGTCACCAAGGAGACGTACCTTGAATATGCCAACCGAGTCTTGCTAAAGTTGGACCACAAGGGCCTTAATGCGGAGAAGCTCCTCCAGATCTTGGTCACAAACGAGAACAATGCTTTGTGGAAGCTCCCTGATCTGCAATCTGCACTGGTGAGATTCCAGACCGCCTTGCTCATTCACGTCTTGTACAATTTGACGGGCCCCAGCTCCTCCACCATCACTTTGACCAATCAGATCCTCGCATTGTACCTTGGCTCAACTAGAGCAGAGGATCTTTTGCTTAAAGATGTGCTCACCGCTATCGAGGCCAAATCCGGCAAGAGTTGGGTCGCCAATGTGATTAATTGGGACTTCATCGACGAGATGTCGCGCAAGGAAGTTGACTTGGTCGGTGAGGAGCGGCTCATCATCAAGGACAAGTCCAACCTAGTTGTTGCGCTTAATAAGACATTTGTCTTGAACACAGTGAAGCATATGGACGAGATCCCTAGCGTTCCACAGGGGAAAGACTATGAATCTCTAATCAAAATGAAGCAGGAATGTTTTGTTGGTGAGTACTTCGAGACCGTCTACGACTCTGAGTTCTTGCTACTTGTCATTCTCAACAACGAGGAGCTTTTCAGTGAGGAGGAGGGCAAGTTCAAGTTCAACATGGCGAAGATTATTGACTCGGGATTTTTGCACTTTATTGTCATGTGCTTGTCGCTCGAGTCTACCAGAGACGTCGCCAAAGTGATTTTGCACGGGATGCTCAAGTACCTCACCTCCACAGAAGAAAACATCAAGGATAAGAATATCATCAAGATTTACATTTCCTCGATCTTGCACACACTTCGGGTCAGCGACCACTCGACGCCCTTGGTGTGGTATTTCATTGGTGAATTTGCTAACATCATCACCAATCCTGGTCACTTTCTCTATGAGCACGTTTTCAGATTTATTTTGTCTACGCCCAAATTCCAGCAATTTGAGATCCCACTCTACCGAGTGCTTGCCATGAGCTTGCCAAATGAGGACTCGGCCGAGGAGGATAACTACTACAAGCAGATCACGTGGTTGTTAGAACTGTTGACCGCCAGCATAACTTCTTCTGCCGACCTCAAGGTGTTGAAGTTCAGGGACGTCATTGAGTGGGCGTTCAATGTGTACAATTTGTCATATGCTTCTGCTGCGATCAAGTCCAAGATCATGGCATTAATTCATCGTGTTTCTTCCTTGAACGTCGAGGGCACGGATTTGTTGCTTACGAAGTTTGCAGGATTTACCTCTTTGGACATATCGAAGCATTCGATTCAAGAAGAGGTCTTCTCGAGCACGCATTTGGCTTTGAATGTCGACCAGGTGGCCTTGAGAACAGGAATTGTGGGCCAGAGCCAAAAGAGATTGCGGGAATGGTCTGATGGGAACATAGAGCGTGCAGTGAAACGGATTCACAACTAGAAGAAGAGCATCGGGCCCAAAACAGAATTTATATCATAATTGCATAATTCATAGACACAATGTAGCAATACACCAGTGGATAAGTATCGAGCCAGGACTATAGCAATTTATGGTTTGTGAAATTCACTTGAGAAACTCGAAAGGGTCTAAGTCTTCATGCCTGTCTGTTCGTATCTACGCTCTTCTTTTCAATTATCCCATTAATTATATAGTTCCCATTATTACAACATGTCCAGTAAAAGTCTTCCCGGTTGTTTCTTTCTCTGACTCTTCTTTTTTCTTGTGCCGCGGTGAGTCCTGCGATGCTTCTTCTCTGGAGGGCTCTGCTCAGGCCCCAAACTCTCATCGAGTCTATCCTCAACAGTATCCCCAGGAATGGCACCCTCAGACTTTGGTGGCAACAAGTTTTTGAGTGAGTCATCAGTCAAGTTGCAAACCGAGCTAACCCTGTCGGAGTCATCCTCATACTTAGGTTTCTTGGTGGGAGAAACCTCGTATGCGCGCTTGTACACAAAAGTGTCAGCAGCGACAGGAGACATCAGTGGCAGTGGCAGTGGCAGAGCCAGTGCGCACGGCAACGAAAACAACAGGTCCAGTGGGCTCACAGTCAGGAGCAGGTCCATGCTTGGCATCTTCTGCGGACGTTTCAAGATCAGGTCCGTGAAGGCGAAGTGCCGAGGAGGTGTCAAGACAGTAGCGGCAGTGAAGTCCAAAGTCAATCTGGTTGGCCTGTTCACGTTCACTAGCAGGTCTGTGAATGCCAAGTGAGGCGGAGGCGTCAAGATTGTAGCGTCACTGAAGGTCATGCTCAATGGGATGGGCATGGTCAATTTGGGTGTCAAGGGCGCGGAAGTGTTGTCAGAAGGGATTTCCTCATTTTTTGGAGGCTCCTCGACTTTCAAGTCCTTCCCGGCTTCGACATCCGAAATCTCGGTGGCAACTTCAGGCTCGAAGGTGGCGACAGTGATGGACTGTTTTGGGACAGTCACAACATAGTCAGCGGGCGGGTTCCAGTTGATGGCGCGAGTCATCAACTGCGTAGCAACCTTTTCACACTTCTTCTGGTGCTTCATTTCCTTGTGGTTCCTATGGTCTCTGAGAGCTTTCACGAAGTCGAAAGTGCTCAGGCGGACACAGAAGTCCATGTTTCTCTTGAACTCATGGTACTTGGAAGGGAACCCAACGGTAAGACAAGGAGCAGTAGCAACCGGGGCAGGAGCAGAAGAACCGGCGGCCTCCTTCGGAGGAGCCAACTTGGCCTGGACTTTGGCGAGTTTGGCACGGACCAAAGTTCTAAAGCGTCTAGGCTTGGAAGCCTCTTCGCCGGCGATCTCAGACTCAACCATTCTAGGTTTCTTGGTCGTATGGCCATCGCGGCGGCACAATTTTTGAAGGCGGAACTTGGCCTTCGAACACTTGCTTACCAACTTAAGGTACACATACTTCATTTTCTGCTTGGGGCAGACGGGAGAAGCTGGAGTGCCCTTGGCTGCAAAAGCAGGTGAAGTGGGGATCACTTGAGGGCCTGAGAGCAAGTCGGATGACTTGTCGCTGGCCAAAGTCAAATTCGCAGAAATGGTCATGGGAAAGGAACACTAATGATAAGAAAAAGTAGGGAGAAGAAATTATAAAAAGTGGGAATTCAGCAGCCAAAGTTATGCCACAAACTCTGCATCATTGTGCAGGACGCTGTCAGGGACCAGGTACCCCAGCCGTGCCCCGCGCTCTATGCCAGAGGTCAAACCCCGAGAGATCGAGATCATCACACACTTGGTGAGCAATGAATCCGAACAAGTCTTCAATTCGGCTCCCGTACTTTTACTGCCTTTTCTTCTACCCCTTGTTTTTCTGAAATTTGTGAGTTTTCAGCCATGGTGTCAAAGGACATATGCTCACCCTAAATCCGCGTTCAAGACCCCACGATAGGCACGAATATGATATCGAAAATCATGAAGCACACACACCGATAACACAATTAGATTCATACTATAATAAGTGATCATACTTGAGTTAGTTGTTGTCATTTCCTAGTTAGCAAGTGAAGCTTGAACCAAATGAGCTCGAAATATGGTGATATCTGCCCCAATGGCGCGTAAGTAAACAAACACGTCAGTGGGGGAGACGAGACGGTTAACGTTGAGTATTCAATATTCGTAGGCACCCAATTGCACACCGCATAGCTCAATTATCTCGAAACTATGCAGTGAGTGCTTTATTTCGGCTATTATAGCTTGCTTCACCCCTAGTCTACTCTCAATAATGGAACCACAACCGGAGGGCGAAACAAGCTGATACATCGCGGTGAGACTCAATTTGGAAAATGATGAATTATAACGTGCTAACATACATTCGGTTTCGTGCATTCTCCCTCACTGATTGTCGTCATGCTCCATAATCTAAGGATTCAGTGGAACCTGAACCGACTAAGCAGAAGATCTCATTGGGTCGTGGTGAGCTCATGAAAACAATTGAATCTCACCATGAAGTGGCATGTAACTTTAAGCTTCTATAATTTCGACGATCTTTGAAGTTAAGTCAAACTCGTCACAGATTATCCTTTGGGAAAGTAGCACTCTTCGAGTGAGATTTTGAGGAAGTACTTCGCATCAGGTACACTGTGCGCACGAAAAAAGTCTCTCACCACCGTAAAGAAGTTGCCATTCATAAGGAGGCGGGCGAAAAGATACGGGTCGATATAATGATGAATCTGAGTTAACAAGCTCTCATCTCTTTATATTGTTGTCCAGCTTGACATTAATAATGATCATAATATACGAATACATTGAGTTGCAGTCTCCACATTCGCAGCCACCTTGGATATGAGCGCAACGAAAGATTGACAAGACGACTTCACACGACACACATGAGACACACCATCAATATTGTGTTGACTGCCTATATTAAAGGTCTTTTTGTCTGTTTAGTCGATCCAGATATGCTCACTCCCGTTGCCGTTTGAAAATTACCGATGACCATGAGCAAAACATTGACTTCCTTGCGCTCTCGGTGCCACCACGTATCCTTGTTTATGACTCACTTTTGTGGTCCACGTTGAGATAGCATGTGGTAGAACAATAGCACTCGACACTTTCTGGCCAATCATATAAGTTAGTCTGAAGAAGCATATATAATTCAGATCCATAGTCCTGACGAAAATAAGAACCTTCGAATCTCAGCCTGGGGTTTAGTGGTCTTGGCGAACTGCAACAAAGACTAGTGATTCGCTTTCTGGTCAAACTCAAGTGTGTTTTATATACTCGAATGAACAGTTCTTGCTTTTGTGTGGATTTTTGTGTTATATCTAATATGTTGTTGTAGTTTTCATTTGTCTGGTTAAGTCATTGCTGGCCCACATACATTCTCACTTTCTTGTAAATTTTCTGGATTTACTTTTCTAATTTTTTCTTGTTTACTTATTTGAAAATTTTATGATTTATTGAAGTGGTAGTCAACTATAAAAAGTGTTTAGGACCTCTTGTGTCCTCTTCTGGCCTTCTTGCCTTTGCCTCTTGGTCGAGACTGGCGCTTTGGACCAGAGAAAGTGTGGTGACACTGAAGCGCGGAGTCATAGAAGACAAAGACGGCAGGAGTCATGCAAACCTCAGCAGGAGCTGGAGCAGACTCTTCGCTGGCGTCTGAGGAGGTAGCTTGGACATCCTTTCTCTTCTTCGCCAAGAAGGCCGCGAGAGGAGCGAAGGCTGGTCTGGGTTTGTAAAGCACAAGCTGCAACATCAGCAAGTCCTGACTCTCAGTTTCTGGCTCAGAGTTGGATGAAGAGAGCTCTCCCATTTTCATTGGGGTCTCTTCCTCTGAGGCCAGCGCAACTATGGTCTCCAGGTCCAGGTCAGCTTCAACTCTCACTTCCTCATTTGGCAAAGGAGTTTTCGGTGCCATTTCAAGTCTGGCATCAATGCCTTCTTGGTAGGCATCCATCTCCTCTTGCAACTTCTCAAGTCTCTTTTGAGACTCTTGGTATGCTTCGTAGAGTTTCTGTTCCTCATCCTTGGCCTTCTGGATGTTGGCCATAAGCGTCATGAGAATGTTCTGCTCATACTCTTCAATGTTTGAAGCGTTAGTAAAAGCGGAGACAGTGTTGGACTTTGAAGCACCAACAATGTCCATAGAGAAGACATCAATGCTAATTCTGTCCAAGTTAGTGAAAATCCAGGTTGGCTGAACAATGTCCACCTCAATGTCGTCCAAAAATGTTCTGGTGTGACTGGTGGAAGACCTGTAAGATTCCACTGGCCCATATTGGGTGAAGAAATCATACCCCTGAGTCTCCAAGATGTATGATCTTTGATGCTTGAAGAAAAAGTAGAATCCATTTAAAGCATCGTCGGAGGAAAACCGTGTGGAAGTTCTGATCTGCTCCTCTGGGATTTCTGGTGCTGGTTTCACCAAGTTAGTGTCATACTCGACTGGACACTGGGACTTAACGGTCACGAATTGGCAGCATGCACAAGTGGGAATGCCGGTAGAAAACTTCATTGTAATTGTTTTGTTTTGTTTTTTGTTGATGGGTATCGCTGATTTTCTTATTTGCTGTAAACTTAATGTACGCGGGAAGAAAAAATGTAGTGATGAGGATTGTGAATAGTGGGAGAGTCAGTGGGTATTTATGTTGTTCCAAGAAATATTCTACGCCAAAATAGAAAAGAAATTGAGTATGACATTACACTCTGGAGTTTAGTCTGCTCAAAGCGAACGCTCCATTAGGCACATTTCGCAGCCAAAAGTTTGTTATGCCGAAGGTGCGAGGCTGAAACAGCACGGCTGTATATCAGCACGGCTGTGTTTCAGTCTTCAAGAATTGTACATACTTAAATTGTAATCAGCATTGAGGCGTAAAACGTCGCTGTCTATGTTTTTTTTAACAGGACCCCATTATTTTGACAGGTTCTCACATCAACTTGAGACAATTGCCAGGACCCTATACTTTCAGACTCGCACTAACAACATTGCGCAGCCATACTCAAAAAATCTCGTTTTTCAGCCGGGCATAAACCACTGTTCACGGAAGTGGTAAGTGCAAGCTTGCCAATACATTTGCCGTGGGAATTTGAAGAATTGCTGAACCCTTTCAGTATCACAATTTCGTGCTGTGCTCAATTTTTAGCCTTCTCGCTCCAACTCTGAAATTTGGATATGACGATGTAGCATTTGGCTATCAAAAATTGTTAAATGTACAAATCAGTCCAATGTATAAAGGATGATTCCCGTGACAGCTTGTCAACCTAAAGTAATTATTTGCATTTCAGGTCCTGTAATATGTCTCTCAGTCTCACTCGTGTGACTTTTTTGCAGCCAAAAGCTCTAAGTTCTGAGTCAGGCTTGAATGACCAAATTGAGTCCCGGAAATGGGAAGTGCAGATCCTTTATTATCTCCTGTACTATTACAAATCAAGATTGAAAAACAGCGGCTGTGACGTTAACATTTGAAGGACGTGTCCACCGAGTGATGAACATTGCGAGACAACTTGACCTGAATATTGCCTGTCTCTCTGAACCTCTCAACTGTAGAATGCTCTCGTGACCTCGAAGGTAGAGAATGAATATGAATTCTCAATTGAGTTTGAAGCTCGATATAGTTTGTTGATAGAGCGTGTACTCAGTGGCTTCTGTTCTGTACTACGATGAAACAGGAGCTTACCCGCTTGAGGGATGAGTCCAATAATGGCAATCCAGATGAGAGCATGAGTGCCATCCCTTCTTGACTCAAAGACTTAACAAGTTCAGAAAGCAGCACGTGCAATCGGCGTTTTCAAGCTCTCATGTCGACAGAGTACCTTATTCAGTACTTGAACGAGCTCTTCCTTTGTCAAGAGCAATATCTCGCGGAAAGCCTCAGAAATACAATTCCAAGCCAAAGTAAGGTCGATCAATCCCGTTTGAACTTTCTAAAAGCCCTTGTTGGCCGAAGCATCAATATTTAGCATCGACGAGTATCCTTCCACCACTTCCCCTGAAATCCTGCAGCCACGCATGGAACCACATTGGGTCGTGTGCTGATCGCGAATGGAACAATGCAAGGTGCATTTGATCGCCTTCGTTTGTTGACTGATAAGCTATATCTATTCCAGAATGTCGGTATGTACAAAATTCGGAAGTGGCCAATTCCGCTTCTCCATGGAATTATAGTTCTTGGGCAATACTAACATCACTAGCTCGGCAAACTTACGCACTACGGTGTGGACTTGGTTCTTATCTCCATCATACTCGCAGGTATCCACCGTAACACAGGCTTGGTGTTCGATACCTCCCACTTCTCTTCCGTCGATTTCCGTAAATGGTTTGGCAAATACTTGGCATTTGGTGAGATTTGCTACGACAGATGTGTGTCGCTTTTGAAAGCAAGTGGCTACTTCAAACAAAGAAACTTGGTGTTCGATTACGTCACCAAAAACGCTGGCAAGGTCTTCAAAGACCAGACCGGTAGAGAGCTTGATGATTTCAAGCAGGATTGAATGTGGTGAGCTCAAGATCTGTTGCGTTGAGAGGCCCTATAGGGTTGATATCCACTTCTGGTGACTTCTTCTTAGACCGCGAACACTGCTCATCTGAATACGGCTTGGTGGAATTAATAAATGATATTGGATTTTTGTTTATTTGAATAGGTGAGGTAGGTGTGTGCGTGTAATTGTCCCATTTGTTTGAGTGTCAGCGCATGGAGATAACACAACATCAGATACACTCGAGAAGAACAACAACATCGCGAGACAAAAGCATCAAACGAGTATAAAGCTATTACGAATATGATGAAAAGGCCAATGCATGATTTTAATTCTCTGAAGTGGTGGCATCGTAGGTCACGTGCCACGAGACAGTCCAACACAGGGCCATCAGAACCTGGAGAAACTCAAACTCAAACCACAAGCTCACTCCTATTAAGTACGTTGATCTTCATAACGGATTTCTCATACACATTGAGAAGCGCCTATCAGTGAGATCGAATATCAATCACGGTGTTTAGATGCATTGAGCTGCAACTTCTCCATGTTCAGATCATGAAAAACAGACTCCGTCATTTCCATCACAAAATGTACTAACTTTTCCGAATGTCTGTTCAGGAACAGCTCGTGGAGTATTTCACCAATGCAATTGATCTAGAGCAGAAATGTGATACGCTTCTAACAGACTCATATCTCAAGGCATACTCGCCTAAAAAGTTGGCTGTCCATGGCCTAGCAGTGACAAACTTGGTCATGACAAATATGCGAACTGCGCTCGGGGGAAAGACACTAATAGAATTGGGACTAGATCCGGCTTTCTCGAAGCAGGACGACGAAATCCAGCCGGGATCATTGAGGATTGGTGACATTGTGAAACTAGATAGAATGAGCTCCCCCAATCAGCCGAAGGACGCTGATGAAAGCACTGCTTTGGAAGGCGTCATAGTGAGACTCACAGGAAGAGCCATCACAGTGTCTGTTGAAGAAGATGCCTCGGACGAGAGCTTGATGGGATTGTACAACAACACGGGAAACGCCAATATACGAATGTGGATTGTCAAGCTCACCAATTCGGTCACATATAAGCGAATGTTTCAAGCCATGAAGAAGCTTGCAGCTCTCAATGACCAAAACAAAAGTGAGGTCCTCAGGATTATGCTCGGGGAAGCTAGATTTTCACCAAAGGGCAAGAGCACTAATAAGATCAGTTTTTTTGATACGACCTTAAATGAGTCACAAAAGTCTGCCATAGAATTTGCGATCGACGTGTCACCAATTACGATCATTCACGGTCCACCGGGTACCGGCAAGACATATACGTTGATTGAATTGATTAAGCAGCTAACTTTTAACCATAAAGAGCGAGTTTTGGTGTGCGGAGCATCCAATATATCCGTCGACAACATTTTAGAAAGACTCTCCTCACTGTTTAGTGATTCTGCTGATACGGAAGCTGATCTGAAAAGGAGCAAAAGGAAGAAAGGTTCAAAGGGAGGGAATCCCGAAAAATTGGTCAGGATTGGCCACCCAGCGAGACTTTTGGAGGCAAACTTACAGCACTCGCTTGACGTTCTTTCAAAGTCTACATATTCAGGAGAAGGAGGTGACAATCAGAGCATTCTAAAAGACATTGAACACGACATTGGTTCAACCTTGGGACAAATTAAGAAGTGCAAGAGATATGCTGAGCGTAGAGCACTTTGGGCAGAATTAAAGCTGCTCAAGAGAGAATTGCGTTCAAGAGAAAGGAAGATTGTCCACGATTTGCTCGTGAATGCTCAGGTCGTACTTTCTACGCTTCACGGAGCTGGCTCAAATGAGCTTATCGCTCTTTACAAAGACCAGGAATTCTCGTGTGAGAATCCGCTCTTTGAAACCATTATCATTGATGAGGTTTCGCAGTCTTTGGAGCCACAGTGTTGGATTCCATTGGCGACCCACCTAGGCTGCAAAAGATTAGTGATAGCTGGAGACAACATGCAGCTTCCAGCCACAGTGAAATCCAAGGATGAAGCCAACATAGCGAGGGATAAAGGCGAGAAGATTGCTGATTTGGAATTCACTTTGTTTGACCGTTTAGTTGAGGACCACGATGGAAACCACTACAGAAAGCTTCTAGACGTCCAGTACAGAATGAACGACGAGATTATGAAATTCCCATCGGCCAGATTATATGATGGCAAGCTCAAAGCTGCCGATTCTGTCAAGGATATCTTGCTCACCGATCTTCCCAGTGTGGACACTACGGATGAGACAGGTGTGCCCTGTATCTGGTATGACACACAAGGCGGCGACTTTCCCGAACAAACAAGCGAAGACGATGCCAAATCGGCTCTCAGTGCATCGGCAGCTTCCAAATTCAATGAGATGGAGGCTCTTGTGGCACTTCAACACGTGCGGAAGCTCGTGGCTGCGGGCGTGAAACCAGAGCTAATTGGGGTGATTTCTCCATATAGTGCTCAAGTCTCGACTCTCAAGCGCTCTTTGGCCAGCGAGTTTGATCACAAAATTGAAATTGCTACGGTGGACGGATTCCAAGGCAGAGAGAAGGAGGTAATTGTCGTGTCATTGGTTAGGTCAAACGACCAGCGCGAAGTCGGGTTTCTTAACGAGCCTCGAAGGCTCAATGTGGCCATGACTCGCCCGAAACGACAACTTTGTGTAATTGGCGATCTAGAGCTCTTGGGCCGGTCGGGACTGGCATACTTGAAAGACTGGGCTCTGTTCGTAGATCAGCACTTCGAAGTCATTTATCCTGATTTGGGCGATTATTGAGTGCATAAATTTCAATTGTGCGAAACCCCACGTTCCATTCTCGACGACCGTTTCAGTAATTTTGAGCGTTGGTAACAATAACACTATTCCACGCGTGGATGGTTTGTTCTCGGAATGGTGACGTTACAATTTGTACAGCCCTGTTGCAACTTGACATGCAAATTGTCAATCTACGAGGTCTAAGCCGAATCAACCGAAAGTCCTCGGAATGAAGTTCATCGAGATTCAACATTGATTTGCTGCATTGGAAGTATTCACCGACACAAACAATTAATGCCAAGGTGCTGGACGTTCGTTGCATGCACTTCATTAATTTGAGTTGTTAGTGGCACCAACACAAGCCCGCTGGCTTTGCAAGGAATACGAAGCCCAGGCTTGCGTTAGCTGAATCGAGGCACCTCTTGAGCCACTCCGTTACGTGGGTTGGCCCAGAAGTCTCGCTACGTTAGAAGACGGAATAGGAGCACCATGTGCAAAAACATCCACTCGTCAGCCAAGAGCTCCGCACTTTACACCGCGTATATACCACTCCTTCCGCCTATGTGCACATCTGGTGTTGATTATCCTCGCGAATCTGCCAGGGGAAACGGTGAAATCTGGCATCTCACCATCCCAGTATGAAGGCATGCCGCGAAACTTGCATGCATGCGCGACATGAAACATATAAGCTGGCCAGGTTGCGGAGACCCAGCCAAGCGAGCAACAATTTTGTCTGTCATTCTGTTTTGAATCGCGTCACCAAACCGACTTTTCTGTTATATAATATAGTCCATCGCTCCCTCGTTTTAGGACCTTAGACAAACGTTCTCGTCCACTCCTTTACTACAACTTTCCAACTGCCATGAAGCTCTCAGCTCTCGCTTGTGCCGCCTCGCTCGCCTCAATGGCCGCAGCCAAAACCGTTTTTGTGACAAGGTTGCACTATATCACTGTCGACGCCAACGGCGACATTGTGGGCAGCTCCGTCACTTACGAGGAGGCTGCAACCTCGGCCACCGCAGCCACCGAAGCTAACGAGAATGTCGTTGTTGTCACCTTGAACGCCGCCGACTCCCTGACTTACCTGCCAACCACTTTACAGACCGTCGCTGCTTCTTACAGCACCGTGAGTCAAGAAGTGGCAGAGACCTCGCAGACTTCCACGCCAACCACGGAGTCTACCACGGCTGCAAATACCGAGAGCTCTTCCAGCGACTCCGGCATTTATGCCGACATCTCCTCCTCTGGTGTTGACGCCGATTTTGCCAAAACGATCTTGGACCTCCACAATGAGAAGAGAGCCCTCCACTCTGTGGGGGACTTGTCCTGGGACACTACTGTCTACAAGTACGCCCAAGCATATGCTGACCAGTATACGTGCGGTTCGTCCTTGAAGCACAGTGGTGGCCAGTACGGAGAAAACTTGGCTGTCGGTTACACTGATGCATCTAGCGCCTTCAATGCCTGGTACTCAGAGGGTGACAACTACGACTACTCCACCGCTAACACATTTGACCATTTCACCCAAATCATTTGGAAGGGTACCACCAAGCTCGGTTGTGCATACAAAGATTGTGGAAGTGGGAAGTACTACATCTGCTCCTACGACCCAGCTGGAAACATCATCGGCTATGGTACTGAAAATCTCTTTGCCAGCTAGATTTAGTACTGAGTTCCGTTTAGTAACGTTCAATTAAGAGATTTGATTTATGACTCTAATTTTGTAGATGTACGTCCAGAGCTTTTGGCCGAGATTCATAGTGGAGTCATCTTATGCCCAATTAAAGAAATGATTGACACTTCTTATGTCCACTAATTTAGATTTTCACATTTTAAACAAAGACTTTCACATTGCATGTTGCGATGTGAAGCTTTGATTCTTCGTAAAAGTCCGCTTGTATGCCGGTTGAGGGTTCTGACTCAAAATTGATTATCAGCAGCAGTGAAGCCGAGCTTGACGGACCTACACAATGGATCGTGGCGACAGCACAATTCCAGGAGACAACTCCTCGGGCATAACACCTGATGCGGAATTTATGACAGACCCAGCAATAAAAGATGAAGAATTGGAAATGGATGATCTTCTACAAAAGGAAGATGATGGTGACCCTCAGTCAGACAAAACCTCAGCTCTGAAGAAACGATCTTCAAGAGCATGCATCAGATGTCGATTTAGGCATACCAGATGTCCCGGTGGTCAGCCATGCTCGAAATGTTTCCTTGCCAAAACGAAATGTGAATACGTGGAGTTTGAGAAGAGGCTTGTTGTATCACGTAAGTACCTATGCAAATTACAGGACGACATAGCCAGACTCAAAAAGGAAAATGCATCACTTCGAAACAGCATACGAGAGCATGAAGCAAGACACATTTCAGGGGAGTCTCTGGCCGAAATACCGCCACCTGACTTGAGTCACAATGGCTCCACCACATTCGCCCCAGTTCGGTCAGACAGCAACAATTCAACGGCGGACACACCCGAAGGCTGGCAGATGTCCGATGACGATAATCAAAATGAGGTGATCCACCCTTCGTTGGACAAATATGGCCGTCTCATTCAGTCCAGGACTGGTGAGAAATTATATGTGGGGCTGTCATCTATGACATTGTTTGGGCTAGAAATCCAGAACATGGCACCTGCTTTTGCGCCCTCCACTTTATTGCATCCAAATTCCTCTGTCACAACTCCATCGGACTCGCCTCAGAAACAATTCAATTCATACCCCGGATCGGGCTCCGATTCAGGATTCGCGGATGTCAAGCGTGAAACAAAGATATTGGAAAAAGAGGGTAACGCGTATAATATTACTTTGGCCAAGACCAATACCCGGCCAGGCCTCTCGGTGAACTTCACGCTACCGTCGTATTCGTACGCCATTCTCCTCGTTGACACCTTCATCAACTACAACGACGGGTGCTTCTATTTCTTCAACGAGGGCCTTGTTAAAAAATTCCTTATGAACTTGTACTCGGGAAATGCGACAGAAAACAAGAAAATTATCAAGAGAAATATATCTCCTAACATTGGTCCTGCGGATGACGAAAACACGATCAAAAAGGATACTGACGATGAGACAATTTTGGAGACGATCTGGTTCTGCAAAATTCTCCTCATTTTTGCGATCGGGGAGATGTACCTTGGAACAGAATCCGATACCCATTTGAGTAATTCGAAGAAGGAGACTGTGATGAACTACGGGAAGAAGAAGGCCAGGAGACAACTCAAGGGGAAACGCAACACTCTACCCGGCTCGGGCTTTTTCTATCAAGCCTCTGAGCTATTCACTGGTCTTTTCGCATCCGGTGCTATCGACAACGTTACAAAAGATGGAGGTATTGAAGTCATGCTTCTTTACGCATTTTACCTACAAGTGGCCGATTGCACGATCGCTTCATATTTCTACTTCGGATTGGCTTTGCGCTCGACATTAATTTTAGGTTGGCACGTGGATGCCGACATGGAGAATATCAACCGATTCGAGTTGGAGCACAGGCGCCGAATTTGGTGGACCGTTTACATGTACGAAAGAATGTTGTCCTCAAAAGCTGGTCTACCGTTGAGCTTTGCAGATGACAGTGTCTCGACAGAGCTTCCGTTTGATTTCAAGATCAATTTGGACGATTTTCCTCGCGATGAGAACGACGTACGAGGCTATTACATTTTCCCATCCGCGGAATATATCAATAACTGTGTGACGATAACACAAATTAATGCGATCATCTTATCCTCGCTTTACACGAAGCAGCCATCAGCCAACATCTTGCCTGTTGTTTCTGATCTTGTTCAACGGCTTTTCAAATGGAAGAATTCGCTCCCGGATTTCTTGCGTGTCGACTTTTCGAAGGAGGATGTGAAGATTTCGCGACTCATTGTGAATCTCATGACAGAGTACTTCCAGGGTATGAACTTGGCTGTACGGCCGTTGCTATTCCACTTTGCCACAAAGAAACTCAAGGAGTTACAAGTCCAACACCAAACCACACGGTATGTTGACCTCTCAAAGTACTCCAAAAATGTGCTTACCCTTCTCAATGCTTCATTCCAAGCGTCGATCAACACGATCAAGTGCATTTGGGCACTCATGCCGCAGAATATGGTAGCTTTGTTCGGCTGGATGGATCGTGAGTATTTGTTTACATCTGCGTCTACCCTCATTTTGTTCAATGCGTCAATCGGCGTTCATGATGCCACCAGGGTGCACTTGGACCATGCGTTGACTGTTTTCAACAAGATGAAAAAGCTTGGAAATTATCCGGCAGCATTGCGTCGCGCTCAGCTTCTCAAGCTCATCAGAGTCCTTGATTTCGATGGAGTAATGCAGGACTTGCTCCAGAAGCACGATGATGAAGTGAAACCTGCCTCGACGGAGGGTTTCGGTAATGAAATGGATGCCAACCCCTTTGGCGATGCAACGCCTTTTCGCGAAGCTGTCAATTCTTCTCGATACAGACAACCAGTGCCCACCCCAAGTTCTCGTCATGTCAATCCTGAGCCACTCCGATCAGATTTGGATTTCATTCAGTTCAATGGGCCTGTTCCCTCCTCCACCAGACCTTCATCAAATAGACACACACCCACGATTCCGCCATCTGCCAATCTCACAAATGAAGAAGCGTTCCAGTTCAATAACCACATTAGTGAGCAAAATGTTGGTAGTGGATTCTATCCAAACCCGGATTTGGCAGGAATCGAGGGTGTTACATATATGGATGAGGAGCAGCAATTGTGGAACGAAATTACCAACGATGCTGTTTGGTTGCAACCCTCGGGGCTTCCAAGCTCAAATCCGCAGCCGCGCAACGACTTCCCCAGCTCGCTGGTGGGGAGTGATTTCATGAACGTCAAAGCACAACCCCACGCCGGGCCAAATATTCCATCTCAGAATTCAATGAGCAATGTTGTTGGTGCTTATAGCGACATCATCAATCTGGAGTTTCAGGAAGATGCTTTTTACGATAACGTCTAATGCAATGCACGTCGCACCCTTACTTCAAAAACACTCATGCTCTTTGCAATAATTTATTAATGATACATAGTAGACAAATTTGCTATTGATGAGAACAATGAGAGGCACTTATGCAGCCACAAGTGAAGGCTAAAAAAATCCCATGGTAAACTCATTGTTCCCGCCTTGCTGTTGAAGAATTTGTTGTGGAGAGATCAGCATTGGTGGACCACTTTGACCAACGGGGTCCAAGCCGGGAAATCCAGAATCACCCGCGCCAAAGCCACCATGCTCACTCAAATCCTTACTGACTGATTCCATTGAGAGATTTTTGAGCTGTTGTTGCGAGATCAGCTGGTTGACTTGCGCATTATTCGTCTGCGAAGTTCGATGAGAAGCGACACTCATAGGCGGAGAATTGAATTGTTGGCCCTGGCCCATACCGTATTGCGAAAATGATGCTTGTTGTTTCAGTAGCTGTTGTTGAGGATGTTGATGTCGCTGTTGTTGCTGGATTGGCATTTGTTGCTGGAGAGGCATCTGTTGTGGTTGTTGCTGAGCTGAATATGGTTTGGTCTGCTGTTGGGCAATTTGAGACTGTTGCGATTGCAGTTGCTGAGACTGCTGGAGCAACCTTCCCTGATAGTCGTCCAGTTGTTGCAGTTGTTGTTGTTTCATCTGCTGGATTTTTAGTTTCAAAAATTGGATGGCTTCCGGATACAAATCATGAAGACGCTTGTATAGCAGTTTAAGTTCTGGAATTTCCACTGGAGCCGTCAAAATAATGGGGAATTGAAGTCGGTTGGGTTGTTGAGCGGCAGCTTTGTTGTGGTACAGGTCATTGATGAAGGCCAAGACACTCAAATTGCATTGTAGTCGGCGATTCAAGTTATTGTACTGATCCAAAATGTTCTGCCTTGCCTGATGCAGCATTCCTTGAATCGTTTGTTGGTTGCTCAAGATGGTAACATAAATGTTATACGCTTTCTTAATTAACAGGGAATTAATCAAGAGAAGTACCGTGACCCGCTCACGGTCTTGGTCTAATTTCCTGGCACTTGACATCTATCGCGCTCCTTGACTTTATCGGGAAGGATGAGGTATCTCTCGATGCAATGATGACGATAATCTTGTCTGAGTGAGTGAAGGCAGACGGTGATTTTTTTTGGTGTGCACGTCTCTGAACCGCGAAGTACAGTCTGGGAAAGCTCGTGATTATCGCGTGAACCAGACTGAAGACATATTGAAGCACCGGCTTTCGATGTCAAATAATTGGGGCATGGGTAGATTGATTGCCTGGGATGTCTAGAAGGGCACATAGAGATCTACATTAATGTCATGATGTCTTTTAAATGTTTACAATTTATTCGTCATTTCAGGAACAGCCTCATTGAGGTCGGCAACCAAACCAATGTCTGCTACGCTGAAAATCGGGGCCTCTGGGTCCTTGTTAATGGCCACGATAGTCTTGGCGTCCTTCATTCCGGCGAGGTGTTGAATAGCGCCCGAGATTCCCACAGCAATGTAAAGATCAGGTGCAACAATTTTTCCCGTCTGCCCAACTTGCAAAGAATTGTCACAGAATCCAGCGTCAACAGCAGCCCTCGAGGCGCCAACCGCGGCGTTCAATTTCTCTGCCAATGGCTCGATCAATCGGTTGAATGTTTCCTCATTCTTCAAACCACGGCCACCAGACACAACTTTAGTCGCGGAACCGAGATCGGGTCTCTCCGACGTGATTAATTGCTCAGACACGAATTCAGTCCTGTTGCCAGAGTCAGCATTATTGGAGATCTCCTCTATGGCAACGGCCGGTCCAGATATGTCGGCCGGTTGAAATGCAGAGGCCCTGACAGAAAGTAGTATGGTCTTGTCATTAGTCTTCACTGTGGCCAAAGCATTTCCGGCATAAATTGGTCTAACAAAGGTGTCGCTGGACTCCACCTTTATGATATCTGAGATCGGCTGAACATCGAGCAAAGCCCCGAGTCTCGGAAGGAACGACTTTCCGACTGCACTCGCTGGAGTAACCACATGTGAGAAGTTCTTCGATTCCACAAGTTCCTTCAACAATGGAGCCAACTCCTCAGCGAGGAAGTGGTTGTATTTTTCGCCCTTGGCAAAGATAACATTGGAGACACCATCAATCCTTGCAGCACTTTCAATGGCTTTCTCACCCTCTGGTCCGGCCAAAATGGCAGTGATTGGTTTCTCGAGTGCCTTAGCAGCGGAAATTGCTGATAAACTTGATGAGGAAACTTTTCCGTTGACAGCTTCAATGAATGCCAACGTGTCCAATCTATTTACGGACTGTGAAAAGAGTCTCCTGCTGGCAATAGAACGTAACATGACTATGAATTGGTACGCTGGTAAGTCTCGTACTCCCAAAATTTTCAGAATCATACTGTGCAGACCGAGCCGGCGTCGGACAACATCAGGATGTGCAAGACACCATTTCCATTTCAATCTTCAAAAGAAAAAAAATCCTTCATGATTCATGAAGCAGACTATCTTTACCTGGGAAAACTCAAGACTGATATTGATGTAATGGAAATTGCGTGAAAAGTGCTACATTTGCTGACCATAGTAGATGCCTCTCTTGGAATGAGCTCGACAGACTCTACAAGGATAGAACTCTACGAAGAGATACTCGGAAATAAACAGCTCAAATTTCAAGGTGGCTTACTTGTGTTTATGATCAATGCAAATGACTCAGGTGGGGGTGAGATTCGAAATCTTAGGCAAGCGGAGTGATTTTGCACTACCAGGAACTCAACTTGAAGCGGAAAGTTCAAGAACACATTCTGACTCGTTTAAAGTACTTTTATATACATATCTCCTTTATTTCTCGCTAGTGTCTCGCTGGTGTCTTACTGGTGTCTTGCTTGCGCCAAATTTGCATCTTACCTCCGACTGACTGTCGCAAGCGCTCAATTACGGGCCTCCGCACTATCTACGTGATTCGTTCACGTGCAGCAATTTGACGTCTTTCCTTTGGTTACAAGCACTGAAATCAAACGACCAATTTGCATCACTCGGTTTAAATTTGTTCAAGGTGTATTTTCATATTTCAGCTGTCTCAGATTGATTAATAAGGATACAACATGATTCATGGAGGGCGTAGCTCGGGCTCCCCCGGAGATAAGCATAGAGCACAAGCTCTGTCGCCCACGCCAAGCTCGAGACACATTTCCAACAGAAGGGTAAATTCAGAGCGGGAACATTTGTTGAAAACTACAGAATCTGAATCATTATCCTTTGGTGCTATCTCGTCTACTCGAGCTCGACAACTGAATCCGGCCGAGCGTGACGATCTTTCCGAGGAGTCTATCGTTGTGCAGAGGGTGAGCCCAATGGGGGTGAGTGAAAGCATCAATTATATCCCGCCAGACGCACTTAGACAGGATCAAGCGAACACAGAAGAACAAGCTTTAGCATACATCCCAGGATCAAAATACATCACACCTGAATGGCGGATATTGCTTCCTTACTACTTGCCAATTTTATCATGGGTGACCACATATTGTTCGGAATACCTCATCGGAGACTTGATTGGGGGTGTGTCTTTGGCAACATTTCAGATTCCCTTGGCAATCTCATACTCAACTTCTCTCGCCAAGGTGCCTATTACGTGTGGGCTTTACTCGCTCGGTATCGCGCCATTGATTTATTTGATTCTTGGTTCCGTGCCACAAATGATCGTCGGACCTGAAGCGCCCATCTCTTTAATCGTGGGTCAAGCTGTTGAGCCTCTTCTCCATCATTCTAAATCTGATCTCAATCCTGTGGATTATGTTGTGGTAATCACATTCACAAGTGGTGCGACTTTACTCGGGTTCGGCCTTGGACGACTTGGATTCCTAGATAATGTGTTATGCGAGTGCTTACTTAAAGGATTTATCTTTGGAGTTGGAGTAGTCATGGTGATTAACTCATTAATCTCGATGTTGGGCTTGTCGGATCTTCTCGAAAAGGTCATCAATGACCTGTCCGAAATGGACATTCATTCGCCGTTTGATAAATTTCTATTTTTGGCGGCTCACTTCAAAGAGTCACACAGACTTACATTATGCATCAGCTTATTATCGTTCACCACGATTTTGCTAATACGTCGCCTAAAGTCATTCGCTGCCAACTCTAGAATTGAAAAGCTCAGGTACGCTGTTTATTGTCCTGAGATCTTGTTGGTAGTGGTCGTCAGTACCGTTCTTTGCCACAACCAAAAATGGAATCATCTTGGAGTTGACATTGTTGGTTCTATCGACAACATTGACACGTCGGTCCCATTGTTCAACCCTCTATCGCGGACAAGCTTGTCATTGTTCAAGAAAATTGGCACTTCTGGATTCGTCTGCGCCATGTTGGGGTTCTTTGAGTCCACCACAGCTCTGAAGTCACTTGGGTCTCGCTATCAATTGCCCATCTCGTCCAACCGCGAACTTGTTGCTCTCGGTGCCATCAATGTTTTCGGGAGCATATTTGGAGCACTTCCTGCCTTTGGCGGATATGGGCGATCGAAAATTAATGCGATCTCCGCTAAAACAACCTTGTCCGGGGCCATCATGGGGATGATTTCTTTAGCTACCGTCGGTTCAGTGCTCAAATATTTGCATTATATTCCCAAATGTATTCTCAGCGTGATAACCGCCGTTATTGGGTTATCTTTGATGAGTGAGGCGCCCGCGGAGCTAAAGTTTCATTGGAGAAGCTGCGGCTGGGACGAGCTTCTCACCTTTGCCATAACCGTCATTACAACTTTGTTTTTTTCCATGGAAGCCGGAATTGCCGTTGGGCTAATTTACCTGTTGATACGGGTGATAAAGAATTCTGCGGAATCAAATATTCAGATCTTGGGCCGCATACCAGGTACGAATACATTCCTTGATGCGGATCTTGCGAATGATATTTCACTGGAAGGATGCGGTAAGGGAAGTCAGTCACCAATCAGTATTCTGACGCCTGCTTTGGAGAACGCCATAGAGAAGAAGGCGTCGCAATTAAACCTTTTCACCGACAATTTCAGGCCTCTTAATTTTCAGGCCCTCGAGGAAATTGAGGGATGCCTCATCATCAAGATCCCCGAGCCTCTAAAATTTACTAATGCGAGCGACCTCAGCTCGAGACTTAAGCGAGTGGAATTGTATGGGTCTGCCAAGGCGCATCCCGCTCTGAAACGGAGCAGAGACGCCTCTATGACGAAGTATATGATCTTTGATTTGGATGGAATGTCCGACATCGACTCGTCCGCGGCCCAAATTCTCAAGCTATCGCTAATTGCCTATCAGCAGCGATGCATTAGATCGCTATTTGTACGTGTCAGCAAGAGTCGCTCACTCAGAAGACGATTGGAAGGTACTGGAATTACGGACATTCTAATGGCCGACCTTAAAGCCATAGGACTCTTCGGCATGCAAAATCACCCTTCGTGGCCGAGATTTATTGGACCTCGTGGCAAAAAAAACAGCATAGATCTCTTCCTTGGATCACTGTGTGATGATTCCGTTTCCAGTCACAACCAACGCTTATCCGAGGATTCTGTTTTGGAGGCAAATGGTGGTGTTTATTTGCCATATTTTGAGCATATCCGGGATGCTTTAAAAGTCATCGATTTCTACGAGATGCATCACGACATATCGGAACCCCAATCAGTTTAGAATTGGGCTTTTTAGTTATAGACTTTCCTAATCCTGCACCACCCACCTTCGCGTAGAGATTCGCGTGTCTCAAATGTTTTTCAAATGAACACACGAAAGATGAACGACGAACAACAAGAGGTGAATATAAAGGATGAGTATGAATTGTGGCGTAAGAACTGCCGTTTCATGTATGCATTTGTGAGTGAAACAGCATTAACGTGGCCTTCGCTCACGGTTCAGTGGCTCCCATCACATAAAGTCGACAAAGTCATTGAAGCGGAGCTTCTTCTAGGAACGCACACATCAGGAGAAGATATAAATTACCTCAAACTTGCTTCCACTCAAATCCCCAATGCGAAATGTATTGATGAAAGTGGTGTCAAACCAAGAGCAAACTCGAAAATTAAAGTCAACAAGAAGTTCAAAACTGCGAGTGAAGTAAATAGAGCTCGCTTTATGCCTCAAGATCCTAACATAGTTGCTACAATCAACGGAACTGGAGAAATTGACCTATTTGACTTGAATAACGGCATATCGATTGGAAGTTATAAGCCGCACGCGAAGAACGGATACGGCTTGTCTTGGAGTCCTTTCAAAGAGGGTCTTCTTCTTACTTCCTCTGACGACCACAGTGTTGTCTTGGCCAATACTTACAGGCTGGCCAACACCGGTGGGCTGACTAATGACGTTGAGATTCTATTTAAGCTGCATTCGCATACTGATATTGTTAACGATGTGAAGTGGCACACGTTCGATGAGAACATCTTCGGCTCAGTGTCCGACGATCTGACCGTGCTCCTCTACGACATGAGGACACAAACTCCAGTGACATCTTATCACAGCGAGGGGTCTAGAGGAGTCAACTCTTTAGCATTCTCTACATTTTCCGGGAACTTGTTGGCTGTGGGAAACACCAACTCAAATATAACCTTATTGGACCTTCGAGCCATGTCGACCACGAACAACACTAGAGGCCAATTACATACTATGATGGGTCACGGAGATGCCATCACTTGTTTGGAATTTTCCCCTAGCCATGACGGCTTCCTCGCGTCCGGGTCTCAAGATAGAAGAGTGATTATTTGGGATTTGGCGAAGATAGGAGAAGAGCAGGTTCAAGAGGATGCGGAGGATGGATGCCCAGAAATTTTCATGATGCATGCTGGACATACGGGGGCTGTTTCTGATCTTAATTGGTGTCCTTTCGCCGACTGGACGCTCGCATCCGTGGCGGATGACAATATTGTGCACCTTTGGGAAATCAGTAACTCGATTGTTCGTGAAGAGCACTCTGGCATTGCTGAACGTGATCTCGAGTGAAAACGAAACCTTTGTTGATTGACGTTAGTTCATAAACGACTTGTCTCACGCGTCGAATCTCGCACGACTGTTATTTTAAGGAAATAAAAATTAGAACCCCGACATTTAAAATCAAGCGAATCACAGCAAAATGTCAGATTTTCCCCCTAATTTGTCAATCCGTCCGTTGACGATCGAAGACCTCGATCAATGTATTGAGCTAGAGGCTAAAGGATTTCCTGAAGCAGAGAGGTGCACTAAGGAAAAATTCCAATATAGATTGACAGCGTGTCCTGAGTTGTGTTCGGGCTTATTTATCAGGGAATATGGCATCAAATTTAATGCTATCAATTTACCTGATGTTGCAGAGCGGATCGAATCAGAGGCTCAGGAGAAATCCAATGTGGATGGCAAAACATCCCTGGAGAGCAATCTCTCGATACACAACAGCGATACTGAGATTAATTATGAGAATTTGCCGGTGAGGCTGTCGGTCATCAAAGAGACTTTAATCGGTCATATCATTGCTACCAAAATTCACTCTGATCGTATTACGGATGCGTCGATGGAACTTCCCTCAAAAGATGATGTCAATAAGGGCCACATCGAACAGTCCAGATTCATTGGTATTCATGGCCTAGTAATTGATCCAGTTTGGCACAAGAAAAACCTAGGAACCTTGTTGATGCATGACTATATTCAAAAATTGTCAAATCAAGATTTGGGGAGCAAGGTCGTGATAATTGCACACAAGCAATTAATTCCATTTTATGAAAAGATCGGTTTCACTAATCACGGGGAAAGTATGTGCAAATTTGCGGGCGAGAATTGGTATGACTTGACTATCGACCTAGTTCCCCAGGAGGATGACTAGCATAAGACATCAAGGTAAATTTCATATTAAAGAATTTGCAATACTTAAACGTAAGCCCAGGTGGCCACTCTCGAACTCTTCTTGAATCGGTCGTTTCTGGCATCGCACGTACCCCAGTAGGCAACCTCTCTGTTGCCCTTCATTATTATGTGCACTCGCTTTAACTTGTCGCTCAACCAATGAAGATCCCAGGCCCGCTACGTTGGGTGTTTAATTCATGTCCCTTATTTACGTATTCTGAATCATCGACAGAAATAGGTCTCGCAAATTCGAGCGAATACTTCTTCGGTAGCACGGACGGTCATCTGCGCCTTGATCAACAGACCAGATTTTCCTTAGCAGTTCACAATGTTCACCCAATTCATATAAATGGCGAGATCAAATTCATACCAACGGATCCAGTTTCTTTGTCTAATGCACTCATATTGTGTCATCGGCTCCGTTTAAAGTTACCCACAGATCTGAGAGAAAATCAATCGGCACACTCAATGACGAGTCTCTCACATCTTGCATCAGCAGAACAACAGCTCCCCTTTTTGATCGATCTCACAGGGGCCCAGATAGACAGAATTACAAGCACTGTGGATCTTTCGCAAATGGTTGCATCGAGATTTTTCTCGGCGAGTACGTTTGATCACTTTCTCTTCCACTTCCTCGATGAATTGAATGATTTGTGGATCTTGATACTTTTGTGGGACATAACGCTGCACAATCAGTTGCTGATGTCTCAAATTTACCAGCGAGCTTCGAATCACACGAACTCATCATTCACTGAAGAGCTTGAGGCGCTTTTCTTGATAACGAGAATCACCTCTTGGAATTCTTTCAGCACGCGGTATGCTCACCTTTTGTGTCCTGGTCTTTCTGTTCATAGAAGTCTTTCAAAATTGCGATTGCCTGCCTTCGTTGCGGCGGTGGATCCCGACGCGGTTCACAAAGCCTTCTTCACAAAATTGAAATTATTGAAACGAAGTGCGCCCTTGATAATGGAGCATCTCGATTCGAAAAGTGGAAGCAGCGATCTCCAAGCCGTTGTTGGAATCAAACTCGCTTCACTCATCGTGATCATATCGAAATTCGTCTCGAACAATTCGATTTTGAGGGATTTGATCAACATTGAACTCTGTGATGTGAAGAACTACAGTTTCGACATCCTCTCGTCCTTTTGACTCCCTTTATCAATTACATAGAACCCAAGTGAACAGGACAGCTTACTTTCTTTCTTGCGAATCTCTATTGAATTGCGAGAGAATTGACGTTGCTTGTGAGTAGGGAAGTCACATTATCCTCAATTATTTTGTCAGAAGTTTCCGCGAGATGCTTCTTAGGATCTTGCTTCCCGACATATCTGGTTTTCAATTGATCCTCCAGTAACTCTTTCTCCTCGTGCACTCTATCATTGTACAACTTGGCTATTTTTACCAAGCTTTGCATGTTATTCAAATTTTCGTGATCAGCGTGGCTGAATTCGACCATCTTTAAACCATTTTGCCACAGCTTTTTGTGGAGATTCAAAAGCATGTTTGTCTCGTACAGAGTTTTGTGATAATCAATGTTGAGTGAGTAATAGTGCCTGTTGAGACCATGAATTAGCGCTTGAATCGAGGGCTTGTTTAAGTGACCAACATTTGATGTGGATTGTCTGGGTTCCTGACCCCTCATCAATGTGCTCGCATCAATGGTTCTGAATGCATCAATGACAACTTTTCCTTTGACCGACTGAATCGGGTCGATCACAACAGCCACAGCTCTTTTATTCAATTGCTCGAAACTTTGTTGCGTATTGACATCAACTGAGGATAGCCAGCATCCAAAACCGGGATGCGAATGATACCAGCCCACTACCATTTGATCGCGCCCCGTCTGTCTCAACATGTCCATCATTTTTGTTTGAAAGACGTCATCGACCGCTTCAACAGACACACCGGTCCCTGATTGCGGCATAGCGAAAACATCGATCACATGGATTGTGAATTCGTCAACGAATTCACCAAGCATCAATCCCATCACCTCCATGGGCACGCCAGCTCGACCATGCTTTAGCATCTTCAATAGGGCTAGGGACGAAATATAAACGGTTTCCGCGTCATCAATAGCAGGAGCATCTGTCAGAGATGGTCCATTGCTTCCGCCAAGGCCATTTCCCCCACCTAGTAATCTTTGCAATCTTTCCATCGTGATACTTGCACGGGTGACATGCGGGTGCTCATTTTGTTAGTGGCAATACATTTTGGTATTCGCACGCTATGCGGTGGAGTCTACGAATCAATCAATCTGTAAGTTGCATTGGATACGTATTAAATCAGATATTATGAACATCTACAATTGGGATCAAGCCAGTGTGCTCTTGATCATTCGATGGAGTTTTGGAACTCACCCATAGAGAATGTGCTGAAACGGTGAGTTGCTCAGTGGAATGGGAGACTCAGTGATCACATGTTGCCGTTTTCAATAATCCATGTACAATGCTTTGGTGATTTCTGAGCTTTTGCTACATATTGGATACAGTTTTACTTTGCTTTCATTTGAAAGTTACACCTATGTAAATAATCACTTCCGATTGCCTCCCAATTCGGTTCTGCACGAACTGAATCGCGCCGCGCGGAGCTGTGGATCCAAATTGAGTACAACATTATCTATTCTCTATCAAGCAAGATGAGTGAGCCTGAGTCGCTTAGAGGCTTAAAGTATCCAGCTAAAGACCATGCGAAGAGAGTCATTTTGTATCTTCAAGAGAAGCGCTCAACAGATAATTTGGCATTGTTTCTTAGCGGGGAGGATCTCGAGCTTTATCAGTATTGCGACCAAACAAAACCATTTCGGCAGAATCGCTACTTCTATTATTTGAGCGGTTGTGACATTCCAGGTTCACATATTCTCTATCAGCCGGCTACTGACACTTTGACTCTATATTTACCTGATGTCGATGCTGATGATGTAATGTGGAGCGGAATGCCCCTCTCTCTTGGAGAAGCGCTAAAAAAATTCGACGTTGACGAGGTCAAGTACGCAAGTGAATTGTCTTCAACTATATATTTGACCACGGAGAGCGGGTTTCAAATATACACCACCGACAAAAACACAAGAAATCAGATAGTTCATGACTACTTGATTGAAGGTGAGAAGGACTTGTTCTTTGCTTTGGACGAAGCTCGCCTCATCAAGGACTCATTTGAAATTGAGCTTATGAAACATGCAGCTGCAATTACTGATAATTGTCATCTTGCAGTGATGTCTGCGACGCCTATCGAAACAAACGAGACTCACATTCATGCAGAGTTCATGTACCACGCTATCCGGCAGGGTTCGAAGTACCAGCTGTATGACCCCATATGCTGCTCCGGGCCCAACTGTTCCACATTGCATTATGTTAAAAATGATGATGAAATCGGAAACGAGAAGCGCTCTGTTCTCATCGATGCGGGGGCCGAATGGAATTGTTACGCATCAGATGTAACAAGATGCTTCCCAATCAATGGAGACTGGAGCAAAGAACACTTGGAAATTTACAAAATCGTTTTAAAGATGCAACACGCTACAATGGCTTTGATTAAGCCTGGGGCGAGCTGGGATGCGATTCATTTGGAAGCCCATAGAATTTTGATCAGAGAATTTTTCCGACTCGGCATTTTCAGAAACGAATACCTGGAGCAGGAAATTTTCGACTCCAATATCTCGGCGCGCTTCTTTCCCCATGGTTTGGGACACTTGTTGGGCATGGACACACATGATGTTGGCGGATACCCCAATTATGAAGACCTTGACCCCAAACTCAGATACCTTCGATTGAGACGTCGGCTTCAGAAAGGAATGGTAATTACTGATGAGCCTGGAGTGTACTTCTCCCCCTTTTTGCTCGAGGATGTGTTGAAAGATAATGCCCTCTCAAAGTTCGTTGACATGAGCGTGCTTGACAAATATTGGTATATTGGCGGCGTCCGAATTGAGGACGACTTGCTTATCACTGACGATGGCTATGAGAACTTCACCAAGATCACCTCTGATCCCTTCGAAATTTCTCAAATTATCAAGGGCAGCCTTTCAAAGGGTGAAAGTCGATTTCACAACATAGTATAAATTCGCTCGACCATCTGCGGGCAGAGCCTCAATATACTTAAGCAACTTCGATGGAATACAAAAGTAAATCTACAATGACACATTGCCTCGAGATTATCATGCTCACCTCGGATCGCCACGCCAGTCGAAGCTGCTGTGGGAGGTCAAAATGCATTTTTGATCACGTGACACCTCGTATCGCAATGGAGAGCCCCCTTGAGCCGGGTCGCAGCAACTTCTTGACATATCGACATTCGAAAATGGACGAGGAATACGACGTTATTGTTCTAGGAACGGGTCTCACGGAGTGTGTTCTCTCTGGAATTTTATCTGTTGAGGGCAAGAAAGTTCTCCACATCGATAGACAAGAATTTTATGGCGGAGAATCTGCATCCTTAAATTTACTGCAATTGTATTCTAAATTCAAGCCCTCGTCACAGAAACCTGAGACAATTTCTGGTCGTGACCGTGACTGGTGCGTTGATTTGATTCCCAAGTTTCTTATGGCCAATGGCGAGTTGACCAATATACTTGTGCACACGGATGTCACAAAGTATATTGAGTTCAAACAAATTGGTGGCAGCTATGTCTACAGGAGCGGGAAAATTTCCAAAGTTCCATCCAATGAAATGGAGGCTCTCAAAAGCTCTCTCATGGGGATTTTTGAAAAAAGAAGAATGAAACGTTTCCTAGAGTATGTTGCCGCGTACGATGATGACGTTGCTTCCACTCATCTAGGAATGAACTTGGACAGAAACACAATGGATGATGTGTACACGCATTTCGGATTGGAAAGGGGAACAAAAGACTTCATAGGACACGCGATGGCGTTGTGGCCCAATGATGACTATCTTGCCGAACCAGCAAGGCCAACTATCGAAAGAATCATTCTCTATGTTCAGTCTGTTGCCAAGTACGGCAAATCACCTTATATCTACCCCTTATATGGGCTTGGTGAATTGCCGCAAGGATTTGCCAGACTTTCCGCAATTTATGGCGGGACTTACATGTTGGGAACCCCAATTGATGAGGTTTTATACGACGAGAATAAGAAGTTCGCAGGTGTCATCACCAAGGAGGGTAAAGCTAAGGCCCCTATTGTCATCGCGGACCCAACTTATTTTCCGGATCGAGTTAAAAGCACAGGAAACAAAGTGATTAGGGCGATGTGTATTTTGGACCATCCCGTTCCGAACACGCATGACTTGGACTCGGTACAGATCATCATCCCACAAAACCAGGTCAATCGCAAAAATGATATATACATTGCGGTGCTCTCCGATGTTCACTGTGTGGTCCCCAAAGGCTACTATCTCGCTATTGTCTCAACAATAGTTGAGACAGCTACGCCTCATGTCGAGTTAGATTCCGCTTTCCAGCTATTGGGGAGTCGACTTGACACCTTGATGGGCATAGCTGAGTTGTACGAGCCGGCACATGACGGAAGTGATAGCGGTATCTATCTTTCCAAGAGCTACGATCCAAGCTCTCACTTCGAATCGACTACTGACGACATCAAGGACATTTACTTGAGAATCACCGGCAAACCGTTGGTATTGAAAAAGCGGCCAACAGATGACGAGTTGAATGGTCTTGACTATAGTTAGGTAACTTTGAACTTCAATTGATTCACACAACTATTGAAAAAGTAGAGATGCTGCAAGTTCCATGTTTCCGTGCGTTGCCTGAAGCGCCGCGCTCGCCTCATCCCTGCTGAAGCCTAAGGAAACAAGTTGGTCAAGAGCAAGCTCTGAGTCCACAGTTGCCGCGGTTTCTGAGCGTTCATCCAGAGTTTTGTTTGAAATGCCGCCAGCCTTGTTTCCTTGAACTTGTGCCTCGCCACCATCATCGTCTTGTATTTCTTTGAGGAAAGAATCGACATCAGTGTCCACCGCGGTATCACCAAGGAACTCTACTCGACGCTCACCTATAACAAGAGCATTCTGTGCTAAGTCAATGCAACATTTGTGTCTCTTGAGCATGTCCAATCCAAACAAAATCCCAACGCGAGTTTGTATGACTGTAAATGAACAGGGTATTTCCAAATTAGTATCGCCCAAACTCACGGCAACACTGTGTATGCGTCCCTCTGACTTGGCTGACCCAACCCCATGAGTCATTGCTGCAAATCTTTCATCGATGAGATTCAGAACGCCATACTTTTTGGCCAATTTTGGATGTATTATTGTGGTCTGTGCCCCAGAATCCACCAATGCCAATGCCTCATGGCCGTTAATTCTCAACCTGATATATAACATGTTGACGCTCACAAACGACTCGGGCGCTATATCATATGCAAGTTGAAGATTCTCCTCGATTCGCTCTTTGTGTATGAGCTCCAATATTCTCGCTTGTTCAGCGGGATTATCGTACTCTTCCGAGTGATGAATATTAGCGTTTCGTATGGAATGAGACGCAGTCTGTGGAGCAAGTCTCGCGCTCATTAGACGCCCAAAACTTGATTGATTACCAAGCTCTTTATAAAGCTGCGGGTCCAGCAATTCTAACTGTGATCTCAAAAGAGGGTCGCCAAGGACTCTCCTGCGAAGTTCTTCGATGCGATCAGTGGTGTTCTCAGCGGGAAGATCAATCGCCGTGGCTTGTGAGCCCGACCTCATCACTAGCATGTCTCCATCTTTAATCCCCAATTCTGATAGTGTGCCACTCCTATCGAGGATGCGACGGGCTTCACAGTACAATTTCTGGTGTGACATTAAGACCCCCGTCTCCGCCTCAAGATAAGCTTTCAAGTCTTCAAATGACATTTCAGCCGACACTTCAATGACGAAAGGCGCCTCGCTCTCATCCCAAGTTATAGTTAATTTCATTTGTTGAGTGGTCCCAAATGATGCCTTTGAGCGTTCATATATTTTTTGAAGTCGCGAATTCGCCACACCGCAGCGGTGTCTTCTCATCTAATTGGGGGCACCACAAGAAATATTTCTGGATTGAAGTAATGGTCGATTGGCTGCCTAAATGGCAAGATCACTGCGGTCGGAAATTATTTATTCCAATTAAACTATTCATCGCACGCCTATTGGCCAGTTGTGTTATTCATCGCAAAGCAAATCGTATATTAACTGCTAAGCTCTACGGGACGTAACTCAAGTATCTCATTGGGCTGTGAACTCAAAAGCAAGTTGCCGAAGAGTTCGCTTCGTTGCGATGTTCCGCTGACTGATCATCTTGATTCGACGATAGCTGGACAAAGCATGGCTATCTGAGCCCCATTAAGTAGCATTCTTTTAAGGGGCGCCTCTGCTTCCCCATCTTCATTTAACTCAACCACATTCTCAAGAACGACGTTGACAAAATCGTCAAAACCGATGAGCGTTCCGAGAAACTCTTTACTGTTTGTCAACAAAACTCTGATTTTCGAGCCTATTGCGCGGTCGATTATCTCAAGTGGAAGTACCGATGGATCCTCTGGTTGACCGAGGCTATTGATTATGGCCTCATTACCCTCTTGTGTTCTCGATGATGTCTCTTCTACCATACTTGTACGAGTAAAACGCCTGCACTGTTCGAAACTTTTATAATTATCGGGTCTGCATATTGTACATAAGTTAGGGTGCAGTCATTGACTTTCTTCGCGAATCCTTTTCGGGCTTTGAGTCGTTAATTACGATTCTGCCTGATGTCAGACTCTGTGAATCGTCCTTGACTCTCCAAGCGTCGAAATCAATTAATGCCTGCATGCATCCCCATTCGGTGATTTTGTTTTGTAACCATACCAAATTTACTGGCTTTGTTAAAAAATCATTGCAACCTGCTGTCAAAGCATTTTTCTTATCAATGGAAGAATTCGATGACGCTGTGAGGGCAACTATGATGACAGGTGATCTGAAAATCATGAGGTCCAATTTGTCCTCCTCCTTGATTTTGCATAAGTCGTGGGTGCTATTTGCAATCTCACGCTGTGCAAAGACACCAATTCTGTTAACCTTTTCTAAATGTCGTATCTCTTTAGTTGCTTCAATGCCTGACTTCACAGGTAACTGGATATCCATGAGTACAAGGTGAAACCCGCCTTTCCTCCATTTATCGACGGCTTCCTGCCCATTTTTTGCGATCTGATAATGAATTTTGTGCTTTCGCAAAAATGCGCCAAGAATGGCCTGGTTGATTGAATTGTCTTCCACGACTAAAACGGAGATTTTTGGCAACACTTTTTCGAAAGTATTTGTGTTGATTGTCGTCTCCTTCTTCTTTACTTTTGGTACCTGAGATTGGACGTCGTCATGTCCCTTTGACTCAAGAGAGATCTGCATTGAGTCCTGGGAGCTTCTAGACACAGAGTTCACTTGCTTGGCCGAGTGGCCCACAGGAGTAGCGATGTCAGTGTTGGTTCTACCCAAAGCGCCCTTTTGTCTCTCGCCAGATGGATTATGTCTCTGTGTATCCAGCAGGAGAACCGAGTCTCGGCTCGCTGAGGAAGATATTTCGTCTCCTGTGTCCTTTCTCTTCTTCATTTCGTCTTTGGACTCAGTTGCCGGGAGATTTCTTGGAGTATCATGACCACCCTCCGTCATCCTCTTGAGAGTGTGTTGTTCGCCGAGTGAGAAGTTCTTGGGTAGCAAAAGAACTGCTTGCGCGATCGCGCTTCGAGATTGTTGCCCCAATGAGGAAATGGGAGATTGTGGGGGGTTCGAGATTGATCGCTTGTGTTGGCTCGCTAAGTGCGAGGGTGGTGAACGAGCGCTAAGGTTGGGTGAAGCTGATCTGTATTTGTCCCCTGATCCATGTCGTATTGGCATCGGTTGATGAGTTCTAGGCATTTGATATTGATTGTTTCCTTCCGAAGGAGAGTGTCGGCTCGGTCCCAACGTCGTCTGTGGTATGTGGATTTTATCTAAGTCTGCCGACGATGCATTATCGATGTCGTCTTGCACACCATAGCTTGCGAAGGCTTTGTCTGGTACTCGCTTGTCATCCACGTCTATGAGGAAAGCGTCGGACATAGCCATTGGCCCCGTAAATTGATCATCTAGAAACTCCCATACGTTTTGGTCGGGCTCGAGAACAATCATAGAGCCGGACGTATAATGGAAAGGCTGCGTAAGGCTATCGTCAGATGGGTCTGCCTTTATTCGGCCACTCAGGCCTGTTTTGCTCAGTTTATAGCGCCTCGAGGCAGACATCTTGTCCCCGTGATGAAGTGTCAACATAATTCGAATGTCTGATGGATCATAGCGTCTTGCCAATGAGTTTGGAAATCTTTTGAAAATTTCGGTCTTTATATCATCAATGAGATCCATGGGACCCACTGATATGGTTGTCGGATTGCCACCAATTCTTTTCACCCATATTCGACGGAAGGATCCCCCGTGGCTCTTTGGTTGAGTCAGTAATTTGGACCCATTCGAGGGTGCAGTGTGATGATATTGTGTTAGATTCTTTCCCATAATGATGTCACCTCGAGCAATGGGATCATAGATTGGACTGAGGAAATTAGATTGGCGTGAAGTGTTTCGGATAAGAGCATATCGCTCACCTTGCGCGGGTAATGTGCAGTGTCTCATTTAGGTTGCCGCGTGCTCAACCAAATGGAACACTCTGCTCTTTATCCTCGCTTTGAATTGTGGACCGAGACTCCCCTGCAGCCTCTGAGCCATTCCCTGCTCAATGCTGAATTCAGAACCAGGATGAGAAACTCGGAGATCCTGGCATATATGGATCTTGGAAGTTGCAGCTTTTATACAATTTTGTCTACGTTGGCTGCTTTTGTATGTTCCATTGTGATGATGATAGTTTGGTTGACTCGCCTTTTCGGCGACTATACTTCAAGCGTTCTCTTTGACACGCTCAACGTCGTTTCCCATTGTGAAACAATTAAATTCATCGATCCTGACGATAGTTTTTTTTCGATTCGCGAAAGATTACAACCTACCCCATTGCACCAGTCTGGCAGTAGGTGGCTTACAACTTTATGGCAGTCTAAAGAACTTCATTTTACCGAGAGAAGTGAACTTTGAGAATCCTCGGCGTTTAAGTATTCGCAGCGTTTTAAATTTTGCATCTTGAGGATTGGAGCCTCTCACGGAAGCACCTGTATCATATTTACCACCTTCTCATCTTCTTCCGCTCATAGACGACGGCTCAGTCGAGGATATTGCAGTTGATATTATTGCAAAGTCTGAATCCTTTTTGAAGACAAGCGAACGACTTGATCTGACTTGAGGGGATTGTATGAGAGTTGAGGTCCTTCAAGGTGTAGTCGCTCGTTCATGCTGCGGCAGCCGGATTTTACTAGCCTTCGGAATTATGAATTCTTACCTGCCTTTCATCATTCCGCACTAAGCGACTGTGTGATTATGGCGACATGTTTCGGCATGAGACTCATGGGAAGTGTGCGCGATCAACTAGTGAGATGATCCAGCCCTCCGCAACACGCGCCGCCAGCTGGCGACATTCTTCGACGGAGTTTGGGCGATCAGGCTGGTTTGCATTTGCTGCAATAAAAGTGAGTGCGGTGATTAAAAGGAAGCGAAATAGCACTTGCTGTACGCGCAGGTGAGTACTGCTTCACTCGTCTGCCGCATTTTTAGATTCGTGTGTTAGCGTTGAAAATTTATGACTCGCTCGAGCTTCGTGAGATCGTGCGCGCAGTTGCAACTCAGCGTTCTGAAACCCCCTTTCAACGCTCCTCAGAGCGCTCTCTCGAAGCTAGCGATTGAGATTTATCATTCACACACGTTCAACCGAAAATTGTTCTCTTTCTCAATAGCCAGCCTCCTTCGCACCCCTTTCCGCCTTTTTTTTTCCTGTGACATTTGCCATCTATTCTCAGTCCTGGTATTTCGAGTTTCGCTGTAAACTAATGAATATAAAGCGCGGTGTAGCCTAAGCTTCAGCCGCCGTTTGAAACATTTTTTGCAGTTAGTGACATTTAATCAGTAACCGAGCAGACTTTCGGGAGGATGGTCAAAAGGTAAAAGCTCAGTTTAGAATTTAACTCAGCAACCTTAAATTTTTCTTTTTAATAGTTGATAGGTGAATCTTTTTTTTTTTATTTTTTCTTTCCGAGAATCATATGTTCGCACTTAGCCTTTAAATTAACAAAATGAGGTGGAAACTATGCGAAAATGTTTACCAGTCTTCAAAAAACGGGGCTAAATCGCCACCTGTAAGTGGAAAAGGATGAGGAGGATGCTGTCTGTCCTAAAAAGACAGAACACCTCTGGTAGAACTGGCACCAGTCAGATTGCCCATCCTGGAACGCTAGGGTAAATAGAGCACAAAATAACTAGGTGCGAATATATGTTCTTTAAAAAAAAAAAAAAAAAAAAAAAAAAAAAAAAAAAAACAAAAAAATAGAATCGCAACCAACGGGGCTAAATCGCCACCTGTAAGTGGAAAAGGATGAGGAGGATGATGTCTGTCCTAAAAAGACAGAACACCTCTGGTAGAACTGGCACCAGTCAGATTGCCCATCCTGGAACGCTAGGGTAAATAGAGCACAAAATAAGTAGGTGCGAATATATGTTCTTTAAAAAAAAAAAAAAAAAAAAAAAAAATACAGATATTTGATCTCCAAAGATTAACCAGAGCCAGCACACATGCACATTGAACGTTAATTTAATACTTCGAGACATGAGCACAACGCTTACTCTCAATTCAAGAGACGAAGTCAGTACCTGCAAGCGGAAGGGGAAGCAATGGATGTCTTTAGTCCTTAAATGACAAGGATTCTCTGGTAAACCGAACTGTTGAATAAATATGTCGAATGCTAGATTGAGAAGTAGGCTAGAAATAAATGCTGTAACATTTTTTTCGAAGAGAACAAAAGAATACAGTGCTTCTTATGCACGTGTAATTTATCATGGTAATTCTAGAACGACATATTCGATAAAAAGTGCTTACGCTCTTATGCTTGATGGTTCGAGATTCACTAACAGATTTAATTCACTCATAGGTTCATCTGGAAATGTGTGGGTAGAAGGTACTCAGCAGCGCCGATACATCCTTGTCCCTATAGAGAAAAATTTGCGTAGGGATTATCGGATAAATAACTTAGGATGGATGTGTGTTACTTTGAGAATTTCTCTCACGGAGTTTCCAGGACCTAAACATGCCCTGCGACCAGATGATGGACGAACTGATCTCCAATAGCAATTACAATGATTATGGCAAAATTTGGTTGCCTTCAGGGCGGCGTTGACATCTCGTAATTCGATTTGTGGCTGCAACAAACATTGAATAATGCTCAAATAAAAAATACAATTCTTGAAAATGTTTAATTTCCTTGAGGGACTAGTGCGTAATCGATGTAGTGGTCCGATGCGGGTCACGAGCACTAGAGAGCGAGCTGTCGCCACCACACTTTGGCAAGCTTCGGATTGGCGAGTGTTCACGTTCTTCGTGTTGAATCTCGAATCAAGCATCTTTCTCGTTCATTTCTTGGACCTTTGTACATTTTTGGGTCGAATCGTCAGCCCCCTCGTCCTCGTCCTCCTCCTCATCGTCGTCCCATGTGAAGTCTTCGCCTTCTGAGTCTTCATCGGATCGGTCAATGATCGTATCGATATCTGCGACAGTTTCTGAAAGAATAATTCTTCTTTTATTTTCCTTGTCTTTGAGATCCTGAACTTCTTGATAGTAATGTGACCAAAAGTCGTTGTACGATACTTCGACCGGCACAATCTTATTCATTAGCATTTGTAAGGTATCTGAGTATTTTGCGAGGAGTTCGCTTATCTCTTCCGTCTTCCCCAGAATATCTATATTCTTTGCTTGCTCTCCCAAAGGTTTTAAATAAAATTCCTCTGTCGTGTGCAACTTGAAAAGATCGCTATCATAACGACTTGAGGTATATGCTGGCCCTGGAATTGTAGGCTTGACATATGTTTCCTTTTGCTTCAGCGAGTCTTCAGCGGGATGATCTATGGAAACGATATTGGAGAAGAAAGATGTGAACAGGCTAACAAATTTTCCT
This sequence comes from Sungouiella suratensis, assembly GCA_030566815.1. NCBI lineage: Eukaryota > Fungi > Ascomycota > Pichiomycetes > Serinales > Metschnikowiaceae > Sungouiella > Sungouiella suratensis. The sequence goes on along the minus strand of JAKUAV010000002.1, from coordinate 1,109,663 downwards.
GCTTGCTTCTCAACAATTTCGAGTTTCGAATCCAAAGTGTCGAGCGCATCATTCGCTTTGCTTGAAATTGATGTCATTGCTGTTCCCGTGTCTAATAGCTTCACGTGGTCGCCAAACTCCTTCATTTGATTCTCGAGTGACGAGATGTTCTCCTGAACTAAAGGATGATTGTTGATATTTCTCCTGGCAGATTCGAACTGCTCTGCCAATTCAACTTTTCGTTGTTCAAGATTGACCTTTGCCTGAAGTTCCTGAGCGCTGTGCGAGGCAGACGCCCAGAAGGAGGCGAATTTGGACTCGAGGGACGAAATAGCAACTTCTACTTCCCTGTCTATTTCAAAAGGCCTGTTATGGGCGATAGAGGTCAATTGAGTATCTTGGGGATCTTTATTGGCGTCTTGAGACAGTTGATCAGCGTCGAATTTGTTTTGAGACTCCATCATATTTGTGTGTTGAGGATCGCAGGAAATTTGTGGCCCCCGCAGTACATTCAATATTTGACATGCCACGCAGTACACATCTTCTTGAACACGCTACGATTTTGGATACCGTGTAATCAATCAAGATTTTGTATTTCGGCTAAAGTTGTGTAATTAAGATTGTATTTGTTTGGCTAGCAACGTTCGAAACTCAACAGTAGCCTCGGACAGCTGCTAAGGCCCGCGTGAGTTCACTTTCAGTACTAATTTAGAATGATCTTGACTCCCGTTTTGCAAAGAAAGCGGACTGTTGATGATCATACAAATAGTAGGCAGTCACCATCCAGTCACCTGGCCAAGGATGCGTGTATCACTTGCACATATGTATCTGAACGGCGGAGAAGTAAATTTCATTGCGCGGAGCACTCGCATTTTGTCTAGGAAAATCAACGCTGACGACAGCTAGTAATCCGCCATGAGTCCCGCTGATAATGTTATACTCAGACTTCTGAATGCCTTCTTCCGTCTGGCAAATTCATTCAGTGCAACGAGAAAACACATCTTTTCAAACCCAATTGCAGACTTTGAAGTCACTTCACCCAAATATGGGGTCGGATTTTGGGGAGTATTGGGTCCCGAAAAGTCTAAATTTCTTGAAATTGCGGCGTCGAAACACATTGCAGAGCCAGGCCTATCCAGAACTTATCCAAATTTCTCGAATGTGAGTTGCGAAATACAGCATTTGAGTTTCAACGAAAATTCAGGTCTTGAAAAAGTTCATTTGTCTGCAAGATACGAGTCGTATTCATACAAGGGAAAATTGGAGGCGTCAGACGATGTCAATTCTGTCCGAAATTATATCACGGGTGCCAATAACTATAATCAAAATACCGAGAATGTTGCATCAGATGTTACGGTCGAGAAGGTCTTAAGCCTTTTTGACTTGCAACATTTAAGAATGAAATGGGTGAATAGCCTTAGTAATGGTCAAATGAGAAGAGCAAGAATTGCTAAAGCTCTCGTCACTCAACCCAGACTTCTTGTAATCGATGATCCCTTCTTGGGATTGGATCCCAAGGCCACCTTGTCGGTGTCAAAGTCTCTCGAACAATTCGCGAGAGAAACGAATTTGAGTATTATAATTGGCTTGAGGGCACAAGATGAGGTTCCCTCGTGGATAGATCACCTAGCATATGTTGATGAGACTGGCATAGTCATACTGGGAGAGAAGAATTCTACGATCGAGACAATCAGGTCCATACGTGAAGAGCAATCAAATTTTTTGACGAAGATTCCATCACTGCTTCAATTGTTAAAATCGAATTCTCAGGAGCTTCTCACTTCCGATCCCATTATAGAATTTGACAATGCTTCGGTAGTCTACAAAGGCAAGCCCATTTTGAAGGAATTTAACTGGCGTATTGAGCGCGGCTCCAAGTGGAGGATCCTTGGAGATAATGGGACCGGAAAAACCACAATCCTATCTCTTATAACTGCTGATCATCCGCAGTCATGGAAGTCCGTGATTAAAATCAATGGGGTATTGCGAAAATCGGGAAGCGGGATAAGTTACTTTGATATAAATAATCGAATCGGGATAACCTCGCCGGAAATTCACGCTTTGGTACCCCCTACCATGCTGATGCTTAGCGTGATTTTAAATGGTTTGGTACTGAATGTTGGTAACGCCAATTTTGAGTTTCGGTACAAAAGTGGAGAAGCAAGTCTCGAGGACATTCCTGAAACGATGTTGAGAGAATTTCGTGAATATCTTGAAGAATGCTCATCTACAAGTTTTAGAAGCTTGACCATATCACAACAGAAGCTAGCTCTATTTTTGAGAGCAGCAATTAAAAAGCCCGAGCTTCTAATTCTTGACGAAGCGTTCTCTTGTATGGACGACAATAATTTGGTCTCGAAATGTCACAATTATGTTCAGCATTCAATACCGTCTGTGACTGTGTTGTCGATTGGCCACATCGATTGGGAAGTGCCCATTACAGATTTTACTTTGCAACTCCTAGGTGGCGAGGAATGTGGATATCTCCTCCACAAAAATATCAATAGATGATAGTTACCGTTTGCAGAATTCACAACGGACATAGGACCCCTATATTTACCGCATTAATCCAAAGCGTAATTTGACAGAGCGCGCGACCTCGGCCAAACAAAAATTGTTTGTCCTCTTTCCTCTTCCCGCGTCGAGAAGAAGTCTACACATACCTTCGCTAATTTTCGGCATCATTCGATAATGTCATCATTAATACCGAATGCACCCAGGGACACTCGTCCGGATGATGTCAAAGCTCGATTGGAATATGGTAGTTTGACCTCAAACGAATACCTATATGTCTCGAAACATCCTGTTGGAGAGCCTTTACCTACTCCGATCGATGACGAACCTCCATATGTGATCCACATTGCAACATTACTCAGCTACTTAATCTTGATCATCATAGGTCACGTCCGTGACTTCTTCGGTAAGATATTTAAACCTGCTGATTACGAAGATCTCGTGGAGAAAGATGGCTACGCTCCGTGGTATGATGGGTTCGAGAATTTTTACGTGAGACGCTTGAAAACAAGAATTGATGATTGCTTCGCCAGGCCCATACACGGTGCACCTGGACGATTTATCAAGTGCTTTGAGCGAAATCGAATTAAGAATGACTACCAATACACAGGCAAGTCCATAGAATGTCTTAACTTGTCTTCTTACAACTATCTCGGATTTGCCCAATCACACGGAGTTTGCACTGACAATGCGTTGCAAGCAGTGAAATCCTACGGTACCTCGTCTTGCTCAACCAGGAATGCCATTGGAACAACCGATTTGCACAAAAATTGCGAAAAGGTTATTGCCAACTTTGTTGGGAAAGAAGATTCGATTATTGTCAGTCAAGGCTATGGTACAAATGCGAGTCTTTTCGCCTCAATAGTTGACTCGAGGTGTCTTGTTCTCAGCGATTCATTGAACCACGCCTCAATCAGATTCGGGATTAGACTTTCGGGCGCGTCGGTGAAAGTTTTTAAGCACAACGACATGAAAGATCTCGAGAAAATTATAAGAAATGAGATCGCTCAGGGTCAACCTAAAACTCATCGACCATGGAAGAAGATAATCATCGCGGTGGAGGGCCTTTACTCGATGGAAGGCAACATGGTCAATTTGCCCGAGGTTGTCAAATTGAAGGATAAGTACAAGTGCTATCTATTTGTTGATGAGGCGCATTCGATCGGGGCATTGGGCCCTAGAGGAAGAGGCATTTGCGACTATTTTCTGGTAAACCCTGCGAGAATTGATATTTTGATGGGGACGTTGACGAAATCATTTGGTGCTACAGGTGGTTATATTGCAGCAGATAAATGGATTATCGACAAATTGAGATTGTCGTATCTCAACTGCACCTTCGGTGAAGGTGTTCCACCCCCGGTTCTTGAGCAGATCATTTCGTCCTTGCAGGTGATAAATGGCAGTCTCAGTCCTGGCGAGGGTGAGGAAAGATTAAAACGCATTGCTTTCAACTCGAGGTACTTAAGACTCGGCTTAAAAAAGTTGGGTTTCATTGTTTACGGCGCTGACGACTCGCCTGTCATTCCCCTTTTGCTATACCTCCCGGCCAAAATGCCCGCTGTATCTCGAATGCTCTACTCGATGAGAATTGCAGTAGTTATCGTTGGCTATCCGGCTACCCCGATAACTACCGCCAGAGTCCGTCTATGCGTTAGTTCGGCACTTACGAAGGAAGATCTCGATTACGTGTTGGCAAAATTCAGTGAGATTGGAGATCTCTTATATTTGAAATTCAGCAGTGGTATTGCTGGGGGATCCCGAGACCCCAAATTACCTCCAAGGATGTCGATTGAGGAGGTGCTAGCCCATAATGTGGATGACAGTAAGCTCCCCAAGCTATTTTAGTGTTCAGTAATATGCAAGATCAAAAATATTCACAGACAAACTTTTGTACCAACTACTCATGGCATCCGAAATTTTTGTACCCCCACTAAGGTTTAATACAGTTCAGCATCGCCTTTATCGGGGCGGCTATCCTCGCAAAGCCAATTTTGCGTTTTTGGAGTCTCTCAACCTAAAGACCATCATCTCGTTGACTCCATGCCCAATATCTACGGAAACCGACCCTCAGCTTTTCGAATTTGCCGCGAGCAACGAAATAAATTTAATTCACATTGAATGCGCCCAATCAGGCAAAGGAAAGAAGCGAGGCGTTCCCATGGGGTATTCATCGATATTGGAGGCTTTGAAGCTCATGATTCATAATGAATTTGCTCCAGTGTACATCCACTGCTTGAATGGTGGTCAAGTTACAAGTCTCGTTATCGCTTGTTTGCGGAAATTGCAATTCTGGTCATCTATAGCAATTTTCAATGAGTTCATTAACTATACTACCAATATAACGGTGAATGACCGGACATTTGTGGATGGGTTTAGGGGAGAAATAAACATAAGGCCACCTGACAAAGCTGACTGGTTATGGAAAGGATTGAGTAAAGGGGTTGTGGAAAGTCATCCAAAAATTAGGGTGACGCAAGCCCCCAAGATGTCTCTTGACGAAGAGATTATCATTTGATATCCAATTAATCAACTCGCAGAAAAAACAAGCAATATGCATTTTTGTTGAGCACCTCACTGTCTTTGCAATTACTTCGTACCTTTGCATCATCAAAGTGATACCATTGCTGTGTTTCATTCGCTAGGATTGTTTTCTTGACATAAGCCGTATAATGGCCTGTCGTCAAGTTTCCGAAGTGGTTTACAACAGCATATAATTGGTATCGAAAGGGTGAAACCTGAGCCCGATTAGGAAAGCTTTCGATCATCTCTGCCTCCTTCTCGGTGCCGATCCTCATCTCGATCCCCTCACTGACATAGGTACCCAATTTCGGCCAAAACGACGTCAAATCAAGAACTTCATTTACCGGATAATGGACGGTTGTATCTAGCTTTTTGAAAAATCCGTTGGGCCCCAATTTAAACCTTTTCAAATGAATCACAAGTACCTGTGGAAATCTCGTGATCGTCAACTTTTTGGTCAGCCGTGTAAATTTCTGACATCGCGGACAATGCCACTTGTTCTCGTCATCGAGGAGTTCAGTTTCTGTGAAAGCCTCCAAACATTTCATGATCGTGAGATTTTCAAGAGAAGAGCTCACGCTTTCTCTTATGGGTAAGGACAAGATGGAGAATGCATTATAAGTTGTCGATGTCATTCCACAATCCAAGCACTTCAACTGAGAGAGATACTGGCCTTGAAAGTAATCAACTATTACGGAGAAGTTAAGCTTCAAATAACGCTCCCACTCTATTGTTGAAGCAAGCCGAACAGGAAGTACTTCTCGAGCTTTCTCTTGCGCAGGTGTCAAGTCCGATATTGAAGCCTTCTCTTCCGCGTTAAGGAATCGACGTTGATTAAGATCCTCGTGAAGTCCGTCCAAAATAAAATTTAAAAATTCGATACAGTCTTGCTGCTCGGTAGTGGCAAATTGTCTTCCTGGAGAGAGAGCCCCAACAGTTGTTTTGAAGGCGTGAGGTGAGAAGTACTTTCCATCGTTGTTAAACATTTCGGCGAGTAGTTTTGCGAAGTTTGTTGTTATCACACCTTTTGAGCCCAAGTGGTTGTCCATGTTGATGTGATCCTTGTATGAACTTGAACGGTTGACACGGCTTTGTGCCGGTAGAAAGAGTTGGGCCAAATGCGGCGTGGAACTGAGACACTGCAAGATGCAATTCATATAGCAGGAGTTTCCAAGATTTGTAAGACCCGTTGCAAACGAACTGAATGAGTGCTTCTTGTTCACAGTCTTCTTGTATTTTGAGCTCGAATTCCCCTTCGTCGCTTCGAGCGCTTTCGCATGCGCTGAGCGGCCCCCCTCCACGTGAAGGGATTTTGCTTCCAGTGCTTCGCGAGCCATTTTGCGGTCGAGAGCCACGATATGCGATCCGTCTTCAGTCGCGCTGTTTGAGTCGCGCCACTCTCTATCCCGCCTGTCGCTCTTGAGACCACTTGCAGAAGCAGGTAAACTACTCTTAGCGCTCGCCAAGTAGTCTGAAAAGTTTCTGAGATAGAGACTTTCATTCATTGTTGTGTTCGCCAGAACACTTGATGAACTATCAGATACGGGCGATTTCGTTGCCAACGAAGACTTATTAACAAGGCCGCTCTGTCCGAATAATTTACACCAGTCTTCTAAGCCTCCCTTAAGATACAATGGGTATCTTCTCAATCGAGTGCTGATGTAACTGTTCTGAAACATCAAGAGTTGAATAAGCTGCTGAAATGGACTTCTTGATGGCAATCCGTTGTCATCCTTGTGAGTGAGAGAATACTCCAAAGAGTCAAATCTGTCCCTCAACTTTCCTCCAAAGCGAAGATTGTAAATAACAATGAGCTGAAATTTTGACCGCTTTCGAAAATTTAACAATTGATGTTCATCGAGCTTCCGACTCAAAGATGACTCAAGGTCCGAATCAACCGGCGACAATTTGTTTAAAAAAAGATCTCGCACTGCACTTGGCTCCACATTCACAATATTCAGAAAATTGATATGACTATAATTGTATTCCTTAGTGGTTCTGAAGTCTATCATCAAAATGTCTTCTGGAGATTTTCTCATAAGATCATTCAATTCACTTGAGGAAATACTATCACAATGTTGAAATTTCTTCCACGATGCTTCATACGTACATGAAGCTTTCGCCCTAAGTTGTGCAAATCTCCGCTCGAGAATGTCGAGTTCGCATGGGTCGAAGACAAGGTCACTGATATAATCACGTACAGTGTCAAAATCTACCTTGTATCGCTCAATAGTTGAGACCAAATCCTCCACCCATTTACTCGTCGACCCATCAATCATGCGTTGTCGCAATTGTGCGACTAGATGAACAGCGGCTTTATACGAAACGAATGCTAGCTCATGATCGCAATAATGAAGTTTGCTGAATTTGGTAGCCTGGAATTTGAAGCTCTCGAGTAATGTGACAGACAGTACGATTAAGTCCGAAATCTTGTGCGACTGTTGTTTGAGGCTCAAGCTGATTTGCTCAGCGATTGCTTCAAGTTCATTGATGCGAGTAGCCAGCACTTGCAAGGGGTCATGCAAGACCATAAAGAAGTCGTGGCGAATGTATGATGATTTTCAGTTCGATAATTAGTGGGGTCACATGACTGATAAGACCATACAGTACACTCTCCAAACCTTGCACACAATTTCACACAAGGTCGAGGACGGTCAACCGCTGCCACAAAAATTGTTCGCAACTTGCATTAAAAGACCTTTCACTACTCACACACAGCCTGCTCTCACTAGCCGCTTATTGACTCTTCAAAGAAAATGTTCACGAGATTATCAGTTTCACCCACTAAACGATGATTTGGTCTTTTTCACTCTCGTAGAAAAAGCAAGGTGCTTCCATCCATTTTTAAATGAAAGAAAGGAGTAAAACCTCGCAGGGCTCTTTCCAGATCTTTGTATACGGGAAATTGCCTTATCACTCAGAGTCCTCGGATCAAACTTTAAATCAATGTATGCTTTCAGATGGGTTGATTAGATGGCTATCAGATCGCAGTATTTCCGTTTCTGCCCATTACACCGTATGACAAGATCAGTAGAACCAGAAATCATACCTCACTATGCTTGCGATCTAGATCTCTTTCTACGCTGCTACTAATGTTATCCGATTCTAGCACAGAACGTGTTCAAACTGACATAGCGATGTACAACGCAAAATTGCAGACCCGGAAAGGATCTAGACTAAACTAAATTCTGAGCTGGTTTGTCTCAAAGACGCACAGTTAAAATGAAGGAATATTATGTATTACTCCCGTTGAGTTATTGATAATGTGTAGTAAAAAGACACTATTCAGAACCTTTTTCAATTCGCTACGAAGTGATCCTCGTCATCATTGCGCGGGTGCGCGTAATTCTACAACGGAAGTAAACATCTGCCCTATCTGTCCTCACACGGTAAGCAGAACTCTTATAGAAAACACATCTTGCGAAAAGAGAACTAGATAGTCAGTCGACATATCATTTTCTTCTTGAATTGTTCATCAGAGTTTTTTTATCAAGAAGTCCAGCATATTCTTCGGGATGTTTGAGAATGAGTGATAGATTCATATATCAAACTGCCGGTTGTCAAGCAGCAATAGCTGGGTAGATGTAGTTCAGTATGGCGATCGATAGTAGTGAAGGCAACGGTGGCGTTTTAAATTAATTAATCAGACTCCGTGGCTAACCCGACATCCTATTTTCCTTGGTGACTCAAACAACGTTCAGCAATTCAACAATGCCAATATTTGAAATACCTGAGACGAAGCCAAACTGGTTTACGGCTTTCACTTGACGTGAACACACATTGCTACGTAACCTTGTGCACAGCGGAAATATCGTAGGATGTTTCCGCATATCGCTGTATTGACGTGTCAATATTCTTGATAAGAAGTTGATAATTGTAAGAGCGCTTGAACGTAAGACTTCAATGTGAAGTTGAAAATACAAAGATGGCTCAAAAATATTACAAAATGTGTACCGTGCCCATTAGATCCGCTGCTCGGTAATAAGTTTAAGTATTTGTGACTATAAGTCACCTCAACTCGAACTATGCGGTGTAAGTGCGGCACCGATTCCTTTTTTTTTCCAACTCATGTGCGTTCTTAGCTTTTAATTCGCAGTGAGCAATGAATAAGATGTAACTACTTAACCGCTTAAAACTGTACCGACCGGTGGTTTGCACCCATTGATTGAGCCTCGGCTCACAAAAATGGCCAGTTGGATTTCTCTCAATGGATCTTTTAGTACCAGGTATGTTCTGATGTGTACAATGACATAAAGTGCAACAACCTGCAACTCTATCAATACAGTTATAATTTGGAGGGTTTACATACTTGACGATCTACTTAACAAATAATCTGATCAGAGGAGTAATGACTCCAACCTAGCATTGTTGGATCTGCATGGTCTGACTTGGTGGCGCATTTGTTGGAGCAGGTCTGCTGGACCTAGAGATTTATGGAGCGCATGCCCTACAGGCCCCAAGTTGATCGTGATGCAGATAATGACGTCTCATCAACACAAGCAAGACATGTTTGAGTATCATCTTCTATAGACCGAGAAGCAACAGGTCCTGATTACGATGTGGTCTTGAGAGTCATCAGATCGTAACTAGGCCTACAATTTGAATGACTCTCAATTCGAGATAGTATTCAAGTAACGTACATTATTGGCTTCAAGATTCCAAATTCAAGTCAAGGGGTGCGCTGAACTATAGTAGCTGATAAGAATGTTATTTGAAAAAGTACTCGACAGCATCATGATTTGTTCAATATTGGTGGGGGAGGGGGGGGAATGCGAGAGTTAGCGATGGTAATTTATGCCACTATGGTGTGTGTTTCTTTGCTCAACGATTACTGGGAGAAGTCAATGCACGGATCCTCTAAATCAATATTTACTCTTACCTTGGCCTGAGGGTAATATCCGAGTAATACATGCCTCTTAAAATAAGGATTTAACAATTTGTGTTTTGACCAATGCCAAGATGTTGAGTTTCTGTCTGTTTTCTGGTAACGGAAGATTGGTGAACAAATCACACTGTGACTTGATCTGACTGTTTCTAACGGGACGCCCAAACTGGCCAGCCTTTACTTTTCAGGATATGGGCCCGTGTTGTACTTTGAAGTGGCATAATTGAGGATATGGGACTTTTCAATGGTTGCTCTCGCTACCTACAATTTTCAGACCCTGATAATCACCAATTGAGATTTTTGTCTACATGTATGGTTTAATGTCCACCTTCCATCACCGCAATTTGAAATTACCATTTAAAATTTTCATGAGACAGTTTTAACTGATAGATTTGATTCCTTTACTATCATCGGTCCCTTTAATCGGCTAGTGGTTTTTATTTGCAGCTCGCATTCACTTAAACAGGTAGTTTGTCACGTGACGAGAAGCATCTTGGCTCCGGAGTGAGTTAAAATATGCAATATGCTGGACTGCCATCAAACTTCCAGGATGTCAGATACGGCTTTTGACATCAGAAGTACCTACCTCAAATTTCTAGAGGATGACAAAGATATGACAATGCCGATTGCTGCAATTGAATCACTCGTAACTATGTTAAGAGTAAAGGAGCCAACGACGTCGAGTGAATTGATCAAACTAGTCAAATCCAACATTGAAATTTTGAAGCTGTCCATTTCCAATGCCATATCTCTTTCAGCGGGCTGCGACTTGTTCATGAGATTCGTTCTTAGGAACACAAATCTATACTCGGATTGGGAGTCATGTAAAAAAAATCTCGTTGAGAACGGAGAACTATTTGTTCAGAGAGCCAAAGAATCCAGATCGAAATCTGCTCAATATGGCGTGCCCTTCATCAAAGACGACGATACAATTTTGGTCCATTCATTCTCGCGTGTCGTTTATCAGCTTCTCGTGAAAGCCAGAACTGAAAAACTTTTAAGATTTAAAGTCTTAGTCACCGAAGCGCGGCCCTCCGATAAGGGATATCACATGGCCGATCTCCTTGAAAAAGCTGGGATTCCAGTTGAAGTTATTGTTGATAATGCTGTGGGATATGCGCTTCATAAAGTTGATAAGATTATGGTGGGAGCTGAGGGTGTTGTGGAAAGTGGGGGCATCATCAACCACATTGGGTCCTACCAAATAGGATGTTTGGCGAAAGCGAACAACAAACCATTTTATGTCGTCACAGAGTCACATAAGTTTGTGCGCCTATTCCCGCTTGCCCCAAATGACTTGCCCAGGGAGATAACAAAGATTGTTGATTCACTGGTGAAGGAAGAAGCAGACTTCCTTAGAAATCTGCCCGTCGATTTCACTCCTCATGAGTTTATCACTGCTCTCATTACCGATTTAGGAGTTTTGACCCCGAGTGCGGTCTCTGAGGAACTCATCAAAATGTGGTACGATTGAACCGTGAGTGCATAGCCTGGAGTTTCGATTGCAAATCTTGGAGGTCATACCTGCTATTGTCCTTCGAATCTCCCAAAATCTCGATGCATATAATTCCTTTCGCCTCTATAAGTTCAACGTCGACTGCAATCTTTGGATGCTTGATGTAAAATAGATGAGTCACGTATTTGTTCCAGGGCTCATTCAAATCGATGTCACATTTGCCCTGTGAGTATTGCGCCAGCTCAATAAGAATTCTGATGTAGTCAAAGGCTCGCATGCCATATGTTTCGCGGTCTTCATTCCCGTTGAGTAGCAAAATTCGACTTTTACTGTGATGTGCTTCGGCAGCTATCGCTCGTCCAATTCCCTTCAAGATCACAATGGGAACAATACTTGTCATGAGAGACCCGATTGAATAAATAATCAGGTGTGCGTTCAGTACCGCGGAGGTAACCCGCGTGTGCGCTGTGGGGCATATCTCTTCCCCGTATGGCGATATGTAGAATACACGTTTGATGGGTGAAAGAAGAGGCTCAATGCCTTCAGTTTTGCTGAAGTGCAATTGAGACTTCTTCAACTCAGGATGTGTGTACAGAGGAATATTACCCAGCTCCTCATCAGATGTCTGGATAGTCTCTGTTAAACTGCTCGCATTCGATGTAGTTTCGAGCATTATGTCAAATTTATCTGTGGGGCTGTGAGGTCGCGTAGTGCTAACTGGTGGAGGATAGACTCCTTGAGTTATTGATGGATGTGAAATTTGAGACTGGCCCGTAATGATCAATCCATTGGCTAATTTAGCTCCAATATGGTAGCTGAAATTTGTGTTTATACAAGGCAACACTTCAAAGTGTGGACTGATGTCTGTTAGTTTCAGCAATAACTCAATTGCAGAGTCCAATGAGCCGATAAATAACCGAACGCCAGTAAGAAATAAATTACCCACATTCGCAAGCTCAAATCGAAACTGCCTGTTGCTCACTGAAGATGTAGTTATTCTTGACCTTTTCAATAATTCCATGTGTACATGAACAAGAAATGCTCTAATGATTTCCTTCGTTGAAGTACCTATGCGAGACCAAAGAGAATGAGACCCATCTACCAATTTATTCCACTGCAGCCTCGCCTCATTTGGGTTGGCGTCAAGTCTGAAACTCAAAAGGTCACGCAAAGCTGCGTTTTCCTCAGGGATTAGTCTTGTAAGGCGCGACCTCAAATCACCGATAGCGGGGCCGCCGATAACCCTAATTATCTCAGACGTGGAGCCGCCATTGTCCAGGACTGGAAGTACATAGGTCACACTTGTAGCGATTGAATTGAGCATGGGAACCAAGCTATTCGTAGCTGTTCCGCCACTGAACACAACGATACTATCACTCATCGCACTGTATTGTCGATGTTTTACGCTTGAATATATCGAGATTGTGATTCAGATTTACTATACACAGGTTTTAACCATTAGAACAGACTGATCATGAAGTGAACAGCTCATTACCCTTTCAATACATAACAAAATGCTTTAGCTTGAATTTGAACTTTGGTATCTGCCGGAGAGCACAACTTTCATAACCTCCATAAGTGTCAGCATCCGTCAGGACTCATCACAATGGAAACCGTGATATGTTGAGTTTACACTATTTCTATGACATAATACTGAAAGGCACTGGGCTTGTTACTATATGGTCACGAAGCGGCTCGTTCAATCCTCGCTTCTAAAGCTACAGATTTCGCCTGTGCAAACAGCTTCACTTGAAGTTGACAACCAGTAAATCCTTCCCGCGAAAACAGTCACTCACACACACGGTAATTTGAATCACAGTAATGCGGTAAATCTGAGAACGCGTTGCTTTGATATCAAGCACGTGATCATCAAAAAATTTTCTCAGTGCCGTACTGATGAAAAATTGAAATTCTTTTTTCGAATATACCTCACTAATTTTAGTTTTTGTATAATGTCTGATCAAGAAGTTTTGGTTTTAAGAGGCACCTTGGAGGGTCACAACGGCTGGGTTACATCCTTGGCCACCACTCCAACCAAGCCTGATTTGTTGTTGTCCGGTTCTAGAGACAAGTCTTTGATCGCGTGGAAATTGACTGGCGGTGAGGACAACCAATACGGTGTACCAAAGAAGTCTTTCATTGGACACTCCCACATTGTTCAGGATGTTACTATCTCTGCTGATGGCGCTTACGCCTTGTCTGGATCTTGGGACAAAACTTTGAGATTGTGGGACTTGGAAACCGGTGAGTCCACCAAGAGATTCGTCGGCCACACTGGTGACGTTTTGTCCGTCTCCATCGCCAAGAACTTGAGACAGATTGTCTCAGCTTCTCGTGATAAGACTGTCAAGGTCTGGAACACCATCGGTGAGTGTATGCACACTCTCACTGGCCACAAAGACTGGGTCTCTGCTGTCAGATTTTCCCCAGAAAATGCGTCCACTGTCATTTCGGCTTCTTGGGATAAGACTGTTAAGGTATGAACTTCGATTTTTTCTTTTTGGAATATGATGCATCTTATATTTGCTACTTCAGACGGTGCTTGCCAGCTCCGAATGAGACATCTACTTATCACCAAGATCTCTGATTCCAATTTTGCGGAAGGCAATTTTTACTAACAAATTTAGTCATGGGACTTGAACAACCTCAAACTCGATGCTGACTTTATCGGTCACACCGGATACATTTCATGCATCACCATTTCCCCAGATGGATCTTTGAATGCGTCGGCCGGCAAGGATGGCGTGATCATCTTGTGGGATTTGAACTCCAACGCTACCTTGTACACCTTGAATGCCGCTTCTGAAGTTCATGCGTTGGCTTTCTCTCCAAACAGATACTGGTTGGCTGCAGCCACTTCTTCTGGCATCAAGATCTTTAACTTGCAAGAGAGAACTTTGTTGGATGAGTTGAAGCCCGAGTTCACTGTGAGTGCCAAGGCCAAAGACCCAGAGGCCATTTCTTTGGCTTGGTCCGCTGACGGTCAGAACTTGTTTGCTGGTTACACTGACAACATCATCAGAGTCTGGCAAGTTATGACCTCTTCCGCTTAAATTCGAGTAGATGCAATATATAATCTATTAATTTGATTTGGAGTCAAACAAGTAGACTTTTCCACTGGAAGTGCCCCCTACAAACCAATTTTGAGTCGGGTGTACGGCTGTCACGGCGGGAATCGCCGTTACCTCAGGGGCACATAAACTGATAAGTTTATCGCCGTTCTGACCGTACACATCAAGGCTGCGGTTCATATTCGCGATAACAAACTTTTGAATTCCATCTGAAGGCTCAACTTGCCATTTTGATTTCAAAATTGACACCCATCTTCCTGTTTGACAGTTATGTTTGATGGTGGCTGATTCTGCCAGAGCAAGAGAATTGCTTATCCCCCCTTCGCTAGTCAGGTCATTAAGCGTATGGGTCGGAGACCACTTGCTGACAACCTCAGTCGAGTTACCTCTGCCACCAAGGTCGAAGACACGAATGCGATCATCGTACCCGTTACAGACAATGCGATTGTCAGAATTCCAATCGACTGTCGAGATTGAAAGTCGGGAAGTGAAGCCGCAATACATATGCGGGGAACGCAACTCATCCGAAATTGCCGAATTGGAGTTTTTCCTTGAAACCGACCGAAGATCCCATAATTTCACTGTACGGTCTAAGGAGGCGCTCGCAAATTGATGTGACATATTGGGATTGAAAGAAAACCCCCCCACTTTCTTATCATGAATACGTATAAGGTCTTTGTATTTCATCGCGGTGAGTGGAGCTCTTAAGTCTCTCTGCCAAAAGTGGCCTGTCAAAGTGGACAAGGAAACTAAGTCAGGTGTGCTTGAGTGAATGTTCATGTCAGAGATGGGTATAACCTCACCATCTGAATCAGTGAGGGTAATTATGTCGACTGACGTTTGCTTGTGAAGATCTGAAACTCTTGCAGAACCATCATATGAGGCGGTAAGTAACTTTGTAAAATACCCAGGTTGTTCACAGATCTTGCAAATTGAACGTCCATGAGGTTTGAGTATGGCAGTGACAGGGTTTCCTTTCTCGTTTGTCGAGTCCATAGCCCAAAATCCTAGATCTCCGTTCGTGTCACCTGCAAATACTAGTCTCTCAGTGTCCGAAGAATGGAAGCTCAACGAGGTGATTCTTTGATGACTGAGTTTGAAGCTCGCGGGTTCAAATTTGGTGTTTAGAGTGAGCTCCCGTAGATTTTCTTCAACTGGTTTGTGATGCGGAGGTTGACTTTCGGGCATGACCGAGGAAGTAGTCGAATTTCGCCCCATCATCTCTCGCAATTGATGCAAAGATCTGGACCCATCACAATTGTCTTGATATTCAACACCATCATTCACTGGATAATCTCCTGAAGATTCTAATTGGAGTACCTCAATCTCATTAATCAAGATTCCTTGATTATCTGTAAGAAGTTGGTGAAGGGTGAATTCTCCGCTGAGTTTGAGATGCCGCTTTTCTTTCAACTTGCTTTGTTCTTCCCGAGCCCTGTTCTCCTCTTCTTGCTCTTTGATAAACTCTCTATGACCTTCCGGGTCAGATCTTAAACGTTTTGATCTTCTTACAGGGATTGGCGTCGCCTTTTTCATCACCCGCGAAGCGGGCTGGTTGCGAGCTTGCTTTGCCTTCAGCGCATCGTCTTTGATCGAGTTGTTTAGCGCATCAAGATTGAGTTTCTTCAAAAGATCCTTATTTCTTTGGATATTTCGATTTCTAAGGTCCTCTAACGTCGCGTTAGACATTGGTGTGAGCAACCGAACTATGTACTTGCGCGTTCCTGTTTCTGAGGTCCGTCGCGAATGTATCGCAACACGTCTGAGCAGAGGTACAAGCTCCCACAAAATATTATCGGTCTCGTATCTCCGCCAGCTCTGATTGAATTCAATGCTTCAAAAACTTCTTCCATAGAGCGGTTGTTAAATTGGCGCACATCATTCACATACCGAGAAGCGTCCTCAACTATGGATCCTTCGGTATTGGATGATACCCAGGGCATGTCCTTCGGCTGCGTGAAGCGTGTAGCAATCACTGTATCACTAGATTTGTCACACACTGGCTCCAAAAGGTCACCTGTTGACTTGCCATGCGATTGGGCAACGACCAAAATAAGACCCCGAGATTTCGTGAGGGCACGATATGTACGCAAATATTTCCCAAGCTCAATTGCGGCGGCTCGATTATGTGCGCCGTCGATCAAAGCCAGAACTCCTGTGTATTCATCAAAGATTCTTTGAAGTCTCCCGGCCCAAGTTGTGTTACGAATTCCCTCAGTGATGGTTGAGTGGCTGAGTTCTGGAATTTGAGATGTATTCTGTAGCCACTCGAGTATTGTGATTGACACTGCCAAATTATTTGCTTGATATTCTCCTTGTAAGGGCGAGAACTCGAGAATATCCTGAATTGACTTCATCTTCTGAGCATCCGCGATGATCACATCGGAAGCGAAATTTGAAGCGGTCTTTTTAATTTCCAGGAGAACGGAATGCTCGTTGGTAGAATCGACTACCACAGGAGTCAGGCGTTTGATAATACCTGCTTTTTCCTTCGCAATCTTAACAATAGTGTCGCCTAGGAGGTTGACGTGGTCCATGCCGATTTTCGTAATTCCCGAAATGACTACCCCTCCACTCATCTCCAGATCGTCCACTGGGGCAGCTTCCAACACATTAGTGGCATCCAAACGGCCGCCGACTCCAACTTCTACTAACGCTAATTCTATCTTCTCAATTTCGAAAATTTTGAATGCCGTGGCCGTGAGAAGCTCGAACTCCGTGCAACCTAAGGAATGCCGGTCGTTCTCCAAAGAGACGACGTCGTGGACCCGTTCGAACTTGGCACGGGAATATGTCTCATTGTTTATAGAAATGCAGTCGTGTGGTTCTAAAAGGTGTGGTGATGTGAACCTGCCGTTGCGAATCTTAGCCTGAGTTAGAATGGACGAGAGGTAAGCGATAGTCGAGCCTTTACCATTCGTTCCTGCGATATGAATTGATTTATAGCTTCTCGCCTGGGGATTGCCGAGAGCTGCCAAAAGTCTGGATATACGAAAGAGTCCTAGGTCGATTGGCATGGTTAGATGTCTATGGGTAAAGAAATGTATACAGTGTGCGAACTGTATCCTCTCCGCAGATACAACATCCCCATGGCGCAAGTTGAGTTCGTTCAGGCGAGATTGAACTCGCTCAAAAAAATTGACGATGGATTGATTGCTCTACTCAATTCAATAAGCACTTTGTTTGATACATACGTCGTTCCCCGCGACGCCACAGAGTTCGAAATGGCTTCCACAAAGCAGCAGTTCGATAGTGAAACAAAGGACGTCTACAAGCTGTTGGGCTCGCTCGCTGTGGCGCTTAGAAAAGAAGTGAAAATAATGGATGAAAATATTGGAACTCATGACAAGAATGGCGATAGTATTATGATACTTCCCATAAGCGTAGATCATAAGAACGCCATTCTTGGAAAGCGCAAATTGAACGGGGAGTTACTGAAGTTACAATGAATTACGGCGAATCCGTGGCATGGATTATTTATTGGTTTTCAAATTTCCTGAAGATATCCCTGTTGGATCAAGCGCTCCACGTCCGATTTTCTAACGAAAAACTGGGAGTCTTTAATGAGGTTGAAGGAGCCATATTCTGTTTGAATTTCGCCTCCGTCTCTCAAAACACGGACATCAATAAAAATTTCTCTCGGCGGCTCGAGCTTCGATGTCAAATCTAAAGCTGGAAAAGTAGATTTGAACTCCAGAACGAGCTCCTGATATTGTTTGAGATAGTCAAGTTCTGCGTGGCTGAGATTTTCTATAGACAATGAAGAAGCCGGTTTGTCTGACTGGCGATGAGTCTTGGCAATTTTGTTTGAATCGCCCAGTATTAGAGGGTCGATGTTCAACCAAGAAAACCCCACGATCCTGTCGGCCCGAAGCTTTTGATACACGAGTAGGCTTCTTTTATTTCTCCTCATACTGAGATGTGTAGTGAATAGTTGACATTGTCGAATCATCGTGTCGTCATTTGATTCCCTATCGCTAGGTGCCTCACTTCGTTCTCCTAAGAGCTCGATTTCATGATTGAGATCACTCACTTCTTGTACTATGTCTTTGACGAGGTCACGCAGAAATATGGGGAGCTCATTTAAGCTTGTTGCTCTTTTAGATTCTAGGATGAGCTTGCTCGCTAAATCACAATACATAACTTTATGACAGCCGAATGCTTTGAAGTACGCGTAAACTTATTTTGTTGATGGGACTGTACACATCGTATTTCAAAAATCCTCTCTTCACTTCAGAGTTACCCGATCTAATTCAAATTACTCGGCCTTCAATTAAGTCGTAAGGTCAGAAAACAAAGGTCAAAATTGCGTTTTTTGCATGAACTTTGCATATCAATGAGAGATTTTGCACGGCGCTGCAAATTCGGAAAGGGTGATAGGGGAATCAGATGGACTAAGTATGACATTGGCCTGAGTGTGTCAATCGAATGTGGCTAGAGCATTCTTGTAAAATTACATTACCTTGATTATTGTATTGTCTCAATCTTTTTTCCTTAAACAATATAATTAAGTAAGCATTAAGATTGACGGTATGTTCAGGACCCTGGCTTTCAAGAATGTCCATTTTTGGAGGCCAGGCTTGCCAAAGATGACACTCTCCGCATTTGTTTCATGTTTAATAGCGGCATAACACATATGTGATGTCTGCGCCGGCTCGGATGCTCGGAGGCTGGGGGGAACAATCCATAGCCATATTAGACGTGAGTCTCTCCCCTATCACCATCAGTATGGTTCATGTGCGTTAATTATGCTGTCGAAATCCTCTGTGATTTCATATATTTGATGAAGCATCATTTCATCAGATTAAAGTATTTCGTTATCTTTTCTCATCATTCCCCATTTATTCACCCCAAGGAGTTTTCTGGCAAACTCCTTGAATTCGCGAATCGTCCTGTTTTCTCATTAGTCACAAAATTGTGCAAATGTCTACGGGCTCCGCGCACCGTACCCGTACTTGTAATGTATATATGTACCGCAACCAACGGGGCTAAATCGCCACCTGTAAGTGGAAAAGGATGAGGAGGATGATGTCTGTCCTAAAAAGACAGAACACCTCTGGTAGAACTGGCACCAGTCAGATTGCCCATCCTGGAACGCTAGGGTAAATAGAGCACAAAATAAGTAGGTGCGAATATATGTTCTTTAAAAAAAAAATAAAAAAATAGAAGGCTAAATTTGAAGAAGAGTAAAAAAGAGTGAACAGACGACGCTCCTCTGGCAGAGTGGATGCGTCCAAATGTCCATTTTAGAACGCCTAGGTACATAGAGCACGAAAGTAGCGCTACTAGAATACATGATCTTTAAAAGAAAAAAAAAAAAAAAAAACAGAAAAAAATAAAAATAAAAGAGAACAGAATCACGAGGTGCGCTTTTAAAATTGATTTCAATCAGCAAGAAAAATCGATTGATACTAAAGGTCACACACGATATGAAACGCCAATTTGCTAACATGGCAAACGGGATTCCCCTTACGCGGTATACTGACACTAGTCGAGTGCCTATCTCGAGCGCTAGGGTATATAGAGCACTAAATAAGCAAGTGCGAATATATGTTCTTCAGAAAAAGTAGGAAACTGTCTCCTTGCCTCAAAGACAATGCTTTGGAATCTTGAATTTATACGATATGAAGTTTGAGTTTCCTTCATTTGAATTTGAGCGTGAGAAACACTATATCGTTTGTTAATCGCAAGATAATTAGCTCCCCTCCATCACTGGAGTAGGGAATTCATATTTTGAAAGTTTGAAAACGCAATTTTTGACTATGTGATTATGGCATAATTCTCTTTAGATCGCTGCGGAAATTCTCCCGGGACAAGGACCCGTAGAGTGTGCTACCCAATGAGATCGTGAAGTTAACTATCAATTGAAGGCAATGTGAACGCTTAGTGTATACCGACACTGATCTGTTCCAGACGAAAGTGCTAACTAAGTGAACTCACTCTAATGCCCCCCTTCAATGAGCAAGAGGCGTTGTGGCTGTGGCCATTTTACTCAAGGCAATATTCAAGACGGGTGTCTCACGCACGAGAATCTTGCAAGAGGTCAGGACTAATGTCAATTTCATCCAATTTTTGGACCAATTGCGGCATGCCAGTGTTAATCGATTTCAAGACCGCATCTACACAAAGAAGAGCTTGAATACCATCCGCTATGGTACAAAGGGGCTTTTGCTTGCCTCTTACGACATCAACGAAGTGTTTTAATTGCATGTCGAAAGGCAAAATTTTGCGTATGTTTTCTTGATCTTCAAGGAGGCGAGTGTGCTCGAGAGGGTACGCCCACGACCTCTCTGTCGCAGCAACGCTTGACTGATGGTACAAATTGAAGTCCGGAACAGAAAGAGTTCCTTCTGAGCCGAAAATCTTATAGAATCCTTCGAGATCTCGAAAAAAGGGTATCAAAGGGTTCTCGCCGGTGCCCGACTCGAAGTTGAATGGCGATGTTACATTATCAGAACAGACAAAAGTTCCCACAATTCCGTTCGTAAAGCGGAGGGTCAAACACGCGCCTTCATCAACGTTTGGATAATCCTCTCTTTGCTTCGACAAAGGCTCAGCAAACACTCTTTCGATGGGCCCGAATAAATATTGCAAGAGATCAAGATCATGCACTAAATTTATCAAAACGGCGCCTCCTCCTGTCTCAATGTCTGTTCGCCACAGGGAGGCCTCAAAATATGAGTGTGGCTTTTTAAGAGCCCAGGTTCCCTGAATGGCAATCACCCGGCCAACCTTCGAAAGGTTTTCTTTAGCGGCGACTATGAATGGATTGAAGCGGCGATGATGCCCGACTAAAACCCGAACATCCCTCGCCTCTATGTGTTTCTGTAGTGCTCTAGCCTCGTGTAAGCTAGTGCTCACGGGTTTCTCGATCAATAAATGCACGCCTTTCGAAGCGAATTTTGCGGCGATGGTCGCGTGAGTGTGATTCGGCGTGCACACCAAAGCACCCTTCGGATACGGAAGTGAATTTTGATCCAATTGCCGGAAAAATTCGTCAACATTATCATAATGATTGGTTCTTAGCGATTTTGCCACACTCTTTGTTTTTGGTGAGGGATCTATGATGGCGAGCAATTCGCAATCAGGATTCTCTAGAATATGTTGGGCATGGCGCGGACCGATAAGTCCAGCTCCGACAACGACTAACAGGACCGGAGAGGAGGCTATCATCTAGGGTGTACGACAAAAATGTTCAAGTAGATGAATCCTGGAATAAATTGTATGCTTCAGATGGTCGGGTGCGAGCGAGAAAATGGAGCGAGTGCATGCTGACTCATTTATAAAGTTTTTTTCCTGGGGAAGCTCTGGACACTCGAATTTCTTTTTTCCATAATTATCAGAAGCTTTGCATACTGCCGGAGAAACTTTGAGGCAGAAAAATTACCCTCGTTCGAAGTTTTGGCATGGACTTCTTGCGATTTACGAGTTGCTACAGAGATTGTGCAACAACAAAGACGCTCATTAATTTTTTGCGGGGTAACGATCCTACAACGGGACTCCTTCAATCGCCTGGATTCAAGAGTAGAAATTTGATCGAGAGTTCGGTAAAAAAGTAGCGGAATACGAAGAATGTATTGATGTGGTATACAATTATGTCTTGTAGTGTCAGGGTGGAGGAATTCGTCACGCTGCTCAACTGTGAGAGACGAATAGCGTATCTATCGTGCAGCACCTAGATTCTTTCAAAATGCGGTTCTGAGTTAAGCACGTCGAAACAATTTAATGTCCTTTGATATCAATTGGGACAGGCTCGTGGCCGATGAACGTATTCACGACTCCATAAAGACGTTCTTAAACGATCAGCTAGCTGTAATTGCTTTACCATCATTTATTGACAAGCTCCTGGTAACAAAATTCTCATTGGGCAACATACCCCCGGAAATTACAATTAGACATGTCGGCAGTCCGTTTGAAGAATTTTATCATGCTTCAAACCCGGAAAATGATGATAAAGACGCCTCGAGACTAACTTCAATGCAGCTCGATGGCACTGAATCGGATAGCTCTGACGACGAAAACGCACACTCCATGTTGGATGACATTCGACAGTCTCTGAGTTTCACTGCACCCGCAAAAGATTTCTTGAGCAGGAAGAATCTGGACATACTCAAGAGTCTCCATAATTACAGAGTTAATCATGTGGGATTAGGGAGTCATGACCTAGAGGCAACAACCAACTTTTTTCCACATAACGCCTATTCTCAGAAAACAAAGTATAGCACACCCGCACGGAGCAACAGAGGCGCAACAGACTTACAATTTCTCCTCGAATTTGACTACAAAGGTGATGCTTCCTTGGATGTGATGGTCAATCTCCAAGTGAACTATCCATCAGCTCAGTTCATATCTCTCCCCATAAAATTGACCGTCTCAGAACTCGCGATCCACACTTTGACTTCGGTCGCCTATTTGAACAATGACATTTTTGTATCCGTTCTATGTGATCTCGATGATGATACATCGGACTATTTCACATCTTCCACAGCGCCAGCTAATAGGCCAACGCCCAAATCGTCTGGCGGTAATTTTACCGACTACATCAGTTTGAATAATCGTGAGCGAATTGATGTCGTGAAGAGCGTGAAGATAGAGTCAGAGGTAGGGGAATTAGAAAATAGCGTGTTGAGAAATGTTGGTAAAGTGGAGAAATTTTTGAGAGAACAGCTCCGAACACTTATCAGAGATGAAATAGCATGGCCCAATTGGATTTGTTTCGATCTAAATGACGATGATGCCGATGAAGACCTCGACGATGATAATGAAGAACTCTCCCACAATGGTTCTGATGACAACGCTGGCGACGTTGCAGACATTGTATCAGGCGCTCGTGCTGATACAGTCAGCAGTGCCAACGGTGATGCTAACGCTGAAGTCTGTATTGACGCTAACAGTAATGCTAGATTTGATGTTCGCACTGATCCTGTTGTTGAAAGAGGTGTCGATGTTGTGCCTCGCGACAAGATTGTGGGAGGCATTGATGGCGATGATGATGAGGAAGAAGGCGAAAACCCAAGAGAACGATATGATATAGGAGTCGATGAAGGAGATGGAGCTGATAGTCGCGATGAACATGAGGATGGGATCGAAGATGATGGAGTTGAGTATGGAGATGAAGATGGAGACAGATTCGGAAACGTAAATGAAATCAGAGAAAAAGAGAAAAGGATGGAAGAGGAGTTCAAGAAGTGAGCATATTACTGATGATCAGTACACCATTAAATGGAAAGTTCAGACATGAGGAGACCAGGGAAAACTCGCACCGGTCTGGAGAAGTTTAAAAGTGCTGTGCTACCAAGCTTTGTATTCATTCGTGAGCAGTGGGCTCACATTAGCGTGGTTCTTCCACCAATATCTGTGCTTGCCAATCCATTAGGCATGTTACCATCTCTTCCAGTAGAAAACTGACTGTAGACCCTGGAAAGTTTTTGCATTTCTGATGCGGAAATTGAGGGCTTGGTTTCGCTCAAGCTTGCATTGAAATTCATGCGAGTGATGACAATCAGCTGATTTTCCTTTTTGCATCCTCTCATCTGTGCTTCCAATTTTCGTGCTGATAACACATTCTTCTGAAGGGAGGAGACTTTGGCGGCTGCACCATTTGTATTCCCGAGCTTTGATGTCACCTGAAAGAATTCGACATGTTCGTCCATGGAGGCGCTCTGGCTCGAACTGACTTGTTGCAGAGCCAATTTATCGTGCACAGCTTTCAAGTAGGCATTGTACCCCAATCCCTGGATGTCTGCCCCGCTAAAACCCTCGGTTCGTTTGGCAATCTCCTTGAGATCAACATCGGGTGAAATACTCATGTTCAGACAAACGCGGCGTAAAATGTCCAATCTGTCTTCGAAATCAGGCATATCGCAGATGATACTTTTATCGAGACGGCCGGGTCGAAGAAGCGCCGAATCTATCAAGTCGGGCCTGCTGGTTGCTGCCAATACATAGACACCATCCAATCCTTCAGCACCATCCATCTGTGTGAGCATTTGGTTCACGACTCTATCAGTTACGCCCGTGGAATCATGTCCTCTCTTGGGTGCGATGGAGTCGAACTCATCGAAAAACAAAATGCAAGGCTTGGCCGCTTGGGCACGATCAAACAATTCCCTGACCGATTGCTCTGAAGCTCCAATGTACTTGTTAAGGATTTCGGGTCCTTTGATAGAGATAAAATTGAGACCAGATTGAGCTGCGATGGCGCTCGCAAGAAGAGTTTTTCCACAGCCCGGATATCCGTAGAGTAAAATTCCCGACCTCAAACGTAACGGACAGCTAGCAAATATTGGAGCATACCGGGTAGGCCATTCTAATGTTTCCAAAAGCACATTTTTTGCGTCCGTCAACCCCCCAATCTCGCTCCACCCAGTATTGGAGGATTGTAATTTGACCCCTCTAAGGGCTTGTGGTCGAAACCCAAGGATCGCACTTTTGAAAGCATTCTTTGAAATTGATTTAATCTGCACATGATCATCTCCCAAATGATGCATTTCATGAAAGATCCGTTCGCTTAAAATGCGCAAATCATTCGGCAAAAACCCTTCCGTCTCTAAAACAATGTCCATCAAATCAAATTCTAAATTGCATTGGAAACGTTTCAAAAGCATATGCTCAAGCATTTCCTGTCGCGCGTCCTTGTCGGGCGGCATCAAATCGACGTATTTCTCGATCAAATGCGAGGATGTGAGAATTGAATTGAAACCTTCTTTGGAACGACCGGAAATCAATACTGACACATTTGTGTTTGCTTGACGCCTGACTTTGAGAAAAATTGAGCACAAAAACTCAGCCAATTGACTTGATGTAGAGGAGTCACCCTGCTCCGATTCAGTAAACAAAATCTTATCAAGATCGTCCAAAATGAGCACGGATGGCTCGTTCAAAAGACATTCGTTCACCCAACGGCTAAGCTGATTGCTCTGCTGATCAAATGAGATGTTCATTAATGAATCGCAAGAGACAAACTTGGCGTGGAAGCCAAATTGATGCTTGAGATTGCGTTCAGCCCATCTCATCATGAGGGTCTTTCCGCTTCCGGAGGCACCATGCAACATGACGCTCGAGTTTTCGAAACAAGAAAGCAGCCTAACGATATCGTCGAGTTTGTAAGCAGACCCATATATCGATTCAAGAGTTTCTGCAGCGGAACTCGAGCAAGGGGGTCCGGATAATCCGTCTCCTACTTCCAACTTTGGCAAGCCTTTGGCCTTGCTTTCGGTATGAAATGGCCTGATCCAGGCACAAGGGTTGTCATTTCGCTTGAAGGTGATGATCCCCCCTTGGGGTAAAATGTCGGGTATAGGTGTTATCCTAGAGTTATTGGTGATTGGAAAATGTGAAATCAGCAGCGAATTTCCGAAAAGCGCCGATGCTAATTGCTGCGCGAGGCTTGCCTGAGAATCCGCTTTCTTTTGGGAATGTAACTGAATGTTGTTACTGAGTTTCTCTTCGTTCACGTAAGGATGTATGACGAACGTGGCTGGCCTCTTTGAAACACTTTTCCCCGCGCAACGCATGAAGACTTTAAAGCCAACACGTCCGCTCACGTTGAGGACTGCCGCCAAATGTTGACTCAATCCTAAATTGAGCCTTGAAAATGAAGGAGAGCACACAAGTTTGGCCACGATTCTTGCATTTTCAGCAAGGGTTTTATTGATTTCTTTCGATTGGTCTTTTGGGAGATTTGGAGAACCCTTCACATTATTGTCAGGCGTTGCATTTCTGTTGTTATCTGGATACCCTCGGGCCACCGAGATGACTACAAATTCCGCTCGACGAAAGTCGGGGGAAATATCATCTGTGTTTGCATATACCTCCAAAGCATTTGGAGATGTGACCACACCCTCAAACAAGCCGTTGGGGAGGCTCACACCCCTCCTCATGATGACAGGGCCCAAAGAGGTCTCATCGTCCGCCAAGCGCCCACTTTTCGTGGACTTAACGGAATGGCTGGATGGTCTCTTCTTTTCTTTCACTTTAGGAGCTATACTAACCTCAGCAAACGGGTCTAATATAGCAAAGGAGTGACTGGAGTCACCTATACTTTTAACAATTAATCGCACCGAGGATGTTTTCGTGGGGTATACCACGAGAATCTGATCTAGAGCAACGCACCGAGACTGCTCAATAAGCTTGGATTCAATGTAGTTAGCATGTAGCTCAACAAGTTCCCAGTCTGTGAACTTTTCAGGCTCCAAATAAACTGTTGATGTCTTCACATTACTAATTTTCACATTCGCCGTAACAAGCTGCTTGTCAGCGAACTGCAAAGAGTGAGCGAATATAGGGTCCATAGAAATTGTTTTCGGAAACGATGAACTCATGCCTGACCATCCCACGTATGCTGTGGTTCCGCTCTGTGGCATAATCTCGATGATTACCTCTTGCGGGGTCACATTTGCATTATAAAGTAAACTTGAGAGGTTAGCTGGCAAATCCACGAGGTTATTCCATGTTTGTGAGTAAGCTATGTTCACAGCAATTCCTTCCATAATTCTTAACAAAAATTCACGAATTTGAACGAGAAGTATGAGATTTCTGTCACAAGGTTATATAGTCCCGAGTAAAGCACGCACATGGTTAGAGAACCGAGGCCATCTGTATACACCACCGTAAGTCTGCCCCACATAAAAGGAATAATTCAATACGGCTCTACAATTGAAATTTACCGCCGGCTCCAAATTGGGCATCAACGTGTCATTGTCTATCGATTTCGGCAAATTGAAATCTAATTATTTCCCTAGCAATCTATTCAAGTGGCCCAGATTCCCCGACCATCGGAAGACTTTGGTGCATGATCAGGCGGGCCTACCCTATGTACAAATCGAGTAATTGAAAACCTTCAGAACGATATTTAGGCTTTGGATTGAACTTCGTTGAATTTATCGAGCAGGCTATCTGTTGCAATTGATTCATCAAGCTTTTTTTGAATTCTTTCTTGTTTGGCTTGCTTCGCTGCTTCCACAGTTTGGAATGACCTCCTTCTTATAGAGCGGCATTGTTCCCATCCCACCACGCTCCCAAGAAAAAACCCGCTGACAGCCCAATTGAGCGATCGACTGGGATTCTTATGGATGAGAAATGTTACTGCTCCCAACACGCTCATGGATTGAAAACCAGTAAGCAAGGCTTCGCGAAAGCATGGCATGGAGATGTAGTTCTCTACCGTGAAATCTTTTCTTCCGAGACTTTGCAAAGCGGCCATAAGTGAAGTCGATGAAGGGGATTGCATTGGCGCAGTGTCCTCAAATTTGGGTGGTAAGTCCTCCAAATATTGTTGGGAGGAGCTTTCAGTAGGTACCTCCGTCACAGACGAGACTACCGACAGACGTCCCCCAAACCAACCCATACTCTTATTAAACGTTTGTAGATGGAGTGGCCTGAATGTTCTTCGTAGAATCCGTTGTGAGAGAGGTGTACGGATGTTTCAGAAGAGTTCAGATTGCTGACACGACAGATTCGGCCCATTTATTCATTCTCCCAACCCTAAGGGAATATTCGTGCCATCACAACAAATGAACAAGATCATTACGATACTGCGAGTGAATAATGTAATACCAATATCACAGCATGCTCAAGGTTCCAAATCACAAGTGTTGCAAACAGATGTGAAAGTAAAACCACATCTCTCTAGGCATTAACAACATGTAACTCGGGCCAGCTGTCATAGACCATCGACTACATGCCCCTTTTCTTTTTTGTTTTTCAATTTATCGTTCATCATTCGACGGAACGAAAAAAATAAAATTGTGTATCGATATGTGACCTGCTTGAAACCAGAGCGCCTCTCGGTGCAAGCATGGAGCGTCATATGTGGTAACACTTCGTCAACTTTAGCAAACTCGGGGTGGTGATTACAAACAAAAAAGTCCGCGTCCACACTGCGGAGTCAGTCCGAGGTGAATAAGGTGTATTTGATTCACCATTGGCCTTTTCGGTCGAATTCATTTTTGTTCTCCGTTGTCACTTTGCGTAGGGAGCGTTTGAAAATTGCACTACCAATCTCGGTCGGCCCGCAATGATGCTAGAATTTTTGAGGCTACTAATGTCTGTCAGACTCCTGAACGTAAAACTATCTTCCGGTGTTAGTGCTCACTTAGTGAACGAAAAGCGACTTGTCCTCCAGTCGAGTCCGCGCAATGTTTGAGGAATTGAGAGGGAATGGACAAGATGACGTTTGAGTTTGCTATGCTGTCTTTCCTCACGGAGCACAGCCACAAAAAAAGAAACCTTGTGACATCTAGTCTTCGTCAGCCAGTCCTCTTTTTTCGTTCTTAGATCTCTGGTCAGAAGCCCCGGTTAGGAGAGGGACCACCTGCAGACTCAATGCGATTTCGGTAACGATTTATTTCATTTACAGGAAAGGGAGGAGGGAGGTCATGTCTCGGGAATGGGTGCAGATAAACTTGAACTGAGTAATCTTGTCTGTCTGTCTGTCTGTACATTAACTCTTGTGAAGAGAGGCGGCATTGCATTGCGCCAGCGTTCCTCAGTTCGTTGCACTGCATAGTGGGGTGTATCAGAGGTTCTCACGAGCTTTATCTTTCATGAGACCTTTACTTTTATCATGATCGAGAATCTTCAGCTAGATCCGCAATTAAAATGGTGGATGCTTTTGCCAATTTCTATAGCAATGGTTTTGGTCGGAATTTTAAGGTCCAGCCTTTCAGAGTTGCTCTCTCTGAAGCCGAAAATTGAATTTTTTAAACAGGCGAGGGAAAGGTATGAAGTTTAAGTATCTCGAGACGACACAAACTAACCCACACAGATCGTTCTTGCAACGAGCCTTCAATTTGAGAATCAATTGCGAGGTTTTGACATCAGATGAATTAGAAAGCCGGCGAACTTACTTCACGGAAAAATTGTCAGGACTAGAGTTCTGTGCCAAAACCGAAACCGAGAGTGCACCACTGAATCCCTTGGCAGACGCCGCAACTAATGACGCTCTTATGAATATGGCCAAAGGAAATTTAATTGGCTACATACCCCAGACGTTGATCATGGGCTGGGTGAACTACTTTTTTGCTGGCCTGGTCGTTATGAAATTGCCCTTCCCCTTGACAGAGGGATTCAAAAGTATGTTGCAAAATGGCGTCAACACTCCAAATCTAACTGCATCATATGTTTCAGCAATATCGTGGTATTTTGTGAACTTGTTTGGCCTTCGCCCTGTTTACTCCTTGATAATGAATGATCAGTCCGCCGCTGAGCGTTTGATCACTCAACAGCAACAAAGCCCCCTCTCAGGCATGGGAAGTACCAGTGGAGCGAGGACAGAAAAGATATTCAAAGCTGAAGTTGAAAATCTACAAATACTTGAGCACCTTTCTTCGTTCGAGGGTGTCGCATCACGCGTATTATCGCAATTCGAGTCCTAACTTTAACGTGCTCTTATCGATCATAAAACATAAGAATCGATCTTACGGTCGTTAATCCGCAATGTAACTTGCACATCTATGATATTGTCCGCCGTAGGCTTATTATTGTCGAGTATACGGCATACAGAGAGGAGCCTACATATAAGATATACTTTGATGAGTAAGAGAAAGTGAATTCTGGGACGATATCACTCATCACAATGACACCCACGACAATCATATGTATCGGTATGGCGGGGTCCGGAAAGACCACATTCATGCAGAGATTAAATTCGCATCTTCACAGCAAGCACACACCACCATACGCTCTCAACCTTGATCCCGCAGTGTTGAAAGTTCCATACGGTGTGAATATTGACATACGGGATTCAGTGAACTACAAGAAAGTGATGGAAGAGTACAATTTGGGACCAAATGGGGCTATCGTGACATGTTTAAACTTATTCTCGACAAAGATTGATCAGGTCATAAAGCTTGTTGAGAACAAAAAGGAGAAATTTAAGAATGTGATCATTGATACCCCTGGTCAGATCGAATGCTTTGTATGGTCCGCGTCGGGTGCAATCATTACTGAGGCGTTTGCATCGACATTCCCGACGGTTATTGCATATATTGTTGACACTCCGAGAAATACGTCACCGACGACATTTATGTCCAACATGCTTTATGCATGCTCTATACTTTACAAAACCAAATTACCCATGATTGTGGTGTTTAACAAAACAGACGTACTGGATGCTAATTTTGCCAAGGAATGGATGCAAGACTTTGAGCTGTTTCAACAAGCATTGACCAAAGACCAAGATTTGAATGGAAACGAAGGGACATCATCAGGATACATGAGTAGTTTGGTTAATTCGATGTCCCTAATGTTGGAAGAATTTTATTCACAGTTAGATGTGGTCAACTGCAGTGCATTTACAGGAGAAGGATTTGATGACTTCATGAATGCCGTCGATAGGAAAGTTGAGGAATACCATGAGTTCTATTTGGCGGAGCGTGCTGCAATTCTCAAGCAGAAAGAAGAGAATGAAAAAAGTCGAAAGGCAAAATCACTCACCAAACTCATGAAAGACATGGACTTGAATGGAAAGGTGGAGCCAAATTCGGAAGTAATTTCTGACTACGAAGTGGATTCCGAGGTGGAGGATTACCAGGGTGAGTTGGCACCAGACGATGAGGAGCATGGAAGAGAGTACACCTTCCCCGAAGACAGACACCTGGAGCTCGGGAGGTCTGATGCGGATTTGCAGGAACGTTATCAAGCCGCGTTTGAAGCCACAGCCAAACCTGTCTCATCGGAGACTGCGGAGAGTATTTCACAATACTTAAGGCGTTAGACATATGCATTAATGAAGAAAATGTTCATGCATTAGAGCTTGATGACTCAACAAACAATTCATCGATGTCATAAGGCTTGGATTGGTACTCATTCTTGAAGATCAAATGTGGCTTGTACTTCGCCAAATGTAAGATAGTTTTACCAAATTCCGAGTTACACCAAGCAAACCACGGCCTTGTGTAGTCCTTCCCGCGCGGCTGATTGACATTGACACTTTCGTGCATGAGACCTATTCCGGCGGTTGTTTGCATAATCATTCTTAAATTCGTGAGAATTTCATCGTCGTCATCGGTTGTTCTAATCCTCATGAGCAATGACATCGGCCAAGCATTCAAAATTCCAATATGCGGTCCTCCTATACCCTCAAAATAGGGACCTTTGAGATAGTATGGATTTCCCGCTTTATTCAATATCATTTTCCTGGTATTCTGATAAACTTCGTCGTTCACTTCCAAGTATCCTATATCAGGTAGAGATAGAAGAGACGGAATATTTGCATCGTCCATGAATATATTCCCTCCATACCCATCCACTTCATAGGCATAAACCCTACCCCATTTCGGGTGGTTGACGACGCCAAACTCTTGAATTCCACGTTCAATTGCGTCGACAAACTTCGCAGCATAGTCGATGTGAGTATTCACATCGATATGGTCAGAGACCTTCTTGAGAACATTTTTTATGGTGCGCTTTAATTCCACGAGCATGTGTGCATTGCCGGGAATGAAGAATTGTAAGATCGTAGCGTCGTCGGAGGGCCGAAAGGCCGACCGCACTAGACCGGAGTTGAAATTGACAGGATTTCCGACACCAGTCAATGGCAAGGTCTCCGATCCAATATTTGTTTGTCGTTGGAAAGAATAATAGAAGGGAAGCGCAAATCCGGTATCTGCATCAAACAGGGGTTGCAGTTCCCGCTGAAGAACGATTAAGATTTTTTCGAAGGCAGTAATCCAGGAGCGAGTAATGATGGAAGTGTCGCCATCAGAGTGTTCCAAGTAGTCATTTGTGAGGGTGAGAAATGAAGCCAATGAGTCAATCTCGTATTTGCATTCAAAAACAACATTCCAATTGGGCAATGGTGTAACCAGGTCCACGGCTGATTCCCCTTTTTTCACACCCGAGGCAGGGGGAGGGTGAAAGGCATTGCAGTATGGCGAAGTAATGATATATTGCTCCTGTGTTCTTATGGCGCCCCTTATTAGATCTCTGAGCGCATCGTCATGCTTGATCAATGGCTGGAATACTGATAATTGTCTAGCGGAGTCCCTGAGCCATTCCGCATGAATATCGCCAGTGACTATGAAAGACTCCAGAGACGATGAGTGTGGACCACTGGCATGCGCGGCTTTGTGCCAAAGAATTGTCGTGTCCAAGGTGTTTGGCAAAGTATTCTCGAACAAGCGTGCCAAATCTGGATCCCTCAATTTCGTTTTCATATCGGCAATTACTTTCTCCAATGCTTTCGAAACGAATGAGCGACATTTAGGAGCTGGCCTCATGTATGGAAATTTAAACTTTCCTTGTGAAAATGGAGCGTGCTTTTTTTGAGAATACTCCACATATTCCGGACATTTGTGAGTTTTCCGATCCATTTCAGCAAGCAAATGTTCCGTGATTTGATCCACCCACTCGCCATGATTGAATTGTTGCATCTGAGATTGCTCAGAATCCTCGTCTAGTCTGTCGGGGTCTAGAATGTAGTCAATGTCCCTGTAAACATCATCAGCGATTAAATCTTGGAAATCATCATATTGCTTGCTGCATGTGCGATAAATGAAGATGAAAATCGTAAGAATGAATGCCAATCGAGTGAAGGTGTTTCGTCCCAAACCTCTTGACAAATTGAACCGCGCCATCTTAATTTAATAATGCTTCAGTCTTCAATCAAAATGTAGACGCACACCAAGCACTATTTTTGTGCAGTATGATATGTGACCGTCAGATCACTTGAACAAGTAGAATGCGTTTTTCTGAGAGGTTTCAGAAACTTCCACAAGGCCCCACAACCCGAATGTCCGATATAAATGATGAAGCCCGCTCTCGTGGAGTTCAGCAGATTGATGTTGTTTCATGGCCCATGAAAGCAATTCGGCATAATTAGCGCGAAAACTGTCCCTAATTTCCCCACTTGCGACGTTGTCTTTCATCACATTCATCGCTGGCAAGTCAGCCGACACTCGAACCGCGAAAACTTCGAATTCGGGTTCTGACGAGATTTGCTTGAGGACATCGCTATGATCATCCTCAATGATCGGCGCCTCTATTGAAAGGAGATATATGTCGTTGTAGTGCACATCGTAAGGTATCACGCTGCTTACATCCTTAGGCTCAATCGCGGCCGAGAGCCGATCTTCGAGGTCCCTCAAAGGGGAAATTTGCTTCACACTTGTGGCACCTATATCATTAGAATCATCACCTAATGTATTGATGACTTCCGGATATTGCGAGTTTAAGATAGTCCGATACAATCTGTCCTTTGGCGATGGATTCTCATGGCTATCCGGGGATTGGAAAGCATCAGGGGATGTATTCTGAAGGGCGAGATTGAAGATGTCACTGGATACCATATCACTCAAATGGTAGTTCCTATGTCTCTTCAGGATGTCGAGTGAGTTCAGATATCGAGAGCTCGTGGACAAAACCTTTGTCCGTAAATTCTCAAACGATGGATTTTGTGATAAAAGGCTCGATTCGGACATCAACCTCTGCTTTTGTCTGAGAAATATGATAATCGGAGCAGTTGATAAAAGATTATGATACCATCTGAAGGAGGATTGATATGAGAGACTGTTTGGTAGCCTTGTATATGGGTTTAAAGAGGAGGCAAAAGATGACAAAACTCTCGCCTGATAATCCGTAAAGTTTTTGTGGGTGTGATTCTTGGAACTCAAAATTGCACTATTGTGACTATCTCGATGTAATGTGAGTTGTCTCTCGCCCCGACAAGTCGCCTCTTCGAAAATCGGGCCAATCGCCTTTGCGATAACGCGAGGAAAGTTAGAGTTGACGCGGATTTGATTGTCATTTATGTCCCTATTCATATATCGGAGAACTTGAATTGAGTCGGATGGTGCTGTGATTTGAATATGATGATCCGCCTCGAAGTTTCGAATTCGCAGAAACTTCTTGGCTAGAAACATATATATCTGGAATATGTGCACCAAATTTGACGGAAGACGCGAGAACAAGCTAACAGACATTTGGCAAACAAGATTACTTCAATCATTATTGAACTTCAATGACTTCAAATGTATTATGCAGGCATTTCATACCGTTAGTCATAGTTGATTCTGTGACTGTAATACATAAGATGCATCGGATGTCCAAAGAGTGATTTGAGAAAGTAAAGCAGCGAGTTAGTTGTTCGATAAAGCGGGCCGGGGCTTGACATGACTCTCCATCGATGTGATCTCGGCAGGTCATCAAACGCATGATAAAGCTGAAGTGTCAGAACTCAGATGTTTCGCAAACTAAATATGCCCTCTCACATTGTCACGTCCCGTTTTTGTAAAACTTGATCATCTTCAACTTCAAGTTTGGCATATACTTAAATAACGAGACTGAAAAATTTGATACAAATGCTGATTGACATTCAGGCAACGCAATGCCAATCCAACATTTTTGTGGTAAGTATTGATCTGCAAATCTTCACGCTGACGCCCAACCAAGATGGCACCTTACCAATACTCTCGAATCAATTGCATTTGAACGTCCAAACCCAGTGAAGGTGACCTTAAATTCTCGTCAAATTCTAAAGACGTAGCGTATGTTCTCAAAGAGCTGTGACCTGCTAAGAGGATAGGTTCGCTTATTGCTCGCTTATTGCCCTACCATCACATGCAAATGGTGAACTATCACCTGTCATAGAGTTTGGTTCTACAATTAACCATCAAAGGTTTTTCTTTTTTTTTTCAAATAACGTTTCTACCTCAAGAAGAGCTTATTTTTTCAAACACGAATGTTCATTACTCACTTACCGTCGTCGCGGAGAAGATAAGTGAGCCGAAAAATATGTTAATTCAAACAGGCGCGCCGTCCGATGCCAGCAGCGAACGACATGGAGCTACCTCTGACGTGAAATCATCCTTCACTCCGCACGCCCAGTTAACACATTGGTGTTCTAAATTAACAGAGGAGTCCGCATCCACACCGCGGAGGCTTTCGAGATGCGTACAGCGTAGCAGGTACGCCATTGGCTCGTTTGGTGAATTGTAGCTTTTCCTCTGTTGTCACCACGCGAAGAAAAGGTTCCAAATGCGAGATCGATCCATATCAGCCGGTAATGGCGGTAGGGCTTGTGCAATACTTAATGTATCACGCTCGCCTAGGCGTGCCCACCACCTCTCAGTGACGGCACATTCGCCATGCAGCGGATTTTTTTCTCAAAAACCGTTCATTATTAGCTTCTACCTCTCAGTGAGATAGTCGCCATGAATAGGATATATGTACTTAATCTCTCAAAAATGTACCGACTGATGCATTGCACCTATAGATTGGGAAAATCTGCCATTGAATTGGCCCTTCTCTCCCGCATCCCCTTGAAACTTTTGGCGTTCTTTGAACAACAAGCGTAATTTGACAGAGGAGCGTACCTGGTGTTTGCTTGTTTTAAACGCTTCTGGGTTATAACTGTATACTTATAAAATTAAAACGCGTGAGAGCTCTTGTAGAGAAGGTAGTGAGTTGTTTTGCAATCATCAGATCTCTCACCAGCTACCTATGTATTATATGCAGTACCACGAGAAGCATCTTCTGTTGAGGAAGTCAAATAATTTTCAAACGTCCGTACGGCAACTTGTCCGAGTGGTTAAGGAGAAAGATTAGAAATCTTTTGGGCTTTGCCCGCGCAGGTTCGAATCCTGCAGTTGTCGTTTGATACAAAACCATTATTTTTTATTTTTCATTCTTGAGAGACTCATCTTAGCTGCTATCATACCTATGTGATGTATCCAGTCCCATAATGTTTATGCGCGAAGTTTTTGTCAACATCTAGCCTCGCATCATCGCAGTTGCGCAGGAGAACTCAAAAAGTTGTATAATATACTCAGAAAAAAAGGAAATGTCAGACGATGAATTCGAAATTGGAGCAGATTTGTTCGAGGAGCCGGAAGGCTACGTTCAACCAGCTCCAGAATCACATTTTGTGGAGTATGAAAGAATTTCAGGTAAACTGAACCCATCGAAAATACTGTTGAAGCTTGTTGGTTCCTCACCTTTGTGGGGACATCTCTTGTGGAATGCGGGAATCTACACGGCCAACTATCTTGACAAGCATGCCGAGCAGCTTATTAAGGGTAAAAAAGTTTTGGAACTAGGGGCTGCCGCGGGTTTGCCGTCTCTTATATGCGCTGTGAATGGCGCCTCAACTGTGGTCTCGACTGATTACCCCGACGCGGATCTCATTTCACACATCCAATATAATGTTGATCACTGTGAAGGTATCCCAGCTGATACTCAAGTGAGAGTGAAGGGATTTGTCTGGGGCCAGGATGTATGTCAACTTTTCCATGATGAGAATGAAAGTCGAAACAACTCCCAAGTTGACGTGGATGAGCTGGATAAGTTTGATTTGGTGATATTGTCCGATCTTGTCTTCAATCACACGGAACATAAAAAGTTATTGGGATCCTGTCGTTCTTCAATGAAAAAGGATGCCATTGCTCTTGTCGTGTTCAGCCCTCATAGACCACATCTTCTCGACGCGGATTTGCAATTTTTTAAGACTTGTGAAGAGTTTGAATTGAAAGCCGTGCAAATCGAACAGGTAAATTGGAAGCCTATGTTCGAGGAGGATCAGGAGACCAGCGAGATTCGGTCCAGGGTGTACGCATACAAGCTTTTACCACAATGGTAACACATTAGTATCACAAGCTGAGTTTGTAGTGGAATCGAATCCATTTTACAAAGTTGTAACGACGAAATGTTATATTAAATATACATTGGGTTGGCACATCCGAAAAGGACAATGATTTTGCATGAACAGTTCTTTAACAAAGTGCTTAAGCAGAGTTGGAGTTGGCCTTTCTCTTACCGTTCACCAAGGTGACGTTGACGAATCTTCTGGTGTACAACAATCTCTTGTAAGCTCTTCCTTGAGGCTTCTTTGGCTTTTCAGTCTTGTCGACCTTTGGAGTTTGAGATTTAACCTTACCGGCACGAGCCAAGGATCCGTGGACTTTACCCTTGAATAGTTAGTAACAAATCGTTCAGAAAAAGATCGTCTTTCGATTGCTTCCGGTGACGATGTTGGAATCGTAGTTTGCCACTGATTTTGAAGCCATGCCGCCGCTTATAATCGGACATGATTGAAGAATTCATTCAGTTGAGAATATTTTGGTGAGGCAAGACCAACTCTTGAAAATCTGTATTTAATTACATACCATTCTGCTTGTTAATTTGTTTGGTGGTGAAAAGGGGAACTGAGAAATATTTTGAGCAAATGTTGGAATGGTGCGAAGGAGCGAAAATTTGTGGTTCTGCATATATAATTCGAAGCACGTGCCTTATAGGGCTCCTGCCCTACAAGTCGAGATCTTTGTTGTAGGCGACATGCAATTCACGTGTTTACAAGCTCATCTTGATTATCATTATTTCGGTCATTCGTGGTGATGTCACAATTTGTAATTCTAATGATCTAAGTAAGTGTTACTATCTGGAAATTAATACGATTATGAGGGTGGTGAACACGAGGGCCAACACAAACAAATTTAACAGCGCTATAGACCATTGTGACACTGGATATAGCGAATCAATAAGGAATGACTGTACCCTGAAGTATCTCAGGCATCCCATAAGCAATGTGTAGATGCCGATTATTATGAAGCCCACTCCAATTGGCTTGCCCATATGTACAATGGAGTCAGTTTCCTCCAAATTCTTGAGCTTAAACAATTGAACAATTCCTATTCCAATGGTAACTAGCGAAAGCGATGTACGTAGCCAAGCGAGGAAGGTTCGCTCGTTAGCCATCTGCGACATTAGTATCGTGCTGAGATTGCAGAAATGTTGAGTTCATACGTGATCCCTTGCCACAGAGCCTTTGTTCTCCAATGTAATAGACGAGTATTGCTGAAAAGATTTGCCAACTTCGTGTTCCTGGCTTATTAGGAGAGGATGCCTTGCTGGATCGGCTCTGCCGGACATATTGATTGTCATTTCTAAACTCGGAGGGTGCAAGGCAAGATGGCTGCAAGAAAAATAATGCTAAACTTCTTTTATCTCCCTAAATGTCCACGAATTCCGTCTACCTTATGATGAGAATGTAACAAGGACTTGCGAATGTGTTTGACTGAAAGCTCGAGAATTTGAATTCAGGATCGTACAAATGTAGTCATTGAGCCACAGTTCCTAATCAGGGATGTCAGAAAGGTCTCAAACAAGCGTCTGTATCTTCTCAAAAAGTTCCAGGTTTGAACATATATTGTCACTAAAGAAAGTATATATGATTTTGAAATGGAGCTGCCGCTTGAAAGGGCCAAATGAATTTCTGTGGTCCACTTCTTGTTTGTATACGTCATAGTGAACATGCTCAAGGTTTGTGCAGAGTGCGATGGCGAGACTCGCAACCAAAATACTCGCAACGCAGGTCTTTCGAGAGCGTGCAAAACACTGGAAGATGCAAGATGCTGAGTTACTTAAAAATAATCCTGAAAAGATTCCAACATGTATAGTGCGAATCGATGGATTTAAATATGGAAGAGTCTAGTCCCCGAGCCTGCTGAATTAATTTTGAAGGTTCTGCGAGACCACCACTATTCACCGCGGAAATTTTTCTTCAGGCTCGCTTATGCATTACATGAGCACGACACCAAGAATTGCAACTACCGCGACCCAAAACTTGGCCAAAACTCCGGTTTTATTGTCACCTAGGATCTTCAAATTGTTGGCATTGTTGGTGGCAGTCACTGTGGCAGTACTGTAAGTTCTTATTTCGCCCACGGAGCCTGAGATAGTTCCCAACCCTATTGAGCCAGAGGAAGGGCTCGCCAAAACGGAATAGAAACTGGCGAATGTTTGATAGTATGTTGATTCCGTAGTCATGGTGACACCGTTTGAGTTGGTGCCAGTGACCCATACCATAGTAGGTGAAACGGTTGTAATGGATGACGAAGATGATGAGGTGGTCGAGGATGAAGTTGTGGCAGCTATTACCATTGACGCAAAGAGGGAAATGCAGATGAACTGGATCGGAAGCTTCATCTCTTGTGCTATCGTGAGTTGAAGGTGTAAAGAAAGGGATTGGATCAGGGATTTCACGCCGTATAGGACCCTTAAGATGAATTTTTGAAGGAGGTATGCCAGATCATTTATATAATTTCCGTGCCTCTTGGCCACAAGAGCGGCTCCTGGTGATCTCAGGCATAATGTTATGCATGTATATGCCGGGAGGGGGTATAAGCCCTCACGTCGCCATGTATGTCTCCGAGTGTCGCCTACAAGAACTCAAACATGCCTGAATTTTGCCGAACGCAAGAACTCGCCGCTTCCAATAGGGAGATATTATAGATATTGTCTTTGAGTCAGTTTCGCAATTCTCAATCACACTCTTCGCAGTACGCTCGTAATAAGAGCCCAAAATGGTTCATGTTGCGAAGACAACTTGTCTGTGCTGCGGACAAATTTCGCAGTTTCTTAAAATAAATCGCAGCAACAAGGCACACGATAATAAATACCGCGGCGATTTGTTTGTAAATCCATGATGTTCCTCGGCAAATTAATGACTCAATCCGAAGACCGTAATCAAACATACTTCGTTGTCGACATTTTAAACTCTCTCAGCTTATTCTTCATGTGAACCTCATTATTTGACTTTGCATAGAAGTCACTAAGAAAATTTTACGCACAAGCTTCTGCAGAGAGTTTCAGAAAATACTGAAGTAAGTTTCAACTTAGGAGGACCCCTGAAACAGCGAATCTCAAACTCTTTCTGCCGCGTGAATATTGTACCGTTTCGAGTATCATGGTAGACTTGAAGCTTAGCCCCCAACGAGCAAGGTGCGATGTCTCAAATGTCACCCGTTTCAAAACGTGCGATCTGCGCACCTGCCATTATTATGCAAATTTCTGAAATGCCCCCTTCCCCCCCCCCCCCCTCTTCCACGCATCATCAATAGAATTATTCTATGAAAGAAGTAGTTAGCATATTGTGTATTTCTTTATGGTAAATAAATACCCCTAAATAAAGTAGTCGACAACCGGCTTTTTGGCAGGCATTTGATTGACATCCTGATTTACTGCTTCAAACACCTTGTACTGCCTGTTAAGGTTGTCGTCTATCGTGAGTATAGAAGCAATGTTACCGCATCTGTAACAGTAATTGGGTGCTGACCACACAGTGACCAACGATCCTGAAAACATCTCTTTGTAGCCTTCCATAACTAATTGGTGAGCTCTGGCAATCAACGATATATCATTTTTCTGGCAAAATCTGGAGACTTCATTCTCGCCAAATAGGTATCCAGCACCTCTTGGCGAGACTGCCCAAGCAGGGACCTCTTCAGGGTCGGACCAAAGCAAATCACACATAGCCCCCTCATGTGGGACTTCTTGTTTTCTGTCAAGTCTTCTAATCTCATCTATGGTATCAATATCCGGGCTTAGGCCCCCGTGTACACATAAGACTCCGCCTTTGCCTCCAATGACTGCCCCAAGCGATAGGTAATCGAACACCTCGCAGCAATACCTCCACACATTGACGCTCCCATACTTTCGAAGGCATTCATCGTAGAAACCGTAAACTGTGGTAATTTGTCGCAGCTCATGATTGCCTCGTATCAATGTAATTCTATCCGGGTATCGAATTTTGAGCGTGAGCAACAAAAGCAAACTCTCTAGGGAGTAGAAACCTCGATCTACGAAGTCGCCTAGGAAGAGATACTGGGTCTGAGGACAGCTTCCTCCAGTTGCGAAGAGCGTGATAAGATCATGGAGTTGCCCGTGGATATCCCCACAAACAGTGACCGGAGTGTAAAGCTGTTGTATGTTGGCTTCTTCGACCAAAATTTCAATGACTTTACTGCAGATTTGCTGAATGTCTTCCTCTGAGATATATCTGCACGCCTTGATGTCTTCAATAGTTCTGGGAGTTAGTTAATGTTCGAGTGTATTTAGTTTTGGCATGACGTACTTATCTAGCTCCAACATCGACGCTGAATACTGATTGATGCCTTATTGCGTATCTGGAACGTGTTGAGCTTTGTCAATCGGTGTTGTACGCGCATCCACATCGGTGCATATATGCAAGACTCTGGAGGTAGGGTCTTCAAGTAATCGATCTCGAAGTGATAGAAAAATTAAATCGCCCGAGTTGTTCAATAACATAGATTTATCTAGTTGCCCTCAAGTTTTTGCCATGACACCAACGCGATTCTTGCATGTATCGGAGTTCTTAATGTGCATTTCCATCGAGAATACACAAGTGGGCAAAACGAGGTTGCCTTGTGTCTTAACCCGGTTATGAAGCCAGCGATGTATAGGCCATCGTCAATAGCCATGTTCATTTGAAGGTGTCACAAATCTTGTGAGGACATTTCCTCTTATCCTTTTGGTTCTTGTTGTGCAAAAGTTATTGGAATTTTGAGCATGACGATGGAGTATTTCACATTCGACGAATCCAGATTCGGGTCCTTACCTTCTTGGAGCTAAGCCGAATCTGAATAAACCCCAGTATGCGTGACGTACACGATGTTGCCTGCAACACAATTATGCCTCGGGTCAAAATGTCTATTCTGTACGGTTATTTCGGCACACGCGTCCATTCAATAAATGATGATTCTACAAACCATGGCAAGAACCAATGCTGAATACCAAAATAATTTTTGAATCGGCAACTTTGCACTCATGACAAATTTGCAAGGCGCGGCTACAAACCAAATGGTGCTTAAAAATGTCGCAGGGAATGATGTTTAGTCGTTCTGCATCACAAAACAACAATGCAACTACTCATGGCAAGAGCCGATCAAGGTATATGAGCTAAAGGCCCTTCCGAATTTGAAGCGAGCTCCAATAAACTCCAGACTCGAGCATGATCCGTTGAATAAGGCAGGGTGCTTCCTTTCGGTGAAATGTGTCAAAATAATTTTATTGAGCTGCAGGAATTATGTGCAGTAGTACATCAATGTACGGGCTGCAACTGAAAAACTCCGACAACGAGAATCTTTCTTCCCTCGCTTCATTTGGTAGCACCAATGAGGTCGTGATTCAACTGAGATCTCGCGAGTTGGCAAAGGTTAAACTGAATGGTTCAAAGACCAATCGCGAGCTACTCTCAATGTTTGCTAAATCGATTTCCTGGTCTGCGAACTACCTACACCCACGAGAATAGTCAGCTTGACACGATGACCATTATACGTATCACTGAGAGAAGGCTGGAGCCCAAATTCCGTGGTTTCGCGTAGTCACTCCATGATGAGTGAATGTGCTAACTTAGAAACTCAAGAAAAAGGGTTGTATAGTGTAGTGGTATCACCTCAGATTCTGATTCTGGTAACCTGGGTTCGAACCCCAGTACGACCTCTGTTTTTGCCATTTTTATTTATCGAAGCCGGCACTGTGTGTTGATTGAACAGTAAGTTCTTTAAGGGTACCTCAATTATATATTTGCACGGTGGTGTACGTAATTTACCAACTTTATTCTCACGAAGATTATGTTAGCTCTTAAATAGTTTATTAGATAAAAATTACTCCAGAAATACTATGCTGGGCTCTTTTTGAACTCTCCAAAGTTCTTGTCGGAAACCTTGAGGTAGTAAGCCTTGGTCATCTTTCTGAACTTCTTACCCCAGATGATGAAAATGATAAAAGCACCGTTGATGACAACGGAAAGCATAAACATCAACCAAGTGACCACTGTGAGACCGTTGAGATCAATCCAAGACTGAATAGCCCAAGTGAAGCCACAACCAATAAGGTTTCTGACGAACAACATCAAAACTAAACCCTCGGAAGCCAAGTTGGGGTAGCACTCAATGGCGTAAGTCAAAGTAATTGGGCCTGAAGAACTCATAGCAAAACCAAGGAAACCTTGGCCCAAGATCACAGAGACTGGCCATGGATCGTTGTTGACGGAGGCGATACCGTAAGCGAGCAAGCCTGCACCGTTGATGAGCAAAACACCAATCATGGCCCAAAGTCTGAATTCCGCCTCCAAGATACCATTGTTTCTCTTGGCCAATTTGATAGACAACCAGTCGACGAACCAGCCACCGTAGAACATACCAACAAAGGAACCGGCCAATGGAGCCAAGTTTGTCAAACCGACCTGAGCGGTAGTGAAGTTGTAGAAAGTATCTTGGTAAATCTCGGATTGAGTGGTGGCAAGCAATGACAACCACATCATCTGGGCACCGTAAGAGATACCACCCCAAATGATGGCAGGACAGCAGATCATGAAGAAAGGACGGATAAAAATCACGTAC
This sequence comes from Sungouiella suratensis, assembly GCA_030566815.1. NCBI lineage: Eukaryota > Fungi > Ascomycota > Pichiomycetes > Serinales > Metschnikowiaceae > Sungouiella > Sungouiella suratensis. The sequence goes on along the minus strand of JAKUAV010000002.1, from coordinate 1,066,100 downwards.
CATGGTCTCTTTTCATTGAACTCCAACTCGACAAGCTGCATTTTCTTCCAGTAGCCTCTCTTAGTGCCGACCAAGGGCTTTTCCTCCGAGGTTTCCTCAGAGTTCTCACCACTAATGATGTGCTTGATCTTCTCGTCCTTCTCGGAAACGACACCAGATTGAACAGCAGACAACACAACTTCTCTGGAGCGGATTTGCTCCAAGATTTCTTCCTCGGTGTCCTCAGGGTCAGGACGAGCGAAAGTAGTGTCCTCCATCAAAAAGAGCTGAGCAACAAATAACACACTAAAGATAATCACCTGTCCTCTGTAAGCCCATCTCCAATCTGGCAAGTAACCACAGATAACTGGGCCAATGTCAGAACCGAAATACAAGGCCAACACCAACCAGGACAACTTGGAGGCTCTCTCGTGAGCGAAGAAAACATCTGTGGATGAAATTTCAACCAAAGAGTCGACGGGGGCAGCAGCGAAACCAGTGATAATGTTGATGGCATAGAGGTACTTCACGTTGGTGGAGTGTATACCAATAGCGTTACCGATGATGGCCAAGATCGTGCAAGTCAAGTACACGAAACGTCTGCCCAATTTCATAGCGGTGGGTTGGAGGAAAAGACACCCAACACCCAAAAACAAGAAACACAAAGCAGAAGAGATGTTCAACTGGTCGTAGGTACAGTCGAATTCTTCGGTCCACTCAGTCCAGTACGGACCGGACCAGTTGACAGTAACAGCCAACCAAAAAGCCCAAATAAACAAAAGGGTGAATTGAGCATTTTTCTTCTTTTGCGACCAGCGCAATGGGTCATTGACATTGTCCAGCGGTTGTGGCTGAAGAATGATGTCGGATTCGCCCTGCTTCTCAACATGTAGAGCGTGGTTCAAGTCAAGCAAATGAATGGTACCAGGAATTAATTCTTCATCGTCAATAGAGAGTCTCTCACCGGAGAGGACCTTGTTTAGTTCCTCTGTAAGCATGGTTTGTGCGTAGTGAAATACCTCTTTTGGATGTCAAAAGCGATGGGCACCCCCCGAATATATATACTGTGTGGGTTCAAGTCGATGTGCATTATTTTTTTTTTTTTTGCTGATCATCGTTATCAGCACATCAGTGTAGTGTGCATGGAAGCTGGACCTCACAAATGGAGCCAAACTTCCGCGCCAACCCACTTCCGAGCATCTGGCCAAATTAGGCAAGTGACTGCGTTGAGGAGAACAGTTTTAGTGGGGTCGAAGGTTATGACACTCAAAGTTTAACTTTTGAGCTCATCGAAGTGGAGATCTTATAGATGAGCTGATCTCACCAAATCAGGAACTGTTCTTCTCCAGATTCTGTTCTAGAATGACATTGTAGATACCCCGAATGCCACCGATGAGGTCTTGCATCTGGTCGCACAAAGATATGTATTCCTTTTTTTTCTTTACGTCCTGCGTTTTACTTTATCGTGAACCTGTGATAGGTCCTGCATCACTTCTAAGAATTCCGGGTGAGAGCGAACGTGCAAGCCACGGCATGAAAGATAATTGAATAAATTTTGACGTGGGCAAAGAAGCGCTCCATAGTTTCTTAGTAGGTTGTGGAGTTTCATTACCCCACACTTGGTGGCGAGCAATTTTATTGATGTCTCAAACAGTATCATTAATCGCACTTGTACCTCATAATGTAAGTCTGTGTTCTATTCGCTGCTGTGCGCTTATATTACAGCCTACATACAAAACCACAGACGAGGAAGGTTTACGGTGTTGGTTCTCCAATGACAGATACCGAGAAAGATCTGCTATCAGTATTTAGTCCCCAGAAAAAACTCACCCGCTTATCTGAATTTGCGTTCCTCTTTGAGCAGGTTGAAACGGTCACGTTCTCATGCAGATCGTTTTGGGGCACATTCTGATAAATCCGCAGAACAGTAGTCTTGGTCGCGAAAGCAGGCCCGAATTTTAGCTGCCCTTCCCTTTTGGGCAGGTGCATCAGAATGTAGACATCGCCAGCTACATACAACGTTAGACTAGATAAGATTGAAGGCCAAGTCCGTAAAAATGTACAGCGGTTATTTCTTCTTCCCGCTAGTCGCATTGGGTGAGAACCCTCGGCTAGAATGTGAGCCCGCCTTGTCTCTTCACACTCTCAGAATGCAATCACTACATCTACTTGATTCTCCATTTTTCAAGCGGCTAACAATGAGCGCCAAGGGGCCGGTAAATTTTGGTCGCCTTGGTAGTGAAGTAGGATCGGGTATTTGATTCGTAGTAATTTGAGTTGTAGATATTATCCCCTAGTCATATCTTTCAACTCGGAGTTTCCGCAATTGCGATGCCGGAATTACCGACACTGAATGTGCTCCAGTCGAGAATAGAATGATGAATGAGGTAGGTCATAAGCGTATGTCTGGAAACCAAAGCTGAGTACGAGAATGAAGAAGATAATGTGTGGTTTACAGAAGTTACCAAAAATCGCAACCGTTTCGTGGTTGAGAAGAATAAGAGATTCAATCTATCCATAACACAAAACCAGCAAAGTTTGGCCGGCTGTCAAGTTCTCTTACAGATTTTCAGTCCAGGTGATTTCAATCAGTTTCACATTGGCTTTGGCCATAGTCGAAACTCCCCCTCCCTCTCACACATGAGCGCTGGCACGTAAAAGATGCCAGAGTGAAACACATGGGCCAATTCCACAATCAGGAAAAAAAAAATAATACGTCAAATCGGTGTCTTCAACACAATAAGCCTTCAGCACAATAATGGCGATAACATTTCTCGTCTACGGCGTTTGTCACGCATGGACTCGCTCGCATTCGGGCCCCGCATCCCGAAAAAGATAAGCAAGGCATATCGAAGCTTATCGTTAGAATCTTGAAATTGCATTGTTCTCGAAGCAATGCCAGTATCTATATTTGGGAGGTCGAAGAGGTAGCGGGTGTTGCCAAATTATCTCCGTAATTATTGAAATCACGACGCATGAAATCGACACAACTTTGCTGATAAACATCTAGCAGCTTACAACAATGGCAACATAATTTACATTTATTATAACCCCACGTGATCCTTATTAGTTCTGTTGCCAACTTGGCAAAGTATACTTCATGAATGATTTCTGCAATTGCTTTCTGACAGTGATCTTTTGTGCACCAACAAAACTGTCGATGCTTACCTTAATGGCCCTGTTCAAATCGCTCTGGCTGACAAAATCACTGAGCCTCATGCGAGCAAACGCCTCAGCGATTCTGATGATACTCTCCAAATGACGCACAGTGATTGGGAACGAGCCAGTCGAAATCGATTCTCTTCTCAAGTCTGCGTAGACACGTGCAACCTTGTCCATGTCCATCTGATGCAACTTGGGAGAAACTTTCACACGCGCGTAGCTGATATATTTCAGAAGAAGTTCCTGTGGGATCGGCGAGATCTCGCTCTCTTTCTGCTTGTTTGATTGGTTGATTTGTTCTCTTCGCGTTTGTCTCTCTGACATGTCTGTATCCCCCTCTTCTAAAACATCCTCATCATTGGCTGGATGTGAGCGCATGTGCGAGTCAAGCACGAAAGATGCAAGTCTTTCGTCTGCCTCTGGATTCACAATGTCTCTCACCACACAGAGAATATCGAATCTAGAAAGAATTGGCTCTGTCAAATTAACGTTCTGCGACAAAGGGATAGTGGAGTTGTATCTGCCTCCAGTGGGGTTGGCAGCTGCAATAATAGAGCAACGTGCCTGTAACGAAGTCACAATACCCGCCTTCGACACGGAAATAGACTGCTGTTCCATGGCTTCATGAATCGACGTTCTGTCCTGATCGTTCATTTTGTCGAACTCATCAATGAGACATGTTCCCTTGTCTGCAAGCACCAATGCACCTCCTTCCAAGGTCCACTCACGTGTGATTGGGTCTCTGCGCACGGAAGCAGTCAAACCGACGGCGGAGGCACCTTGACCGGTGGCAAAGACCGCACGGTTGGCAGTCTTCTCGGCGTACTTCAAAATCTGCGATTTGGCCGTACCTGGGTCACCAAGCAACAACACGTTGATATCTCCACGAATAGAGTGCTTGCCGTTGACATCCTTCGCCACACCACCGAATAACGAGCAGGCGATTGCAGTCTTGATATCTTTGTGACCGTAAATGGAAGGAGCCATCGAGGAGATGATTTTGTCTATGATGCCCCTTTCTCTGGCGAGACGACGGAATTCACGCTCGTCCTCCTCGACCCACGCAGCTTGGCCAGCATCAGAGCTGAACATCAGCGCGCTTTCCTTTCTCTTCACAGAGTTGGCCTCAATCACCGTAGCAAACACGGGGAAACCATTCTTGGCGTTAAGGCGACCATCGTAATTATTTTTGTAAATTCCGGCAATGTCAACCTCCTCTCCCGGCTTGGCCACGTCCACCAAGTCCGAAAGCAAGATAACTTCTCTATGACGAGGCAAACGACTAGCAGGAACAGTTCCTGGTGCTTCTTGTAACGTAATTCTTTGGTAGTTACGGTAGAGAGTCTTTTCTGAGTTGAGCTTGAATGGGCCTTTGGCGTGACAGTTGGTGCAGAAGTTGACCTTCACCTCGGCGTTGGAGTCTTGGATGAACGGACCAAGAACGACGCCACACTTGAGGCAGTCAAATTTCACGTATTTGAGCTGTGGGAACACCCCGGTACGACGGGTAACCACACCGGAGATTCTCACAAGTTGATTGAGGTTCTTCTCTCTGAGCTCACGCAAAGTCAATTGGTTGGGGAAGTTTGAGATACGCACGTGGATCTCCTGGTGGATCTGTGAGTAATTGGGATAATGTAACTCCGTGGCCTCCATGGCGACAATATCAAAGATTTTCAACATCTCCGTTGGGGACGTTGCCAAGAACAAGGCCAAAATTGCCTTTGAGGAAGCCAAGTGGTTGTACGACACGTCTAAGGACTCTGCGTTAACCTCACCCAAAGTACGGATTCTTGCACCGTACACAGATCTTCCCTTATCGTCAGTATATTCCAATAAGAAGGACTTGAGCTCACGCGCAATGGACCGCGACACGGCTGGCTGTAAAATCCACTCGGTGATGGATGGAGCTTTCACGTCCGCCAAACTCTCAAGCGACAATTCCTCATGGAACGGATCGATGTCCACGTCATTCAAAAATTCGTCGTTGTCGTCGTCGTACTGACGTCTTCTTCTTCTTCTCTGAATTGGCAAACCGTACTCGTTGACGTCATCCATGTGGTCATCATCGTCGTCGTCCAAAAATGCCTGCGATCTGCTTCTGTTTCCCAGTGCCATACCGCCAATGAGCTCGTCTCGTCTGTTCAATTGCTCGTCGATCTTTCTTCTTGTTGCAGCATCCATTTCCTCATACTCTTCATCATCAATATTTCCATCGCCCAAGTCATAGTGATCCTGGCCGTCATTACGGCGGTAATCTGTTTCCAAGTTTTCCATCAAATCTTCACCGTCTTCTTCATCGGACGGGTTGAGGTCTGTGATGTCGTTGTGAATTTCCTCCTCCTCTTCTTCAAATGGGATGGCAGGGGAAGAGGGGGGTAATTGCGGGCTCGATGCCAACAGCGGGGTGGTTCTACCCGAGCTTGACTCGTCATCCTCGGCTTGTCTTTTCCTGGGACTGGACATTTCAATAAATTTGTCTGGGAGTGTGGAAGAAAATCGGACTAGTAGAGAGGAAATTTAGGTGCGCGAGATGCGGGAAGACGTGGAGGAAATCGACGCGCGTAATTATCCTAATTGGGCTAAATGAAGGGTTGTCATGGGAAACCAAGGTTGCATTAATCTAGCAAAGAAGTCAAGAAATACCCGTATATTTAAGTCTGGGGGTGAAATCAATTTGTGAACTATGAAGAAATCTCATGGAAGCCAGTGAAAATCATGCTTGAAATCTTGTTATACTTGCTGAGTGTAGTCCTGGATGTTTTAGTATCAGCTATGATCAGGCTTCATTAGAGCATGCGTTGAGGATGTATCAGAATGGAAAGTCAACACCAATCTCTGCGTCTGATCGCTCCGCTAATTGGCCAGCGTCGTATATGGATTTTGGCTAACCTTATTACCTACTCGACTCAACACCCACACCCGAACCTCTCAGTCTCACTTCCTGTCTATTGCCTCTTCTACGGTCTACACTAGCCACGAACAAGCAATGGACACCAAATCTGTCACTGCCGTCGACTACCTCGAGGAGCAGCTCGAGCTCGAGCGTGAGGCACGTGAAGTCATGCCTTACGATCCAGACGTGTGCACCTACCCACGAGTGCTCCGCCAGTTGGTGTTTGCTTGTCTCACTTGCCTGAGGCAAAGTAAGGGTGCCAATGTGGGAGTTTGCTACCTGTGCCTGATTCAATGCCACTCCACGCACGAGCTTGTTGAATTATTCACAAAGCGAGATTTTGCATGTGACTGTGGCACTACAAGAATGCATGAGGGCTCGTCTTGTGCGCTCAGAGCGAAGGTAGCAAGAGCAGGCTCAGCGATCACCGCAACGGCGTCTCAGACAGTGAGCAGTACGACGGACATACACTCTACTTCTGGCTCGCCTGTTAAAATACCAAGGCTCCGTACGGGGTCCATTAGCGAGTCGCTCAGCTTCTCAACGTTGGATCTTCCTAAAGCTGAGGATATTCCCTCGCTGGACAACACTTATAACCACAATTTTCAGGGAAAGTTCTGCTCGTGTGACATGATGTATAACCCAGTGCAGGAAACAAGGACAATGCATCAGTGCTACCTTGGAGATGTTTGTGGAGAGGACTGGTATCATCAGGACTGCATTTTGGGGTACAAGCCTGGGATCTTCAAAAAGACTTTCGAGTCGTCTGGGGAGAATAAGCTAGACCTGCTCCCACCACCGGGCTTAGAGGCCTCTGCAGACCCTCCACTGACAAATCCACCCGTTGACGAAGACACAGACGATATAATACCTCACTTCCCAGACTCGGAGACATTTGGCGAGTTTGTATGCTGGAAATGTGTAAGCGCTCACCAGGCGGCATTTGACGAGCTTAAGGAACACTCAAAAGTTGTGGCGCATCACTTGCCGCATTTCAGAGAGGTTCAGTCCGCAGAAAAATGGAAGGATTTGTACGATCAATTTCTCTCAGATGAGCCTCCAGCCAAGAAAGTGAAAAGTGAGGGAGAGAATGGTAAAACCTTCTACTCAGTATTCCTCGCTGAAGAATTCAAGAGTGAGCTTGGCAAGGTCCGCTCGACGCTTCCAGCTGATTCGCCCCTCGAGAAGTTCTTAAATAAATTTGAGTTCTTCGCTGGCGAAGACCCAATTCATCAGCCTCCTAAGGAGGAATTGGCCTCTTCAACATCCTCTACCGGCTCTTTGTATGAATTGGGATCAAATGCTTTGCTGTCGCTTCCAGCACCACAGGCTATTGAGGGTTTACATGCATACGGTGTTATGAAAGCCAAACTCCGAGACTTTTTCCAGAATTTCGTTGAGCAAGACAAGGTGGTCACAGAGGACGAAGTGAGGGCTTTCTTTGGCAACATGAAGAGCGAGAAGGACTGAATATAATTAATGCATTACGACATAAATAAGTCTCGCGATATATACAGATGGACGTGACGTTCGTGATCATTTCGTGACTTTAGGAAGATCTCATTTCTTGATCTTTTTCTTCTCATCCAACTTAGCAAACTCAGCCTTCCACACATCTTGGAATTTGTCCTTTTCAGCGTTGGGAAAGATGTTCTCAAACACATCAGAGTACCACTCGACAGGGATAAATTTGACTCCACTCTTCACCTCATCAGGAATCTCCTCTAGTTCATTTTCAATGTCCTTGGGGAAAATCACGGTGTCGCAGCCGTACCTCTTGGCTCCCAAAATCTTCTCCCTGAGACCACCGACAGGCAAAACCTTACCTGTAAGTGTGATTTCGCCAGTCATGGCGATCGTTGGAGGCAATGGCTCATTGAGGGCCAATGAGATCAAAGAGGATGTAAACGAGATACCTGCAGAAGGACCGTCCTTGGGGATTGCTCCATCTGGGCAGTGAACATGGATATCTGCAGCCTCAAAGAACCTATTCTCAGGGTACTCCTTGACCATGAACAGTTTGGCAAAAGAGTATGCAATGGAGGCGGATTCCTTCATAACATCCTTCAAGTGTCCAGTGACATGCATACCCGCATGGCCCGAGCCTGAGCCAATGGCGTGCGTCAAGATGGACTCGATGTACAAGGCATCACCATTTCCAGAGGTACTATATGAGAGACCAGTGGCAACACCAGGAGGAGGGACGTCATAGACTCTGGCCTTCGTGTAGATCTCTGGCCCAACGTAGTCCTTCAACACGGCTGGCGTGATTTCCAACTTGATGTCATCAGGGATTTTCATCGGCTCAAATTCCAACTCTTCTTCGGCGACGGAAGTGCTGTCGGATTCCTCAGCGGGCTCTGTCTCCTTCGTCTCGGCTGTCTCGGTCGCAGCGACAACAGGCTCGGGATTTTCGATTTTGTTCACACCCTCTCTTTCCTCAAGTTGTTCCACTATCTTGAGCGAAGCCTTGCTAAAAATTCTGGTGATGAGCTTTTTGACATTTCTCAATCCACTCTCTCTGCAATACTTCTCAATTAATCTGGTGATGGTCTCCGTGGGGATAATGATGTGGGTCTCGTCCAATGCGGCCTTTTTAGCTGCTTGTGGAATCAAGTGCTTTCTTGCAATCTCAAGTTTCTCGTTGTTGGTGTAGCCTGAAACATCAATTATCTCCATTCTGTCTCTCAATGGGCCAGGGATGTTACCCAAGTAATTAGCAGTGCACACAAACAAAACCTTCGAAAGATCGACTTTCACATCAATGTAATTATCCACGAATGCATTGTTTTGCTCGGGGTCCAATATTTCAAGAAAAGCCGAAGCAGCTCCTCCGGATCTTGAGAGATCTAACTTGTCAATCTCGTCAATCAACATCAAGGGATTGGAAGTTTTCGCCAGTTTCAAAGCTGCGATGATACGGCCGGGAATGGATCCAATGTACGTTCTTCTGTGACCTTTCACCTCATGAACATCTTGTATACCACCCATAGCAATTCTGACATATCGACGATCCAAAGACTCGGCAATAGACTTAGCAATGGAAGTCTTACCAGTTCCTGGAGGACCGGCCAAGCACAAAATTTTGCCGTCGACTTTGCCCGATACTTTCCCCATCGAGATGAATTCGAGAATGCGCTCCTTGACCTCCTTCAATCCATAGTGGTCGCGATCCAAAACCTCTCTCGCGAGCTTGATATTGAAGCGATCTTTGGAGTACACTCCCCAAGGAATCGAGGTTAACCAATCCAAGTAACGCTCACTGACCGCAAGCTCACTTGAGTGCTCATTCTGGCTCTCCATCTTCGCTTTCTCAGTGGTGTAAGCCTCCATAGCCTCCTCAGTGAGTTTTAAATGCTTTAAGCGCTCGTCAAACTTGTGAGTTTTTGACTTTTCCTGCTCAACAAGACCAGCGTTTCTCTGCAAACCTTTGATGTACTCCTTGACAATCTGTTTGGTTTGCGCTTCATCGGCCCGACTAGTCAACTCCTTCATGGTCTTTTCTGCGATCGTGTATGCTTCAAGCTCATTTTTGAACAACTCCAATGCTTTTTGCAATCTCACCTCTATATTGAACTCTTCCAACAATTCCTGAATTTTGCCCGGTGTAGCACTTGTGGTAGATCCAATGAAGTCTGCAAGCTTGTGTGGAGTCGCCAACAAGTTGCTGGCATCGCGGACGGTATCCTTTTTGTTCGGTATAAGTCTGGCCATTTTTGCCAAAAGGGTTTTCACGTCCTCAATGAGAGCCTTGAACTCCGTTGAAGAGATGTCGTAAGGCTCATCTTTGCAATGAGAAACCTTAGCGTAGGAAACACCAAATGACTTTAGGTATGCAGTAGGAATGTCCTCCTCGAGATCTTCAGATTTCTCCGTCTCCTCCAGTGGAACGGTCAATTTCTCCAACTTGCATCTTTCCATAGGGTAGCCCAAGATTCTCAAGTAAGGGCCGTCCTCGTAGTATCTTTGCACATAGCAGTGAACTCCGATGTCGTATACGGACTTCCCGTTGTGAATGATATCTGTGTCCGGCTCCTCTGGGTCCTTCATGTGGAACAACACAAAATGAGGTTCCCTGCGGTCGCAAATCTCCACGATAGTCTTCTTTACCGCTGGGTCAGAGATGTTGATTGAGAACGGGCGACCTGGAAGGGGAGGCTTGTCCTTCATGGCGATTGCCAAAAGTGGAGGGTAGGCTCCCGTCTCGGAGTCCGCCACTAACGAAGGCACATTATCCTTGTCCTTGTTGTTATTGTTGTTATTATTGTTGTTGTTGCCATTTCCGTTGCCGCTCAAGACAGCGTCTCCAGATGCCGAGCTCGCCGTGACGGTCGTGCCCTCAGATTCTATAGGTTTATCCGTGTCCTTGTCGATCTCAGTGTCCTTTTCTGTCTTGGGTGCTTCGGGTGCTTTCTCTGGCTCCTTTTTGTCCTCTTCGGGCACTTCCCTCTCTGCGCCGTCATTCTCGTTCTCTGGGGAGTTCTTCTTAAACTGCATTATCGGAGTTGAGTCCACCGGAAAGGAATTGTCAGATCCCGCAGCAGCGGCGACACGTCCGCTCTCCTGTGGGTTGAGCGGAGGAATCTTCGACAATCTGGCGACATCAATGTGAAAATCGGAGAAGTCCGCCAGATTGGCACTGGTGGCGGTTCTTACTAAGCTGGGAAACTTTTGTCCGTGGGAGTTTGCGAGCAAGCGCAAGTGTGTGGACTTCTGTCTCAGCACTCGCGAGATCGCGTTTCTGGACGCGGCGATCGTCATGTTTGTGTGACAAGGAACACCTGGGGTTGAAGTGACTGAGGCTAAGTGTCTGAAGATTTCCCCAGAGCTGTATCCAGATCGCCGAACTTCTGTGCGGTTCCTTTTGTCACGTGAGCAAATGTTGTCAAGGTCACGTGCGCAAGTCCGAAATGGAGAGTACCAGGGCATACCGAAAAAAATGAAGAGAAAATTTGTAGGATTGTCTGAGAGGCAAATTTGTGAAGGAAACGTCTTACGTGAGACCCTACTTTGTAGCGGTGGCAAATTGTTGTGATGTCGAGAACCATCAGCTCAGTCGTTTGCACCCATCGGAGATCGGACAAGTGGGAACAACTTTCAGCAAATTTCAAAAATGGTAGATTGTCACGTCTTGTCCCGTACGTAGTTGGAAAGACCTTGATTGTGTTCTCTTATTTATAGGTACCCTGTCTGTTGCTTAATGCCTGTCCTGCGCTCGGCCCATACCTTGTACATATCCCTGGGAATCAAATTTTAAAAACGTGTCTTTTCTTTGGTGGTTGTTCTCCGCCTTCCAACTTTCTTTTGGTGGGACGTATGGGCGACGAGTTGTCCTCCTGGAAATTGTCATCATTGTAGTAATTAAGGGAGTTCAAATCTTCATCCTCCACATCGAGACCCTTACCTTGTGGCTCGAGCAACACTTTCGATGCACTGGTCGAAAGCAATTGAATCTTTTTTTTCTTCTTTTGTCCTGCGTCATCCGTTAAGGTGCCGTTGGCGCTCAAGAATGTTTCGTCTGGTTCTGACAAAGATAAGTTTGTCGAGTTTGCATCGGGGCCTGGCATTTCAAGCTCCACATTTGCAGGTCCATCAAAATCGGCTCCTTCTCCCACGGGCGTGGGTGAAGTTTTTTTCACTGGCGAGTTTTCCACGCTGGAATTAGGTGACGAGAAGTAAGCACCATTTGTCTTTGCAGAGTTCGTTTGGGAAAGCTTGAGCGACGCGCTTGAAGCAATCGACTCAATCCCCAGGTCATTGAAGGAATTGCCCTTCACGTTGAAGACTTTCAGTCTTTTGAAAACGGGCAGCGCGGTATTGAACACAGATTTGCTTGGCGAGAGGAGCCTGCTGCCCAAAGAGATGGACCTTCCAGAAGATGTGGGTGGCGAAATCAATGATGTTTTGCTCCACAGGCTCACTGGATTGGACACGTTTCTCCTCGCTGGCACGGATGTCGCGTTCTCGTCTATCTGTTTCTGTAACAGTGCTATCAAGTCCTTTAGCTCGTCCACCTGCGCCTCATGCACTTTCTCTTTCGTTGAAAGCTGCAGCTTGAGCACTGAAATACGCAATTCGTAGTCGTGGAGCTTTTTTGTGGCGTCTGCGGGCACGGATCCTGCCAGAGAAGGTGGTGTTTCAAGTTTTGTACCTTTCGACTTTTCTGGAGCCCGTAGACTCAACACGCGAAGCACAGCAAGTCTTATAAGCAGCTTTCGTGACTCATTCTCACGCTCAATTGTTTTCACCTCTTCCTGTAGACGGAAGTGTTTGTCTATGAGATCCATGGTGAGTAGTTTGTTTGTTTGGGTTGCCGCGAGCAGTACACAATACTAAGATAGGGTGTGATTACAGAGTGTGGAGAAGAGTCTAACTACGGAACGTCGAACTACAAAACTCCGAACAAAATGACATATCATCTCATGCGTGACTAATTGTGTAACTTTTCCAAAATATTTCCCACAATTTATTTTTTCCTTTCGACTCAACAAAATATACGATCACCTTCGACCTGTAATAGGACCATCTTCACCTGCATAGATCAACTCCATCACCATTCACCGCTACCTTTCATGAACCGACCCGTGGTGCAGATACTAAAAGAAGCAAGGGAAAATATATTTGAAGCTTGCGATGATGCTGTGCTGATAGATTATGAGCTTGACAAGGCCGCGATAATCGCCTCCAACCACCATAAGTTCATGGGGAGAGGAAGAGTGGTGCTAGACAGATCAGCGCCCGACTATGAGCAAATGTTCTTGAAGAAGGGCGAGCCCATAGCCGCTGATGAATATGTGGAGTTCAGGAAGCCTCTGACACTTAAGATTCCTCTCGTGCCGCGCAGCGAATTTGCTCCGGGCCAGCTCCCTCTGCTGGAACTACTAAAAGCCATACAATACTATGGCTCCCACACTGACCTCAAAGTGCATTCGCTTGATGAGTCTGCGTTGTTGGCAGTTGGCATGCTTATCGATCAGTGGGCCGATGAAATGATCGATGACAACGCCGCGCGCATGTTTCTCCAACCAGACTCTGACATAGATCCGGACAGCTTTGCTCCTGAGCTGGACTCAGACCAGGAGCCGCAAGTCCCACCGTGGCCCCATGACGACTCTGATTCTGATGTCATCTCAGTTGATTTGGAGGAGAGCGATACCGAGGGCGAGCAAACGGTTATTGTTGTGAAGGATGAGGTGGAAGACTTTTCTGGTGACGATCAAGACATTCTCGAGAATGATAATCCACGAAAACGTGCACGGTCTAGTTCCGAGTCCAGCTCAAGTTCCGAGTCCAGCTCAAGTTCTGATTCTGACTCGGGCTCAGACGGCTCCGATTCCGACTCGAATTCAAATTCTGGGTCCGACTCCAAGATAAGATCCAGCCCGAAGTCCAAATCTAGCCCGAACGCTAGCTCAAGCTCGTCACCTTCGCTGCACAGCAAAAGGCAAGCGCTCCAGTCGGAGTCCCACTCGGGAGTGAACTCTGATCTTGAGGCTATCCACAACTCCAATCCTGATTCCAATTCCGACTCTGAATCCGAATCTGGCACCAAGTCCGACTCTAGCTCCGACTCTGAAATCCGCGTTGAACCCGAATCCGAATCCAAAAAATTTGAGAGCGCCGAGCAACAACAAGTGACGAACTCGCCAGATGCCATGGACTCGAAGAGTCAATCTGAAAGCTCGGATCAAGAACTGGACTGAGACAATTTGCATACACCAGCATCATTTAAACATGCTGTACCACATACCTAATATTCATATCTGCTACTGCACATTTAGCGAGGGGAGTAATTTCGACAAAGAGTAGAACAATAACTAAATAGCTTTAGTGGGCGGAATTCAAAGAGATGACTTTGTTCAGTGAACCTCAACTTGTGCCCACATGCAAGGGTGAGTTAATGTGTGAGAATTTCGCATCAATTCCAGCTTGAGTATGGATAATATCGTAGGACGCAAAAGATGTGCCTTTTCAATACAAATGTTTATAGAATGGTGAAAATCAAACAGAAATAGCAGTGAAAAATTTTATTTCATGATCGTTTACAATTTTACGCCTCCATTTCTGACATCTGTCTTCCCCATCCGGCCAGCTCTTCTGGCCCTGCACTCTCATAACGCACCTCGCACTTTTCAGATACATCGGAAACTCATCTACAGCACAACCGCCGATGGCTCAAAAAAGAAGCAGAGAGAATCTGCCGGCAGTTTCAAGGACGAAGAAGAGGAAGCAAAAGAAGTCAAGACTTCTCACTCTTGGGCGCGCTGAAAACTCTTTTGAGCTGCTTCCTGAGTCCGCCAATACTCCACCTTCAGATAATGATATCATCTTGCTAGATTCTTCTGGCGAGGACAATTCAGATATAGTCGTGGAGTCTGACAATGACTCTACCGAAGAGCCACAGGAGCCAGCAGCGAAGAAGCAAAGAACTGGGCTCGAGGAGCTGGAGGAAGGCCCCAATGAGGTGACAAAAAACAGTGACTTCATAGAATTTGGCTTCTCCCTGTCGGACAACGAAAGCGACGATCCAGCGCAATATTCTGACGATGGGCTCATTAGTGACGATGACCTGGGGTCCAGACACGCTCACGTGAAAGTGTCTTCAGCATTCCCTTGGGTGAAGGGCCACGACCACTCCAAGCAGAAGGAAATCGCCGACTGGCTTACGTTGGAGATCAAAGATTTCGTTAACTACATCTCGCCATCGAAGGAGGAGATCGTGACGCGAAACTCCGTCATCAGCACCCTCAAGACTAAGATTTCTGAGTTCTGGCCTGCCACACAGGCGCATGTGTTTGGCTCGTGCGCTACAGACCTCTACTTACCGGGATCTGACATCGACATGGTCATCATATCATCTACAGGTGACTATGAGCAGAGACAAAGGCTATACCAACTCTCGTCATTTCTCAGAACCAACAAGTTGGCGAAGAACATTGAGGTGATCGCCACGGCGAAAGTGCCAATCATCAAGTTTGTGGATGCCCAGCATAATATTCACGTGGATCTCTCGTTTGAGAGAACTAATGGGTTGGACGCCGCACGCCGAATTCGGAGGTGGCTAGACTCCACTCCAGGGCTCCGTGAGTTGGTTCTAATAGTCAAGCAGTTTTTGCGCTCGAGAAAGTTAAACAACGTGCACGTTGGCGGGCTTGGCGGTTACGCTACTATCATCATGGTGTATCATTTCTTGAAACTACACCCTCGTGTGTCGACGGGGAGCATGGCAGTGATGGAGAATTTGGGCACTCTCTTGATTGAGTTCTTTGAGTTGTATGGCCGTAACTTCTCCTACGACAACCTCATCATCGCCATAGACTCGAATAGAGACAGCCCGAAATACTTGCTCAAAAGCAGGAATCCCGTGCTTAATGCTGGTCGTGGTCAGTTCTCTATCATCATACAGGATCCATCAGACCCAGCCAACAACATCACACGGTCGTCTTACAACCTCCGAGACTTGAAAAAGGCATTTGGTGGAGCATACCAACTTCTCATAGACAAGTGTTACGACTTGAACGGCGCTTCATACAAGAATCGTATTGGCAGTCTGATATTGGGAGACATCATCAAGTTCAAGGGTAAAGACCGTGACTTCAACGACGACAGAGACAAGGTCATAAATTCGGCTTTGATCAGCAGCGTGAGCGAAGATGAAAGCGATGGCGCGGAGGGCAACGATAAGTATTATTTCTCCGATATGACTGCCAGCGATGAAGACTCATTACAGATTGAACAACCGCCTCGAAAAGCAGCTAAACCTCAGAAGGCAAAAAAGCCAGCGGCCCCAAAACCGAAAGGGCTTAATGTCAAATTAGTGACCGCCGATGCTCTCAAGATCACGGAAGACGATGCTAAGAAATCACCCATTCCTGAGAAGAAAGTGGCAGACTTCATGAGCATAAAGTCCCACAGCGACGACAGCGATGACAGCGATGACGATCTGAAGGTGAAGGCCAACTTGGATAAGGATGTGAAACGGCTGTATTGGCGCCAAAAGGGCCTTGAGATTTAAAGTCCTCCCATGTATATTTAACCCCCTCGGCGCAAACCGAGTTTCGAACCCCGAAGTAAAATTCTCAATTCCCAATTCTCATTCTCAGCAGCATCCACTATGGCGCATCCGCACATTGAGCAAGAGCCTGTCTTCTCGCGAGTCGTTCTCGGCTATTTCTTCTCGGTACTTATCGAAGAACTCCTGGTCGATCTCAGTCACTATCAGGTCGAAGAGCTCCAGAATACCTTTCCCCAGTTTGGAGCTCGTAGTCACCAAGGTAAGCTGCCTGTCATTGCAGAACTCTTGTATCATCAGTATATCTGCCTCTGAGGCCAAGTCCTCCTTGTTGCCAATCACTTTAATGCTGATGTCTGGTGGACCCAGAACTCCCAACTGCTCTATCCAGTATCTGGCCCTCTCGAACGACTCTGTGGGCAGTGACAAGTCAAAACACACAAGCGCAACTTTGGCACCGCGGTAGTACATCGGCGTTAGCGACTTGTACCGCTCCTGGCCGGCTGTGTCCCAAATTTCGAACATTACCGTTCGATCCTGAGCCGTGTGGTCCTTCAGTATAAACGCTGCGCCGATTGTGTTAGCCAGATGCGGATTGAATGAGCCGCTGGTGAACCTATGCACTAGGGAAGTTTTCCCGACAGAAGAATCGCCTAAAAGGACAATCTTGTATGGTGGGTGTTTGGTCATTAGGATAAGAAATGATTAGTGGGGGTGGTGCATGTAAGCAAGTATGGAGAAGAGTCCACTATCTATACCCACACCGAGCATAGAAACTATGAATGATAAATTTGTGCAAAGATTCCTCCTTTTGAGTCGTCTTAGCTCTCAAACCTCAATCACGCTACAAAAGTCCTTAATGTTCGTTTATGTGTGCAACCTGGCTACGCTAATTAAGTGTGTTCGCAGTAGGCTGTTTACTTGTAGCCCGCAATTGAGCTCATGATCTGCGAAGCTCCGCCAGACTGCTGGAAGTCCAACATGAAATCCTCCAAAATGGCAAATGCGGCACACACACCCACGGTGATGGCCACAGTTTTGCCAGAAGCACCCACCAACTCACCAACCAAGGCGATGGCAGACAAAGCAGCTGCACCGGTGACAGAGGCCACTGGCACGACTCTGGATAACTCCTTTGCAATCGAAACGTCTCTCTTACCTGCAATAATGATGCTCTGCTCCTTGAATTGCTTGGCGATGTCCTTTGGAGAGGAGCCCGAGATCTGGGACCAGAAGTGAGCAAACGAGGTAGCCAACACCAACACGGTTGAGACATACACAACGGCTCTGATTGGAGACAATGCAGACTCGGTCAAGGAGGCTGGGGCACTGAAGTAGAAAGCGATACCAGAGGCGACAGCGCCGGTCTCGGAGCGGGTCTCAAGCACGTTGGCAACAACTGGGTAGAATGGGGCCACCACAAGCGAGGCAAAGTGCAAGACAAGCTGCACGTTAGCCAACACGGTGAACGCAAACAACACAGGCAAGGCTCCTGTGTACAACAATCTGATTGGGTAGACGTTAGCGGTTCCTCTGGCTCTGTTAGATCTGACTGGCAACTCGATTCTAAAGTTTTGCAAGCCGATAGTGAAAAGTCCGGTCAACAAAAGAATGAGCACAGAGGGAAGGTTAGGGAAGGTTCCTCTGGAGAAGATTCCGATGAAAGCGTCCTTGATGGTCTTCAAGTCCAAGGAGAACAAAGCCTTCACGAGATAGGTGACCACACCGTAAGTCTCTGGCTCTCCGCCTGGAACCGCGCTGACAGTCTCGAGGCCAACAACGTCTCTCACGATCTGGGTGGCAGCGTTCAACGCAACAAACGACAAGGCACCGGAACCAAAGCCGTAACCCTTGTCAATCACCTCAGAAAGCAAGGTCATGATGAAGTTCCAGCCCACAATCTGCACAAAGATCAAAGCGTAAGAAGTGTATGGAGTGGAGCCCTCAGTCACACCTCTCAAAACTGGGTCGTAGTAGCCAGAAGCGATAAGAGCCAAGGCAAAGACACTGCCCAAGGCAATGGCGGTCAACTTCTGGGCAGACTGGAACAACTCACGGTCCTGCGCATACAAAAAGTTGACGTTGACCAACCTCAAGCCCGCAGCGATTTGCCAAGCGAAAGCTGAGGTTATAAGCGGCAACAATCCCAATTCCAACAAGGAGCCTTGCTCCAAGGCGAAGAGTGGTCTCAACGCAGGAAATGGATCAGCCATATTCAAAGTGGCATCTTTCACGAGGCCGTAGATTGGGATCTGAGCCAACATGAAGAGCAAGCCAGAACCAATGGTAAAAATGACTTTTTCGTCCAAGGTGATCTTTTCATCAGGGAACTCAATCTCTGGCAAGATTGGAGAGAAAAACTTGACCAAGTCAAGGAGACGGACTGGAGTTAGTAACGCTATTCACTATGGCATTCGTAATTGTTTGCTAAACATACAGCCACTCATGGTGAGGTTATTGCAGATGGAGATTTTCAACTATTCAAGAGGGAAAATACTCGACGTTCAAATGGTGGGTCACGTGCCTCGCGCCAGCCAGCGCCGCAGATAGACCGTATCTCCAGCAAATGTGACTGCAGTATTCGCACGATAATTTGCACCCACAGCGACATGCCGCATCAACTTTCCTAATTCTCGATAGATTAAGAATTTGAAGGTTTCAAATTTTCGAAGTGAGCAGATTTTTGTAACCGGCGAGGCCCATGTTGATTTGGGGAGATACGGGTCGCTTATGATTGATCATCGTACAAAAGACCCGAACAAGTACTTGTCTGACGATTAGACCACACTCATGTGGCAGATATCAAAGATTGATAAAGTCATGAAAAGCCGCCATTCGCTCAACTGAATCAAGGGCTTTTTCTGCTTAAATGGCTGATTTTGGGTCTCTCCATAGCATTTGCAGCGTTTGACCTTAGCGAGAGTCCAATGCATACGCGAGTCGTAAATCTATATGAACATTGTTAGCAAGTTTGAGCTTCTCAAGTCGGAGCTTATGTAAAATAATTTTTAGCTCATCACATAGTAAGCATGAAATCCTTTGTATCTGTATATCTCCATGAATGTATGATCCATAATCCGGTCTCGTTCGTATCCTCTGTAAGGCATATACAATCTACTGGGCCCCCGAAATGAACCTATTCCTTGCCATAGATAATTCCAAAAAACGATTACAGGTTCAAGGTCTAACTTACAAAGTGAGCCATTGTGTTCTTCACTATGGGTTCGTAGAATTCCACAAGCATTGTACAGTCTATCATCATATCGTGTGTCTATTGCCTATACCCTGAACTTGAGTGCCATCTCCACTGCAGCTGCTCCCCAGTCCTCGCCGTGGTTGTGCATCTTGCCCTCGATGAGTCCAGCTCTGGCCTCAGCCTGCTCGTCGGTGAGACAGGTCAAAACTCCGAAAATGACTGGAAGGCCTGCCTCAAAGTTGAGCTTCATCAACTGATGAGTAACGGAGTCACAGATGTATTCGAAGTGCATGGTTGAGCCCTTGATGAGAACGCCAATTGGCACAACGGCGTCGAGAGGCTCGCCAAGTGCCTTTTGCTTCTCGATGAAAAGTTTGGATCCGTATGGCAACTCGAATGAGCCTGGGATAGACTCCACGATAATGTTCTCCTCCTTGACGCCAAACTCTTTCAACCTCTTGATACAGCCGTCCACCAATGCCAGGATGATGGAGTCATTCCAACGAGCATGAAGAATACCGATTCTCAACAGAGAGCCTGAAAAATTAGTATGTGATCGTCACAAATTGGTTTTCACTCAATATTAGTTCGGATCTGTCTTACGTACCATCGTATTTCTGGTCAACCTTGCCTAATCCTTTCACGGCCATTTTGCTTGATGTGTGATCCGACAAAGTGCGAGGATTATATATGTGCGGCCTTGTGTGCACGAATTAGTCAACCTACGTCATTACTAACACAATCGTAATGATGTGAAATTTCGCTTCTGTAGCTATTTGGGTTTGTGCCCCAAAAGAGGTCTATATTAATTATGTTGGGGAAGTAAAGCGAAATTTCACTGGGCCAGTAAAGGCAGGAAACGTCATACTGATTTTAGCATGTGACGTATCTGGCCCAAAAGGGAAGCACTTAACGATAGAAACTGCGTTCTGATATTACCCACTTCGACAATTCCTGCTTCATTGGTCTAGAATCCCATATCTGCGATCTTCAATGATGATCACATCGCTTCAAATGGGGATGTGGAGGCACACTTGGGCGACTGCAAAGTGTCAGCTAAGCCACCAAATTGAGTCCTAGAGTGGACCCAATTCTAGATCCCTAATTGGTACACTTTCGACCAATTAGAAAGTCTCGTCAAGGGTGATGGTGGGACTCTTGGGCTCTATGCGTGAGGCACGTGCCCCAGTGTTCACCAGCAATTCTGGCCTGAACAACGTCTTGGTCAAGGACCGTGTGCGGCCAATTCCTGGGCTTGGTTCCTTGCGGGATGCAGAGCGCGACAAGCTCTCAGCCTTCATCTCGTCCATCTGTTCTGCTGAGTTGAACGAGCTGACGTCAATGCCTAGTCTCTGGAGGTCAGCGTATGCATCGAAGGATTGTGGTGCAGGCTCTTGATAGCTGTCTTTCAGTTTGGAGCCCGAGGCTGAGTTGTGGTAGTTCCTGAACTTCTCCAAATTCAGCGCAGCATTCAATTCCTTGGTGTCGTTCAATGCGTCTGACAGTTTGGTTCTCAGCAACAAGTTCTCCTGAAGCGAGATTTTCACGGTCAGCGGCAATGTGAGAAGCCCTGCTCCTTTGTAGGCCAGCTGCAAGAACTCGGAAGCGTGAGATGCAGCCGCTGGCGTCTTGAAAATGATGATAATCCTGCTCAAGAAGGGCAAGTCTGACCAGTGGACAATGCTGTGCACAAAGTCGCTCGTGTCAATTGGGTCGAGATTCAAAATGGAAAGCTTGATCTCATTGGCCAACAGGAGCGTGTGGCCCAGTGCAGGGATGAAGTCGTTCTTGTTCAAGTTAGAGATGATAATGGATGTGCGGGTCATGATAAGCGTGTGACAAAGTGATAGATAAGCGTGATCTGCTGGTGAAAGTCGAGATCGGTTTGGTAATAGTAATAAATATGCAAAATGGGAAGTTTGTCAATTTCGGAATGGAAATCTCAGGAATTGAATTCCATATAAAGAGTAAGTAGGTGGGTTGCAATTGCCGTAAAGGTCATTTGCTGGGAAGCAAGGGCCTAATGCGTGGGCACTATGTACAGCACCAACATAGCCCTACTGTGGCCCAAGTGTGAAAGCTGCGCAATAATTCCTATTCCGGGGTGATGAAAATGGCCCAAATGAGCAAGGCTGTCTCGCTCTGGTATGAGGGAAATAAGATACCGTGACAGAGAAGAAAAATCTTCTGTTTTCGAATTTCTGGGCGCATCAGTAGCTTTCTGCCAAAAGCCAGGCGGAGCGATAATTATGAAAAAGCGAAAAAATTCCGCAACCCTGCGAAAAACACTGCTTGGGACAGTCAATGGAATTCAAACAAAATGATCAATCGTATTCGTTAAGAATGACTAAACAATCAATATTATACGAGCCCTTCAGCGCTTCTTATTATATATAGCTCTCACAAGTTCTTTCTTTCTGCCTTCATCCCCTATTTCCTCTCCACGTCAAGTGGGATCGACGTGTGACTGACAGGTGCGGGCCGGCACATGCCCATCATGGAATTGGCGTTCTACAAAATGGAACAGTTCTTCGTGTATTGCGACGCTTGGCATCACAGCCCCGCTCCGCCAGTTATTACCTGGACTTTTCATTTTGACCCCTATTACCTATAATGTGTCTGCATACTAGTGCTTGCCCAAGTCGAAGTACAACTCGTAATGTAGCAGGCACTTCGGGTTAAACTGTGCTCCGCAGCTCATACAATTCCCCGTGGCCGTATACTCTTGGAAATCAAGTAGTGTCTTACATTCCCCGCACAAAATCACCTTTTCTCCAGCCAAAAGTTCCGGCTCAGGCCAAACTTGGGATTCATGCTCGGATTCCTCATCGTGGCACTGATAGCACGGGTAGAACAAGCCGCAGCACTTGAACTTGATAGCGACAATATCTAGAGGCAGATGGTAGTGTACACACCTGGTTTGTGAGTCTACAGTTGGACCGTGGACCGTTGTCATGGAAAAAGCAAAGTGGTGTGTAGTTCAGGCTGTGCGGTTTTTCGCAGCTAAATTCCGCTGTCTGTGCCAATGTAACATACGGGCTTAGCCGTGGCTCTGCCAAGTTTGAGGCGCAGACACTAAAGTGGTTTTGCCAGAGCTTCAAATTTTCTGAGAGTTAAGTGTTTTTCAAAGATCCACTGGGACCTTGAATTGTGAATGATAGTCAGGTGCAGGCATGTGATTGAAGATGGAGTAGGATCTATAAATGAAAGGCTGCGAGAGGTAGGAAATTTAACTGTGAATGAAGAGTTGGCATTCTGGAATTTAGCGGTAATTTTCACATTTCACCAAGATTCTTATTGGTATTTCACATCTTGAATTAGGTGGGCACATGCAGGGTTAATAAGAGATCCACACGGATCTTCAATTGGTAATGAAAATTCGCTCAAATTTGTCAGTCAAGGAATGAGCGAGATTTGGAGCATTCCTTTCGCTTGTTTTTCACTTCATCGCAGATCTTGTAATGTTCTGACAGACCATTCTAAAGATTTGGTACAATCTCGATTCTATGAGGCATGGGAATCACAGCCAACTGACTCTGCCAACATCCAAACCTCAATCATTACCAGAGCAAACTGTAGTCTTACCCTCTCAAACTTTGAACATCTGTGTATGAATGATTTTGAGATTTGAGGTGATCTCCTATTCAACAACTGCCCACCTCACTTTCTGAACCTGGTATGGCTGAATTTAAAGATCAATTGCGATCTCAAATTACAAATTCAAGAATGAATATTTCGGCTGTGTGAGTTGGCAAGAAGAACTGTGAGTATTGGTCATAATCACAGAAGTTTGAAGAACTTTCGAGATCAACCGCGATCTGCAAAACATTGCTACTTGCTCAAGTAATTGGAGATTTGAGGGGATCTTCAAATGTTGTTTTCAAGTTTGTCACTTATGAATCAACTTGTTTAAATGGTCTCAAAATGTGACTTGACTTACAAAGATCACTTTCCAGATTCTCATTTCAAGATGTACGGGGATCTTAAATTGATCATGACCTGCAATTGAAGATCCCCTTACATCTTGAATTCACCTTGCTATCAAATTCATTGAGAAACAGAGCTGCGGGCCAAGTTCAATAAAATTCTTTCACATAGCGACCATCTGCCTTTATTTTTGGGGACTACTCTCAAGACCTTCCATGATCGACATCATTTTCAAGATGCGAGCGGATCTAGATTAAGTGAAATTCACTCAGACTGTGGTATATCTCTTCATACTTCCTCATTTAATTACTTCAATCCTATTGTTCTATAATTGATTTCAAGATCTAATTTTGTGCAATATTTAAAGATCAAGTGGGATCTTGAATATGGCTGCTAATTTGTAGATGCAGGTAAGGACTCGAAATAAAACTTCCCATTGTAAGCTGACACAGCTCGCAATCAAAATTGCACAAATTTGGACATTCTTGAATATTAATACATTTTCGAGATCAGAGGACAGATCTCAAAATGAATTAAAGATGGGCTGGACTCGTGTGCCCGTCACCTCATGCGCAGACGTGATGGAATAATTTGTAGCTATGTAAATATGGGATTTTGACGCTAAAAGCTGCCCTATAGTGCTACCATTCAATATTCGCAGCTGATATCTCACAACTTGAAGAATCATCGACTAGAAACTCGGTAGTGATGACTCAAATGATCGTGGCTATTGCTACTTATAACACCATGTGCAGGTCTGCCAATTCAAGATTCTTCTTGATCAAAGCATGGGATCTTAGGAATTGAGCCTCCATAATCTGATGAAGACAAGGAGACCAAACCAACTGCTCAATTTATAATTCTTGCCGGGAGAATTTTTAGATCAAAACTGATCTTTGAATTACCTGCATACAACCATACAATTTCAATATGGGGCACTTGACAGATTACCAATTCAAGATAAACCGCAATTCGATGTTTCTAGTATAAGGTGCCGTATCGAGCAAGTAGGCATGAACTTGACCAATTTGACCTTTTTAAAAATCACCAAACCAAATTCACGATCTGGATCAATAATATTTCTATGTACAGGAGCAAATTCAAGATCGGCGGTGATCTTCAAATGTGCTAACAGTGCAAAATAATCGTTCGACTGGCTTTGAAGCACCCATTAATGCTTGTGACTACCTGTCCCGTAAAGTCCGACTGCAATCTTGAATCTGCCTGGAACGAGGTAGTGAATCATACCTGCAGATAAGCCTTTCAAAACCGTTCCCACGGAAGCCAGAGAACAAATTTTGTTTGAGACTCTCTCGCTACGAGAACATTCCCGGCATCTTCGCGTTAAAAGTCGCCCTCTTCAAATCATCTCTTTGCACATTCCGCAGCACCCCACACCCCATGTGTTCATTGACTGCTCTTCACAACGTCCTGCAGAAACCGCGATCATAAACAAACAAACAGTGAGAGCGACCCTGGATAGCCAGAAGGTAACTTCGCCCACACCGAGGTATTTTGACTCAAAACTGGACCAATGTAGAAATTGTCAAACAAGTAATCAAAAAATCGAAACATTTCGCTATACTTGCTCATAATTTTTCTGCCAAATTTACTCAAAGTCACACTACCCACACCCGTACACCACCCGCATGTTGCCTGGTGGTGTTTCTGCGCACACTAGTGTTTTTGTTTTCTTCACTATCTAGTCCCACATCGCCAATACCAATTGTCTTTGCCCATTTGTGTCATCGAACATTCGTGGATTGTTAATAACAGGCGGAATCTTGTTTAGCTGACCGCTCTTTTTGTGGAAATCAGATCATCCTCATCATATTACACGGACCACCTCCTTCAAACAGCCAGGAGTGAAATCTCACACCAATTCAGCCCAGAACCAGTTCTTGTTACAAGGGACAACATTACAATAGCCGACTCTTCCCGTGTCTGGCCCCAAACAATTATAATTCAACTTTTGTCACTCGCTTATTAATCATTCATCGTCATGTCTTTCGACTCCAGAACACGCTCATCTTCTGAGGCACACCGCCGCTCCCTGGGGCTGCACAGACGTGCACTTTCCAGCTTGCCAACCAATGTGGTGGCCTCTCGCGTTGCCAAACGTGATGACGAAAAGCGCCGCCGCGTGAACCTTAGCACATCCGGAAGGGAAAATGACCCAGACGTCAGGATTTCCCTTGGATCCTCTGAGCTCACGCAGCCGCTTTCAGACGACGGACTAATACGCCACCACTTTGACAGAATCCCGCTGGAAGCAGGAGAGATCGTCACGGAAAACACCGACTCAGACTCCACCAACCCGCAAATATACACAGACGCATTGAGCACCAGACCAACCGCGGAGGAAGAAGAGGAAGAGGAAGACGAGGACGACGAGGAAGAGGATGACGAGAACGATCCGACCGACTACCTGGGTCCTCAAGAGCCTAAGTGGAACAGAGACATCTTTAATGAGTTGCAGCAAGTGATGCGCAAGCACTCCACAACAACATTAGACGAGAACGACGAGGACACATATGACGTGACCATGGTGGCAGAGTACGCCCCGGAAATCTTCAACTATTTGCATGAACTTGAGCACAGATTGGCGCCAGACGCCAACTACATGGACAACCAGGACGAGTTACGCTGGGAGATGAGATCCGTGTTGGTGGACTGGGTCGTGCAAGTGCACCAGAGATTCAATTTACTCCCAGAGACTTTGTTCTTGACCATTAACTACATAGACAGATTCCTCAGTCGCAGGCGGGTGTCGTTGTCTCGCTTCCAGCTAGTTGGTGCTGTTGCACTCTTTATAGCTGCGAAATTCGAGGAGATCAACTGCCCGACCGTGAGGGAAGTCGCATACATGGCTGACAACGCATACAGCGTCGAGGACTTTCTCAAAGCCGAGAGGTTCATGATTGACGTTCTTGAGTTCGACATGGGCTGGCCAGGCCCAATGTCATTTTTGAGAAGAACATCGAAAGCAGATGACTACGACTACGAGACGAGAACATTGGCCAAGTACTTCTTGGAAATCACGATTATGGACTCGCGCTTTGTGGCGCTGCAACCTTCATGGCTTGCTGCGGGCGCACACTACCTACTGAGAAAGATGCTCAACAAGGGCCCTTGGACCGAGCTCCATGTATTCTACTCCGGTTACACTGAGGAACAGTTGCGCCCGTTGGCGAGAATTTACATGGAGATCTGCCAGAACGCTGAGCAGGGGCACCGGGCAATCTTTGAGAAGTACCAGGAACGCAGATACAGAAGGTCTTCCTTGTTTGTACAGGAGTTTCTTCGAGCCATGAGACAGTCTGCTCAGGACTAGAATCAAAC
This sequence comes from Sungouiella suratensis, assembly GCA_030566815.1. NCBI lineage: Eukaryota > Fungi > Ascomycota > Pichiomycetes > Serinales > Metschnikowiaceae > Sungouiella > Sungouiella suratensis. The sequence goes on along the minus strand of JAKUAV010000002.1, from coordinate 1,039,586 downwards.
ACAACTTCTCAAAGGCTGGCCCGCATAAACATCATGGATAACATCATGGATGACATCCGTCCGCTCATTAGTACCGCAACACGAAGCTTTCACGAGAACTGTAGAAAAAAATGGCTGTTCTGAATTTAGTACAAGGTAGTTGGATGGCACAACCACTGCACGTGACCGCACTGGAGTATGTAGGAAAACTTCTCTCCCCTTCTCCCCACCAACCACTTCTTCATACCATGTCCAGACTTTTTTCGTATCGTGCAATTTCTCAAGTCTCGAAATTGGCCGCTCCGCAAATCGCAAGAAGAGCTCCCTCAATCTTGGGTTTGAGAGCCTTCTCCAACACTGCGATCCGCGCCAATGACGCCAGTAATTTGTTAGAGGTGGTCAATGCAGAGTTCAAGTTGGCCAACTCTGTGGAGAACGAATTGGCTCCTGATCACGCTGCATACTTGAAGGAGTCTGGGTTTGAGGTGATTCAGCATGCAAACGAGTCCAACATCCAGTTGTCCAAGACTTTGGCGTCTGGAGAAGTGCTCAAGGTGTTCTTCGACATTGACGAGGTCACAGATGTCTCGTTTGGCGCTCCAGAGGTCGCCGAGGAAGACGAGGCAGGCGAGAAGTTTGACGACGAGCTCTTCCAGTACGAGCTGACTTTTGCCAACGTGAAGGTGCTCATCGCCAACCCACAGAAGAACGACGGACTCTTCTTCAACTTGATGTTGCAGAGTTCTGAGGAGGAGTTCTTCGTGGACTACTTCAACTACAAATCGGACGTTTCTGCTTTCTTGAAGCAGGTTGATGAACAGGGCCAGTTCTTGGGCAAGTTCGAGTACCAAGGCCCCAGATTCTCCAACTTGGACGAGTCCTTGCAATTGGCTGTCGAGAAGTACTTGGAACAGAAGGGTGTTGATGCCGACTTGGCTGACTTCATCTTTGGATACTCCGAGATTAAGGAGGAGGACTCCTACAGGGACTTGTTGAGTGATGTGTCCAAATTTTTGACCAAGTAGGCACCTCGATTGTACATAGCCTGGATTCTGTAAATACACAATGTAACGTGATTGGATAAGAGCGAGATAAAAGGTATGTAGCTGTAATTGAAAATTGCATGCATCGCCCTACCGCATCCCTAAATGTACCTCTATTCTATGTATGCATTACTGAAACTCACTGAAGGGGTCTTCAGACTCCTCGTCGAGCGACATCTTACCCTTGCCTGCAGTTCTCACCGCTGCCATCTCTCTGGATGCAGCTTGTTTCTTCACCTTTCTCGTCATCTTCTCAATCTCGTCCTCAGCATTCTCAGAGTCCTTCTCTGCGTACTGCATCACCAACCTTCTACCCAACAAGTGAACGCCCTGCAACTGGTCCATGGCATTCTCGGCCTCCTTCAACAACGTAAACTCCACAAAAGCGAAACCACGTGCAGACTTGTCGAATTTCTTGGGGACTCTGACCGACTTGATCTGGCCGTATGCACCAAACAACTCCAACACATCTCTTCTTGCAGCTTCGAATGGCAAGTTCTTGATGATGATCTTGTTGGTCTTCTGGGACTTGCTGGCGGCCGATTTTGCGCCGGACTTTCTGTGTGACAACTTGAGCTGAATTCTGTGGCCATCCACCGCCTGACCATCCAATGTGGAAATTGCCAATTCTGCCTGATCCTTGGACTTGAACTCAGCAAAACCGAATCCCATACTCAACACGCCGCCCTCCTTCTTTGGGTCTGGCTTGGTCTTGACGGTTGCAACCACAAATCCAGGAACCTTGGCGAACACTTCGCTCAATTGGCTGTTAGTGGTAGCGAAACTAAGGTTCTTAATGAAGACAGAGACTGTAGGGCCCTCGTCCACGGCATCGTCCTCCAGGTCTGCGGCAGCGTCTGCCATGACGTCACTGGCTGTAATCTTCGCCTCCACAGCCTTCTCCTCCGTCTTCTCTGCGTTGAAATTCTCGTTGCTGAGAGGTTCACGGATGAAGAGATCCTTCGGACCTTTCTCCAAGTAGAGGATGCTCTTTTTGAACATTCTGTATGCGAGCTTGGCGAACGCCGAACGAGCGCCTGGAAGGTCTCTGAACTCAACTATGGCGATGGTGCCCGAGGGAGGCATCAAAATACGCTTGAGCGAGCCATACTCCGAGAAGAGCTCGCCAATTTCCTCTGTCGTTGTTCCAAAGGGGAAGTTCTTGACCAAGATGATTCGGTCGTCACGCTCCTTGTGGTTGAAAGTGGTCAAGTCCACACCTCTGCCTTCGAAGTACTTTCTAACGTCTCCAATCACGTGAGCCTCTGCTAAAGCCTGTTTAACAGCAGAAGCAGAGTTCTCCGGGTCGATCAATTGCGCTTTCGAAATACCCATTTTGGCCGCAACAGAGTCCAACACCGCATCGTTGTTCATATAGAGCGAGTTCCAGTTGAACTGTCCCTTGTTGGCAGAAGCTTTCTTTTTGAGCTCTCTCTGCTTCTTCAAAGGCAAGTTCTTCAACGCAAACTCGTCGAGCTTGTGGTCCTTCTTGGCCTCACCAGCCAAAATATGCAAAAGTCTGCCCTGAAAAATCTGCTTGTCCAAGGAGTAGTACGCAGTCACTGCGTCGTCTGTGTTCTCAAATTGCACATACACAAATCCCTTGGACTTGCCAGTTCTGGTGTCGACGGCGATGTGCACTTCCGAGAGTGAGCCATAGCGGGCGAAAAGAGCACGGAAATCTTCCTCCGTGGAGTCGTAAAGAATGTTTCGGATGAACAAACGGCCTGTCTGCTTGATCTTATTAGCAGTTTCCGTTTCGGGGTCAACTGGCTCAGGACGACTGACTAGCTTGTGTTTCTGCTTGACCTCCTGTTCGATCTTTGGTTCTTCTCTGCCTTCTGTATCTTCCTTATCTTCGCTCTGTTCACGCACGGGCTCGCCCTCCCTCATTCTTATTCTTCTCTGTTTAAGCCAATCGAGGTCTGAGACAGACTCGTCTTTCGCTATCTCTGACTCCGACTCGTTCTCCGGCTTGCTCTCTAGCTCAGTCTCCTGCTGAGGCTCTTCGCGCTCATTCAACGTCATCATGGGCTCGTCGTCGCTCTCCTCTGCTCTGACGTCATCGTACTCGTCATCGCTGTCTCTCTCGAGGCCCTGTGGAACGGCGTACTGCTCTTCCAAATTGCTTGGCTTCTCCGACACTCCGTCATTTTCCGCCAAAGCCTTTTCTAGCGCCTCCGAGGAAGGACCTCCAGAGCCATCTGCCAACGAGTCATTAGCCCACGATTGTCTCTCTGAGGCAGGCTTCAAGGAATTAATAAACTCCTTCAACTTTGGGTTCGATTCGATCTCCTCATCAATTTTCGACTTTTTCACTGTGCGCTGCTTTTTACTCTCCTGTGCTTCCTCTTTCTGGCGCAAGAGCCTCTCCTCTTCTTCCCTCAACCTCTGCTCAATGAGTTTCCTCTTTTGTCTGATGGCCTGGGGCACTGTGGGATCTGAGAATGTCTTTGCGACCTGCACTTCAATTTTTGCAGTGTCTATGAAAGATCTGTTGAAGTATTTAACCGCTTTCTCTGCGTCTTCCTGAGATTTGTAGCCGATGAATGCAAATTGTCTGGACTCTCCATCTCTCTTGCGCATAAGCTTGACATCGGAGACACTTCCCTCTTTGGAGAAGTGCTCTTTTAGTCTTTCTTCGGTCAAGTATTTCGGAAGCCCTTTCACGATCAAACGGGACATTTTTTGATTTTGGTGTGGTGAATCAGAGATGAGATGAGAAGTATATAAATTCTGGTGTGCAGGCCGCCACTCAATCCTGGGGAGAAGGTAGGAAAAAAAAAAGAGATCACTTTCGCATTTTTGCACCCACTCAACCACCATGGAGCTTTTACACCACTTGGGAATTTTGCCCGAGCCAAACCCAACCTTGCGGTCCATATACCACAAGGCAAAGGGAATTCTCGTCTTATACATTCTCTCCAGAATTTTGTTGTGGTACCACGCCATTCTGGCCGTGTGTTCAGTGTCCGCAGTTTTTGTGCCCAATTTGGCTGCTCAAATCAAGAGACAGTGCGCCGAGTGGTTCTGGACCACCGTGATGTACTTCATTGTATGTGTAAAAAAATGTCATTTGCAATTTCCTGAATTAAATTTACTAACACCAGGATTTTGAGCGTGTTAGGATTACCATCACCGGAGACCAGATCTTACCGGAGTCCGCACTAGTTATCTGCAACCACCAGTCTTTGGCCGATCATTTGTTCTTGGTTTATTTGGCCCGAACGTGCGGGACCATTCATCCGCAGCCGAATTTCTTTACGTGGTTTTCTCTCTGGCGTGTTCCCACTGTCAAAACGTTGTTCCATATGTTTAGGTGTGACGAGAACTGGGAGCTTCTGAGAAAATGGGCAGATGCAGTGTTTCAGAGAGTGAGGGAGTCCGACCAGCCCGAATGGGTGATTTTGTTCCCTGAAGTGAATATCTTTACGCCGGCAACATCGTACGTGCAGACCTTGCAGAGCGACCGTTACTATTTACCCAGATTGACCGAACTATTGTACCCCAGGTTCTCGGGATTGTTTAACGCGGTAACCTCGCTCAACATCAGCACAGAGCTAAAGTTTACGAAATTGTATGACATCACCATCAAATACGAGTCACATGTGTCGCTTGCCACAATTTTCCTGGGCAAGAGACCCGTCCATGTTCGTCTCCACGTGAAAGAGCGCTCATTGAATAGGTTTCCACAGAAAAGGGCCAAGATGGAAAAGTGGCTTGAGAAAGTATGGATCGAGAAGGAGAAGCAGCTTCACGCCATTCACTTCGACCTGCAACCTGTCGTTGAAACCTCCACACTGATCTTGGACTTGCCCTTGACATCCATCGCCAGCACTCAGTCCGTGACCGTAACTTAGTCATCTTGCATCAAATGAATGGGCAAGCTTTTAATAATGGAGTTCTGATTCTCGTCTCTCTCTATCCTGTAGAAGTTGTCTGTGTATGCATCGCCGTTGATGTGGCTCAAGAACTGCTCGTCGTGCGTGATGATGATGAGCTGGAAGTTCTTTTGCGACTTCCGCAAGTCGATGATGCTGTTCAATGCCATGGCTAAGGATTCAGCGTTTTCCACATCCAAGTTTGTAGTGGGCTCGTCGAGAGCGATCATCCCGCAATTTGTTCCGAAGCACTCAGCCAATGCTAATCTGATCAAAATCGAAGTGAGAACTTTCTGGCCAGCAGAACATCGCCCACGCATATCGAGCTCCGAACTCTTCTTGTACATCACCACCCGGTAGTTGTAAGAGCGACCCCGGCCCTGCGTGTTGACGTCACACTTGATCTCTATGCCGTCAATATCGGTCCCTCTGTATGTCTGGTTCCACAACTCTCGCAAGATTCGGTTGATCTCGTCCATCTTCATGCTGTGGTACTTCATGATGGCGTTATCCAAAGCCTGAGAGTACGTCTGCAAATCGTTTGACACCAACATGTTGGTCTGCAACTTGATCCACTCAGAGTGGTACTGCTTGTCGATGTCCTTGAAGTCGGTGGCCAAGTCGTTTTGCAACAGCAGGATGTGATCTTTGATCTGCTTGACCTCACCGACCTTACCCGAGTGCTGAGCATTTAGATCGCTGATTTGCTCACGCAACTTTCTTGAGTTGAGCTGGTACGCTTCTTTTTCTCTTTCGGCATTTTGTATGTCGAGCAGGCTGATCTTTTCTTGAATGCTGTCGAGCTCACCTTCGGTGTGGCGAAGTTCCACATTATCTTGAATGTTTCTCTGGACTTTTGTAGCGTCGTTGATTTCAGCTTCGATGACTTTAATTTCTTTTTCAATCTCAATTTTTGATTTCCTGAGCTGCTCAGCTAGTTCAGTGATGTCGCTCAACTCTTGCTTGATCATGTTCACTTGTGCCTTGTCATGTTCCTCATACTGCTTAATCGCACTTGACAACTCCTCGAGCTTGGAAAGCAACAGCGAGATTATGTTGAGTTTCTCTTGACTCAAGTTCTCCGCCTCATCACATGACTTCTGAAGGGATTCAAGCTTCTCAGATTCGAGTTCCTGCTCCGCAGCCAAATTTTGAAGGATCACTTCTATCTTCTCCTTCTTTTCGTTTAAAGACTTCGCGTGACTCTCCAAATCGACGATGGAGTTTTTCAAGCCGAGAGACTCATTGAGGGAGTTCTCCATATTGCTAATGAGGAGTTGCTTGTCTTTAACTTGCCCTTCCAATTTCGACAATTCTTTCTGTTGAGCGTTGATCTCCTCATTGGCATCTGAAATTGTTTGCCTTAGGCTTTTCACCTCGAAATTCTTCTGCTGTTGCTCCTTCTGCAAATCTGCCATGGATGAGCTGGTGAAGCCCAACTCCTCAAGTTCTTCATGCAAGATGAGAAGCTGGCCTTCCACCTCGGAGAGCTCAATCGAGACTCTATGCAAACTTTCAATTGGCTTTTTGAGTTCCAGGAGCTGTGCCAATTTCAGCTTGAAAACATCTAGCTCGGACTTGCGTGAACTTTGTTTTTCGCTAAGCTCTGAGATTTCGGCAGATCGGGTGTCGTGCTCTTGTTTTGAGTTCTCGGTCTCGGCCATCAACTTTCGATACTGCAACACGTCGAAATGGATCTCTTTCATATCTTGCAAATCCTTCATCGTGGCCTCGACATCCTCCGTCAATTTCTCTGCAGTAAATAACTTAACATTCTCTTGCAATTCTGCCTCGAACTTCGAAAGCTCGGCATCATCGAATCCACGATTACATAACGTGCAGCACTTGGTCTGTTTCGCAATGTCGATCGCCTTGAGCTTGTAGCTTTTGGTCACTTCGAAAGTGTTGAGGTTATACACTGCAGATTTGTGGTCTTCTTCCAATTCCTTGAGAAGATTTTCGTAATCGGAAATTTCCTGTTCCTCTAAGACCCGCAAAATTCTTGCCTTGTGCTCTTTGATCTTCCCTTCGGCCTGTTTTCTGAATTTTTCGAAACTCTCGCTCTTTGCCTTGAGTGAGCTCAATTTGGAATTGGCGTCTGCGTATACAAGCTGCAATTCTTCTTGATTCAGCGAAGTATCTTGCGTAAGCTTCTCCAATACCGACTCGCAGTTTTTCGGATCCAATTCTTTGCCTGTCAATTCAAAAAACCGTGTGTTGTGCGCAGCCACCAGTTTGTTCAAGATGTCCGATTTCAACGTTTTCAGTTCCTTGAGCAAGTCGATCTTGCTATGGACGTCAGACAGCTTGTTGCCCACGATGATCTTTCTCATGATCGAGTCCAAGTCAGATTCCAACAGAGATAGCTTCTGCTTGTTCAGTTCAGTTTCCTCCTGGAGTTGTTTCACGCTCGAGTTTTCCTTCTTCTTCCCAAGTTTACTTTTGAGAAGTTCCAATTGAGACTTTTCGAGCTCTAGCGAGTCTTCGTCAAGCGCAAGTTTGAGCAACTTGCTTTTGTTCTCTGCGATTTTTTTTTCGGTTGTCTCAATGTCGCCAGCACAATAAAGCGAGTGTTGCTGTTCCTTGGTGATCTTATCGCGGACCTCACTCACTTTCTGAGACGCCTCGGATACTTTCTGCTTATTCGAACTTACAAGCGATTCGTGTTCGGATCTCAGTGACGCGTGCAATTCCGTGAACTCTATTCCCAAGGCATCATCGCTGACAGAATCCAGAATGCCATACTTCTCCCGAATTTGCATGGAATAGTCTTCCAATTCTTTCATATTGGAGTTGTACGCTGTTGTCTTTGCTTCAAGCAGACCCTCCAACTTGGTCAACTCCTGCAACTTCACTTGAGTTTCGGCCAACCGATTATCCAAATCGCTCTTTTCGGCCTCTTTACCTTCCAAGATGACACTTTTGTTCTCTTGCACCTGTGCAAAATTAGCCAACTGGTGTGCCAACTGCTCGTCCGAGTCCTCCAAAATCGTGATCAGGTTTTTAAGACGCTCGTAGTTCTGCTCGGTATTTTGGAGCGTCATTTTAAGTCGCTCATACTCGCTCAAAGTTCTTTGGAACGACTGGTTCAGGTTGAACAAGTCCTCTGCTTTCTTCTCCAACTTTTCAATCTGCACAGTCAACTCCATGATCTCCAGCGTGTACTGCTCAACTTTGTATGTGCTGTCGTCCAACTTCTCCTTGATCTTTTGCGCTCGCACCTTGTCAACTTTGGCATGCTGCACGCTCTGCTCCGTCAACTTGATGTCCACGGCCATATCTTTCTTGATCGCCTTCAAGTTATCCAAAACTTTCGTGAACTTCAGTGCCTCGAAAATTTCATCGAATCGCTTCTTCAACACGCCCGCCTCACTCAACGGCCATAGACTGTCGTCCTGGTGGCAGAAGATCACGTAGTCCAATATGGCTTTGGAAGCCCCGAGGTATTGCGGGACGCGGACATCTAGCTCTGCATTTTTCGAGCTTATCGCCGTCTTGTGACCTCGGCTTATCACCGCCAACTGCCCTTCCAACGTTTTGAACGTGTTGGTCACGCCTGCACCGCGTGCTCCTCTTTTCCTCGTGAGCTGCATATTTCTGGTGACAGTCATCAGCTTCCCGTCGACGGAAATGTAGCCCAATTTGATTTCTGCATTGACAATTTGCCTATCTGCGATTGCTGGGTCATTAACAAACGCGCCACCTTTCGAGTTTGGAGGGAGATCTCCCGTTGTAGCGTATTTTAGACATTCTATGATGGTGGTTTTTCCACACCCATTTTGACCGCATATTAGAGTGAGGGGCGACCCAAATTGAATGGTTTCGTGATCTTTGGGCGAAAAAGATCTCACTCCCAGTATTGAAAGTTTATATAGGGAGGACATGGATGGGAATTGTGTGGGGTAGTGAAGTTGGAGTAGTTAGTACGTGTGTAGCATGTGCAGGTCCACGTAGAATGTGTACCTAGATTACTATAGAAACACGGATCCCGCCGTGTTGTGTATGTAGTCATCGCAGGCAATTGAAATTGTTAGCAAATTGTTAGCGTCTCCAATCAAAAGTTGGCGCCGTCGGGAGGGCCGAAGTTGACTGGGTCGTGGGGCACAATCCCCGCGTTGGTGTTCATAAGCTGGGCGTTCTGCGGAGGAGACATCTGCTGCATCGTGCGGTGCATCTGCATAGTGTCCTGCTGAGGACTTGTGTGGGCGCTTGAGGCAGCCGACAAGCCGGGCTCAGACAAGTCGCCAACGGGTGCAACGCGTCTGCCCTTGCCGCGACCACGAATGCCCTTGTTAGAATTCTTGTACAAGGTACGGAAGTAGTCCAAAAGCTCCTTCTGCTTGTCGCTCAAGTTTGCTAGCTCCTCGCCGCTGAGCTCAGCTAAAGTTTGAGTCAATCTGTTCAAAGTGGGCAAGTGAAACTTGTTCTGATGCGACTTCAAGTTTCCCAATTGCGTAAACGACTTGTCGCATCCGTCTAACTTGCACTCGAAAGGCTTTTCCTTGTTGTGTGTTAGCATGTGCGCTGCCAAGTTGCCCTTCCTGCTGAACGAGCGATTGCATATATCGCAGGTGAACGGCTTCTCGCCCGTATGAAGACGCATGTGTGTTCTCAAATTGCCGCCCTGAGTGAACCGCTTGAGACAAAACGTGCACTGGAAAGGCTTCAAGCCGATATGAGAGCGCACGTGTACGTCTAAGTGTGTAGACTGGTTGAACAGCTTCAAGCAATATGGACACTGCTGCGACTTGCCTTTCCGCTTTTTCTTCTTTTCAGGGCCCTCCACGCCTTCCGTTTCCTCCTCCTTGACTGGCTTTTCAACACCACCAACAAGGTCAACTGCCAGCGGAAGAACCCCATCCTTGTCATTCCCAGAGTTGGGCGAGGCCAAAATACTTCCGTCAGGTGCTTGCTTGATCGCTTCAGTGTTGCCCTTCTCACGTGCCTGAATCACAAGCATCAATTGGTCAATTTTTGTGGCACCTAGAAGTGGTCGTCCGTCCTCCGATTGTGCATATTGCTGAGCAGACACCAAATGTTTCTCTTCTGGTTGTGGCTCGAGGGGTTGTGCCAATTGCCGCGGGTTCGCCTGTGGCACTTGTTGGTACGAATAATTGCCCTTCTCGCTAGTGTTGATAAATTGACGGCTCGTGGGCAGGTACGAAGGTGGAAGCTGCTGCATCTGGTAATTTGTGCTCACTGGGCGACCGGCCAGAGTTGGCGGAATCATGTTGTGTGGAGGGTAGTTGGCATATTGGTCAGGTTTTCTCACTGGGCCTTGTGGTTGATGAGGCGGCATTCCTTCCTGGTACCCATACTGATACGCATCAGATTGAGGTGGAGGCACGTTTTGGTAGAAAGCAACAGGTTGTTTTTGAATGTATGCCGGATGATTTGGTGGCAGGAATTGCTGTGGCGGTATTGGTTGTTGATGATGCTGCTGCTGATGATGTTGTAGGGTATTGACGTTGTTGGGGTTCATCGTTTGCACGTGCATGCGCCCAGGGGATGTTTTTGGCGAGTGAGACTCGTCGTTGTACTTGTGAGACGACTTCAGCGATAAAGACGAGGTAGGAGAGAAGTGGTCGCCCTCCACCATGTTTCCTTTGTACTCCTGCGCATGTGGACCAGCCACAGAGTTCCGCAGTCTGTCGAAGATATCTTCTCTCAATTTTGTGCCAGACGAGCTCTTTCGTTGCTCCTGTTGAGTGTTTATGAGCTTGAGAATTGAATCACGCCGTTGCTCGTTGCTCATATTTGTGAAGTCGATGCTTCCCTGGTGCTGAAGATTGGCCAAGAAGGCATTCAAGTCACTGTTCGAAATCCCAGTAATCAGACCAGAGAGCTCGTTGTTCATCAGTTCCCAGAAAGCGTTTGAGGCATCAAACAGTCTCGATGAGCCCGACTTGCTTCCCCCGCCGACCAGACCTGGGCCGCTGAGAGAGAGCTTGTCCTGGTTCCAGCCAAGAATATTGCTCAAGCTGTCTTTGTTGAGACCTTCATCGTCCGGATAGAAATCTTGTGTAGTGGGAATCGAGCGCCGTGCGCGTGGTTCACCAGATGGTTTCCCCGCATCCTTACTTGACTGCCCGCTCACGGAGTTCCCATTCAGTCCTGGAATCTGAATAAGCGAGCTGAATATACTGTTCAGCCGCAGAGAGCCAGGAGCAGTATTGGACGCCGAGTTTATCTGCGCGATTGCCTCGCCATCAGAGAACTTGGACGCAACGGGTGGCGGCAAGAAGATCGAGTCTCCTCTGAGTCTGGTTGGTGGATCCATGGGAACATTGGCTGCAACAGAGTCACGATTGCCCATGTAGTAGCTCGGAAAAGCCGCGTTTCGCTGATTGGACGCTCCAGGCGCCTGCTGCAGTGTGACTGGAATGGTATTTAAGAGCTGGCTGATCAGATCCTGCCTTCCCGGATTAAACAAAAACAGCGTCAGATTCTGGCGGCTATGCTGGGTCTGAGGCCCCACGGGTGGCGAGTTCATGTAGTTGCCAACCTCAAGTCGCATGGAGGAATCCTTCTTGCCCAGCCCGGGTCTTGTGTTGGCCAACATGTTCGGCGCAGGTTGCGAGTCTGCAAGCAGATCGAATTTACGAGGCTGTGAGCTCGTGGGCACCTGCAGCTGCACCGAATCGGGCGGCTGAGGCATCTGGGATGCTGCTTGGGCGGCTCTGGCGTTAGTGGCCCGCAACGTGTCCCCCATTGGTGGCGTAGGCGCCGAAGGTCTCAAGGATCGGCTATCCACTATTTGAGTTGGTGAAGATCACCAGGAATTGAGTGCCTTTTCAATAAGAAATAAGCACTCTTCGCTGAATTTAAAATGATCTCAGATTGAGATGGGTGTGTCTATTTCGCTTTTCCTGAAAATCCGTTGAAATTGGCTCCAAGTTAGCGTATGGGCCGACCGATAATCTGATAGGTTACCTGACGGCGATAAGACGGAGTAAACCTGCGGAGATTAGCTCGCACGCAAGCTTTGTCAAGATTTGGTGGTAAACTTGAGAAATTGAAGAGTGGAATCTCTTTTGGTTTTGCTGAAATTGTTAATTAAAGTAATTTGAAGTACATGACGGGTGTTTGCTTTATCGCACTTTGTGGGTCAGAGTCACGTGACACTCTTGGAACCATGCCTTCGCCACGATGCAAGAAAGGCTACACTGAGAGGCCCAAATTTGAGCGGTAATTCCCGGGATGAGAGGCAAGGGTGTTTCGATTGACCAATCAAATGCTTCTATTTAATTTTTCTCGCATAACTCCGGACAATACAGTCCCCTTTGGGAATTAATTGATGGTGAGGATCTACGCACCCGTGACGCTTGTCAGATCGCACCCGTACACCACAGTTGCTTATCCACTTGTGCGGAAGATTTAAGCGAGATCGATTGTTTCTTTTCGAATTTACGCCGCATCATTGCTCGTTAGAGTTTATTTGCTCAGCAAGAGAAGTTTTTTCTGGAAGAAGACCTGCCAATCACTTATCACGTGACAGTGGATCTTTCTTGTCTATTGTTCTCCTTGTCCTCTTCAAACTTTACGACATTCTTTGTGGGGTTATGCAATTAGAAACTCATCTAGAAATTCACTCGGTCTTGCTGAACATCCCATCCAAACACTCCTGGAGCCCATCGCTCGTATGCAAATTATAATCCCGTAAGTATCTCAGTGGGCCGACCTCGTTGTTCTCATAGAGCCTGCTATGTAAATCGTCGAGAAATTTGCTTGTCATGCGGAGATAACTGCCCACTTGCGGCATGGCCAGGGCGAGATGGTCGAAATCAGTAACAAGAAGCGAGAGCATGATGTTTTTGATGACGTTGCTCTTTTCCACTGAGGACAATTCGTCCACCTTGGCGAGCTGGAGCTTGTCGTAGAATTGGCGAAACTCCTCGGGCAAGTTGTTCTTGTCAATGCTGGTGGACTTTTTGCAGTCGCAGCCAAAATTAATTTTTTGGTCCTGAATTTGTGACTTGGTGGTCTCAAGTGGTTTCTTATCTGTAGTCTCAACTTTTCTTTCGTTGAGCTCATCTCTATTGTCGTGAGTCTTGTTACTGTTTGTGTCGAACTCTCCTTTAGTTCCTTCTTGGTCTTTCACTCTCTGTGTCTGTTGCGAAACTTTCTGCTTTCTCAAAAATTGCAACTCATTCACGAGCTCCGCGTTGTCCTGCTTATACTGCTCGAGCTCCAATCTGAGCTGAGCGATTACCTGTTCGTGGGCGCGGTCGTTTTGGCCCATGTCAATCTCGTCCGCGGTCAAATCTGGCATCTCCACCTGTGGCAATTCGCCCAAGTCAGATACTTCCAGATCGTCGTCTTGACCTCCGTATGTCTGTAAGTTGTTTTGCAATTCCTTCTCCATCTCAACCTTGGATTCCTTCCTCGCATTTGTGCTTTTACTATTGGTCTCTCCAATTCTCAACCCTGAAGTGGGTCTGCACAAATCCTCATCCACAAATGTGCCCCTGCTGTCGAGATGGGACTCGCTAGATTGCGGTGGCGAGGTCAATGGTGACGAAGGTCTGTTGCTGCACACGCTGTGGCGGCGAATGTTGTCGAAAGTATCGTCGACTTTCAGATCAACATCCAGAAACGCCTCGTTGTCGGCACTTTCGTGGGCCGAGCGGGCCGAGTGCCGAGTGTTGCCCATTTGGGACATGTAGCGGTCGATGAAAGGCTGTAAAGCGCGGAACAATGCCGCTCCATCCATGGTGTCCAAGTCCTGCTTGTGCACTTGAGGAAACTCGTGATCTGCGGCCCAGAACATGTTCTTTTGCGCCAAACTGTCGTTACGGAGCAACGGAGTCAGCTGGTTGGACATCATGTGGTTTCCGAACTCGTGGCGAGCTTTCAAGTCGCTGCTCTGGACGTGTTTGTCATGCTGACGAGCTAGCTCCAAAAATGCCTGCAAGTCCGGCAACAGATGCACGGAAAGGTCGTCTGTGTTACTCAACTTGTCTGAGTGGTCCAGCGTTAAATGGGCAAAGGACTCCGAGAAGTCTGCCGACGAAGGCGTGGCCATTCTGGTTGAGCTGTGTAGTAAGAAGGTGTTTACAAAATATAGAGAGCTATATAGAGAGTGCACCCGTACCTCCGAGGGAACTGGGGAAGACCAGATGTGGGTATTTACTTTGAGTTGGAAGTTAAAAAAAAAAAAAAAAAATTAGCGTGTAGATGAGTGACGGCGAATGAATGGTTGGGAAACTTGTGTTCCTGTTTTTTTTTGCTTTTTTTAAGTTTCTGGTTCTGATGTGACGGCTCGATGGTGCTCATGCTCACCATACTAAAGTCAGTAGAGAGAGGACCATCTGCAAAAAACATCGCTGTCTAAAAATGGAAATTTTGATACAAGCGAAATAGACAGGTGAAAGTTTCATTGCATGTTCTCGGCAACTCTCGAAATTCTCCTTTCCCAATCTCTCTTGTCCCTGTCTCCACCTTCCACCTTCCCTCAGTACTACCAAGCCTCGTAAGTCCGTCTATTGTACAATGCTAAATGCTATCTATGGCTCCACCGTGCTGTAACCGCCAGCTTCCACTTTTTCCGTGAACGTCTCCTCCACATGTGTGCACAACTCCGATAAGTTATCCAAGCCCTGGTGGAAAGCTTCCATCGCTGTGATGTTGCCGTATGTCTGTATACGAATGTTCAACTTATTTTCAGATGGATGTGGAATGGAGTAGCCGCAGAACTCGACCTCGGGGTTCTTCATGATCATGTATCTCAAGGCGTTTCCCAAAGTGTGGTCTTCGTCAATGATCTGGAAGGATGCAGCTGTTCCGTCCTCGGAGGACCCAGGCAACAACGAGATCTTGTCTGCGTCGTATTCCTGCTCCTCCACCTCGTTTTCCATGGAGATATCTGCAATTGGCTCTGACATGTTTGGTTGATGAAGAGATGAGATAAATTTTCGTATGTAGTCAAGTGTGTATGTAGGATCCCATCATCTCAGGGACATAGAGGAGGGACAAAAGAAACACGGAGATGGGGTATGAAATTATGAGAGGTCGAAAAAATTCAGCTGAATTCAAGAAGCTTCGGAACTTCACATCTCAATATGAAGAATCACCCACAAGTCGAACAATATGTCCGTGATTGTTTCTGGTGTAATGTAATTGTGTGGAAAGTCACGTGCACGATACACTTTCGAACATATCTAACACAGACATGCCAATTATAGCGATAACTAATTTTTGAAATTCAAATTAAAGCATTTGACGACTCGCTTGCGAGCCGATTCCAAATTTTATGTCCTTTTATTTTTTTAGAAATTTCATTCTCGTCTCAATCGCTCCCTTGTGCTCATCGCACCTTGGTTTCTTTTTCCTCATCGCATATAAAAAGTGCGCACCCGCACCCATATTTTTTTTTATCCCATTTTTCTTTACAATGTCTGACTACAACGGCGGCTACAGCAACTACAACAGCGGTTACAACAACTACAATAACGGTGGCGGCCACGGAGGCTACGGCGGCGGCAACTCTGGTTTCAGAGGCGGCCGTGGCGGTAGATTCCAGGGCGGCAGAAGAGAGGTTGAGAGAGTCGAGTTGACTACCCCTGAGTGGGACTTGGACTCGTTGCCAAAGTTCGAGAAAAACTTCTACACGGAGCACCCCGAGGTCTCGGCGCGTTCCGATGATGATGTGCGTGCTTTCAGAAAGGAGAACGACATGACCATCGAGGGCCACGACATCCCTAAGCCGATTACCTCTTTCGACGAGGCTGGCTTCCCAGATTACGTGTTGAGCGAGGTCAAGCAGCAGGGTTTCCCTAAGCCAACTGCCATTCAGTGCCAGGGTTGGCCTATGGCTTTGAGCGGAAGAGACATGGTGGGTATTGCCGCCACTGGTTCCGGTAAGACTTTGTCGTACTGTTTGCCTGCCATTGTCCACATCAACGCTCAGCCTTTGTTGAAGCACGGCGACGGTCCAATCGTGTTGATTTTGGCGCCAACCAGAGAGTTGGCTGTGCAAATTCAGACCGAGTGCTCCAAATTCGGTGCCTCCTCCAGAATTAGAAACACGTGTGTCTACGGTGGTGCACCAAAGGGTCAGCAAATCAGAGACTTGGCTAGAGGCCTGGAGATCTGTATTGCTACCCCAGGTAGATTGATTGACATGTTGGAGACCGGCAAGACTAACTTGAGAAGAGTGACTTACTTGGTGTTGGACGAGGCCGACAGAATGTTGGATATGGGATTCGAGCCACAAATCAGAAAGATTGTGGACCAGATCAGACCAGACCGTCAAACCTTGATGTGGTCGGCCACGTGGCCAAAGGAGGTGAAGAACTTGACCAGGGACTACTTGGACGACCCTATCCAGGTCACCATTGGTTCTTTGGAGTTGTCTGCCTCGCACACCATCACGCAATTGGTCGAGGTTGTCACTGAGTACGAGAAGAGAGACAGATTGGTGAAGCACTTGGAGATTGCTACCGCAGACAAGGAGGCCAAGTGTTTGGTGTTTGCTTCCACCAAGAGAGCATGTGACGAGATCACTTCATACTTGAGAGAGGACGGCTGGCCTGCCTTGGCCATTCACGGAGACAAGGACCAGCACGAGAGAGACTGGGTCTTGAGAGAGTTCAGATCGGGCAAAGCTCCAATCATGGTGGCCACCGATGTGGCTGCCAGAGGTATTGGTATGTATTATCGGGATTTTTAACTACTAACCAGGATTTAGGGATGACTTGCGCCTGCTGGCCAGGCGAGAAACGAAAGGAGACTAGAAGGAAGGATTATGAAGAAAGCCACACTAATGAGCTCGAAAGAGACGATGACAAGAACGAAATATCGATGAAATCTGAATGGAGAAGACTGGAACATTTCCATTTGCTGCGCCACAAGAGAACTGGGTGATTCCAGTGAGACACTTGGCGCTAAGATTTTAACTCAATGTGCTTTCCGTAATCAATAGACATCGAACTCCTTTTCTTTCATGTAGTGTCATGCTAAATCTAGGTAAACTCCAGGAGTTATACTAACAAGTTCAGATGTCAAGGGTATCACTTACGTCATCAACTACGACATGCCAGGCAACATTGAGGATTACGTTCACAGAATCGGAAGAACTGGAAGAGCCGGTACCACCGGTACTGCTGTTTCTCTTTTCACCGACAACAACTCCAAGTTGGGAGGTGACTTGTGTAAGATCATGAGAGAGGCCAACCAGACCATTCCTCCGGAGTTGCAGAGATTCGACAGAAGATCTTTTGGTTCGCACATCAGATACGGAAGAGGCGGATACGGAAGAGGCCGTGGTGGCCGTGGCGGCCGTGGTGGTCGTGGCGGATACGGAGGTCGTCAAACTGGTTCGAACACGCAACCTTTGGGCAACCGTCGTTTCTAAGCGGGCATATTTATAGCTGATAATTTACATGATAGAAAAGAGAAAAGGGCACTGTAGAGAGTGAGTGAGAGTGGGAAGTCAATTGCTGAATTTGAATCCACGAGAAAATCACTGAAAATAGAAAAAAAGAATAAGACATTGGAGAATTTTGGGAAGGGGAAAGAAAAAAAAAATAACTCAGGTCGGTTTGGTGTTCTTCGCATGCTTGACTATTTTCCCATTTCTCATTTCTCATTTCGCACCAACTTTCCTTTGCAGCCAAAATACACTGACAAAAGCACATATCCTGACAATACCAAAGGCTCCCAAGCCTGCTACATCCGTCCCATTCCAGTAAATTTTCCGCTTCATTAAATCGTTTCTATCGTAATCTATAACCTAAACCTGCCCAAGACGCTCCTTCAACCCGGCGTTTTCTTTCTTCAAATACAAAATGTACTCGTACGCCTTTTCGAGCACCGTTGACTTATTCACCTTCATGTCCACACAAAAGTCCTTGTCGTCTGCGAACCACGGGATGATGGTCTGCAAACTAGCAATCTTCGTGTTGATGTTCACTCTGTATTTCTTCTCGACCTTGTTGTGTGCCTCCTTCTGGGTGTTTGTCAACTTTCTCCTGCAACTTCTCTTCCTCTCTGCACACGGATGAGGGTGGTATTTCAGTTCTTGTGGTTCAAGGCCAGCTTGTGATTCGTTGGAGTCTTTCAAGACATCCTGCGTATTGAATATCGTCTCTAACGCTCTGGGTGTCAAATCGTTGCTTTTCTGCATCATTTGCAACTTCGCGCTCACGCCGTCTAATAACTTGTGGTTGCCAAATTTGGTCACTTCGTCTGGCTCCTCTTCTTTGATTGGTGGCGTGCTGGAAACAGTAGATGATCTCAGCGACTCGCTGAAGAGACTGTCTTTCCTCTCCAAGAAGTCTGAAAACTCGTTGCTCATTGGATATTCTTCAAAGTGTGACATCTCAAAGTTGAGCGCATTGGTGAAACTGTTGGTGGTTGTCATTGGAGCCGACTTCGAGAGGAGCTCAGTGATCCACATGTCCTCAAGCGGTGAATCTCCGGGGGTATATACAGGCTGAGTGTTCATGATAAATATAAATGTTCTTTTTGGACTACTAAGAGCATCATGCTAAAGTTGCGGTTAGCGTGCTTTTATATTTTCGCAGATGCTCCAAATCGTACATTTAATCGTGCAGCGAGTTTTTCCGGTGTGTTACGAGCGCGCGCACTGGCGAGTGTAATCCGTGGTGCCACTTTGAGTGCGAGTCATTCGATTTCAAGCAGAGCAAGGGAAACACTGAAAAAGAAAACTCGAATTTTAAAAATATCGTCCCTTTTGAGTGAGACAATCAGCGCTTGTCAGGATCCCCTTGACTCGTTTGGAAATTCGCCCCGGGGTCTAGACCTTCAACGAAAAATTCTATGGAATTCTGAAAGTTCAAGTCTTTCCGACTCGCGCCTTTCTTGCTCTTGCAATCACCGAATATTGGGTAAACCCGGTATTAACGTCACCACGGGTCGGACGGCGTGCGACGGTAGCGTGATCGCCACTGGCTAAGCTAAAAATTGTCTGTTTGGTACTGCAGACAAGCGCAGAGCCCAAGGGGTTCGCAACGTGCCACATCGGACTTGAAAGTCCCAGCAAAGTTTATCCGAGAACCCTGCCTTTCGGCCAGTAAGAAATTTTGAAAGCAACAAGATCCAGAAAATTATCATTTATTTTTTCTTTTCAAAAATTCTAGCCCCTATTCCCCTCACGCTTCCCCTCACACCCCCATCACATATCTGCTCCAAGTGTAGAGGCGGCATTACACTTGTAGGTTTATTTTCTTTCGCCGCTAAATAATTCTCAAGTTGCCATTTCGAGCTCTCTACGTCATTGTCTCAAAGTGAGCGAACGAATCGTACAACGAACAGCACACAATTGTGGAAAATTATTTCTTTTCTGTTTAAATTGAGTTGTTCCGGCCAGGCGGCGCTTTCTCATTGACAACAAAAAATTTGTAGATCCAACATGAAGCAATATTTTCACATTTGTTGGCTCATGTGTATTATGAGGTGGAAACCCGAGAACGGCCATACCGACGATCGTTCCAGAAACATGCATGGAACGGTATTGTTCCGCATTCGGCAATTGACTCTTTGGATTTCTTCAATATAAAACAGGAGCAAGTTTCTGTGGAGAAACGGGGTACAAGGTGTGGGTGTGGCCGCCTTTGGGTACATTTGCAGATCTACGAGGAGGCACACGGAGTTGTGGTCTGCCACGATGTGGAGTGGGAGCTAAGAATAGTTGGTAAACAAGAGAAAAGTGGTGTTTTTTCTCTTTGGCTATTCTATGAGCAGAATCTAAACAAGAGCAAAATCTAAACAAGAATGGTAAATTCCATTCCACTGTGGAAGATATATGGACCTAACAATCATTTGCGAGTACAAGACTGGAACATACAGAACCTGACCACCACGCAAGTATCCAGATGCGATCAAAATTTGGAAATTCTTCAGATTCCAGCAGTATTATCTGTCACCAACTGTTTCCAAATCCTGTCAATGATACGTCATGGCCAGAAGTGATGACTTAGTGTAAGAACAGGCTCGTATTGGGGGTCCGCTTACATAATCGCACTTTCTGGGGTCCCCGCCCGCTACCAAATTTACGTGAATCGAAGACTAAGCCTCAAATTCACAAGCGGTCTGTCCAATCGAGTTTCCCCAAATGCCGACGGAGACGGCTGTAACATTCCAAAACACGGAGAAAAGTGACATGCTGGAACGGCTGCGCATAGCCACGTCAAAGCTGTCAATCTGCGCTTATGTAAGCGGAGTTGCGAATTGCCCGCCAGTAGATAACCATATATAAAAGCAGAAAAAGTTGTCAATCAAAAACTGAATTATACAAAGCGTTTAGCTCCTTCTCGACTCTTATTTATTCCAGCAATTTCCACAACATTCAATTCACAATATGATCTTCCAGGAAACAGATTTGGGCGTGGCTGCACTGGTGTTCCTCGCGGTGTATGCTATATACCTACCATTTATGACGTTTGTCGTTTTCAGAAAAGGCATCAAGACCATCTACGGATTTCTTTGGTTTTTCGTCTTGATTCGTTTCGCCTCGCAGTTGTGTGGCGTTGTGTATGCCAAGTTGGGCTCGGATCACTACCAGTGGCTCATTGCCTACTTGATTCTCGGTGCTGTTGGTTACTATGCTCTTATCCTTACGGCATTCCACACCACATGCAAGGGCCAGAAGTTTCAGTTCGGGTACTCGCCAATTGTTGAGGTCGTGCCTTTCAAGAGTTTGGAGGCAGTTCCTGTTGTTGGCAAGATCATCGGCAACAGATCGTGGGCTGCTCTATTCAAGTTGGTGCTTACTCCAGCCAATATCCTTGTGATAATTGGAGGTACGGATATCGCCGATGTTGTCGGGGAGTCTGCACTGGAACAGGCCAGCTCTATTCACGAGTCCAAAATTCTTCGTGGAGTTGGCCTGTCGATGTTTTTGGGCTTTATGGCTGTGGCAGTGGCGGTCAACTTGTATGTGTTTTGGGTGCAAAAAGTGCGCAACACATACACGAGAATGGCAGCGCTCGCGGCCCCATTTTTGCTTGTGCGTGGTATTTTTGGTGTTTTGTCCATCTATGTGACGGACATGAACTACTTCAGCGTCACCAATTTGAACGGCGGGTTCACCTGGCAGTCAGTGGTGTATGAGTACGTCTTGGGGTTGAGCATGGAGTTGTTTGGATCCATTTTCTTGGTGGCCACCTGGAAAGTGGAGATTCCGCCACCTTACGATGAAGAGAGAGGCTTCAACTATAAGAATGAGGAAACTAAGTAGGAGGAAGGCAAGAAATGTTTGGTTTTGACAGATGTCCAGTTTCTAATAGATAAGTGTATTTTGAAAATTGATAAAAAAGACTAAAATCGTAATTGTAATGGATAATCATAGAAAAAATCCGAGGGATTTGAAACTTTCAGTTTTTCATTTTTCTAATTACTATCTTCTCATTTTTTTCCAAGTTCTTATCTTGCCTCCTTTGCATTGCTTCGTGCTCTTGACACATTTCCTGTGTGGAGATATCTGGGGTATACCAACCTAAGCCCGGAAGTACCAAGCCGAATCGAA
This sequence comes from Sungouiella suratensis, assembly GCA_030566815.1. Taxonomy (NCBI): domain Eukaryota; kingdom Fungi; phylum Ascomycota; class Pichiomycetes; order Serinales; family Metschnikowiaceae; genus Sungouiella; species Sungouiella suratensis. Next base: position 1,018,194 of record JAKUAV010000002.1, on the reverse strand, counting down.
GAGAAAAATTCAGAGGAATTTCAAAATTTTGAAGAGCAAGAGAAATTTTCAAAGCGAAAAATTTCAACCAATTCAAATTCCACCTAAAACGACTCTATCTCCACAAAACACCCGTACCCCCAGCTTGCGGTCGGATATAAGCACTGCCGATGCGTAGTCACATATATTAAGTCCCAGCGTCAAAATATTCAAGTGAAAGAGATCTACAGATTTGCCCAATTCAGACATATTCATACAGCTATCCACATACCACTCCAAGCGGAAACACAATTCCGACTCAACCACCCAATTATCCCACAGCAATGTCCCGGAAGCGCTCGGCCTCAACTACCATTCAAGTACCGACCCAGATCCGGCGGGAAGCAGACGGCAAGGAAGTCCTGAAGACGGATCCACAATCTTACAAGCATTTCAAACTCATCCTGGTCACATTCAAAGAGGCTGCGCTCGATTCGCCGTCGTTTCGTGCATCAGTCAACCACTTGGATCTGCAACTTCTAAACACAGAGAAATGGCTTCTTGCGTTGACCGCGTCGCTTGCCAAAGTGCCCCAGGAGGTCAAGGAGCTCCGTGGGTTTCTCAATTCGTTCTTGGAATTCCTTGTGCCGCTGTTTTTGCAGGACGGCCTCTTGGACCAGGAGTACACTGTGCTGACCCTCAACAACACGAAAGAGGGCCTTCAAATGCTCTGGAACTTGGCATTGACGATCATTGAGGTGAACATGCCGCACATTGAAGCGATCAAGGATGAGTTGGTGAAGAAAATCGCGGCGTATAAGCTGTTGAGGCGACAGTTCGAGGCTGCTCAAGAGAAATATGACCAATTCTTGTCTATGTTTATGGGACTATCGAAACTGAAGGAAGCAGCTTTGGTGATGGAAGACTCGCTCCAAGTGTACAATGTCAGAAAGGAGTATATCTCGTTGTGTCTCGATTTGAGCATGGAGCTCTCAGAATTGAGCAACTTGATAAACGACAGAATCACACTACTGAACTTCTCGCTCTGGAACGAGCGGGTGGAGATGTTGTGCAACTTTCCCGAGGTCACTGCCATGTTCAGCGATTTCTGGACGAAAACAAAGAGAATCAGGTGCTGGAGCGAAAACTACAGGAAGGCCATGCAGAGTCTTAGCGGGGACTTGGTTTTGGCAAAGTTGCACATCGAGGACCGCACTATCTCGCAGTTTGCGCCGTCAACGGTGCTCAATGACTACAGACCGCAGCTCATCAACGCCCGGAGCCTCAATGACGTCAACGAAACCTCTGCTGAGATTCAAGGATACGTTTTCATGAAGACATGGATCGAGAGGCCCAACAAGCCAATTTGGGTGAAGCGGTGGGCGTTCATACAAGGAGGCGTGTTTGGTTTACTCGTGCTCAACCCGTCCAAGACGTCTGTTCAGGAAACAGACAAGATTGGGGTGATGCTATGCAGTGCCAAGTATTCTCCCAACGAGGACCGGAGACTCTGCTTTGAGGTGAAGACAATCGACATCACGCTCACCTTGCAGGTCGAGACGCTTGCTGAGCTCAAGCTGTGGCTCAAGGTGTTTGAAAATGCCCGCAACAGGATCGTGAACCCCGAAGACCCCATGCACGACTTGCTCACCATCGCCAGCGGCCGGTACCCTCCTTTGGTGACCGAGTTCCTGTCCCCACTCAACACCGTGACCGACCGTGAGTTGACCAGTCCACGGATCATCAACAGCGCTGGCCAGATCATCACATCCAGCAGGCTTTCTGCCCACTTGGAGAAAAACGAAAAGATGTTCCAGCAGTACATCAACGACCAGGTCGCATACATTGACATTCCCTTTATTACCGACACCAGCCGGTCGCTGTTGATTGCGTACAGTCTCACGGGGTCCACAGCAGTGCCCACAGCGCTCAGTGCCAATATCTGGGGGTCGCTCAACTGGGGCGTCTACTACATGAACGACGAGGACTCGTACGACATGGTGGAGGGCGGGGACATCCCTGACGAGGAGTTCCCGAAACAGATCGGCAACGGGATTATGGTTCCGAAGAATTACCCGGACTCGTGGCTCGCCAGGAACATCCAGTTGCGTGCACTCTTCGAGTCGGCAGTGGGACCCCAGGAGTGCTGCTTGGTCTCCTTTAACTGTTTGCTCGCGCCGAACGCGCAGCAGGAGCTCAGGGGAACGACATTCTTCACGCAGAAAAACATTTACTCGTATATTCACTCGCTCGGGTTCGTATCCTTGAGCAAAGCATCCATCACTCACTTCGTGGAAGCTCAGTGTACAAAGAAGAAGAACTACGACTTGTTGAAGGTGTTCAATGTCCAAGGATCATTAAGAGCAAAAATATTCTTGGAGGATGGTGCTCAAATCGCCAAAAAATTGAATTTGCTATTCAACAATGCGGCCAGCGATAAGCCTGTGGGAGTTTCTGAGCTCATCACGAGATTGCAGGAAGTGGACGCGGAGTTTGAGGCTGCAAAAGCGAAAAAAGCCAAGAAATTGGAGGACGACGCTCACGCAATGGCTGCAAATGTCAGCTCTTTTAATCACGTCGTACCCACCGAGGCGAAAACGGACAAAAGATTCCAGGTTGACTTTTCCGAGGAAATGACTTTGGTTGGCGAATACTCGGTCAAGTTGCCTCCCAAGGCGTTGTTCCATGTCTTGTTTGGCTCGCATTCCACTCTAATTGAAGAGTCCTATCCTGTCATTACGGTGAAAGTCAGTGACAGAGGAAACTGGCAGAAGAAAGCTGGAACGACCAATTCCTTGTTCCGGGAGTTGATCAGTGAGTTCCACTATTTTGGCAAGAAGAACGGGAAAATTTGTGTAAGGCAAGACCTCGACAATATGTGTGACAACGAATACTACTGCTGCAAGATCACACGGTCAAACTTCAAATTGAAATACGGGCCGGAATTTGTATTCGAGGCACGTCTTGTGCTTGTTGGTATTGAGGGAGGCATGACCAAGTTCAAGTACTATGGCCGAGTCACCACCGAAAACAACTCTGGCTTTGCCTGGTTGCTCAAACAAATGGGCCGGTCGTACACGCAGTCCTTCTTTGGCAATCTCTGCCGCAAAATTGATGAGGCGGTCGCTGCCATTGGCCACAACGGGAAAATCGTAAAGGCGATCTACCTCTATGGGAAAGTCGAGGTTGCAGACTCTGCGCCTGAACTTCCTAAGGTCCAGCCCTCGATCATTGGGCCAGGCACCATTCTCCGCTTATTTTACATGGGCACAATCACGTCTGCAGCGAGAAGATTTTTTGCTTCTGTTTACTTCATTTTGAGTGTAATGAAGATCGTGCTCAGCAGCTTATCCACCCAGCGAATCCTTGTCGCAATTATTGCCTTTTTGAGCATGATGAACGTTTTCCTTGGCGCCAAATCCACACAATACTACTGGAACTCACGAGAGGCCAGCACGCTTGCACGTGAGGTGATCAGCTTCGAGCCAATGATGATGGAGAGAGCCATCTACATCAAGGATATACAGGATCTCATAAAAAGAGACAGGTCAATTGCTTCAAACTCAACATGCTTCAAGACGTTCCAAAATCTGTCGTTTGTGTTGAACTTCGATCAGCCTGCTTCGTGGAGCAACGCCTACCAGGACGACTTGACCAGAAATGTCGCCATGAAATTGCGGAAATCACTCCAGGACATCGGTATCCGCCGAAATGAGTTGCTCGTGAACTTGCGCATGCTCAACGCCTTAGAAGAGGAGATTGCACGTGGCGAGTGGAAAAATTGGTTGGTCAACGAGCTCGAGAGATGCGACCACCTCAAGCACCTGCCCATAGTGGAAGAGCCATCTATCCACGATGCAGAGTTTGAAGCGGGGCTTGAGTTGCTCGAGCGGTTCTGTGCGAGCTGCTCTGACGAGATGAACATCATTCTCGCCAACGCTCAGTTATAGACAATGAATGACATGATTGAGAATAAAGGAAAGTGACAACTTCAATGTGCAACTCTGTGTCTTCTGAAAATTCGCTTCCACGAGTGATGCAGTTTCGTCTTCTGCCCCAAATCCATCTCCTCCACGTCCGTAGACGAGCTGTTCAGCTCTGTGCGTGTAGGTCTAGACCTTCTGGTCTCCAAAGAGGCCACTGACAGTTTCCGCCTGGAAGCCTTCTTGAAAATACGCACCATCAGCTCTGCATACGTCACGGCCGGCGGCAACTCGGCATCTGACGAAACCTCAAGGCTTTTCATCAAGAGCTGCTCGGGGCTCATCCTGATTGGCGCACCCGCCAAGCTTGTGCACACCGCAAGTTGGAACGTGGGGAATCTGGCTGCCACCTCGGCCAAACTCGGCAGGGGCTTGCTCAAATCACGGGCCAGATGCACGCAGTACAGCCTGCCCATGTGGAGTAGCTTCAAGTTGTTGATCGCCAAAACGGTCAGATCGGTATTCTCCAGGAAAAGATAGATAAGCAAATGCATCATTGTGATTTTGGCGGGAGAAATGGTTTGCTCGACGAAACTACTGATCTCGTCATAGGTAACGGTTTTCCTGTCGATTAGATTGGGGAGAATGATGGTGACTGCTTGTTGTGGGCTCGATCTCGAAATTTGCGAGTCCAGCTGGGAGGATGTGTATGTGTTGCAGGAGGAGCAAGGCAGTAGCAGCTGCCAGATGTCCTCGACTTCGAGACTTTCCAAATCCAGCATGGTCAGTGAAAATCAGCGGGAAGTAAACAGGGAGAAAAATTTAACAGGAGATTTAGACCGATTTTTAAAGCTCGGAAAGACTAGGACGCATTGGGGGAGCCGCCCTGCAGTACGTAGTCTTTTTTGCGAGTGGCTATGTGCAGTGCCCGCCCTCATTCCCCACCACTCTCTCCACATAATATTGCGGGGCGCCTGTAACAAACCATTCACGGAACACCCGTACACCACCACAGTGGCTCTTGACATACCCCTAAACAACTTCTGAAAACCCGCTGGGCATATGCGGAATCCCGACCGGGCAGCTGTCTAAACCTGATAACGCATTCAGGGGCAGACGGGTGAGTTTCGCCAGAAAAAAAAAAACTCACGATTTTCCCGCAAGTTGCGACCTCGTGATCTGGCCCTTGGCGCCGTGACCCACATTAGATCACTTAAGCCCCAAGTATACGCTTTAGCCACCCGGGAATCTGGGGGAAAATCCTAGGAACGGTAACTGACATTTCTTTTGGAAATATTCGGGCGACTTTGAATTTAGCCGCCGTTCCTAATCTTTTTTGACATTCGAAAACTTTCCCTTCCCTTCGCATATTTCCCCTATCCAGTTGCACCCACATGGTCCGACTCGCATCGCCATATCCTCACAACGCCATGTTCGTCAATGGAATCTTCAAATTTCCAATTTTAGAAATTGGTAGTATCGCTGTAGGAAATCCCAGTCGTCTATGAAAATTGCATTTTGTCCCTGTGTCATGACATCTGCCAATTTCCTATTTCGTGTTGCGTAATCGTCATCTGTGGGCTCAGAAGCTATGTGGTCCAAGTGCTCGATAATGACCAAATCAAATTGCTGAGCGAGCAAAGCGAGGAGTGCATCTAGTGAGTTGACTCTCTCGTAATGGAAATTTTTGAGTTTCTCTGGATCATTGGTCCAGGCCTGTCTACTTTCACTTATGGCTTTCCTGAGAGGTCCGGGTGTGCTGTTGTTCACGTATAAAATAGTTTGGGCTTGTTCCCTGCATGCAACCTCTTCAAAGACTCTGTGTATGCAGGTCATGATACCTTCCCTAGCAGACAAGTGGTACATTCTCAGATCCTTACCTCTGGCGTTCAGTGCAGTAGTGTTCTGGTGATTGACAGGAAATGGAGGATAGCGCGTTGCGATGTGGTTTTCTGGTGTACGGGTCTTTAGTTGAACTCTCTGAATCACGTGATCAGTCACGTGCACTTCTCGCTCATCTCTCCATCTTCACACTACCAACTCCCTTATACATCTAACATGTCTGACAGAAGACGTATTCTCGGCCCGAACGATGCCAAAATCCCCAGACTAGGGAAACTGTCCGGCAGAGAAGCCGAGAAGAAGCAACTTCCAGCCAATGACGGCGTGAGAAAGTTCTTCATCAAGACCGGACTCACAAGCAACGCCAACGGACTGGCCTTCTTGGAAGTGGGCGAGTCTGTGGTCGAGGTGAGCGTCTTTGGGCCCAGGCCAATCAAGGGCTCGTTTATAGACAGGGCGAGTTTCTCCGTGGAGACGAAATTCCTCCCGTACATCACGCAGCCCAATGAAATTCTCTACAATGGGGAAAAAGCACAGACGATGGGCCGGTCGGGCCTCACGGCTATCGAGCAGAAAATCAGCTCGCACATCGAGACGGCGTTCTTGCCTGCGATCATATTGGAGAAATACCCAAAGTCCACCATCGACGTCTTCGTCAATGTCTTGTCCTTCAACTCCAACACAACCTCTCTACTCAACCTAATAACGTGGTGTGTCAACTGCACACTGTTGGCGATGGTGGACTCTGGGATAGAACTACGTGACTTGGTCACCAGCGGGTACGCGTCGGTGACAGGAAATGTCGCAAGGTTGGACTCGCCGGTGTGTGACGACACAAATGTCGAATGTACTGCCAGTTTCTTGACTATGAAGAACAACGAGATGACATCGTTGTGGGTGGACGGCTCGGACGCCACAGAGGTCACCGAGGACTTGTTGGTGAAGCTGACGTCGGCATGCAGCGAGATGTCGCAGCTCGTGCGCGAGAATATCAACGGGTACTTGCTCCAATTGGCCCAGGACTAGGTGTATAATATGAATCGAACGGCATGATGAAGAAAACCGGCATGAAGAAGAAAACCGGCTTGATGAGGGAAAACAGCAGGCGAAGCCTGTTTATGTCTTTCCTGAGCTTACTGTAACTTCTTGACTTGCAAGTCATCTTCCTCAACCAATTCGTGGAGCGCGTTGTGAATATGGATCAATTTCTGCGCCAAAGACAAAATGGTGAATGTGTTGCCGGACTCGTTATCGTTGTAGATCAAAAATCTCTTGTTGACGTTGATCCCCGTAGATTTGGATATGAGTTTGGCCACCCTCGTGTAAGTTTGCACCACATTGTCAGACTTTGAGATCCCAGTGAAGATCGGTGTCTGGTTGTCTGGAATTCCGTCCACGACATGGTCAAAGATATCTCTCCTCAAGTCGTCAGCAAGCTCAGAAGCACCAGCCACATCTGCAGGGATGTCAATTGCATGGTACTTGATCTCGAAGGGCTCAGAAATGAATGTAACGTCGTGTTTTCCATCGAGGTGATACCTGAATTCAAAAAGTCCCTCCTCCCAAAACAATTTCTCCTTCGAGAATCTAATTGTGCCGCTTTCCTCGGGCCCTGTCCAGTCCCAGCGGTTATTGGACGAGATCAATGTTCTGTACCGGGAATAGGACGTGTGGCTGATCTTATACAAGCCAACCCAGTCCCTGGCAGAGTGTTCCGCAGGAGCAGAGAAAGTCACGTCGAGCTCATCACCCACAAATGCAAAAGGAATGGGCTCCTCGCCCTTTTGCAAGCCGGAAATGTCCAAGTGGTAGTCGCAATTGGCGAAATACTTGTTCTGTGACAACTCAGCCAAGGTTTCCTTCGAGACGCCATTCCCAACAGAGAAGTTGTTGCTGGCACGCAATTCCTTGACAAACGAGTCGAACGAGTCCATGAACATCGAGTTGGTGCGCTTCTTTTTTGGCAGCTCCGGGTTGTTGAGTCTTTTCTGTATGGAGCCAGGCAACAAGTGCTTTTTGACAGTCTTCGTCACTCCACTATCTTGCAAGACCTCCTGCTCGCCGTAGATCTTGATCATGTGATTCTTTTCGATGAAATTGATCCTGAAGAAGTTGTTTAACACCCAAAGCAAGCAGATGACCATGTTGTCGAAAGTAGGCAACATCAAGGTGACGCCCATGACTCCACAAACGCCAAATACCTGTTCGGGGTTGTTCAAGTAACGGTACACTCCAGCTTTTGTCAAATGGGTTCTCTGGGGCATGAAGGAGGATTTGGGGATGAAAAAGTCGCCGTAGAACCAGCCGAAGTAGCCAATCAGATCAATAATGGATGCGTTGATCCAAACTTGCGTCAACACAAGAATGACACCCAAAAATAAACGCAAGTAGAGGTAGTTCACAACAATCAAGTCCTGATACTCCATCCACGTCAAAAGCTTGAAAGCGTTCATGCCAACAAATGCGGCGTAGGTCAAATTGATCACAGAGTTGTACAACACAGCGAAATTGTTCAATGCCTTCTCAACTGGCATGTTATTGGCAAGATACCACTTGGTGAATGTCTTGAAGTTGCTCTGCAAGATCAAAACTGCGTTGATGGACAAGCACTCCAAGGATTTGATGGAGACAGTCAAGTAGAACAAAATCTTCCCCATAGAACCGACATTTGAGCTCGAAAAAGAAGCGAAAACTGGGATCACAACAGAATAAGTGAGGCAGTTGACCACGTTCATGACATCACTGGCTCTTAATACGTTGAAGTTGATGAACCCAACCAATGGTTTAGCGTTCTCGAAGTTTGACAAGTCCTTCAATTTGAAAAGCTCAGAGAGACTCGATTCGTTCAGCGAAGGTCCGTAGATCTTGTCAATATGAGGATTCTCGATGAAATGCAAGAACACCATCTGCAAAAAGTGGCCGAAAATGGCAACCACCAACACGGTGTAGGATTTGGCAATCAACGCAAATCCGTAGTAGCCAATGTACCCAACAGAGTACATGGGGTGAGGGAACATCTCGAAAACACCGTCAAAAATCAAATCCTCGTTGTTGATTTGTCTGAAGAAGAAATCGCCCCAGTACCACGCATAATCCTTGATGGTGTTGTGCGCATTCACTTTCACCCAGAAGTTGAAGACGATGAACACTGCGCCCGTGACCAATCTCAAAGCGGTGAGCCACGTTGGCTGGCCGTGTAAGAACTGGTTTCCGTCGTCAATAGCACACGCCACAAACACGCACACAAAAGTGGTGAAGTCTTGCATCAAAATCAAGTCCACAACCTTTCTGAAGATCAACCACGTGTTGAAGTCCACAGGGTGCTCGTGAATGTTGTAGTCTGCGCCCATTTGCAGCTTCACTTCGGTCTGGGCGAAGTTTGCCAAGAACGTCTGTGGGTTTCTCGAGAACAAGTTCAATTTCTTGCTGCACTCCACCAAGCGGAATCTGTTTGACTGCTGGTTCAACAAAAAGCCGATTCCGAAATTGTAGCAGAGACGCCAGAACACGTACATTGCCACGAAAATGTGGATTCTTGTCTGGTTATTGTCCACCACATAAAACACCAACGAATTGGCAATAAGGAGTATGATAATGACCGTTTCGCAAATAGATTTCCGTACTGTGGGATCGAAAAGCGTTTTCACCATATCGTGGGTTTCCGGCACCTTGAAGGTTTCACCGTTGAAGGTGACGCCTTTCCTTTGTTCAGCCATGATTTCTGAATGTTCCAGTGAAAAGATTCAGAATAGTCTTGCCCCGGATTTGATGGCAAAATGCGGGTCTAGAGGATGTTAGAATATGCAAAGTGTCAATTGCTTCTGTTGAACAATTGAAGAAAAGAAAAAAGTGAAACACAGTTGGAAATTTTTCAGCCTTTATATGTAGATTGCACACTATGCACCGGCATCAGTTTTGGGTCAGATCTGGGGAATTTGGCTATGGTGAACTCAGGCGCATGTGATTTTTGCCCTCGCGATTCTGCAGGATTATCTTTAGCGTGCAGCTTTACGCCGAACAAGGTGCTGCAAGATTGGGGGGAAGGGGAGAGGTCCAAACGCCGGAAAAGTATAAATACCAGGGAGAATCCGGGAATTTTGTTGGCCGTTTCAAATAAGTGCGGATCGCCCGTATTTATACTTTTCCGCTGTCCGCCGGTGCCATTGATAAGCGCTTTATGTCCGCCTGCGTCCTATGCACTCTGTGTGGGACCGGACCCAACGCGCCAGATCAGTCAGAGATCTGAATTCCAGGCGTGAGTGCTGAGCTCAATTGAATTCAGCAGAATAGTGTATTTAGGGAGTCTTCATCATCCGCAATTGGTCGGGTGGCAAAATTCCCCCTTCAGACTTCCTACCAGAGTTTGTCACGTGCGTCGTCACGTGCGCCACAAGGTATCAACACCTGTCTCAACTAAGCACACCCACTTAAACCGCCATGGCTACAGTTGCACAACTCCAGTCTGACTTGGCGGTATTGAGCCACGACGTGAAGCGGAAAAACCACGATGTCAAGTTGGCCATAGATAACGCCACCGCGGAGATCCGTAAGGTCTCGCCGGCGACGAAAGTGGCGGACCACTCACATCTCCAAGTGGCGCTCTACCTGCCGTTTATCACCGCCATTCCGAGCGGAAACCCCAAATTGGTCAATCATGCGCTTCTGGTTTTGCTGCGGCTTGCCACTCTGACGTCATTGAACCCAGACCAGCTGCTGTTGGTGATCGACAGCTTGCACAGCCTAGACTTGTTAGCGCAGGCCCTTGAAACGCAATTGAAGATCCTACAAACGTCGCCGCCGCTAACGCAGAATTACAACTTGGACAGAGACCATTTCTTGCGCCTTGCAGCGATTTGTTCGGTGCTCGCATCCAGCAGTAATGTCGTTGTGGCCAACACGGCGTCTGCCACTTTGCAGCAGGTGTTTAGCTCGCTTTTCGAGAAGCTCCGAATTCGAAACTCTTCGGGAAAGAAAGATTTTACCGTGAGCGTGAGTGGCGAGCCCGGAAACGAGAAAGTTGCTACGTTTGAGGTGGATGAGTTGGAACTAGAATGTTTCTACATCTTTCTGGACTTAAGTGCAATTGTTGAGGGATCGAGTTTAGAGTTCTTCGACGCGTCGGAGATAAAGTTACGCCCGCAGGCTGCGCTCGAGGTGCTTGAGAGTATAGTATCTCAAAACGGAGACGTCTTCAAGACACATGCCGAGTTGACCGCTTTGCTACAGGGAAAGACCGTTCCTGCGCTTTTGAAAGTGCTCAGCTCTGCCAACGTGAACTTCTCGCTAGCTGTGAGAACGCTAAGGATTCTTCACGTGCTCATTGCGTCACACATGAAAACACTTGTGGTTGAATCTGAGATCTTTGTGTCGTACGCCAACCACGTTCTCCACAACTCAAGTAACGGCTCTGACGACTCTGGCTCGCTTCACTGGGAGCAGGTTCTTGTCTTGGAACTTTTCAAAGGTCTCTTCTCCAAATTTGACACTGTGAGACAAATCTACGATTTGTATGATGGCACTCACGGGAAGAAAGACGTGTTGCACGAGATCCTCTCGTCAGTCAACAGCTATTTGCAGTACAACTTTGAGCAATTCTTTCGCAATGACACTATTCAAATGCCCAACGAGAGATCTATAGCGAACCAGCTCTCGCAGCTGTCCTCTACATTGAAGGTGGCAGTGTTGGACCATCTAGATAAGGTCGAACCGCCAGCCAGCATTCCAACGCTTTACACCGCCAACCTCATATTCAAGATCCTCATCAGTTTCGCAGAGGGTGTGTCTGAGTTTGTTACTAACTTGTCGGTGAATGCCAATTCCGAGTCATTGGAGGCGGACGTCGAGTTTGTCACTTCAATGAATGAAGAAATCTTCCCAGAGCTCTTCCAGCTTTTCAAAAAGTACATATACTGCTCCATGGACTCCGAGTACTTCCACACCTGTGTCAGAGCGTTGCAGAAGTACACCCATGCCATCGGTCTTTTAGGCCTCTCGTCATTGAGAGACGGTCTTCTCTTGACCCTTTCCGAGTGTTGTGTCAAAATCGCAGCACCAGACGAAGTCAAGAAAAATGGAGCCGCCCAGCTTTTGTCATTTGGCGAATCTATTGTGGAATCCTTGAGTTCAACGATTCAGTCGCCCACAACGAAATCGCCATCTATCAACCAGACCTCCCAATTGAGTGATCATTCCAGTACCATCAGGCCAGTTAATGATGATACCGCGAGTGCCTTGAGGTCGTTCAACTCAAGGCAGGTTGTTTGCTTGAGAGCATTATCAAATTTGGCGATCTCGCTCGGCTCGACGTTGCAAAGCTCGTGGAAAATTATCTGGATCACATTTCAATGGGTCGAATACTTCATGAGGGGTCCGGATCAATTTAGCTCGTACCCTAACCCAAAGGACATCAAAAAATATGGCGAACCAAAGTTGACCAGCCAGGACCTCAACACAATGGAAGTGGCCAGGGCAAGATTTCTTGAGAGTATCCATGAGTACCAGCAATCTTCATTTCATGAGCTCGTTGTGGTGTTGACGGAATTGTATGACGGCACAAATCTCACATCGGACAAAGTCCTGTCTTTGGCCATTTGTCCTTTCAACAAAACTTACTTCGTTGATCAGCTTGTTCAAATGGCCGGGATCAATCCACAAAAATTTCTCTTTAGTCATGATGAGACTTGGAACCACCTTACTGAGTACTTCATTGGCTTGGGCACTAAAAGATCCCTCTCCTATGGGATCAGAATCTTTGTGATCAAGAGATTCACAGATGTGATTGTGAATGCGACCAGTCTGGGTTTCGAAATTAACGATGCCCGAACGGACCAGATACTCGCTGAAAAATCATTGAGAGCTCTTCTCGGATTCCTCACGAAGTTAATCTCCTTGGGAAGGCCCCAGGAGCACTTGGTCTTGAACTGCGAAACGGAGCTTCGCTTAGCGATTTTGACAACAGTCCATGGACTTATCGACAGCTATGTCGAGAAGTACCAGAAATCGTGGGATTTGGTGTTTGAGATTCTCAACACGGCATTTATCGAGACCGAGGAGAAGTACACGGAGGCAAACATCAACGAGAAAATCTCATCCTTGATCTCAACCTCTTTTGGTACCTTGAAGTTGATCTTGGACGAGTTCTTGACGTCGTTGCCTCCATCTCAGCTCAAGGCGCTCATTGACACGCTTATGAGCTTTTGCTCTCAAAAGTACGATCTCAACATCTCATTCAGCTCTGTGAGCTTCTTTTGGCTTGTGAGTGACTGTATTAATACGAGCGAGAAAGGCTTCAAGGAGGGTACTGTTTCCCATGCTCTTGAAAACGTCTCTGACTTGACCAGGTTGCAGGATTATCTCGCAAACTCAAGTGACCCTGCCACGATCAATCAGGCGCTCAACATCTATCTTCTCGCTCAGTTGTCCAGTCTTGCTTCCGATGGGAGGGCTAGAGTTCGTGAAGGCGCCCTTCAAACTCTCTTCCAGATCATAGACGTGCAGGGCAAGACTCTCCCATCGTCGAAGATGACTTATACCATCGTGTTGCCACAGCTTCTCGATGTAGCTCCATTGCATGGAGTGCAAGATGTCAACAGTCGAAAAGACGCCATTGAAAGCTTGAACTTGATTTTGTCTGGTCTCGTGTCTGTGTATACCAAGTACTTGATGGAATTCAGCGGGCATAATGACGAGCTCACTTTTGATTACTGGAGCACTTTGTTCACGTACCTCGAGAGCTTGTTCAAATTGAATTGGAAGGATTTGAATATGAAGATTTTCCAGTCCTACAAAGATCTCATCCAATCTTTAGCGCAAAAACAAGTGCCAGAAAAGCTTGTTCTGTTCTTCTTTGAGTTCTGGATCAATGTGTCCATCGACTACGACTTTGTGAACCCGGAGTATCAGGATGCTCTTGCTGTGTACAATGCCTCGTTCAAGCCATTATACAAGATTGTGGAGCCAAAACTTGACATTGACAGCGCCACCAGGGTTTTGAACAACTTGAATAAGTGCGCTAGGTATCCAGTGTTGAAGTCTGGCCTGAACGATACTAGCAGACCGACGGAGCTCCAGAGGAGCGTTCTCGAGAACCTTCTGTTGATCTCTAAAAAGGGCGAACACGAAAGTATTTTGTCAAGCGTCATCCAGCAGTTAGCTATGATTTCATCATACCCCTTTGAGACGAGAAGCAGAATCGAGGCGAAATTGAAGAACATCGAGGGCAAACTCAAGATCCCCTCATTCGTTGCGGTCAGCGAGTTGGCACTTGAGATGCTAAGTCAAAAATTGCTTGAAGTCAGCAGTACCAACGTTTTGTTAGCAGACAAAGGGTTTAGTCGATTGGTGAGGTCTTTGCTTTATCTGGTGCATTATAAAGCACAAGGCATCGTTTCGCTGGAGAAAGATCCACTTTGGGTGAGGTGTAATGACATTATCGTATACCTTATCAAAAGGCTCGTGGCAGACCATCCAGATGGTTCGGGTCTTGATGAGGAGATCTGGCATCTAATCGTGGACTGCATCACCATTTGTTTCGAACAGCTGGCAGAGACTGAGGCCAGGTACAATGTGAAGCAATATGAGCAGTTGACTGCCACTGTGCTTCCTTTGTTGCTCTCGGCTGACGTGGGAACCGACCAGCTTGTAGAATCCTTGGTGTTCAATGTCTACAAGCAATCGTTCCTTTACGATTTGAACGACATCGAGAAGGAGCTTGTTGGTGACACTCTTACCGGGTCACCCAGTCAGTTAGATCTGGCATACCTTGCATTGTCCAACTTTCACTTCACAGAAAGTTTCGGCACCACAGCGCAGCTGCACATTTACGCCAATCGTGAGATCAGGCTCAAGTGTCTCTCTGAGCTTTTCAAATTTGCCAAGTCTGGCGACCGAAGCTCACCCATCGCGTTGAAATTTCTCATTGCGCGATCCGCGTTCACGTTGCGCCGGTTCACCGCAGACGAGCGTCTTTTGCTGAGAAAACCACTTCCTAAAATCCAGAGAGAGGAGATCGCTGTCGTGCTTGAGGGCCTTCTTGAAGTCGGACTGTCAACTTCATCAGAAGAATTGGGAGGTATCTACAGACTCATCTCGCAGACCATCCCGTACGTTTCCAGGCTTGAAAACGTTGCACCTTTGGTGGAGGCGATTTTGAAAGATGGCTTCCGCTGAGCGATTGCGATATAGACATTGAAATGCATACAACCATGGAATTTTGGCGTAGTTGACCCAATTTGGAAAATGTCAGATCCACAAGATTGAGCAGTTTGGAAGTGAGACCATTTTTCTTTTGCAGCCAAAGATCAGATCAGATCATCACAATGTCACAAATTCTCGCTGATTCTCAATGGCTTCATATAACTTTATTCGACTCCCTGGAAGTTTCAGCTTCATTTAAAACGAACAAATACTCTCATACATCAGATTCCCCACACCATGCCTGTAATTCCGGGGTTTATAATTAAATTTAACGCATGTAGGTGCGCTACATGTCACTGATTTCCTGCACACAGGGGGTCCCCGTTGCATCTTATATGTGGCATCATGGTTTTGGGAAAAAGCATCGAAAATCCTATTTTTAAAATCTCCAAAATGTGTAAATACCCCTGAAAAACTATGAATTGACGCCAATTCCCACTTTTCCATCATCAATCCAACTTTCACCTAATGTTTCCTCCACAGCCATAATGGGTGCGAATCCACACTATATAGCGCGCACGTACACAAATTGTGCACTTTTTCTCTTTACTCTTTCCAAGTGCTTTCCAGACAATTTCAAGTTTGACCCAAAATTTTCCAGATTTCCCAGAAATTGAAACAGCACACTCAGACCCGAGTACTCTGAGACCAATTTGATCGTTTAAATCAGATTTTGAGCTTTCCTTTTCGGTGTTTCCTGTCTGTGCCGCAAACTGCCCCAAAGACAGATTGGCAGCCAAGAAACCCACCACCATGGAAGGCGAAAACAGCACTTCCTTTGCTGAAACTCAGCCAGCACTTGGCGAGGTGACCACTGGACCCAAAATTCCAGAAATCCAGGTGGAAAAGTCCTGCAAGCAGCCAAGTGCCACAAGTGCCCAGAAACACCGCTTTCTCAGTTTCAGAGGAAACAAGAGAGGCACCAAAAGAGCCCGGTGCAAGGCGCAGCTCAAGAAGATCACCACCAAATTCACATCTTCTTCCAAACCCGCTACCACCACCACCACCGCCAACACCGACCCCGCTGCCAAATCAAATCTCTTGTGGCCCCAGTTGGCCGCGCTCTTGGCCCACTCTGGGTTTGTGACTCCGTTCCCCACCCACGAGCTCTTGCCACTTGACATCGACCCCGCGGAGTCCATGTACAATCATTATGCGAGAAGTGTCTGCAGCAACACTTCTGACGACTCCGACTGCGAGTCTGAGCTTGACTGCTGGTTGTGGGCGCGCGAGGACTCCCACCAGGAGTTGGTGGGATCTGACTCCGAGTCATCGCTCGTGATCCCCTCCAGCGAGCCCAATTCGGCCGGTTCGAGCAGCCAGGCTCTTGTGACGCCAGCCACGACTCCAGCCACGACTCCCTCGGCGCTGGCCGACGAGTTGGCCGCAAAGGCCGAGACAGCTTTGGCGCTCGTGAGCACTGAGGCTCAAACCGCGCGTGCAGTATTTTGCAGCCAGGACTCGAGCAACGAGGAGGAGGCAACTAGCACCGCTTCTGAAGGTGTTTTGGAGGTTGATGGCGCTGCTCCTGTTTCCGCCGATGTCTGGACTTCCTTGCCCTTGACCTTCCACGGCCACTATGGCTGCTCGCACGTGCACCACTACTTCACCCGCCCAGTGGCCGAGGGCTTGACCGCGCACGTCTGGCAGCACATTGTGATCCCGCTCCAGGCGCCTTCCCAGTGGAAGAAGTACGAGTTGGTCGAACTCAAAGTTGACCAGCCCGAAGTGGAGGACAAGATCGTGGAGCTCCCCGATGACTACGAGATCGAGGATGGTTCTGAAGTCATTGAGGTATCTACTGCCGAGATGACCGTTGTCAAACCTTCTACCACCGATGTTACTACTTCACAGACTGCCGGGGCTTATACTAACTCTAGGCTTGAGAAGGTTGGAGGATCGGCGAAGGGGGCCGCCAAGTGCCGCTCCCGAGTTGTGTTTGACTGCGACGCCGGGTCCAGTGTTGGGCGCAAGGTGGCGGAGGCCAGATGTGTTAGCCAGGCTGCGAAATGCGAGGAAGTCAGCGAGACCGAAGGGACCGACAGAGTCCAGATCGTGGAGGTCACCGAGGAGGAGGTCCTGAGCTCAGATGATGTTGTTGTGAGTGAGGACTTCTCTCTTTCGGAGCTCTTGGAGTCCGAGATATGTGTCCCCGTGCCTGCTTCCGTCGCCTTCCGCAACTTCCTTGACTTCGAGGAGCCAGCACAGGAAAAGGCCGCCGAGACCCAGACCAGCGAGAGTAGCGACGACATGTTTGGCGCATTCCGCTCTGGGTCCCACACTCAGCGCTCTGCTCCTGCTCCTGCCAAGCTCAGACCCACCAACAGAAACATCTCGCGGACCAAGTCCAAGTTGTTCTCTTCCGGGAAGAGCAAAGTGAAGGTGGCCAGAAGCAAGACGGTGCCGCTCTTTGACAATGTTGACGAGCAGTCCTGGGACGAGGAGATGAAGGAGATTGTTGCGAGAAGAGCTTCACGTGTTGCTGGCCAGTACGTGCCCGAAGTCTCTGAGTCCTTCACTTCCTCCGCAGACATGAACAGTGCAATTGTGATGCTCTCGGAATACTTCGATGTGGAGAAGTTCAAGGCACACTCGAGCACCATGACGTTTGAGATGCCTTGCGAGAACATTGGACAGGCTGTTGGCTGTGCTCAGGCCGACTTCGACAAGATCTGTGCCGCCTTCTTCAACTCAGCCAGAGTTTCAGAGACCCAGACCGGTGTCCACGGGAAACTGAACACCTTCATTGCAGCTGCGCAGGAAATGTTCTCCGGTGCTGCCAGAGCCATCACGGACTTGAAACAGCACGGGGCCGAGGAGTTGGTGCTCAGAGCCGTGGTGGTTGCTGTGTTCGTTGACCAAGTTCGGGAATACGGCGCTGCTCTCGCGGAAAAAGTGAGTCAGTACAGAGAGATGAAAGGAGAAGGCTCCACTTCCGGCTCTAAGGCTCTCCTCAGCGAGATTGTGCTGCTGGCCGAAGCTTACAAGCTGACAGTCGATTTGGTGTGGACGTACAAGGCACACTTGGACGAGCACAAGGAGACATACTTCCAGGAGTACGAGAGGCAGGTTGCGATGCCAGCTCGCCAAACAAAGAAGTTGCTCGAGGTGTACAGGCTGGTCTTTGCCAAACAATTGAGACCTTGGTTCTCAGACAAGACAGCCAGAGAACTTCACGTGGAGTGTGGCGTGGCTGGGTTCGAACTTGAGCACCTTGACTTCGCCAAGGACGCCGGGATCTTGTTGGAGAGAAAGTTCAGCCATGCTTGGCGTGAGCTCGTGGAGCCCGCAATGGAGGAGATCACCGCCGCCGAGGAGAAGTTGCAAGCTGAGGTGAGGAGACTCGCCAGAAACTAGGTGACCATCACACAACGGTGTTTTGTCTGGTTGTTGCTTTGGTGGTCTGTGTTTGAAAATTGGCTGCTGGAGGCAATGTGTTTTCGCAGCCAAACTTGGTATTGCTGCTGCTGGCAAGATGAGGATGGGAACCCCCCAGAAACTAGTCCCACTTGGCTCTCTTTCGGATGCTTCTGGAAAGTTTGAGGAGAGACAGTCAAGGATTTGGTTCACTTGAGAATCCGAGTCTGGTTGACAGGTGCGTCTGGGTGGGTTTCCAGGTATTGGTTATTGGTTATTGGTGATGGGTGTGACTGCCGGACGAGACGCGCTTAGGCGGTCCTCTGTGCCCTGCGGAGTGGTTGAACCTGCAAAAGAAGAAAACAGAGATTTTGCAGGGATGAAACACGCTCATGCGGTAATGCAGTCACCGGGCCTGGTGGGACTTGTCTCATGAAAAGTACTCATGGAGAACGCCAACACTATGGTCCCAAAAAATGAAAAAAAAAAAAAAAAGAAAAAAAAATAGGCAGGGCGGTACGTAAAAAAGTGCCAAAAAGCCCAAAAAAGTTTTTTATATTTATCATTTGTGTGTAAGTGAGTGTAGGAGTAGGTTGGCAAAATAGGCTGGTGCGAGTAGGCTGTGTAGGATTTCGGTGAGACTGAAAAAAGTCAGGTGGGGAGATGATGAACCGGAGACATGAGCATCGCTTAGAAGTCGAGTCCAAGAAAATTTATTTGTGATTATCTGGATTGATTTTGAAGTTTTCTCTCCTTCTCTTTTCTTTTCTTCTGGAGGTTATTTCAATTCTGGGCTTGGGCTTCTTCGCCTCTTTCCCCATGCTTAGCAATGGGCCTGAGGCTCAAGGTGGCTGCAAAGTGCACCCACGGCTGAACATAGAAGGATTGGAGAAGACAAGAGTTGGGATTCATCTATATGGACATTCAAAATGGATCCTCATAAAAGTTGATTTCGCAAGCTGGTTATTTTGAGGTTGGGTGTTTTTTACGTCTTCATTTCCTTTGTTCAGATTGTGAGCCTAGGAACTCCCAGAGGGAAATACACAAGTGTGAATAAGAAAAACAGAAAATCGAAAATTTGAGTTTCCAGCTTCGTGAGTTCAAGACTCGCCCTAGAACCACCCAAAATTTCACTTCTCTCTCCAATTTCCCTGTCCCTATTCCTTGCCTTCCTGGTGTTTCACATTGTCCCCACTACTCCCCATGAAAGTCCACCGAAATTCACCGAAGTCCACGAAAGTCAATCACGTTCTTCCAATTTGAAGCTTCACATGATTTGCTTCAACATGCGAACACAACACTTTTCTCAATTCCCGGTTTTTTCGGCTCCCGTAAGTCACCTCCAGTTCCACTGTCAAACACCTAGCCGGGCCAGACCATTTAGCAGCCAGGGCCATTCTCACCTCCGACCTGGGAAAAAAGAAATCCACAAACATCTTCCCACCAATCAGAATCAGCACTCCCGAATCATTGATCACGTGCATGTCTGACAACACCCCCCTCAACTTTCGAGATTCTCCGTCCCTCCCTATATTTGCTCTTCTTACCAGATCAATCTCCATCTGTTCTGCACAAATCAGGCGCGTTCCATTTCCTGCGGCCTATAAATACATGCACAGAATTTCCCAATGTGCGAAATTGTTTTGGTTTCCGAGATGGGATAGGAGGCCAGGAAATAAGTGCTTGGAAGAATTGGGGGGGGCTTCCTTCGGCTTTATATACCACTTCTGAACATAATCACGTGACTCGGCTTAATGCTCCTTCCCCATTCATACGTGGCTTTGCTCCCTCACCTCACAATATTTTGTTGTCATAAATCTTTCTCGTACTGCAGACAAGCCACCGAAAAGAAGGCTTATATTCTTGTATTTGAAAACTGCTTCTTCTACTCACTTGCTTTTCTTACCGCCTGGTACTTTACAAGTCACCATTGCGAGCTTTCATTCGTTGACAAATTTCTGGAAATTTCCAAATTCCAAACTTCTTTCAAATTTCCATTCTCACCACAAATTCAAAACAGTGGCTCATCTGTCTAACCAGGCTTTCAAATCACTACAGAACTAGCCTCGGCGACATCCACCAAAAAAATGTCCGGATTTAGAAATTCCGCCGGCCAGCAAAACTACCAGGAATTTGACCCGGAGTCTGGCCTAAACAGGAAAAAATCCTTGGTCAGGCCCGAAAGACAGCGGATCGATCCAAATCACCCAAGATTTCATTATGCTCAGGTGGTCACGCAGGAACTGGACCATTTGAAGGTCCAGCCGTCTCTGACTGGGTTGGAGCCGCTCAACTCCGAGAATCGCAACAGAGCAAGCTTCCAGCTGTCCATGGGGCGGAGAATTCTGGAGCAGGAGGAGGAAGGAATTCCGCTTATGGATTTCGACTCTGGCTCGCCAAAAAACGGGCGCGAGGTGTTTGGCTTGAACGACGAGGTCCCTGCTAAACAGGTGACCAAAAACGTGAGCAGCAAGCCCGCCAAGGCGACGAAGAACGAGCACAATATTTATTTTTGGAAAGTGTACTGCTACGTGATCACCTTCTGGGCTCCAGGCCCGCTCTTGAAGTTGTTTGGCCTCAAGACAAAGGGCAGACAGTTTGCATGGCGTGAGAAGATCGGGTTGATCAGTTGTATCTTGTACATTGGTGCTTTTGTCGCATACATCACTTTTGGGTTCACCAGAACTGTGTGTGGCAACAGCAGATTGAAGTTGCGTAACAACACCATCGATACGGGCTACTTGATCATCAACGGGCGTGCATATGACTTGACGTCCTCGAAGCACCCCAAAGCGGCTGGTGTGCCCGGTGGCTCCAACATCTTATACCCTCCTATTAATGCCGGCGGCAAGGACGCCAGTTTCATGTTCCAGAACGTCAACGGCCACTGCAAGGACCTCATAGTGCCACGTGACAACTGCTCGATTCCCTACGAGGGCAATGATTTGGCTTGGTACATGCCTTGCCGGTTGTTTGACCAGGACGGCTCCTCTGCAGTCAACGACACGTTTGTCTACTACAACGGATGGGCGTGCCACACGAGCTCGACGGCACGTGACCTGTACTACGACTTGGACGTCACCGCCGACGTTTACTTCACCTGGGACGACATCAGGAACTCGCTGCGCAACTTGGTGGTGTACTCAGGGGTGGTGCTCGACTTGGACTTGATTGATTGGATCCTGACCGAGGATGTGACGTACCCCACGCTCTTCGAGGAGTTGCGCGACGACGAGACGTTCAGGGGCCACGATATCTCCTTGATCTTGTCCGACGGCGAAGACCGCAAGGCTGCCAGATGTTTGACTGAGATCATCAAAGTTGGTGTTGTGGACTCCGAGACCATCGGGTGCATTGCCTCCAAGATCGTGTTGGTGGTCTCGTTGGTGTTCATCTTGTCTGTTGTCGTCACCAAGTTCATTGTGGCCTGTTACTTCCGTTGGTACGTGTCCAGAAAGCAGGGTGCCACCGAGATCGACAACAAGTCCATGGCTGCGCGTGACCGTGAGATCGAAAACTGGGTCGACACGCCAGCAGCCACAGGGCCCATCCACGCCGTTCCGGAGAAGGCCAGGGCCAACTACAAGACACAGAAGACAAACAGACAGAGTGTGTTCATCAAGGCCGGTGCTCAGAACATGGCGTTGGCGCCTACTTCAGACGTGGGCAACTACTACGCGAACGCCGACGACAAGCTCTCGAAGCTGTTCCAGTACACGACTATGACCACCCAGGCAGCCACGTTGGGCAAGAACAAGCGCAACACGCGTGTGTCCAACACGCGGTCGATGATGTTCAACCACTCGCGCAACTCGTCGATGGACTTGTTGAGCAGGCCACAGTCGGTGTTCAACCCGTTTGATGCATCAGAAGACTTCAATGTGGCCGGCTTGAGTCCTGAGCTCATTCACCCGGATGTGGTTCCTCAACCCCCAGTCGAATACCAGCCATTTGGATACCCCTTGGCGCACGTCATCAGTATCGTGACATGCTACTCTGAAGACGAGGAGGCATTGAGAACGACGTTGGACTCCGTGGCTACGACGGACTACCCGAACTCGCACAAGTTAATCATCATCGTGTGCGATGGTATGATTAAGGGTTCGGGTAACGATAGGACCACGCCAGAAATTGCATTGGACATGATGACAGATTTCTGCGTGCCTCCAGAGGATGTGCAAGCGCACTCATACGTTGCTGTCGCCCAAGGTAGCAAGCGTCACAACAAGGCCAAGGTCTATGCTGGTTTTTACAAGTACAACGACGAGACCGTTCCAATTGAAAAACAGCAAAGAGTGTCGGTCTTGACTGTCGTCAAGTGCGGCACGCCGGACGAGGCTGGAGGAGCCAAGCCAGGTAACAGAGGTAAGCGTGACTCGCAAATGATCTTGATGTCATTTTTCCAGAAGGTCACGTTCGACGAGAGAATGACTGAGTTGGAGTATGCATTGCTCGAAGCCATATATCGAGTCACAGGGCAGATGGCCGAGTTTTACGAGATCATGTTGATGGTGGATGCGGACACGAAAGTGTATCCTGATTGTTTGACACACATGTGTGCTGAGATGATCAAGGACCCTACCATCATGGGCTTGTGTGGAGAAACGAAAATTACCAACAAGTCACAGTCGTGGGTTACGATGATTCAGGTTTTCGAGTACTACATTTCGCATCACCAGGCCAAAGCATTCGAGTCTGTCTTTGGCAGTGTCACCTGTTTGCCCGGATGTTTCTGTATGTACCGTATCAAGGCACCAAAGGGCGATAACGGGTATTGGGTGCCAATTTTGGCTAACCCGGACATTGTCGAAAGGTACTCGGACAACGTGACCGACACTTTGCATAAGAAAAACTTGTTGTTGTTGGGTGAGGACCGTTACCTTTCTGCATTGATGTTGAGAACTTTCCCCAAGAGGAAACAAGTCTTCGTCCCCAAAGCTGCATGCACAACCCTTGTGCCCGACAAGTTCATGGTGTTGTTGTCGCAACGTCGTCGTTGGATCAACTCCACAGTGCACAATTTGATGGAGTTGGTTCTTGTCAAGGACTTGTGTGGTACTTTCTGCTTCTCCATGCAGTTTGTCATTTTCATCGAGTTGGTAGGAACCTTGGTGTTGCCAGCAGCCATTTCGTTCACCATCTACGTCATTATCTACGCCATCGTGTCCACGCCCACCCCAGTTTTGTCATTGGTTCTTTTGGGTATCATTTTTGGCTTGCCAGGTTTGATGATTGTGGTGACAGTGTCGTCCATCAAGTACGTCATGTACTTCTTCATTTACCTTTTCGCGTTGCCCATTTGGAACTTTGTCTTGCCCAGTTACGCATACTGGAAATTTGACGACTTCAGTTGGGGAGAAACCAGAACTGTGGCGGGCGACAAGGGTGTACATGGAGATACAGAGGGAGAGTTTGACTCTTCGAACATTGTGATGAAGAGATGGAGAGAGTGGGAGAGAGAGAAACGAGCAGACACCCAGAACGGATTGACGGTTCCGGGAGCGGCATGGGATCCATCCAATCAGGGCAAAGAGCTGGAGTTCTCGGAGGGATCACTGGGGTCGCTGCCATAGATAAGCTAGACGGAAGAGAAGTTCCAGAATCCAGTAATGCATAATAAATTACACGTATACGGCCGCGCATGTACAAAGTGTTAAATTGAAAAATAATATACTTGAATGCCGAATTGAACCTGCAAGAATCAACCCAAAATTAACCTTGCTCTCCCTATATGCACCAGGCAGCCTCAACTATTGGAAGATGTATACCGGAGACTCTGACTTGTCTGATCTGTACGACGACGCAGACGACGAGGCAGCAGACAAAGTGTGGTGCTCTTTGAATTTTTCAAGTCTCCAAGTCATCTTGGGCTTGTTGATGGAAGGCTTGAAAGCAGATCCTGGAGTGGCCAAGGCGTACAACATGGTGAGGTATAAATGTGGAGTTTAAATGGGGAACCTTGAGATTTTTCGAGTCACAAATAAAGTCGAAAGAAAAGATTGGGCTCGGCCAACTCCCCACGAACTTTCCCTCTCCTTATATACTTTTTCCAAGCAAGACTACGCCCATGTCAGTGAAGCCTGCGCAAAGCCAAGCGAGAAGGTGGTGACAGGCATACGCACAGCGGCAAATGTGTCTTGGCCAGCAGAGGAGAAGAAAAAGGGGGACATAGGTGGAGATTTCGGTGGAGAAGAAAATGGAATCAAAATTATGTGGAGGAATATCCTCACTGTAAGTTGGTGTGTTTGGGAAGTTTCTCTGGCTGGCTTTTGGTGGTTCCGGCAACGAAAAATGGCTGCGAATCAGGTTCAGGACAAGGGCTCAGATTCGCAACCGTGACGGAATCTTCACGAGAAGAGAAAACGACGAAGCGAGGCAAATGAGAGACAAAGCGTGGATTCTGAAAGAAGTGATAGGAATTGAAATTTTGGAATGAACAGTTTTCTTCTTTTTTCGTTTCCCAGTGACGAGAGTGGCTGGTTTCTGCCTTTTCGCTTGTACCTCCACCCTTTGCTTCTCAGTCAACGAAGGGTCTCGCCCTCAGGCACGCGGGAGGTGCTAAAACACAGTGTCGTAAAAAGCACGGGGATATTCTCGTAATTACGGCAATTTTCCGATTTGGAAGTTCGAGCGGAAGGAAAAAAAAAGGGCCAAAGTGTCGGTGATAGTTGGAGTGAAGATGTTGGTAAGCAATTTTCCAACCACTCAGTTCCACACACTTCAATGCAATGGGACCTTTCACAACGCAATAAATTTTCACTCTAACTTTCGAAATTTTTCTTTGCTTCATTCTTCTCTTTTTTTCTCGTTTGCTTCCCGCGAGTGTCCCTTCGCTTACGCCCGCGAAGGTTCGCCGTAAGGCTCATCGCATCACGTCATCTGGGCAACATCCAACGGCCGTGACGTCCTTGGTCTAGCGTGAGTTGGAAATGGGAGAGCGTGGGATTTGTGCGTGGTTTTCACATGGGTTTTCAAAACAGAGAGGACTCTAACCGAATTTGTTTTTGATGGTTCCAGGTTTTGAGCAGTTGGCGTGAGACAGTTCTACAGTGGGAAGAGATATAAGAAGGAGGGAAGAACAATTCAAAGAAATTTAGCTGGAGGAAATTATTTTGAATACTGAGCAAAACCTGTGGAGCCAACTCAATTTAGATCCTCTTGAATTGTGAGCTGGTTGTTTAATAACTATGGCTTGCTCCAATTCTGTCTTATCCTTATCTTCTGGTATGTCTATTCCATTTCTGTTGTTCTGAGTATAGTCAGTCTTGGAATGTTAGACCTGAAGGGGGAACACAACTTCATTACCTCCAATGCTAGTCCCCTTACATTCTCATTTCAACTTTTTTGATCCACAACCTCACCAAATTTCCCTATCTTCGTCATGTTCTCTTCTCTCTGCATGTGATCATTTCCCCTCCTCAAACTTCCCAATCATCAACCGCAATAGCCTCAATTTACTCCACATTTCTTAGTTGCTTCCCCAACTTTCCTCCACTACATTCCTCCTTCATCCTTCAACTTTCATCTAATCTATTGAATCTATCAATCTATTTTGGGGTCACGCCAACGCCGTTCACGTTACGGAACATGTACACTCCGTTGCCCTCCTCGTCAGAAACAAACTTGCACGATCTAAGCACCTTCCACAACGAGATCCACATGTTCTCGCCGTCGTAACGGTAGTGGTCGCCCATGACCTTTTGGATGGCCGCAGACGCCTCTCTGGCGTTGTAGAAGGGGATTCTCGACACATAGTGGTGCAACACGTGCGTCTCGATGATGTCGTGGAATATGTGCTGGCCAACAAAGCCAAAGTTGCGGTCAATGGTGGCGGCGGCGCCTCTAGCGAAGGTCCACTCCTTGGCCGAGTAGTGTGGCATCAGTGGGTCTGTGTGCTGCAAGAAAGTCACCATCACCAACCAGTGGTTGACCCACAACCAAGGCACAAACCAGTCGACCATCATGTTGAACGTGCCAAAGTGCTTGGCCCATTGGTACACCAAGGTGAACGTGGACAAGATGCCAATGTCGGACAAGATGATGTACCAGTACTGGTGGGGGTCAAAGATTGGGGAGTTTGGCGCGTAGTGCGACTTGGCATACCAGGGCATGTCGTACAGCTGGCCCGTGGCGTTGGTGGCCAAGTACAACTGCAAGCCGCCCAACTGCTGGAAGAAGAGCACCAGTGCCGAGTAGATGGGCGAGTCCTCCACCAAGTCGGTCACCTTGGTCACGTGCTGCAGCTCCATGTACAGCTCCTTAGTGTGTGGGATGAACACGGTGTCCCTAGAGATGTGGCCCGTGGCCTTGTGGTGTTTGGCGTGGGAAAACTTCCAGGAGAAGTAAGGCACCACAAGGTAAGAGTGCAACACCCAGCCGACGAGGTCGTTGATGTTCTGGTAGTCGGAGAAAGCGCCGTGGCCACACTCGTGGGCCAAGATCCACAAGCCGAAGCCAAAGAGACCAATGAGGTACGACTGCGCCATCCACAAGGCGCCCCTAACAATAGAGCCGAGAGTTCCCTCGATGGCCACCAAAGGAATGAACCTGTGGCCCACGTAGGAGATGGCCACCATCAGCACGATGTCTCTGACGACATACGACATGGACTTGGCCAACGAGCGCTCGTAGCACTTCTTGGGGATCGCAGACAAGATGTCCTTGATGGTGTAGTCAGGCACATTGAATTTCTTGCCCAAGGTGTCCACGGTGGACAAGCCGGCGGTTGGTTTTTTCGAGTCCGAGACGAACTCGGCGACGTTGCCCTTTCTGGCCACAGCGGAGGTGGACTCGTCACGTCCGGTGACGGTTACAGACGACATGGCGGGATGAAGAAGTGGTGGGAAAAAGTACGTGTAGGAGCGAACGTGGGAAGATGAAAAAACTTATAGAGGTTGGGGTAAAGGAAAGCGGACGGAAAAAGAAAAAAAAAAAAGAATAAAGGATAAATTGGATTGAGGTGTTTCGGTAATTCTCTGGTTTCGCTTTGTTTCTCTTTTCCTGTTCTTGTTTCCCTGGTTTGTCTGGATCTGCTTTTGTCCACTGACAAGAGAGTCAATTGTAATAACTGCAAAAATGCGATGGCGCGATGCGCGATTTGGTCCAGCATGAGGAAATTACGAGTCAGGCTGGGGAGAAGAAACGATTGGTGGAGAATTTCAGAGGAAAGAAATGTCACGTGATGGACAAAGCTTTTACAGGTGTTTTGACAAAACTCTGGAATGTCCTTTTCGAATTTCTCGTCGGTCCTTTTTTGTTTACTCTGTTCTTTTTTTTTGCAATGAGATGGTTAGTAGTTTCATCTCGGCTGCAGAAACTATGTGCAAGAGCCAACGGCCAGAATGTGGGAAGTGAATGTGAAAAAGGGAATGTGAAGATGAACGGGGTGGTCAAAAAAAAAAAAAAAACGAACGCAGCTTTTTAAAGAAGTGTTGAGTGATAATTTTCATCCAGACAAACGACTTCAGGTGGGGCTTTTTCTTGTCTGCTGAGTGTTCTGGCCTTTATCTGTTTGACTAAATTTTCCGCCTGAGCCGAGGCAATTCTTGGCTGTGGCAGAACCTAAGACCACGCAAATGTGGGAATTTGGAATTTGAAAACGATGAAGAGTAAAATAGACATAAACCATTGGCTTGAAAGACTCCTGACGTTTATTTAGTAATTTTTAGTATTGTTTTTGTTTTGCCTTGTTTGTTGCAAATTTGCAGTTTGATCTCACGCACAACCGTGGTGAATTCCTAGGAATACGAAATCTTGGAGTTAGTTAAAGGATACAAGGTGGATTTATCCATTCAAGAGCATGTTGATAAATTTATGGACCTAGAAAGAGAGGCTCGTGGTTTGTTTTTTAAAATTTCGTGATTTCGATTTTTCAGACCGCTTTTTCAATTACCCATTTTGACCTGGGTGAGACTTACACACTAAAAAATGAGGACTTAAACCAGACTTCAAGTGTCAGCAAAAAACCCAAATTTTCAATATTCTTTAAAGTGATACTAGTTTCTTGGTGGTAAGTTGAGTAATATCACTCTTTTTACTCCTTAGACCTAATTATCGAATTACACCTGATCCTAATCATTTAGAGTGCTGTATTCCCACTAAATTTGTCCAGTCAATTTTTGAATCCATTTTCGAGCCATGTCACCTCCTCAAGCCGGCGAATTTTGTGTCTGCCTTGAGAAACTCTGAAAAAACCCTAAAGATTAAAGAGTCCCTAGTGAGCCAACTTTCCCCAACTCAAGATTCCTGTTTTGCATGTCCATCTCATCCTCCCCACAGTTCACGCTCCTCAGCTCAATGGGACATAAGATAAGCAATCAATGTCACAAACATGAATGACCCAAAAAGCAGAGCAACAGTCGCAAACGCCAATTTGTTCTCGCAAGATTTGACAATCTCGTGGATCCTCAAATTGTTGGATATCACCATCACATCTTCCGGACCGAAAACATCGCCGTACTTGGCAGCCATGTCCACGATCGATTTCGGTTTTTGGAAAACAACCATATTGGTAAAATCTGGGCTTTTGGCTGTTTCGGGATACTTCTCGATTGCATACATGGCAATTTCATGGACCGTTGCATCTGGACTCACGGCAAAAACAGCCTCGAAAAGATCCGATGGACGAAACCAGCTGTAGTTTCTTTTCAACGTGAAGAACTCAACCTGAACTTTCACCGGCTTGGACTCGAGCGAAGCCATTGTGGCGGTATCGTCGTAACCAATCTTTGAGGGGAGGAAAGTCTCCAATTCGTGATCACTGGCCATGACGTAAAAATACGAGCGCTTGAATGTGGCTGATGAGACTTTGACAGGAAACGTCAACTTCTGAAGTATGGAAAGTGCTCTGTGGGATGAAACAAGTGAAAATTTATCTAGCACTTACTTTCTGCCTCAAGAAATATCAGATTATTGTTTTCAAACTGCGAGGTTGACCTTTCACTTGTCTAATTTCGTGTGCAGTGCGTGACACATTGTTGCACCAAAATAGATAAGGGCCCATTCAGGCAGAGAAATGGGGATTACACTTATTCTGAGATGGAATCGATAATTTTTAAAGGAGAATCAAAAGTTTTGAGATCGGACCAGTCATTTTCGTTTTTTTGCTTCATTGGTCGAGTGTGGACAGTCCTTTGCAATATAATAATATACGGTATGGGAATCCATCACGAGGGATACATAAAATTCATTAGTACTCGGCCTGCTGAGAAGCGAAGTTGTAACAAATCTCCAATGCAAGTCAGTGACAGCCTGTAGAATCTCTCTGAATCAATTTACCTGCCTGAATGGTTGCGAGAAGTATAGCCACACATAAGCCCCACAAAGCCACATTTTGAGAACGACCTATTTTAATTTTGGTGCGGGCTAGTTGATTGAGGGAGAGCTATCAGGTATGGGGGCTTTTTCAATTGCGTTTTTCAATGCTTCTTCAATCGCTCTCCTCATTGGACTGTGTCTTCTCACTTGATTGCATCGCAAGGAACCAATCTTCACTTGACACATGAAACTTAAAGTGAACGACATTCATGTCTTTCTCACATCACGAGGTCGAATCGAAAACCATTCAATTGATAGTATTTTCATCTAAAATGACTTATCTATATGCTGTTCCCCTTAGAATTCAATTCAGATTGATTTTCGGAAGTTGTTAGCGAGATGCATATGTTCTCATGCCCTAGCCCCGGGAATACTCGGGCACAACCATCGAAAGTATACATAGAAGACATTCCGTGCATGTGCCCCCACCCTATCATGCAGCTGAACGAATTAATGAGTCGTGAAGGGTGTGTGGTGCCCCACTTCGGGTATGCATGTGCCCCACCTCCGAGATGCGGGAGCTGTACCCTCGGAATTCGAGAGCTACACATTCGGGATGCCAGTGCCCCGCTTCCGAAATGCATCCGATACATGCAAGGAAACAAATACACGAGCTCGAAGCTGGATGTGCATCAACCTCGGGAAGAGCAAAGAAAAAAAGAAACGTTTCCCGAGGTTCTCGGGAACGAGATCATGCCGGTTATTCGCGGGCATCCATATCTTGCATTTGTATTCGTACTTCAACCCGTAAATCTGCAATTGAATAAAAGTGCATGCAAGTAGACAACTAACCCATGCCTCCACTCTCGGTTATTCGCGGCTTATGGAAAGAGTCGACAGTGTTTGATTTCTGAGAAGTTTGTGCACAAATTTGCAACCTAATGAAATATATCAAAATTGGAACCTAGCGCACACGTGACAGCCATACAGAAGTCAGGTAAATGAAGGATTGATATATTCAAGTCTCAAGACTTTTTCAAACTTTGCAAGTTCCAGTGTCCAACAGTAAATTTTTCGTTTTCGGGTTTTGTGCAACAAAAATCCTGCCGTGAAGTGCTCCATTTGGAAGATGATAGAATGTCGTGAAAAACCTCAGCAGATCGTTCTTGAGGCCACTTATGAAAAAGGCAGGGCATTTGTTCCTCCAACAATTACACTGGACTTCAAATCACAAAGTTCAAGGTGGAAATAAAGTGCATCCTTCCAACCTTGGTCACGTGATAAACATCCATGATTAAGTAAGGATTAGAAGGGCAAGACAAAAAATTTTGAATGTAGAATTTTAAACTCTGTGAGTCGTTTGCATCAGCAATTCTGCCCTACAGTATATTAAAAGTGCAGGAAACACAGGAGGTAGTGTGCCCCAAGATGATAAATTTGGCTGAGAATTTGGAGGGAATTTTGGGGCCAAAGCTCAAATTTGGGGATGTTTAATTTCATCACTCAATTGAATGGATACACAAAGAAAAAGACATTACATATTACTTTCATCACTTTTTGATTGAGGGACATTGAATCCAGCCGCACTTATGGGCTCAACTTCCTAAATTTCAGACCATTAAAGTTTGTTACCCTAGTATGTGGAAAGCACACGATCACGTGATCCGCCCTCTAACAAATTGTAAATGGCACTTTTGTATACCGAGCGTTCTAATATCGGAACTTCAAATTTATCGATGTGATTTGTGAGCTTTAAAGTCATATTCCATATAAATTCGAAAGTTCACTTTGAAGTCATGAATTTTCTTGGTGTTCCCTTTCAATTATGGTGGAATATGGGCCAGTTTTCAAAATGTCGCCTTTCGAGCGCAAACGAACAGCCAATCAGCTCAAAATTTCAGAGTGTACTAATTTTTGGGTGCGTCAGAAGACGAATCTAAATAATCTGCAGAATCTTCGAGTTTATGGTCGTAGCTTCCATGACAAGTTTATGTGCAGTCCTAGTGGTTGCAAATTTGACAGAAAACAAGCTATATCTCACTCCAAACTGGCCAAATGCATGTACAGTGACCCAATTCATAAACTTCATCCCTGATTCTATCTTTCGTACATGTATTGCTTTCTCAAAATTCGCCATATAAGCGTTCAACTTTTCAGATCGAAAAAATCCCCATAGTTAAGGATGATAACTCGAGCTTAAAAAATACCGAAAGATCCAGCCCAAAATTTGCAAACCCACTAAATGTTGGGGCAAAACTAAAGTCCAGCATAGTAGCTCGGTCTGACTATGGAAATTGAGAGAAACCGAGCGCCTCAAACAGGGCAAAAATGGGACTTATTTTTTCAAACTCCTCCAATTTCAATGAGAATACCATGAGGTGAAACTTTGAGCTCACGCATCCCTTCACTTAGAGTTTCTCGAAAATTCGTTCACGGGAAGGTGCTCAAAAGTGGAAAAAACTGATTTTGGGACAAGTCATTTACAAAAGTTGCAAAAATCAAAATGTCATTTTAATGCGCTGAGATTTTGCCAGCCATATAAAAGTGGCCAAAATTTTCAGGCGGGCTACTTTATTTTCTGAAAAATCTCTCATCTTCGTTGTGTTTTGGCGGTTTTTAGAATTGTCCCCCACTATTCTTCATGCACCGAAGGTTTGCGCCCCCACGCTCGGTTATTCGCGGCCAATGCAAGTCTGAAATTTGAAATCATGGGATTTAGCAGAATCCAAGATAAAATTTCCGACCTAGGATTTTAAGCAATATTTTACAGTGTCAAATTATCATCTCAGCCAGTCTTCTTCTCAAAATTATTTTTCTTGGTTGCGATCTTCGCAATTTAAGTCAGATATCTTGATTTTCTTTAATGGGCGTCAAAGTCAGCAAACATTGATCAAATCTCTAATTTTCGAAGGACTTCTCGTAATTCCAAACGTTTTAAATCTGATATACATCATCCGAAGTTCAAAAACGGTGGTTGAAGCCTCCAACTGCACGCCTCAAAAACGCCAAAATCGAATGCGAATTTTTGAAAATCGCTCTAAGGGGTCCCCCTTTGAGAAATTTTCAAAATTTTAAATTGGCTGAAACTTACAGGGTAGGTAATTCGGCTCTTATCTTTCGCACATTCATTGTTAAGAGATCCTTCAATCGATAACTTGGTGTATTTGGGTGCAAAAAACGGGGTTTCTCTTTTTGTGTCCAATCAGTTTTTACCAAACTGAGCCAGGACGAAATTCAAAGGAAGATACATGTTCTGATACTTTTTGTGGACCGGAATCCCGCAAACTGACTGAGCCGCAGAAGATATAGCTGAAACTATCGAAAGGTACTCGGCCACAGCAACGACCGCAATCCACGCTGCTCAAACGAAACACCAAATCGCCTATGACGCCAAACATCGCAAGTCAGACATCCAAGTCGGCGACCAGGTCTTCGTTGATACAGCAGAAAGACCCGCGTTTCTAGACAAATCTCAGATGCGTTCAGTACGCAACAAATTCGCCGGACCATTCAAGGTCTACGCGCAAGAGTCTCCAGTGAACTTCCGAATTGAGTTACCACCATCTCTGAAAGCCAACGATTTGGTTCACGTCTCCCAACTTCGGAAGAAAGCGTCTCTTCCCGCAAATTACTTCAAACCATCGAACCACTCTCCGTCCGTCTTCAAGAAATATGCCGACGGCTCAGTCGAGATGGAAATCGAAAAAATTACAGAACACAAACGCAAAGGCAGAGGATACTCGTTCAAAGTGAAGTTCCTCGGACCTGATTCACCAGACAACTACGAATGGGTCAGAGGTTCTGACCTCAAACGTTCTGCCAATGTGTTACTCGAAAATTACTTGGAATCTCATCCCTCTTTGAAAGATAAGTTCTCGTCATGAGGGGGGTGTAATAGATTTCCTTGAACTCTTGTTTTTTCCGGAACTTTTCTATCTTCTGCAGGAGCTCATCGGTCAGTTATAGGGCTAGACCGGGATAAACGCTACTACGGCTCCTTCCGTTGTCAGCATCCCGGCCTGGGTCCTCCTATCTGCACTCGAGACCTCCTTCTTTGAAGGCACCCAGGGCCGTCAGCCAACGAGAGTCGAGCTAGTGAAAACTCTTCACTAGCTCATCTCCGATTCTCTCCGGCCGAACGACTCCTTCCTGCCACCTTTCGTAATATTTAAGGGAGGCTTTCCGCCTCCCATTCCAATAAAGAGCTAGTATTTTCTATCGCCGAGTGTCTCAGACTATTACATGGAATTGTCAAAAGATGTAAAATCTGGTCAGGAAAAAGCAATTCACACCTTCCTATTCTGGCTGATGTACAGGTTTCCCTGGCCCTGGCTCAAACATACTTTTTTTTCTGAACAGATGTGAAAAATTTCGATTTCCTGAAATTGGCTAAAATTGAAGTATGTTGTACTATCGGTCAAAACAAAATGATCGAGCCTAGTCGCTATGTTCCTGGACCTAAATTGCGAGCTGTAGAGCCGATTTCGTGTGATTTTCGGCTCAACTCAGAGAAAGGCGATTTTGAGCAAGCAAATGACTATTGATATTGATGAAATTCTTTCCATTGGAATGCTTGTATTGGCATTGACTAATTCAGCCGGAAAAATAGTCCATTTAGGTACTTGTGGTGATCGATACCATGGCTTCCAAGCGGAGATTTTGTCGGGTTGCCCAAACCGGCATTTCTTCGTCGATTGAAGATGAAATAATAAATTGTGGTTTAGCATGGATTATTTCTGGTATGACATTTATGTTATGGTCCCTACGTCCCCAATTGTCCGTCGATTTGCGGCCATCTGGTGAGACTCAAGATTCGCCCAATCTTTTCCCAAAATTCCGAGCGAATTCCCAAGGGTCCCCCCTTGAGTCAAAAAAAGTGAAAAAATTTCTCCATTTTGTAAGAAAATTGACGCAATTTTAGACCCACTTTGGTATTGAAACTATGGTCGAAATCGTCCAAAAAAACCCTCGTTTTCCAGTTGCCAATTATGCAGGTGTTCAACCTCAGAATTCTCGATAACTGATAGGTGAAATTTGCTGAAATTTCGTTGGTACGAGTTTTTTTGAGTAAGCTTTACTAATGTTTTGGTTTAGTTGAAAAATATTGAAAATTCGATTTTTGCAAACACTTTTTGCATCAAAATTTCGTGCTTTTTGCTCGTATATTGATTTAAAAATACGAGATTTCGCCCAAAACGGACAAATTTGGTCCATGTACAGGATAATTACGGCAGATAAGACCCCAAGGTTTGAAAAAATGAAAAGTCGATTATATGAAAACCAAATGAATCGAAATTTTTTTGTCTTCAAATTGGCTCAAATTCGGTATATAGATAATTCATTTCGCGAGAACACGATGATTGCTGTTAAATCTCTAGAATTTCAAAAACTCGTGGAGATATTAGCGTTTGAAAAAATCGAAAAAATGGCAAAAGTTCAAGAACAAAGTTGGTGCAGAAAATCTTCGAATTATGAATGTTTAATGATTGGCATCTATTAATATGACCTCTGTTTCATACTAAAGCATCTTTTTTTCCAAATCGCTGAAACTTTTCGCCCCAGCTTTTTCAATCGTAAAACATGTTGAATAAACGTTGAAGCGCCCCAAGGGGGGACCCTTGCGCCAACAAAAGTCGAAAATTTTGACCATCTCATATGAAAGATGACTCAAAAATAGCCCTAATTTTGTATTGCAACCAGGGTCTTCTGAAGCCAGGATTATCCTCAAAATCGTAAATTAAATTATGCAGGTTTTCAACAAGCGATTGCCAGAGAACCAATCGATAGAATTCGAAAAAAATAATTGGTATCTGAGTTTTTTCAACCAAACTTTCCTATGACACTCATTTTGTTTGAAAATTCGAAAAATTCGATCTTTTGGAACACTTTTTGCACTAACTTTTCGTGAATTTTTGAAGAATTTTGCCTCGTATATCTTTTAAAGCAATTAAACATGTACCGATTAGGAAGGTGTGAGACAATCTGCAGTAACAATACGGCACATAAGACCTCGAGGTTTCAAAAAATGAAGAGTCGATTGTTGAAAAACCAAATTGACACCCGTACCTCTCAAATTTCAGTGTCTTAGATTGAGCTGAAACTTGGTACACACATTGAACAGAGAATTTGGAGTCGTTTAGTGGCTTTAGTTTTGAAATTCGTTAAATTTTGCGCATGTGGTGCTTCTTTAAAAAGTGCGAAATCGTCGTTTTTGAACAATCTAGAAAAAAAAATCTGGGGCAGAAAATTTTCGAAG
This sequence comes from Sungouiella suratensis, assembly GCA_030566815.1. NCBI lineage: Eukaryota > Fungi > Ascomycota > Pichiomycetes > Serinales > Metschnikowiaceae > Sungouiella > Sungouiella suratensis. The sequence continues at coordinate 982,407 of JAKUAV010000002.1, read as the reverse complement.
TCGATAAATTTAAAGAGATAAATGGGTAAATTCGGCTACGACATTTATCCCAAGCTTTTCAAAACTTTCAAAATCGTGTGTTCTTGCTGCTTAAATGGACACTCAAAAACGGGCAAATCGCGTTTTGAAGTCACAAGTCTCCTTCAAGGGGGGACCCTTTGAAAAAAAATCGAAAAATTAAATGGCTTGAAACTCTGTCATAGGGTAAATCATGGCTGTTGAAATTGTTATGAGTGGTTTTGAAACTTTCTGAACTTCACTAAGCCTCGAATTTGGTGTTTTTTTGCGATTGTGGCTTTTGTGTCGGACTTTTCTGGCTGAAAAAAAGTCAGTAGATAGAGCGCATTAAAATACATCTTTTGAGACTATGTGGGGGGAAATCCTTTTATACAATTTATAATTATCGTTGAAAAACCAATTTTTGGAATTGTAAAAAGCAATTCACGATTGCCTAATCCGGCTGGTGTACAGGTTTCTCTGGTCCTAGCTCAAACATACTTTTTTTTTTGCAAGCCAAAAATCTCGTAAATTTTGAATTGGCTGGTTTTGACATATGTGGGACGGAAATTTCTCACGATTCGAATGGTGGTGTCCGTTTTATGTAAAAAGTCCATCTTGGTATGTTTTTCGGCGTTTGAAAAAAGGCAATTTTGGCTGATGAAAAGATGGTACTAAATCGCCTTGAATTGATTTGAAAACCATCTAGTCACATTCGCAGAGGCTTAACTTAGCTTTTGACACCCTTTTGCCTCCAAAATTTGCCATCTACGTTGCAATAGCTTCCGGTTTAGCCGAATTTGACATTTTCTAGAAGTGCAACATTGGATTTCTATCACTTTGTGGAGAATATCAAGATCTTAAGCATTAATCAATTTCATTAAGCCCCACTAAGTGCTCTTACATCTTTTTTTTTCAAAAGTAGCCTGAATCCGCGGATAAATTCGTGATAGTAGGTTCTCATGAAACTCGAAAATGGGGACAACGTCCACAACAAGACACACTGGCTAGATTTGGATGAAATTGGTCTTGATGAAATCTTTGAGGCTCTTTGTGTCGGTTTTGTTTCCTTTGTTTGCAAATTGGGCTGTTTTCGGAATTTATCTGACGTTCAAAAACAGGTCAATCGGATACCGTCATTTTGGTGGGGGAGATCTGTCTTTGTGGACAGAAGCTTTTTCTCATGCACCGAACGAACGCATCATTATTCACTTGCGCTTTGTGGGCATATGCACAGAATTTTGGATTCTTCACTCGCATATCGTATATTCATGCACCGAAGCTCTTCTGCATTTGCATGCGCTTTGTGGGCATAAAAATCCATATGTAAGATTCTTCACTCACATTGCAGCACGTACCACAAAACATTCGGTGCGTCTATCAACGTCATGCGTGTCGCGCGTTTTGCAGCTCACTTATAAGCACAAGAAAGCATCCTGTAATGCCATGTAGCTGGAGAAGCCATTCAATGCAATGTATGATTGCGACACACATGAAGTGCTTCTTTTGGGCGTAGAAATAATGTTCTTAACGCCGAAACCAAGATGTCAAGAGCGTCAGAGCTGACGGTAGAACTTGATAGTTGCATCATCTCAAAAGTTTGAACTGAAGACTGATAGCCACAAAGAGACTAGACGACACTCCATTGAACCTCACCAAGGTTCTGGAAATTGCAGAATCTGATCAGTACGCAGAGTCTCAGTTCTATCATGTAAGTGTTCTTTGCAACTTCTCGCTCTGATAAATATTGATTACCTGTTTCGATATCACACTCCCTCAAACTTCTCAGTTTTTCTCGCTTGACCCGTTTCAAAGACCCGATGATTGACACCCAAATAGAGAACTTGCATTTGGCGCCTCGAAACATGTTTCGAACTCGCCCAATTTCGTTTCATGATGTTTCGTGCTGATGTTGCTCATACAATGCCAACCAGATATGCTTCGTCACCAGCTACCTGGTGTTATGTCATTCTGGCATTGGTAGCAGATATGGATGATCATCTGGGTACCTCTCGTTAGACGACGTTGACATTCAAATCAAGCACTTTGTGTTCTCATCCACCCATTGCCCAGCTTTGAATAGTGTGTAATGAAAGTCGTGCAGAACTTCGCCACAAGAAAAAATCAAAGAGAAAAAGATTTTGTTTCCAAGCTCCCTGGTAGCGGTTATCCAGCATGTAGTGTGCTTGATTGAGGTCAATGCGTGGAAACATTGGACACTCCAATTCGAGGGTTTATCCTTAATCCAAGTTACAGTCAAGCTCGCAAACTTATGTGTTCAGTTGCATGAAATTTGCAGTGACAATTGTACGAACAATTGAAAATGTATTCCCGACTGAAAGTCCTGGATTCCCATAAAAATATTTCCCGTAGTGGACTTATCTCGTCGAAATAACGCAAGCTACTGATATTTGCAGCCAAAGCGCGCATTCCCCTTTGTCCCTTTGTAGATGAACATTTCCCTCGAGCAAAACTCTCACTTTTTCAGACTTTTTCGATATTTGCCAGCTTGGAATTGTCCATTCTAAGCTCAGGTTTCCAGTACGGGGCTCTTTATGCTTCAATAGGGGAATTACACCGATGTTTCCGTGAGATACTAGACAACTCTCGAGGTGAGAAGGGGCCGACGTACAAGAAGCGAACAAACGGACGACAAGGAGGTAAAAAGTTGAAGATCATCGAGCTCGCTCTGTCTCTGTTCTGAATATTCAGAAAAGTGGCACAATGGTGTTTCTTCATGTTCCACATTACCCCCTGTTTGTCTCAGTACAGCTGTGACCGTATAGTTTGAGTTGCTTTGGATACATTTAAAGTGAACCCTGAGTTTGGTAAGCAAAGTGCAACATGAAGGTCAACAATAAACTCTCATCATGTCAAGCTGAATTTTTCATCTTCAGTTGTTTCATTGGAGAATGCAATTCCCATGATCATCGAGGATCTCGTAAACCAGTACAGTTCAATAAGACACTCAACACTTTTCAGTTGGAGCCGTAACGAAGAGTGGAATGAACTTGGGCAAAAAAAACACTCAACAGTTTTTCATTATTGAAAAGCACTTTGTACAGCAATTTAAAATTTTTTGGAGGGCCACATTATCGTATTTTCATTCTTCTCACCAAATTGAAACTACGGTGACTAATACGGCCCATGCACACGGTTTCGTCATCTTGTGAATTTGCCCAATTCGACCTCTTTACTCCTATCCCAAAGTTTCTTCTACAAAAAGATGCGTGTGACTGAATCGCCTAATTGGGCAACTCGTAATTCGGTCGTAACTCTGAGAATCACGGTCAGAGATTCAAACTGACTCCCACAATGGTTTGCGCAACCTTATTGTCCAGATTCTATTGATAACTGGGAAGCAACCTGTTGCAACCTTTGTTCAAGTGCCATTTCGTCACCCACACACACGGGAAATTGAACTCCAGGTTTCTTTTCTTCTGGTCTTTTTTTCTGGTCTTCTCCACAGTCTGGCCAGCAACCGTCTCTTCGGTTAACTGGAGCGTCGTATCTTCTGCGACGGAAGCTCCGCGGATTTGCCAGTTGAGGAATTAATCACCAGGGAAATTTAAAGCCCCATGCGGAAACATGCAAGATCCGGCACCGGGGCGTATTGGGTTGCCCGATTGAGAACAAACCCTGGCGTTTTCCGACATCTAACCCTCTGTCATGCCCTATGCGGACAAGTACACGTCAATTTGACTTTACCCCACAGTTCCACAGAATGGCTCACGGCTTAAGCCCCATCGTAAGCGTGGCTTCCATGGGTATTTTTACCAATATGGGGGAGCAAAAGCACTCTACGAGCGTTCAATTTTTAATTTTCTTTTCTTTTTTTTTCTTTCCTCAAGACCACTTTCGGGTTACGAGGGTCCAAGAATTAGCGACCGTGTCGACTGCCGCACCGGACTTCCTAACGTTCGCTTACCCCACTATTAGCATCGGCGGCAAATGGGAAGAAAATCAGGACCAAAATGGGAAAAGCGAGAGACACAGAAAACGGAAGCAAAAGAAAGAAAAAAGGAAAAAGTAAGAAAAAAAAGTCTGGTCTTGAATGCTTGTTGAATACGAAAGCAAGCCAACTCCAGCCATGGAATCGTATCTCGGTTTTCACCATAGTGGTGCGCAAAACCAACGTAGATCAAGGAGTCAAAAGTGAAATTGCAACCACAGTTTAACTGGTTTCGGTAAGCCCCCGGGAGGAGGCATATAACTCAAACAGGAAATTTCTGCGGGTTGAGCTCCTCACATTGTATGGGGCGTGCATGTGGGGAGGGTTATGACCGTGGTGAGAATTTCCGGAAAGGGAAATAGTATTAATTTTGCAATTTACCGTAGAAGGTTTTGGGCGTCAGCCGTGAATTTAAATATGGGCTGGAATCTCGCTTTTTTCTTTTTTGTTTTTCTCCCTCATCATCATCCCTCGCTCCCATGAAGTTTTCCACCCCTACTCTTTTGGCCATCTTGGCCACTTCTGCCGTTGTTGGCGCTGCTCCATCTCCAATCACCCAGACTTCCTCTGAGTTCACCGGCTTGGTTAAGAAATCAGACATCTCCGATGCCTTGAGCATCATCGAGGAGTTGGGCAGATTGAACCAGAAGAGAGAGCTCGTCGAGGACGAGAACGAGCTCATGGAGCTTTCCAAGAGAGCCGACTCCTTGCTCTCGCAGTTGCTCACGGCCTTGTCCAACTCGGGCATCATCGGCGACGTGTGGGACTTCTTGACCACCGACTCCTCCTTGAGAACCACCTTGATCAACTTGACCAAGAAGGGCTTCTCCGCCGCCCTCACCTACGGTCCCTCCGTGATCAAGGCCATCTACAACTCTGGTTACATCCAGAAATTCTTCTCGCTCATCTACAACGACCTGAGCTTGAGACTGACGCTCTTCTCGGTGGCCAAGACCATCTTCGGCTCCGGCTTGAACTTGTTGAAGGCCTTCTTGTCCGACTCCGGCTCGTCCACCACCACTGCCGCTGGTTCCACTGCCACCGCTGCTGCCAAGAGAGACACTTTGCAGGTCAGAGAGGACGTCGACTTCGAGTTCGACCCAGAGTTGTACTACGACAAGAGAGACTTGCTTGACGTTGCCAAGTCCGTCTACACCGCCATCAAGAACACCGGCCTCGTCCAGGGCTTGGTGTCCAAGGCTTTGGCCGACCCTGAGGCCACCATTTCCTACTTGACCTCTGCGCTCAAGACCGGATTGGTTGTTGCCGAGGATGTGTACAGCTGGGCCAAGTCCTCCGGTGTGTTGGACTCTGCCATCAGCTGGATCAAGTCCGACGGCTTGACTTACGGCAAGGAGCTTGCCAAGTTCATTGGCAACTTGATTGTTGGAGGCGAGGCCAGTGTTTCCGACGTGGACAATGCCACCACCACCGCTGCCACCACCACCACCACTGCTGCCACGGCCACTGCTACGACTTTGGTGAGAAGAAGGCTTTACTAATGCATGAGTCTGGCACTCGATATCTATCCTTAAATATATGGTTTTCCCGAACGAAATGGAGAGCGCAGCTCGACATGAGCAGTAGAGGTGTAGATGTAAAGCATAAGTGTGACGGAAAGGAGAAGTATGATGTAAATCAGAAGTACAGATCTGGACCAGAAGTCTGTGTCTGAGTTTGACTAACAGTTCAATAAAAAACTCATCTATCAAAATGTACTGAAATCTTTCTACTGCCCAGATGAAGCTGGATTTTATGACCCACTCATCATTTGCATATTCTACAACGATACATTACTCAGAAAGCTCCAGAAATCTTCAATACTTCCAAGAATTTCATCTCCAAAACCCTATTTCTCACAGCAACGAACTTCATCGTTACCTAAATCCACGCCGTTTTTGGACTGATCACGGTTCCAGTTACGATCTTCTGGAATTTCCCTATTGGGACAATTTCAGTTATGCACCACAGACAAAAGTTGCGCTCCGAACGTGGAAACGGGGAAGTTTCAAGAAAAGAACAGAGGACGCACATGATTTCGAGTCACGTGAATAATCAACTCCTTTTGTCTTTTGAATTCGGGAAACACTTGTGGAGTATTCTTGGGTGATCTGTATTTTTTGCAGTCAAAATCAGGTGCTGAAAATCTCACTCGAGGATATATTTGCTTGACCGCAATTTAAAAAATTTGAACGGCCAGTAGTGTAATCTCGTGAAATGCATTCAAATTATATACTTTCGTTTCATTCAAATTTACCACTTTCACGATTGCAGCTGGATAAATTTATGTGGATTGGTCATTATGTATGAGGAGGTACGGGTGTTTTAACGCTAACTTTATGGTGTACGGGTCTTGGTTTGGTCTTTGTGTGCATAATTTCAATAGATCCCACCAGATCTTGCAGCTGAAAACACGAGATCTCGCATAGAAGAGGTGACGCCCACAAACGCATGTGAAGGACGCTCGATAGAAAATGTCGTGCTTGATACATGGAAAGTTCCTTGCAGTGTGCATTGCTTCTTTCTTCCATACATCATGCATGCTGCCATGTAGCACAAGTTAGAAAGGGAAGAATGTCGTCCAGCTGCATAAACCATGCCGTTCCAAAGTCCTAACAGACGGAGCATTACTTTCTTCATGCAGCAGCTGATGTTAGTTGTAAGTTCCATGCATGGGGTACGTCTACGTCAAAAGCAACCTCTGAATGAAAGAATACTACATCATACTTGGTTTTCAGATGTCATATCTGGAAATTTAAGGAAGAGTTGCCAGCTTCATTAAGATAATGTTCAAATTGAGATAAAAACAAGCAGAAGGAATCCTATTGGACTGAAATTATACTTGGAAGCTCTCATCTGATCATTACTCGAAGAATGATCGTGATTTGGGTGCAACAGAAGAGCAAACCAGGGATTTTCAGATCATTCATAGAAGCCAATGGCTCTAAGTATACAAAAGATTCCTTTTTCATGGAGTTTCCCTTCCAATTAAGACCCACTCTGTTTGGCTGCAAAACTTGATGAATACCATGAGAACCTCACACCACACATGCCAGTAAATGAAGAAAAAATCTCAAAATTTCCAAGGAAACCGAATCAAATGCTGCACTCGACCCTAACTTCCTTCCAATTTTATATTTTTCTCTTTTTCTGCTGACATCCCCAGCTTTCCCCATATGGCGTGTTCATACACCCGTACACCACAGTCTAAAATTTTTCAAGCGTAACCATACTTTCAAATCCAACATCTGAACACCACACCCCCACCAAAACATGTTCCGTGGTATTTCCTTGTTGGCCCGCGGATCTGGCCCTGCGCTACGCAGCCAGGTGCCCGTTTTCGCCGGCTCCAGGCAGTTCTCCATGACAAAGTTCAGATCTGTTCACTTGACTTCCATACCCAAGACATACGAGGAGGAAAAAGAGCACATTGACGAGATCAACACGCAGTTGCCCGCTGCAGACCTCGAGAACTCCAAGAGATTACGTAATATCGGTATTTCCGCCCACATCGACTCGGGGAAAACCACCTTCACCGAGCGTGTCTTGTTCTACACTGGAAGAATCAAAGCCATCCACGAAGTCAGAGGCAGAGACTCTGTGGGCGCCAAAATGGACCACATGGACTTGGAGAGAGAGAAGGGTATCACCATCCAGTCGGCCGCAACATACTGCTCGTGGGAAAAGGACGAGAAGGACTACCACTTCAACTTGATCGACACTCCAGGCCATATTGACTTCACCATCGAGGTTGAGCGTGCGTTGCGTGTTCTTGACGGTGCTGTGCTTGTGGTGTGTGCTGTGAGTGGTGTGCAGTCGCAGACCGTCACCGTGGACAGACAGATGAGACGGTACAATGTGCCCAGAGTGACATTCATCAATAAGATGGACAGAATGGGCGCGGACCCGTTCAGAGCGATCGAGCAGATCAACTTGAAGTTGAAAACGCCCGCTGCAGCCATCCAGGTGCCCATTGGCGCGGAGGCAGACTTGGCTGGTGTGGTGAACATCATCGACAGAGTGGCCATCTACAACGAGGGGCCACAGGGCGAGGAGTTGCGCATCACGCCGGAAATCCCAGCAGAATTGGTCGACTTGGTCGAGGAGAAGAGAGCGCTCTTGATCGAGACTTTGGCGGACGTCGACGAGGAAATGGCCGACTTGTACTTGGAAGGAGAAGAGCCCACCGTAGACCAGATCAAGGCCGCCATCAGAAGAGCCACCATCGCCAGAAAGTTCACTCCCGTCTTGATGGGCTCGGCCTTGGCCAACAAAGGTGTGCAGCCCGTCTTGGACGCCGTGGTGGACTACTTGCCTCAACCCAATGAGATTTTGAACACTGGCCTTGAATTGGTTGCAAACGAGGAGAAACCCATCAAGTTGATTCCTTCGAGTAACGAGCCATTCGTTGGTTTGGCGTTCAAGTTGGAAGAAGGCAAGTACGGACAACTTACGTACATCAGAGTGTACCAGGGTAAATTGAAGAAAGGCGCATACATGAACCACGTGAAAACCGGCAAGAAGGTCAAGGTCTCGCGGTTGGTAAGAATGCACCTGAGTGATATGGAGGACGTGGACGAGGTTGGCGCCGGAGAAATCTGTGCTACCTTCGGTATTGACTGTGCTTCTGGTGATACGTTCATTGGCCAGAATTCCGAGCGCAACGTCGCCATGAGCTCGATGTTTGTGCCGGACGCGGTGATCTCGCTCTCCATCGAGCCAAAGCTGAAAGATCTGGGCAACTTCTCGAAGGCCATGAACAGATTCCAGAAGGAGGACCCAACTTTCAGAGTGAGGTTCGACCCGGAAAGTAAAGAGACCGTGATCTCGGGAATGGGCGAGTTGCACTTGGAGATCTACGTCGAGAGAATGAAGAGAGAGTACGGCGTCGAGTGTGTCACCGGAAAGCCCCAGGTGGCGTACAGAGAGGCCATTTTGTCCGAGTCTGTGTTTGACTACACCCACAAGAAGCAATCTGGAGGTGCGGGCCAGTTCGGTAGAGTGATTGGTACGTTCAAGCCCATCGACGGCGAGAACAAGTTCACGCAGCACGTTGTGGGCGGCAAGATCTCGGAGAAGTACTTGTTTGCGTGTCAGAAGGGCTTTGAAGACTCCCTTGAGAAAGGTCCCTTGATTGGCCACAAGGTTTTGGGCGTGCACATGCACATTAACGACGGACAGCTGCACATGGTGGACTCCTCGGAGTTGTCGTTCCGTTTGGCGACCCACGGAGCCTTCAAGCAGGCGTTTTTGAATGCCAACCCGGTGATTTTGGAGCCCATCATGAATGTTGAGGTGAGCGCACCTAACGAGTTCCAGGGCCCTGTTGTTGGGCTTGTCAACAAGCTCGGAGGCATGATCATGGAGACTATCAACGGGCAGGACGAGTTTACCGTCACTGCCGAGTGCTCGTTGAACTCTATGTTTGGCTTCTCTACTTCCTTGAGAGCCTGTACTCAAGGTAAGGGAGAGTTCTCGTTGGAGTTCTTGAAGTACGCCCAGACTGCGCCACAGTTGCAGAAACAGTTGATTGAGGAGGCTGCCAAGAAGAAGAAATTGTAAATAGTGTAAATAGAGAAATAGAGGGGAAAGCTTGGAGCAAGGTAGGAAAGACAAGAAGGTGGCCGTAAGGGGAACAAGTGGAGGATTTTTAGGGAGTTTTTTGAATAAATTCAATTTGAATTTATGTTCAATGGAGATTTTTAGGTCCGAAGTGAAATTTTTGTTGGCGGAAGGGTGGAAATTTGGGGAGTTCGAGTGAATTTCTATAGTTGAGAGTGTATATCCATAGTTAAGAGAGACTTCTCAAGACGATAGGAATTAGAATGTCAATCATGAGGGAAACTTCAACCTTAAATGAAAAAAAAAACTAGATGTGACCAAATTTCACGGTGAAAGCTCAATTTGAGAAACGGAATGTCAAAATTGTCATTGAATGTCCCATGTTCTTTGGGCATCTTCACTCACTTTCTTTTCATTGGTGCGCGATACATACAATGATTCAGACTGTCTCGAATTTCACGTCCAGACACGGTTAATTAACTGTTCAAATTGTTCTTATACTAATGTTCGAGCTGAATCCCATTCATTTAGATTTCCCCTGGTATTCCATGCTTTCTGCTGCATTTACTGCGTTTTCCATACTTTGCTCGTGCCTACTGCATGCACACTGGCTGCAAAAGGCCACAAACCCAGGTATTTGAGGAAACACCACACACCATTCTGGCCAGTAAAGGGAATTTGAAATCCAAAAATCATATAAAGAGTGTAAGTGTAGTCACCAAAGTTCATTGATGAAATTAAATCTGAAATACTCGTTGATCTTTGTTCCTCCCACTCTACGCTCTCTTTCCCCATACTTAACTCATTTCTCTCATTTCGCACCTACTTTTCTATTACAATACACCCATTTTATTTCCAGCACCACCAGAGTTTCCACCACAATTTACCTCAAATTGTACTTAAACTCATCCAGTGCACCCAGAAATAGTCAAATCACCCGAATTTCCAATTTTTACCAGAAAATTTTGAACCCCACCAACTTCACCATGTGGTCTCCCCAAACGGCCACAAAACCAGGGCCTTTCCACCAGTTGCCCGCCCACGGCAAGAGAGCCAAGTGCAAGGCCATTGCCAAGCAGCTTTGGGCGCTTCTCAAGAAGCCACGCCACGAAAAACCCAAATTCGTCTCTCGCTTTGCCAAGTTCTGGCGCCACTCCACCAAACCAGAACATGAGAACCAATCCACCGAGAACGGCCAGCATGCTTCGGCCGGAACCATCAACAGAAGCATGAGAGCTGGATCTGGGTCCAGAAAGCCCAACAAGCAGTTCTACTCGAGCTTCAGAGGAGACGCGAAGAGAAATGTGAGGGCCACCTATAAGGGAAAAATCAGTGTGCCCCAGGCCAGAACTACCAGAGAAGACCCCCAGAAACACCTCGCAGCAGTCTTCGCAAACGAGAACGAAAGAGAGTTCGAGATCCTCAACACCATGAGAGCTGGAAACACCACCGAGAGAAGAGTAGAAAGGAGAGGTGCTGGTGCTGTCTCGGTGCCAAAAATGGCTACTCCAGATTTGTGCACACCGTATTTTGCAGCCAGACTCACCTACACCAAGGGAAACATTGCTCCACCCACGAGAGCGGCACCCTCGCATTTTGACTCTTCTGGTTCTGTTTCCCCAGTAAGGACATTGGAAGTGCCTGAAGTTTCTGCATTTTCAGCTTCTTCCTCACCTTCGGTTTCTTTCTCTACTAAAACTGGTACTTCTCCAATATCGGCCAGAACCACCAGAACCATCAGGTCTACGGCAACCTCTGCCACCGAAATCAAAGGTTCAGCAAGCTCAATTGACTTAACGCTGCCTGGCTGCTCTCTGTTGTCGCTTGCTCGTGACCAGTCTTTGTTCTTTGGTGTCCACGAGTCCAATGAGGGAAAGGTGAAAGTGAGAAGCGACAAGCGCGGAGACGTAGAGTTTGGCGCTCATACAGATGAGATTTTTAAAGGAGTCAAGGGAAGTCAGCCAAGAATTTCTGTTTTCAAGCCAAAGCAGGAGATAGAGGAGCCCAAGGAAGTTGAAGTTGAGGAAGTCGAGAAGGAGATTGAGGAAGTCGAGGAGGAGATCGAAGAAGTTGAGAAAGTTGTTGTTGAGGAAGCTGTTGATGTTGCTGAGGTTACTGAGGTTGTGGCTGAGAAGTCTTTGGCTGGGGTTGGCCCAATTGAGTCTGAGGAGACTTTGGTGGAGACCCCGGAGATAGATGTCGAGGAGATCAAAGTTCAAGAGATGCTTGTCGAGGAACATTCTGAGACTGGTTCCGAAGGAGCTGAACTCTCTGAGTCTGATGTCAACTGCACAGACTCTATCCCACTTTCTCCTTCGCTTCATGGTTCTCTCACTGGCTCACTCCCACCTATTGAGTGTCCTGTCAATTCTGAGCCTACTAATGCTGCTGATCCTTCCGAAGTTGCTGACTCCACCACCTCCTCCAACTCATCCACAATCAGTCTTCCTCGCATCACGCCAAAGGACAACATTTCTATCCCCAACGTCAAGTGTCTCGACCACCTTTCTTCCCGTGGGCTCTGCCTGTACAGAAAGAGAAGAGACCCAGAGTTGACGGGCGAAGTTTCCGATGAGGAAGCTTCCAAATTGCCTGGAAACGGCTTGAACTGGGAGCTCAACTACGCCGCTTATGTGTTCCCATACTTCAAGCTTGCTCCCAACCTGCTGGTGTTCACTTTAAGTGACCTCACCGCACTCAACCTCCAGGGAACTTCAGTGCACAACCAGGCGATGACCAACACCCGGAATTTCTGCGAGGAGCAGTTCATCTTGCTTGAGAGAGCCATAAAAAGATGTGAAAGTGGCAACAAAGTGGATTTGGCCGACCGCGTCGGCGAGTTGTGGGAGTTCTCCAGAGAAATGTTCCAGGACTTGGAGAAACACATTGAGCAGGCGCAGAAACACACTATGAAGCAGGTTGTCACGTCCAACTACAACATCGGTTTGGAAATCGAGGAAGCGTATGAGGAATGGATGCAGTTTGGCGAAGAGTTTCTCGTGTTTGAGAAGAATTGTCGCGATGCCCAGTATAATGTTGGGTTATCCTACTTTATGGAGAGAAAGTTTGCGTTTGACTTCAAATCTGCCAAAATGGAGAAATCCTTGGATGACCTTGAGAGGAAAATCAAAAGAATTGCCACTTTGGAGGCGGAATTCAAGAAGGATGCCCAGATTCCCCAGGCTGCCATCAACAAGATTTTGCAGCTATACAAAACTTTCGCCGCGCAAAAATTGCAGCCATTGTTCAAGAGTTACTCTTTGCAAGATATCTACAGTGCTGGCGGTGCAAAACACAAGGGCAACTTTGAAGCTTACCAGATCTCCTACTCGAGCTTGTTGTTGAAGGAATCGGAACTTTACAGAGAAAAAACCAACCAGGGTCTCTTCACAGTCCAGGCCATAAAAGAGATTCTCATGGGAGGATACGAGCAGCTTTTGGCAAAGAGAAAAGCTGTAAGGGACAAGCAAGTGGAGAAGGAGAAGAAGAGGGTCGAGAAGGCAAAGGCACATGAAAGGGAAATGGAGAGAATTGCCGAGGAGAAGGCCAAAGCAGAAAGAGCCAAAGTGCAGAAATTGGAGGATTCTGAGAAACCAAAAGTGAAGTACGTGAAACAAACCGTGAATGGGAAAGTTGTGATCAGGAGAGTTGTCGTTTGAAAAAAAAGAAAGAGAAGAAAAGAAAAAAGAAAAAAAGGAAAGGGAAATTATGAACCAAAAAGAGGTTCCTGCTGCCAGGTTTGTTGTTGTCTAACATTGAAAATTAAGGCCTTACCTATAAGTGCCGCTGATGGTTAGGTGTGTGGGAGTAAAATCCCGTGGTAACCGCCACATGGAGGAAATGCCGTCCATGTAAAGTCAGCTTTTTTCAGAAAGAAATAGGAAAAAAATTGATAGTTTGTAAAGAAAATAGATCAGAAAAGAAAGTGGGTGTAGAAGTAGATGGGTCGGAGTGAGAAACGGGAGAAGGGAAGAAAGAGAGAATTGGAGACAGGTGGGGGATCTCATGGAAGAAAGTGGGGGCAGCAAAAAAATGGTGAAGAAATCTTCTCAGATTTTATATATACTCTTTTCGTTTTTTGAACTCCCCTCAACCTGATTTAGTCGGTGGCTGCAATGTGGTTTAAGCAGACTGAGAACTCACCATAGTTAAGACCCACTTCTGTTTGGTCCACATAAAACCACCAATACTTAACAAAAACTGACTGGAAGATTCCGTTTCTTCTAAATTTGGAGATTCTAGAAAATTGAATAATTAAAAGCATGAGGAAACATGGTGACATATGACTTTGGGTGACGTTCAGATAAAGCGTCCTTAACTATGTGAGTCTTAACTATGGGGCCTTAACTATGGGACCTTAACTATGGAGACTCACTGGAAATAAGACAGTCACAGGCAAAACCCACACCAACACCCCAAATCAGAATTTCATTCCCACAGTGCTACTTGTCGAGCTTGAAAGATGACATAAACCCTTAATATCTTTTTCCCCGCCGCTTCTTCTCCGTCTTTTCTCCACCACCTTTCCTCCATTCACCATAACCAAAGAAACCACCGAGAATCTACACTTACCAACACTCCACACCAGAAATAACTTCCCAAACCTCTCTCCAGTCCACCCCAAAACATATTCATCCACTTGAACATCACCTTTCCACTCTCTACCCCCACCTTCCCTACACCCCATTTGTTTCGTATGATACACCTTGTATTAGTCGTATGTAGTTCACCAAGCCTAAGCCTTGGCAGCGATTTTCTTAACAGCATATCTTCTCTGCTTTCTCAACACCATGACCTGGAATCTCTCAAAGTCAGACAAGTTGGCTCTGGCCTTTCTGGCAGCCAACTTCTTGGCCCAGGCAGTAGCAGCCCACTTGCTGTCAATGTCAGCAGCAGCCCATTTCTTGTGAACAGTGGCGGTTCTGGAACCTCTTGGCAACTTCTCCAACACGAGTGGGGTCAACACAACCTTACCCAAGGAGATGGCTTGTCTCTCGATAGAAGGACCGTCAATCAAGACCTGGAAGTTAGTAAAAAGTTTTAAAAATTGGTGGAGTGTGTGGAGAATGGCTGGGACAGTATGATCAACTTTGCTTTCGGGGGACTTTGTTGTGTGGATCATGTGTGGAGTGGACTTCTTTAAATTCATGGAAATGTGAAAAACTTCAAATATTCAATGTGGCCCACTAGCTCAACGACAAGCGGGAACCTCGCCGGGAAAATTGGACAGGGTATACATTATGGTCTTGCCAATCCACTGGTGCCATAATAATTTGTGGTTTCAAAGTGCTTCCTCCCATTTCTCCAGCCCTCTCCGTCACTAGACATTCATGGGAAACATACTCTCTTCTGGTCGATGATCTCGACAATGGTGGCCAATTTGGAGTTGTCAATCAAGACAACACGGCCCAATTCAACGAATCTCCAGTTGGCAGTCTTAACGCTGGCAGACATTGTTATATTATTGATGAGTAGAAGTATAGGAAATAGAAAATTTTTTTTGATAGAGTGCGGTAGTGGGAGTGTGTAGGAGTGGAAAAAAGTGAGTGTGGGTGTACGGGTGTGGTGGTGTTGGCGGAGTGCATACAGTGGCGATGATCCAGAGCTAGGGCTTGTGCCCTACAGCACCAAGTATTTGTCCACCACCATCAATTTCCACAACAGCCGGAAAAGAAAGAAATGAGAATGGAATTTTCCGATTTTCTGACTCGTCTCAATTTCACCTGTATCCTTAAAATTTCAAAATAGCTATCCCTAATGAAAATTTCTTGTGGTGTTCAGACCACAGTCTTTGCTGAGCACTGCACATAACCACCTCTTCACATTTCTCAATACCCATTACCTTTTCTCAGTACCAATTTACCTACCAACTACACATCCGTTCAATTTTTCCAAATTTGTATGTTTCTTCGGTTCACGTGATGATTTAATTTGCGTTCTAGAGTCCAGTCACCGAAACACGCCTAGTTTCATTGTGGGGCTGTACACCATGCGACCAATTTCTATTCTGATTGCCTTGACTTAGCATTATACTAACATGTCAGTGAATTGAGCGCCACACCAAAAAATTTTGGGACTTAGTAGACTTTTCGGGATCGATGGATATCTGTGACAGTGTGGACATGTCAAATCTTTAGAAAATTGGCCTGTTCATGTGATTTGACTGGCTGTTCTGGTTGTGCAAGTCACGTGCACCAGTCTAAACCAGACATTGTCCAGCCCATCCAGACGTAGACGATAAAATCTTTTCAAATCTGTTTCAATTCAATTTTAGCGCAAGCTTGATCATTGAGTGCCCTGAAAATTTGAATTTCTTTAGCCGCTTCGTCGTTTTGCTCGGGCATTTCTCATTCCAGGCTCATTTATGCTGTGAATAACAGAACCCATATGAAAAACACCAAAACACACCACATTTCTCATTTTTGAAAACCTCTATCATATTCTGCATCCCTCCCGATCAGTTTCCACTCTTTTCTTCCGAACAATTTCCCTCTTGTCCCCAAAATTTGTACCCTCTACAAACCTTCCAAGTCACGTGCCCGGCTCTCATACATTTCTCACCATACTAATTTCCTATACTCCATGTACAAACGGATAACGAGACTTATGAGTACTAAGAAACCCGTTGTTCAGCCAAAATGGCACAAGCCGCAAACCCCGCTGGGCCAGAAACCCATTTTGAAATTGTACAACTCTTTGACCAGAACAAAAGAGGAGTTTATCCCGTTGACTCATAGTCACATCACCTGGTACTGCTGTGGCCCAACAGTTTACAACCACGCCCACATGGGCCATGCCAGAAACTACGTATGCTCAGATATCTGCAGGAGGATCTTGCAGAACTATTTTGGGTACAATGTGAACTTTGTTCAGAACGTGACGGACATTGACGACAAGATCATTATAGCGGCGAGACAACAGTACTTGTTTGAGGAGAAGATCTCGAAAGTGTACAAGGAAAAGACACCTGAGTTGTTGGAGAGTGTCAAGGAGTACTTTGGCGAGTATGTTGCTAAGAACTTGCCGGGATTTGAGGGAGAAATCGAGACTGGTCTTTTGGGCTGGATAGAATCCTTGAATGTCCAGGAATTGGCGGTTTCCAACCCCAAATTGCCCATGTACACGAAAGCAGCAAAGGACGCACACACTGTCATTTACGGAAACGCCGACTTCCCGGAGTTTTTGGCGAAAATAGAGGACGTTTCCGTGCCTTCTTTGGATAAAAGATACGGCTCGTCAGTGACCGACCCAGAGATCTTCAAGAAGTTGCCTGCGTTCTGGGAAAACAAGTTCAATCAAGATATGGAGAAACTCAACGTGTTGCCCTCGACTGTGACCACGCGAGTGTCGGAGTACGTGCCAGAAATCATTGAGTTTGTTGAGAAAATCATTGCTAACAAATATGCCTACTCCACGCTGGACGGGTCGGTCTATTTCGACACGGTGGCGTTTGAGAACTCGCCCGACCACGACTACGCAAAGTTGCAGCCCTGGAACAAGGGCCTGATGGACTTGATCAACGACGGCGAGGGCTCGCTTTCTGTGGGAGCATCCACCAAGAGATCCGCCACGGATTTCGCTCTTTGGAAAGCCTCCAAGCCGGGAGAACCCGCGTGGGACTCCCCCTGGGGCCAAGGAAGACCAGGCTGGCACATTGAGTGCTCGGTGATGGCGTCGGACATTTTGGGCGAGGTGATCGATATCCATTCTGGAGGCGTGGACTTGTGCTTCCCCCACCACGACAACGAGCTCGCACAGAGTGAGGCGTGCTTCAACAACAAGCAGTGGATCAACTACTTCATGCACAACGGCCACTTGCACATCCAGGGCCAGAAAATGTCCAAGTCCTTGAAAAACTTCATCACGGTGGAAGAGGCCCTAGAACTGTACACGGCGAGACAGCTCCGACTTGTTTTCGCTTTTGGCAATTGGGACAAGCCCATCGATTTCAAGGACACCTTGATTTCGGAGGTGAAGGCGTACGAGCTGACGTTGCTGAAGTTTTTCACCAACATTAGGGCGTTGAACTCAGACTACAAGCATTCGGTGAGCGAGGGCGTGCACATCCTGAAAAAACTCGGGGACACCGAGAAGCAGCTCCTCAAGGAGTTGGCGGCGGCCCAGTCCGAGGTCCACGCGGCCTTCTGTGACAATTTGCTGACTCCCTTGGTCCTCAGATCCATTTCTGACTTGGTTTCCAAGACAAACACATACATACAGTCCACAGTCACAGGGTCTGTCTCCTTGAGGATCGAGCCCTTGATTGCAATCACCAACTGGATCGTCAAGATCTTGGACATTTTGGGTTTCGAGGCCAGATCAGACAAACTCGGGTGGGTGGACCTGCTGGAGTCCGAATTCGGCAACATTTCCAAAGAAGACGTCGCCATGCCATACGTGAAGGCGCTTTCCCAATTCAGAGACAGCGTACGTGAGCTTGCGATTGCGAAAAAGCAGCCTGCTGAGTTTTTGGCCTTGTCGGACACTTTGCGGTCGGATTTGATCAACTTGGGCATTTCCCTTGATGACAGACCCAACGGCGGAGCGCTTGTGAAGTTCTTGAATGAGAAGGAGAAGGAGGAGTTCATCGAGCAGCAGAAAGCCAAGGAGCAGCAGCAGAAAGAGAAATTGTTGAAGAAACAGCAACAGGCCGAGGCAGCAGCGAAGAAGGAGCAGGAGAGAATCGAGAAGATGAAAGTGGCGCCTCAGGATTTGTTCCAGGACAAGAAGTTGTACTCTGAATGGGACGAGCAAGGAATTCCAACCAAGAATGCCGATGGAGAGGAGGTGACCAAGTCAATGCGCAAGAAATTGATGAAACAGTACCAGCAGCAAGAGAAACTCCATGCCGAGTACCAGAAAGCGCAGGCTTAAGAGATTGAGGAGATTGGAAGATAATTGGAGAAGATTGGAGAAGATTTAGAAGGTGGAAAAAGGTCCAACAGGTGTAAATAGAGAGAGGGGGAGGAACTCACCACAATAATATATAATACCCACCTGGGAAGAAACAGATCAGACAAAGAGATGGAAAAGTTGGCGAATATCCAAAAACAAAAACTCGATAGAGATTGTTCTCTTCCCTTTTTTCGTTATCTCAATTTTTTTTTTTTTATTTCATTTTCCCTTCACTACCTTCCTATATCCTTATGTATCTGTCTTGTCTCTTCCTGTATGTGCCACCTCACCACTTGACTATTACTACTTTCGTCAATTGAACCACCTCTGGAAATCCACACAAACACCCGAATTTTCCCAGTTTGATATGTTCAGTTTACTCACACGTGGCCAGGCAGTCGCCAACCAGGCTCTCACCGCGTCAATCGTCGTCAGCGTGGCCATTGCCCTCATCTCCATTGTCCAGCTCTACTTTGGCGGAGCATGGGCCATCAACTCCACCGCCATCGACAATGTGACCGCCAGCGCATACATAAAGAACTCACGTGCGTTTGGGAGTTCGGGCAAGCCAAAAGAAAATCTGAAAATCACGTTTGATTTGGACGCAGACTTGCTGTCCTTGTTCAACTGGAACACCAAACAAGTGTTTGTCTATTTGACGGCAGAATACCCCGGCAAGACCGAGGGAGCAGCCAATAAGGTCACGTACTGGGACAAGATTATAACCAGCAAGAAAGACGCCAAGATTTCCGCGAAAAATGCCCGTGCTAAGTACTCGGTTTGGGACGTGGAGAAATCGTTCAGAGGAAGAAATGCCACGTTGCGTTTGGAGTGGAACGTGCAGCCGTGGGTCGGGCCCTTGTTGTTTGGAGCAACAGAGACAGAGACTACGTTCCAGTTTGCGCGGAAACAGCCGAAAAAGGAGAGTCCCTGATCATACATGCTAGATTCCTGTGATTATTGGTGATATCTCTAAATGTGTATGCTATGTACATGCAAATGCAGAAAAGATGCTAAGACCACCGGCGGCTAGATGCTGTCGATGTCGGTGGTGGTGATGCTCAAGTGAGACAAGGCCAGGACGGCCCGCTCGCGGCGGGATTGGCGGTCTTCGGCGTGTGCTGATCTTGTCGGAGGTGAAAGTTTGTCTATGGCTTTCCGGAACAGCACCAAGCGCGTGCGCTCGTCGCGGAAATACAAGAGGTACTCCATTGTCTCTGGGAAGTCGTCGTAGAGCGAAAACGCGGCGGCTTGGTTGCCCTGGCAGTGAATCTCAATGGATTTGAGCAATTTTGCAGCCAAAGCTGGCTTGATGGTGTTTTTCGTCGGGATGGACCGCTCAGGCACGAAGAACTCGGGCAAGTTTCGCAACAACGTGCTTGCGGTCCACGTCTCGTTTGTGTTGAGAGCGTTGAACGAGTCCAACTCTGCTGAAAGCGCACTTAAAGGGTCCTGAATCAGTTCATATTCATGTTGAAGCTCTGCCAAGTCCAGAACGTTGTAGTAGTGATTGAGCAAGCTGTAATTCTCCTCAATAGTCTCGGGAGAAAGAGTTCTGCTCAAATAGACCATGAACACCCTGTAGATGGTGTGGATTTTCCGTCTGATTTTCACTTCTGCCCAGTTTCCAGTAACAAGGTAATACTCGCACGCCTGGAGCGCCAATTTCAAGGATTTGGAGGAATTCCGAGATTGAGAATCCTTGGATGGCTCTATTGCTCCCTCGCAGAGCTCAGCATATTGCAGACCAGCAAGTCTGACGTTTCTCTTGAGTGTTTTTTCTAGAATCTGGGCATGATCTGAACTTTGAGAATTTCCACTCATTGTCTGGAGTTTCAAGGCCACAAGATGCCGATAATTGATCTGGAAAATCTTCGAGTCGAGTTTCCCGTTGTTTAAATCCAAAATCTCGTTCAATTCGCCCATGGCGTTATCCAATAACTCGCTGGCTGTGATTTTGTCTCCTCTGGCCAAGTAAATCTTACTCATTTCCCGGAAAATCGCCATACGAAGATTAAACCCAATATTTTTGCCCAATTTCTCCTTGATGTCACTCAAAAACTTCACCGCGATCCTCATTCCCTTGTCTAGTTGGCCTCTTGTGGCCACTGAAAACTCAGAAACGATTCGGAGCAAGTCTGGAGCGTTCCGGAGCAAATCAGCCAAAACAACATTGTTTCCTGCAATGTTCTCGGCGGGAGAAAACCCGTAAAGCTCGAAAACGGACTCGAGCAACTTGTAGGAGTTGTCAAATCCGGTGTGGTTGACTTTATCCATGTGAAGCAAGGCCTTGATCAAGTACACGTATGACCTTGCGCTCATGGGGATCTTCAATTTGGCCATTTCTCTGTATTTCTCCAAGATTTGAGCGTATCCCTCGTATGTTCCCAAGCGGGCGTAGTGCTTTAGAAATGGCAAGTAGTGTTCTTCGGAAAGTGCACTCAATTGTCTCGTTCTTTCGAAGTAAGAAGTGGCCGCCTTCAATTTCTGGAGCGAAACAAAGTGCTTGATGATCTCCGCATACAAAACCTCGATGTTCTGCGGCGAAAACTGGCGGTTGTCTGCTCTCTTGATGATGGCAGTTGTTCTGGCCGCGAGAAACCGGCGGATGTCTCGATTTGCAGTCAGTTTGAACCACGCCCTGTAATTTCGGAGTTGTGCTCGAGTTACTGTTGCACTTTGGAACGGAACCGGCGAGTCTTGGTGTGCCAAAAAAGCAATTTCCTCCGATCTCTCATATTCGCCAAATTGAGTGAGCGAGCTGATCAATTGGCAGTAGACTGGCTCACTGAGCAAGTTGTACCGCTTGGCGAGCTCATAAACTTCATAAAGCTCTGCTTTTCGGTACACGGAACTCAAGAATTTCAAGATCCGGAACACCAGGTCAGAATTGACAAAGAGCTTGTCTGATTTTTCTTGGAGATCGAAAAGGCTCTTGAATGCCAGAATCGTGGACTCAACGTTGCTGTCGACAAAATTTGCCTGCAAAATCTCGGTCTGGAGCTTCGCAATCTGTTCTGGTCCGATCTGGTATTTTTCAGCATTTGTCAAGACGTCATTGTACCATTCCGTTGCTTTTTCCTTATTTCCTGCAAGGTGGTTGGCTTTTATGAGAGCAGAAAAGATCCCCGCAGATGGCTGTAGGTTTCTTTTCCGGAGTTGCTCGTATAATTGCTCCACTTCCTTCAAAACTCCTAAAGAAGCCAAAGCGTTCATCACAATGGAGTAGTGGATCACGTGAGGCAACTGGTTTTGGCCATACATGTCTTCGAATTGCTTCTGCAACAATTTCCAGTCTTTCGTTTGCTCGGCGATCTTAAGCAAAATCTCGATTTGGTCGTCTTCATGCAAACTGGGGTTTTCAGAGTGAACCTTCATCACGCTCTCGTAATTTCTCAAGTTGAAATGGGCCCACATCACGTGCTTCAAGTCCTGGGCGTCTCTGTACTCCAAAACGTTTGTGTTGAGCTTCTCCAGCTTGTATTTCCAGAGCATAATTGCTGCTTTTGGGTCAGACTCGTGAACTGCACCTAAAAGCGTCGTGATGAAGTTCAGAAGAAGGTGTTTGCTCTCCGTGATGTCCATAACTGTCTCGGCAATCTGGTCTAGTCTGTCGGAGATCCATTGGTTTTGCGAGGAAACGAGTAATCTGAGAGATTTCTCGTATACTTTGTGCTCCTTTGAGGTTAGGAGCAAGTGTCCATCTTCAATGGCATCTAGGAACAAAATGAAGTCCCGCAAAGTCAGCAGGAACGCGTCCGAGGAGTCGCTGTAGAGCATCAGCTTCCTTAGGAACACGGAGATTAACTTCCGCTTCTCCTCGATGGTCTCTTTCCCTCTGAAGAACGTCAAAATCAGCTGTCTGCTATATCGTAGCTTTCCAGCGTCTTTGGTGAACTGAAAAGTCGATGCCAACTTGTCTGCCCACGCAGGTTTGGCCTCCAAATGTCCCATCGTGTACACAGGCCGTATTAGTCTTTCGTACTCGGAGTATTCTCCATTATTCATGATTAGATGGACAATTTTCAGTTTTGTCTGCACAAGCTGTTTTTGGAGATTCTGGTCAGGGAAACCACGTGAAAATACAATCTCCCACATTCTCAAGACAAACTCATATGCTTCGGGTGAAAAGCCGCCACTGGCCATGTCTATGGCGTTGAGAAATATCGTGTAAGTTGATCTTTGCTGAGATGAAGAGTAGTTACCCAATGTAGACAAATACTTGTCCTGCAATTCCGGATTTTTGAGTAATATCTCAATGTCTGGCTGCTTAGGCACGCTCTCGAACTTGATTTTTGGAATTTCAACAACATTTGACTGATATCTGGGAAAGTTTCTGAGCAAGCAATATCGTAGACATGAAGTCTTGTGGAAGACCCATTCTGCACGCGGTAGCGACCGGGAACCGCGTATTAGTCGGATCATGTGCCTTTAAGGAATCTAATGAGCTGATTTTCGAATATGAAAAATTCAATGTGAGTGACTATGGAGTTGTTGCAATATTTAATATGAGTCGGTTTTTCACATAGACAAAGGGTAGTCTGCAGGACACATCGAACCAGTATAGATTTGAAAGATGTGGGAAAGATTGGAAGTTGAGAAGAAATTTCAGAAAAAAAAATCAAAAAACATTTTGTAGAGCTCAGCCAATCAGTTTTCACTCTGCGTTAATTCTACCTCACAGCGTGGTGTTTTCCTTCTCAGAGTCATTAAATCAGTTTTTTTATGTTGTAGTCAGCGAAGCGAACTTCTAGTACAGTGTGAATATAAAAAGATCATCATAAAAGGAAAACGCCACATGTGTCAAACAGAATCAATAGTCTACGTTGTTAGTGAACTGCTTCTTTCTGGAAGAGTCAAAGACTAATCAGAGAAAGACCTTTCATCACCTCTAATTCCCCAACCCCTCAAAATTTGTACACAGAAGGGCGACTCCAAATGGGGGGAATCCGAGTATGTCCGCCCGGTCACGTTTTTCATCCTTTAGAGTCCAGAATTCCGAACATACCCTGGATGTTAGTTGAGATTCCAAGTGGTGGATTTGAAGGGCTCATACAAGGCTGAAACTTAACGAAAATGCTGTTGTCAACCCGGAGAATTCAGTTGGAACAATTGGTAAAAAGCAAATAATCTTCGCCCCGGCTTTTGTAGACATACTATTCATTCGATCCCACACAAGTGGTGTTTTTAGTAGTGAGGAAAAAATTTGTGAGAAATCGGTGCTTATATATGTGTGTGTTCTGGTATGTGCACGACCCATGGGTTAGGGCAGAGCCACTAATGAACATTACAATACTTTCAAATTTTAACTCTTTTGTTGACCTACTATTGTTTGTCTCCTCTAATCTCATTCCTTTGTCATTCTTTGTTCTTCCATTTCCTAGTTTATGCCAAAGAAAAGCACCTTCACCAACACCGTGAATGCAATGTGCGCTGCAATAAGCAGAAATAACATGATCTGGTACTTTTTGATGCCTTCTCCCGAGTTCTCTGGATCTAAAGCCAAAGCATTTTTCAAGAAGATCGGCCTCACTTTCAAAACAATGCTCAAGCCTGAAACTGCACCGGTGACAGCGACAATCACCCACTGGAGCAAGTTGAGCAACTTGTGGTGGTTCTTGCTGCTCACAAATACCACCAAGACAAAGTTAGCCGCCGTAATCGGGAACCACAACACGTTGGAGTAGCTGTAGATGGACACTAATCTTGTCAAAGAAAGACGCTCGGGAAACTTCACCACCCACGACGTCAACACGAAGATTAAAGCAGGCAACGCAATAGTGTACCCGTAGAATAAGCTGAGCGAGATGCTGAGCAAGCCAAAGTTGTACTCGTACTTGGTATCGTCCTTTCCTGAGTGAAGCCAATGCAGCAAGATGTTTGACCCCGTAGAAGAGACAAACATGAGGAATATTAGGGTCGCTGTGATCCACACAAACCCGTAGAGTTCAGTGGCATCGTTTTCGTCCTGTGTGGCCACCACAGAGGCGGTGTTAAATGGGTTAAGTGCCTGCTGGATTTTCCCAAAGAATTCCTCGGTATTTAAGTCGAAAAACTGTCTATAAAAGGAAACCTGGAGAAAGTGGCCGGATTTGATTTGCGGCCGGATCGTTTCGGGCTGCGCAACCGGCTCCGAAGTGTATGTTGGCACGTCTGTTTTGGTTAGTATGAGATTGAAAACTGGGGTGGGGAATTGACATACCGTCGTGCTGAATTAGGTCAGGCGAGTCGTTCTGGTTGTTAGTATTAGGTGTGAAATTGAGATTCTCGAGCTACTTACATCGCTAGGGATTTGTGTGTAGTTGGACATGGTGGTGGTAATGAAATTAAGGTTCAGTTGTAGATAAGTCGGTGAGCACGTGATACAGGTCACGTGAGTGAGTGGCCGCTAGTGTTGATTCAAAGGAAGGGAGGCTATCAGTATGTTTAGGGATCGGCTGTATGGATTACTCGAGTGCTACATGAAGTATTCATCGCTTAACCTGGTCACTTTTTGGACTCACTGGATGGAGTTGCTGTCCCTTCAGTGACTTGTGGTGCGTTTGTGCAGGAAAGTAGCCATGTCCTCTTGCAGCCAATGGTAAAGTGATCAATATTGATGTGAAATCAAAAATCACGATTGATCTTGAAATTCTGATTGTAAAGCGTGAGCTTTATGGAATTTTTTCTAGTGTGCACCTCAATCTCGTCCAAATATTGTAGGTTCCAGAAAAAGTAGTAGAAATGACAGGATGAACCAATTTCAACCTCTACAAGTTATTCAAAAAGTACATAATCAAGTTCTGCCTGAACATTTTCCTTTCCCACTAGACATATCTTTCATTTCTTTCTCTTATCCGCAACCTCCCAGTGACTTACTATCTCGCACTCGGTTGCTGTTCTCAAGGTATGCTCAACATCCTAATCACAAAGTCTAATGCACCTAAAACATGTCACCATGCACAAGAAGCAATTCTGGTCGGCATTTCCGAAATGCAAAAGTGGTTATGTTTGGTCGGAAGTCGAAAGTTCTGTGGCGGAGCTCATAATGAGGTGCGCCCAATTACGCTCACGGTTTGCTTCCAAGCATATGCAATGACTAAATAGAAAGGTTAGACCAGCGGCAAAACATTTGAGTTGCAGAAAAGCGAGACCCTAAAATGTGTGTTTGGGAGAATCAGGAGGAATAGAAGAATTTGAGAAACTATGAATATTGAAGAAATGTCAACAAACGATCTTCTTTATTCTTAAACTCTTGAAATTCTCACTATGACATTCATGGTTGCGAAATTGCGGGTCGGGGAAATTTGTTTCAGGGAGATTTTCAACATTCTTGGTTGTGAGCACACTCTCTGGATTTAGTGCAATCTGTTGCTTTAGTGTAAGGTATTTTAGTGTAAGGTATTTTAGTGTAAGGTATTACGGTTTGGGATACGCCTTTGTGCTTGATGTGAGAATCAACCCTAGTGCATTGCATCAGTCCATGAAAATCACCCAACAAGAATGTGTGGAAGGCAAAATCATTATAAAATGCCGAAAGATTAAAGTTAGTGCGATTGAAAGATTATGTACAGATCGACATTGCTCTCAAACATCAGAAGAAATGATCTTGCTCCCTGACCTCGAGACATTTCCGGTCTGAATTCAAGATCTTAGGTCTGGTACCACAAGTCATGATACTCGCAACTCTCTTCGCCTCTCCTTTCTCTCCTACTTTTTTCTACAATTCACTTATTTTTCATTTCTTAGATTTTTCCTTCATCTCATGCGGAGTCGTTCAGCCAGAGCGCCGTGAGTGGCTCTTCCCTCTTGTCGAAGTGAGTCTGCGCAGTCACCATTCTCGTCGATGCCATTCTGGAAAAAGGCGTTCTCTCAGCATTCTTTGAAGTCTCCTTTGTGAATTTCTCATTTTTGAATTTTTCGCTTTTGAAATTCCCATTCTCAAAAAGCGGTACAAAGTTCTGGAACGACATGTCCATGCCATAATGTGGCAGGGCCGAGATGAGAGTAGACAGGTTTGAGTAGGACTTTAATTTCTTGGCGAGCTCGGGCGTTTCATATTGCCGGGTCCGTGTTTCAGGATGAAACATCACTAGCACTGCTGACACAAAACACACGCCGCCAATGATCGCATACGCCCATTTCCCCAAGTGTTCCATGGCAAAGAAGTATCCCCATACTGAGACTGCGCGCGAGATCCACTTCACTGCGGAAATGACAGAAACCGCCGCTGGGGTTTTCTCGACCAACTCGATGGAAAAAATTTCCGAAAAGGGCAGCACAAAGCACGAGAACACCGAAACGGAATACGAGAGCAACGCCAACTTGCCCGAGGCAGAGTAACCCAGAAACCTAATTTGCAGCCAACTGGCAGCTTCTGGTTGCACATAGTAGAGTGCGAAAATGCTCCCAAAAGTTGCAGCCAAACTAAGAAACCCCAACACAAGACAATCTTTCCGGTGGCATTTGCTTAAGCACGTGCCCAAAAGAGCACACACGGCTGCAGTCGAGTAACTGACCAATGAGAACGTGTCCCTCTGTGGTTCTGGGACCCCCATCCGGATGGCTTTTTCGCCGAGAACCTGCAAAATGATGGGAACACAAGTGAGCATGGCTGCGGCCTGGACCTGAGCAGCACGGAGAAGATTGATCCACATATTTTCAGCGACGATTTCTCTGAGCGCAGAAGTAGGCAGCACAACTGGCAATGACGTCTGGGAACCAACTCTCGATCCATTTCTGGACCCACTTCTGGAACTGTTTCGCGCAGATTGCAGATTTGCTGGTTTGGGGGAAATGAGCAGAACCACCAACACCAAAACACCGAAGGCGCACTCTGCCAACCAAACAAAATGGAAATTCTCAAACTTCAAGATCCTCTCGCCAACCTGACAGTAGTATACCGCAAGCAAACTGCCCGCAGCCAGAAAAAACTGGAACTCGCCAATGTACCATGCGCAGCCACCAGAGGAAACTTCCACAGAGTGCAAAGGCACAGCCACCAGCACCAACCCGAGGGCAATGCCCCGCACGAGTCGTGCCACGGCCTGGTGGTACACGTAGGGCGAAAGAAACAAGCCCGTGGACCCGCACGTCCAGAGCACTCCTGCCATGTGGAGAGAGTGCAAAGGCAGAATGGCCACACAAAGAAGTGCGCCGACTGAGAGTTAGTGGGTGGACAAGAAAACGGAAGGACAGAAAGAAAAAAGAAAACAACAGTGTGAACGAGGGATAATGTCAACTGCACTTGAGCTCTCTTTCGTTCTTCTGCTCTTTTGTTTTTGTTTTTCATTTCTTTTTTCCCTTCTCTTTCTTTATTGTACGTACCTGCTGATCCCACTGGTGAGGTGCACAAGAGTGCAATTACCTCAGGCAAGGTCAAGTCGGGGAAATAGGAGGTGGCGAATTTTGGTGGCAACCCAGATAATTCCAGGCCGGTGAGAAGACCGGCGGTGACGATGATTGCCTGGAGCGCAAGAATGTGTTTGAAACTCATGGGAGGCAGAAAGTAAGAAGTAGTTGTATGGGTGCAAAAAGAACCGCGAAGTGGGAGGAAGAAGTGAGAAAGGGAAAAAGGAAGAGAGGACATAGGTGAGGGAAAGAAAGAAAAGAAGAAAAATTCATTTTAAAGCTTTTCTTAAATTGAATGACACGTTTGGTCTTCTATCAAATGATTTTTCATTACTTCTTTCTCTCTTTTTTTTATTGTCACCACATCATTATCTGGGTGTCTATGGCTTATGTTAGTATACTAAAGTAGGATCCAGTAATCCTCTGCAAACTCGAGCTACAACCTGGTAATTTGCCACGAGACTCAATTCATTCTGCTTTTTGACCTCACCCAACTTCGCTCTCCCATTTCCTTCTCAACTTTTTTTTTTCCCTTTGCCTTTCCTTTCTTGTCTGGGTTCCCCAGATCTGGCACTGCACACATGCCTCTACTGATCCCATACTTAACTTCACAAATTATACTTCCCCACCAAATGGAAACAGAGCCGCCGGAAGTGGCGAATTTTTTCCTAGAATCGCCGCCGCGGCCGCCGAAAAACACTTTCACAAAGCAGAATTTGCTCCCGTCGCCCATACTTTGCGGCATATTCCCAGCTTTCAAAGTCTCACTTTCAAAACCGCTTCATGGACTTTCAAGTACATTTGTCAACGACGAAAACGACCAGACGTTGCATGCGCCGGAGCAGGACTCCTACTTCGGTGACGACATGAGCGAAGATGACGATATCGCGTGGAATTTGGGCGAAAATCCGAGCAAAACCGACGGAAAAGTCGAGAAATCTCCTTCGCCAGAGGAAGAGCTCGTCACGGTCAAGGTTTTGGTGAAGTTGCTGTCCGTATGCATCAATGGGGTTGACTTCTTGCTTAATTCCGGCGTGCGGCTGTGTCTGCTCGTGCCTGGTGCTTCTGGAGCCGAAGACTCGCTCCTAATATCGATCCAGTCTGGTTTCCTACTACTAGTCCGGATCTGGCGCGTTCCACGGGACTATGGCGATGCCAGCTTCAACCAAACACAGGATGAGGACTATCCAACCAACACGCTGCATTTTTATAAGCCGTTTGTCGTGCAATGGTGGAAAACGTCCGCTGAAAACTCTGCTGAGGTATCTGGAGCGCAAATCTCGGCCCACGAGGCCGGTTTGGCTGTGGTGAGCGCTCTGCCCGCGTCTGTGTTTCGGATCTACATGTGTGAAAACACAGACTACGGAACGCAGCTTTTGCCGCACGTCAACGTGCCGGTTAATGGGGTGATTCTACATTCTTGCTTTTCCAGACCGTTGCAGGACATTGGAGACACCCACTTGATGTTTTTGGTGCTCACGTTCTCCAATACGAGAAGACTAGACCTTCTGTTATACAATTGGTACGTTTCGGACCAGATATCTGACAACATGACGAAATCTGTGCTCCCATTGAACGGCCAGTTCCCAATACCCATAATGATCATACCCTTGGCACAGAACCACAGTTTTTTGCTCGTCTGTCGTGACATGTTCATAGTGGTGACTGTGCACAACATAACTCTGGCGGATTACTCGTTCTCCCGCTTCGCATACGACGATCTGTTCCCGACTTCCTACTATATTCCCAAAAAAGAGTTTACTACCTCAGAAACCAAGACAGACGAGGTGCTTTTGGCTGCGGAAAGCGGCACAATCTTCTCTGTGGTGATCACAGACAACACAAAGCTCACATACACTGCGGTGGCCCAGGTGGCGAACCCGATCTCGGTGTTTACCTTTGAGAAAGAGCAATTTGGATACAGGTTGATTTATGGGAGCGATACTGGCGGGTCCAAAGAGCTCTTGTTGCCCCAGTTGCTAACGGACACGCAGGAGAAGAGATTCAGCCATGCAGACTTGGTCGAGGACCACAAAAATTGGGCGCCAGTGGTGGATATTGCCGTGGTGGACTCAATCCAGCTGCGACACCGCGCGCAGTACTGCTCGCAGGAGTTGTGGGCACTCACAGGCGTGGGAAAGAGGACCAAGCTCAGCCAGTTGAGGCTGGGCTACTCCATACGTAAGGAAACCAAGCCAGCGCTGAGTTTGCGCAAGACAGAGGCGTTGTTTTCGGTGGAGATGTACGGACGGCAGTTTCTCGTGTGTGCGATGCCACTTTCGACGAAACTATTGGAGATTTCAAGCTCTGAGGGTTCAGAGAGTGATCCAATGGTAGAAGTCGAGAACGAGGCGCTAGTGCTGGACGAGACGACGTTGCATGTTTCCGTTATCAATGGAACGTACATTGTGCAGTTCACACCAACCAGAATTGTTGTGACGGACTTGGAAAAACTGGCCGTGGCTGTTCTTCTGCAGCGAATCTTGCATGTGGATGTTTTTGGAAGCATCGCTGCAGTAGTCTTGGACCAGAAGGACAAGAACATTGTGGAGATCTTGAAGTTCGAGGATCTGGTCGATTTCGACAACTTCAACTTGCATACTTTGGCGTCCATTGAGCTCAACTGCCAAGTGAGCACACTCGGGTTGCACGTAACAGACAAAGCGCATTTATTTCTTGGGTCTTTCGACGAAACATTGACCGTTTTGGAGGTCCAGACCGAAGAAATCACAGAAGTGGCCACGATCGACCTCCCAGCATTGAATCCTTACCAAAAATCAGACTCACTCGTCCATGACTATGTGATCCCTCATTCGTTAGCAATCCTGGCCCGAGGAGTCTTCATTGGCTCCAGTTCAGGCCATTTGGTCCATCTAGATGCAAATTTGCAGCCAGTCCAATTTTTGAGACTTGGGTACACTCCTGTGAACTTGGTTGTGTGTTCCAATCCCAACTTCTTGGTCGTGTCGTGCCGCAATCTGTGGCTCTTCAACTTCTACGAGTTTCAGTTACCGTCGCAGTTGCTCTTTGAGGAGAAAACAGAGCGTGTTGTGCTGAGATTGGTGGAAATTCCAAGCGTGGAGGATCAGAAACTCAGATTTGCCTTGTCACGTGAGGACGGGCTTCTTTTGGGGTCACTTTTTGTCCACAAAGTGCCCATACTAAAGCAACTCAGTGTGGGAGATACCGCCAAGAGACTCTGCTACCTCGACTCCATCAACTTGTTTGCTGTTTTGTGCAAATCCAAGGACCCTTTGACCAGACTCAGATTCGCCGACAGAAAATCAAACAGAATGCTTGCCACGGTGGAGGTGGACTCGAAAACGGGAAACCAGAAAACAGACACCATTTTCGGGGCCCAGGAGTTGCCGCAGTGTGGGTTTGTGTGGCACATTCAGCGGCAGGACCGAGTCTCCAAGAAATTGATCGTGGGCACGTCCATCAACAACACCAGCGGGTCTGTGAAGATCTTGGATGTTGCCAAGATCAGTGTGAAGGGAGAGGAGACGCCCTTGGTGAAGGTGAGCGAGCTTGCGGCGTTTTCCAGGGACGCACCGATCACTTGTATTGAGCAAATTGGGTCTACGATTTTTTTCGCGAGTGGGTGCAAAATCTTCTCGACATCGTACAGCTTCGACGAGAAAAAATTGAGGCCAGTGCGCCAGTTGACCGAGCTTGCAAGCGACGTGATCTCGTTGGCCGTGGACGGGACCAGCTTGCTTGTGAACACCCGGCTAGACCTGTTGCTCACGTTCCAGTACAATGAGGACGAAGACACCGACATGGAGTCCGAAACGGAAGGCGAGAGCGAGGTCTTGCTGGTCACATACAAGGACCCGGTCTCCCGGAGTTTGGTGAACCACTGCAAGCTCGGCGAGAAGCTCGTGGCCGGAGACAAGTTGCACTCGTCGTTGGTGTGGCTTGACTATGTACAGAGAACAGTGGGCGCACTCAACTACAAGATGCTGGTGATTCCGAGGGTGTTTGTGGGCGAGTTCCGGGCGTTCTGGTCAGACAAGGACGTGGAGAAAGTGTTGGCGGTGGGCGTCAACGGCGAAGTCTCCCTCTTTGGGCATGTCAGTGACAAGTGCGAGGAGATTCTGAGGCTAGAGCACCATCTACAGAA
Source organism: Sungouiella suratensis (assembly GCA_030566815.1). NCBI lineage: Eukaryota > Fungi > Ascomycota > Pichiomycetes > Serinales > Metschnikowiaceae > Sungouiella > Sungouiella suratensis. Next base: position 950,545 of record JAKUAV010000002.1, on the reverse strand, counting down.
AACAAGGGAGGTTGGTCTGAACTGGCTCGTTGAGCGGTTGAACAGACCGTTTGCAGAGAAAGTCACGGGCAAGGGGTTCCAGAACGTCTACAAGCCGTACTTTGACTTTGCAGAGAACAGCGAGAAACTCATAGACTACGACTTGGAGGGCATGTGTGCACACACCTCCGCCATGATATAGACAGAAGAGATAGACAGAAAAAGATAGTTCAAGCACGATCAAGCACGATCAAGCACTTGCTCTCACTCTCTCATTGATCTTCTCTTTCGGTCTCTTGTTTTCCTCTCCACTTCCCTCTCGGTATCTTCTCTTCCCTCATTAGTCTTTATTCTCTATTCTGCTTCCTTGTCCTGCTGCTTTCGTCTCTGTCTCTGTTGCCTGAACTGCGCCGCGCTCGAGAGTTTCCCTTCAGAGCCCTCGGGGCCCTCGGCTTTGCGCAATTCCTGGAGCAAACTTCTCGCTCTCGAGCCAACGTCGGCTTCTCCGCCTTCCGACTCCGACTTGGCCTCGCTCTGCTCCTCCTTCTCGCTGTCGTTTCGAGTCGGGCTCTCCTCGGACTTCTTGACGTTCTCCAAGATGTGTTTCTTCATCAACGCTCTCTTTCTCGCCGACGAAGGCTCGCCACGCTGTGGCCCGGACGCCTTCAATTTCTCAAGCAACGAGTCCATGACGTTTGTCTCTGAGTCGTCGTCAGTTTGCTCCTTATGTGCGGACTTCGCCTGCTGGTTGGCGTTCTCAAGCAACTTCTTCCTCTGCTCGTAAACTCTGAGCTCTTCCTCGCGCTTCAAGTTCTCGCGCTGGGCCTTCTTGAACTCCGTCATGAAGTTTGTGAATTTCGAGATGAACGAGTTCCTCACAAAACTGTCGCTGGGGTCCTCGCCGAAGTAGCGCATCAACTTGTCGAACTCCTTGAACGTGTAGGCCGACTGGTCCATGAGCAAATCTGCCTTTTTCTTCGCCTTGGGCAAAAGCGGGGTGATGATCTTCAACACGCGGTCCTTGGGGTGGAATATGGACACATCGCTCAAATTGCCCATGTCAATGGAACTTTGCACATTCTTGATGGACTGAGCATACTCTTTGCAGTCGCTGGAGATGTTCTCGATTGAGAATTTGGCCACGTCCACGCACTTGCTCAATTCGGTCAAGAAATCCAAGAGTTCGGGGTAATTTGTCCGGATCGTCTTCTCCACGTAGTGCAAGAACGACATGCTGTTTTTGTCGTCCTTGACAAAACTCAATCTCTGCAAAGAACTCAACTTGAAGCCCTTGGCTTGCTTGCTTGTGTCGTTCATGTAGTTACCCACAGCCAAGATGATGTCAAACACGCTTCTCAAGTGCTTGGAGTGCTTGATACTGTCCACGGCCTCGTCCAAGCTTCTCAACTTCTTAACCAAGTCGTCGTAGTCCTTCTCGTAGTGCGCGATGGTGCGCAACGAACGCACTCTTGACTTCCAGTAGTGCTGCAAGTTGTAGATGAGCTCCAAGTAGATTCTGTCGGGTCTCTGCAACTCGTTTGGATCCTTCTCGGGAGTTGAAATCTCCCCGGTCTTGTAGTCTGTCGAGTAAGGCTCAAGGGATCTACCCAAGGAGTTTGAGACCTCCACGATCTCCTCTTTCAGCAAAAATTCCAACACCGCCGGGTTCTCAAGCACGTCCTTGTCGCACCGCAAGATCTTGTCCACGACCTCCACGTCAGAGAGCGAGTTGTAGAAATGCAAGTTGATGCCAAACTGCTGCGCAATGTCCCGCGCCAAAAACGTCACCTTGTCCACGTCCTCCTTCTTCTTGGTGGCCAACTTCTTGATCTCCTTGGCGGCGAAAATCGTCTCGATCTCGTCCAACACTCCTTTATCCATCAACTCACTCGCCACGCTGTGTGGCTGGGAATTGTTCCAGAACGAGCTGCCAGAGTTGTCCGTGCTGTCCACTTTCTCCCAGTGCAACTGCTTCAACTTCTTCTTGGGTCTTGGGTACAGGTCAAAGGCATTAGCCACAGGCGTGAACGCAGGAGATGGCGACGGAGATGCAGATTTCGCCATAGGGAAAGGCGGAGGAGGCGGAGGCGCCGGAGGGCCTGCTCCAAGTGCACCAGGCAACGGAGGAGGAGGCGGCGGAGGAGCTCCGCCCGCAAATGGGGGCAACGGCGGTGGTGGGGGCGCAGAGCCACCCAAACTGGGCGGAAGTGGCGGCGGCGGAGGCGCAGAGCCCCCCAAACTTGGAGGAAGCGGTGGAGGAGGTGGTGGAGGCGCCGTCACGGGCGAGATCTCGCTGTCTGGCTTGTCGACCAGATCCTCGAACGTCTCGTCGTTCTTGTCGCTGTCCTCGTCCGCGTCTGGGATTGCCTCGGCCACCTTCACCTTGTTGCTCAACTCCTTCAAGAACTTCGGGTCCATGCTGCTGATTGTCGACATGCGGTTGTTCTTGTAGTCCTTCGCAGGCAGGTTCAGGCCCGCCACAGCATCGCCCATCTGCACTTTGCCCTGGGCGTATCTTTTCTCGATCTTGCTCAAAATGTCCGACTGAGACGACCGCGAGGATCTCAGGGATCTCGACAGATTCTGCGAGTTGAGTGCCTTGAGCTGCGAGTACAAGTCTGCCTTCAACTTGGCCACCTCGTCCAACTCCTCCTGGATCTTTTGCTTGACGCTGGGCTCTATCAACGAGTTGAACAACTCCCGGTCGTCCAGCGAGCTGAAGTCGATGTTGAAGTCCTTGAAGTTCAACTCCAACTCCCGCAACCGCTCCATGGCCATGAACTTCTGCTTCGAGAACATCGCGCTGTTGTTGAACTTCATGATATCGTTCAGCTCGTTCTGCAACGACGCTAGCTTCTTCCTCAAGCGCGACAACTGCTCCAAGTCATCTTCCCGACATGCTCTCTTGGGCCCCTCAGGCACAGCAGGCAAGAAAACCTCCTCTTCTTCGGGCTCGTCTTCCTCGTCGATCTCACTTGAATTCTCCGAGAGTTCGGGCGGCTCGATGTCCGCGCGCTCGATTGTCTCGGGCTCGGCATTCTGGGGAGCCGTGTAGGTTTCAAAGTCCGTCATCTCGAGCTCACGCGCCAAGTTCTCAATGTCGTTCATCTGCTCACGCAAAGCACGGAGCCGTGAGCTGGGCTCGATGTGCGTGCCCAACAGTCTGTTGTCGAGCTTGTACTCGGCCTTCTTCCGGTGGATCTGCTTCTGCAACTTCTTAATGAGCTCCTCGTTGTTGGTCTGCACAGAAACTGTCGTTCTGCCGTTACCCTTCTCTGCCTTGATGTTGGCGCTGTTCAACATGATCAAGAGCTCGCGCATCTCCACCTCCTGCTCCTGCTTCTCAATCAAGTGTTTCTTCTTGAGCTCCTCAAGTTCTTCCTGGAGCTCCTCGTTCATTCTCCGCGTACGGAGCAACACACTCTCCTGTTCTCGGATATCGTTGGACATGCTCGCTATGAGGCCCTCGGTGCCCATGGACAACTGGCGGGACATCTCGTCGCGCTCCGCGGTGGCCTCGGCCGCTATCTTCTTGTACGTTTTCACCTCGCCCAACGCTTTCCGGTACTGGTCGTCTGTGCTCAAGTTCGACTGCAACCTGTTGATGGCTATGCCCACAGCGGAGTCATCGTTGGTCGTGTGAGCGCTGGCGACATTCTGGATGATTCCGTCCAAGAGCCGCATCGACCGCAGAAGATCCTCCACGTTGTCTTTCTTGTCCACCTGATTGAGGTACATGTGCTGGATGGCACTGACAAAGTAGCCCTGGGCCTCGCTGTTCTGCACGTTCTGCCATAGCAGCTGCACGAGCTCGACCGGGTTGTTGAAGTCGAGCGCCTCGTCGATCTGCTCCTTGGTTTTGAGCTCCAACTCGTCCTGTTCACTCATCTCAAGGTAGATCTGGCACTGCTTGTTCAAGTTCTCGTACGCCAAGTCCTGGAACTTCGCCATGAGCATCTCGATGCCCGCGGCCCTGAGCTGCGACCGCAAGTGGATTCTCACGCGGAAATCAATGCCGTACTCGACGATCTTGTTGATGAGCAACATTGTCCCGAAACAGTACTCGAGCAACGAGTTTTCAATGTGCTGCCCGCTCGCAGCGGACGACGTGGACCCGTGCATGGCCTGCTTGAAGTCCTCGCTTGCGCCAACTAGCGAGTTCTTGTATGTTCCCTTGCCATCTATGGTTTTCCCCACAAGTTTAATCCAGAGCTCAAACCGGCGGTACTGTTCGGGTGCAGGCGGTTTCCTCTGCAAAGTGCGCTTGTTCTGGGCCGTGGGAGTGACAAACTCGTAGTACGACTTGTTCTGCAACGCGTCCAACGCTCGTAGCACTTTATGGTACTTGGCCTGGTTCTCACTGCTGTAGTATGCGATCATGAAGGTCAAGGTGTCGCCTGCAATTTTCCTGGTGGCGATTCGGGGCGATAAGAGCGATCCTGTGACTGCATTCACGTAGAGCGAGTCGTCCGTCTTGGCCCTTTCTGCCCCGAGTTTCTGGTTCATCATACTCCGCAAACACTTGAGCGTGTTGAACTCCTTGTTGAAGATATCGTCCAGAATGTCCTCAATGTCTTGGCCGCCCATCTGGTCGTGCACTTTCGTCAAGTACGAGCACAAGGCCACGTCTCCCTGGAAGTCGAAGATGAATTCCCTGACCCAGTCTATGGGCTCGGTACGTAGCGACACCCACAAGTTCTCGAGCTCCTCCGACGTGATGGTCTTGGATATAAGCCGCCTCGTGTAGAACTCAGGCGTCAGCTTGCCCTTTTTGATCTGTTTGTGGTGCTCACTGAGTGCATCCTGGTACACTAACATCCACTTCTTGTCCACGCCGTAGCTGAGCATCTCCTGGCGTGCCTGCGGCGGTAGAGACCGGAAGTCACGTCTGTCCATCAACTCGCGGAACATACGCTCGATTTCAAGCGGGTTTGACGGCCTCTGGAGGGCGATTGGGGCCTGCAGTGAGTTTTGGGAGTTTGAGCCCTCCTCAGCGAGCAGGTTCGACGTCAAAGTCAGCCGCAACGACACGTTGGTGCCTTTACGTGACAATGCAAGTGTGGGGCCCGAGAAACTCGACGTTCGCGTCGTTGTCTTGTCCAAAGACGAGCGTAAATTCTTTTCTTTCGGTTTTTCGCTCTTGGTCAACTTCTCCATGGTCAATTTGTCTGGCCGCGTCAATTTTTCGGCTCGGGCCTTCTCTCCGCCTCGCGTCGGCGTCAAGTCGCCTCCAGAACGCGCCGTCTTGTGCTCGTACGGGTTGGTTCCCGGTGTCAGAAACGAATATGTGGAACCTGTGCGTGAGTGCGTCAGATTCGCCACGTGAGGTCCCGGTACAATTGTCAGCGATGCTCCGTCCCTGGAGCTAGCCGACCCGCCCGAAGCCACGCTCAAGGTGCTCCCGTGGCGCATGCCAAATGAAGAATTCGAGTTTGAGTACATGCCGTGATTTGAAAGGCTTGTGCCGCCGCTGAGCACCAGCGCAGCGTCCAGGGCGTCCAGCACACTATCCAAGTGTTGCGTGGGCTTGTCCCTCTGCTTTCTGAGCGAGAAAATCGAGCTTGACGACGTCCTGTTGCCGTTTGAAGTTGACGAGGAGGTTCTCTGCGGAGACCGGGCCAGGGAGTGCGTTTGAGGCTGGAAAGCCGGCGCGTTTTGTTGCTGCGTGATCGGCGCGTAGTAAGGACCCAGCATGGCCGCGTCTTCGCCGTGGTGGGCGGCCACGTAAGGATCTATTCGCTTTCTCAGCGACATCTGGGGAATGTTGGCGGAATGCGGTGGGGATGCTCGATTGAAATGATTGGAGTTGGTGGGTGTGGAGGTACGGGTGTTTTCTATTATTTGGAATTTTTTAAAATTTGGAAAATCGTCCGGTGCCGCTGGTTGTATCGGCAAACCAGGATAAACTGATAGTTTGAGTTGTGGGATGCACGGATGTATTGCCGGGAGTACTTTTCAACGCGAGTAGGTGAGTTGTGGACTGCATATAATACGGTGAAACAATTTTTAGTTTGACATTTGTTGCAAAAAAAACAAATTGAAGACGATAGAAAGATCTGGTTAAGCTGGGATTTTCAAATATGAGTTTGTGAGTTTCTTCAAGTTTCCCATCCATTAAATTTACCAGGCTTTCTCGGGTCAATTGCGTCTTGTGTCGCGCTCACATCTGGTTCGTGTATTGTTTCTGCTGTGTGGCTTGTGCATAGTGGCTGGGGCATGCTGGTGATTTGAAACTCGCTTGGATCAGAGGGATCGCCTCGGCTGGCGGTCACGTGCTGACTCAACACCGACTTTCAGATTATTTTTAGCTGGCAAAATTTTGAAAAGAGGAAACCAGATTATCAAATTTCGACATTGTGTCTTTCTTGGGCGTTGAGGTGGAGGATGGTGAGACATGGAAAAACTTCTCATAGTGCGCACTGAAGCCAACACATGAAATGATGTGAAATTGGGAAGTGAACAAAAATGAAAAATTGAAAACAGAAAATGATTGTTTGTTGGTCCTTGAAAGTCAGACAAAATCAATTTCCTTTTCTCTTTCCTCCTTTCACGAATCTCTCTCCTCTTTTATCTGTTCTCTTTCCTCCCTTCTCAGACTCGCTTTGGAGATCTCTCACCTATGGGGTTTTCACGAGACTCTCCTGCAACATCGCCATGGTCAGGTCCAAATCCTTGTCGATTTTCTTCTTGAACGCCTTGGACTTTCCCTGGGTTTCTGAATTTTCTGTCTCTTGATTTCCTGTCTCTTGATTTCCTGTCTCAAGGTTGTCGGTGGTGTCTGCAAACTCCTCGTCGCTGTCCTGGTTATCGTAGTCATCAAGGAAATCCTCCTCAACATTCTCAGTCTCCGCCTTTGTAGGCTCAGTCTCCTCGTTTTCCCCTACCTTCTGCTCCTCTTTTTCATCCTCTCCCTCTTGTCTCTCCTGTTCCTCATCACCACCCTGTACATCCCCCTCCTTCTCCGCCTCCCCCTCCTTCTCTGCCTCCCCCTCCTTCTCTGCCTCCGTCTCTCTCCCGGCATCGCGGAACGCAACGTTGTCCCTCACAACCTGCCGGAACATGCCAATGTCGATCTCATCCAACTTAATTGTGTCCACTCCTTCGTCAGTGTCCCAGATGCCGATTTTACTCCAGAAGATCTTTGCGCGGATCACCAAGAGCATCATGTATAGCTTCAAGATGGCCGGCTCGTCCTGTGGGTCCAGCTCGTGCACCGTATCTAGCTTCTTGAACTGGAAGCTCAGCACAAATGCAATATCCTCAAAACTCAGGTTTGGCTGCAACTTGTATATGTTGGCGTGGATCATGCGCAATTTCGCAAAGAAGTCGCAGATCGAGCGCAACTTCACAAGACAGAAGTTGCAGAGCGGGTGGGTGCCCACAACCTCGTGTGCTTCCCCGTATATGTCTCTGGTGGACCCCAGGCCCAAAGTCTCCGATGCCGGCCCGTACAACTTCAAGTTGTAGAGCCTTGCGTGCTCCAACATGTCGTCCTTGCACTCACCGCAGAAAACACAGGGGTCCTTGATCGCCACGGGGATCTCGTCGCCTGTTTTCGGGCCCTTGTATGTCAACTTGAAAGTCTCGTTCACGCCGCTCACAGGCTCGATGATCGCGCGGCCTTCAACCAACAACCCCCAGAACGTCTTCCCCTTGCTCCACCGGTTGATGAACTTGCCGTTGACCGCTGGAATGTGCGCCACACAGGGCTCGATTTCCTCGGTCCAGATTTTCCGGAAGTACTTGAGATTCTTCAAGCTGGCCAAGTCAAACTGGAACCCGGGCTGAATTAGCTGAAACACAAACAGTTTAAACTCCTCCTGGTACACGGTGGTGTCGAATCTGATCGCACTGGCTCTGGGGCCATAGAGCAGTTGGGCATATAGCGGGTTTTCGTCTTCGTGGGCGGCCAAGTCCGGGAACTCGTGCTCGGACTCGTACTCGAGGCGTGGCGTGCCCATTCTGGACGATCTGCGCTGGTCCTCCATCCGCATGAACATCAGTTTGAGGTCCTTCAACTGGTCCTGCAAACTTTCAATGATCGTGTCTTTTTCCTCGAGTTCCTCGATCAACTTGCGGTTTTTCAACTTGAAGTTGTACGTCTCGCGGCTGGCGTTCGACACCATCTCGTTGGCCTCGTTGAACAAAGACGCCGTCAAGTCCTCGACCTCTCCCTCCAATTGCTTGTTTTTCTCTTCTGCCGTAGCTTTCTCCTTCGATAATAAAGCTATCTGCGCCGAAAGAGTCTTGTTTTGCTCAGCGAACTTTGCGTTTTCAGTCTCCAACCTCTGCGCCTTCGAAGCGTCCAGTTTGTGCACGGCAACTTCACGCCGCAATTGTAATATGATCTCTTCCAATTGCAGGCTCTTGGCGACTTCTGTGACGAGTCTGGTCGAGAGCTGTGTGACCTCTGCGGCTAGCCGCGCGTCTATATCATCTTCGGCCATCGAATTTTTGTGAGTTTGAGCTTTTCGGTGTTTTGGTGTATCGTGTATGGAATTGTTGAAATAGTATGGGGAGCGTAGATAGGCGTTGTGTGCAGGTACAGTGTGGGTGCAAATCAAGAGACAAAGAACAGAGAAGGAAAGATCTGGAAATGAGGTTTTGAATTGGTGAATTTATCCTTTATCAGGAATTGGACTCCATACTACAGTCGTGAGCTACTTTTAGTTTAGCCGTCGATGACATGAAAAGCCAGATTCTGAAACCTGATTTGACCAGAGTTGAGCTCCACAACACTCGAAATTGAATGGAAAGCTCTCCCAACAGAGAGTTCGCGTCAAGCCTTGTCACCAGGCTCAGGTTGAGCTCTGGTATGCTGTTGCTGGGATACAGTCCGGTGGTCTTCATTCACTTCAGGATAATGCACAGATTTCTTGGTCAGTACACTTAGTCTTCGCGCTCATTGAATAACAGGGTAGCCATACAAGTACATTAAAGCTCTACACTATCATTTTATTGTCACCACAGAGCTGGAACACCGTTTTTTTGGGGTTCGAACACTTTTGTATTAGGAGGTACGGGTGTTTATTCCGTGGTGTATGGGTTTTTCTAATTTCGGAGGTACGGGTCTATATTTGGACGTGTTTGTGGTTGCAAATTCAAGCACACAAACACGTCTTGTTCAAATGCGCAGAAGAAGTGATTTCTTCTTTGCATATGCAAAAGTTCCCCAAAGAGGAGTCAGAAATGTACACAAATACGTTTTGTGACCACGCAAAACTGCGTTTTTCCTCCCTCTCCAGAACTCTCCAGAGTACAATTCTTACCATACAAAAACGACACTGTAATTCTCCAATTTCTTCCGGAAAAAAACACTTCAACGTCTTGTCCTTCCTTCTCAGCCCTATCAGATTTCTTCCCCTCATCTCGTGACTTCAAAATTTTCCGTTGACGCAAATAGGTGCACAAATGCATCGTTATTGTTTCCATTTTAGGAAAGGGAAGTTCAGCGAAAGGAGATTGATTTTCCAACTCGATATTTTTTGAATCTGGGATCGAGCAAATGAAGTTTAAAGTCAAAAGTGTGAAAAACTGTGAAGAGCCAAAAAATTGAGAGTGTGATATGAATAATGAGTTTTCCGTATAATTCTCAGTTTCTATTTTTCGTGAGCACAATCTGGGAATTCAGTAAACACACATTTGCACGCCAAAAATCGAAATCTGCAAAAATTTGAAAAGTGAAGAGCGTTATTACACATTTGTAAGCACCCGATTATTTTCACATTCATGAATTTTCATTTTTCTCGCCATCCCACGGCTACTAATACTACACTTGTCTTATCAAGTGACTTGCTGCCACTACCTGCAGTCCTTATCAACATTACCTACTCCACTTGATTTTCTCCACATTTCGGAAAACCAGGGCTAGTGACAAGTGAAGATATAAAAAGTGAAAAATCCAGCTTTGGAGCCTCTCAATACTGACAAAATTTCGAAACCTGTTTGGAAAACTCATCTTTTTGCGTGATTTTCCAATCCTCCACTATGGCTCACCTCCACAGTTACCAGCTACTGCTAAATGCACCCATTGGGTACTCCAAAAACCCACTCCAAGCACGGCATGATGTTCCACGCACACTCACTACCCCAAATGTCGAAAGAGAGCTAGCGAAATTGCACAGCTTCTCGATAGAATCGCTTCCCCTGGAGATCATCACCAAGATCTGCGGATATCTCAACCAGCACGACTCCTTGAGCCTTGCCTGCACTGCAAAGGCGTTAAAAGAACTCTGCTTGGCCCGAATATACGAGAAAGTCGTTGTGGACTCGCACTACACGCAGTTCAGCAAGGAGTACATGCCCTTTTCCACATACATCAATCTGCTGTACAACTTCAAGAAGTTTATCCGGAACAGACAGCTCAAACGGGTCAGGAAGTTGCACGTGATCGGCCTCCCGGACCTGACAAACATATACGACGCCGACGTCAGCAGGCTGCTACATTTTTTCTTTGGATCTCTCGCGGCTCTACAAGAATTAGTGTGGCTATCTGACAATTTCAAGCTCGAGTACCTCAAACGGCTCCCCAGCCACCGGAACCTCACCAGATTGGAGGTGAACATCAAGTACCTGAACTATCTATGTGAGCATCCCAGTTCCAGTCAGTTTGAGGACTCGTTTTCGAATTTGTCGGTGCTCCATATTCGTCCTTTTCTCAATCTGAGAAGATTGAAGAGACTCATAGACAACCTCGCCGGAAACGGCAACGAGGTGCGGCTAAAGTCGCTCAAACTAGCCAGGTTCGACCGAGACACGACGGTTTTAGTGCCGCCCGCGCGGGAGTTGGCCAACCCGGCGATCTTGGACCCCTCAGACGACGTTCACCACGAGTACGAATTGAACACACTCGAGACGCTCTTTGTGGAGACCAAACTCGGCAATTTCGACCGGCTAGTGGAGTTATCGCTCAACAACTTGCATGTGTGTGAGAAGGACGCTGATTTGATCATGGGAAAGGCGCCTCTCCAGAAGTTGAAGAGACTTGAGTTGAAAAATGTCAGTGAGTATGGACCGGCTGCAAATGGGAAGGTTGGGTTTTTGGGAAAGTTGAGACCTGTCTTATCGGGACTCACAGAGCTCAGACTAGACTTCAGAGAGGCTTCTGAAGATACTGTTGGAGAATTTCTCCGCGGGGTTCCCCAGCTTAAGGCTTTGGACTTGATTGTGAGAATCAACGAAATCAAGAAATCTCACACCGACACCACCACGATGTTCTCGGAGTATGCGCGTGCCATTTCTCAAATGGGCAGCCTTGAGCGGTTTGCCATCGAGGTCCGTGAGGAAAACTCATTCTGTGACCATATCGCCGCCACGCCCGCGTGTATAATCACCAGTCTAGGTTTTTCGCAGCAACTCAGAAGCGTGCGGCTAAACGCCGGCGACGGCACGTCCTCGGTCCAATTCTTGCTCGACACACTTGCAAAGCTCCCACGCTTGGAAATCTTGGACGTTTTCGGTGCTCGCGCCGGCGGTGCGCCCAACTTGGGTCTCGGCATGATCCACCCAAATGTGTATGACGAGTGGTTCAAGGTGCAGCACGTGGCGCTCTTGTACTGGCAGAGTCAGCCCGGAATCAAGTATGTGAGGATCCACCCGTGCATTTTCGAGATCTCCGAGGGCGTGGCGAACCCAAGAGACGGAATCGAGATGTGGTTCGAGTCTAAGGTTAGAGTTGGGTGGGAGCAGTGTGCAGACGACGACAAGATCGGAATAGCGTGGTGAAGATGAGGAAAAAGAAGTTGGGGAGGTTGAGGGGAGGGAGGAAATGAATAGGAAATGAATAGGAAACGACAATGGAAATGTGGTTGACAGGGTGGAAATGTGGGTTACTTTTAGAGGGTGGAGGTAATGGATAGTTGTATGGCTGGGTGTGTATAGAGAACCCAGCAGGCAAACAGAACACTTGATCAGAGTTTGAAATTTAAAGGGAAATTGATGTGAACAGTTTGTTTGTTGCTTTCTGAGTCTAACACAAATCAAATGGTCTGTTTTTTTCTTTTTTGTTGTGTTTCTGGCAAGTTTTCTACAATTGTCTTGGACTTCTCTGGTAGGTGCGAAAAAGGCTTAACTATGGGACCTCTTAACTATGGGACCGCTTAACTATGGGATCTCTTAACTATGGGACCCTTTAATCAAACCCTCCATAATTCAATTGCAGACCACTCCAAACTGATTTTCTCTATCTCCAAAGACAATCACGAAAACCCTCAAAAATCAAAATTCCCTTTTATTTTTTCCTGTTCTGTTTCCCTCCTCGGGCGTGTTTCTCCGACAAGGTGCTTGGCACGCGAAAATTTGACACCGAGAAGCCATCACCTGAGTCAATAATGGGGAAGCGACAAATACAATCTGGTGATGGGAGAAAGACAAACGACAGAAAAATCGACAAAACAGGCCATCACCAGAAATTTGTCAGTTTGGTTTTTCTCTAAACTTCCCTGTCTGAACATATTTCTGTTATGCCAGTTGCAACCTATTCCACACTCAGTCTCCACTTATTGCACACTCTACACCTCACTCTACACTTCATCTACACTTGTTTCCACTTTCTCTCAAATTATGTTCATTTTGTTCTATCCTTTCCTATTACCCATGGCTATGCCTTAGCTATTTGCCTTTGCTTTGCCTTTGCTTTTGCCTTTCTTAGTTGCTCTTGAAAGCAATGCCAAAGAAGTTCCCAAAGAAGGTGGTCTCGAACTTTGGCTCGAACTTGATTGCGTTCTTTCTGATGTCAGCCATGATGCTGGCCTCCTTCTCCTGAGCGGTGATTTTGGTTTGTGCCATTGTGAATATTCTGTAGATGTGTTGAAATGTGTTGACTGGAAAGGGAGGAATGTCACGAATTTATATAAATTTTTGTGTTTTGCATCTTGACTCACAACACGGGTTCAGCATCGCCGTTTCGGATTAATGGGGCCACTGGCGACAGAAAAGTCCGAAACCTGTCTTATCCGTCAAGGAAAACCTCTGCTAGCAGGCGCTGCATGCAGTCCGAGGCGGCACTTCTCATCGCGCGTCCTCTTCCGATGGCGTGTATAACCAGCAATTTTAGTGTTTTTTCCCTTGGACCGCTAATTAGTCACTGCCCAATTCGGAAAGTGGGGTCGAATTTCTCCGAACAAATCCCCACCGGACTTTTAAAACCCGATGGCGTTAACACTCCCCTCAAATCAGAAACGAGTAGACAGAAAAATTGGAGAAGCTGGAAAGGTGTTTTAAAGCCGGCTCGGGTTTTGGGAGGTTCGGCTTCGGTTGAACGGAAGTCGGAGCAAGCACAGAAAATCCCAGCACGTGACTCAGGGCACGTGAAACAAGTCACATGACGAAGAGCCTGTCTTTTGAGTCACGTGTTCCGTATACAGTCTTCGAGTCACGTGCCAACTTCCTTCCGTCCTGCTCGTGACCTTCCAAGGTGGGCTTAGCCACGTGACTAATCACCCGGTCACGCGTAGTTTCAAATTTCTTTTTCCACCCTGGAAATGGTCATTGCTTTTTCGAAAAACCTGTCCCTTGCCAAGTTTTGAGATTTGCAATTTCATATTAGCCAAAGTGTTTAGCCTAACTCGGTATGCCCACAGTAAATCTTGTCGCCGACTTACAGGGGAATTGCATATTTTTTAGCACTCAAGTATGGAAGCCGGCAACTTGCGTCATGCAACTATTTGTTTTCGTTTCATTCTAGAAACCCATTGTCGGTGCGCCACATTATCATTGAAATAATATTTCTGATAATGCCATTTTCAGATGCATGGAAGACAATAAAATCGGGCAAGAATAAATGGAAGAAACGGGTTCATTGTGTTGATCACTTGAACGAGCACAATAGCGCAAAATCCAACGGCACGCAAAAAGTGATTTGGTGACGTCGTAATCACGTAAGTGAAGTTTTGCACAATACAACTTTAGCGTAAAGAGATATCTCCGTGTACATAATATAGTGACATCAGCATGTGAGTGAACAACGGGAGAGTTGCTAGGAACTAGGCTTTGCATAATAGCCAGCAACCATGCAGATCCATTTCTCGGTAAGTATCCGGTGCATATGACCGTTTGTTCGTACTTCCGGCCGCGTGCAGGTCCGCGGACGTCCCGGATCACTAAAAGGAACGTGACCTCATGCAAGAGAAGGGTTTTGGAGCGTTTAACTCCTGCTGCTCTAACTGGTGCCGTGCGGCTTCTGTGTTCCCCCGGAGGCGGAGTTGGTTGGCAAGTCACCATCGGGTCATCGGATTAATTGCGAGAATCCACATGTCAAACGCGAAGAAGCAAAAACTTCTATTAATAGTATACCGCAGAGCAAACGCAAAAAGCGGTAGTATGATCCCGCGGGGGGGAGGATCTACCGCACCTGCATCATGGAAGCGTACAATCGGCGCATGCCCACTCCTGCTTCTCCCCAGTGGCAGATTTTCCATGCTGATCGAATGTCGAATGACGCACATGACGTAGATCCGAACAATTCCTCAATGGGGATTTGCCAGAATTGACAAAAACCCGCTGCTGTGATTGGCCCGCCGCGACAAGCCCACATTAAAGTTTCAATTAAAAAGTCAAATTCTATTCGAGAAACTTGGCCGATCGGCAATGGAAGGCAGTGACGTGCATTAAGTCTGTGCGAAGATCGAGCAGCCACCAATGGATTGTTTAAACAAATTTCACTCGTGTTTACGCTCTTTGCAGGGGGCAGATACGGTGATTGTATTATCTGTTAAGGCTTATCATTACAAGAGGTTTAGTAATCTGGGAATCCGTAATGAAACTCCGGATTACGACGCTGCCACCCACTTCACCTGAAATTCTCGAACTTTTGCAAATTCCAAGCGGCTAAATTTAATAACTTCGCTTGCTTTTAGCCAAGTGCCGCAGCAACTATTAGTGACGACAAGAAAATGTTGAATGTGTTAACGTCACGGGAATCTTGCCGTTTCAGAGATAAGGCGTCATGCGTAACTGAGCAATTTCTGCATAAGCCCCGTTGGCAGTGCATATTCCCTCCGACTAGCGCATGGCTCTTTCCTAGACAATGCAGAGAAGTTTGATGCGGATTCCCTGCTGCATTGAAATGCCGTGTGATTGGCGCTCCACCACCGACGCTTTGGGGGGCCCACTTGATCCGGTGAAGATCACAAGGTGGTGGGAAAAGCACATGTGTACACATGCACGGTGGGTAAATCTGCGGAACATTCTAAGTTTCCTCCAAACGGCTCGACGGCATTTGTTATCAAACGGCATTTAGTTTGTGCCGACATCTAAATGAGATAGGCCAATAATGGTGGTCGTCCCGGGCCTACATCCAGGTGGCTGTTGCTACTGCAACTATCGGGGTGAACATGAGGATTGCGTCACGTCGATCATGCGCAAATCTCTGAAAGAGGGCGGTGATACGATGGAATTTCAGATCGTAATTGGGGTGCCGGCGGTGATCCTTCGATTGTGTTTTGCGCTGTGCTACCGAAACGCAATCTCAAGCCCCCACAGAAACGTGGGAATGCTACCGGTGCATGTGACATATTTTGCGCGACGGTGGGTTGTATTTTGTGCGTCCTGCACACAGCGGCGGGACATACCTCTAAGCTATGCATTAATGCCGGGATTCATTCGCAGCGTACAAAGCTTCTTTCGGTCGTAACTGCGCACATACCGGGGACGTATACCGAAGCGGCCGAGGTTCAGAGCTCTTTGCCAGAGTGCCTCTGACCGGTTCCCCAAACGGGAAACACGAAATTCTCACCAATACACATCTTGCCAGTCAGCGATTCTAACTTGCCAGCCCAAACTCACAATAAATTACGGTTACGGTGAACACACAATGAGAGTTTGGGATTTGCAGGTTCTGCGCACGTCGCTATGCGTCTGCGCGCAGCCACCGGCAATAGACAGCCCACTAGTGATTTAACCCTCGGAGATCGTCGAGCGCCTAATTAGGAATGCTCCCGGAATGGCGTCCTGCATGCGCGCCGCAATCGACTTACACAGCCTCAGTGATCGCATAAGTGCGTAATGTAGATGACCATCCACGCATTACGGTTTGCATTGAAATTGCTTAGCATGCGAGAGAAACATCCCGTTTCATTCTGTTGCACCGAGCGGCGATTGTAGTCTAACGAACAATCAGTTTCTCAAAGGTTGAGCAGACCTTGGCGAAGAGAAAAAACCTGCACATTCTGCGGGCTAAAATACATTCTTCTTATTTTGTCATTAGCTGCGGCAGATTACTTGGCGCTTCTATGCATGGCGTGGCGCGAGCGGCTGCACGCACTTGTTAGAAGATGGTACCAAAGCGAAGTTATTTTTATGTCTCAAGTGATCTTCTAAGCACCCTTAGTATTCGGGCATCTGAATTTTCCGAGGGGACATGCATTTCACCTCCGCTTCTTCATGCATCGAAACTATATATATAGAGGATTTCCTTCGCTCCCCGATCCCGCCATATTTCCTCCTCCGACAAGTTTCCACTTGACTCTTGGTTCACTCTAGCCAAATTGATTTCCCCAACCAGATTCCACCTCCCTCGCTTGGACTACATGGCCTCTCCAGATTCCGAGTCTGGCGATTCCAGCCCAAAGGTCCTGATCCCGCTGATACTCAATGCGGACGTGCCCAAGAGAAACCTGCCTCCCAGACTCCCGCCGCCGTCGCTTCTCGCCAGACCGGACTTTGAGCCGTGGCAGCAGCCTCTGCAGAGCGTCAGTGTGCCCATCCAGCACATGCAGCGGTTCCAGCCGCCGCAGTTCCAGATGAGGCCGCAGATGCCGGCCTTCACTGGCCACCAGCCACAGCACCACCTCGACTACCTACATCAGGGCCACCAAAACCATCAGGGTCACCAAAACCACCAAAATCATCAGGGTCACCAGGGTCACCAGAACGTGCAGACTTACAACAACGTGCCTGGGCTCCCGGGCTTTGTGCCGGTGCCGGTGCCCCAGTACCCGATGGTGCAGGTGCCCAACTACGCGTACCAGTACGGCAACCAGGTGGTGGTGAGCGCCAACGGGCCCATGCAGCCGCAGAACAAGCACAGGCGGTTCCGCCGGCGGTACTACCAGATCCACCGCAAGTACAACTGCACGTTTGCCGGGTGCACCAAGAGCTACGGGTCGTTGAACCACTTGAACACCCACATCGTCACCAAGAAGCACGGCGTGCGCAAGCTGAAGGCGGACTTCAAGCACGAGAAGGGCGACGCCCATGGCGACGAGGAGACGAGAGACGACGACGTTTCCTCTTCTACGAACCTGACCACCACGCCGCTGACGGAGGCACCCGACGCCGAGAAGCTCGCCGAGTACGCACCTGCTGACCTGGAGTCTGCGCGTGCGTACCGGCTGGAGCCGGAGACCGCCGAGGCCGGTGAGACCCAGACTGCTGAGAGTGCTGAAACTACGGAAAGTGCTGAAGGGCCGGAGGGTTCCAGTGGGCGCGACCGGTTGGACAAGTTGGACAAGTTGGACAAGATCGTGCTTCCGCCGCCCAAGTGGAGCGCTCCTGCGGGCCAGACCGCCGGGTTCAGCTTGCCGTCGATATCCAGTGCCTCAGCGCAGGACGGGCCGGTGAAGTTGCCGCTGCTTCCCCTGGTGGTCGGCCAGAGCCCAGAATAGCCAGAAGAGGACGGAAAAACAGAAGACAGGAAACGGACCGGGACGGAGACGTGGGCGGGATCCCCACCGTGCACGACGCACCAGCATAAGGATCAGTGGCGACCAGTGTCGATGGATGTCGACCAGTGTTGACCAGTACATGAGAACAGTCCCAGCTGCAACTGTCGGGCATCACTTGCATAATACCGACGTGAGAGAATCACCTACGGAATAATTACACTTTGAAACTGCTTGCGTAGGCGTCCCCGCATGGACCTTCCGCCTTTGGCTCGGAGGGGCCGAAATATTTACTTGAAACGAAATTTGCGCCTGGTTGCGCCTGGTGGACTCGCCGTAAATCGAAACGGCGTTTTCATTCTTTTGAATTTTTCCCAGTAGATAACGGTGCATGCAAATCGGGAATTTAGTGACTTTAGTGCCGATGACTTGCACCAATTGAGAAGTCCCAACTGACGTCAAAAAAAAGCAATGTACGGTCTGATTCACCACAAAGAAAAAAAGCATGATAGCACGATCTGCAAGACGCATCGCGGTGGTGGGCACGGGCTCCCCATTCCACATAAAACGGGCGATCATTGCGATCAATATGCACTTCACCTGCTGCCAAATGTGAAATCTAGTTGGGCTTCACATGAAACTAGATATGGGGCTGCCTGTGAGCTGCTGGCTCAATGGGGAAATTAGCCCGTTCGGCCAATCCCGTTTGTCGCATATCCACAAATGCCCGCTGTCATGCTTGTCGTTTAAATGTTCCGAGGTTGCATCATGCATTAAACCTTCCCACATGAGCGGTAAACTCGAGGGTATTGCATCCAGTCTCACCTGGGGCCTGTACATAGCGAGAGAAAGACCCGTACATCAAAAGACCAGAAGAAATAACAAAACCCGTACACTAAAAGTTAGCAATCATCACGTGACATTTCTCACGCGAATCTGTCTCACGTGACTAATGTCACGTTCGTAGGTCGCGTGTCTAATCTGGAAATGATAACTATCTGAATTTCAACCCAATGGCAGATCCAGCCCCGCAATCTGATTCGACAGTTGTCGTGGAGCCAGTGGAGAAAGAAATCCCGGAAAATCCAGATGTCCCGGAACTGACGCCGGAACCGGCTTCCCCGGAGCCCAAGGCCCGGAAACCCAAGAGATTGACTTTGCAAGAAAGATTGGCTCTAGCGGCCAAAGCAAAGAAGAAAACTGCATCAACGCCGACGGAAAAGGCTTCTACGGAGCCAGAGGAACCGAAAGATACCGAAAAGTCCGACGAAAAGCCCGTGGAAGCGCCGGAAATTCAAGAAAACACGGAAATCAAGCCTGAAAACGATCAGACCGAAGCGATCCGCCTAGAATTGGAGCAAACGAAACAGAAGTTGCAGCAAACGATAGAGGAGAACCGGCAGCTTCGATTGAGCGCCGCCAGCGCGGCCAATGCCGCCGAATTCGAGAAGAAATTGGCAGACAAAGATGTCACAATCCAACAGCTCATGGAGGAGGGCGAAACCCTCTCGAAAAAGGAATTGAAGCTCAACGATCGCATCAAAACACTTGCACAGACCAACACCAAGCTTGAGGCGTCGCTCAAAGCATACTCGGAGAAGAACGAGGAGACATTACTCAAGCTAGGCGAAATTGAAGATATAATGAAAGTTCACAAGCTCAAATCTGTGGACCAGCTCTTGGAGCTCTTGGACACTTCCAACGGGCGTATACAGGAGCTACAGCAGTTGCTAGATCGTGAAAAAGAACAGAATTGGGAGGCCAAGTACAAGGAACTGCAGCGGATTTACGAATCCGAACTCAATGAGAAGAAAAGCTACGTGAAGCAGCTCAACGACATCACTTTGCAGCTCCAAATGCTACAGCAGCAAAGCAAGCTCGATTTGCAGCTGAAAGACGACCTCATTTCGCATTTGAACCAGGAAATCGTCGAGCTTCGCGACGAGAACTCTTCTGAAATGGCCAGATTGGAGTCCAAGATCGAAGGGCTCAGAATTGAGAACGAGAGTTTCTTGCGGATGTCTGAAAATGGCTCAGAGACGTCTGCGGAACACTCGGAGGTCTCACACAAGCAGATTGACTACCTGGAATTCGCCAAATTGTCAGAAACACACAGAAATTTACAGGCTCAGTATGTGTCGAGCCAGGAGAACTGGAAACTCATAGAGCTGAATTTGTTGAGCAAAGTGGACACTTTGCTGCTGTCGCTTGACGCTATTAAAAAGCAGAAGCTCAAGAGCGCCAACGAGGTAAGGAAATTGAACATTCAAATTTCCTCGCAATCCGAGCAGATTCTGGCGTTGAAACAAGAGCTAGCCGCCGCGCAAGACGCACAAAAGGAACTTGCGTTCCAGCTCCAGGTCAAGAACAACGAGTATGCCGAGTTGGAGGAGAAACTCGAAGAGTTGAAGACCGTCTTCAACGGAGACAGACAAAACTACGATATCAAGATCAAAACACTCAACGAAACGATCCAAAAGTACGAGGAGCAGTCGCAGCTCACACAGCACCTGGTCTCCTCGGATAATATGGCATCCTTGCAGTCGCGCAGGCTCCGTGATTCCGGGTTGCACATCAACTTAGACCTGAGAAACATGCCCACGAGGAATTTCTCGCTCAACTCGATCCATCTGGCCACCACGCCCATCCAGCAATGGGAGGATCACAACGCCGCACCTTTCACACCATACGGAGTGAGTCAGCTCGACTTCTCGTCGTCTCTGCTCACCGAGGAACTTCATCCGTTTGATGCTCCAGATTCCAGCACTCCAGACATGCTGTACAACTTCAAAAACGAGACGCCGACGCTCCCAAGCTCCGGAGGGATGAAGAACATCCAGCTCATCCAAAAAATGAGCTCGAACATCCGCCGGTTGGAGATGGAGCTCCTCAATTTGAAAGAGGAAAACGAGCACATTTCCGCGGAGAAAGATACCGCGCAGCAGGAGATCTTGGGCAAGTACGAGCTCGAGCAGAAGGTGGCCGAGTTGCAGGGCGCCATGGAGAAGTTGCAGGAGGAGGTTTCCGCGAGATCCAAGAAGGAGCAGACGCTTTTGGAAGTGATTGGCGAGAAACTGGAGAGAGTGGCAGAACTACAGGCCGATGTGGTGGACTTGAAGGATCTCTGCAGGCAACAGGTGCAGCAGATGATAGAGATGGCCGAGAAGTGAAGAACAATCCAGAAGCTGGATGAGAAAAGTGAGAAAAATTGGGAAAAATGGAGACTTTGAGAAGTTTCAAATTGGTGGGATTGAGAGGATGGGGAGAAATTGGAAATTGAGGAGAATGTTAGCAAAAAAGTGAGTGAAACTGAAATCAGAATGAGGTAATTCAATTGTGGAAACTATTTTCTTTTCCGATTTTTTCACTTTTTGTGTTTTCCATTTCGCTTCCCTCAACCTTCATGGTACTCCACATTTTCGTGAGACTGAGATCTCGCAACCACAAGGAACGATCGCACCAGAACAAACCAAATATCTACAAAAGTTCCTGGAAATAAAGAAATAAAATTGCATTCACAACCCCAAGAACATTTCACTGATTTCTCCATATTTCAAAAAACTTCCTCTCGAACTTTCCATTTTCCATTACCCACCCCCAACTCCCACCTAACCTATCTTCTCCCTCGCATACCAGAAAACAACTCAGGTATGCCCGCACCCACGGAGCAGAGTATAAATAGAAACACAAAAACTATATAAACGGGGTGACCCCCCCCAGCATTTTCGCCACCCAAATTTTCTCTATCCCCCCACTTTTGTCCTTTTTGCCATTTGCACCCGGGGCCCCACACCCGTACCGCCACCGGTATGAGAAAAAATCGCAACCACTACTACTCCACACCAATGCCACCCCAACCCATGGACCGTGGCAAAGTGGCGGAACCTGTCCCGATCCGGAAACGTTCCGCGGATGTGGAGACCAGCTCCTTCGAAAACTTCCAGGCAAATTTGAAGCTGTTCACTCCTTCGACAAATGCGTCCATTTCTCGCCATAGAAGACCACTGTACCTGACCATCGAGACCACGAGAGAATCTCACTATAATTTGGACTGGCCGAGCGATGAAAAGGAGCTCCAGAGACTCCAATTGGACCCGAAACTGCGTTTCTACGCCCGAAAACGGCCCAGAACGCTCGATTTGCCCGAATTGTTGCCCTACCAGACAGAAACCGCCCAGGACAGGGCAAAATTCTTGCTGCACATCGTGGCGCACCTCTACATTGCCGTGAGCTCCGCTGACGTGCAGGGCTCGTTGTCCGTGACCGCCAAGGACCTCGCTTCGTTGAAAAACGAGGTTGGTTTGTCTGACATCGATTTGGCGCTCGAAACCAACCTCTTCGAGATGCAGCCGCCGCCCAAACTGGCCCAGGACGACGACGACACCCAGCTGTACTTCTCCCAGGAAGACATGGACGTCGACGTGGACGAGGACGACGAGGAGGACGAGGAGGAGGAAGATTCTGAAGATGAGGAAGGAATGGACGCCCCAGAGGAGCTGCACGACGATTTGGACGCCGGGAGCTCCACCGTGCAGCACAAGAGATCGCCCAAGCTGGCTGCGATTGTCAGCGTGCGCATCTGGACGCACGAGTTGCTTGTTTGGCTCAAAATGAAGTACGACATGCCTGTGCTGTTGCGCATGGCGCTCGCAAAGGTGTATTTTGCAATCTGCTGCTGCAGAGGACAGCATTTGAGCTTGCGGATCTACGTGAAGACATTTGAGTTGCTCACCAAGAACGTCGAGTTGCTTCAGGACCAGAAATTCCAGCTTCCGTGGGAACCAGTGTACTTGGAGCTCGCCAACCAGTTCCCGCTGGTGGACGCGAGCTACGAGGACTTGGAGAAGAAGGATTTGAGTCTCTTGCTCCGCTTGGCCGAGCGGCTGTCGAACTTTTTCGAGAAAAACAGCCTCCCAGAAATCTACAGACACTTGGGGTCCAGATTTTCCATCGCAAACGCCTCGCTAGTATTGCTGGCCATGGCCATGCTCCCTCTCACGTATAATGTGGACTACAAAAGCGAAAACGGGGCGGGAAACGCAGACGATTTGGATATTCGGCACTATGTTTCCTCGCTTTTCTACATGTGGCTGAAGTTGAGCAAGTCGCTGAGCATAGAGTCGCACTTGACCTCGCGGTTGGGCACGGTGGCCATGTCATTTGTCACATTTGTGGCCAAGAACCCGCAGGCGCTCGGACAGGCCGGAAAATTTGGTGTTTTCTCCGAGGAGCAGTTCAGGTTCTTGATCAACACGCTTTTGAACAGTTTGAGCATCAATGTTGAGAAGTTTGACTCGCTCAAAACGAAATTCTTCCATGGGTTCTCCAGTTGCATTATCTTCTCATTAAACGGCTCCAAAGCGCTAGAAAAAGATGGGATCTTGGACCAGTTGGAGACTTTGCTCAATGCCATCAAAAGTTACGTCCACCCGTCCAACAGCGGCGACTGGTCCCGGCTGATCTCAAAGTTTGTGTTCAGCATGGTCTACCAATTCCACAAGCGGTACAACATGGAAAGACAGCCGCTGGGCCTGTTGGCGCAACTCGACGCCCAAATGAAGCTCTCCGACGAGGTCAGAGACAGGTTTGTGCGGATGTTCTTGCCTGTGGTGCGCACAGGGCTTCAGTCCAAGCGAAACGGCGCCATCGAGGACTACATGGCCACGTTGGGTGCGTTGGCGTACTTGAACTCAGACCTCACGCTTGGGTATGTGTTGCTAGACATTTACGAGTCGCTCGAGGGTGTGATTTCTACGCACAGAGTCGTCACGGCGCTCAGATGTATGGAGGAACTTGCTCGCTACTTTGCGCTGACGCCGGGGTTCCGTGTGCACTTGGTCAGAATCCTTTTCACGGCTCTTCCGGGCATAGATTCCAATGATTTGAGCAAAACCATGCACACCTTGAACACGTTTGCGTGTGTGGCCAACTTCGTGCCGCTATACGATTTGTCAGACGGAGACTTGGACGCAGGGTTGGCCATGGAGTTCACCAACGCGCAGCTAGAATATCTCCAAGCGCAGCTTTTCAGCGGAGAGCAAATCGGACCGGTTCCGTTCGATCCAGAGTTGGAAATACAGGCTTTGAAAGCTTCTTCCTCAACTTTCAAGTTGCTCCTAAAGCTGTTTTCCGAGAGACTTTTCACACTCCTCGAGAATATCCCAGATCCTTCCAAACTGAATGGCATCGAGAAGGATCTCTGCGATGTGCTCCCGAAATTCATCTACATCATGATAGAGTCGATGTCCGACGACATTTTCAAGTCGTTCCGTGGGCTCGTGGTCAACTTTGTCCTGGATAATACTATTTATGCAATTGCGGATGTGATTGCTGAGATTTGCGGCGGGTTGATCAGGAGAGACCCAGACTACTTCAAGGACTTTGCGCCTTTGCTCATGGACAGAATACGGGACGAGGTGACCGAAAATGGCGCCGGAAAAGCCAGAACGGGCGTGGACATTGTGCCTCGCGACCAAAACTTGTACTGGAACATCATCATCTTGAATGAGTGCATTGGCAACGCTGGAAAAGTTTTGGTGGACATGGGCGCAGAATTGAACGAGCTTTCGTTTTTCCTCATGGAAAACGTCAAGGGCCCTGTTGTTTTTGCCAGCACATATATTCTCAACCAGGTCTTGCAGGGAGTCACGAAAATCAGGCTAGAGGAACTGAGACTCATCAATCCGACATATAGAGAGAACCACAAGGTGGACGAGAAGTGCTGGGGAGGGTTCCAGTTCGACAGCTACCGATTCTCCGCCGAGAACTTGAAGTTCAAGTGGTTTATTCCTTCAGACCGCGAGGTGGAATTTGCATCGCTGACATTCACGAAACATGTCTCGAAAGCATTGCTGAACATTTCGGCTGTGATGAAGAAGATCTCAGAGTCTAAGGACATCTCGCTTGAGCTCTCCGACGAGCTCAGAGTGAACTTTCTATACTTGGCATACGGCACCAGCGGAATAGCCCATTTGTTCGATCCATCTTTCGACGAGGATATTCCCAAGTTAAGCGACCACAAGAATGAGCCAATCCAGCAGAGATTGGCGTTGCTTGCGCAGATCAGAGAACTCAAGTCTGCGAAATTCTCAGAGAAGGACGATGCGAGGACCGAAAATATTCTCGAGAATTTGCAAAAAATTGCCGAGAACATTGAGAATTTCGACCAGATCGATTTTAACAGCGATGTTGAGATCAAAGAAGGGTTCGTCTACTTGGACAAGAAGAATTCCTCGCTGGAGAGCTTGGATTCCAAAAGGGAGACCTCATCCATCAAATCGCCCTCTCCAGCCACAGAATCTGCACGCACAACTCCACAATTGGCCGGCGTCGAGATGTCGCTGATGAACCCCGCTGTGACCTTTCGAGAAAGGAAGTTGTACACGAGCAATTATTTCTTCGGCGACGACATCGAGGCCAGAAAGTCCAATGACACCTACCTTCAGATACACAGGACAAGACATTTGGTCGGCAGAAGCTTGCACATCATTTGCAAGTTCATGCTCTCGCACCTCAATGACAACACGAAGTTGTTTAGACATTTGCTTTACATTTTGAACATTTGGTTCGCTGACGTGGGCCGCGAGCGAATCTTGGACTATACCCATGCAAGAATCTCGTATAGTTACGTCAACGAGATCCAGAAGATCAACAGGGTCAAAAAACCATTCACCAGAATCTGCCTAGGCAGCAGAATCGAGGCTTACCACCTGATGAGAGTGGCATTGCATGCAACACTGAGGACTATGACGGATCTCGAGAGAATTTTGATCGAGGATATGGTAAAACTTTCGTGCTCAACTTACTCGTCCATTGCAGAGTCCGCGCAAACAACTTTGCTCGATGCCATGAAGAGAGTGAATGGATCTTACAGCATTATTGCCAGATCCTCGCTCCGCCATATCTCCAAGGCCTTGCAAGACGACAACCACAAGAACATTGAGAGTGGTTTGGCAATTTTTGACTTGAAGAGAGTCAGAATGAAGATGCAGAACGACTTTGTCAATTTGCAGAAGTATGTGGAGATTTTGCACAAGTGTCTTGCCGTGGACAACAACGACGTCAACGAGCTTGCACAAAAGCTATTTGAGAGCATCTCAGGAACAGTCAGCGCACCAAGCAAAGTCTGCTTGATCGACCAGAATCTTGTAAATTCTATCAGGCCGCCTGATGAGTTCATTGACCTCGAGATCAAGGCGGTCTCGCTTGCCAAAGAGATGAAACGGAAAATCTACCTTGAAAGACTTACGAAACTTGAGGATCTGGTGATTCTGCATGAGAGAAACAATACGCATTGGAAAACCACTACTCTTAATCTTGCTTTCCTCATTGACTTGCAAAATGACTACGAACGGGAAACCAGCAGTGGGGTCTTCCAACTCCTCACACGGGCTGCGTCATTTGACCACCCATTGGTTTCAAGATTGGCCATCAAGGGCATAACAAAGCTCGTTGACAAGATTTACGAGCTAAACGCGTGCGATTACGATTTGCTGAAGGAGTATGATTTACAGTTCCTCACCAAGGACTTCAAGGTCATCGACACACGTCCACACGGCGGTGAATCCTACTTCAATTCTTGGAGAAAAGAAATGCGCAACACCACAGACCCGGAGTACTTCATTGACAATAAAATTGAATCTGGCTGGTTATTTTGGGATGAGCTGATGAAGACAGTGACCAATGAGCCCTGTTACGAGTTGAACTTATCCGAAAGAGATCAGGCGATTGTCCAGGAGTTTGCCCAGAGCGTGACAAAAGAATGGTTCCAGAAGATCGTCAACTTGTGGGCTGCAGACAACGAAACCAATTCTGTATTCCAGGGTACTGATGTGTTCATGACGGCAACTTTGGTATGGCTTATCTCCAACGGATTTGTCACGCAGATGCTGTTCGAAGATTTGTTTGACGTGATCAGAAACGTTTACGAGAAAAACGAAAAGAGCGCACACATTGTGGTGTGCGAGTTGATCCTGGGGATTTTGGTTGCTGCAAAAGTCACCAACCCAAGTATGGTCAGTGCCAGGGATGAATTCGTGCTGAGTTTCTTGTCTGACATTTTCGAAAATGATTTGACTCCAGAGACGAAGAACGTGTGGAGCGTGTTCTCGTGGTGGATCCCTGCGCATGTTGATGGCCGGAGATTTCCTCGTGTGACTGATCTCTTGCTCAAATTCTCGATCAATAAAGACTCAGACTCAGCGTTGAACGAAGCTACCAGACTTGGCTACATTCGCGCGTTCATGGTTTCCGTGAATTGGGCATTCCCCGAGCCAGAGGCCATATTGAGCTTGTGCTTCGAAAATATTGCCAACCGATACCAGGCCATCCGCGAACAAGTGGGCTCCTTGCTTGCCTTGTCAACTTTCACGTACTACGGCGACTCATTTGGTACCACAGATGAGTTTCTTGATGCGTGCAACACCGAGGGATTCCAGCTATACAGAAAAACCATCAACACATCACTTTTCAGCCGCCTTGCACTGCTTTTCGAGACAATTGAGGCGTGGAGACTGGAGACCGACGGGCTTCTGGCACAGGAGACGTTGAAGTCTCGCTACATATACGCAGCGACCACAACATTGTCCTGGTTGCAGCAGGCGCTCAACGCCAGCATTGCAGTCCAGTACCAGCAACTTGTGTGCGTGCACATTGTCCCATTTTTGCTTCATTTGGTTGCAATGAAGGACGTGTGCCAGTTGGGAGGTATCGATCCTCTTCCGGCGTTCAAGAAAGTGTCGCAGATTCCATACGACGAAGAGCACTTAGAGTTGGTGGTGCAGATGCTCGAGAAGTACAGCACGGCCAATTTGAATGTGGTGCAGTCCTTCATCTTGGGCGAGTTCACCGAGACAATCTACTTCAAGAGACTCTTCTCCCTCACATCATCGCAGAAGGCCAGAATCTTGGCGTTGACCAGCTCGGTGCTCTACCACAAGAACTTGGAGTTCAGAGAATCCTCCGCCAACACATTTTCTGGGTTGGTGCACACTTCCCCACCGGCAGAGGTCGAGAACATTGTACAGCACTACAAGCTGAAATTTGCAGGCGAGTTGGACAAGATCCGGAAACGGAACAGGAAGTCCAGCTTCAAAAATATGCTGCAGGAAGATATCATTGTTTTGCACGGCGCCACATTGGGTCTCGGTGCGCTAGTGCATGCGTTTTCATTCTCATCGCCTCCACCCAAATGGATCCCTGAGATTTTGACGATTTTGTCCAACAAGGCTTCTGGAATTCCGGGCATCGTTGGGCGGTCGGCAAAGGAGACGCTTGGCAAATTCAAAAAGACACGGCAGGACACTTGGCACATTGATAGTAAAGTGTTCAATGAGAGCCAGATGCATGATTTAGAGGGAGTGTTGTGGAAGAGCTACTTCATCTAAACTAACGAGAGACGATAGAACACGAGCAACCCGCTCTACATAATCACTAATACGACGATCAGAGAACCCTCCTCTGGGAAAAATTTCAGAATTTCTTGCTCGAACCGAATCCAAATTCACTTCACGACGAGGTTTATCTACTGGCGTTCTTGAAAACTCACTTTCCTTTGCCAGACTCTGGTTGTTGTCCACTTATTGCACTTCGCATTTGCTTTTGCTCAGGCGGCGGCCCGATTCCAATGTGGTTCTCGATTCTTTCGAAACGTTGTGTAGAACGCTGCTCCATTCTATCGAGTCTTTGCTCGATTCTATCGAATCTTTGCTCGATTCTATCGAGACCTTCATTCACCGATCGTTGAAACTCTACCAACAAGTCGTAAATGGTGTTTAATGTGATTTCTTCCTTTGGACGTAAAGGCTTTTCCTCAATTTTCACAATTGGCTGCGGTTTTGGTAAGGTGACCACCTGAAGTCGATTTTCATGGTGAAATTCCTCTTGGTTGACCTTACTTGACATGGTTTTCAGCTCAGAATTATGATCTGAGATATGACTCTCCAAAGTTTTGCAGATTCCCGCTTTTGTCTGGCTCTTGGTTTTGGTATATCCCAGTTTTCTGCGTTTGGCAATTTTGTTACCAGTCATCATATGTTTCGAAACTTTCTCGTCTTCCTTGAGTTTTGGACTTTCTGGCTCAATTTTCACCTGTTGACTCATTCTGTTTTTCCCGATTTGCCAGAGATTCTTTATGTTTGCAGATTGTACTGACAGAACTGAGTCTTAGAGTATGCTGAGACCAACTGAATTAGGATGTGAAGCAAAAGAATGAAACTCGAGAGATGATTGATACGCTCAGAAAGCTTTCGAATTCTTCTTCAATTATGAAAGCTCTATAAGAAATTTTACATTTCTATCTCCAGCTTTGGTTGGCAATACTGTACTTCACCTTACAGTACTTTACGCAATCTCACATTGACTCTCGCAACTTCCCATACAACAGTACATGCTTGATGAAATCACAAACTATATTTGTCCAATACAGCCTTGAAAAACTTTCGATTGGAATTTCTAATTTTGATCACAGAGGGTCTCGACCAATCTATTCTCAAGACTTCCCATTTCTGGGTACTCTCTCCTCTGGGGGTGGCTGCAAAATCAGGCATACAACCACAAAAGACAAAATGAAGAAAGCCCTACAAATCTAGCAAGCTGATAATTCTACATTTCACGGACCATTCGTCAGCGGACTGGTATGGTCATCCCTGTGTCATTATTTCCGTTGTTTGTTCCGATTGTGTGTTGTGCCCAAGCCCCAGTTTATCTGCACCAATTCAAGTGTTCCTATCCACCGTCCAAATCCACATCATCTGTTCCTCAGTCGAAAGGACCATGTCCGACACTAAAAAGGAGAATTTCTGCCACATTCTGCCACTACTTCACATTCACCTGCTGACTAGTTTCCGGTGCATGGTCGTCTTCGTCCTCAGGGGGCGCCCCGATTCCAAGGTGGTTTTCGATTCTCGTGAAGCGCTTATCCAGATAATCGAGACGCTTATCTATTCCATCAAAACGCTTATTGGTCGATTCTTTGAATGACTCCAATAATTTGTATAAGTCACCTAGAGTTTTCTCCTGGTATGGAGGTTGTGGCGGAGGATTCATTTTGACAATTGGCTGGTGCTTTGATAAACTGGATATTGGAAGTCGGCTTTCGTGGGGGGAGGGCCCATATAAGTACACGGGCACGGCGGCCGCAGCTCCAGAATTGAATTTCAGATTTGTTTCACTGGGAGGGGTCAAGGTCTGGAATCTTCCGCGCACACCCACTTTTGCCCGGCGCTTAGTCTCGTGGTGCAGAGTTTGGCCCCGTATGCGTTTGGTCATTCTGGCACCAGCCGTTGTAGTTTCCAAGAATTTATCTTCCCGGTCCGAAATTGAGCTTTGAGGCTCCACTTTCACCTGTGAGCTCCCGAGCATTTTGGTCTGCCCCGCAACTTTCGTGTGTATGCTTGCAGAGTGTTTCAGATGTGAGACAAGCTGAAACCCGATAAGGGGCAACCGATAAGTGGGCCCAACTTGACAAAATACGACCTAAGTTTTCGTACCCAAGACGTTTCACTTCTTCACTCACGAGAATTAAGAAAATACAGACCAAGGGGAGAAACGTAGGTGTAGTTTGTAGCATCAACAAACAGCGCTGTATGCATTCCCAGATCAACTGTCGCTGTCTGATTTCCAAATTCTTATTGTTGCCAAATTGGGAAGCACTCTGCGGCGCGCCACAGTCTGCATTTTTCCGTGTGACATTTTAAAATTCGGGCCTTGGCCAGACCAACTTGCGGGGTTTCCAAATTTCAGTAACCCAGAATTTTTTGGAACCCAGAATTCTGTGGGGCCAGGTGATTTGGCTGCAAAATCAGGCACACACCAGCAAACTTTATTTGCACTACAGGAGTCGGTGTATCTTCATGTCATTAATTGATTGCGTTGGTCCGTGAAACGATTCACTCTCTCACTCTATTTATTACTATCCTCAGTTCTTGAACTTCCCCAGTTTCTTGAGTCTCTTCAGTTTCCTCAGTTTCCTCAGTTCTTCGGTTTCCTCAGTTCTTCGGTTTCCTCAGTTCTTCGGTTTCCTAGTTCTTCGGTTTCCTCAGTTCTTCGGTTTCCTCAGTTCTTCGGTTTCCTCAGTTCTTCGGTTTCCTCAGTTCTTCGGTTTCCTCAGTTCTTCGGTTTCCTCACTTTGCACTTCCTTGTGCACCTCAAATGTTCACCTCAAGTGTCCACCTTCGGTGGCCATTCCCGGTGAACATTATGGGTGCCCACCTTCGGTGACCAAAATCACATCCCGAAACACCTGCGTTTCCTCCGCGCTCAAGCCCTCAAACACTAGCGCATACACCTGCGGATTCGCCGCCCGCAAGTTCTCACTGAACTCCTTGAAAATCTGGAACGCGTTGACATTATCCAAGGGAGTAGTCGCCAACGGGTCCTCGAGCACCATCTCGGCGTCGTCCGAGTTCCACACGTGCAGCAACTTGTCGTTTTCCTGCTTGAGGAACTCCATGTACTCGTTGGTGTTGGCTGCTCCCTCTTCGTCGGAAACGTCGCTCTCGTCGTCGTAGGAGTGCTGGGACGCTGGGAAGTTGTCAAAGCCCTGGAAGTCCGCGCTGTCGAACTCCCTTCTCTGCTTCTCGAAGTTCTTCATTGCCGTGGGCAACTCATTGAACAACACCAGCAACTTCAGCCCCGCGGCCTGCGCCAACACGGGGACCTTCTGCAACGTCTCCGAGTCGCTGAGCAAGCTGACCAACGCCAAAATCAGCAACTTGATGTCGAACACCCGCTTCGTCTGCGGGATGAGCGCAGTCCACTGCACAACAAACAGATCCAAGTGCTTGTACTCGGACAAGAGCGAGACGGTGGCCTGCGGCGCATACACCAAGCAGGCGGCCACGTAGTTGACCAGCGCCACGGTTATGGCGTTGTTCTTCACGTGCTGCGCGTCCACCTGGTTGGCTGCCAAAACAGGCAAGATGGTTTTCGAGAGCTCGGCAATGTACGGCATCAGGCCCTGCTGCAACGACAACACCAACGTCAGCGCCAACTCGCACGCCAACACGATGTCGTTGTAGTCGGCCACGCCCTCTTCGCCCGAGCAGACCAACGCGATGATTTCCGCGAACTTCACGCAGATCTCCTGGTTCTGCACCATGTCTTCGCCGCCAAACACCATGTAGTTCCTCAAGCACGGCATGAGCTCCTCGGTGTACATGAGGGCCACGCCGTTGACAAACAGGCGCACTAGCCCGGAGAAGTGCAGCCACATGAGCGGGGTCACTGCTCTGAGGAGGAAAATCAGGTTTTCGATGAGCTCGCCTACCTCGGCCAAGAGATCGTCCAAGTCCTGCAGCAACACCATGTCGATGGCGGGCGAGAAGGTCTCCTCGAGCTTCATGCACACGTCACGTGAGTTCTCGAACGAGAGCAAGATGGTGATCATGGTGTTGAGCAAACCGGAAGCGGCCATGATCTTATCTCCGTTGTCGACGTAATCGCCGTCGAACTCGTCGATGTCCACGTTGGCGGCCTCGCTGAGGCCCTGTGCGAGCTTGAGAAACTGCTCCACCAAGTTCTTCATCAAGTCCACGCCAAACGGCTGCAACTGCTCGGAGAAGTTCTCCACGCACTCTTGCATGACAATCAGCACGGCGTCGTTGTCGATTTCGCTGGAAAGTTCAAGCAATTTCAGCATCGTGGGCACGATAATGTTGGCCAAAACCTGCTTGAACAGCGGGTTCTCCATGTACGCCTGGATCGCCAACGCTGACTGCAAAAGAACAGGCAAACTGGCCTCTGCGTCCGAGCTGAACGGCTGCAAGATCCCCTGGTACAACACCGACATGTTCTGCTGGTTCTCAAGGCTGAGGTCGGCGAACTTCGAGCACACGTCCAAAGTTCTGGCGACCAAGAACTCGTGTTTCAGCTGCAAGTTGGGCAACACCAACTCGGCGACGAATTTCTCCATCTGCGCGTAGTACGGCAGCAGCTCCTCGGTCAAGAGATGCGACACGCCGCCCACAAGACGCAACGCGCCGTCTCGTTTCCGGGCGACCTCCAAATCCTCCGGTTGCTGCTGTAGACTGGCCAACTGCGTGTATGCAAACTGGACGATGGACTCCAAGGTGGTCTTCTTCCGCTTCAGCGCCAAAGTCACCAACAACCCCAACGCGGCGATGTCGGGTTCCAGCTCGTCGAAGTTGTCCATTTTCAGGTTGATGTAGTCCGCTGGGTCCACGTCGAACATCTCCAAGGTTTCGTCATTTGGAATGAGCAACGGGTAGATCAAATGCAGCACAATGTTCTGGAAGTACGGCTTGAAGATGGCCCACGTCTCCTTCTGCGTCACGCAGTGGCTCAAGAACTCCAACAAGTGGTAGAGCGTGGTGGAGCCGAGCCATCGTTCGCGCGAGCACCATTTCTCAATGAGCGACAAGTACACGGCCATCAAGTGCGGGACAAACTCCGACACAAACACCAGGCGGAAGCCGTCGTACTTGAACTTGCCCAGGAGGTCGCGCAGCGCGTACCGGCGGAAGAGGCGGTCGATGTTGGCCACAGACCACTTGTAGCATTTGGCAATGTGCAACTGAGCCCTGTCCAGCTCGGACAAGCTCGGCGAGAGGATGTACGGCGGTGGCTCGAGCTTGGTGACGTTGCAGTGGAACTGTCCCCACGCCACAAGCGCCTCCTGCGTCTGTAGAACGGCGGGTAGATCGAAGTAGGTGACGAATTTGTAGCATTTGAGAATGAGCTTCAACATCTCGGCGGTGAGCTCGGAGATCTCCGAGCCAAGGATGGCGTTGCCCACGTTGAGCAAGTGCGGGAACACCTGCGACACAATGGGGTCCAATTTCTCCAGTCGCTCGCTGTTGTTCTCCCACCTATAGTACCTGGCGATTTCAGAGAAGCACAACACACCGGTGTACATCGCCAGCGGGTTGTCGTGCTGCTGGAGCAACTCTCCGGTCTGGCCAATCAAGCCGGGCCATTTTGCCGGGTAATCAAAGCTCACAAGCACGCGGAGCACGGGGATCAACTGATGTTTTGTCATTTGGTCTACAACCACCAAAAGCGGCACCAATCTGTCTCTGATCACGGGCTTTTCGCCCTCGTCGATGGCCTCGCTGGAGTGCTGCCAGTAACGCAACACCCTATTCTTGAAATAGACCGCTGCTGCCTTCTTCACAGGCGCCGGGATCTCTGGAGATGCTATGATGTCAAGACACGCGCCGAGAAAGCCCGGAGTGCGGGAAAACTGGCGGAGTTGCAGTTCCGACTGGTCTCGGACAGTGGCGGAGGCCTCCAAGGTGCCCTGGAAGCACTGGAACAACTGGTTTGGGTCCATTTGTGGATAAAAATGGGATATTGAAAATTTTGAGCCGGGCTTTTCTGCAGGAACTAAATGGTTATGGAAAGATGGAGTAGGAAACCGGTGAGATTGGGGTAAGGAAATTTGAAATGTGATTTTGATGGAGAAAATATTCCGGTGGAAGTGTTCCAGTTGGATTAAATTTGGGGACGTATTTTTTTTTTTTTTTCGTCTGTATTTTTTTTTATTTCTTTTTGTCTCTTTTCCAGTGAGTTTCTGGTGGGTGAGAAATCCTAATCCGGTGATTCAGTCTGGACAGTAAGAATAGCCTTGGGATTTGCAACTAGTGTGTGGATGCGCTGGAGTTCCTATTTAGGTAATTGCCTTTTTCTATTTCAAGTTGAAATTCTGGGAAAACCTTCTATTTTCGAAATTAGAGTTGTCTCAACGTGGAAATCGTAAGCTTCTTAAATGTGTCACCATGCGGTTTCCAGAAAATTATGGGGAGTTTCTCAATCGAGCCGAAGTCCAGACCGAACGGGATTTTGATAAAAATTTAAGAAGATTCTGAAATACCCGCTGTTTCAAAGTCACAGGAATTGCAATTCTTATCAGATTTAGCCGCCAGAAAATCCATTTTTAAATGACACGGCTGAGGATCTGTGCTCAGAACAGTCAGGCTTACTGAAATATTGGTTTCGCAATCATTTCTATTTTTAAGAATTTCAAGTGACCACGGCAAGGAAAGAACAAAAAAGGAAAAGGAAAGGGAAGTAGGAAAAAAAGAAGTCGAGATGATGGTTGTGACAAATCCATTTTCATAATTTTTATGTTTGAGTTAAGAGTGAATGTAGTTTGGTGGTTTGGTGGTTTGGGTGGTCTGTCTGTGAGATTGTATTAAGTTGTGTTAACTATGGGAGTATGATGGTGGACAGCAGAACAAGCAGTAAACGAAAAATAGAGCGAATTTTGGAAAACCGGGGGAAGTCAGTGTCAATAAGATTCAAGAACCTCAACTTGATGCAAACTTTTCTGAAAATTTAATAACTTGATCCCATATTTCTGAGATCATGCGACTCCAGTGCCATACAACTTTTTGCAACCAACGTAACACACCTTTAATTCCTCAAAACTTCAATGCAATGCATGCCATTTCGATTGCAATGTCTTCTTTACTCTGAAAATATCACTTTTAAAATTTATTTCGGCCTTCAAGCACAGCAAATCTGGGACCTTTTCTTAACTATGACAATTCATCCTGTGTCCCACATATCCTCCACCAACACCCTGATTTCCCCAGGTTTCCACGAACACAGAACATCCACACAACAGTTCGTAGATCCTGCAAATCCTTCTCCACCATCTTGCAATGATTCCACCACAGTAACTCATACATGGATGCCAGATCCCACTTTCGATTCGTTTTTTTTTATTTTCAGCTTCTCAGCTTCGCTTCGGCACTCAGCTTCGCTTCGTGGTGATCTAGTAGTTGCCCTGCTCCTTTGCCTTCTCGGTGTGCTCGTCGATGTCCTGTGCATCCCACGGATACGCAATCCACACGTCCTCGACTTCTTGTCCCACAATGTACCTCCCGTTCTCGAACATTTCTTTGGGCAAGTCCGCTCTTTTCGGCTTGTTCTTGTTGTGGAGCACGAATACAGAGATGTCTGTCTTCTCCTCGCGGCCCAACTCTTTCTCGACCTTGGTAATGTCTCTCTGTAACTCACTCACAGCATAATGCAAAGTGGTCCTCGTGTCGTCCACTTCGTCGACGATAATTATGTTTTTTCCAATCAAGGTGTCCAAGTGCTGGCTCAAGTTGCCGAAATCAATCCACTGCGTGCGCACAACCTCCTTCCCAATGGTCTCCTGGGTGGCATTTCCCATTTGCTCATAGAGAGAGAGCCCCACGGCCTGAATGGGGATATTTTTCAGTGATTCCTTCAAGAAAGAGCGCAAAATCCTTGCGGGGATGAACCCGCCACCGCCAATGGCAATGATCAAGTCAACCTGGCGTCCTTCGCTCTTGATCTGGGCTGCTGCTTTCTGGCAGAGCTTGTGCACTATATTGTATGAGATAAAGAGCTTTTCCGGCATTTTTCTGGAACTTTTTGGAGGTGAACTGGATACAAAAGCTTGGAATCAATGGATTTTGTTAAATTTGAAAGTTTTCCAAGTGTTTGTCTCTTGTTTGTCTTCCAGTGTGTAAGTTGGATTTATGAGAAGTAGTAGGTAATTTCCAGTGCGCAGTTCTGACTCCGATAAGATTAAAGTAAGACATAGATCTACTGTAACGGGGAGAAGTATACTGGAAAAAGAAAAAAATAAAATTGACATATTCATGAAAGTTACTTGTTGAAAACCTTGAAACCGCCAATCTTTTTTTTTTGTCTCTCTTAAACATATCTCTCTTGTTGGTCTTGCCTTATCTTTGATCTACCCAACCTGACTAAGCCTGGCCAGTCAATTAGGCTGCGAAATATGAATTTCAGGATAAGCTCCCACCAAACCTTATAATTTCTTATACTTTTCTGAATTTCCACTCTCAATTCAATTCATTCCACTCAACCTTTCATTATCTGCCTCATTTTCCTTCCACCATCTTCCTATTTCCCTCTCTTTTCCTTCCCCTTCCCTCCTACATCCTCTCTCCTCGCTGTCTATTATGCTACTCCAAGGTGCCGTTGGCACTGATGCTGAAATCGTCGTCGTTCTCGCCGTTGGCGTACACAATCAGCTCCTCGATGTTCGTGGTGTTGTTGAACGTCTCGTTGAACGTGTCCTCCACTTCCAAGTCGCTCTCGACTTCGTTTTTTTGCAGCTGGCTGCGAATTCTCTCTCGGAGTTCAGCCTGCGATTTCAAGAGCTGGAGCCGGCCCTGGAGCGCCAAGAGTTTCGGCATCATCTCCATCCCGTCCTCGAGTTTCGCCTGCACTTTTTTCAACTCCTCCGAAAGTGGCTCCTGCCGGGAAATGTACCCTCCGTGGGCCAATAAGAGCCATTTGAGCCACACCAGCAACGACAGTTTTCTGGAGGCGTCCGCGGCCACTTTGTGGCTGATGGTCAAGAAGAGCCGCTCCACAAGCCTGGGACACTGCTTGGTCTGCGAGAAATGCCTTATGGTGTCCTTGATGTTGTCCTCATTGTCGTTGCTCGCACACAACTTTAAGATGGACCGCTTCAGGTACTTTTTGGCGAGCAAGAGCGCGGACAACGAGCGGTAGAGCTCCACGGAGTCCAAGTTGTCGATCTGCGACAGTTCGCTGGCCACGAAAGTGACTTCAGCGACAGAAACATCCGCCTCTGGTGTGGTTGCTCGGTTGTGTCCAATAGACACGGTGATGTCGCCGGAGAAACGCAAATCGTCGCGGACTTTCGCGAATCTGGGCTGGTTGCCGTCGTACCAGACTCCCACAACGCCGTTTGCGGCTGTGTAGAAGGCGTTTTCGAACTGAACCGTGCTGTGATCGGTGTGAATCAATGCAAGAGACGAAATGCCGTCTGCGCCGAGCTCGATGACCTCAGAGCCGCTCTCACCGAAAAGAACAGCTATTTTGGAACTCAATGGTGCAACGCGCTTGACTGTGCCGACTCTGCTTGTGTATGTAAGTGGTGATTTCTGCAAGTCGGACAAATCGTGGAATACAACCGTCTGCGAAACGGAACGAACCACCGAAACCACGTTCTCTGTGATCTCCGAGAGAAATGCAATCTTTTGAGCCTCCTGCGAGTCTTCCAGCTCGGTTGGAAGCTCACTTATGAGCTGTTTTTTGGATTTTGAGCCATCCACCAAGTACACCCTGCTAGATGCCAACAACAAGGGCGAGCCATGTAGGTTTTTCAGCTGCGACCTTGAAGAGAGGATCTGTGTGACTTCTGCATCTGTCTTGGCGAACTTGAAGGACCTCGAGGCGGAGTTGGTGGCGGTATCGTATTCTGTAACTTTGGCATCCGAGGAAAGGGCCCAGAACTTGCCCAAACTCGAGGACCGCGTCAACGAAACTGTGTTGTGTATGCTTGTGATCGATGCAGTGGCCGATTCGTCTTTGAACGGCGAGAAAAGCTGGACTTCTCCGGATGAGAGACTGACTGCTAGTAAGCTGTTGGTTTGACCAGATGAGCCATTGGAGTGTCCGTTTGAGTGGCCGTTTCCGTTCGGTTCTTCGTCTGCAGAACGTTTGTTGGACTTTTTCGGAGTGCCAGACGAAATATCGTCATTAAACCACGCGATGCTCTCCACGTTCTGGTCAATATTTAGTTCAAATCTTTTGATCTGGTTTTCCACGACTAGTTGGCCTGGGGCTGTGGAAATTGGATAGATCTGGACCTCGTTCCTGCCTTTGTTCAGGATGACATTGGCTAGGAATGCACCCGAGGCATCTATCTGGCTGTAGGGGCCTGACATTTGTGTAGATGAGATGAATAAGTTAACTATTGAAAATATTCTCGCGATGGATTGTGGATTCCATATGCAGGAAATAGTGGAGAACATCAGGTTTGCCATGAAATTTCTACAGGATGTTATTGTGAAGAGAATCGGAACGAGCCAAGTGAAGGACTGTGCCATAAGATACTAAAAGATCAATTTTTTGATTCTTAATGGGCCATTTAGGTATACCTCCAACACCTTTACTATATGCAGTACACTTACATCAGCTGCTTTGGCCCATACCGATTTCCACCAAATTTTCAAATGTTTCTGCTAAAAAAAAGTCGTTGGACTTCTATCGGCAAACAGTAGATGTCGTACTTGTCTTGACCTCATAGGTCTGTCCGGCGCTGTGAAAATGTGCACATCGCTTTGATCACGTGCCCAATCACGTGACACATAGAGTAAAGGCAAACTTAGCATTTCTCCACAATCCACCAAATTCCCAAATTCACACATTTCCATGTCGGAAGAAATCTACATACCGATTCCTCACTATCCGCCGTTCAAGCTCAGGTCATTATTAATCGACAAAGATCCCGTGATCTGGGTGCATTTGCTCGAAGGATACATAGACTTGTGCAAATTGCTTTTGAGTGGAGAAATCACCCTAAATGTCAAGTCAGTTCAGCAATTACAGCTATTTGTCAAGGTTTTCCTACTGGAAACTGCCGAGGAATCCACCAGAATCTTTTCGCTAGGCGCAATTAACCCAGATATCAAGGCAAATACTGCAACATTGAGAGCATACATTTTCCAGTTGATAAAGTCGTACAGTGTGGTGAAACTTGGGCTCACTGGCGAGAGTTTGTGGAACCTTGTGCTTGTTTACATCGAGAACAATGCGTCGACTGTTCGCGGGCTCATTGACGGCTCGTTCAAGTCGGTTTTGAACGACAATAAGAAGTCCGGCAAGATCTCGCTGATTCCGGTGCTCAGAAAGCACTTGGAGGGCCTCATGAGCTCGGGAAAATTGCCTGAGCATCATGTACAGTACTTCGGCATGCTTGTGGGCCAGCACATCAGCACTGGAGGTCTGGGTGTGCAGAAATATCTGTTGACAGGCAGTTCTGGAGTGAAAAACGGGAAAGTGCTCGCAAAGGACAAGTACAAGGGCAACGGGGCCAACGCGTTGCAGTTTGCGGAGCA
Organism: Sungouiella suratensis; assembly: GCA_030566815.1. Taxonomy (NCBI): domain Eukaryota; kingdom Fungi; phylum Ascomycota; class Pichiomycetes; order Serinales; family Metschnikowiaceae; genus Sungouiella; species Sungouiella suratensis. Next base: position 911,133 of record JAKUAV010000002.1, on the reverse strand, counting down.
GTTTGTCAACGAGGACTGGATAGAAATACTTGAGAGGCTCTACGCTGGCGGAAAATCCATTCATGCGGCCACAATCAAGAACTACATGGTGGTCAGCATATTATCGCTCTCCACAGCGAAGTTGGCGAGGGTTGTCTCCACTTTGGGCATTCATGATGCTAGTCAAATGATTTTGGCGCCTTTGCTCAGTGCAATAATCTTGCTGGACGCATACAAAAAGCTCAATCCTGGGCTAGAGTCGAGATTGCCGTTTTTGAACAATATTTCGTTCTCTGGCGAGACCCAGGTGGATATAAATGACGCCGATGTGGAGTTTTTATGCGGGATGTTCCCTGATTTGACGGAGAAGAAGGCCAGGACAATTTTGAAGGTGCATAAAGGTGACGCAGAGAAGGTCACCCACATGCTTCTAGAAGACCCGCTGATCATCGCAACCATACCTGAGGAGGTCAAGAAATCCACAGAAAAAGCTAAAACGAAGTCGAAAATCAACTCTGCCGAGCTCGAGAAGGGAATCGAGCGGTTCAAGCTCCAGGAAAACGAAACTATTGAAAATTTCGAGAAAAAACCAAAAGAATTCAGCGAATCCGAAATGAAGAAGAAGACCTTGTCTGCAGCACTCAAGCTTCTTTACGAATCCGACGAAGACGAGCCTGACGATACCTACGACGACCAGGAACACACGCTGGGGCTGGCATTTCAAGAATACGAGAGAAAACCAAAAGGGAAGGAGAAAGCGAAGATTGCCGTGTTGGACGAAGAAGACGACGGTCCAAAACAGGAAACGCCGACTCCGGAAGTCGACAAGACCGAGCTCAACCTCTTTGGGGTGTTCAAAACCGAGGGCGAGTCTGCATTTGACAAGACGGCCCGAAAACTGAAGTTGAGAACAGAAATCAAGACTGCCACGAAATGGTCCGACGAGCAAATCGAAGGCTGGTTCCGCATGCTCCAGAAGCTGCCAAGACGGTTCAGGCTTTTAGAAGAACAGTACGTCTTCCATTTCTCCAACAGAAAGGTCGATGTGCAGACGAGTTCCAAAACTGCTTCCAGATCTGGTAATGGGAAGCCGCAGGACAGGAAGAAAGTCAATGCACGGAACGAGAAGCAGAAACTGAGCCGCGCCAACCATAACAGAAAGTCAGGGCACAGCAAAAAATCAAGGGCCGAGATGGCGGGGATGCAGTAAGGACAATAGAATTTGGAAGGAATGAAAGGAAGAGACAGAAAGGAAGAGACAGAAAGGAAGAGACAGAAAGGAAGAGACAGAAAGGAAGAGACAGAAAGGAAGAGACAGAAAGGAAGAGACAGAATGGACGAGACAGAATGGACGAGAAAGCATATAGAACAGAAGACGGTATTCACAATAATAGCAACGTTGCATTTCTCTCTTAATGTGTAATAGCAGAAAGATGTTCTGGGCTATCCATTTTCAGTTTGTATTGTCTATGCTTGTCTCTGGTTTATGTTCTGATGTAAATGTCCCGTGCAAGATGGTAATTTAGTGTTTGGCTTGCAGAAAAAAGAGGAGAAGCGTCAGCTGAGCTCACCAAAAGATTTCTCCGAGTTCGTGTGAGCGATTTTTCCCTCCAACCCATTTCTTGTCATTCAATTCCTTGGTGTTGAGGGTCTCCAGGACTTCATGTCAATACCTCCCATTCACTTCTGACTCCACCCTAAAGGGTGTCGTGGGTGTCGTGGGTGTCGTGGGTGTCGTGGGTGTCGTGGGTGTCGTGGGTGTCGTCTACCATCCGTGGTCAAAGAGCATCGACACCGACTCTCCGTTGTGGATTCTCCTGATGGCCTCTGCGAAGATCCTCGATACATCCAAAACCTCAAATCTCTCCTCACCCAACAACATCGCGTTGTCTGCCTGCGGTATGCTGTTGGTGGTGATGATCTTGTCGATGTCAGACACCAAGACCTTGTCTATGGCGTCTCCGCTCATCAAGGCGTGGGTGACTAGACAGTACACGTAAGATGCACCAGTTTCCTTTAAGAGCCTGGCTGCACGTGTGATTGTCGTGCACGTGTCGGCCAAGTCGTCAATCAACACGCACGTGCGGCCCTTGACGTCGCCCACGAGCATCGACGTGTTCACCATCTCCGTGGCGGAGTTGACGGTGGCCATGGATACTGAAGCAGATAAAATCGGGGACCCCACGCTCTGCGGGGCGACTTTGATGCGTCTTTCCTTGTGGATCAACGCAAAGGAGCAGCCCAACGCATCAGCCACGGCGGTCGCACGCTTCGCTCCGCCGCTATCTGGCGACACTATCACGCAGTCTTTGTAGTTGGGAATGTAGTCCACGATGTACCGTTTGAACAAGGGCCTCAGGTACAAGTTGTCGACGGAGATGTCGAAAAAGCCCTGGAATTGCGGGTCGTGCAAGTCCATGGTCATGCACCGGTCTGCTCCGGCGGTCATGAGGAGGTTTGCAATGAGAGTTCCGTTCCGACTAACCCACTGCTTGTATCCCAGCCCGTCTCTTCCGTGCTCGTCCACGTGACCCAAGCTGTTTGGGGCCGAGTCATTTGTTTTGATTTGCGTCAATTTCCTCGAAAACTGCGACAAGAGCTGCGTTGGCGTGGCGTCTGCGTCCATGGCCACCCTTGGGTTCTCTGGTTGTCTAGAATATGGGAAAAACGGAAGAACCGCGGTGACTCTGCGGGCGCTGGCGGTTTTGCATGCGGAAATCAATATGAGCAACTCGATGAAATTGTCGTTGACGTCGCCTGAGCCGCTCTGGATGATGAATACGTCTTTTTCTCTGACGGAATCTTTGATCTCAATTGACGTTTCTCCGTTGGAGAATTTGCGCAGATCAACGAGCCCTTGCTCCAAGGTCAAATTCTTGCATATAGATTTGGTGAGACTCAGAATGGAATCTCCACCGAGGACAATAAGGTTCTTCATTTTGGTGGGTTGAGCAGGTAAATTTTTTGGTCGCAGACATTGGTCGCAGACATCTGGGGTTAGTGACTGTATGCAGGTTGGGAATAATGAAACACGTTCTGGTTTCAAGAAAGTCTGTAATTGAAACGGAAGGAAGATCCAGTCAATTCAAGTGAAGCCAGATGGAGTTTGAGCTCTGAGTCAAGTTTTTGAAGCGTGTGTGGGGAGATGCTGTGGCAGTACTTTGTGGGAGTTGGACACTTGTCTGCAGGACACATGAGGCACTCTTTAGAATTTAGGAAAGGCCTGCCAGTTCAGTCAAAATTCCGGGACTTCCAATTCAAAAAGCATATCAGTCTTTCCATCTTGAATCGGTTTCCTCATCCCCAAATTTTCATGTTTTTGCCACCTATGGTTCTCCCGCAACAGACGATACTTGTCTCCCAACAGAAATTCATCTCGAATCAACACCAAACTCCCTGAATTTCCTCTCAGATTCCCTCAAAATTCCTTCCCTATGACAACTCCCAATTGTTTATCATTTTCTCAAAGTCTCACTTCGTAGGAGCCTGCCTGCGTGGTGTATTTGATCCATTTCACCGTGCGATAGTTTGACTTCTCCATAACCTTCAAGAACTTCACCGAAAGTCCCGAAGCAGCAAACATCTCCAAGTTGAAATCCAACGCCATCGACGGGCGAGACCAGCCGCCGCCGTTTTCGGCCACCGCCAAGTCTATGTCGAGCAGCTGCTCGGCTTCTCCGTAGAACTTGCTGAATTTCCATTGGACAACTTTCTCCTCCGCCACGTACTTCGCCTTGCCGTTTGAAGGCGCTAGCATGTTCCGGGTAACGCTGTTGGGCATGGGCACCTTCAAAATCACGTTGGTAGCGCACAATTTGCTCGGGAAATTCAGCCGGAGTCTGATTTTCAAACTGACTCTGCCTCCGTCGTCGCGAACGGTCGAGTTCACGCGAAATGGCAAGTTTGCGCTGGTAGGGATGTGGTACAGCATGAGCTGGAACGTCCCGTCCGGTGGAACAAAGCGAATCACCTGGTCTGTGTCGTATTTGTTGAGCTCCACGCATTTGTGGAACTTTAAGTCCTGTAAGCTGATGGAATCGAGTATACTCTCGGCAGAAGTCTCGTCCGAGAAGCCGAAACGGCACACGGGCATCCCCGAGAGGTGAGCCTTCATGATGACAGCCCCGTCAATGTATGATCTGATCAGTTCTCCGCGCAGATTGAGCAAAACATGAACTTTCTCTTCAACGTTCAAGAATATCTCGTTTTTCCGGTACTTGATCCCCTGGTCTCGCCACAGAATGTTCTTTGTGTCGTAGGCAGCCTCTAGCTGCAGTTTGCCTGCTTTTTTCTCGGTCTTTTTGCCGTCCTCCACGAGCTTTAAGTTGGCCAAATTTGGCGAGATCGACGAGAGGAATTTCGGGTCCAAGTTCGTCGGGAACCCAAACTCCACCAGCTCGTCTAGAATGTCGTAGATTGTTGTGAAGTTTGCGACCACATCGTCCTCGCTCAACACCAGATTTCCGGCCTTGGAGAAGGCCAGTATGAGCAAGTCGACAAAGTTCAACAAAAACTCGAAAATCACCAGCAGATCCTGGTTGGACCGCGTGGCCGCCACCACCCACAAGTAGCCAGACCTTATGTACGAGAAAGACGTCAGCCCCAACGTCAAAACGGGCAGTCTGATGTCTCTGGCCGCAGGAGTAGTTGCTGTTCCTGCTCTTGCTGCCGAATTGATCACCTGGATGCGGAAAACGTCCGAGATGTTTCTTTTGACGCCCTCACGGTAGAACTTGGACATGAGGATGTCGCCCTTGGAATTGAATATGAAGAGAGCGTTCATTTTTGGTGGGGTAAGTTGGGGTTTCTGGATTCTGGACTCTTGATCTGGGACCCACACCCGTACACCACAAGCCGGGGAAATCCAACCAGGAAGGAAGAAAACCAAAATAAAGAAAAAAGGAAAAAAAAGAGATTCAAGTTGATAAATGACTGGCTGGGGATTTCTGTTCTTTATATAGTTTTTCCCTGGGGAGTGGGTGCTGGTATTTTCCTTGGGGTGTCCACATGCACCGTGGCTATATAGATTTCGCAGCCAATATGTGGAAATTCCACAAGAAGGCAAGTGAAAGTTAAAAAAATGGACAGAACATGTGAAATCTTTTCAGTTCAGTGAAAGCGGTAACGTCTGAGATTTCGGAAATGGACTCAATTTCTCTTTTCCTTCCGTGATTTGCTGTGCTAGTTGTGTGAGTCTGGAAATCAAAGCTGGAGTAGTACTGAGCAAAAGAAGGTGAGACAGTTAGCCCGGATGTCATCCGATTTTTGTTGTTTGAAATCAAAAACTAGTCGATGAAGCATCGATAACTCCATTTCTGTGGATTTCAGCTCTTCAAAATCGCCCAATTTAGCTCCTGCTGTCTCCTTTGTCATGATAAGTTCTCACTGTCCATAGTCCCAAAGATCAGCCTGAGTTTTCTCCTCAAAACCAATAACTCCAGTCAAATTCCACAATCTGGCAAACCCAAACTCGAAAATAATACTAGTCCCAACTAAAATCCAGAAACTTCCTCTCAATTTTGTCACTTATTATCTCCATGCCTTTCTCGTCCTTTCAACAGACCTGCACACAACACAACACTGATGTTAGTTGAAAAAATCCCAACCCATACTAAATTTGAAAAACCACAAATGTTCCCCGCCACAAGGTTTGCCGCAAGATCCTCGCGTCTAAGCTTCCGCCAGATCCACAGCGTGCCAAATTTGAAAAACCACGCAAGTTTCGCCGAAAACGGAGTCCAGGGCTTGTACTCCAAACAGGGATTTGAAAATGCATGGCTCAACTACCAAAAGTACTTGACCACGAGTCTCACCTTGAACACAACCGGCACAGAATACGAGGGAAAGACGCCTTACCAGGTTTTGTTGCTGACAGCGAGAAAAACGACGGAACAGCACACTTTCCACTATGCTTCGCAGGCTTTCAGTAATCACTTCTTCTTTGAGCAGCTAGCAGACCAAAACGACGCACAACTCACAAAACCGCTGCGGTTCTTGATGGAGAGATTGGCGGACCAGGACATAGGCTCGGTGGAGCAGTTAAAACTGAAGGTTCTAGCGCTTTCCGAGCAGATTTTGGGCCAGGGATGGATTTTCTTGGTCGAGCTCCCAGACAAGTCTGTGCAGCTCATGGCGTGCAACAACGACGGCACGCCGTTCTTCCACGGGAAAAACCAGAGCTTGGACTTGAACGGGTCGATCCCAGAGTCCAGTTTCGAGCAGTTGTTGGCCTTGAAAGCCAAAGGTGAAGAATTGGACTTCACCTTGCCTCTTTTGGCCATCAACTTGTGGGACGTTGCGTTTCTCGACGATTTCGGTATTGCTGGCCGTCGTGAGTACTTGTCGAAGGTGTGGGACTGCATCAACTGGGACGTGGTCAACAAACGTATGTTCCAAATTTAGCATGTACATAGAACAACATACAAAACCAGAGGATAAGCGAATGTAATGATGAAAATTTGGAAAGTCTTCGTTGCTCTTTCGTTCAAGTCCATTTACTTTCTCAAGATTCAAGTGCTTCGGCCAACTCGTCGAAGTCTGTTTTCAAGATTTCTTCAACACTGATACTTTTCACGTTCCGCGTGCTCAAATTGCCCAAAGCAGGTAATCTGTCGGCTGTGTTCTGACAGTCCTCTATTATGGCGTTCAATTTGGCGTCGCTGTTCCAGTTCGAGGACTGGCAAAGTATGAGATTTGGCAAAAGGTCACAGAGCACCGAAACCGCAGAAATCCGCCGTGAAAATGCAGCCACGGCCTGCCTGAGCTTCTTTTGTTCGCTCGGGACACGTGCACTGGCGTCCGTTTGCAGTTGTACCTGGTTTGAGTAGGTGTTTTGGAGCACCAAATATTCCTGATTTAGATCATGCAAAGTTTTCAAGTTTGGCGTGACGGATTCTGCAAATTTCACGTGTATTTGCGCCAGAAGATCGGCCACGGTCTTCATGGTGTCGTTTTTTGCGTTTTTCTGCTCCATTAGCCGGCTGATATTGGCCGGGTGTTCATTATATTGGGAATACAACTTTTTGAGGTTGTTCAAGATGGTGAACTCGGAATCCGCAAGCGAAGAGTTGCCATGGTACACTGCACGAATCATCGGGAGTGCCATGGCCAAGTATTCATTGAGCAAAGCCGGTGTTTTGAAGAGTTCTGTGTGTGTTTTTAGAAATGTTTCAAGTTCATGCAAAGAAAGGTCTGCAAACTGATCAGTTTCTGCTATTTCTCTGCAATTTTCGGCAATTGTACTCACATCCACGTTTTGAAGCTCTTTCAATTTGTTATAGTACACTAACAGGTCTAGTTCACTCGCTAGTTCCTGGTTTAACGCGTAGTATTCATCTTCCAAATTTAGGTCGCGTATTTGCGCATTCTGAGTGGGCCAAAGTTTTGGGATACCAAATTCGTGGTCGAGGATTCCGATTTTGAGGAGATCATCGCATGCTTCCCCCACGGATCGGGACATTTCGTGGGTTTTTTATTGTTAGTGTTTGTTTGTAGTAGTACCAGTGTTAGTGCTTATCTGCAGGTCACTTACCTCAGTGAGTTGCACCCATCACGAAAAACCAAAATCTCGAGGAAATTTGAAAACAAAACTCGCTCAGTGCATCGACGTGATCTCAAAAAGACCAAATCCAAATTTAGTTTTCCCAAATTGAGTCTATGTTGTCAACTTTGATCACACTCTACTTCCCCTCCATTTCTCCTGCACATAATACCCTGAAGCACTCAAAATGTTAACCACCACAGTTTCCACACTATAAATACAGACCCATGTCCCGCCTCTCCCAACAGCGATATTTGTCTATTTTGGAAACCGGCGCTTTCGCCAATTTCCCTTCTGAGCAGCTCGCGCAACTCCACAAAGAGGTCGGCAATTTCCTCATTGGGAACTCGGGCCAGCTAGAATTGGCAGACCAGTTTGACTTGTACGAGTTGCAATTCTACCTCTCGCTCTTGACCAATCACGATGTGGAGGCCAAGTCGTATTTGGACCGGGTCAACGATCAATTTTCCGGCAAAAGGTCCCAGAAAATCATGATTTTGCGGCTGATGTACTATGAGGCAACAGGCGACATGAAACTGGCGGTAAAAGCCTTGGGAGAAAACGCAGACGAGCTCAGGGCGTCCAGAAGACTCGCCACGTTCTCCAAGCACAAGATGGACGGCTCTTTGAACGTCCCTGAGTACATCAAGAACTTGAACTTCTACTTGAACTTACAACCGGCAGATGCCGTGGCTTGGGCGGAGTTGGGCGACCAATATCATGCCATAGGCCATTACGACAAGGCGGTCTTTTGCTTTAAGGAGGTTTTGTTGCAGCAGCCGCACGCGTACAACATCTTTTACAAGGCTGGCATAAATTACTACTACCAGTTTTTACAGGAACAAACGGACAAGAACGAGCGCAAAGACAGATTGTTGGCGAGCTTTGATCTCCTTCAGAACGCCAGAGACTGCTTCTTGAGATCGGTGGAGATAAGTGAGAACTACGTGAAAGGTTGGGTCGGAGTGTATGTGGTGTCGAAATTGCCGTTCATCGAGAAGTTGGAGGGCAACAAAACACTTTCAGGGAACAAGAAGGTGGCGCTCTTCATTCTGGAGACGAAAAAGTTGCAGAAATTGAGCCAGAACCGAGTGATTGCCATTGAACAGTTGGAATCAGTACAAGAGTTCGAAGCGTATCTCGAGGGGAGGTTCTGAGACCGAGTTTGACTTCAGTTCTGGGCTAACTACATTTGTCTGATCGTATCATATCGGTGTATTCACTAAAGTTGGCATAAACAGCGCAATTGCTGCTGTTGGCTCGAGAAATCTGGCATATTTCCACTTCTGGAATCAGTGCTTGGTTCCGCACTTGCAAGTCTCGCCGCACTTGCAGTCAGTGCCGCAGGAGCACACGTCATCTGGTCCGTTGAAGTCGAGCATATTAAAATTGAATTTGAGTTTGGTTGTGTTTGGTGGAGCAAATACGGGGGGATATCTGGGCGTACTTATATACCCCAGCCACACCCGTACCTCCCGGTCATGCTTGCACCGATTGCGGGCTCATGCAACCTGCCGAATCCGGAAGTGATATATCAGATAAGCTCTCCGAGATGATGTCATTTGCCAGTACAATGCTGGACAAATTTGGCACAAAAACGTGTTTGGCCGAGGATAAACCGCCCAAAATCTGACTTTTCCGGAAACTTTTCCCGAGATTTCATTGGATCATGCATTCTTAGATCCTACAGTATGATCTGCACCTGACAACGAATACGAGAGCACACATGTGGGGGTGAAAGAATGTGAATTGCGATTGATTTTGAGGGAAATCACGAGATTAGACAGATTTTAATGAAAAGATCCGAAAAGACCGAGAAATGCTCGATTGAAACTGTCAATAGGTGAACCCAAGTTTTATTCAATGTGATCAGACATATCCAAATCATGTGATTCACTACACATCTACACATTCTGCTTAGTTGAAAGCTGGTAGTCAATTGACACCGGAAACTGTCTGAATTGAGAATTTGAAAAGTCAGAATCTGACAATTTCAGACCTGCCAGTCTACCATTTACTAACTTTCACTTTTTGACAATGAACAAAGTCCCAACTCTGCTCGATCCGGCCATCAGTATCCAATCATTCTATTATCTATGCAATTAAAACTCACCCTTCTGGTGGATGTCCTCCCTGGTCATGACATCATCCAAGATGCCTGCAGCAGCAGCCACCAACCCCAAGAATGGTCTGGAAGGATCCAACACCTTGGAGCAGTACTCGGGGTGGTACTGCGTGCCCACGTAGAACTTGTGGTCCTTCAACTCCACAATCTCCATTCTCTTCTCCGACTCGTCCTTACCAATGAACTTCAAGCCCTTGGCCTCGATCTCGCCAATCAACTTGGGGTTCACCTCGTACCGGTGTCTGTGTCTCTCCAAGACAGACTCGGCGCCGCCGTACAACTGTCTCAACTTGGACCACTCGGAGTCCGCCACAAACTTGGTCAGGTGGATTCCCAATCTCATGGTTCCGCCCAAGTTGATCTGGTCCACGTCGGGCATGTACACCACCGACGCGGTGTTCTCGTCGGCGTCGGGGTTGAACTCCATGGACGTCGAGTCGGCAAAGCCCAACTGCGATCTGACAAACTCAATCACCGCCACTTGCAAGCCCAAACACACACCCAAGTAAGGCACGTTGTTCTCTCTGGCGTACTTGGCAGCAGCAACCATTCCCTCGATACCACGCGACCCGAACCCGCCCGGAACCAAGATTCCGTCCGCCTGGCAGACCATGTGCCACGCCTTGTGGTAGTCGCCCAAGTTGGACTCCTTGGTTGCGAGCTCCAAGTCCGAGGACTCCACCCACTCAATCTTCAACCGGCGGTAGCATCTCATCAGCGAGTGCTCCAACGCCTTGATCACAGACAAGTACGAGTCCTTCAAGTTGGTGTACTTGCCCACGAGCGCAATGGTGACGGTTTCGATCGACTTGTCGTGCGCAGAAGTGATCACTCTCCAGCTGGACAACAATCTGTCGCCCTTGGCTCTGGCCTCGGACGCCAACAGTTCAGGCGCCAAGCTCAACTTCTTCGACAAGAACTTCATCATCTTCTGCTCCTGCAACAACAAGGGCACGTGATACGTCGAGTTCACGTCCCTGATGGCAATCACCTGGTCTGGCCCGACATGGCAGAACATGCCGATCTTCTGCTGCGTGGCAACCTCCAACTCCTCCAGACACCTGCATGCGATCATGTCCGGGGTCAACCCCAAGGATCTCAAGTCCTTGATGGCGGCCTGGGTGGGTTTCGTCTTCTGCTCGCCGTGGATCACCAAAACCAACGAAACGTGGATCAACGCAAAGTTCTCGGGCCCGACGCGGAACTGGAACTGTCTCAACGCCTCGACGAACGGCGCAGACTCAATGTCGCCCACCGTGCCGCCCAACTCAATGATGCACACCTCTGGTTCCAAGCCAGACTCGTCGACTGGGATTCTGGCCACGCGCTCGATCCACAGCTGGATCGCGTCGGTGATGTGGGGCACCACCTGCACGGTTTTCCCCAAGTAGTCGCCTTTCCGCTCCCTCTCAATCACGTGCGAGTAGATTTTCCCCGTGGTGATGTTGTGGTCTTTGGTCAAAGTGATGTTCAAGTACCGCTCGTAGTTTCCCAAGTCCAAGTCGACTTCTCCGCCGTCGTTAAGGACAAAGCACTCGCCGTGTTCCAATGGAGACATCGTGCCGGCGTCAATGTTCATGTAGGGGTCGATTTTGATGGAGGTGACGCGGTAACCCAAGGTCTTGAACAACAAGCCCGTGGAGGAGGCCAAAACACCTTTCCCGATACCGGAAATGACACCGCCGGAGACAATCACGTACTTCATTTTTGGGCTAGTTTTTTTTTTTATGGAAAAATTAAGATTTGGTGTGCTCTACACTGCCCTCTTAATAAATTTAAGCGGGAAGAAGACAAGAAATTAGATGGAGAGAAAAAAAATCGCGGGATGCCCTTGTATGTTGTATGCAGGAAAGAAAGAGGGAAGATGCCAGGATAGTGAATAACCAGAGATGGAAGAAAAGAGAAATCTCAAAAAAATTGATGATTTTTGGAATTGGAAAATCTTCATCAAAGGAGGACTGCTCGTGAATTTTCCTCTTTTCCCTTCCCAATACTATTTTCACGTTTACTCTGTTTGCCAGGATATACACCCCGCGCCAAGAGTGACGGAGGAACCTTGCTGGCGGTTGATGTTTGCCGTGTGCGATCCAGAGTACTGGACTCGCCGTGGCAGAGAAAAAACGGGTGGATTTGGACGAGAATTGAGTGAGTTAGGCCACAGATCAGTCAAATGAGCAAATGTCACAAGAAATCCGCCAATACCAGCGGTATGGACCCCGGAACCAACTCACAGTCTTGTTTCCCGCCCCAATTCCACCCAGGCTACTTCAAATTTCCCCTCATACACCCCTGTTCCCGCGTTTCGTGTCCCTTCATTATTACACAATCTTGACACCGCCAATTCCCGTGCCGTCCTCGCCCCGGAGCACCTGAGCTTTCCCCTGCTTCACAAGCACGTCGACCGCTTTCTCAAAAAGCTTCAAGTCGATATCCTTGAGCAGATCCGCGTCTGTTAGCTCGTCCAGTTGTGTCAATTCGTACACCGTCAAAACCGAGCCCAATTGGCCCGTCCGGTCGACGTAATCGTACAAGACCTTCGCCCACTCGACCGGGGTGCGCCAGTATATGAATATCCCCTCCTCTTGTTTCTTTTTGTTCACGTATTCTGCCCTGTTGACCTTGTGGATCATATAGTTGAAGATATCGGTCAAAAACAGATCCAGCACCGACCGGTCGAGCTGTTTGTTCTGGAAAAGCAACGGAATCTCAGAATCCGGGTCCTGCCGACTCATAATCCCGCCGTAGGGCAGAAGTATGTATACCCCGTAATATTCACAGTACTGTAGGATAAGCTCCGACCAGGCGCTGAGCTGGTTATCTAGAATAGTTGCATTTTGCTGTTTCGTGTAGAAGGGTGGGAACGAGTAAATTTTCGGATACTCAAACATGGAGAAATTGGAGGTTTGTCGGTATGGTGTACTTGACAGTAGATAAGGGTGCTTAACTATGTGGGATGTGGGATGTACGGGTCTTTTTACGTGAGAGAAGCCAGAGTATCTCGGGAGGTACGGGTGTATAACCACCAGCCATGAAACCAACGGAAGAAAACACAAAAATATCCATTAATTCACTCAAAAAAAACTCACAGCCTACTTTTCTTATCCAGATGTATTATTTTGTACAGACATTACTTAAGCCTCGGCCAAGTCTCTCAAACGACGGATGGTCGATCTGACAGTGGCAGCAGCAGCAGTGGAGACAGTGTAAGCACCACCGGCAACAGTCTTTCTGCAGGCCTTGCAGGTCCAGATACCAGCAGCACCTCTTTGCACGGTTCTCTTACCGCAGAAAGAGCAGTCGTACTTGGCGTGTTGTTGGACCTCCATCTTCTTGGTCTGTCTTCTCAAGGAAGAACCGTATCTGACACCGAACTTACCAGTGATTCCGACCTTCTTAGTTCTCTTAGTCCTGAAAAGTTAGTAATGGTGCTGGTGAAACTGGTGGCGGGAATGGGGGATGGAGGTAATTTGAATATGGGTGGTTATTCGGGTGGAAAGTGGACAGTTTCGATTGGAAAAACGGTGCATTCTGGTCGTTGCGCCCCGCTGATTCCAATGGTAGTGGTTTGATCGTGTTCCCATGGGTGTTGGCGGAGATAGCCCGGGGTGTATGGGATTTTTCATTGCTGATGAGGGGACAATTAAATCGGGGAAAGATCTTCTGGAACTAATGTCAATTCGATGGAGATAAATTCAGTTTATGGTTTCCAGTCCACTCTGGCTTCCATTCCCTTGTTTCCACGTTTTTTTTCGTCTTCGAAAACATACATCTTGCTGTATTCTGTAGTAAAAAGATGAAAGAAAATTCTCAGTACTTTTCAGTGAGGCAGGAAAATTTTAGACGTGCGCGGGCCAGAAAAGTGCGGGAACGTTAAGTCACGTGCATACAGGTCACGTGATGAAGGGGAAGCTTTCAGCGCGACCGCGAGGGCTGCAGCCCTCGTTGGGTGCAAATTGATAAGCGATCATGTAATAAACTATTTATATGCGCCTGATATCCCACACATTTCCCGCATATCCAATACTACTTTTTCTTTTCTTTGGTTCACCACCAACTCACAACTTTCAATTCACCAATTCAAATCCATTTTTTTGTTTCCCCACCATGAGTCGGAGTTCACGTAGTGTAAGCAATTTACCACACCAACAACACCCATACTAACCGCCAGAGTCAAACTCCACCGAGAAACCCCTGGATTACTACTCGGTACACGTGTTCCCAGAATTATCAACATGCGAGCTTTCACATGCAAGCTTGCCCCGCTCGTCGCCGGCGGTTCTGTCGCCCTGGAGGAAGTTCCAGGGGGCGGATGTTGCCGCCCAGAACTTGTCGGCCCAGTGCACGGCGATGCTGCCCCAACAGGCGTTGGAGATGCACGAAAAGGGGCTGGACTACATCTGCGGGGTGCCCGATGGCGCCACCGTGTGCAAGCTGTCGATCTACTGCCGGCGGCATCTGTATGGGGAGCGGGAGGCGGTGGAGAGATCGCGTCCGCTAGGGGAGTTGATCTTGAGCGAGGGTCAGAATCCGGTCACGTACTGGAACAAGCACAGAGCGGCGGTGTCGTACCACTCATGCAGGCTGATTCTTAGTGTTTACAGCAAGGACTGGGCCGTACAGAGCTGCAACCACAGCAGCTGCAACGCCACCCGGAAGTTGGACGAGTCTCGGCCCTCGCTGTCCAAGCGGCCCAACACACCTGTCGGGATCCTCAGCGAAATCACCGATAAGCCCCACAAGCTGATGAGGGCGTTGTTCATGAGCAACTTGGCGCGCAAGGCCGCCACCGAGATCGAGGATATCGTGTCGTACCTCCACTACAAGCTCGCATGCTACCGGAGCGTGGACTTGGAGGTGCGGGCGCGGGAGATCCAGGTTCAGAGCAGTATCGCGAGGCCGCTGCTGCAGTCGTGCAAGATAACCTAGTTGTAGGTAGCCAATAAAGTAGGATTAGGGAGCTATGTCAAATGCGTCAACGGAATGCGAACTAAATGCCAGAGAAGTGAACCAGACGGAGAGCATCAAGCACCAGAGTCATTGTGTGAGCTGAGAAGGATGACATCACCTGTTTTGCTGCCGCGGGAACAAGTCCTCGCCCTCCATGTCGACGTCCTCCGTCTGCGGCCCATCCTCCGTGCGGAACATCGGCGGCTGGATGATCTGCGGAGCGTTGCCTGGCCTCATCATATCTGGAACAGCAGCTCGAAGCTCTGGGGGATCAAATGTGGGGATGGGCGGACGGTACGCGCGCTGCTCGTGCGTCAAGAGCTGCCTGAGGATGGCGTCGGTGTCGTTGTACCTGGCGCCCAACCCGAGCGCGTCTAGGCCGTTCTCGCCATTCCTCGGTCTGCGCAACCCGCCCAATCCACGCTGGGCTGCCCACGTGGTGAGGTCCTCGTCGTTGGCGTTGTCGCCGTTGACATTAACCATGTTGCCAGGAAAAGCAGGCGTGCCCAAAACTTCGTTGGGAGGCGACGGCGTGGTGCCCATCGGCGTGGCAGCAGGCTCCATTTCGGCCTGCGGCATGAACATGCGTCTTCTCCTTTGCGGGTTGGCAGCCTCCTCCTGGTAGTCATGCAGTTCCAACACGTACGCCCTGTGCTCCATCAAAGCATCTAGGTAGTTCCTGAGCAGCACGACGCCGTGGCCCGAGAACACACAGAACAGAGACTTCTGGCTCTCGGTGAAGTCTGGAGGTGGCTCTCTGCAATACTGGGTGATCTCCTTGCGGAGAAACGCTGCTATTCCTGTGAGAGACAAATGCGTGAGACGGGGGCAGTTCTTCAACAAGTAGTAGATGGGGCCGATGGTCAAGTTGGTGCAGTAGGATAAATGCACTCGTTCCAAGCAGTCCTGCTCGCCACGGCGCCTCACGAGCTCCAAAATGCCGTTGTCGGTGATCATATTGCACTTAACAAGCCCAATTCTTCTCAATTTCGGAAGAGTGGCCAAGTCAATGAGCGCCCAGTCCGTGAGCTGCGAGCAGCATGCCAAATCAATGTACTGGATGCGGTGGCAGTGTCTGACCAAAGTGGCGACCCCGAAGTCCGTCACCGCAATGCAGTGGCCCAAGTGGATGTAGTGGAGACTTCTGCCCAACGCAGACAAGTAGCGCAACGACGCGTCGGTGATCTGCAAGCACTTCGAGAGCACCACATTGCGCAACTTGGGCGCGCACTCCACCATGCGCTCGACCAACCTGTCGGTGATGGCGTTGCACCCGGTCACGTCGAAGATCCGGAGCTTCTCCAAGAAATGGTCCTCGCGAATGAGCTCAAACAAGTTGTCGGTGATCCCCGCGGCGTTTGAGATGCGGAACTCGCGCAACTGCGACAAGTCCGCGAAGATATGGCGCAAGTACAAGTCCGTGACGTTCGGGCAGTTGTGCAAGTCGATCTCCACCAACAGCTTGCAGTTCTCGTACATGGCCAAGATGGTGTCGTTGGTGATGTTGTCGCTGTTGTTGAACTTGATGCGTTTTAGCATCGGACACGAGCCCAAGAGCGTGATTATGGCCTCCTCGGAGATGTTCCCGCAGCCAGGAGCATAGAGCCCCTGCAATCGCGTGCAGTGCTTGGCCAAAGCGTATATGATGTCGTCCCGGATATCCTGCACGCCCGTCATGTCGATGGACTGCAACCGGTCGCAGTTCTGGAGCACCCTGGTGATGGGAGTGTGTGTCAATTTTGTGCAAGTGACCAAAGTCAATCTCTCGAGCTTCGGGCACCCGGCAAACAAGTCCAAGAGCTCGTCGTCGACCAACTTGGTCATGAAGGAGAGATTTAGCCGCTTGATGTAGTTGCGGTAGTCCCAGTGGGTCTGGTCGCGGGGGAGTTTCATGACATTCAGGATTTTGTGGAAAGCAACGTCGCTCTGCATGTTGGGCCGGAACCACAAGATCTCCACAATGAGGTCGCTGAACTCGCGGCACACCGTCAACAACGAGAACAAGTCGCTCTTGTCCAAATACTTGAAGATCTGGAGCAAAACCTCGGTGGGGAGCTGCAATAGCCTGGAGTTGGAGAAGTTCATCATCTGGATCTGCAGCCGGTGCGCCGTGGAGCTCCTGCGGGTCAGAATGATCAGATCTCGCATCTCCCGGTAGTCGTTGGAGTCGTTGTCCAACTGGTGGTGCTCATGCTGCGGGTGGGACAGCGAGAAGTACGACGCCAACTTGCCTCGTTTTGTGGACCTCGATCCGTCCTGATTAGTGTTGGTGAACACCATTTTTCAGAGTGCAGAATGCTGGCTGGAGCAGGGCAGAACGTGGATGGCTCAGAAAAACCCGGTGGATGTGTGGCTTGGTGGCGCTGTGGGTTTGTGAGCGAGTACTTTCGTGTACTTTCGTGTACTGGGAAATGGGAGCCTGAAACTGGGGGCTTTCGAGCTGGGGAAAAGGGGACTGGCGACTTTGTGATGGTCGCTTTCTGATGGCAGTCTCGAAATGCGCGGAAACAGGGTGTTTTCTCGTGGAAACGGAGGTGGTATGTTTCTGTGATTTGTAAGGAGATTAGATTTGTAGACTCGCAACTGGAGGCGGACAAGACTAAAGTTGTGTGCAGGATATTCTTATCGAAAAGTCCATCACAAGACAGAGGGAGAAGGAAAAGGTGGAAAAAAAAGTTGGGGATTTCGAAAATGGAAAAATGAGAGATCAGAATTTATCGGTTTTGTTATTGGTTTTCTAAATTTTTTTTTCACACTTGGTTTCTGTGGAGGGGCCAGATGCTCTTTGCGGAGGAGCATTCTGCAGGACATGATCTGGCTGCAATTAGTGTATTATTGATCTAAGTTTATGGAAGTGGGCGAGTTATCCCCGAGAATTCGTCTGATCCAGAATTTCTTTCCGTTATCCAATCACACAGCGTCATTTCCCCCGCTTTGTCGCTTTCTTTGTCAAAAAAATTGACGCTGGTTCGGGTTGTCGAGCGGCGTGCCGGGATTGGAGGTGTATCCCAACGCAGCCGAGCTCAACGACAACTGCTCGAGCTGCTGCATCACCGTCATCTCCTGCTGGAACCTCTGCTGGGAAACATACCCGTTGTCCGGTGCAGGAGGCTGCATGGCCATGCCGTTCGCTGCAGGATACGGGTTCTGGTAGTAGTTGCCGGTCATGTAGTTCATCGGCACATCCAGAGGCATTTGCAGGTACGGCTGATGACGAGGCGAGTGCGGCTTCCCGTTGCGCTGGGTTCCCCTCTTGGGTTTCCTCGTGCTCGAACTGCGGTTCAATCTGTTGGTGGACAAGCCGACCTCGTCCACCAACTTCTTGTATGGCTGCAAGTTCATGATGTTCATCTCGAGAAGCACTCGTTTCACCTTGTGGGTGACGAACTGGTAGTAGTGAGCATTGGCGGCCTCGTCTCCAATGGCGAGCAACGCCGGATTCGACAAGATTTTGTATATGAAAAGCGGGCCTGCGTTATTTTCTGGGTTTTCTTGTAAGATCGCCTCCAACAACAGCGGCGGCGGCCTGAGCCCCATTTCGTCCTCGGCGTACTCGCTGTAGGGCCCGAAGATCGAGTCCATGATCGTCTGTCTCACGCGGAAGTCCGAGCGATTGTTCAAGAGCTTGAAGATGGTGAGATTGGCCAACTTGTGCGTGCAGAGCTTGTCCAAATGCGGCAACAAGCGCTCGCCAAGCAACTCGTATCTGTTGTCGTTGGCAAGCCCACGGCACCCGCTGAAGGTGTCCAAGAACCACGTGACCAAAAGAGACCCGTTGCTGTTGACCGCCAACTCGTTTGAGTTTTCCACAATGAGACTGGCCACGAGGAACAACTGCTCGTTCAGAACACACTTGCCCTGGCTCTTCGGGTCGTTGGACGTCTCCAAGATCGTCCGGATGCACCGTGCTCCGAACCGGCCGGAACTGATCTCGAGGAAACTGTCGAGCATGGTTTCAAAGATGAAGTCGTTGAACGGGGTGCCGAACCGGAGACAGCACTGCAAGACGTAGTTGCCAAACTGGTCGTTGAACAACTTGACTGCATACGGCTTCAAACTGTCCGCAATGATCTGTTTCTGCTGGTAGTCGTCCTGGCACAAGTTGATGATCTTCTGGATTGCCCATGTGCCGTTCTTGTGGATGCTCAACTGCGCCAAAAACGGCGCAATCTCCTTCACCATGATCAACTTGATCAACGGAGACTCCAACACCGTGAAAAGCTTCTGGACAATGGTGTTTCCGATGTGGTCGTGGCACAACTCGGGAAGTTCCTCGAGCATCGCCAACGACAACTCCTCGAGCTCCAACTGCGTCATCACCTTCGTCTCGCCGTCCGGGTCCTGCGGCAACGGCTTCCCCGGGCTCTGTAAGGCCCGCTCGTTGTTCTCGAGGACTTTGCGCAACTCCCTCAATTTCGGCGAGTCAAACTGCCGGAGCGGGATCGGGTCTGGCAACGGCCCGAAGTTCAGCTGGTACTTCAGTTTCGGGTAGTTGGTTGCGTGCGAAATAATCAGCTTCACTTTGTTGATGTCAATCGCTTGCAACATCGACAATCTCGAAATGCAGTTCACCAACCTGGCCTCCATATCCTGCGGCACAACGGGCGGCGCAATTGGCGGCGCAGTTGGACTCACCGACTTGTGCAACGACCCCTCGCTGAGCAGGGAGTTCAGACGCAAGCTGCCGCCGGAATGCTGCTTCGGGTTGGACAGTCTAGATGGCTGGACAAGTTTTGGAATTGGGTCCAGCTGGCTGCGGGTCTGGTCGGCCAAGCGCGCAAAAGCAACATATAAGATCACGCCCGGCACGATCTCCAAGTGGTTGAAGTTGGCTTTGATGCCCATGGCGACCTCTATGGACAAGCAGTCGACCAAGGCCATTTTCGACAGTGGCATCGAGCTGATGCGGACACCGGCGACGCCACGAAAGTGGAGGCCTGCAATGGCGCCCGCAGAGTTGTTGAGCAACTGGAAAAGACTCGCGGCGTCCACGAAGTGAGGCAAGTTGTCGAATAGAAGCGTGTTTGTAGGTCCCAAACTGGGATTCTCAAAATTCGTAGTAATCACCACAGAACTCAAGTCAAAGTCGTTCTGGAGCACCGGCTGCGCCACGGGACCGCCGAGCAGGTACTCCCCGACGTTCCGGGAGTAGTGCTGCTGCTGGTTGTGCGCGTGTAGGTGCCCATTTGGCAGTGTGCTTTGCGGACCAGAATTGCCGTACGATTTCTGGAGCTGTGGCTGTCCCTGCAACGCAAAAAGATGGTTGCCGTCAAGGGGCAAGTCTGGAATCATGGGTTTCACTCCTGAGTACGTCTGAGACCTGTTTCTGGTGGCCTGGCCGGGCCCGTCTGACAAATTTAGCACCAAGTTGTCCAAGAGGCTCAGCGCGTCGTTTTTCGCCGCATTCAAGAACGGCAGCGTGCCCACGCGGCCTGGGTCGAGTCCGTGGAGCGACCCGATCCCGCTGTGCACGGCTCCGGTCGTTGTGTGAGACCGATTTCTCGTCGGATTGGTCTGGCCAAACAGCGAGGGCTGAGCGGCCAACGTCGGGCTGAGAAACAGCAGCAGCGGGTTCAGGACCAGCCCCGAGCCCTCGTGGAACACATCGAGCCCACCCAGGGTCAGTGTGTGCAGCGGCAGGTGCGCCAGCACGGCATCATCGTTCCATATGGAGTTTGTCAGAAACAAGGAGCCAGAGCGCATGCGGCGGCCCAGAGAGGCCAGGTTAAGAAGCAGCAGCGCGGCCAGCTGCATGTCGGAGGCATTGGTTGTGTTTTGGGGCAAGTAGCCGCCGGCCAGCATCGGATCCTGGTGCTGAGAAGTGGACGGAGACAAATCCAAGACATGAGCCAGGCCAATGGGCCTGGAACTGGACGCCAGCGGTAGCAAAACGCTCAGGAAGGACAGTCTGGAGGAGCCGGCGACCGGGATCGGGATCAGGGCCGCGGAGTCGACCGGAATGTTGTGTAATTGTTGGTTTGAGCGGGAATCGGAGCTGAGTTGCAAGAACAGGCCGTTTCCCAGATCGGGAGGGGCAGGCAGCGCCTGCGATAGCGAGATTTGCGGTGGGGTATATTGAGCCATGGTGCCGGGCCAGAATTCCGGGGATTAGAGTCGTGAATCGGCGGTGGAATATGGGTGGTTGGGAATCGTGGCTAGTGTTGGTGTTTGAACGCGGCTAAGTCGGGCTGTGGGAGTGCTAGCAAGAATTTGAAAACACGAATGTGGAGCTGGAAGCCGGGAGATTTCAACGGTGTAATAATTGAGTGCCCAGCTGCCAGTTTTGGGTGTGAGGTGTGTGCAGTAATAGGAGTAGCACTAGCTGGCAGATACACCGGTACTAACTGCGAGTGTGGGGTCTGGATGTTTCTGCGGGAATTAGATACTGGCGGAGCGGAACAGAGGGCAGAAAATTTCAGAACTGTTATGCCTGGTGTACGGGTTTGTTGTGGTTAAAAATAGAAACTTTTCAGATTTTCAGGTCGAGCTGTGGAATTTTTTTTCGACAGTCAGTTTCGAAGTGGATTTGGAAGGTTCATGGCAGAGTTCCACCCGGGGTGCTTTTCTCTGGAATATGCCTCCGCCTGCAAGGTCGTGTCCTGCAGATAAGAACGTGGAAAAGGGACCCACAACGGTCTGAAATTTTCTTCGGTCCAAGAAAATTCCAAGAGTGTTTGAGTCGCGTGGTGTCATTTGTGATAAATCTTGGATTACGACACTGGGTGTGGTTGGGCCGCCAAGGATAGGTGGGCCGGTCGGAAGTCACGTGATGTAAAATCACGTGATTAGTCTCTTTTTTGTCACATGACCCTAGTCACATGCAACTCCACGTGACTTTCTCATAACATCAACGGTTAACGACTACCATAGACGCCATGACACTTTACGAGTATATCCAGGAGTTCTCGCTGGCAATTGCCGGCCGCAAACAAAAGAAACTTCGAAATCTCTTGACAATCAGCCCCGGCCCGGAAATCGGCGTGTCACGTGCCCAGTTCCAGGACCCGTCAGATGTGGACTTGTACCTGTTCCCAGAAAAGTTCAAGCCCGTGTTGAGGGCGTACTTGCACGTGATGAGGTCCGTGTATGTGGCGAACGACATCAGCAAAGCGTTTTTCGACCTTTTGGACCTTATGGTTCATTTCAACAGAGCAGCGGAGAGCCAGACCAATTGGGTCTGTTTGGCACTCATAAACTGCAGCAAGGAGCTCATTTCAGTGTACCAAGTGAGACTTTCGAAGCATCCGGAAACGGAAGGAGCAAGCGAGGAAAGTTCGGAAGGTTGGGGAGCATCAGAGGGATCGAAAAACACCTTGGAACTAGTTGCCAATACCATCAACAGATCTTTCAAGATTTGCCTCACTGACAAGAACACAGACATGTCTGAGCTGAAGAAATCAAGCATCCATTTCTTCTTGGCTGCGCTTATCAAGATCTATTTCAAGTTGAACAGGCTAGAGTTGGCCAAGTCCATGGAGAAGGCTTTGGTGGGAACCAAATTGGCGATTCCGACTATAGTCAACAGTCCTCTTGAGTACAGAAAACACATTGTCACGTATCTCTACTTCAGCGCGTTGCTTTCGCTTGACGAGGGGAACTTTGCGTTTGCCGAGTTCAAGTTGCTCACCGCCATGGACTTCTTGGCGTGCTACAAGAAACCAGAAAAAGTTGCAAAACACGCAGAGAAGATTTTGTTTTTGCTCATTCCGTTGAAGCTCTATACTTCAAAAGCAATTTTGCCGCCAGAAGTGTGGAACAAGTTCCCGAAGTTGAGGTATGTGTACAAGGAGCAGCTCTTTGACGCCATATTCACCGGCAACTTGAGGAAATTCGATGAGTGCGTGGACAAATTCCGCTCATTGTTCTTGAAACGACACATTTTCATTCTCGTGCTCCAGCTCAAGCTGTTGTGCCAGTTGAGATTGGTGAAGCGCACCGCGACCATCTACAGAGAGTTGGAGGATAAGACACCACACATCATTCCGTTCAGTGGTCTAGAACTCGCGATGGATTTGTCGAAAAACAACCAACAAAAGGCAAGTGAAATCGAATTCACAAGAAATACGGAGGCAGGATCATCTTACGAGGAGCTCGAGTGCATACTAGCGAACCTTATTGCAAACAAGCAGATCAAGGGCTACCTTTCGCACTCAAACAAGTGCATAGTCACACTGAAGACTGAGCCGTTCCCAGCATGAGAAAAAATTGCAATGGAAAGAAGTGAAGAATTCAAAAATAATCAAACCACTTAAAATTCCCGATTTTTGCTGTTTCGACTTATTCTGACTCGGGCTTGATCTTTTTGCCGTTTCCTGCACAGACCCCAAAGTGCACTGAAGAAAAAAAATCTACAATTACCAAAAACCCATCGTCACCATGAGTTTCATCAATATCTGTCGTGACAACACCGATCCGTTCTACCGTTACAAGATGCCTCCGATCCAGGCCAAGGTCGAGGGTAGAGGTAACGGTATCAAGACTGCGATCCCAAACTTGAGTGAAGTGGCCAGAGCTTTGGCCAGACCTCCAGCATACGTTGTCAAGTACTTCGGATACGAATTGGGTGCCCAGACCTCGTTCAAGGAGGAGGACGACCGTTACTTGGTCAACGGTGCGCACCAGCAGAGCGAGTTGCAGGACTCGTTGGACGGCTTCATCAACAAGTTTGTCTTGTGTGGGTCGTGTAAGAACCCGGAGACCCAGATCATTGTCAAGGGCAAGGGCAACTTGCAGAAGGACTGCAAAGCCTGCGGAAGAATCACCGACATCGACTTGAGACACAAGTTGTCCTCTTACATCTTGAAGAACCCTCCTCCAACTGCAGGCAAGAAGGCTGCCACTGCCACTGCCAATGTCGTTGGTGGTGGTAAGACCATCACGGAGATTGCGCAAAACGCCGAGGGAGGCGATGCCGCTGCCGAGGCTGGCGACGACGATGACGATGCGTTGACCAAGAAGATCAATGCCGAGGCTGCAGCTTTGACCAACCAAACCGTCGAGGTGCAGGACGATGAGTGGGCCGTGGACATGTCCAAGGCCGCCATCGAGGCACGTGCCAGAGAGTTGGAGGGCCTCACGCTCAACGACAGCCAGACAAAGCTCACGGAGTTCGGTGAGTGGGTTTTGGAGGGAGCCGACGACAAGGACAGCTTACCCTCCGACATTAACATCTACAAGAAGATTGTGGAGTTGGAGCTCCTAGAGAAGGCCGAGGTCGTTCTCGTGTTGGCTCAAGTGTTGTTTGACGAGAAGATCGTCGAGCAGTTGGGCGAGCACAGCGGGTTGTTGGGCAAGCTCATCAACGGCGACGAGGACTTTGAGAAGGCGTTTTTGGGCGGTTTGGAGAGATTTTTGGGAACTGAGAAGCCAGAGTTGATCCCTGCGTTGCCAAAGATCTTGATGACCGTGTACGACAAAGACTTGATCAGTGAGGAGGCGATTTTGAACTGGGGCTCCAAGGTGTCGAAGAAGTACGTGCCTAAGGATGTGTCCAAGAAGGTCAGAAAAGCCGCCAAGCCATTCATCCAGTGGCTTAAGGAGGCCGACGTGGAGTCGGACGAGGAGTAGCATTGAAGTAATCAGAAAGGAAGAAAAGAGAAAGTGTAGGGAGACTCACGTGAATGTTAGAGAGGGGAGAATCGACCAGCAATAAACCAACTGTCACAGATTACAATTGACACTGACAAAAATAAAAAGTTATCGTTAAAATTCGTCCCGGTTTCTTTCAGTTCCAAAATATCATTCCTATATATTTCAACATCCAACAGCAAAAGGCAAAGTATCGTTAAAATCACATCGTAAGCGCTCAATTAGACTTCCACCAAGTAAAAAAACACATGAAGTACCGTTGTTTTGGTCTTTTCCGTCGAAGAAAACCTTCCTTAATGTTCATGTTCTTCTTGTCACTTTCCAATTCCCTTGAAGCCCCATTTTTCCCCTACTTTCTCCGCCCCTTGGGCATGCTGGGCGGTTTCCTTGCATTCCCCATCGGCTGGTTACCCATGCCGCCGCTTTTCCCCTTGTTTCCAGCCATATTGCCCATGTTACCAGGCATAGTAGGAAACTGAGGCATATTTGGGAAAGGAAACGGCATGTTGGGCATCGGAGGCATCATGTTGCCGCCCATGATCTTCGCCAAGATCTTCTGCGGGTTGAACTCGCCCCTGAGTCGGTCCTGCTTGTGGCAGTACGCCGACCACGTGAGTTCGTCGAACCCATAGTTGAAGTAATCTGAAATATCTGCGCCGGGCGCTCTCCACGGCTTGTTCTTCAACTCCTCGAGATCTAGCTGCGTGAGCGGCTTGCCCTCGTACTCGGCCACGCTGTGGATGTCCAACTTCAGCAGATCCAGCTTTGGTTTCTTCTTTTCCTCGCCGGTTTCTGTGTCTTCGTCATTGACTTCTCCCACGGTGTCATTGAGCGGCCCAGAGGTCGTAGAGACCGTGGAAATTTTCGGTGCAGACTCGCCGATGACAAACTCAATGTCGTCGTCACTCAGTTCCTCCTCCGACTCCTCTTGCTGGTCGTCGGCGGGCGATTCTTGTTTTGGTTCCAGTTTTTCGGGCAGAGCGACTTTCTGGCGCTTTGCGGGCGGCTGCTCGTTGTCCGAGCCGTATAGAAAGGCGTCCTCGTCGTCGCTGTTGGCCATGGCTGTGTTTTTATGTGGATATCTGGGGTCTAACTAAAAAAATGTGTGTGGTTGGGAGTTTTTCTAGTGTATGGTGGAGATTTGTAGGGTGATGGAAAGACCCGTACACCTGGCTGCGAAAAGCTGCTGCCACTGATAAAAGCTCAAAAACTCTACTTCTCTTTTCATAATCTTTCTTTAAATTTTTTCATTTTCACTTCTTCGTTGTCTCATGCTATCATTGACCGTGGCCGGGAGTTCCCGTTCCGCTCCTGCATCAACTTCACCCACGGCTGCCGTCTGAACTTGTTCCTATAGACAATCTCTTGGATTGTCTTGATCCACGCCAATTTCTCGTCCTTATTCGGAGCTCCAAAGTCGATCACCTCGCCGTTGGCAAACCTGATCTTGAATGCGTTCTCCATCAACAAGATATCGCTGAAGTTCCGGTAGTTTGTCGACGATCTCTGGGCGTTCTCCTTGTCCACGTAGATCACCTCCACCACCTTGGCCAAGTTGATCTTTGCTCTTGTTTTGTGGGAGAACTCGCTGTGTGCAATCAACGACGTGCCGCTGAGCTTGAACCACCGTTTCTTCCACGTCTCGCAGTCGCCGCCTTCCTGGTGCAAGTAGCCCTCGAGTGCCAAGTGGCTCTCTGACCTCAACTCGTTAAGCGACTCGTACGCCAACTTGATGGACGTGGGCAACACCTCGTACACCTCTGTCTTTGGCACGTAGAGCATGCGCACCTCGAGCTGCGCGATCTTGTATGGCTCTCTGTGGACGACTTTCCCGCCCATGGACGCAGACTCCCACTCGTTGAAGCAGGTGATGTTGAAGTTCTTGGCGATGCCCGAGATCTGGTCCTCGTACTGCTCCAAGTCCACGTAGCACCGCGCAAACGAGCCGTCGGGCGCAAACTTGCTCTTCCAGGGGTCCTGCACATCCTGCGGCACGTACTTGGTGGTGGTGATGATGTCCTTGGACCCAAAGAGCCGTCCGATCTTGTTCTTCAGCTTCACCACCTTCCGCTCCTTCACCTCCATCAACGTGCCCTTGGGCTTGTCGTAGGTGGCCTTCATGGTGAGGATGAACTCCAACGTCTTGCCCACCGTCAACTCGAACTCTTTCCCGATCAAGACGTTCTGCAGGTCGAACGTGTAGTTGGGCGTCTTGATGCAGTGCACGCCGTTGTCCAACGTGATGGAGAAGGCGCCGTTGCGGCTCTTGATGTCCGGCAACTCGATGTTTTTGAGGCCCACCACACGGAGGAAGAGCTTGCCCCTGTCGTCGGATTCTCTCTTTTCTGCTTCTTTCTCTGTTCCTTTGGCTATTCCCTTCTTTCCATTCTCTCCGGTTTTCTCCTCCTCGTCCTTAATCTCGGATTTCTCCACAGACGTTTCTGTGGCGGTGATGAACGACGACACGGTGCCCTGCGAGGACCCGAGCGACTTCCTCGAGCGTCTCTTCTTGTTGTCGAGCTCGTCGCCCGTGAACTCGGCCAACGGCGTGAACTTCTTGTCCAACACCACGCCGGTCACCTCCGACCCGGTTTTCACCAACTTCACGGGCGAGGCGTGGAGCTTGATGGGCGAGTTTCGCACGGGCAGTTTCTGCTGCGGAGGCGTCTGGCGCCTGACGGTGATGTGGCCGACCTTGGAGAACTGCAGGGGGACCTTGACATGCGCCTGTGGCTGAGCCTGTGGTTGAGCCTGAGGTTGAGCTTGAGGCTGAACCGAAGGCTGAACTGAAGGCTGAACTGAAGGCTGAACTGAAGGCTGACCTTGAGCTTGAGGCTGATCCTTCTGTTGATTCTCAAACTGACCGGGCACGTGCTCGAGTTTTGGTCCGGATGGCGGTATTTGAGACTCCCTCACCGAGACCTTGCGTGACTCTGGGATCGGCAAGCTCTGCAAGAACGGGTTGTTCTCGTTCCTCTCGCTCTGCACAAACGGATTGTTCACCGAGGTCCTGGGTTTCTCGAACTTTGCGTCGCCCGCTGGAGAGACTTCAGACACGCTGATCAAGTCCAGGTCGGGCTCGGGGAACACCAAGTGCTCCTGCTTCTTGCGGAGCGGCGACCGGGCCGGAACGCCGTCGTTGGTCTCCAGATCCTTCAACTCAAAGATGTTCAAGTCGTTCATGATCTCGTCCTGGGACTCGATGGCCACCGGCACCGCCAGAATCTCGCCCATCACGTGCAGCAACCTGTCCCTTCGCTTCTGCAAGTTTGCTGGCGCAGTGGACATGAGCAGGTCGCAGTGGATCAGCGCCAGCTGCTGGATATGGTCGTAGTCGGCCAGCTCCTGCACCACCGACTGCTGTCTGGGTCCCACGAGCTTCAAGTTCAGGTACTCTTCCTGCGTCATGGCCTGCTTCATCTGCAAGATCCGCTTGACGTCCTCCCTGTCCATGCTGGGCAACGTTTTCATGCCGGACGCCTTGATGGTAGGTTTGGCGAGCCTGGAGTCTTCAAAGATGTCGTTGTACAAGTTTTTCGGGGACAAGATCGAGTCGGAGCGCTTGATCTCGAACAGAGGCACGTGGAACTTCAGTCTCTTCACTGTGGTGTGCAGAACCTGCCCGTTGCTAGCATTGGCGACGTTGTCAACTGTGGCAGAAACGGGTCTCAATGTATTGTGGATGGAGTGTCTCTTTTTCGGCGCTGGCGGCGGCTCCTCGACGCTCGGGTCGTCAATTTGCGCCAACACATCGTGCGTGCTCATCGACCTGCTTCTGCCAACCAGTTTCTGCGAGTACGTGCTCACGTCTCTGTTCATGAGACCCCTGAAGTTTGTTTCGAAGCCCGAGTCCTGTGTGAGCTCAGGCAAGAAGCCCGAGACTTGCAAGTCCTCGAACCCTGGACTCACCACTCGGGTGGACACGATGTTGAACTCCTTGAACTTCTTGGGCTGCAACGACGCGGGGATATGGTATGCGTGGTACTGCGAGAGGTCGGCGGTGTTGTAGTTCAGGATGGAGGGCACGTTGTACGACAGAGGGTCGCGCGGGATCTCGCTGCGCTTCTTCTGCAGCTGGGAGTGCCAGATCGAGATGAAGTCGAGACTCTTGCGGTCCTTGTCGTGTTCTGCCGAGAGCGAGTCCTCAAACGAGACCCCGGGGTCCAAGTTGGACGTGTAGGCGGAGCTCTGGCCATTGGACGAAGCCGGAACTTGAAGATCCTGGCTCAAGTTCTGGCTCAAGCTGTGGGTGCCCGTTGGGAAAATGTTCGATGAGTTGGCCAAGATGCTCGTGTCTGCGTCCTTGTGGGCGTCGAACTTGGGCGGCGCGAGTGTTTTCCCGGTGAAGTCCTCAGATGTGTCCTGAAACTCCTCAGACAGATCCGACGAGGGTGTTTCTAGACGATTGGACTCGGGCAAGCGCAGAACATCAGTTGCCGTTGGTTCAATTGCTCCCAGTTCACTCTCTCCCACTTTCCTATCTTGTTCATCGCTCTTTTTCGACTGCAAGATCTCCTTTTCCGTTGTATGGTGAATAGTCTCGAGTTTCACCCGCGAGACGTCTGTGTATTCCTCCACGTCGCCGTCGTTCGACGAGTCTGCCTCGGGGGACGACTCCTTGGTGGAATCTATTAGTTTGGCAGACTCGGGCGCCTTGTATGTCAATTCTGCGTCGACGTTGTGGATGGAGGCGTTGAGCACGCCAAACGTCTCGTTGGGCTCGGCGGAGTCCGGCGATTCCGTCGGAGTCTCGGAGGGGAACTCGGACCCGGTGTCGGTGGGTGTTTTCACCGACCCTGAAGACTCTGCAGGCCCAGAGTTGGTTGATGTTTCTGAAACCAGTTTCTGTGACTGTGCAGAGGTGAACTGAGAAGACAGGGGCGCTTGGATCGGAACAATAAACTTCTGTTCAGCTTGGGGTTCAGCGCCACGGCTCTTGGTCTTCAATTCAGACCTCACTTCCTGTTGTTCTGCCTCATTTGTCTGATCCTTTTCTAGTATACCGAAATCTCCTGGAATGGCCACATTTTCAGCCGCAGTTTCGGTCTTGACGACCGGCTCGGGCGACTCAGAGTCACTCATGCCGATTTCGCCCTGGCTCTGCTCGTGTTTCAACCAGAACTGCTCTTCCTCGCTGGGTTTGTCCGCCTCCAAGTTGCCAAATTCGAAATCATCAGACCGGGCGAACGAGTTGCGCTCGGACTTCACAAACGAGTCGGGCTCGGCTTTCACAAACGAGTCGGGCTCAGGTTTGACGAAACTGGTCTGTTCTGTCTTCACAAGCTCAGACTCTGGCTCTTTTTTCACGATCACGGTTTCAGGTTCACTCGTGACAAATGAGTCAGGTTCCTTCTTCACCACGGGCTCACTATGATCTAGCGGCTCTGTCTTGATTGCTTTATGCTCAATCTCGTCGTTTGCGGCCTCTTGCCCGTCGTTTTCCGGGGTCAAATTGACCTGGGAGGCAGAATTTAGCAAGTTCATTATACTCTTCTCAGTCAGGTTGTACGAGTGGTTGAACGAGTCCTTGAACTCGTCAGCGGAGTCCAGCTCGTGCTTGGCGTTGAACGTGAGCATCTCGTCGCTCAGCTCGCGCTGCGGAGCGTCTGTGGAGGGCACAATCTGCTCAGCCATGTAATCTGAGAATCCCTTGATTCCGTCGTTGAGCTGAATCCCGTTCGACAGCGTGGCCACATTGCTCGAGTGCAAGAGCCTGTTGGAGTCTACCAACGACTGCAAAGACAGCTGCGACGACCCCGCAGACCGCAATTGCACTTCCTGCGTCTTGTACAAGACATCTAGCGGGTTTTCGATGTGCTCGTGTTTCTCCTCTAGCTGGAACGAGAGGTGGTGGATGTTCACGTCGGTCTCCTCCTTTTTCGCGTGCTCGAGCCTGTCCAAGTGCTCGTCCAAGTCGTCCTGGTTCTTGGTCTTGTCATTTAGGAAAATGTCCAATTTCTCGCTGAGCGAGAGGTTGCTGTAGCTCTTGTGGCTCAAGCGGTACTCGCTGAGCGCAGAGATGTCCACGTCGTCATTCACGGCGTCCAGCTCGTCCGTGGGCAGCAATAAGCCGGTGATTGTGTTGGAGGTATGTGGAGGAGGCACTGGGGGCGGCGACGCGCTCGCGCTGTCGGGCAAATGGTCCTCCTTGTCGAACTCCAGCCACAGGTGGCCCAAGGGGATCTCTGTCTCGTTCACAGGGCTGCTTGTGCTGTGGTCTGTGGCTGGGGTGTATTGGTGTAAAGTTTCAAGGTGCAGCTCGGGCTGGAACGCCACGGATTTCTTGGGCGAGGTCCCTGGAGTGGAAGCTGTCTTCAT
The DNA here is from genome assembly GCA_030566815.1 of Sungouiella suratensis. Classification (NCBI taxonomy): domain Eukaryota; kingdom Fungi; phylum Ascomycota; class Pichiomycetes; order Serinales; family Metschnikowiaceae; genus Sungouiella; species Sungouiella suratensis. Next base: position 880,636 of record JAKUAV010000002.1, on the reverse strand, counting down.
AATGGACTTGCTGGGCAGAGGGACCTCGCTCTGGGTGAGATCAGGCGCTTGTTGTGGCTGGAACTCTGAGATTTTCGTGACATCCACCCAGAGCGCCAGGTTGTCGCCGCTGGTCTCGAAATTGCGCTCGAAGGACGCCTGGTGGCCCGCTTGTAAGTCGCTGGTGTCTGCGCCGTTGCTGTCGCTCACATACGTGTCGGAGCTGGAGTTACTGTCTGGATTGTTTTCTTTGGAGTGGTGGTTCAGGAAACTGAGTGGTTTCGTCGGAGAAACGACGTCTGGGGCGGAATTTTCCGTGCTGTCGTGTGTGAGGTCCGTCTGGAGGAGTTTCGGGTCCAGCAGCCGCATCTCTTGGAGGAGTAAGTCCACCGAATCTTTTGTTAGTAGCAAGAGCAGAAAGCCACGCGAATTGGGGGTTGTAACGTACCGTTTTCGTTTTTGAAAATGTCAGATGGATCCATTTCCAGCAGGGTATTAGGGATATCGAAACGATGAAGTTGAGTTGAGTTGACTTGCGAAGTTCAATGTGGGTGTTTTGATATTGATTTAGCTTGATTTGACTGAAAAGTAAATAGTGAGGGTGTTGTATGCAGGTTGTAGAGGTAGGAAATAGCATAGAGACGTGATTTTGGATAACAGAGAGCTGGGAAAAATCAAAAAAGGAGGGATATAGAAACCGAGGAACGCTATGGTCACATTCATATAATTTTCTTTCCAGATTTCTCTTGTTCCGCTTTTTTGACTGGACATTTGTGTTCTTCAGTACATGCTTCTTTCGCATATTTACCTGTATTCAGTCAAACGTTTGCTCAATTCTGTCGATCACTAAGTGAAAAATATTAAGGTGGTTAAATATTGTGAATGGGGGAAAGAGATGAAAAAAGAAAAACTGGAGAAATGGGAGCAATTATATTTAGAGACTGGAAAACACTTTTTTGTTGAAATTTCCTAATGTTTAGCGTTTGGATTTTTACATCTTCGTTACTATGAAGAATATGGAACTTCCAATTGCCAGAGTAAATCTGGTACCACACAGACCAGTAGTAGAGTAGGATACACAACAAAGAAAGAAGTATAAGAGAGAAAAAACAAAAAAACAAAAAAAAAAATAGAAAGAAATTGTTCTTGTCTAGTGACACAATTATCTTGAAACGACCAATTCAACTATTCATTTTACGTCTTGTATGCTTTGTCTGAGTATTATGAACGTGGATCGCCCAGGAATTGTGCCTGAGTCTGGGTTTGGTTGCAAGGAGACAAGTGCAGGATGTGAAATTAAGTGGAATTGAGGACAAGAGAAAAAGAAAGGAAAGTAAAAGGTGAGGTAAAAGGAAGGAGAGTGAAAGGAAGAAACTGAGATGATCTAAATTATTTCAACATACTGAAACTGAAAATTCAATCAGACAAACTCAATTACTGTGTAGTCTGATTGGTATATTCCTCTTGGGCACTGAGTACAGGTCTCGGAGTTCAGGCAAGCATACCAAAGAAAACAAAGACACAAACAAAATCATCAAACATCACATTCCATCACCCGCTTGATCTTATCTCCAGCCTAACCTCATAATCCAGTGATTTTCTTTCCTTTTTCATTCCCTTCCTTTCACATTCTACATTCCAGAATCTCCCGGCATTCTAAAAATATTCGCGACCTGTCAAGTCAGGTACAGCCTCAACAGGGCACATGGGAATCTGGCTGAGACATTAATTTTGGAACTTTTCCTGTGCTGAGATTATCTGACACAGGAGAAGTGACTCACACGGCTGACCGCCATTGCTTCAATTTCCAGATCCTGAGGATTCATTTTTTCTTCACATTTTTTTCTTCACCTCTTTTTCTCTGGTTTGTCTTGTCATTCTGGGTCCAGACTGTGTCAGGGCTCGTACTGCACGGTTGCTGGAAGCGTGTTTAGCGACAAGCACAAAAACCTGAAATCCTCTGACCTCAACTGCCCTAGTCAAGGGTTAGAGATTAGAAAATCAACAACTACCACAACCTCATCGCTTGTCTAAACCCCCCGTTTGTTTGTAAATAAGCCATGCTGGTTTGGGAAATATAATCACCTTTTTCCATGGTGGCAGTGCGGGAGAGGGTCCGCAACCGCCCTCGGAAGTGGCCGGCAAACTGACCGGAGCGATGCAAACTAAAAGAGAGCCTCGGGGCGCTGACGAGGGTAGAGGGTGGGACCGGCCGCAGACTTCCGAGGGCCCCAGGCCCCCACGCGACATTTCTAAGGCGGCCCCGGCTCTCCTCGCCACCGGGGACCCAACCCCATTCCGAGGGTGCGACACGCGCATTGGCAATGTTTACGCAACACAACCACAACCAAAACCCACCCGCTGCATGCAGGACCCGCTTCGATGGCTTACAACTGAATTTCCGTCAACCGCCAAATCCCTTTTCTCCTTCTTTTTTTTTTTTCCCCAAGTTCACTCTTCTACTCACTCTCGCTATGTTATTCAAACCTTTGGTCTTGGCCTTGTTGGCTCAATTCATCGTGGCGGCATCGTCCTCCTCCAACTCTTGTTCCTTGTCCACCACCATCTCTGCCTCCTCGGCTGTGCAAAACTTAAACGCTTGCGCTACTTTGGAGGGCACCATCGAGATCACCGGTGACGAGATCGCCGCCTTGGACTTGAGCTCCGTCAAGTCTGTGGCCGCCGACTTGACCATCTTCAACTCGTCCTCCATCACCAGCGTCAACCTCGAGGCCTTGACCAATGTCACGGGCTCCATTGAGTTTGACGCCTTGACCCAGTTGAACTCCATCAACTTCGCGGAGTTGACCTCCGCCGAGGAGTTGTCGTTCATCTCGTTGCCTTCGTTGGTCACCTTGAACTTGAACTCCGGCTTGGCCAACGTCTCGTCGCTCACGTTGTCCGACACCGCCATCTCGTCGATCGACTCGCTCTTGAACTTCCAGACCGTCGGCTACTTGAACGTCAACAACAACAAGAACATCTCCTCCATCGACTTGTCCACCTTGGAGACCGTCTCCGAGGGCTTGACCTTGTCGTTCAACAACGACGACGCCACCATCAAGTTGGAGAACTTGATCTGGGCCTCCAACTTGACCATCCAGGACGTGGGCTCCATCTCCGCCTCGTCCTTGGAGGCCGTCAACGGCACCTTCATTGTCGGCTACAACGCCTTCGACACCGTGTCCTTTGACGCCTTGGAGTCCGTCGGTGCCTCGTTGCAGGTGTTTGCCAACGACAACTTGGAGTCCTTGTACTTCCCCAACTTGACCACCGTCGACGGCGAGTTGAGAATCTGGAACAACTCCTTGTTGTCCGAGATCGACATGGACAACTTGGAGAAGGTCGGCGGTGCCTTGTACATCACCGGTGACTTTGCCAACTTCACCTTGTCCGACTTGGATGAGGTCGATGGCGACTTCACCTTGTCTTCCACCAACAAGGACTTCTCTTGTAAGGAGTTCAACGAGTTGCACGACGACGACAAGATCAAGGGCCACAACTACAACTGCTCGTCGCCCACCTCCACCGCTGTGTCCTCTGGTTCCGCCACCTCTTCCGGCTCCTCCAAGACCTCCGGCTCCTCCGACTCCTCTGGCTCCTCGGGCTCCTCGAGCTCCTCCAGCTCTTCTTCTACCAAGGCCTCTGGTGCAGGATACTTGGCCCCAGGTATGTTGATCTCCACCATTGTTGGTGCTGCTTTCGCTTTGTTGATGTAATAAAATCGTTGAGTATAATTGTTTGGTTTAGAACATAATAGATGTTTGAAAAGAGCGGTGTAGAGAAGAAGAAGACAACCAAACAATAATTGTTGATAACAGTCTGACCAGAATTGCTGATAAGAGTATGGTTATCATGTCACAACAAGTCCGAAGCATACTCACCAAAGTCGGAAGATCCCAAGTCCATTTCCGAGAATCTAAAATTAGCGAAGCAGTCAATCCCACCATTCACATTCTCCACAATTTCACTCACACAGAAATTTCGTGTCGTTCCCTATTAATAACTGACTCATGTGGGTGATTTGAAATTCTGTAGTATGTTCCCGGCATTTGAAGTCAAATGCCGATGCAGCACTGATGCAGGGCTCAAAATGACACCGTTCACAACATAACACCACAACCAGCATACCAAAAAACACCACCGAAAAAACAAACAGCCTCTAAAGATGGATCAGTAGCACCTGGACATCCCAAAACTTTTCGGTATCTCATCAAATCTCAAAAACTCCAAAATGCTTGGTCAAAAGCCAGACTGCTATTTACGGAGGACAAGGCTGAATCTTCCGGTATTACGAGCCGGCTAATTATAACCCTGCAGCCGGCCGATCCATTGCTTCTGGCATACCGGAAAGCATATATGAAGAGGCGGAATTTCCGAGAAAACCAGTCGAGAAAATTTCAAGAAAGCTCGGCAAACAAGAAAACCAGGTGAAGTAAACCAAAGGAAATCGAAGGCCCAAGGAAATTCAAAGACAATAATCATCAGCAGCCAGATTTCTTGCAACTTCCCAAATTTTTGATATTCATCACTTTCACATCACCACAATGATCTTCGGAGTGTTCCTCGTGGCGTCCGCCTGGGCCAGCCAGTGCTCGCTCTCAACCACCATCTCCGCCGCCAGCGAAATCTCCAGCTTGGCCTCGTGCTCCACCTTGGAGGGAAACATCGTCATCACAGGAACAGAATACTCCGAGTTGGACTGGAGCAAAGTCGAGTCCATCGGCGCAAACGTGGTGATCGAGGACTCCGGCAACGTCACCTCCGTCAACCTCTCGAATTTGAAGGAGATCGGCGGGTCCTTGGAGTTGAACTTGCTCACCTCCGTGCAGCTGCTCGACATGTCGCTGTTGACCACCGCCAACGAGCTCAACATCATCTCCCTCACCAACTTGGACTCGCTCACCATGAACTCCAGCTGCGTGGTGACGTCCTTCACCTTGTCCAACACCAAGGTGACGTCAGTGGACTCGCTCATGGACTACACGACCGTGGGAACGTTGAACATCAACAACAACGCCGAGATCACCCTGATCGAGTTGCTGGACTTGGAAACCGTGGAGCTGTGGCTCGTGTTGGCGGCCAACTCCGCCGACGCCGACATCTCCTTGCCCAAGTTGACCACGGCAGCCAACTTGGAGTTGCAGGACGTGGCTCTGGCGCTGATTCCCAAGTTGGAGAAGATCACAGAGACGTTGGTCTTGACCAACAACAACTGGGACGCCGTGACCATCGAGAAGTTGTACTCTGTTGGTGTGGCGATCCAGGTGTTGAAGAACGACGCCATGCGCTCGTTCCTGTTGCCCCAGTTGACCTACATCAACGGGTCCTTGGAGATCACCAACAACACCGAGCTCAACAACATCGACTTGGACAACTTGGAGACCATCAGTGGAGCCACAACGATCTCCGGCGATTTCTACAACTTCACCTTGCCCAGCTTGGAGGCGGCCGACGGCCTCTTCACCATCTCGTCCTCCAACGAGAACTTCACCTGCGACTACTTCGACAACTTGTACCTGAACGGTGAAATCAAGGCCTCTGGGTTCACCTGTACTGCAGAGTACGAGAGTTCCAGTTCGAGTTCGGACTCCAGTGGGTCCAGCGGCAAGAGCTCAGACGGGGCTTTCTTGTCGGTGAACTGGATCTTGTCGTTCTTGTCCGTGGCTGCAATTTACACCTGGACCATTTAATCAAAGACCGTCAGACAGCAGTAGGAGCTGATATTCTCCATCACCTTGGTTTTTCAAAATGTGATTGTATCTCTCTTTAAATGTTTTTCGATTTTTTTCATTTTCGTTTCTCCTCTCTCTCTCTTTTTTTTTTTCTTCTTTTTTTTTTTTTTTTGTTCTGCTGGTTCCCCTTGCCCATTGTTTCCATAAATAAACGCGAGCTTCCATTCAAGTGAGGCGAGGCCGGACCTTGCTCTTGTCTGCAGTCCGTGTTATGATGATATTTCCCGATTCGATAAATTACATAAACCTCATCCAGAAATTTCATCGCCCGAACTTAGCCTCTTTTTCGGCTTGTATTTATTTCGTCTCCCCATGATCAATTCCTTCGCTCAAGCTCGCCAGGACCATTTGGTGCATGCTTACAACTCCTTACTGCCACCTCAGCAGGAAGAATTTTCCAGCCAACTTGCACAAATAGATGATCCGGTGAAACTCGTCGACACAGTGCAGAAAGCCATCCAGTTCTCGGCCAACGCGTCCTCCAAGCTATTTGGCCAGCTTCCAGAATCCTCCACGGCGTCCACTTTGGACCACGACAGCGAGGAGTTGGTGAAGTGGGCAGAGTTGGGCAAACAAGCAATCTCACAGAACCAGGTGGCTGTTTTGCTATTGGCTGGCGGCCAGGGCACAAGGTTGGGGTCCTCCGACCCTAAGGGATGCTTCAATGTCGGGTTGCCCAGCGGGAAATCGCTTTTCCAGATCCAGGCGGAGAAAATCAGGAAGATCCAGCAACTTTCCCAAAACGGGTCCGACGAGCCTACTGTGCAGTGGTACATCATGACTTCCGGGCCTACCAGGAAGGCCACCGAGCTGTATTTCGCCAGGCACGACTGGTTTGGCTTGAAACACCTGCAGATTACGTTCTTCGACCAGGGAACCTTGCCGTGTTTCAACTTGGACGGCACGAAGATCCTCATGGAGTCCGAATCGGCCATTTGCGAGTCGCCAGACGGCAACGGAGGGTTGTACAAGGCCTTGTGCAGGGCCAACATCCTCCAGGACTTGAAGGAAAAGGGCATCAAGCATTTGCACATGTACTGCGTGGACAACTGTTTGGTGAAAGTGGCAGACCCGGTGTTCCTTGGGTTTGCCATTGACCGGAAGTTCCAGTTGGCCACCAAAGTCGTGCGGAAACGCGATGCCGCCGAGTCTGTCGGGTTGATTGTGCTCGACAAGACCTTGAACAAGCCCTGTGTGATCGAGTACAGCGAGATCTCCCCGGACTTGGCCCAGAAACAGGATCCTCAGGATTCTCTGAAGTTGTACTTGCGTGCTGCAAACATCGTCAACCACTACTACTCCGTCGAGCTCTTGGAGGAGAAACTCGAGCTGTGGATCTCGTCGCAGGAATTCTTGCCGTTCCACATTGCGAAAAAGAAGATTCCGCTGCTCGACGAAAACGGCGAGTTCGTGAAACCTACTGAGCCCAACGGAATCAAGCTAGAGCAGTTTATTTTCGACGTTTTCCCCTCGGTGGAGCTCGACAAGTTCGGGTGCTTGGAGGTCGACAGAACAGAGGAGTTTGCTCCGTTGAAAAACGCAGTCACCGCAGCCAACGACAATGCCAATACGTGCAGACGGGCGTACTTAGAGTTGGGGACTAAATGGGTTAGAAAAAGCGGAGGCGAGCTCGCGGAGAACGCCTTGGTGGAGGTCAGCAGTCTCACCAGCTACGCGGGCGAGAACTTGGGCTTTGTCCGCGGCCAGGTTTTCGAGAACAACCAGCAAATATAATGGAAGTAGAAATTCCACCTCGTCAATACATGCATATAAAGTCCGCAACAATGCCACGCCGCACCAAGCCTACCCCACCAATCAGGGTCCCCACAGGAGAAGCGGGAGAGGGCCGAGCAGTAACAACAACAACAAAAAATAGTTGCAGCAGATTCGAGGGGGGAGTCCGCCTCTATTTATAATGCTCCAACCCCGCTTATGTAATCATGCAGCCGGCAATATAAATACGGGGGGTTCCCCCCCACTTTCGGCCTCTTTTGTTCCCCACCGGTATGGCATACAGCACACGAGCCCATTTCGCTTGTTGCTTCCACCGCCCTCATTGACCCTAGCTCCCACTCTTTTTCCGCTACATATTCATTTTTCTTAAAGCTACCCCAGCATGGTTCGCCGCTCGTCCAACGCTCCGTCCATCCCCGTGGTCGCCACCATCGATATCGGCACGACCTCGGCCCGGTGCATTCTTTTCGGTAAAGACGGCACCGAGGTCGCCAAACACCAGATCGAGTACTCGACCTCGGCGTCAGAGGCCCCCGCAGAGTCGCAGAACACCGAGCAATTCAGAAGAAGATCGTCCTTGGCCCGCCAGAACGAGCCCATTTTCACCGCAGAGGGTATAGCCATTCTGATTTCCGACCACGTGGAAATCGAGAACAACGCGGCGTCGGTGGGCCCGACCTTGCGGTTTCCCCAGCCCGGGTGGGTCGAGTGTATGCCGGTGCACATCTTGGCCAACGCCGTGCAGTGTCTAGTGGCGTGCTTGATCACCTTGAGGAAGATCAACCAGAACCCAGAATTGAAGATCAAGTACAGAGTCAAGTGCATTGGAATTGCAAACATGAGAGAAACCACCATTGTGTGGCACAGAAAGACGGGTAAGCCTTTATCCAACGGTATCACGTGGACAGATACACGTACGGCTGAGATTGTGCAGCACTTGGAGAACATGACCGACCAGGAGCTCAAAGATGAGATGCGTGAGAAGACCGGCTTGCCGCTCTCGACCTATTTCAGTGCAGCCAAGCTCAGATGGCTCTTGGACAACGACGACGTGATCCGTGAGGAGTACGAGAAGGGCGAGAACTTGATGTTTGGCACGGTCGACACCTGGCTCATCTACCACTTGACCAAAGAGCACGCGTACGTGACGGACGTGACCAACGCGTCCAGAACGTCGTTCATGGACTTGGAGACGCACGACTACGACGACGAGTTGCTTGAATTCTGGGGCATCGACCGCGACAAGATCAGTTTCCCGAAGATCGTGTCGAGCTCGGAGTTCTACGGGTCCTTCGTGGCGCCCAACCTCTCCAACTTGGGATTCCACAACAAAATCACGCAGGAGGCGTATGACATGTTGAAGACTATTTATAATGTGCCGATCTGCGGGTGTTTGGGTGACCAGTCGGCGTCCTTGGTGGGCCAGATGGCGGTCAAGCCTGGGTCAGCCAAGTGCACGTACGGAACGGGTTGTTTCTTGCTCTACAACACGGGAACACGGAAGTTGATTTCCGAGAACGGCACTTTGACCACGTTGGGGTTCTGGTTCCCGAACTTGGGCGACGAGGACGGAAAGCCGCATTTCGCACTAGAGGGTTCCGTTGCCGTGGCGGGATCCATCATCCAATGGCTTAGAGACAATTTGAAGCTCATTGAGTCCGCCAAGGATATCGGGCCTTTGGCTTCTCAGGCCGACAATGCCGGTGGAGTGGTGTTCATTCCTGCGTTTTCAGGTTTGTATGCTCCTTACTGGGACCGCGGCGCCAGAGGTACCATATTCGGCATGACACAATACACCACAGCTGCACACATTGCACGTGCAGCGTTGGAGGGTGTCTGTTTCCAGGTGAGAGGAATCTTGCGTGCCATGGCAGAAGATGCAGGTGGAGCCAAAGATTTCTTGGAGGAGGCGCTCAGCACGCAGGCACAGGACAAGTTGTTGCTGACTTTGGCAGTCGATGGCGGTATGTCTAAAGCCGACGAGGTGTTGCAAATCCAGGCCGACATCTTGGGTCCCTGTGTCACGGTCAAGAGAGCGGAGAACGCCGAGTGTACTGCACTTGGAGCAGCCATTGCCGCTGGGTTGGCCTTCAAGGACGAAAACGAAAGGATCTGGAAAGACTTCGACGATGTGGTTGCCTCTCTCTCGAACGGAGACGATGACGCGAACAACTTCTCTGCGAAGTTGGCCGATGCAGACAGAAGAAAGAACTGGAGAAGGTGGGAGCGCGCCGTCGAAAGGGCCAAGGGCTGGCTCGACGAAGAGTAGAAAAGAACAGGGTTCTAGACTCTCAGTACCTGCGATCGACTTTATAGACTGGAAGAGCCAGGAATGCTGAAAAGTACAGAATCGGCAGAGTGGAAGAAAACTGGGCCCAGCAGCTTTGGAACCATCTGAGCCTTGATGGACCCTTTCTGGATCTTATTCAAAACAGTCGTTTCCTACGCTTTCCAAAAATCTTTCCAATGCATTCCTATGATTCCTCCTCGCTGGTGTAATCGTCTATGTCTATAGCCGAGTCGTCACTGAGCAAAATGGACTTATTCAAAAAACTGGTTTCGGCCTCTCGTTCAGATTCCTTGACGTTCTCAAAGACAAACGACGAGTCGATGTTTGGCTGTGTTTCCTTTTTGGGCAGCAACGACCCCCAGAAGTTCTTTGCCATGTCTGAGCTTTTCTTTGCAAAGTCCTCGATTTCCGCCTGCTGCTGGTCCAACTTTCCACGAACTTCCGCCAAAAACTTATTGTTGAAGACCGTCGAGGCCTTTTTCCTGATTTCCTGGTTGTTGAACAACATCGACGGTTTTTTCACCGGCGATTGAGAAGAAGCGAAAACCGGTGGTTTCACTGATGACTCCATTGGAGCTTTCATTGGAGACTTACCTGAAGTGCTCATTGAAGATTTCATTGGAGTCTTCATTGGGGTCTTCATTGGTGACCTCAAACTCTCCACCTGATCACTTTTCACGTTCTGCTGGAAAATCGTGCTGACTTTCTTCTTCAAGTTGGACACCTCGACGTTGGCACGTGCCTTGATGCTCTGCAATGGGAACTCCCTGTTGATCTCAAGCTGGAGCTCAGCTTCTAGCTCCAAGAGTTCAAACCGGAGAGCCTCGGTCTGTTTCTCCAACTCCATCAATTTCGCCTGCTTCGATGCATATTTCGCAAGCAAGTCGCTTCTGGAACGTTCCTTTGTGGTTGCTTTCTGCTCGACTATGGGGAGTTGCACTTTTAGGCCCTTTGTTCTTGTTGGTGAAGAATGGGGCAGATTTCTCTGCGGCGACAACTGGAGCTTGACGAGCCCGGTGGACTCCGAGATGATTCTGTTTCTGGGGGTAAGAATGCCGGCGGGGTCCATTGGAATGTTGAAGGAGCCGAAATATGGAAGCGGTTCCTGAGTTTAATGGGGGTGTAAGAATTGGATGCCATTGCCTAATTGGGAAGGATCATCAACTGTGATTGTGGAGGACTGCATACACACATAGAGAGAAGCTCAGACACTAAATCTAAAAAGATTTTAAATGGGAGGCGTATATGCAGGCCACAAGAAGGGTCCAAACCACCATAGCAAGCAACTTGGTCAAAGAAGAATTTGGGACTTCAAAAAGTTAGTTAATTGACGTCGAGGTGAAGTCATGCACAACACATGACCCAATTTCCGCCTTCTCCGGATCGTTGCTCGTCCCTGGCCATGACGTCTAAGTGCATGCATAGTCATCTGACTCAATGTATACCACACCAACTCAATCCCTTGTCCTACACCTTGCTTCTATAACCTAATGCAATTCATATCTAGTATACAATCTATAATTAAACCTGCTCCAAAAACTCCTCGTTGGCAAAGTGGAAGTCGGCGACCTTCACCTTGAACTCGTCGGTCTCGGCGTTGTAGCCCAAAATCTCAAAGCTCGAGAGATCGTCCACAACAATGTCGGCACCCGCATCCCTGACCTTCTGTGGGCCGTATGTGGAGCAAATTCCGACAACCATGGCGCCTGCACCCTTGCCTGCAGAGATGCCGGCTGGGGCATCCTCAAACACCACAACCTTCTTGGCGGCGTCCTCGTAGCCCAAGGTGTTTCTGGCGTTCTGGTAGCCCATGGGGTGTGGCTTGCCCTTGGTGACCTTCTCGGCGGTGATGAAGGTGTCTGGCTTCTCGATGGTGAGCAACTTCAACCACTTGGTGGCCAAGGGCAATGTGCCGGACGTGACAATGGCCCATCTCTGCTGCTTGTTGGCGGTCTCCTCTCTGGACAACTTGTCGAAGGACTTCACGAGCTCCACGGCACCTGGAATGGGCTTGGCGTGGTGGCCAAAGGTGTCTGGGATCAGAGCCTCCCAAGCAGTGACTTGCTCCTCAATGGCGTCCTCAGGAGACCACTTGGCGATGACGTCAAAGGTTCTGCACCCGTGGGAGGTGCTGATGATCTCGTCTGGGTTCACGTGGGGTCTGGTCTTTCCGAAATCTCTCCAGAACTCAGAAATTGCACCCGTGGAGTTGACGAGGGTGCCGTCGCAGTCGAAGAGGGCGGCGTTAACGTAGAAAATGGCGGGTTGTTTCTCGAAAGTCATAATGAGTGAATAATTTTTTAACTCGCCAGAAATGTGGGATCCATGTCCTTATATAGACTTTGAGGCTTTCTTTTTCGTATCATGAGTAGATGCCTCCTGCATAATCTCCTATCTCATGTGGTCCCACACCGGATAAATTACGTCGTGTCTGCAGTATATTACAGCAATATGCGCCCCTCCTTCCTGTACATGGGCCTCTTCGCTCCGTCACCAGACTTTCTTTTTATCTCATGACGAACTCCGAAATTTGGGACGAACGGGCGGGAAAACACAGCAACTGAGAATTTTGGTGATTTGAAAAAATCGGATTTTAGCTTTTGGCTGGGAAAACATGCCGGAATGTGCAATCCCGGAGCGCTTTGTCACTACGTCATAATTACGATTTCAATAACACGGTTGGAGGTCGGAAATATTTGCGTTGCGGCAAGATGACATCACTGTATACAGGAGGACTGCAGATAGCTGTAACCAAAGCAGAGGCTAGAATTCACACTGAAAAGCAATAACTGATTCCGTATCTCGCCAACGTGTTTGGCCCAGATCCTCACATTTCTTTTGTGGAAGGAGCTGGCTGAATTTGGCGGTCCGGAAAAACCTCCCGAAACGGCAGTAGGGGGATCTTATATACAGGTTCAATAGTATAGGACTCAGTGTGAGATCAGAAAAAAAACGATCTTTTCACGTGGCGTTTCAGGTCAAACAATGGCTCATGTGAGCTCCATGCACCACCGCCAGGAGGTGCTTGGGAGTAAAAACCCGTACACCAACCAAAAGAGCCGTACACCACAAACTTTAAAAAGCAGACCCGTACACCAGAACACACACCCGTGCACCTTTGCTTGTCTCAACCGTAACCATGGCAAACCTCAATCACACGCAACTCCCCAATGTCCTGTGAAAACGAACACCACCATCTGCACGGTGACGACGGCGGCGACGATCACGTGCCGCCCACCCCGACGTCACGTGCGCAGCTGTTGAACTCCAAGGTCAACTTGCCTCACGTGACCGCGTTTAATCTTGCCAACCCCAAAGAAGATTTGGCCAAACTATTCAAGCTGCAAACAACCAGGTATGAGCTCAAACCGGTGATCAAATCCGATGCAGACGAACAGTTGATCCTACATATACCGTTTTTGAACGGCAGCGTGAAGTTGCACTCTGTGATTCTCAGAAGTAATGGCGACTTGTACTGTCCGAAAACGATCCAGTTGTGGAAAAACAATCCGGCGATAGATTTCGACTCCGTGGAGCAATTCAAGCCAAACTTCGTGGTGAGCCACCCGCATGTGGGGGTTGCATATAACGACGAAGAAGTCCCGGATTTCTTGGAGTCCGATGCCGACTTCGTGGAGCACCATCTCCCAAGACACATTTTCACAGGAGTCCAGCATTTGACGCTATTTTTCAAGGATATTTTCGGAGAAGAGGAGAAAACACATCTCCATCTGGTTGAGCTCCGTGGAGAATTCACAGAGTTGACAAAAGATCCCGTGATTGCCATATATGAGTCGGCCGCAAATCCAGCAGATCACCAGAAAGTCGAGGCTGCGAATTTCCAAATGAACATGAACTAGGGAAGGAAGTGAATGGAGAGAAAAAATATAGGATTGAGTTGTGAATGAAGTCTGGCTCGGTTGATTCTGGAAATATTGAAAATTTATGATTTATGATTGTTGGGTGGTTTTTTGGTAGGGTCCTGGTGATGGTATAGATATGGTTAGCTGCAGGTCAATACTGGCACCAGAAAGGTACAAGAAATTGGTACTCAGCGTTTTGAAATTTGTTAAAGAGACAAATTTTCAGGTGTGTTATGGTCCCGTGATCCGATTTCATTTTTTTGTTTATCAATTTCGGGGGCGAAATTGGGGTTTTCGTGGGCCTTCCTGAAATTCATAGTGGATCACCTGCTGCACATACTATAAACTGGGGAACTATGAAGAAACCAGAAGAAAAAAGCAAAGAAATAAATGATTTAGCTTGATTACGTAATCACGAACACCCAATTGACCAAACTCCAACTCATCATTTCCCCATTCTATTCCTCTCATTGTCTCTTTCCTTTACCACCCTTTCTATGTTCTTCTGTTCTTCCACACCATTCTGTATGCACCACGGGCCCATGTTACCGCATGGAACCCTGGCCTGATTCACTCCCATCATCCTCAAAATCCCCATTCGGAGTCGCCGTAATCTCCTCAGCGTCTCGCCACCAACGCAGGTGCCTCGTTTCCGCCAGAGTGAAATGCACCCTCTCGGCGTTCCCCGGGTCTCCACATCTCCGAGCACAGCGAACCACACGACGAAAAAACAGGTGGGAGTCGGGTCCTATTTATACCCCTGAGGGGAACGTGCAGCGTCTTCCCCGCTTTCGCCACCGAAAACTATAAATACACCCGTTCCCCCAGCAGTTTTATCCACAATTTATTTGGCCTGTTCCGTCCCTCCCTCCCTTTCGCAACCGCCGCGTCACCTGAGCCTCGGACTTCAATCCTCCACAATTCGCGCATATATAAAGCCCCGGCCCCGAAAAAACCTCCACACGTTTTTTACACAGTATTTAGTACACTTAAACACTAACACCAGAAATGCCTAAGCTTGTTTTGGTCAGACACGGACAATCCGAATGGAACGAGAAGAACTTGTTCACCGGCTGGGTCGACGTGCGTTTGTCTGAGGTTGGACAGAAGGAGGCCAAGAGAGCCGGCGAGTTGATCAAGGAGGCGGGTATCCAGGCCGACATCTTGTACACGTCCAAGTTGTCCAGAGCCATCCAGACCGCCAACATCGCGTTGGACTCCGCCGACCAATTGTACATCCCCGTCAAGAGATCGTGGAGATTGAACGAGAGACACTACGGCGCTTTGCAAGGCAAGGACAAGGCGCAGACCTTGGAGGAGTACGGCCAGGAGCAGTTCCAGACCTGGAGAAGATCGTTCGACATCCCACCTCCAGTGATCGAGGACGACTCCAAGTACACGCAGGTGGGCGACGTTCGCTACAACGACATTGACCCAGCGGTGGTGCCAAAGACGGAGTCCTTGAAGTTGGTGATTGACAGATTGTTGCCATACTACCAGGACGAGATCGCAGGCGACTTGTTGGCCGGCAAGACCGTGCTCATTGCTGCCCACGGCAACTCGTTGAGAGCCTTGGTGAAGCACTTGGACAACATCTCCGACGACGACATTGCTGGCTTGAACATCCCAACGGGTATCCCATTGGTCTACGAGTTGGACGAGACCTTGAAGCCAACCAAGCCAGCTTACTACTTGGACCCCGAGGCTGCTGCCGCCGGTGCTGCTGCCGTTGCCGCCCAGGGCTCCAAGAAGTAGACCAGCTGCCGATAGCTGCTGACATCTGCTGAATATACACTACGGACTTATTCAAGTGTAGCTCGGGGAAAGAGCGAGAAAGAAGAGGCAATTTGAAAATGGAAGAAAGTCAATTGGAAAGACATGATCATCTTTCACCAAGTGTTGGTGGCTTTTTCTGGAATTTCTTGCTGACTTTCTGATTTGACTGGCCCTTTTGGCTCTTTCCTCAGCTTAACTATGGCGAGCACAGTAGAACATCAACACCCCTGACTAATTCTGAGAACCACACTCTCAATTGAGTTGAAACCCAAAAAACCTGAAACTTGAACCTCGTCAAACACAATCTTGTTTCCATTTTCACAATTATTTCAAAAGTTTCCCGTTGTTTCTGACACTGCTGTTTCTTCCTTAAACCACATTTATCCTGCAGACAAGCACACTCAGCGTAACTTTTTCTCAACTAATCAAGAAACAAGTTTCTAAAACTATCCATCTACCATCACATCAAAATCACCCAGGATGTTTGGACAAAATAACAATTCGGGAAATTCGGCACCGCCTTTCTCCTTTGGGCTGTCGAACAACTCGGCAAACCAAGCAAACGCCTCTCCTTTTGGCGCCTCAACCACAAACAACAACACTACCACAACCGCCCCTGGATTCGGCGGATCCTCTGCGTTTGGAGCAAGCAACGCATCTCCCTTTGGAACACAGTCCGCTCTGACCAATCAGGCCACAGGATTCGGCGCCCTGACCTCCACAAGTGCTCCGTTTGGCTCTGCAAACTCAGGGTCAGGATTGTTTGGCAGTAACTCATCACAACCGGCGGCTAACGCTCCAGGGGCCTCCACGGCTTCTCCATTTGGAAGCACGGGTGCCTTCGGAAGCACAGCACAGCAAAAACCTGCAGCAGCACCCACAGGGGGCTTGTTTGGGTCAGCACAATCTTCCACGCCAGCTGCTAGCGGATTTGGGAGCTCGGGAACGGCCGCAAACACGGGGGCTTTCGGCTCTGCATTCGGCGCAAGCAGCAACACAAACACAGGGGGTCTTTTTGGCGCGAAACCCGCCGAGGCCGCGGCTCAACCCACCGCAACGCAACAACCTGCAAGTGGAGGATTGTTTGGCTCCACCACAAGCGCCACAGCGGCTCCCGCGAGCGGAGGATTGTTTGGCGGCAACACCAGCATGGCACCTGCATCCGGAGGGCTTTTTGGAGCCAAGCCAGCAGGCACAACGGGCGGTCTCTTCGGAGCTACTCCTGCAAACAATAGTGCGTCTAAAGAGACCACGCCAGCGTTCAGTTTTGGCGCCAAACCGGCTGAAAACAAGCCAGCAAGCTCCGTTGACATGAACTCCAACGTGGGGTCCAAGGAAGCCACGCCAGCGTTCAGTTTTGGTGCGAAACCAGCGGAAAAGCCAGCAGAACAAGCCAAACCTGCAGAGGGCGGATTGTTTGGAGCCAAGCCAGCGGCAACGACCGGGGGACTCTTCGGCGCTAAGCCAGCAGAGCTGAAAGGCTCTACGCCGTTCTCCTTGAACCTGGGCTCGTCCACTCCGGCACCTACCGGTGGTCTTTTCGGAGACAAGAACAAGCCAGCCTTGACTTTTGGCTCTACAGAGAAAGCCGCAGACAAACCAGCGGATAAGCCTGCATTCAGTTTCGGAGCTAAGACCGACGACAAGGCAGCAGACAAGCCAGCTTTCTCATTTGGTGCAAAGACCGACGACAAGGCAGCAGAGAAACCCGCAGAGAAGCCAGCCTTTTCGTTCGGTGCCAAAACAGATGCTAAACCTGCAGAGTCCAGCGAGAAGCCGGCATTTTCTTTTGGCGCTAAGACGGACGCTAAAGCAGATGCCAAACCGGCCGAAAAACCCAACTTCTCTTTCGGCGCGAAACCTGCCACTGACGACAAAAATGCAGATGCCACCAAACCAGCGTTTTCATTTGGTGCCAAGCCTGCAGAAAGCAGCGACAAGGCCAAGTCGGCAACTCCTGCGTTCAGCTTGTCTGCCAAACCAGACGACAAGAAAGACGAAGGCAAAGACAAGCCAGCGTTCAGTTTTGGCGCTAAGCCCGCTACGGACGCTGCAAAGCCAGCATCAGGATTCAGTTTCGGTGCCAAACCAGACGAGAAGAAGGAAGAGGGCAAGGATGCTAAGCCCGCGCTTTCATTTGGAGCAAAACCAGATGAGAAAGCTGCAAAGCCAGAGGAGAGCAAAGCGCCAGCCACAAACAAGAACGCTCCGACCTTGAAACCCACCGCGTTGGAGCCTGTGTCCATCTCCTTGGACAACAAGACCCTCGAGGATTTAATCATGATGTGGTCGAAGCAGTTGACCAAAACAAAGAGCGTGTTTGACACCTACACGACCAAGGTCAAGAACTGGGACCAGCAACTCACAACCAGCTCCGAGGAGATCTCCAAATTGCACAAGGATGCATCGGAAGTCGACGCGATTCAGCAACGAATCGACCAGCAATTGATCTTCGTCGAAAGCCAGCAAGACGAGCTTGACCAGATCTTGGACAGCTACGAGCTGCAGGCCGATGTGTTGTTGAACTCGATAGACTTGAACTCCAATGACGTCACGTCCTCTGCATTGATCACACAAGGCGGAAACACAAGCACGCCCTCGGGCTTGAACGTCACCGACAAGTTGCGTGAGAAGGCATACCACAATGCGGAATTGTTGGATGAAAGATTGGACTCATTGGGCGGAAACTTGTCCTCGTTGGTGGATGAGATCAACTCGGTGAGCGATGTGTTCAACAAGTCGCTTTTGAAGAACATCGCAGAGGGCGACTCTTCCGACAACAGCAACAGCTCCATTGAGGAAATCGTCAAGTTGTTGAACCTTCACTTGGACAACTTGAAGTACATTGAGGTGACGAAAGACCAGCTTGAAGAGAAGGTGAAACAGCTTGAAGCGCCCAAAAGACTCCGCTAATGCATACGAAATGAAACAAGGAACCATTCACAGGATAGTGAACAGAAAGAACATCAAAGTCATAAGAGAAAAACTGATCTACGCCATCCTTTATGGAAACCTCGAATTTGCAGCCAGGAAATCCTGAGCAGCCTCAAAAACCCTTATATCAACCTCGAAGTCTCTTGTTCAACTCACCTCAAAAAAAATTGCTTACTACTTTCAAAATTTCAAAAGACTCAGAATTTGAATTCTTAATTCCGGCAGATTTGAGATCCACTTCTATTGAAGATTTCGGAGGATTTTAATTTCAATCCCAGATTTGTGAGGATCTTCAATCGAATCTCGAAACGAATTTAAGATCCCAGGCGATCTTGAAAACTCTCAGACAGATCTCAAAATTCGAATCACCCAACTCCAAATTCACTTTCACTCCCAAAATTCACCTCCACTTCCGATCCAATGTGGCTCCCGGTTCTTTGTTCCGGCATACATCCTCTAGTGGTATTTCCCACTCTGGCCTGTGAACTGTGCCCAACATGCGCATATGATTTTAGTCAGGGCACAGATCCCCACAGTTGGCTAACATCGTCAACCTACTACTTTGCTCAACCAATACCCTATCATGTCCTCGCCAATCGCCATCATTCTCAATTTGCTCAGAGACCCGGAAGTCGACAAGAAAGTCATCCTCAAGTTTGCCCTTGCGCAAGTCAAGGCTATCGGCTACGCCAAAGTGGCTGCCATGCTTCTCGGGTTGATTATGGTTGGAGCTTCCTCGGTGATCAAGATCCCACAGATCAGAAAGATCTTGAAGCCGAAAACGGCCGAGAAAAAGGCAATTTTGGCTGAGGGTCTCTCAAAAGACTCTGTGAGGTTGGAGACGTTGGCGCAATTCATTCACGTCACCTACAACAAGCAGCAAGGCAACTCGTTCATCAACTTTGGCGAGTCTTTCTTGTTGGGATTGCAGAACATTGCGTTGCTCTCGATTCTCGAGTACTACAAGTTGAGAAAACAGCTCTTGGAGTCGTCCACACTTTCCGATAAGGATCAGATCCAGGAAGCGTTAAAGGCCTCAATCAAGCCAGTGGCGGCTATCATTGGGTCAGTTTTGTTTATCACCAAAGTAGCTCCACGCTCCTTGATTGCTGCATTGCAGGTTTTGATCATCCCCATTGGAATTGCAGCCAAATTGCCACAGATCCAGAGAAACGCTCAATTGAGGTCGACTGCACACTTGTCGGAGGTGACAATTGGCGCCAATGTCATTGGCTCCTTGATCCGTGTCTACACAACGATCACAAACTTCAAGAGAGGAAGGTCTAGAGACTCTGTGTTGCTTGCAGGGTACCTGACGTCATTTGTGTTGAACGCAGTGCTTGCGGGCCAAATCTACAAGTACAAGAAAGTGAAGGAGGAGTAAGGTGAAGGAGGCCGAAGGAGAAAGAGAAGGTGGCTAGAATGGAAAGATGTGGAAGTGAGCAGGAGATAAGTGAAGGAGAGAAGGGAACAACTACAAGAGGAAGAAAAAGGACCTTCTTGAATCCAAAGGTGAAGTTACAGATTACAGGGGTAATTGACCCATTATCTCCCTTGAATGAGCATGACAGGAGTCCCAATAAGCTCACTCTAATTATGTGGTCCATTGTCATGATTCAGAGATGTTCTCACTGTGGTAGAACAATTAAACAAGCAACAACTTAAGGAGAGTGAGAAGCAGAAGAAAATAAGAAATTGAAATATGACAATCTCCAGATGATCAAAAAGCTATATATCCTCTATGTGTTTCCCACCTTCAATATCCAGAATTCTCAATTTACTGATTTTTCGCATTCTCATTGAGTCACCCTCAGAGTCACAGAGAAAGGTAAGAAAGACAGACACCAAAACCTTCAAAGACACAAGAAAATTGAAGAAAGAAAAACCGGAAAAACAAGGAAATACCTCCAACTTGACTTTTTTCTTTTTTTTTTTTCATCTCATTTCAATATCCATTTCTCTCCACTTCTTCCCTCCCCCTCTGCCTTATCTCTGTTCTCTGCACACAACATTTAACATACTCCACTTCTTCCCCAATGGTCCACACAGCAGAGTACCTCCCCGCCACAGGAACAGACATCTCGTCCGTATTACAGGGCGGCTACAACCACCCGTTGGCACGTGACTGGCAGGCCGAAAAGCAGCTCACAAAGTCCATGTTCATCTTCCCGTTGTTTGTCTCCGACATTGAAGACGAGGAGACACTCATTGAGTCGCTTCCCAACATCAAGAGACACGGCGTCAACAGGCTTGTGCAGTACGTTGCTCCCTTGGTTGCCAAAGGCTTAAAAGCGGTCATTTTGTTCGGAGTGATCTTGAAAGACGGAGTGAAAGATCCAGTCGGAACAGCCGCCGATGATCCCGACGGACCGGTCATCAGCGCCATCAAATTGCTCAGAAAACACTTCCCTGACCTCTACATCATGTGCGACGTCTGCTTGTGCGAGTACACCAGCCACGGCCACTGTGGCGAGTTGCACGAGGACGGGAGTTTGAAGAGAGAGAAGTCCGTGCTTAGAATCGGCGCTGTGGCGGTGAATTACGCCAAGGCAGGCGCAAACTGCGTGGCTCCTTCGGATATGATGGACGGCCGCATCAAGGAGATCAAGACGGGGCTCATCAATGCCGGTTTGGAGAATAAGGTGATGGTGATGAGTTACTCGGCGAAGTTCGCTGGAAATTTGTATGGGCCCTTCAGAGACATTGCCGGGTCTGCCCCAAGTCACGGCGACCGCAAGCTGTACCAGTTACCCGCCGGTGGGTCTGGGTTGGCGAGAAGAGCGTTGAACAGAGACATTGGCGAGGGCGCCGATGCGTTCATCGTGAAGCCGCTGACGTTCTACCTCGACGTGGTGAAGGACGCCGCGGAAATATGCAAGGACTACCCGCTCTGTGTTTACCAGGTGAGCGGGGAGTATGCGATGTTGCACGCAGCAGCAGAAAAGGGTGTGGTGGACTTGAAAGCCATTGCGTTTGAGCTGCACAATGGGTTCTTGCGTGCCGGCGCCAGACTAGTGATCAGCTACTTCACGCCGGAGTTCTTGGAGTGGTTGGATTAGGGAAAAAAAGAACCTAAAGAAAAAGACAGGGACAGACAATAGGGACAGAAATTCTGGCTAGAGACTGAGTCACAGCTACACTCTCGAATCTGCTCCATTGTCAGTTCCCTCTTTGTCCTACGCAGACCCTCACAATCTTGTATATATTATGCTGGCAATGGCTGTAGCTGCTCTCTCTGCTCCTCCTGTGATTCTTCCTGAGGTTCCTCCAACTTTGACGTGGGCGCATCGGGCAAAACAATCTCCTCCTCTTTTGGTTCCTCTTTTGGTTGTTTCTCCTTCTTTCCCAAAAGCTCCCGTTCTAGTGCCTCCAACTCGTCCTCCACCTCTGTCTCCTGCGAATTGCTCAACCCGGACCCGAGAAGATCCGAAACTTCATCCACTTTCAACTTCTCGTCCTCCAAGTCATCGAGCACCTTGTCGATCTTCTCCACGCTCATTTCGTTGTTTAATCTCTTCAACACCTCGTTTCCTTGGCTCAATCCGTACACCACATCTTTCTCGATCAACTTGAACTCAATGGTGCCTATTAGGTTCTCCAAGTTGCCCAACTGGTCGTAGGTCGTGCTGATCACACTTTGCTGCTGTTTTTTCAGCCGAAGGTACACTTTGGCTTTGTCGGGTTTGCCGTCTTTGATTGCCTGTTTGGCCAATCGGGTCTGTCTATCTATAACCACATTGAGCTTCCGCTGGTACTGTTTCAAGTTGTCTCTTTGTCTTTTCAACTGGAAAATCGCCTTATCCTGCGCGGTGATTTTGGGCTGAGAAGTCTGTTGACCCATACTGGGGTTCTGGAGTTAGAGATAAGTGAATCTATGTGGTTGCGCAAAGTGCACGTGACCACAGATAGGCAAGAGAGAGATGATAGTGAATAAGAATTGGATGAATTGATATGATATTTGGAAAAGAGAAAATCCTATTGGTGATTCTCTCGTTTTATTTTCCCAGAATGGAAATTTGTCTCAAGATTCCAACTAACGTGAACATTCTTGTTGACATCATTGGTGTGTGTAGGTGAATGGAAAAACACCTGAAACAGAAGCAAGGAAACCCGTACCTCCGAGCCACAGATAGTCAAAAACCAAACGAGATTACTTCTTTTTGAGTAAAGCACTTCAACGAAACTCACCAAATTTCACCTGACCCTTCTCAGCCTTGCCGTTTTGCTGTCAACCTGTTCTTCTATAGATGGTACGGCATACAAGGAGATGGAAATGTTCCTCGGCACTGCAGACAACCACCTCATTTCCCAATCACCTTTCCTCTTTGGGGCATTTCATCAACAACTTCCTACAAGGTCTCTGTCGACAAATCTGACCCGATTCGGCAAGTTAATAAGCGTGAGCCTGCAAATTACACCCGGCGATTCTCACCATAGCAACGGCTGCGGTTTTCTCGCTCGATCTCATCCCACTAGCCAGTCCCATTTCTGGCTTTTGTGACTGACCTGCTGATTTACACAATTGGCCATATAGCTCGAGCTTTTTCAGACTTACCACCAGAACTTTCACTTCCAGTCCTTCCCAGCATGTCGGCTTTCCTTGAATCTCCACCGAAAGTCCAGAAAACTCCATTCCACGACTCGACGTCGTCGTCGTTCACTTTGGATAACTTGAAGTCAGCGACCCTGAAGAAAAGGACCATAGAGATGCCGTCGCCGCTGAAAAAACGACTAGATTTCGGCAAGAGAGTGCTTCCACCGCTATTGCTGACCTCGGCTGCTCGGTCCAAGTCGCTGATTGCAGATTTCGCCCGGGGCCCCAAGTTGGATCTTCCTCCAGCGAAAACAGCACCGCTATCGCCGCCCAAGCCAGGAAAATTGCGCCGCTCAACGTCGTTATTGACACTGACGGACCTGAACTTGGCCGACCGCTTCATTCCCAGCCACAGAAACTCCACCCTGGGCCGCTTGCTGCACGCAAACACAACTTTGCACCCAAATGCTCTGCCGGAGACCCACATCAAGGCACAGACGCTGAAAATCTACCGGCACCACGTCGCCGAGGCGTGCGGGCTCGACGTGAACCTGCGCATTCTCAGTTTCCGTCCTCCGCCGCCCGAGCGGTCCAAACCACTCAACCTATTCTCTCACATTCTGCATACCACCAACTCCACCAAACAACTACGGCCGCTGGTGGCCCTGGCACGTGCCAAGAAGATCCCGACGGCGCCTGAGCGCGTGCTCGACGCCCCGAACATCGTGGACGACTTTTACTTGAATTTGGTCGCGTGGTCGCTGACCAATCTTATCGTCATTGGCTTGGAGGATGCAGTATACGTCTGGAACGCTCTGACAGGGTCGGTGGGACTCCTATGCGAGGTTCCAGGCAAGTTGGTGACGTCACTCAAGTGGTCCGACGACGGGCTGTACATTTCGCTTGGCAAAGACGACGGAACGGTGGAAATCTGGGACATTGAGACGAATTCCAGACTCAGAACTCTAGCATACAACACCACGGGCCGTATAGCCTCCCACGCCTGGTCGCTGCATGTGCTAACGGCAGGACTGAAAGAGGGAACAATTTCACACAGTGACGTGCGAGTATCCAGCCATTTGACAGGGAAAAGAGAAAATACCCATGTGGCTGAGATTTGTGGTTTAGAGTATAGATCCGACGGCCAGCAGTTCTGCAGCGGCGGCAACGACAATGTGGTTGCGATCTGGGATGCCCGGAACGTCGGAGAGCCGCTTTTCCAGAAAACCAACCACCGTGCAGCAGTCAAGGCCATGGCATGGTGTCCCTTCCAGAATTCGCTTTTGGCTACTGGAGGCGGCACTAGTGACAAAACCATCCATTTCTGGAACACGCTGACGGGCGCACGTGTTAACCTGATCGAGACGGAACTGCAGATATCCTCGTTGAACTGGGGGTACACCAAGGGAACAGGATACGAGGTGGTTGCAACTCACGGGTACCCACTGAATTCCGTGAGTCTCTTCCACTACCCGACGCTCCAGAAAACCGGGGAAATTACACACGCGCACGACCTGCGGATCCTCAATGGGTGTTTATCGCCGGATGCCACGACGTTGGCCACAGTTGCCGGCGACGAGAACTTAAAGTTCTGGTCTTTGTTTGATACGCACAAACAAGGTGAGGACGAGGCAGAAGTTTCGGATAACCAGCACATCAAGAAGTTCATGAATATTAGATAGGAATGAAAGGACGGAGAAGAGTTTTGGGATTAGTTTGGAAAAGTAGGAAGTGCAGAAAAGTGGAGCAGTTGGGATGCGTTGAATGGGTTTTTTGGTGTGAGATGATTTTCGCAGTCAAATGGTAAGGCTGAGTGAGGGAGGAATATGGTGTCAGAGAAAGCTAGAAAAAAATAAGAATTTCAGCGTTGAAGCTAAAATTTCAACTGTGCTTGGGATGAGATGAATAGGTTCCATTTCCTTTTTATATACTTCTGCTCGTTTTGTTGGTTTCCATCTTCTGCTGTGATCTCCACATACTTCTGGTTTGCAGCCATACAGGAACAGCGAAAGTGGAAGTATGACGAATACTATATAAGCACAGCCATTCCCCCAAAAATTAATCACAAAGAAAAATTTGAAACACAATCTGGTTTCATTTTATAATGAAGGACATTGTGCTTGAGACTTTTGCCCAGACTCCCCTTGCAATCTATACCCAGATCAGTTTCCTCTTCCCACTTCAACTGGAAAGTTCAAGAAAAGAAGTCACAGACAACTTACGGCAATCACTTCGAAAATTGACTGAGAAGTTTCCATGGATTGCAGGACAGGTTGTTAAGGACCCAACTAATGGTCTTTACATGATCAAAAAGCTAGGAGATCTGCCTCCTTTTATAGTCAAGGATTACCCCACAAATGGAGAAGAAGTGACCCTTGAATACCTCAAAAAACAAAGGTTTCCAATGAGATTCTTGGATGAATCGGTACTTGCACCACGAAGTACAATCCCAGGGGTCTTTTCAGACTCAAAATTGGAGCCAGTTTTCATAGTACAGGCCACTTTCCTTCCAGACGGGCTCATTTTGACGCTTTTGGCACACCACCAGGTAATGGACGGAACGGGAGAGGCACAGATGATTAGTTTGTTTTCCAAAGCATGCAGAGGGCAAAATTTCACACAGGAGGAGTTGGAGATTGGCAATTTGAGCAGGGAACACTTGGTGCCCTTGTTGAGTGAGAGTGAGAGACAGGAATATGGCAACTTACAAACCAAATTGGCCAAACAAATTGTCACTGCCGATTTCAAGCAAATAGAGTCTGACTCTGGCGAAGTTTCGTGGGCTATGCTTGGGTTTTCAGCTGAAAACCTCGAGAAACTCAAATTGGAAGCCTCTCAAAATCTCACCGGGGTCGATTACGTATCGACTGACGATGCACTCACTGCTCTTCTCTGGAAATCCATTTCTCATGCCAGAGCGACCAGACTACCCCAAAATTGCACTTCCCAGTTGGCCAGAGCGGTCAATGTGCGGTCGTATCTTGGTATTCCACAAAGTTACCCCGGAGTCATCAACAACATGACATACAACGAGTGGAAACTACAAGAATTAGCTACGATGTCTTTGGGCAAGATCTCTTCAGGTCTCAGATCGAATTTGAGCGGTCCAAAGTCAACTTTGGGTCCAGACTCTCGAGCTTTGGCTACACTTATCAGTGAAACACGGGGAAACCCAATTACTTCAGCCACAGCCACTTTAGATAGTGCCACGGGAATCGCCATAAGTTCCTGGTCGGCCCAAAACAGCTATACTTTGGATTTTGGGTTTGGGAAACCAGTTGCAGTGAGAAGACCAAAGTTCACTTCTGTGGAAAGTCTCATATACATTCTCCCAAAAGACGAAAAGGGAAATTTGTGTGTGGCCATCTGTTTGGGAGAAAAAGACTGGGATTTTTTGAAGAACGATGAAGAATTCAAGAAGGTGTGTCATTACATTGCCTAAACTGGAAATATTTGACAGAGAGAGTAAGAGAAAGGAGATGGTTTAGGAAAGCAGGAACACTGACCTTCACTAATCTACTCATGATTTTTTATTGACAATTGTTATTCTTATTGTCTTTTTGCCGGGATTGGGTTCCCTCTTTCCATGTCGTCTACTATTGTCTTGTTGCACCCATTATTCCTCATGACGTCATCACTATCCAGCCATACTTGAACCTCCAATATCTTTCCCCAAACTCCACATTTCTGAGTTTTTAAAACTGCATCTGACTTTCTGGTTCGTGAAGTGTCTCAGCTAGCAACTTGGGCGCTTAACCGGACGGGACCTGAGCGGATAAGTGTGAGACTTTGTCTTCATTGCTACTTTGGACGCCTCTCTTATCGGGACGGGACAGGGCTCTTCGCATTGACACAACGCAATTTAAGCGGGCAAAACACATTGTGAAATGAATGAAATGACAAAATGGAAGGTGAAAACAATAGGAAGCCTCAAATCATAGCGAAAGTGTATTGAAATTTGAGAATATTGAGAAATTCTATTTTGCCAGTCTGACATTTGGTCCCGCATACAGTGACGTAATAGTATCAACATTGGGGAATACTAGTGAGGACACACAGAATCTGCAATATCTTTCAGAATCAAGTGAAAGTTGGTATTTGGGATATTGACGGCTTAAGGATGACAGCCTTGTAAAAATCTCGAAACTTTTTTGTGAATTTTCACCGTTTGAATTGCCCAGGTATTAGTCCCGATAAGAGGGGTGCGGCTCTATATCCCGTATATAATTAAAACACACATTGTATATACAATACATATATCTATTTTGGTGCGCCTCACGGTCACGTGACCCAGTCCCAGCTACGGATTCCGCACAAACACCAAGTAAAACTACTAATTGAAACTACAAAAAAGTACCCATGTCGAACTCCGGCGAATTCACCAGAACCCAGATCTTCGGCACGGTTTTCGAAACCACCGCCCGCTACGGCGACTTGAACCCCGTTGGAATGGGCGCGTTCGGCCTCGTGTGTCTGGCGCTAGACAAACTCACAGGGCAAAATGTCGCCGTCAAGAAAATCATGAAGCCGTTCTCCACGTCGGTGTTGGCGAAAAGAACGTACCGTGAGTTGAAGTTGTTGAAGCACTTGCGCCACGAGAACTTGATCACGTTGGACGACATCTTCTTGTCGCCTTTAGAAGACATCTATTTCGTGACGGAGTTGCAGGGCACAGACTTGCACCGGTTGCTCACGTCGCGCC
This sequence comes from Sungouiella suratensis, assembly GCA_030566815.1. Taxonomy (NCBI): domain Eukaryota; kingdom Fungi; phylum Ascomycota; class Pichiomycetes; order Serinales; family Metschnikowiaceae; genus Sungouiella; species Sungouiella suratensis. Next base: position 853,089 of record JAKUAV010000002.1, on the reverse strand, counting down.
CGTTGGAGAAGCAGTTCATCCAGTACTTCACCTACCAGATCTTGCGCGGGTTGAAGTACGTGCACTCGGCCGGTGTCATCCACAGAGACTTGAAACCGAGCAATATCTTGATCAACGAGAACTGCGACCTCAAGATCTGCGATTTCGGGCTCGCCAGGATCCAGGACCCGCAGATGACGGGCTACGTGTCCACGCGGTACTACAGGGCGCCCGAGATCATGTTGACGTGGCAGAAGTACGACACCGAGGTGGACTTGTGGTCTGTCGGGTGCATTTTGGCGGAGATGATCGAAGGAAAGCCGCTTTTCCCGGGCAGAGACCACGTGCACCAGTTCTCCATCATCACCGAGCTCTTGGGGCTGCCTCCCGCAGACGTGATCGACACCATCTGCCTGGAAAACACATTGCGGTTCGTGCAGCTGTTGCCGCACAAGGAGCCGATCCCGTTCACGGAGCGGTTTGCCTCGCTGACGCAGATCGAACCCGGGGCCATCGACTTGCTTGCGAAGATGCTCGTGTTTGACCCGAAGAAGCGTATTTCTGCGGCTGACGCATTGACCCACCCGTACATGGAGCCCTACCACGACCCGCTGGACGAGCCCGTGTGCGAGACGAAGTTTGATTGGCTGTTCAACGACGCGGACTTGCCCGTGGACACGTGGCGTGTGATGATGTACAGCGAGATCCTCGACTTCCACCAGACGAACGGCGCGGACCAGACGCAGCCGTTGGAGGCCGAGCAGCCCACGGAGGTGGCGTAGAGGAGGTCATCCGGTGACCCGGGGTACGAGTATACGAGCGAGGGAAAGCCCAGTGGGGCAGAAACGAAAGAGAGAGATTTGAGGACGAGTTGCACTCAGAGGTCTCCTCACAGAACAGTAGAAAAGGAATAAAGCAATGGATTGAGACAGTGTAGGGGTGGACGAGGGAAAAAAGGAACAAAAGAGAAACGAACCGGAGGGGGACTCGAAACCGTCGAAATCGTTTTTATGTATTTTTTTTCTGTTGACTTTCCTTCGTGATTTGTCAGGTGTGGGGACCCATAGGACTTGTTTGGGTTTCGCACGACCTGGGCAGTATGTTTCTCGCAACTCACAACTACAGTTTATTACTAGCTCTTATTACCCGAGTTGTCTACACTATGCACAATATCGTGCATATTGAACACGAGAAATCAATATAGTGATTATTTTGCTGTCATAAAACTATGAATCCCGTCAAACCATTTTTTAATATGTGAAGATCACAAGCTGAGCGGCGATTGGCGCTAATGCCTCCACCAATCTCGATATAGTCGAGGAGTGTGTTGAAACTGCACATCGTAATTTCAAATCCGGCAAAAATATTGCAGATTTCGAAATTGGGCTGCTCTGTTGTTTTTCTGTCATTCTGGTTGATCACTCTGGTTGATTACTCTGGTTGATCACTCGATCTGATACTGGAGCTCACACATGACAGTGCATTTAGACTGTGATTTTGCCTTTTCACCAGGCTAATCAAGCCCATGACAATTTGTGTGGGACTTTTTAAGCGAAATTCATGGGTGTACTTATGGAAATTATCTAACTACCGGAGCGGCCTACAGTGAGATTACGATTGAGACTACCAGGTGCTACATTGGGGCGTTTTAAGAAAACTACTCGGGGAGCTACTTGAGGAATCAGTCGTCGAGCTGCTCACGGGGCTTAAAAATTTTCCACACGCAGCAGAGAGGCCTCGAATTTACTGTTAAGAAATCATTAGGAGGCGCACAAGACCGCGGAGGCTCTGACCTTATATCTGTGGACTTGATTCTCAGATTGAGGTCCTGCAAAATGCTCAGTAGAGTGGGCTATGGAAATGCTTAATCCTCGTTGTCAGTGCGTGTCACCTTGCCTTTATGTGTCACCTTGCCTTTGTGAATAAGAGCGGCCACAACCAGGCTGCCCACACCACAGACCATGAAGGATAAACCGACCGGCAATTTCACTTCTAGGGCAAGTGGACCATTGATGAAGGTTACACCAATTACAAACAACTGCGGCCCTCCAATGCTCTTCCAGAATTCGCGTAAGTCAAGGTTTGTCGGAGTCGTCGGTTTTTTTGACTGGGAATTCGTCTGGGAACCCGGCTGGGAACCCGGCTGGGGATTACCGGTCGCAGAGTTTCTCAGCGAGGCTTGCGAGATTCTGAATTTAAAGATGTTTTGAATAATCTTCCAAGGTTTCCACTCGTCGATCTTCCTTGCAAGCCACCGATAACATACGTCCCACACTCTTTCAGAATTCCAGGCGCCGAACATCGTGAGGACGCCTAGTGAAGCGGGGAGGAACCCCCAAAATCGCCATTGTGGAATAGGGCTGTTGGCCATGGAGACACCGCTCTGGACGAGAAGAGGTCCTGTGCTGTTCATCAAAAGTTTGCGCAACTCGAAGCTTCTCTGTGAGGAATGATATTCATCGTTCAAATACTTGCAAGAGGCGATAACTGTTCCAAGTACACCAATGATAATGTGGATTGCGCCGAATACCCATTGGCACGTCCAATCGTTGGAGCTCACTACCATCGTGAGGCCATTCAAAGTTGTGACGGGCCCTGAGAAGGTGGCATAGTAAGCGTACAAGCTGGATTTTATTTCTGAGTGAGTTCGCTCTCCGTTTTGCGCTCTCAGCATCCAGTAATCCATGCCTTTAGTCTCCTGCGGGAAGACGAAGTTTCTTGAGAACTCAGCGACAGCCTTGACAAATTCCCAGCAAGATTTAAACATTGAGCCCAGATGTGCAGCTCTCCTTGGTCTTCCCTCCAATACACCATGGAAAAAGGCAAAGATGATGGCCAGGAATGATGCTGCAATGATGACAGCACCACCGGGAACTTTCCAAATGTTTGGCCCAGTAACCGTGCCATATCCATTTGCAATCATGGTGAGACCGATGTTATTCATGACATACTCATGCCAATCGAATTTCCACGACGACGCTGAAGAATTCTTGATTTCCTCAGATGGTGGTGTTTGTGTCTCGTATCTCGATCCTCGACGAGCTCTGAGATCAGCAGGCGTAGTAGGATCTTTTGAGGCTCCATCAGGGGTGAGGTTGCTCAACTCCATCTCAGATGGCTGACGCTGTGATCTCTGGCTTTTTTCAATTCTCCAGAGAGAATTGGCCGTGAGTCCACCGTTAGAGACGAATACGAATAGGCCAATTCCTGAGCGCCACTCGAATTGGTAGCAGCCATTCACCACAAGAAATGCACTTATTGAAAGCGTGGGCCATACAACGTTTATGTTATACTCGTGACTTGACGACTTCATGATTAATACTCTACATGCCTTTTGCAACCACAAATGGGTATATCTTTTGTTATACACAGGACTTCAAGGTCGCGAAAGGTTGCCATACTGGAGTTCAAGAAACTTCAAGACTTCTGAGTTGCAACCAATTCATGCAGTGCACAAATCTGTTTCCTTTTGTCTTTTAGCAAAAAATGCTGATGATAAGCTTGCACCACTCCTTGCGGCGGCAAGTCGAAACCGTAATGGCACATGGCTATATGTCCATAGAGGCTGCCTGGACCAACTGCTCGGTAAAAGCGGGGTTCCTGGCAGTACAAGCACAACAATCTCTGGTCAGCTTCCACGGAGCACCCATTTACAATCCGGGATCTGCAAATCTGCAGGAACACAGGTTTGTTGGCGTCAAAAAACGGCCATTCCCGGTATCGCTCGTGTCGGCTGTGGGCAAACGCTGATGGATCTCGACAGAACCAAAACATGATGTGGTTTTCATTAACCTGAGACAAATTCATGACCATATTAGAGAGGTGCGGACGGGGAGCTAATCTGAGTTGATTGAAGTGTCCGTCTTGGCGGTATGCTCTGGTGTCACCCGTGTCCTCGTACTCAAACGGACGCAAGAAGCTATCGTCTGGCGGGTAGACGGGTTCAAGCAGGGGGTTTAGGCCTAATTCTTGCATGACCAATCTGAGGAATGCGGGAGCCTCGTGAGGATGCATCTTCACCACATGAAAGAAGTACCCATCACGGCCTGTCATGTTAAAGAATCTGGCGGCCTGGCAGTGAAGACAGAGCAATTGCCTTGTGTTCTCGAACACTGAATAGTTCCTGATCTGCACGCGCGACCACTGGTATCCTAAGGGCTTGCGAGGATCAAATTCGGGGTTGCGAGCATACTGGATGCAATTAACGAGAGCGGCATCAAAGAAACGTTCAGAACGCTCGAACCAGCAAATTAGATCGCGCGTGGTGAGGTCGGCAAGCTTAACCTGTCTCGATTCGGCTGTCTCAGGATCTCTAGCTTGACATCTGAAGATATTCATCGCAGTGGACGCGGGGTAACCAAAAAGCGTCCAGAAATCAACCCACTCATGGAACTTGGGCGTGCCCATGCCAAAGACTTTATAGAGAATGAGCTCCGATATCATCGCAAGCGTGCCAACTTAGTCTTAGGTGGCCGAGGGAGTAGCTATGACGGGAAATTACGAAGGCTTGTGCTGCTACATCTTATGCTATTGCTGTACTTGCCAGATGCCTCCAATTGCCGTGTCTCGACTCTCCGCGAAAATCCACTGCGAGATTCGCGGCAATTACACAGCACACAGAAATGGGTGCAGAAAGAGTGAGAGAAGTATCAGATGCCACACCCCGGGGCGCCAGCTGGCTTGCTGTTACCTTCAACCACACAATCGCCATCGAGCAGCCTACTCCGGGAACCAATCTCGATAGTACTCACGCACCACGCTATGCGGCGGAAAGTCCACGCCATAATGGTGCATGGCTATGTGACCATAGAGACCCCACTTCCCGAGTACGCGGTAAAAGCGGGGCTCTTGGCAATACAAGCACAACACACTCCTGAAGGGTTCGATCGGGACCTCATACCTGCAAATCTGCAGAAATTGCGGCTTCTTCTGGTTGAATAACGGCCAGTCCTCGTATCTTTCGTGTCGCAGCTGATGCTCGGCAAAGCCTGCAGCTTCCCGACAGAACCAGAACATGACGTGTTTTTCGGTCACCTCAGACAAGGTCATTTCCACGTTGGCCATGTGCGGGCGCGCAGCAAACCTGAGCTGGTTGAAGTATCCGTCGTGGCGGTATGCCATCCTCTCCTCTACCAGAAGGTGGCGGGGATCTCTTCTATTGTATGCTATCGGATTGACGGGTTCAAGGGAAGGCTTTAAGCCTAACTCGCGCCTGACCATTCTGACGAACTCGGGAACCTCGTGGGGATGCCACGTATCTAGATGGGAGATGTATGACGAATGTCCAGTGACGTTGCTGAACACGCGGACCTGGCAGTGTATGCAGAGCCACTGCCTTGTTTCCTCCAATGCCGTGCCTCCAATGAGCTGCACGCGCGACCACTGGTACCCGCACGGGTTCGCGGGATCAAAGTCGGGGTTGCGATCATGCCTCAAGTCGACATGGCGGGCGTGGCAGAAATAATCGTCAGACCGCTCGAACCAGCACACTAGGTCGCGTGCGGTGAGCTCGCTGAGCTTCACGCGCCTCGATTTGGCGCTCTCGGGGTCTCTGGCTTGACACCTGTAGGTACTCTCTGCCATGGATGATGGATACCACACGTTGCGCAAATCGGCAAGTACTTTGTAATATTCGAGAAAACTCGGTTGCGACGGACGTGAAATAGGAGCAGGGATCATCAGGGGTGCACTGCTGGAATAGTAGGAGCCACAGCGTTCTTGAGCGACGGACTGGTGCGCTAAGATTTCATGCGCTTGTTGTACTTGCCTTGTGCTTCCACCTGCCACGCTCAACAACCCAGCCACTATAGAATGCAGACAAAAATCTGGAGCAAAGCCAGTGCTTTTGAAACTCAAAAACTTACAACTTTTTTTGCTCTTTGACTTTCTCAACTTCCTTCCTTGACCTTTCCCTCTACTTGTCCAGCCTAAGCCTTACCTGCACTCCACCATCAACACTTTCTTTACCTCCACCACAAATGCCTCTGGTGTCGTGCAACTACCGGCTCTCAAAACAGGTCAATCGTGATCTCCAGATCGCCGTGACTTACCAGGATGTGGTTTCACACCCGGACCTCTTGGACATTACCGTTGAGTTCATCAACACCAAAAACAGCACACCTCCCAAAACAACAGGCAAAACAGACGAAAATGGCGGTTCTGAGACTGAAAATCCGTCCAATGGCACGTCGGAAAACGGCTGGTTCCGTTTCTGGCTGGAGTCCGCCCCGCTCGCGCACAAGGAGCTGCCCGAAGTGCCGCTCTTTTTGGGCTACGTCCAGATGCTCGGCTACGTCCGGCTCAACAGGCAAATTGGCGGCGACGGCATCCTGGATGCAGCCACAGACGTATTCTGGAAGAATCCGGACTACTTGCTGCGGTTTCTGGTGCGGGACGAGGCGATATATGATGAAATCGAAAAAACACCTTTTATCACCGCCCACGGCACACAGACACCACAAAAGGGCCACATCGAGGGCATCAGCGACTTGCACGTGACCCGCTTTGACCATACATCCATCTACTTGCTTCATGATTTGGCCCATTCCTTCAACACAATGGACATGCCTGGAAAAAATGCACCAGCCATACCGGAGTCGTACCACGCCGCCTTGGCCCAAGACCTCAAACAGAGCATCGTGCCCTTCTACGTGACTGCACAGGACCTCTTGTTCTCGAGTCTCCGGCTCTCTGAGTGCCAGAACCAGGTCTACAAGATCCGTGTTCCCAGGCCATCGGAAAACTTGCCTCCACTGTACAACACGCGGCTGACGGGGTCCGCGGGAGACTCCGGGGCGGTTTCTATATGCTACCTGTTTGTTGTGGGCGTCCTGGAGCAGTTTGAGGACCAAATGAAGCAGAGAGCGGTGTATTTCCCGTTGGAGTTGAAACCAGGACGCAAAGGATGGGACCGCGAGTGGCTACAGCGGGACTACTTGCAGGAGGCGGTGGTGGACACCGAGTGGAGGTCTCGGGCATCTCCGGCGACGGGTAACGGCGAACTCCGGGCCAATGGCTCGGGCCGGACCGAGAAGAAATTCATCAGGGACTTGGACACACTCATCGAGAGCAGCGTGCATGTTGTGGCGGCCAACGAGAGACGGAAAAGCTCGGTTTCCCTTTTCGGCAACGACCACACGGGCTACCTCCAGCAGGTGCCGCAGAAATTGAAGGTCTCCTACCAGATCAGAGTGAACAACCAGACGCTCTGCACATTGACGCTTGCCAAGCCGTACTTCCACGTTGGCGACGACGTGAATTTCTTTTTGGAGCTTCACACCGACTCGCTGATTTCGACCAGGGTCGTGGGAGTGACCAGTCACGTGGAGGCACACGAATTGTTCCACGTGGAGTCAGAAACAGAAAAGAAGCTGGAGTCAGCAGAGAAGCCAAAGAATCCGGTCAATTTCTACAAAGTGACCCCGACAGTCAAACTCAACACGTTTGCAGACGCTTTGGCGGACGCCTACAGGTCTGACGGATCCGGCATAGTGGCCTCTACTGTGAACCTCCCGAGATTCCTCACCCAGCAGTTCCAGGCGCTGAAGTTCATGGACTTGAAGTACTTTTTGGTGTGTCGCTTCGTTTTGAACGAGTTTGGGAAATCTGAAAATCTGAAGAACATCGACGAGGACCCGGCGAAGTACGGCGAGTACATCCTGGAGTATAAGGCTGAGAACGAGCTGACGGAGTTCAAGTTCCTGATTCCGTTGACTGTTTTGCCTTGAGGACCGTCATAACAGGACCAAAACCTCTCAAATGTGGAAATCTGCCTCTAAAAGGTGTTCAACTTATTGGTAAATATCACATGCCTGGTCATCTCACGATGATCATCTCGTCAGGTTCTGCACACTCAGCCTTGGGTGCAAAATGGTGACATCCAGGGGCCAACACCCGTACACCAGGGCAATTCCAGGAACCTGGGGAAGACAAGGACATGGACGACTTGAATGGGAAAAGGGGATAATAAAAATAAAAAAGTGGAAGTTTCTGAGAAATTTCGAGGACTTCCACCGCCTTTTATACTCACATTCCGGATCCATTTTCCCACGGTTCCTCCAAATTCCACTTGCTTATATAAGCCTCACCGCAACTCTACAGGCTTGAGTGATCCCTCGCATATATAAAGCCCCAATTGCCCGACCTTTGCACCACACAAATTTCTGATTTTTCCAGAAACTCAAATTTTCCAAATTCACACACATTCACACCACAATGTCATCCGTGATCGTCTCCCACGTGTCCAACTCCGTCCCCGCCGCCAAGGTCGAGGAGTTCTTTGCCTTTTGTGGCTCCATCAAATACGTCAACCAATTGAGCCCAGATCTGGCCGGCTACAACAGTTTCCAGATTGTTTTCACGTCCGAGAAGGCCTTGGACACCGCCTTGTTGCTCAACGAGGCCGAGTTGGATGGGTTGCCCATTGTTGTGGAGGAGGAGAAGTTGCCTGAGTACGGAGATGTTCCAAACAAGGAGACCACCGACAACAAGGTGCAGAGCGACGTGACCAAGACCGGCGACAGCAGCTATGACGACATCTCGCAGGAGGAGAAGCCCAAGCTGGCGATCTTGGCCCAGCTTTTGGCCTCGGGGTACAAGTTGTCTGACGACTTGATTGACAGAGCCATCAAGATCGACAAGAAGAAGGGTTTCTCTGCGAAATTCAAGTCTTTCTTGGGCGACTTGGACTCCAAGTACTTGCACACGCAGGACCCCGAGCTGACCGCTGGCCAGAGCATAAACAAGGCGCAGGGCTCGTACAACTCGCTCTCTGCGCTGATCTCCAAGCTGTCATACCTGCAGAAGTTGCAGCACTACTACGAGAAGGCACAGGCGCATCCATACGGAGCGAAGATCCACGATTTCTACAAGTCGGTGGCGAAGGAGGTGAAGGACGTGCATGCGGAGGCGACGAGGTTGTACAACTTGAAGAAGACCGAGAGTGCACCAGCAACGGCAACCGAGACCGAGCCGGTCCAGGCCACCGAGGCCGTGGACACCTCCAGCGTTGCCAAGTAAGGGAACCGAAGCCGAGACGCGAGGCTCTGAAGTTGTGAATTCAAAGTGTTTTTGTCTTGATTCGCTCCAGCTCCTCGCTCCATGTCTATTCTCTGCAATACAACTATTATCTGTACTCTAATACACAAAGTGTGAAAATTGAAGTGGGATCGGTAGCAGTCAGATCCAGCGAGAGTATTTCGTTGATTGTGATTTATATCACATGATAGAACAGCCATAGTTATCTATGTAGCATATGGTTACATTCACGGTTGCAAAATACCCATAAGCCTAGTCAAAGTTCTAACTAACGGAAAACAAACTTCAACTATAGTTTCAATTTCTCCATTTAATTACCTTCATTTTCAATTATGTTAAACTTTCCTGTCCCTTTCCTCCTTCCTTTTTCCTGATCTTCCTCCCTTCCCTTCCCTACATTCCCTATCTTTCTCATTACCGTCCATTCTAGTCCTGTGTCCTATATTTTGATGGGCTTCTCTAGCAAATGCCCCATGCGCTCGATTTTCGTGCTCAAGTAGCCCTCGATCTCCTTCAGCTTGATTCCGTCCTCGGTTCTCCACGCCAAGGGCACCATGGGAACTCTTTCCACCACTTTCACGTCCCGGTTCCTTCCCTCGACCGCAACGATCTTGTCGGGGTTGTTGGTCAACAACTTGATCTCCACGAGGTCCAAATCGCACAAAATCGCCGTGGCAAGCGAGAACGACCGCCCGTCCGCAGGGTGTCTGAGCATCAAATTCGCCTGGACGGTGTCTGCACCCAAATCCTGCAAATTGTACGCCTTCAACTTCTCCCCGAGCCCAATTCCGCGGCCCTCTTGCCGGAGGTACACAATACAGCCGTGTCCGTTCTCTCCCATGAGTCTTCCGGCCTCGTTGAACTGTTCTCCGCAGTCGCACCGAGCAGACCACGCCGTCTCGCCCGTGTAGCACTCCGAGTGGATTCTCGCCAACACCTGGCCGTTGAACGTGGTCTCGGGTTTCCTAACGAGGTCTCCGGCGCCGTCAAACTCCAACTTCTGGCCCAGTTTCTCGTCGTAGTCTGCCTTTTCTCGCCCGGGGAAAAGCTTCCCGACATAGGCGCCCCTGGTCATCCTGTCCTGCTGCGTTTCGCCCGGCTGTTGCTTGAACAACGTCCTGGACCGGATGTCCTCGCCAAAAACGATCGCCAAGTGCTCCTTGTGGTCAATGTTGTTCTCGTACAAATGTAGAAAGATCTCCGGGCCCTGGACCGTCGGGATCCGCGCACGTGCAATGCACTTGACTATGGGCAACTTGTCGTGTATAGGCAACTTGTCTCTTTCCTCCTGCGACATGGGAACTGGGATTTCGGGCGTGCTGGGGATTTGCACGGAGGGAGTTAAAGCTGGAGAAACCAATGGCATGTTCTGGAAGATTTCCTTTTTCGTCGTGGAAGCGACGGGTGTTTCTATGGGCAACATATTGCGGTGGTGGTATGCGAAGAAACTGGATATATTAGTTTTGGAGGGAAAAACCACTGCTTATATATTTGTGGTAGGGTTTGAATTTCTGACAGAATTTGGGCACATGAATAAGTGGGTTTCTTTTGTCACGTGACCTGCAGATTAGTAGGTGGTTCCGGTGCGGCGATAATAATTAGTAATATTGGTGGAGCCGGACCGGAAGTCACGTGAGAAACAGCGATTTTCCGCCTGAAAATCGATGGATTTTCCTGCTGAAAGTCTGATCTTTGCGATTTACACCTGAAATTAAGGAGTCTAAGTGGGAGGCGTAGAAGGGATTATGCGGGCCAATTTCACACCCACAGATCTACGTGGTGCACGGGTGTTTTTGCAAATTTGAGCAAGTCTTAGAGAACAAGAAGTGGTGTACAGGTTTCTAGGATGTACGGGTTTTCTCAAAATGTTCTGTACAGGTTTTCTTCTTACTGGTGTACGGGTTTTGTTCCCGCCAATCACCGCCAGAGGTTTTCTCTTTACGTCTCACCAAAAAAAAAATCAAAGAGTTTACTCCTCGTCATGTTGCAATCATTAACAAGATCTACCATCAGAGGATTCTCTCACACGGCACGTGCGCTGAAACCAGCTGCCACCGTCACAGAATATTTAACCACGGGCGGATCGACCCAATCGGTGTGGCCCAAAGGTTTCAGACAACCAACCCCAAAGACGTGGGAGGAGAGTTCCGAGAGTGCATTGCTGAAAGCGACGAAGTTTTTCTTCTTGTCGGAAATCGCCAGAGGAATGTACATCTGTATGGAGATGTACTTCCGTAACCCATACACAATCTACTACCCATATGAGAAAGGTCCAATTTCTCCCAGGTTCAGAGGAGAACACGCCTTGAGACGGTACCCGAGCGGAGAAGAGAGATGCATTGCATGTAAGTTGTGCGAGGCGATTTGTCCAGCACAGGCGATCACCATCGAGGCCGAGGAGAGAATCGACGGGTCGAGAAGAACCTACAAATACGATATCGACATGACCAAGTGCATCTACTGCGGATACTGCCAGGAGTCGTGTCCCGTGGATGCCATTGTTGAGTCTCCGAACGTCGAGTATACCACCGAGACCCGTGAGGAGTTATTGTACAATAAGGAGAAATTGTTGGAGAACGGAGACAAGTGGGAGCAAGAGTTGCAATACTGTATTGACGCCGACGCTCCATACAGATGATCATACTGCATGCCGACTACGCTGGATGGCGAGGAGGCGATAATAAAGAAAATTAAGAGCTGGGTTGGGGACTGGACTGTAGGACCGAGGGGGAAGAGACAAGAAGGAAATGAAGAGGAACAGGATGAGAAAAGAATAGTAAAGAAAATCAAAAAAGGAAGTTCTCCTTTTGGTGATTGTGATGTGATGAATTTCAAAACTTTTCTGTTCCTCGTTATTAACAATTGGTTGTATCTCGTCCATGTTGGTGTGCCAAATTGGGAATCTCAACACTGACATGGAAACACTGAGGTACTGAATACCTCTGAAGGTGGGAGACCAAGTGACATAACCACTGACGTTTTCCACCAAAGAAAAAAAAAATATAAATACCTTCGGATCCCCCAAAAAACTTCCTCACAAAAATCCAAATTTTTCTTCAATAATCTTGTCACTTGCGCTTCACTTACTTAACTGTATTGACTCACCTGGTACTTTTCGCAGTCACCACAGTATAATCCAGATATCCACAAGGTCCATCAAATACATACACCAGCGAAAAATTTTTAATTCAAATTCACAAATCAGAAATCAGAAAGTGCAATTGAATCGAAATCCACAATTAATTCTCATAAAATTTCCACTCCTCATGCTTTTCCCTTCCTCCAATCTGAATATCTCATGGACTTCCCCCAATGGTCCCAAAAGGTCGTGCGCGCACCCATCTTTCGTCGAGGTGAGAAAAACCACCACATACAATTAAAATCCACTCCACCATCCAAAAACAACAATGTCCTTCTTTGGTTTCGACGCCTCGGGCGCTCAGTACCAAAACCAACAAAAGGGACCGGCGGAGCCTGCATACGACTTCCAGGACACTTACGAAGGTCTCGGAGAATTAGAAGAAGACGACGCCCTCAACAGCGAAACTTTCGGGGTCGGCAATGTCAGAAAGGACTTCGACTTCGGTCACGCGCCTGCGCCCGTGACCAAACTCAACCCGGGCGTGAGCTATGCACGTGCCGCCGCCAACGACGACGAGTTCATGCAAGACTTGTGGGGCGTCAACCATCCTCAGCCAGCCCAGCAACAACAACAGCAGCAACAGCAGCCTGCAGCCGCCCAGCAGGCCCCTGTGGACGCCTCCAAGAAGGTTTTGTCCTTGCAGGAGATCGAGGCGCAGTTGACGGCCATTGACTCGTCCCAGCAGCGGCCAATGGCTCCTCCTCAGCAGCAGTACTTCCAGGGCGGGTATCCTCCTCAGTTCCCCGGCTACGGCGTTCCCCACGGGTTCATGCCGCCTCCGGGCCAGTACGGCATGCCTTACCCGGGCCAGTTCATGCCCATGCAGGGCCCCGTGGTGCCACAGATGGGCCAGCAGGTGCCAATGATGGCTCCGCAGCTCCAGCAGCAGTTCCACCAGCCACAAGGGCAGGCCCAGGCTCCCCAGCCACAGCTCCAGCCACAAGTGGCACCTCAGGGACAGCCTCAGACCCTACAGCAACTCGCGCAGCCTCCACAGGCCCAGGCTGTCCAGCAAAAGGCACCTTCTCCAGTCGCTGTCTCTTCTGCTGAGGAACCCCGGTCAGACTTGTCGCAGTTCCCTGTTTTGGGCTCCAAATCCGACTTGGCACAATCTCCAAGAGACGCGCCAACCAGACTGCCTCAGCAAGCGAACTCGCCATACCACCACCGCGTGCCCTTGGAGGAGTTGTCTCCCGAGGAACAGGAGCGCTTGGCCAAGAGACAGGAGAAAGTGTCGAGAATCATGCGCTACTCGGGCGTCATGAACCCCAAGGATAAGGATTTCGTCACGCGTTTCCAGCTCTCGCAGATTGTCACCGACGACCCTTACAACGAGGACTTCTACGCACAGGTGTACAAGGTGATCCACCCCAAGAACGGCGGCGTGGGCGCTCCACCAGCACAGCAGGCCAACTCGATTGCACAGGCCTACTTGGACCAGAGTGGTCACAGATTGGGCGGCAGACACAAGAGAGCCGACGTTGCGTTGCAGAGAATGCAGCAGCAGGTGCAGAAGGCCGTGACGGTGGCCAAGGAGAGACAAAAGTTGCCACAGCACGTGAGAGAGGGAGTTTTGGGGAAGATCTCAGTGGGCAGCGGCAAGAAGCCAAGACAGCAATTGACGATTTTGTCCAAGGCCGCGCAGAAGGCCAAAGAATCCGAGGACTTGGAGGAGGGAGAGATCGTGCCACAGAAGAAACAGCGCTCTCCATCCATGGCCGCGCCTTCCAAGCCAATCAAGAAGTACACCAAGAAGGACATCATGTCGATTTTGGAGGACATCATCAACCAGTTGATGACGGTCGAGAGCGAATCCAGATCTTCCTCGGACGTCGACACCACCCAACTCTGGGCATCGCTTCACATTTTGGATCAGGCATCCTCTTCGGGCGACGAAGCTTCCTTTGTCAACCCATTCATACAGTGTCTCAACTACTCGAAGGCGTTGAAGGCATTGCCTCGTTTGTTCAAGTTCTTGTCGAGAGAGCAGGTTTTGACCATAGTCACATTGATCATGTCCAACTTGGAAAATCTCTTGGTGATCAAGGATGGCTCGTACACCACCTACAACGATAAGAAGGTGCCTGACAAGGTGTTGAAGTTGGTAGACACCTACTGCCTCACATTCAACAAGGTTTTGATGAACGCCGTGCAGGAGTTCAAGTTCAACGAGATCATTGGCTTGCTTCTCATTTTGATCCAGCACAATGCCGTCTCCTTCGTCTCTACTACCAAGATCGGTTTGTCCATCCTCACAACCTTGTTGTCCAGAGCTGAGTTGATGAGAGGCGAGGGTAAGATCTCGGCCACCGACTTGTCTGAGTGGACCTCGTGCTACGATGAGTTGTTCACATCGTTGGAGTCACGCATCGCAGCCATCTTCCCACCAGGCATCGGCGATGCCGAAGACGACTACGTGTGGCAGTTCTTGGCCACGTTGTCTCTTGGTGGTAAATTGAGCCACCAAAGAATTATTGTGGATGAAGTGAGAGACGAGATCTTCGGAGTGATGACTCGCGCCAAGGCCATCGACAATGCGGATTTGGCCAACTTGTACAAGAAGCAGAGCATGTTGAACAACTTGAACATGTACTTGGTGGTGATGGGCTTGGTAGCCGACGAGAATGAGATTCAAGAATTGAAATCCTAATGCACGATGAACTAGCAGAGACAAGTAGAGGAACAGAATGATCATTAACAGGTACATTTGTGAGAATAATTTTGGATGCACTGAACGAACATGCGGAGATTGTAAAATTTTTGATTTCATTTTTAGTTTTTAGTTCTTGATGTTCTTTATGTGAGATCTCTAATATTTGGGTGATTTCGCATTTTCTCGAACCTGAGTACTTCATCTCAGAATGTAAAGATTTTCTCAATTGGTACAACAAAATACAAAATCACAAACAGAAATTTAAAATTCACCGATCAGACTTGGAACTGAAAAATTCATTAAATCCATTACAATAAACGTGGAGCTCATAATCATTAATATCTCTCGTCACCAGGAAAGATTACTAGAATCAGAAAAGTGACATAATTCTCAGGCAGGTCAGATCTGCTATGCGCAATTACTTATTCCGAAAGAGATAGTCACAAGAAAACTTACATGTGTGATCTTCTTCGCTAGACTGTATGGAAGCAACCAACGGCGATACGCCAATAATTAAAACAAAATAATTGAATGCCGTATTTTCTGTTTCTCCCACGGAGATGTCTATCTTTCCTTTGTTAAGCCTCATCTCGGAGTTTAGCCACTCACCGATCTGCAGCTAAAGACAGAGAATTGTAGGGGTAGACCCCCGAGACCAATCACACAATGACGAATTCCATAATCAGGATTGAATACTGGAATTCCTTTCTGTCTTAATTATAGAAAGGAAGTCTTAATTATTGGGAAATATCTTGTGGTGGCTCTCAACTGTTCAGTTTTTGCAATTCCAGGTGATCTGCATACTCAGAGATCGACCATGCAAGCTAAAGCGGGAGCAACGAAAAAAAAAAAAAGAAAACGAAAATCAGAAAAAACACTAAAGTTCAGCAATTGGTCATTGCGATATTTCCGAACTTCACCGCTTCCCGTAACTCTTGGCTCGTATTCCAATTTAGCCAGTCTCACCGTAGTGAACCAAATCACAGAGAGAGATGGAGGAACACAAAGAGAGCCACTTGATCTTCAAACATCTTCCTCCTACTTCTCCTTCTTCACTTGACTCTCCCGCTTTCCTCAATCCTCACTGTAATTTCCCCTTGTCCACGAGTCTCCTCATCGTTGGCTGCGAGTTCTATAATTATCCCCCGCATGCTCATCGCCATGAATGCCGCACCACCTTAAATCAGGCAGCAGGAAGCCCAGGACCAAGGCAGCACCCACCACGAACAAGCAAAAAGAAGAAACTCAAAAAGAAAAAAAGTAAGTATCAAATCAAGAGGAATTTACGCCCCTATTTATACTTTTTCCCTTTTTCCCTTTCCCCTTTTTTCTTTCCCCCTTATCTCTCCCTTACCTTCCTGGCTCTCTCCACCTTCCTCGCATCACGTGCCCAACAACCACCAGGGTACGCACAGCATGCCTCAGGCCCCACCAATTTCTCATTGGCCCGCCGTCTAAACACTCTAATACACAAGACCTGAACCCGCAGATGGCTCCACGCATTCTCACCCAGTCCTTCGACCAGCCCGGACACTTTCCAATTTTGCTGAAAAACCCAACTTCACTAACGAGATCGAGTCTCACTATGAATAGGTATGAGGACCAGGTAAAGGTGGAGGGGAGCGAGCCAGCGGCGATAAATAATTGGAGCAGGGCGAATCGGAATGCCTCGAAACGTACCTTGAATGGAGAAGACACAGACCAGATCGTGACAAACGAGATCGGCTCAGATGGACTTCTAAATAGACTGACCACTCTCCACGGCATAGATCTAGGCGGAGGGATACCCAGTATAAGTGCTAACGCAAGTGCTGGCATAAATGATACAAATGGTGTTAACGGTATAAATGGTATCAACAGTATTAATGGCATAAATGGCATGAATGGCTTGGGCGAGTCGAAAACACCAGGCCTCTCCAATAAGATCAACTCTTTCCACAATGTGAACAACAACATCGTCACCCACGGGTACGTCCATGGCCACGTCCACCAGCACAACGACCACATGCACATCCACGGCCACATCCACAACCACGACCACGTGAACCGCAACCTGGACCTGCCGAGCCTGGCCACCGCATGCAAGGAGCTCGACCACTACGACGTGTGCCTGGACATTTTCTGCGACGAGCTCGACAACTGCTACTTCTTGGACTGCGAGAGGGACGAGGGCTGCGACGGGAGCTGCAAGGATGGGAAATGCGGCGAGAACTGCGCTGAAAACTGTGACCAGAACTGCGAAAGTGGGAGTTGCGAGAGCGGCGACAAGTGCACGGACCAGTGTTTTTCCCCCTGCGAGAGCGCCAGCGAGGCAGAGTGTTGCCATGACCCGGGCTGTTTGCAGAACGCCAGCGAGATCTGCATGGACGAGCAGTGCATGGAGAACGACCACCACGAGAACTCGTTGTGCGAGTTGCAGAAGCCCAAAATGGCCATTTTCGAGGACTTGATCCAGAACGTGCACAAGAACATCGAGGAGCTGCTCACAGACATGGACTTCATGGAACCAAAGGCGAAGAGACAGCGAACAGACAAGAAGCTGGCCGCCGACGAGCACTTCCAGATCCATTTCCCTCACCACTGCCACTCGCAGCACGACCAGGACGGCGTCCCGCTACTGGACGACATTGTCTTGGGCAAACTGAACACGCCTGTCTTGCTCTCGAGCAGAACTCCTCACAACATGCACCAGCTGTGCTTCCACGCGCGGGTTCCGCGGCACGAGGTGGCCAAGCCGGACCTGGACTTTGATTTCTTCATTCAGTTCAACAACTTCAAGTCCTTGTTGGACAACGGCATGGACATGCAGAGCATGTCACAGAATATGGGGAATCTACAGGGAAATCTACAGGGAAGTCTACAGGGAAATCTACAGGGAAACATGCAAAGCATGCAAGGTCAACAGAACTTGCAATCGAACTTGGGACAAAACTTGCAGGGGAGCCTTCTAGGACAGGGCTTCCAGCTGGAGATGCAGGCCGGGCTCTTGGACGAGCCCATGTTCGATCTCACGCCGCTGTCGTACGCATGCAAGTGGGAACACTGCTTGAAGAAAGTGACGGACTCCAGTCTTGTGGACCACGTGATGGACGCCCACTTGAAGAACGAGTACCAGCTCAGCACGCTGCCAAAACCAGAACAGCCCGCGTTCGAGTGTGAGTGGGACAACTGTAACTTCGTCGACCAGGACTTGCTGTTGTTCTTGCACCACTTGAACACGCACAAGAGCCACGAGAAGAAGTTGTATGCCAGCCCCAACGGAGGTGTATCTCCGCTCTTGACGCCGACGTCGATCAACCCAGCGAACGAGCTGCCGGTGCAGCAAGTGAAGATGGAGGAGCCCGCTCACACTGGCCAAGTCTCCGCTCACACGGGAGTGAACATCACCGCCATGAAGATCTTGCCCAAAACAGCACACGACAAGACGCCGCTCGACCCGCACTTCACGTGCAGGTGGCAGGTGGGCACGGACGCGTTGGGCCAGCCAATAGCGTGCAACAAGACCCACGCCAACGAGGGCGAGTTGCAGCATCACTTGCAGGACGACCACATCGGGTCGGGCAAACCCGTGTACCAGTGCTGCTGGATCGGGTGCGACCGCAACGGCGGGAAACCGTTTGTGCAAAGGCAGAAGTTGTTCAGGCACATCCACATCCACACGCACTACAAGCCGTGCGAGTGCAAAGTGTGCGGGGCGAAGTTTGCGGTGCCGGCGATGTTGAAGCAGCACATGCGCACGCACCTGGGCGAGAAACCGTTCGAGTGCGGGATCTGCGGCAAGAAGTTCACCACGAGCTCGTCGTTGCTGATCCACAACCGCGTCCACTCGGGCGAGAGGCCGTTGGAGTGCAAGTGGCCGGGCTGCGGGAAGAGATTCAGCGAGAGCAGCAACTTGGCCAAACACATGCGTGTGCACACCAAAACCTTCTCGTGCGAGGTCTGCGGCGAGGTGTTCGACAAGAAAACGGCGTACACGAAGCACAAGAAGGAGCACGCGCGACAATCGGTGGTGGTTGCAAATTCTGGGGTGACCATTGGGGTGTGAGGGTATGGGGTACTGCAGGAAAGCAGGGGAAAAATGGTTCCCTCGATACATAGCATATTTAATGTACTGCGTACAGGACACACTCTCAAAAATTTCAGTAAACCACTCAACTCCACACATCAACACAATGAAGTCCTCCCTTAGGCTCTTGAAGTCTGTTAGGATCCCAACTCCCAAAGCAGCCGAGCCTGTATACAAGGCCCCGCTTTTGGCCGAAATCTCAGCTTCCCAGCTCCCCAACAACGCCTTCGAGAACGAAAACAAGTTTTACATCAAGAAAACAGCTTACGGCCACTGGCCCGTGTACAAGAAGGTCCAAAATACGAAAATCAGCACAGAAATCAAGCGCGTGGAGGGCGACGTAAGTCGATTCGCCTCAGAATTGCTTGCCTTGTTGGGAAAAAACATCCTCCTGAGAAACGTCAAGGTGAACACCATAACTGGAGAAGTGAACATCAAGGGCGACCACACGGAGGACATCAAGGCTGTGCTTGAGAAGCACGTCAGGTACGACTAATGCATGTGAATAGACAAGAAATAGCAAGGCTCAACGAGACTTAGTAACAGAGGGTGTGACAGCAAAGTGTAGTGTATTAGCAAATGAATCATTGTCATCGTTACGTCAAGGCCGCGTCGGGCCCAGACTCGGAGATTGGCGTGTTCCCGCTCTCGGAAGACCCAAACGCCGCCTGTCTGATCTGGATGATCCATGGATCACTCAAAAGCTCGGCGGCGCCAGGTCTCACGCTTGGATCGTGCTCCAAACACCGAGACAAGAACTTTCTGCCGGCCTCGCTGAGCTGGTCAGGCAGCGGGAGCTGCGGTTTGTGGCCCGCGGCAATATGGTACATGATGGCCCACTCGTTGTCCAAGTTGGCCCAGGGTCTTCTGCCGGTGGCCATTTCCAACACACAGCAGCCCAACGACCAGATGTCCACGACGCCGTTCTTGGACGTGGACTGGCCCGTAATCACCTCGGGCGACATGTACATCGGCGTGCCGGTCATGGAGTTCAAGTTCTCCTGGTTGCCCTGGTTGTTCTGGTTGCCCGAGGCGTGTCTGGATCCAGCGGCCCTGGTCCGGCCTGAAGCAGCAATCACCTTCGCAGCACCAAAGTCCACGAACTTGATCACGCCGTTGTGGTCCAAAAGAATGTTCTCTGGCTTGATGTCGCGGTGCACCACGCCCGACTGGTGCAAGTACGCCAATCCCTCGAGCATCTGCAAGGTGTACACCTGGATGACCATCTCGTCCTCGATTCTGCCGTGCGCAAGAAGCCCAGAGAGGGAACCACCTTCGCAGAACTCCATGAATATGTAAACTTTGTCCCTGTGCACCTCAACGCCAAAGTACTGCACAACATTCGGATGATTCAACATCTCGAGCACCGTCATCTCCTCCTTGATCGAGGGAATGAGCTTGAGCGACTGACTGTCGTGGAACACAATCTCCTTGACGGCCATGACACCACCGGTGTCCAAGTTGACCGCCGCATAGACCTGCCCAAAGGAGCCACCGCCGATGAATTTACCCTTCTGCCATCTGATGGAGACACTCGAGAACGAGGAGGCCAAAAGCGTGACAAACGAATACTCCAGGTCGGAAACGTCAAGAACACGGCCCACGGAGTTGAGCTGCTCCTGCACGTCCGTTCTGTACTTGTCGATTTCGTCAATCTGCTGCATCAAGTCGCGCTGGTAGAGCTGCAAAATCAGCTCGTCGTCGTTGGCGTTCTCAATGCTCTGTCTTTGCGAGGTCCACTTGAGCAATCTCCGCTTCTCGGCCTCGCTCAGCCGTGCGCCCATGATGTCGAAATGCGAGATCAAAAGCGACATGCACCGGGCCACCTTCAACTTGAGCTTGTAGAACTGATCCTCGTGGAGCACCAAGACATTAAACCCCTTCGTCATCTCCATGGCAAACTCGAGCGCCAAAACACACCATCTGAATGTCTTCCGGTCAGTGGGGATACAGTCGTCGCATATGAAACTGACCCACTGGATTGAAAGCTGGATCAACCGCATGATCACCGTGGACTTTCTCGACGAGTCCAGCCATTTCACCGAGCTCTTACCAAAGTCTCGTGTGTACACGATAAATTGGTTGACAAGCTCCTGGTAGCCAGAACCGGGGGTCAACTCCTTGCACTTTTTGATGACGACATCCACCGAGTCGAACACCGCCAACGTCATACGGAAAAACACCTTGTTGATCCTCGTGAGCTCGTGGTGGAGTTTCGTGAGTGAGGATCTCTGCTCGACTGATTTGAGTATTCCAGCAATGGAGGCATGATTAGCCACTAAATCCGTGAACGTGTCTCGGGCAAAGTGAATATTGTAATATGGCAAACCAGTTATAAGCATGAGCTGGCCAGCCTTCAAGTCGCTGATGGGGATTTTCGTGATGCCCAAATTGATCATCTCACCTTCCCATACGATTGGTTTGGAGGGACAAAAAGCCACCACGTATCCACTTCTCGACGTGGATGTTGTCTCGTTGTGGTAGTTGGCCAGGTCGTAGTACGAGTCCAACTTGATGGTGTTGATCAAGTCCAGGAACTCGTTGAAGTAGTCCGCATCGTCCACACCAATGTACCCGCCATTTATTATTCTCAAGATGTCGTTCTCTCTGTCCTGCAAATCCGGGCTTGCAAAGAAATACATGCCTTGCACTTCAGACAGACCGGTGTAGACCAAGAAATGGCCCGTGTTGCGCAAGATGTCAAGCAATGTCTTGGTGTACGGGCTCGAACCGTTGGGAACCTCAAACACAAACGAGTTGGTGAAGCTGCGCGACATCTCGCCCGTGAATCTGGCAAGTTTACGTCTGATCTGGCCAAAGTTCTCCGTGGTGGAGTTGTACCACCTGATCAAGTCAGACGACCCGTTCGCGGGCTGCGGAGGGTGCCGCACCTGGTGGTTTAGGTACGCCAACAACTTCAGGCAGAGCCGCAGCGTGATCGAGATGACGTTCTCGGCCACCACCATGCTGCCGCCGTCGATGTAGTCGCCCAAGTTGCGCAAGTAGTTCCACGCCTCCTCGAGCTCCTCGGGCTCCTTGTTGGTGCGGAACAAGTGCGGCAGGCGCGAGCTGTCGACCAACTTCTTGTTGAGCAACACCAAGAAGTAGCGCACGCACAGCAACACCACCTTGTCGAACTCGGCCAAGTCCTTCTCGAACAAGTCCTCGATCACCCACACGCGGTCGACGTCGGGCCGGCAGAAGTCCATGATGCCGCCCTTGATCTCGAGCGCAATCGTGATGTACGACTTGAAGTCGTCGATCATCTGGTCGATCATCATAAGCGTCGGGTTTTCCAACTTTTTGGCGTACTTCATCCGGATGCAGATGATCTCCTTGATCAAGCGCATGGGCACGATGCAGAGGTCAAGTAAGTTGTTGCCGTAGTCGGGCAACTTGAGCGTCTCGAACATGTGGCCCAAGTGGATGTACGTCTCCTTGGACTTGACGATCCAGGGCGCCAACGGCACAAAGATCCGCTTCCGGAACACCGTGTGCACGTCCTTCTCCTTGACAATCCGCTCCGCCAACGACTTGTTGTCCTCTTCGAAGATCTGCTTGACCTTGTTGTCTCTGCTTCTGGTGAGCGACAGCGTATCCACTTCATCCAGAATGTCGCGGTTCTCCACGCCCTTGGTCACGTCGAGCTCGTCGTTGCCGATCCACAAGCGGAACGCCTTGGTGTACCGCTCGATCGCGTCGGTGATGGTGAGCCACGCGGTCAAGGCGTTGATTCTGTCCTGGAACGCGTCGGACTTGCACGCGGGCTTCTCGTGGCGCATCTCCTCGAGCGTGCGCCACAACTCGCACGCCTTCTCGTACCGCTCCAAGATCTCCGCCACCTGCTCGCGCGGGGTCTTGTCTCCGGGCTCGTACGTCACCTCGTAGTTGAGCACATCCTCTATGAGCTGGTCCACCTGTGTTCGGCGGTACAACGTGTTCTTGCGCTGGTCGTCCTCGGTCCGGTTGAACAACTTGGCCCGGATCCCGTACCACAAGTTCTCCTTGTAGTGCGTCTGCAAGAAGGACTCCTGTCCGTCCGCGTGGTTGCTGTTGTCGATGATCTTCGTCTTTTCAGACCGCACAACGTCGCCCGTGAGCACCGACAGCAACATGGCCTGCCATTCCAACCGTTCTAGCACACCGGGGTCCTCCACGGTGTCCTTGCTGATCGTCTTGACGTTGTCGCCTATGCTCAACTTGGAGTTGGTGCTCTTCATGATATCGTAGGCCAAGTTGTAGTCGATCTGGAACTTCTCGTCGTCCAAGTCCGCCAAGAAGTCCGTGTTGCCGTGCGCGGCCAAGTCGTCGTCCTCGTCGTCCTCGTCGTTGTTGCTGGTGTCGTTCTCCTTGGGCTCTATGTCTGCCCCGCTGATGCCTTTGGTGTAGTAGTCGTCGTCCGCCTGGTTTCGTATTCTTCGGAGATAGACCCGCTCCTGCGCCAAGTACAGGTTCAGGTGGTGCAAGCTGTTTGCAGCAGCCAGCCCCGTCAGTTTTACGCGCGGTTTGGGCCCACTGGAGTTCTTCGTGTTCACCGGCGACAGGGTCTCGCTGGGCTGCCCGGACGAGTTCACGCTGCCGGAGCGCTCACGGCCCGTGCGTTTCGGCGCGTACGGCACGTTGTTCGTGCTGCCATTGGCCGAGTTGGTCCCTGCCAGCTGGGTAGATGGCGTTCTGGGGAGTGCGGGTCGTCGGCCCACGTTGCTGTTGCGGTGCACGAGCGAGGGGTTGCGGCTGGCCGCGTCTTTTGTAGGCGCAAAGTAGGGCATGTGTGATAGGTGGCGATTGGGCCGTATTTATAGTTTTTCCTGGTGGCACTGGAGGTGCTGGCAACCTGTGGTGTAGGTAGGAATGGGCCTGGGTGTGGATGGTGCTGGAGGCCGGTCAATTGGGTGAGTAAGTGGCTCAGGTGAAATATGGAGCCGTGTTTGCCGTAGTGTAGATGCCAGAACTGCGGATTTTCCTCTGGCTGTGAAAAGTCCTTCTTGGTCAGGAGAATGTGTTGCTAGCTATGTTGGTGAGAGTGGGGGAGGCACGGGTTTTAGAGATAAGGTTTGGGAAGAAAGGAAGAAAGGAAGAGAGGAAGAAAGACAGATGGGAGAAAAATGGAGAAGATGAGGAAATGGGAGGGAGTTAGAGAGTGAGGGAGAATAACGATGCTGGAAATCGGATGTCAAATTCCTGTCGTTTCTGTTTGGTTCTGTGTACTTGTCAAGTGGGTCTTCTCACCAGTGGAATATATATAGGTGAGAAGTCAGCACCTCAAAAAAATAAGAACAAAAAAATTTGCTTTCATTGATCTTAAAGTCAAAGTACAAGAGCCGAGAATAAGATTGAGATCTCCTTGGAATTATACAAATTCCTTGTGCCTGTGCTTCTCACGGATACTTGACTTTACCTGCTTAAACTGAAGACTTGGTAAAGTCGAATTGTCTATAACACCAAAATTGTCTTCCAGACATGAAAACTGATTTTCTAAGAGCAAAGGTAAACCTCATCTTATAATTTGTTTTTTTCTCTTTTTCAATCAAATTATTGACGAATATCTATCAATTCATCCAAGTTCACCATATGTTGCCTTGCGCGAGTAGCAAATTTTGCAGCCACAAGTTTCTCCGCATAAATGTTTGAGGAATGTCACAATAACCACACCGTTTCCGATCAGTTTCTAGAATTTTCAAATCAAGTCCAGAAATAACAGCCAGACACATACCTCTGCAAACTCAATTTGGGCCTTTTTCTCCATGGAAACTCCAGTCAAGTACAGGACATGCCAGGATGTGCTGCTGGGTGCTTACCCTCACAGAACCGTCCATACCCCAGCACATATATGAACGGCTACACAAAAATGGCCTACTTTCATACCACACCACCTCAAATTTTATCCAACTGCAATGTCTGGCTCCCAAACTGAGACGATCGTGGTGGAAGACGACCCCACTATGGAGGTCATCAAGAAGTGTTACATTGAGGCAAGCGTGGAGAGATTGAAAGCGTCAAGGAAGAAAGTGAAGGAGCCCACCATTCCCGGGCCAGTCAAAAGTGAGGGATTCAGAACTGGCGGAGCTTCTCCGGACATTCAGAAGTGCCTTCCCTCGAATCCCCAGGATCCAGATTTTGGCCGTTTGCTCATCCGCTGTCTCCACGAGGACTTGAGCGAGGCCATACTTTACATCCAGGTCGCCGAAGCGATTATGGTGGGCCACAAGAACCACGTTGTGCCGCCCAATTTGGCAGACTTCCAGTGGAAAACCGAGGGGGATGTTCTGGAGTTGTTCTTGCGGGCATTCCGCGCAGAGAAGAGATTGGACATTGCTGCGAAATTCTTTGGGAGTGAAGCAGAGGTGGAGCGCCATGCGACCGGGGTGCTTTTCTGGTCGTTCCACAGCCAGGATCCTTACGGCCAGCAGTACATCCAGAGAGTCTTGGATGCTGCTCGCTACCAGTATACTCTTCTCACCTCGCAGTTTCACATGGTGAGGATGCGGGCGGATCTTCTCGAGCACGGGGTTCAGAGTTTGCCAGAGTTGATTTTTGGATTGACCACTCACTTGCGCACCCCATAAGGCACCCCCAGTGAGTATTCCAGATCAGAGGGATTTCATCTTTTGGATTATTGTCGTTACTTACGTTCAATGAAGTCCAGTTCCAAAAATCAAGAGAGTCCAGCTTGAAAGTAACGTAGGCTCACAGATACATGTAGTTGCACCCAGATCATGACAAATTCAGTAAGTATAGCACTGCTGCATTGACATGCATTTGCTTGTGGTGTATTTCAGGTGCAAACTCGCCATTAGTTCGCCCTCAGTTTCACCCTCCAATGAACTCTACCCAGGAGGTGATCGAGGTGCCTGAACACCAAAAGTACAGCAAACATGATACATATGTTCTCGAGAGCAGATTCAAGTTGAACCCGACCCCGGAGTCGAAGGTGAAGGTGGACCCCATTATCAAAGCGGAGGGCAATGTATCTGAGGAGGTTTTGCTTCCCTGCGACCCGAGCCACCCAGATTTCCCCAGCATGTTCGTCCGGTGTCTCCACTACGACATAAGTGTGGCGATGCAGAAAATCAGAGCACTTGAGGTGATCATGACAGGCAACCCCAAGTACCGTGTTGAGTCCAGACTCCGGGACCTCGAGGCACCGAGAAAAGACAACCGAGGTGATTTGTTGCTCAGAACGGCCCGCGCCAAAGAGAGATTGCACAGAGTTTTGTTGTTCTTGATGCTCTATCCCAAACACCTCGAGTTTGTTCGAGAGCACGAAGGGTGGTCTTTTGACTCCGAGGACCAGTATGGCCACAGCGTGGTAGACAAAATTTCTGTGGATGCCGACAAATTGTTCCGGGAAATGACCGGGGAAACGTATTATAATCAGGCGAAGCGAATGATCTACAAGTACGAGAACTTCCATTTCCCCAAGGAACTCCTCGACAAGTACAGGGCTCTCAGACAGAACCGAGACAAATTCGAAGTGGAATTTTTTCCCACAATCAGAGCTATGGGCTAATTGAGAGCAGGCAAAATTACCATCATGTAGACGAATGTAGTTCTAGGAAAGCAGGCAAGAGATTTCTAGCGTCGTGAAGCATATTTTTGCAGGCTCCTGGAGGTATATATACAGTTGGGAGCTGGCTGCGAAATTCGCGAACCGTCAAAGTTTACTACGATCATGGCTGAGCCTGAACGGAAAAAGGCAAAATGCTCCACTTTAACGATACTGGAGTACATTGATGCGGGATTTCATAACACGCAGAGATTAGAGACTTTGTGGGGACGCGTGCTGTGGGTAGACGGGTATAGGGACATTCCGTCCACTTCAGCTCATGGGTTGGACTTCAATTTGTTGAGATTGCGAGTGTTGATCAAGCGAACGGAACTCATCAGAAAAGAACTCTTCCAGGAGAGATTTGGCAAGCTAGATGTTGAAAATGTGAATGGGGCAAACTACTTTAGGCTTTTGCTTTGCTGCCTATTGAGGCTTGAAGAAATGGTGCATAGATTTTAGCGCAGTGGAAAACGGAGAGTAGATCATCTCCAACTGAAGCATCTCCAAGCTAAGTGTCGGATTCTTCCTGTTGAGTGATTATGGGGGGTATAAACACATCTGTATATTGCTTGGCCCTTCAACAGTTTCCAGCACGAATGTTCCACATCATTTTGACTTGCCTCTAGACTTGGATCTTCTCATGCATTAGCAATGGGGCCCGCAGACGCTGCAAAATAGGAAGGTATTGAAATTGATGAAATTAACATGTGCTCTCATGTACTCGTAAGCATTACAGCGTTTTTCCACCATGCTACATATTCCATTCCCCGAGCACTCCTTCATAATTTGCTACATACTCAAATCATTTTGACACACAATGCGGTATTCTGCTCATGTTCAAGTTTCCGAGCTTTTCAGCTTACTCAGGGACGCGAGAACTTTACTCATTGAGTCGGGAGGACCGGTCCTCTATGAGATTCCTCATTATAGAGCTCACAAAAATCTGGACTTCCTCGGATTAATCTTTAAACTACAAACTGCATTACGGATTCTTCAAGATTTCGAGAAGAGCTTTCAAGCCCCACGACAGGTTATACCAAAGCAAATCGCCTGGCCCACTTTATGTGAAGCAGTCCGCATCTGCGCTCTTTTGCATTCTCAGGCACTGCAATTGGATCAGCGCATCAGAGCTGAGTTCAAACCGGAGCCAAATCCCGTTTGAGCTACTGAACAATGGGAGCGTGGAAGCGCATCTTGAGTGCTGTTCAGTGTCCCGGAAACACAACCATGAGTATGTTCAGTTGATGCTGGGAATAAAGTGATAGCTTTTCTCTCGGGAATACGGAATGTTCAAAGGTGGATAATGCTTTTTTCATGCTGATATAAGGCAGCAAACTCGACAGACTCGTCTCTGGGCATGGTGTACCTGAGCGAGTTTCAACCTACAACTATATGAATAAACTTGTCTTGTTCGTCGTTGCAGTCCTGATAAAATTCCTCTTTCTTGATCCGTTTTACCCTGATATTTTAGCTCTTTACTCATTCTTTTTTCATCTTGTTGTCTCGACACCACATTCCAAAAGTCTTGACAAGTATGGGACCTGGATCCAAAATGGGCAACCTCAGAGAATCTTTCTGGCGGACCGGCGCGTCACAAAGCATGCACTTGCAGCCATCAGGCGGTATATATTGAGTATGAAGCCGATTGCGAAACTGCGGATTGTTGAAATACCAATATCGCACTCATGGCTGAGACTGGAAGGCAAATGACAAAACACACCAATTTCTTGATGCTGGACTATCAGGAATATCTTGACGTGGGATTTCAGAACACGCAGGAAATAGAGATTTTGTGGGGATGCGAGTTGTGGGTTGATGGCTATCAGGACATTCCGTGCACCTCGGCCGATGGGTTGGAATTGGGTTTGTTAAGATTGCGTGTGTTGATCAAGCGAGCGAACCTTGCCAGAGATGTATGTCTAGAGCATCTATTTGGAAGGCTCGATGGTGAAGACGTGAATGCCACAAACTTCCTTGAGCTTTTGCTTTGCTGCTCATTGATGCTAAAGGCAATGGTGCTTCAAATGTAGTGCAGTGAAATTGCAACGGAACGCCAATGGAGCGAGAAGTTTTCAAAGTTGAATTTGAAGATAAACTTGAAGAGGAGCTAAAAGTAATAGCGAGGACTGCACACTACAAGTGGTCTCAACATGTATCAAGTTCTATACAGGAATCAGAATTTGACACTTCGGTTTGCTGCCTATTGAGCTCAGAAAAAGTGGCTCGTGAACTTTAGAGCGCGATGGAGCTGCAGGGATACGGCAAAGCTTATGACAGAATTTAATTTGGGCGTATCAATACATGTTTGCAAAACGCTCTTCTATCCAATACTTGCCCTCCATGTTCAGTTTATTCAGATCTGGTTTGGCTATATACAAGTGTGTGCACGATGCGCGGTGCAGTATTGGCCCCAGCCCCATGAGACTCACCCTAGTCAGCGGTTCGGGTGGTCCTCGGCATTATACCTTCTACTTCAAGCCTAGTGGCTCGCCTTGAGTCTGCCTTCAGCAGCCGCGATCATCGCGTCCGTGTAGGGCAGTTGGTAACAACCGTTCACTTGGTGAGCAAGTTGTCGCTTCTCTTCAGCGTTTACTAGGGTCAAGAATCGATCTAGTCGTCGGTAGTGTTGTATCTCGTAGGGTGTCGGCGCTAGGAGATCCTGACAAAATACGCACTCGTACTCTCGCGGTGATGCCTCACACAATTGGCGGGGTCGGAGAGATCCGTAATCAAAGCGACGTAGGGCCTCAAGGTCTGTATCAAGGAAGAGCTCGAAACGACTGGGGGTTTTCCAGGATTTGCGCCATTGACTTATGGGAAGGCTATGGCGACTCTGGAGGGTCCGGGAAATGATTATAGCATCTGATCAATGCTGAAACCGGCCGCCTTTAGGAAGTTGGTGCTATACCAGGAAGAAGAGTCAGTGATGACTTGGTAAATAACTTTGGCTCGGTGACCTTGAAGTTGAACTCTCATATCAATGAGCCCCAATCGTCCTTTAGCTCTAGGTGTATAAAGTCTCTTTCTGCATATGTCAGGAAAACCACGTTCGATACCACGACTGATGTCAGCAAGCTGACGCTAAGATATGGGTTGGCGGAGATAATGATATGGAAATTTAGAGTGAACATAGACGTCGGTATAAATTGTATTAACAGATAAATGTGTCAGATGATAAGCGTACATTTGTCAGAGATGTGGAAGTTTTGGGGTATACTTGACATTCCTTTTCTTTTTTTGAAGAACATATACTCGCACCTACGTAGTAAGTGCTCTAATTAGCCTAGCATTCCAGGATAGGCAATCTGACAAATTGTCAGTTCTACCAGAGGCGTTCTGTCTTTCTAGGATAGAGAGCACCTTCCGCATCCTTCACTGCCAACGGGAAGGAAATTTATTCCATGAATTCCTGAGTCATAGTCCTTTACTAGTGTTGAACTTTTCCCTGCACATTGTACTGCAAATGGTTGCAGTACTGAGTTGGCTGAGAAAGTAATTCAGTGTTGTTAAAGTTTGAGCCGGACATGTTTAGCAATCTCTTCGATGTATGATTAACTATATAATAGTCGATCCAGATATCCAATATCTCTCTTCTGCTCTCAAATATCTGGGGGATTCTGCCCTTTAAGTAATATTTGAGCCTCGTAAGAAGTTTTCCGATGGACACTGCATACACTCAATTCTATCCTAATTGAGTCACTGGGCGGTGCTAATATCATGTAATAATTACGTGATTGACGCCAAGAGGTCTTGGCACGCATCCAAGGAATTCCCACGACTTCGCCTTTTCTCAGTTCAGTCAGAAGCCTGAAATTCCATGAGAAAATCTGGTCCTCACGGAATAATATCCTGCGTACCATATTTTCCAATATGCAGTCCTAAACCTCACTTTTCTGGTTTGGTTTAACAACTAGCACTTGCGAAAGTGACTATATGCCGTACCATTAAGGTCGACCAGGAAGTTTTGCTGATGTGGCTATAGCACGAGCAGAAAGGCCTTGCCTGACGCTCTGCGTGAGTGTTGAGCCGATAGATGTTCGTTCAGATGAATTCTCGATCCGCGATGTTCATTAAACCTCATTTGAGATTCCGATACCTGATGTTCACTAGATTAACCCAGTGCGACGGGTTCTCGATCACTACTAAGAAGCTCAAGAAGCCAACGTCCTCATTAGTAGGAAGGCCACGAAATTTTATGTTGATGAAGAGCTTATTGAAGTCGTTTGTCCGCACAGATTTCCTCTGCTCCATTGACGAGTGCGAGATTTCCCTCGTACTCAATTTGAAAAAAGACGGGGGTTCTTTTTTTCTTTTTTCCTTTCGAAGTATTCTAATATGTCGATAGACATCTTGTTCTTTCGCACCAGTTTTGTATATGGAGCGAATGGAAAAAAACGACAGCCTGACAGCTAACTTTCGCGTATCTTTACTTTTGCCTCTCTCGCATTGTTTCAGCTCGGTTATGCAGAGCTTGAAATAACAATCGAGATCAATCTTGTTTAGAATCCCGGAATGAAGATATGTACTGAAAATCTGACCCAGCAAAATTGACGTCAGATTATTGTCTGCTCAACTTCGACAATTGGACACGCGTACGTTCTATCTCCTCGTACATGTTTGCAGCGAGCGAGTGAGGGGCAAAATTATTTTGTGAGGTGCTGCGAAAACATACATGTTTCATATATTGAGGGTGATTCGCACCTTAACTTTTTCCTAGAATCAACACCATTTTTTTATAATGACAACGACGCCAATTTTTCATGCCCAATTGGATGCGATCTTCAGAGTGATGGGCGACTTGATGATGATTTTTCCCGAAACAGGTCTTCCAATACCTAATTGGCTAGTTGATCCTGGCAATCTAGTATTTGCGCGTGGACGGGACCGTGGGTTAGCACGCTCTAGATTACAAGTGGTATACCAGAACGTTGCGATGACCGAGCTGGTGGCTCTGGTGGCTCTGGTGGCTTTGGTCATCCCACTATTTCTGGTGGCTCTAGTGGCTCTGGTAATTCAGGTGTTTCTGTTATTTCTGTCGCTTCTGTTTCACCTGATGGTTCTGGTAGTTCTGGCGGTTCTGGTGAGCTCAACAATAACAAACGCCCGAGAAGCCAGGCATTTGGAGATAATAGCGACGAGAGCCCAATTCCAACTGGGAGGAGATGCCTTTCGGAAGGATCGGTCAGGGTCCACGCTACGATCAATATTGGGTCACACAATATTGGGTCACACATTATCGGGTTGCACATTAGTGCTCCGTCCTCAGGGCATGGGTTTGAATTTCAGAACCTGAGATGATTGATGCATCTCAAAATGTTGTTTTTGACCCGAACAAGTACAACAGATCACAGGAGGTTTCATTCGCATCGTGCTTCTGCGTTTTTCTAATTATTTATTAATTTGTGGGTATAATTTTCTGGTAGTTCGGGATCATTATTGTATTAGCCTTAAAGCGGTGCTCCAAGTCAGGTACAAAGAAAATCTGAGGTGCAGGTCGAGAATTTGTGTGGACTGCTTGCCTCTAAGGCAGTATAACTCTTCAGGCTGAGGGCTTTTCGAGCCACGAGAGACATATGATCGCCTACGACAAGCTTATCGCAAGTTTTCATGCTGATTGACGAGTGTCAGAGTGAGTATAAGTAGCTCTTCCCCACACTAGTTTCCCGCTGTCTGGACCCGGTGCCAGAATTCTTCGCATTGATCCGTTTGCTGTGAGAAATCAAAAGGCAGGGCTGATCTTGCCCTTTTCGCGTTCTTCACTGTCTATCATGCGAGGTCAGAAATTTGACGTCAAGATAATCTGAAGCCCGGAGAGAGGAAATGATCCCCAAGGAGATCATCAGGTAGGGTCATGTCGAAAAAGTTCAATTTTTTGAAAAGCTATGATATAATCTCAGCTGAACGAAATTCTCGGAACGTAATTGCAGTGAGGTATACTATGCTTGGTGGATGTGCATCAACAGACATTACATGAAGCGGTAATGCTTGTGCTCACTCAATTATAAACTTGCCCCTTTCCCACTTCCTCAAATAATTCTTTACTACTTTTATCACATGTACGACAACCTAAACATAGCGTTAATTTTCATAACGGGTAGGTACGCGGAGGCGAGATCACTCATTGGAGAATCCGGAGCAGTGGTCCAGTGGAATGAGGATCCTGGCCCCGTGGCATCTAGTAACGCTAAAGAAGTACGCGCACGAGTGTCGAGTATTTCGGAGAACGTATCAAATGTCGAGGATTGGTTCGAGCCATCGAGACGTATCGTAATGCCACGAGTGAACATCTCGAGAATGGAAGGGATTTCATTGTTACTATTCATCTTCGGGTTACGAGCATCAGCGATTGGAGATCGGATTCGCATGGCGCTAGCATCAGGGCCCAATGAGACTGAAAAATACAGGAGACAGGAGACGGAGCTTCTCGAAAATGCGGGTGAGCTCTCCCTGAGAGGCTTCCATTCCTGAGAGTCCCAAGAAGAGCTCTGCGGAGCCCAAGCAGAGCTTCGTGGAGCCCAGGAAGAAGTCTGAGAGCTCTAAGAAGAAGTCCGAGAGTTCCAAAAGAAATTCTATGAATACTAAGAAGAGCTCGTTCAAACCTAGGAATAACTCTGCGAGTCTTGAAAACAACTCTACAAGTGCAGCCAAAGCAGCCCACACTGGACGATCAGCCACTGGCACCAAAACAACTCACGCGACCGGATATACCACATCAACTCGCACGAGGAGGCGAATTGACCAGCAATGTTTAAGGAAACGCCACAAAATTGTGAGATTGTACAATGATCGCGACGAAAACACACCAGCTACTATAAGACACAACTCGAGAATATCGGTCAGCATCCACTCGGCCACAATTGATATTGGGTCATACAATACTGCCTCGGTGAATTGGTGGAGCTCTCAACCCCAGGATGATTGGTGAAATTTTAGTAGTTTAGTTGGAGCCAGCCAAGTGTGTCATGCTATTGGTGTTCACTTCGCATTGTGCCTCTACTCTTTTTTTATTGATTGCTTCTCCTCTTTGATTTTTAATTATTCGATTTGTTGGTTGCATTTAGTAGCTCGGAATCATTATTGTATAAGCTCTATTCTCCCTCTCTCCCTGAACTTCAATCCACCGCTATGGTGGGCCAGTGATCAACTTGGATTTCTCCAATAGTGTCTACATCAAAGGCACAACTCGAGGACCATGAAAGACGGAGCTCACAGTGCAATATTAATCGACTTGGGAGTGCAATATCAATCGACTTGGGAAGTTTGGCACTTGGAAGTTTCTTTATTGCCCCGGGGTTTCGATTCCTCACCTCCAGATTTATTGCGTGCGTTTTTTTCGCAGCTTGCAGCAATCACCTATGTGAGACTCAGTCAGAATAGAAGAAATACTCCACCCAAAGTGAATAACCTCAACCTTGATCTCTCTGTAAATATTTTTGTCTCTCTCGATTTCCTCCTTCTCGAGTAATTCTTCAATTTTATTTTTTTTCTTTTTTTTCTTTTTTTTGTTTCTTATACCTCTTCTTTTCCTCTCCCTTTCTCTTCCTACTCCACTGTTCTCATGCACTCCGCGATCCACATGCTTAACTATGGCACTTTGGCCACCACCACACATATTCTACCATCACTCCAGTTAGCCGCCCAAAATGGTCTCCCTCTTCGATATGTGCCTGCAGAAACCAATATGGGCTCATCTCTCGACCGGAATTCTGACCCTAGATCAGATGGTGGAGTTTCAGCTGGACGGAATCTTCGACTTCCAAGCGGTCCCGTCCAACCACGGCGTGATGGCCATGGCGTGCCACTTAATGGCTCTGCACCTTTCTGAGAGCGAGTCGAACACCGTGTATGTCGTTGAGACGCTCAATCCGTTTCCCTGGGACGTGTTCAGGCAGCATCCGAACTTTAGTCTGAACTGGGAAGACAGCGACCAGATCCAGATATTCACGTGTTACTCGGTGGTGGAGCTCTTCAGTTTCCTTGAGTTTGGCCCGGGAAAACAGGTGGACGCGTCTGTTTTGCTATTCATGCTCAATTTCCACGAGATTGTCGAGCTCTACAGACTAGATGTGGCTGCTGCATACGAGGAGGCCCTTCTACGGCACCAGATCGACAAAAACAGGGAGCTCCTCAAAAACATCGATAGAATCAAGGAGGAAGGCATAGAGCTGGTCTCGTTGCCTGAACTCCCGCCAAATTCTGGGTTACTCAGGGAAAACCCGTACGTGAAGGCCCAAAACCACATCGACGAGCTCTTCAAGTCCATCGCCGAGTTCACATACAGAAACCTGGCCATGGTCGTGCTCATGGGGTACATGGACGCAGTATACAAGCCTCTCCGGCGGTCTGCGGCGTCCCAGACCCCGAACTCCAGTTTCACCCAGCAGAATCTGTCTCTGTCGCAAATTCCAAGGGAAGAGCGCGGGTTGGTGTTTGAGCCGATGACATTTGGCCTTTCCGGGAAAGCTGAGAGTCTCAACGAGTCCAGAATCACCGCACGGCTCGTGTTTTACGACGACTGGTACTACAACTGTCCGAAGTTCTTGCACTCGAAGAAACCCATTGGAATCGAGCATGAGTACCATGTGCATGTGGTGAAAGTGCATGTTCCGAGCGGCGTGAGCAACATCTACGACCCGGTGTACTTCAAAATCGGCGAGGGCGAAGTTTGGCTCGAGGACTTGCAAGTCCAGGATGAGTCTAATCTTTCGGCACTTATTCAGAATTCCTTATACTCCACACTGCAGGCACCACGAGCCATTTCCACGCAAATTTCAAGGCAGATGGCAGTACCCTCGTCCCCGCGGAAGATATTGAGGAGCGAGATCGAGGAGGAAACCGACGACGACGTAGATGGAAATGACGGAGATAAAGAAAAGCAAGGGAACTCAGAAAAATACGGAGATAAAGAAGCCGATGGAAAATCTGAGAGTTCAAGAAATACCCTCGAGCAAACTCCAGACCAGGAAGTCGAGGAGCTGTACATAGACGGCTCGGACGTGGAGCTGACGGGCACGCTTCTAGAAGACATGTCGCAGATATGAAATGCATGGAAGTTTCCAAATGGAACGCTTCTAATTGTTCTATTTGCTGTTCCTCTATAGTCTCGTGTATACGGCCTCGTTCGGCTGCAGGGCAATGTTCTTTTTCACGCACACCTGCTGCAGTCGAAGTCTGTTCTGCACCTTCTCCGACATGAGGTAGAACTGCGCAATGTCCGTCCGCAAAACTCTCAAGTGGTCGGGGATTTTCACAAGTTGCAACGGCAATTCGTTGAAGGAGATGTCCAAATCTTCAATTGAGTCCGGCACCTCCATCATTTTCTCGATGAAGTTCCTGCGCACATTCAACACTTTCAACTGTGGTAAAGTCGCTCTGAATGATCCACTGAGATTGTTGTAGGACAAGTCCAAGGTGACCAAATTTTCTGGAAACTGAGCTCTGTCCAAGTTTGCTAAACTGTTGTGCGAAATTGCCAAGTGCCTTATCGATTCTGGAAGTGTGATGTTCGCAATTGTCGTTAGACCCATACCAGATAGACATAGTGTGCTCAAAACTGCAAAATGGGAAAAGTCGTAACGGTCCGCCCATGTGATCTCGCCCATCTCGTGTGCTCCAACAGGCCCAAAAAGGGAAACTGTCTCCAAAAAGCCCCACAAATCCTCACTTTTCTCGACTCTCTGGAATAGTAGCTGGATCACCTCCTCATCTAGTTCCCTGCCAAACTGGCTCTCGCCCATATACAAAAAAACCTGTCTTGTCACACTGGAAACGTGTTTGGGCATTGATTTGAGGATCTTGCTCAACTTCCTGATTGTCAGGTACCGTTCTTCGATGTTGGAGTGGTCGCAACATAGAACAAACACGATTTTCCTCCTCACATTGACCTCGGGGTGCAATCTGGTTTCCCAAAAGGGCAAAAAGTCCTGGAAATCGCTGATTGACACATACGTGTACTTAGCAAGCAGGTCTATGCTGTTTATCTTTTTCGCTCGGGGCAAAAGCCTGAGCAGCTGCCGCCAGGAGTTGGTCACTATGAGTCTGGAGTAGCGAACAGTTTCTATGACCCTGTAGACGTGATTTGTGGAATTGAAGGGGAAAAGCAGCTGGATGCAGTACAAAAAGTCCAGATCTAGCTTCTGGAATATGGAAACAAGTATATCTGGGGGAAGGTCGGAGAATTGCATGTACTTCGATGTGAGATTAGATAGTGTCATGATACCGATAAGCGCACGTGACCCGAGATAGCAACGAGAGGTTAGGAGGTGAGAAAGAGGGAAGAGAATAGTGGAAAGGAAAAAAAAAAAAAGAGAAAGATGAAAGATGAAAAGAGAAAGATAAGTTCACATTATAAAAATGCTATAGTGTAGATTTTCCATGGAGAGACGAGTGACTATTTGTCTGGGCTTTCCCTTAATATTGAGTACTTTCTGTGTAGAGTGTGAGTACATAGTAAAAGCGCACTCAGTATATTTCCAGATCAAGTGAGAAGAGCAGCACACCCAAGTAAAATTTGGAAAGAAAACAAAAAAAAGAGAAGAAGAATGAAAATATCAATTTTTGTCTAACACAAAATGTCAAGTAACCTTTTTCTCTAATAATTCTTCACTTCCTCTTTTTCATCTCCCACCTTAGTCTCTGGCCATCTCCACCTGCACTTAGTGCGATGAGGTTCACACCAAAATCTTATAAAATTCACATCTTCTCCACACTAAAATGGCCACCGTCATCCCGCCACCCTCGAAAAAGCAGAGAAAAGAGGCCCAGCAGGTCAGAGACGTCGACTTGGTGCCTGCAGATTTGCCCAATGTGCTAATAAAGTTCCAGGCTGCCGACACCGGCGACTCGGTTGGAGGAAGCATAAGAGTGCCTGGAGGAATCACCGAGAAGCAGTTGGAGGAGCTTTTGAACCAGCTACAAGGCGAAACAGACGAGCCTGTGCCATACACGTTCTCGCTCTTGAACAAAACAAGCGAAAATGACGCCAGCGACGCCTCCCTAGTGGATATCCGAGATAACTTGTATCTGTCGGTGCTCAAGCCCGGAATCAAGACCACCGAGGACTTCATGACCATTGTGTACACGCCGCGGGCCGTGTTCAAGGTGAAAGCCGTGACCAGACTGAGCGCGGCCATTGCCGGCCACGGCCTGACCATCTTGTGCTGCCAATTTGCACCCAACGACTCGGGCCGCATGTGCTCAGGGGCCGGCGACTCCACGGCGCGTATCTGGGACTGCGCCACCCAGACCCCCTACAAGACGCTCTCGGGCCACACCAACTGGGTGCTCTGCGTCAGCTACTCCCCCTGCGGGACCATGATTGCCACGGGGTCCATGGACAACACCATCCGGCTCTGGGACGCCACCTCAGGCGCTGCGTTGGGCCAGCCGCTCGTCGGACACTCCAAGTGGATCTCCAGCTTGACGTGGGAGCCGTTGCACTTGACGAAAGAGGGCTCGACGCCGCGGTTGGGGTCGGGGTCCAAGGACGGAACGGTGAAGGTGTGGGACACGACCAGGAGGGTGTGCACGGCTACCATGGCGGGCCACACCAATGCTGTTTCGTGTGTGAAGTGGTCCGGGTCCGACATTTTGTATTCGGCCTCGCACGACAAGACCATCCGGGCGTGGGACATGGCTGCTGGCGGGAAGTGCATCCAGACATTGAAGAGCCACGCCCACTGGGTGAACCACTTGTCGATCCTGACGGACTACGTGCTCAGAAAAGGTGGATTCTCTCATAAACTGTCGAGAACATCCGTCAAGGACAGTCCAGCGGAGTTGCGCAAGAATGCTTTGGAGCAATACGAAAAAGTGGCCAAGCTCAACGGGCAGATCTCAGAGAGATTGGTCACTGCGTCCGACGACTTCACCATGTACTTCTGGGAGCCGTTGAAGCTGTCGAAGCCGGTCTGCAGGATGACGGGCCACCAGAAGTTGGTGAACCACGTGCTGTTCTCGCCCGACGGACGGTACATTGTCTCAGCGTCGTTCGACAACTCGATCAAGATTTGGGACGGGTTCAAGGGCACTTTCATAGGCACCTTCCGGGGTCACGTGGCGCCGGTGTACCAGACGGCGTGGTCTGCAGACAGCAGGTTGCTAGTGAGTTGTTCCAAGGACACCACTTTGAAAGTGTGGGACGTGCGCACGAGAAAGTTGAAGGTGGACTTACCCGGACATGCAGATGAGGTGTATGCGGTGGACTGGAGCATGGACGGCAAGAAGGTCGCCAGTGGAGGCAAGGACAAGATGGTGCGCATCTGGTCCAGCTAGAGGGTCAAGTAGGCAAGAGAAGAAAGTTGAACAAAGAAAGTTGGAGAGAGTGTAGATGAGTGAGAGTAGGAGATTCAAGGGAGATAAGAAGAAACAGAAAATCTTTTAAAGTTGATGTTGTTCTTGGTGGTGTTGTCTTGCTTGGCCCGTGGGTTGTGCAGGTAACCAATGGCTGCAAAATGCTGAGGAACACAGCTGGAGGCTTTGGGATAGAGATTACACAGAACGGAAAACAGAGAGCATTCGGGTGTAAACAGAAAGAACTTGGGTGGAGACTGTACCAAGAAGCTGTTGAGGAATTTCATTGAATTTTTTTTTTCTTTTTTTTTTGGTTTAAACAGCCACTGTAAGGAGAGGCAAGAGGTGCAGTTGAGAGGCAAGAGCCAAAATGGGTACAAGCTTCATTTGGAGAGTCGAGAAAAAATCATCCTTACTTCAGTTTGTTGATTCAGCTTCTTGATGCTATATAACCCGTGTTCTAAGCTAAATTTGCAGTGGCTGTTTATTCTTCTTCCGGCTCATGGACTCTAACTCTTCTTGTGAAACGCACAAGGTTCTTGCCCAAGTCAGTACCCATCATATAGACGGAAATACACCGGTCGTGTGGCTTCTCCTTCAGAATTTGCAACACCTTCCCTCCGGAGTCAACGTCTCTCTTCTCCAAGTCCACCAAAACGGCAACATCTGCATCCTTCTTGTCCGCCACTTCTCCGTCGATTAAAGTCTCCTTCTGGACATCTGCAACATTCTCCTTCTGGACGTCTGCCACATTCTCTTTCTGGGCATCTGCTTGAATCTCCACGGTGTGCGCCTCTCCTTCTGGGTCTGGCGTCTTATCACAAACCCAAAGCAGATCTTCAAAAGAGATATATTGTCCGTCTCGGCGAAATTCGGCAGGCTTGCAATCGGCACTCACCACGAAACGTCCGTCGACAATGCACAAATGCTGCGGCTCACCAGTAAGTTCATTGGTCCGTATCTCTGACCACTTGTAAAGGAACGGAGTGAACGACTCTGTGGTGGAGAGTGCCAAGCGTTGCACACCGTCGGAGTCTTTTTCAAGCACGACATTAGCCTCATATGTCCCACTCTCCGATCGACCCCCTCTTTGAATGATTCTCAACTTTTCTGTTGCGTAAAGATTATGCTTAGTGAGAAAGATGGGGTGGCACCACCAATTTGGCCGCTCATTCCCCCGCATGATCAAGAGCTTCTTGCGGAAGAGCTTGAGCGGGCCCTTGGCGAAACTGCACGCCCACAACTTTTCGTCTGTTTGGAGTTGTCCGACAGTATTGAAGATGATATATTCTGCCTCCTTGTCGCTGGTCATTGCGAGAAAATCGCCATGAAAACCTAACCTTCTCTCGGGATTCGGCCCCAACGAACTGACTATTGTGTTGTTCATGAAATAAAGCTTTGACGAGGGTCTTCCATAGCTGAAGTAGCTCCTGGCATCCAGTTGGGGCTCTTCCCGGAGGCATCCAAGTTCAAACAAGCTCTTTGTTTCAGCACACAATCGGATGAGATTGGCTGATGCTGTGTGTATCACAGTCACAAGAACCAAAGAGAGGAGCATTGCAGATTGTCGAATGTTAGGGTAAGTGAAGAAGACCTGAAGATTATGTCCTTGATGGGATTCTGCCTCTATAAGTAATAATACTTTAAAAGGCTGAGGCGGGACAGGGGATTTGAGGGTTTTCCTTGCTTGGTTCATTGTTGGCTAAAATTCAGATGGACAATGGTGCTACCAAGATTTGTTCAGTCGACAATGCATAAGTAGACCCAGAAAACACAGATATCGCCATTAAATTTGAACAAATAGGGTGGTGGAACCACAATGATCTTAATTTGAGCTAGTTTTTGAGATTAGGCTCTTGGCGGTCATTGAGACCCACAATGGTGAGCAAATTGGGGGTGCCCGAACTTGGCAGTCCCAAACTTGGCAGTGGCCCCAGCATCTCAAGTATGACATTATAAATATAGACCCCCTTCAGCAAATTCAAAAAGGTAGAGCCGTAAATAAAATTCTTTGAATTTGTGTAGAGCCGTAAATAGAGTTCTCTGAATTTGTGGCACTGCAAATTGTGGAGCTCTTGAACTCTTTGGGTTTGATGGCAGTCTCATTTATGGAAGGTTCAGGTCGAAGCCAGTTGGGACGACTCATTCCACAGGAAGGGGTAATGGAATCGAAGGTGTCCTCTCTAGTTTACGATTTACCCAACAACTGATATCTCTCTTTTGCTGTGATTGGTAGGCTCAAGGCTAGAAAGAGTATACCCTCTACGTGCCTGTGTGCAAAACGATTTCAAGGATAGCATTGAGTGAGCGCCATAAGATCTCAAGTCTATGATCTTTCAAATCTAAAAAACTTGGGGGCTTGGCTATTCTGGGAAAGTGTTTCATCAGGCTGCCTACCGTCTCTGTGTTTGCTAGCTGTATCCAACTTGGCATCACACGCGCTGTCCCGAGACAAGTACACATTCACTTGATTCTATGTAAGAGAGGTTGTGATCGATCATATACAGGCATTCGTGATTCACCACTTTCTGTTCCTCTTGCCACAGTGGACTTGTTGGTGGAGTAGTCGCCAGTGCCTCTGTTGCTGTCTGCAGCACCATATACAAGGAAGAACGGCTGTAGGTCAGACCCGGCGATTCGAGCCCGTTCGTGGATACAACAGAAAGAGCCTGTGGCTTATGTTAACGAAAATCGGGAATGATAGAACCTAAAAAAAAATCTTTTAGCAGCTCTGGCTTGGAGAGCCAAATGGAGGTGGCACAAAGTGCATACTGAAAAAGTGACAGAATAGCAGCTGGAAACTCTGCCTAGTTCATAGCTGGCCGGACTCTACCATCACCTTATCAAGATCCATGAGCGTATACGTAGCTCCTATAATTCGGACATCACCTTTTGGTTGCTTCCCTGAAGGTCAAATGCTGGCGTGCTTATCTTTCAGCCGCGCCCGGGTATTTACGAGGAAGCACAGCACGTCAAAGGCGAAGAGCCAAACCGGATACAATTTCACTTCGAAAATCACACCCAGTGCTGTTTACACCTTAGTGTATTTCTTCAGCTAGTCTGTATTACATTGGCCATATTCTCAGCTAGTCTGTATTGGCTGACCAGCTCTTCGTGGTATGTGCACCTGCACACACCTCAACGGCTGCAAAACCCCAAGCCAACTAACGTCGTTACCACAAAACTGTGTTGTTGGCCAAAAGATTGGAAAACATTTCGGACACACCGGTCGCTTGGCTTCTTTTCCAGAAGTTGCAATACCTTCTCTCCAAAGTCAACCTCTCTTTTTTCTTCCACCAAAATGGCAATATCTTCATCCTTCTTATCCTTCTGCTTCACTCACACTCTCTTTTTGACTTACTGCTTGAGACTCCGTGTTGCTCTGCTCACTTACTCCTTGGTGTATTAAGTAGCAGAATTAATCCAGCAGGACATTTCAGGAGGACAATCGGTGGGTTCTGAGAACTCAGGATGGATTATGAAAATTTCACTAATTTTTGCAAGAACGGTCACGAAGATTTCAATCACCTTAGATAAAATATAGCTAACTTGAAAAGAAAAAGAAACCTAGTCCTAAATTCCTAGCTCTTGTTTCTTTCACAGCTTCTGACACTAAGTGTTCACCTGCAGGAACCGAAACCCCCATCAAACCCATCTTCTTTTCAAAAGTTTAAAAGTCAACTAATGCATTATCAAAGTTCTCTGCTATGTCCATTTCACCCATACAGTCTTTTTTCCCTTTCTCCCACGATCTCTGCCTCATATCTACTGTGGTCACAACCACTCCGCCTTTTCGCCCGCGCACGACCCGCACTATAAGCCGAGTACGCCGTTTCCACATTTCCTTATCACCAACAACATGGCAATTGTGAAAAGAGGCGGCCGGACCAAAACAAAGCAACAGGCTGCCCCGGCGAAGTCCGGAATCAAAAAGGCCGAGTTTGATCTCACGAAAAAGAAGGAGGTGGGTGTTTCCGACTTGACCTTATTGTCCAAGATCACCGACGACGCCATCAATGAAAACTTACATAAACGTTTTATGAATGGCTCGATCTACACTTACATCGGTCACGTGTTGATCAGTGTCAATCCGTTCCAGGATTTGGGCATTTACACCCAGCAAACTTTGAACATGTACAAGGGCAAGAACAGGTTGGAAGTGCCTCCCCATGTGTACGCAATTGCCGAGTCTATGTTCTACAACTTGAAGTCGTATGGCGAGAATCAGTGTGTGATCATTTCTGGTGAGTCTGGAGCAGGGAAAACGGAGGCTGCCAAGCAGATCATGCAGTATATTGCCAATGTGTCTGTGGACGACAATGTGAACTCCACGCTGGGCGGAATCACCAAGATCAAGGATATGGTTTTGGCCACAAACCCGTTGTTGGAGTCCTTTGGGTGTGCGAAAACCTTGAGAAACAACAACTCGTCCAGACACGGGAAGTACTTGGAGATCTTCTTCAATCCGCAAACAAATACTCCTCACGCGGCTCACATCACCAATTACTTGTTGGAGAAGCAGAGAGTGGTGCAGCAGATCACCAACGAGAGAAACTTCCACATTTTCTACCAGTTCACCAAGCACTGTCCCCCACAGTACCAGCAGATGTTTGGAATCCAGGGCCCAGAAACATATATATACACATCTGCAGCCCAGTGCACGAGCGCAGACGGAATTGACGACGCAAAGGACTTTTCCGAGACTTTGAATGCCATGAAGGTGATTGGGCTCCTGCAGCCCGAACAGGATAGCATTTTCAGGATGTTGGCCACGATTCTTTGGATTGGAAACATTTCCTTTGTGGAAGACGAGAGTGGCAACGCTGCCATCAGAGACGAGGGGGTGACGAACTTTGTGGCCTACTTGTTGGAAGTCGACGCCGAGATCTTGAAAAAATCAATCGTCGAAAGAATTATAGAGACTTCCCATGGCATGAGAAGAGGCTCAACATACCATGTGCCCTTGAACATTGTGCAAGCCACTGCTGTCAGGGACGCCTTGGCCAAGGGAATTTATAACAATTTGTTTGAGTGGATTGTCGAGAGAGTGAATGTTTCCTTGAAGGAGACCAATGCTCAGTTCGAGAAGAAATCCATTGGTATCTTGGATATCTACGGATTCGAGATTTTCGAGCACAACTCGTTCGAGCAGATCTGTATCAACTACGTCAATGAGAAGTTGCAGCAGATTTTCATCCAGTTGACGTTGAAAGCCGAGCAGGACGAGTATGTTCAAGAGCAAATCAAATGGACGCCAATTGACTACTTCAACAACAAGGTCGTGTGTGACTTGATCGAGGCCACTAGACCAACACCAGGATTGTTTGCCGCCTTGAACGATTCCATCAAAACTGCACATGCCGATTCCGAGGCGGCAGACCAGGTTTTCGCTCAGAGATTGAGTATGGTAGGAGCCAGCAACCGCCATTTCGAAGACCGCAGAGGGAAATTCATCATCAAGCATTATGCCGGAGATGTCACCTATGATGTATCCGGTATGACGGACAAGAATAAGGACAGCATGTTGAGAGACTTGTTGGAGTTGTTGTCTACCTCCAAGAACACCTTCGTCACACAATCGTTGTTCCCTCCTGGTCTCTTGTCTGCTGTGACTGACTCAAAGAAAAGACCAGAAACTGCCTCGGACAAAATCAAAAGAAGTGCCAATATCTTGGTCGACACGTTGTCACAATGCCAGCCTTCTTACATCAGAACGATCAAGCCCAACCAAACAAAGAGGCCCAAGGAGTACGAGAACCAGCAAGTTTTGCATCAGATCAAATACTTGGGGTTGAAGGAGAACGTGAGAATCAGAAGAGCCGGGTTTGCATACCGTACCACTTTCGACAAATTCGTGCAGAGATTCTACTTGTTATCTCCTGCCACTGGATATGCGGGAGATTATATCTGGCATGGAGACGACATTACTGCCGTGAAAGAGATCTTGCGCAGTTGCCATATTCCACCTTCTGAGTACCAGTTGGGTACCACAAAAGTGTTTATCAAGACGCCAGAGACGTTGTTCGCATTGGAGGACATGAGAGACAAGTACTGGCAC
Source organism: Sungouiella suratensis (assembly GCA_030566815.1). NCBI lineage: Eukaryota > Fungi > Ascomycota > Pichiomycetes > Serinales > Metschnikowiaceae > Sungouiella > Sungouiella suratensis. The sequence goes on along the minus strand of JAKUAV010000002.1, from coordinate 808,315 downwards.
AACATGGCAGCACGGATCCAAAGAGCTTGGAGACGCTATGTCAAGAGGAAAGAGGACGCTGCCAAAGTCATCCAGACGGCATGGAGAAACAAGAAACACGGAAACAAGTTTGAGCAGTTCCGTGATGAGGGCTCGGCCATTTTGCAGGGCAGAAAAGAGAGAAGAAGAATGTCTATCCTTGGATCACGTGCATACATGGGAGACTACCTCGGGTGCAATGACTCTACTGGTTACGGTCGTTTCATCGTCAGTCAGGTGGGCATAAATGAGCCCGAGCATTTCTCGGCGAAGGGCGAGATTCTTTTACACAAATTTGGCAGATCGTCTAAGAGATTGGCCAGGACATTTATCTTGACACGCAACAACTTGTATGTCATAGCTGATGTGGTTGTCGAGAAGAGATTGCAACTTCAAAAAGAGTTCACGATCCCCGTCTCAGGAATCAACTATGTTGGATTGTCGACATTCCAGGACAACTGGGTTGCTGTCTCATTACACCAGCCTACACAAACAACACCCGACTTGTTCATCAACTTGGACTTCAAGACAGAATTGATTGCGCACTTGAAGCGTATCAACCGCGGTCTTACCGTCAAGATCGGCCCCACCGTGGAATACCAAAAGAAAGCTGGCAAATTCCACACCGTCAAGTTCCAGCACGGCACAGCTCCTCAGTACGGTGATGTGTACAAGTCTGGAACTGTCACCGTGGGCCAGGGATTGCCGCCTTCAAGCAGAAACCCCAAGAGACCTCGTGGAAAGTCAAGTTCGGTCGACTACAGCAAGTACTACAATCGAGGCGCAAACAGAAGAGCCGGCAACTACAGCTCGCCAGCCGCAGTGGTCAGACAAGCACAGACACAGTCCTTCCAGCAGCCTGCGCAGTATCAGCCACCACAGCCATCTCAGCCTTCTCAGCCCGAGCCAGCAAGAAGAAAAGTTCCGCCCCCTGCTCCAGCTCAGCCCCAACAGCCAGCTCAGCCACAGATCCCGGTCCAGCCTCAAAGACAAGCAGTCCAGCCACAAACGCCTGTGATTCAGCAGCCCGTGCAGACCAAACCCAAGCCTGTTCCCTCGAGACCAGTCAAGAAGTCGCCTGCTCCAGCTCCACCTGCGAAAAAGACTGCTCCGCCTCCACCTCCACCAACGTTGGCTACAGTGAAGCCTAAGCATCCTACATACAAGGTGCTCTTCGACTACGACGGGTCTGTGAGTGGGTCTGTGCCGCTTGTCAAAGACGACATCGTCTATGTTGTCAGCGTGAACGACAAGTGGGGATTGGTCAAGGACCTCAAGGAGACACAGGAAGGCTGGGCTCCGTTGGACTACATGAAGGAAGTGGACCCACCAGCGAACTTGTTTGGAGGTAAAACGGCACCTCCACCGCCAGCAGCTCCAAGAGCACAAACACAAAACAGCACACCGGCCACAACCGCTGTTTCGAATGGAAACGGACTTGGCGGAGGCCTTGCAGATGCATTGAAAGCGAAAAAGAACGAGGAGGTATCGTTGGCCGGGTCGCTCGCTGATGCTTTGATGAAGAGAAAGGGAGTCACCAGAGACGACAGCGACGACGAGGGCGACGACGACGACGACTGGTGAGTACATAAAAAGGGAATATGAAAATGGTTGTCCTGGAAACGGCTACCCTGTAGTCGAAGAGCCACTGGACTCGTCTACATTCTGTCACAGAATCATATTATTAATCACTGACTGAGACATAGCAATTCAACGCAATACTCAATACCATCATGACCTCTACCACTTTCCTGGGTTCTCGATGGTGTTACCACTTCCCTGGGTTCTTGATGGTGTCTGCTGGCAAGTACGTGCAGGCGTTTGCATCACAGCCAGTCTTGTCGACAGTGGTAGCCCACCACTTGTAACCCGAGCTTGCGCCCGTGTACGTCAAGCAGAAGTAAATCAAGATGCCAGCAATGGCCACGCCGCAGTCCAACGCCACTCCCGTGACCAAGTTGTACTTCTTCCACCAAGCATTATGGTACTTGTGGACGAAGTAGTTGAACGCCACAATGACCGCGAGCCACAGGCCATAATTGATACCGGTGGAGTTGGGGATCTGGCTGGCACCGCTGACGATCAAAGTCGCGTTCAATCTGTTGATGTATTTCGAGTGCGGCTTCCACCTCTTCAAGGCTGCAATAACTATAGCCACAATTGCACCCACCAAGAACCACCACAAGATGAACGAGTACCTTCCGCCGGCTGCAAACACGTGATCTCCAAACAACCCCCACACCAAGTGCTGGTTGAACATTGTTCTCTGGGATTTACAGGTCATGTTGTTCTTCGCATGCGTAGAACACACATCCTTGATGTGGCTGAGCAAGTACATGGTGACACCGGTGTTCAAGACAGCTGCCCAGATCCCCGCAGCGAGCAACACCGCCATAGTGACCACCGGCGGAGCTTTCAAGAAGTGCGCCATTTTGGCGCCCTGGCTCATGTGCATGGCATGCTGAATGGACCCAAACCCAAACAGCATGAAGTACATGACGGCCAACGGCTGGCCCTTGAACCAGAACGCACCGATCATGTGGAACAACGACTCCAACGTCATGGCAAACGTACTCTTGGCCTCAATCAAGGCAATGGGCAAGAAACAGATCATGCCGAGAATAATGGACACGATGAACCCGCCAGCATTGAGCTGGACGCGGTGGTCGAACGCCTCGGTGAAGACGATGCCCAAAACGATGGCAATGAGACCAGCACAGATGAACGCGATCGCGGGGACTCGCTTGTACTTCAAGATCAACTGTTTGTGCACGTCCATCTTGACGCCTGTCAATGGCTGCAAAATCTGCGACTTGAAGTTGGTGATGATCTCGATCATCAAGGTGGAGAACGCAGCCAATGAGAACGCAATGCTCATCAAGAAGCCAATGGGCAACATGACAGGCGAGTACTTGTCGTACTTGGCCATGTCGAGCTCGTAGTCGGCGTTGACGACCTTCTTCGGGTTGTATGCAGTGCCATTCGTATTGAAGATGCCATTGGAGATGATTGGGAAGTGGGCTACCTGCCAGTGGTTCTTGTAGTACAAGCCAGGAATGACGCACCAGACCCAGAACACAAAGGAGCCGAAGATGGTCACTCCGTACACAAAGGGAACAGTGAATGGGTTCGAGATGTTGGAGATAGTGGCCCAGTCGATGCCAATAGGGATCAACGCCAAACCGTTGGACACACCGAACACCTGGCCGACCACAGCATTGTTGGGAACGATCCAGGTGATGAAGCCTCCGATCTTGGCAAGGAACGGGAACAAAAAGTCCGACAAGAAGTACCACACAAACGACACCACAAACATGATGTAGAAGTAGCCCAACCGGGAAATCTTCCACTTGGGCACGTACGTGTTCTCGCGCGAGTGCAACGTCTTCATCAAGGCACAGGAAGTCAAAATCAGCGGCCACACCACATCTGGGTTGGTCACCAAGATGGGGAGTGCCAACCCGCACCAGCACCACGAGAGCAAGAAGGAAGTCAAGTTGGACATCACCACGCGGCCAAAGCCAATGTTGTCGTTGAACAACTTCACCTGCTCGGTGATGACAATGTTCACCAACTTGGTCAGGGTGACGGTGTTGGCGAAAACATACACCAACGTGTGTTCCTTGATAGTGAAGGGTCCCGGGTTCAAAGCCACCTTGAACCTGCCAAAGCCCACGTTCCAGTTCGGAACAACCTTGTGCCACAAATTGCCCATGGGGAACGCCAAGAGCTGGGCGACAATAGCACCAATGTGGATTGAAGGAAATCTCAACACGAAAAATGCATCGACGCCAGCAAGAACAGTGCCCAACACAAAGGCCAACACCCACATTCTCAAGGTGTTGGCTGGAGTGTCCATGTCGTCCAGCACCACAACCACATCCTGGATGTCGTCCTTGTCGAACTCCAAGTCGGTGTCGACCTCGGTGGTGTTGTCCTCGGAGAAAGTTTCGACCTCGGACTTTGAGTTTTTCTCCGACTGGAGAAGCTCAGGCTCGGGCTGGGGCTCATTCTCAAAGGAGAAGAGCCAGGCTTTGAGAGAAGACATATTCAGATTTTTTTTTGAACTTTTTAATTTCGAGCTCGAGATCGGGGAGATAACCGCCCAATTTATAGAGAAATCCCAACAATGGACCGGGTTTGTCCGCCTTAGTCATATGGACATATGCACTCGTAATGCAAAAAGAGGTTGTATACTGGAACTTTACGAATGTGTCAAAGTGCAGACGAGCCGCACCGAAGAGGTGAAATTTGAGAGTGAAGCTTTGGGTAAATATTCGAGTGAGACCGATGGTTTCCAAGCTCGAGAAATGGAGGCTGAAAATTTTTGTCCCCAGAATTTTTTGGGTTTCTGTGGTTTCTTTTCCCCTCACAATCGACCAGAACAATTGACAGGGTTGGTGACACTTTGACAGGTCGGCTTAATATGCACGCTGTTCCGTATAGGTCCGGTTTGTAATAGGAAAATAAATGCACATGCAGGCCGCCCGCCACAAAAAATTTCAACAGAAGCCCCGAAAATGCCTCACTGATGGACAAGATAAAGTGGACGGGTAATCCGATGGAACTGATAATCATTTTTGTTTTCCATTTCTGAGTGGAAGTTTCATATCAATTGCACTAGTCATTTGAACCCCATGAAAGCTAGAAAGGTGTCAAACCAGGGTTGACATTGACAGGCGATTACCTCACCATGCGTGACAATAGAATTCAATGTGAATTTTCTACAATCCGAGATCGGCATCGGCTCTGACGACGGAATGTCCGTGTATTTTCCCGTGACATGTAGTCATGTGACTTTCCTGAGTTCCCGACAACCAGATACCATCACGTGACTGCGGGTCACGTGCACACCTAAGGCCAAGTAGATCTACAGCCCAAATCTCCACAGATCAACCCCGGCAATTTCATCCGAATTTACATAATTGACAGAATCAAACACCAAAGTCGTGACCTTCACTACTGCATCTAACACTTTATCACATTAAACTTGCCCATTTTCCCCTCTAAGCATGTCAAAGCAGAAGAAGAACTCTCTCTTGGCTGGCCACAGCCGATCGGCCCACACAACGTCTGCCAAAGACGAGATAATGGCAATGAAATACATCATGGATAAACCGGCGCTCCCCGTTTACGCGTTGGACGAAAAACAGCCGCCGAAAGTCTATCCGGACTACGCTCCGTGGCAGGAAGACGAGAATCTGAAGGAGAAATTGAAGAACCTGACTTTTCTAAATAAGGGCTACTTTGAGCTGCCGCTGGTGTCGAACGAGTATTACTCGGCTCGAAATTTGATCCAGGAGACGCTTTTCCTGTCCACACAGAACTGCACCACGATATTGAAGGAGCTCTCTCAGCATTTCACCAAAGCATACAAAACCAGAAACGAGGTGATCAACAAAATCTCGTATGGGTCCAATAACTTCAGGGTCCCACCAAGAGTCACACTTACGGCGGCTAAGAAGGAAGCATGGCTCAAAGATTTGGCCAATCAGGACGTTCCGTTGCTGGCTGTTTCTGTGAAGATTCCCCACGGAATCAGAAATAAGATCTTGGTCGATAACATGTGCAATTTCGCCGTGCCGCTCTCCAGGGCAATCTGGTTCACGAAGTGCTCTCTCTACAGCGAATTGCTCTTGCTCCGGAAAAAATACCAGTCGAAACAAAGCTCACTACCGCAACCCAGTCTGGTGAACTTCCCACCAATTGAAGTGTTTGAAAGTAGGTGGTTACAGGAGTGGACACAGCAGGTTGCAGACTACATTCTCAAATTCTCTCGGGAGATGCCGGCCATTGGATCGCCGGAACGCAAGGGCCAGTTCCAGACGAAATTGAACTACTTGCTAGCGTACACCCAGGCTTTATATGTGGAGTGCCTAATTGATCGCGTTTACTTCCTCACGGCTGTGGCTAAGTTTTTCAGAGAGTATTTGCCCTTTGAAGCGTCGGATTTGGCTCTTTTGCTTGACCTTTCCAAGGCTGAAGAAGGTGAGGAGATTCCATTACTCACACAGCTCCTAAAGGGCCGCCCAATAAATTATGGACAGATTTTGATTGCATTGACTCTCATCACTATGTTCTGGAATGATGTTTTGGAAGAGGATTTCTTGTGCAAGTACTTGAGTGAGCTGCTTTTGCTCAATTATTTCTTGGTTGAGAAATTGCCCGTCATTCTGGAGAAAACGTCAAGATCCCCAATAATTTCGAGTTCCTTGCTGCCAAAACTTAAAGCAGATTTGCTTCTGCTCCTCTCTGCGTCGATCAAAAAATTGTTCAAATTCAACACTAATGTTTTCATAGTGCCCAGCTACTGGGTGCTTATTGGTGATGTTCTCTACAAAATTCTCTCTCAGGATAATTTGGATCCGCTACAAAACGAGAATTTGCACAAGGTTCTACAGCTCATCAACTTCAGAAACGAAAGTCTCATGCTAAACATGAAGTACTTGGTGAGAGACGAACCTGCACTTTCACCGAAACTGGGAAGGCGAAGCTCAGTTTTGGAGTTGGAAAACAGCTCAAAATCGTTGCTGCGTGTCGAAGAAGCGGAGCACACGTTCATCAATCGGTCTTCGGACGACAATTTGAAGTTTATTGAGCAACTCGATAATCTCAAGCTCAACAACAGTTTCACAGAGCTGCTCAAGCCAAAAGCATCGACAGGATACGAACCGCAGACTTGGAAAACAAAATTGAAGATCGTCGTGTACTGGTGTGTCACCGTCTACCGGGACATGGGTGCTTCTTCCGAGAAAGTGCTAATCATTTGCAATTTCCTCAAACGAAAGGTGTTGCAGGCAATGACGACCAGAGGAAGCTCATATTTGAAGGCAGAGTTCGAGAACGAATTGCTTGAAAGCATCTTCAGTTTGTCCCAGGTTCTGCACGACAACATTTCCATGTACAACTTGTATGTGCTCATCAACGAGCTATACCAGCTCAAGATCATATCGATCTCGTCCTATTTGAGGAAAATCATTGCCTGTGGTGTCTTTTACAAGTCATCAGAGGAAAACGAGAATTTGAGCCAGGCTGCAAATGACCCACTGATCAAGTTCCATTTACTGATTTTGCAGAATCTACCTGTCCTTAACAACAGACAATGTGACCATATCTTAAAGAAATGGACAACCGAGGGGTTTAACTTTTCTGACCATTTCACCAGAGGCACGGATATTCTTCAGCATCACATCTTGGATAAATTCTCAAGCAATGCATTTGGCACGGACTTGGACCTGAACTTGGCGCAGATTGAGCACTTGAATGTGGGAGTCAAGTTCTTGCTTGTCAATTGGCTAACTTCCCAGATCAAGAAAGTGATCTCCAACTCGCCCAAATTGATCCATATCAGTCCTTCGACGATTGCTCACATTTACAAGTTCTACTCCGTCACAGACAACCTCACTGTGTTCTTCAAAGTGTTCATCAAATTCGTTCTCAAGAACGAAAACAAGATCATCATTTTTTACCTTGACACCTTGCACTTCATCTCAAAATTGATTCTCCAGCATTATCAATTGGTGAAGTACATTGCTGGGAACAGCTCGGAGTCGGTCTCTTGTGCCTACGAGCTCTTCAGACTTGTCATCTCAGCATATAAGGATCTCCTGTCACGTGAAACAGACATTTTCCACTTCAAAAGCATATGGAGATTCATTGAGAACTCATTGGAGAGAACCACAGAGGAGACTTCTGTGAGCAATTACCCCAAGAGTTACGACAAGTTGCTCTTCGATAAGGAAACTGCAGAGTCTCCACTCAAACTCACTTCTCATTCTACAAGACAAGCCGATGCATACTCAGCTGAGTCCTTTAGAGAAGATTTATTTGGCTTGATAGCGACGAACCCTGGAGGTTTATCTCAGAGTGAGTTGGGCGAATGCTTTGATGAACTTCAAAATTTGGGAGTCGGCTTCACTTTGGACCAGTTCAGTCCGATTACCAAGCCGGAAAAGGTGGTGGATCTGATCTTACAAGAGTGGTATGGAAGAGCAAAAGAGCTCAGCGAGAGTGAGGAATTGATCTTCTACAAACTCTTGGAAACACTCAGACGTCACTTGAAAATTGAAAGCGACATTTTGTTCCGCACATACATTGAGAACTTCGTACAATCCAAGATCGAGGAGAATCAGGAGATCCCACGCCTTGCTATTCTCCTTGCGAAACTCGCAATTCACGAGTTCCTTCTGATCTACGACTTGTTCAATATTGTGCGCCAACTGAAGTCCGAGCAATCAGAGCAGCTCACCGAGACGTTCACATTCAGCTCCGAAAATCTCAAACTGGGGCTTGTCAATTACCAGTGGCTACTCTGGACAAGCATCCAGGCTGAGTACTCCAAGAAGCACTTTGACGATGTGATCATCTTCTCACTTGGGAAACTGAAAGTCAATGGCTTGGAGTCTGGAGTCTTTGCCCAGAACAAAGACTCGGTGCTTTCTGTTGTGCGGAATGCATTGATTCTCCACCGGAAATGGACCATGCATTTCCTCTCAAACGAGATTAACCCAAATGATGCGGTCGCCATATGTGACCAATTACTCCCTTCGCGGTATCTGGTGCGCACTTATGAAGATATGGCTAATTTGGCCAGAGCACTGAATGAGTTTTCCTTGCCGATCATCCAGACTTTGCTCAAGATCATCACGAGCCAAATGTCAGAAAAGCTGGCCATCGGGAACTTGACAAGCGTCATTCTCGACAATTTGCATTTCCTGTTTGGACCATACAACTCGTACTTGGGCGAGATGTTCAGCTTTGTCGAGTGGAACGTCAAGCTCCACATTTTCAACTACTTGGAGAAGATTTTCCTCACGCAAGTTCAGTTCGACCAGGTTTGGGACTTGGAAAACGCTATGGTCACCGAGGATGTCCACTATGTCTCCCTAAGGTTGAACGACGACAGCACGGAAGCAATCCCACTCTTTAAGGATTTCTTCGAGAAGTTCTCCGTGGCATCAGTCGACAAGTTGGACACACCGCCGGAGCTTTTCCAAGATTTGTCCAACTTTTTGGTGAAATTGTTGCAGCTTCTCAACAACCAAGCCGCAGTGCAGCTGGAAGACAAGAGTATCTACGACACGATTCTGATCGTCTTGAGACTCTTGATTATCCATCAACTGTCGCTCACCTCGGCAATGGCACGTGAGGATTCCGTGAACTTTGTGTTCTTGAAAAACTTGGTGGCTCTCCTCAACTCCACGTACCTCAGTAACGGGCACGAGAAGCTCCGCATCTTGCTCTACGATTTGCTATTGCTCATGAAATCCTCGCTCACGCAAATCTTCAGTGTGCCCAACGAGGACAACTTGATGGCCACGCTGCCTAATCCACAGCTGACAACTCCAGAGGACAAGAAGGAAATGGACTACGCTGGCGCCACTCTTGCTAACATGACAAGCATTTTGAACTTGCCCGAGCCAAACACCGAGATTCCATTTGAGATTCTGCAGAACGAGGACGAGTGTGCTTTGGTCATGGACGAGAACGAGTTGAAGTACGACGGTGATGTCTGTTTCGTCAACCAGAGCGGGCTAGTTCTCCAGAACTGCAGAAGAGACTCGCTGTTTGGCCATCTAATGGGGCACAACGAAAACCCAACGTTGCCATTTCAGGTGAAGAGCTTGAAGTTGATAGAGGACACAAGCACGGCGTTGAACGATGGGTGCATCAACTTGTCGTTGTTCGATGCATACACAACAAAGGAGAATCCTCTTTAGAATGAACCGAAATATCAAATCTTCGTGAGATTCTTGTCTATAACTGTCGCGATTGTCTACTGTGCTTGACTGTGTTTCTTACTATAATTCTCTGCTCATGAATTGTCAGCAGCTCGATCAGGCTAATGATCACCTTACTTGACTTGTTTATTATTTGAGGTGTTTCTCAGCACGATCGAGACCTCCACGCAGAATCCCTTGGGTTGTTCCCCGAACCTAACGATGTGCTCTGTCAAGTTATCGGGGTCCTCCAAATTCTGGCATGCCCAGATTTTTTTGTCCAATACCAAGCTGCCGTTCTTGTCGAATGTCACCTCTGAGCCTTCAACATCGGGGCTCAACACCATCCAGGTATCCCTGAAGCTGGCATTGAGCTCCAGTATCTCATCCTTGTAGCCAGGAAGCATGAGTGTCAACTTCTTGTCCTGGTACACAAACTCGTGGCCCTCTTTCAAGCCAGCAAGGTAGTACATGTTGTTGGCTAGCTTCCTCGCACCCAAGGGCTGGTCAAAGGGAGGATAGCAGTTCTTGGACACGATGGCCAACTCCACATCCTCAGCAACCACCTCGACCTTGATGCTGATCGGTATACAGTCGCCAATGGGCGATTCGTCCTCGAGAAACAATATTGGAGAGATGTCACACTCGATTAGCCCACAGTACATCTTACATGCCCAGAAGCTTCCGTCGGCTACCAACTCGCTTTTGTCGTTCACTAGAAACGTCGTTGGGTTCTGATACTCGAAGGAGAGAGCTTTGTATATGTCTCCCATCGACAACGGGTGACTCAGCGTTGTTTCTGTGATGGTGTTTTCCGAGAATCGGAACTCGTTGCCCTCAGTGCCTAGCAGGAGATACAGAAACGTTGCGCCGGGGCGAGGAGCCTCAATGTATGAGTCGATGCCTTCTCCTTGCACTCGCAACTTCACTCGATCTGCTGTGACAATAGTGGCCAATAATGTTGAGTATATGGGAAGGAACCGCATGATGGGCAGAGGACTTTGGAAAGGGACAGAAAAACTGGAAAGGAATATGTGTCTGCTGATTACATGGCTAGGCGTCGTGCTGCTTTTTATAGTTCACGTCCTGACTGTCTTGCTTATTTCTTATTTCGGAGGTGCCGTGCCGGTATCAGCCACCCAAATAGAAAAGTCCGGTTCAGGCATCCATGTGCCGCTTGGACATAACAACAAGAGTGATGTCCTTTAAAGCTTGAATGAGCTGAATGGAGTTTGAGTGTGTGCAACAGGATGATGGCTATTCAATTTGAGATTCTAGGGGTTTTGCAGTCATCCTCACCCTCTGTCTTCCCTAATTATATGATTCAGGTGAGTTTCCTCATGCTGCAAAATATGTGCATCTGATTCTTGTGATATTGTTGGCCAAAATAATTAGAGTTGGGGTTATTTGCTCAGTTTTCGCTTGGCAGTTCTTGACAAGCCAAGATCTGCTTGCTCGAAAGTGAATACTCCAGAAATTGAAACAATGAAGTGAGAGAAACGCCGCATTTCTCCACAAGTGATTAGCAGATCTTGCAGCTCGTCAATGTATCAGGCTACAGGCCATGGATTGTTCTGGAAATCAAAACAAATGTTACGTGTGGAGAAGTCTCTGTGTCTCTAACTATTCGACCAGTAATAAATTACCTGAACTCTGGGGATTGGCCTAGAAGCTCTTCCTATAATAATTTTGCAATTGTAATTAGAAACCACCAAGAGTACTGCGTGTGTGCAGGTCAATAATAGAAACACGTAAAAATGGCACTACGTCAAGACATCCATTTGGCTTGAAAAAACGGAAGGCATGGTTTCTGCATGAGTCAGTTAGTTACGAGCAGTAAGGCAACGTTGGTTCCAATTTCAAACCTTGATCTTTCCCCGGCGAACGTTGAGACCTACCATTTTTTTTGCACCCAATGCAAATCACACACAAATTCACAGCAAAAACAGGAGGAGCAATGAAAAAAATCAGAAGAAGTTAAAAGGAGTAAATTCTTGAGTTCAGACTCCAATTATGAGGTCAATATTACAAATCCAGACACTTTGTGTTTGAGATAAGACTCATGATCCTTGTAAGGAAGACACTCACGTCAAAATAGCAACGAATCGAAATAGAAAAGACAGAATCTTAATCTTTCCGAACAGAGCTACAAAACTAAAGAGTTCAGAATAAATTTCGGAAGAAATTCAAAAGTTATCCAATTGCTGTCTCACTGGAAATTACAGGGTTCTTTGGTTGTTTCGTGCAGGAGTGAGATGAACACCTTCACTTTGTTCTTCACTAATATTCTCACTCTGGGTATTTACCTACCAAGGTGTTTTGTTCCTGCAGAAAATAACAAGCTACCAAAAGGCTACCAGGTGTTTCAACCCCATTAACCAGCAATATAACAGAACACACCCAAATTTTACACATCACCAAAATAACCAGAAACGTTCACCAACACCAAACATCAACTCCCGCTTCCCATTTTCACATGCCAGACAACGTCACCACGCCAACAAGGCTGCTACGCCCGCCAGTGGAAGACCAGGACTTGCACTTGGCTGAAGACACGAAAAATGCCGCCTACGCCAGCCGCGTGCCCGACCTTCTGTTTCTCAGCGCAAACTTCTCCTCGGAGTCGCTCGATTTACAGCCAAACTCGCCCACAACACCGGCGAAGACGCCCAATGGGTTCACCCTAAGTGCTCTCCAGGCGCCCTACCATACGCGCCGGTACTCCAACAACAGCGGCACGCCGTCGCTTGCCAACTCCCCCGTGGGCCAGCCGTCCTACCTGCACCACCAAAGAGCGGGCTCCAACACCGGGGCGAGGCCCAGACCAAGGTCGATGTTGGGGTCAGAAACAGCAAACTACGCGATCTGGGAGGACGACAAGCCGCCTGCAATCGACAACTCGGCGCGGAACCGCCACTCCGCATACTTCGCCTCGAAAATGTCCCTGCTAGCGCCACCGGCAGAGTCACGTGCGGGCCGCTCCAGGTCCGGGTCTCCAGTGAGAGCTACCTCTCCTATACGAAGAGCCAACATGTCCCCCTACAGAAGCCGAGCGAGCTCGCCGTCGAAGGAACCGTTTAACTTCAAACTGCAGGACATCTTGACCACACACAGCAATGGGCTGAACTCGTCGTTGGTGGTGAAGCCTGCCCATAGAAAAGGGCACAGGTACAAGCACTCGTCGGTGTCGATGAACTTGTTCCAGGAGCCCGTGCCTATCGCCGACGCGAACTTGCAGCAGAACTTGATCCCGGACTCGTATCCGATCCCGAACTTCCAGGAACTGTTGACGAGCGCAGGTCGGGCCCAGAAATCCAAGCTCGTGCTCTCGTTGGCGCACTTCGCCGTTTCCGTGCTTGTGTTCATGGTCGGCGTGAAATGTCATCAGCCCACATTCTCCACGCTCGCGCACTTGGTGTTCTACGACTCCTTGGGTTCGCTTGTGGTGGCCTGTGTGGAGATTGCATCCAACTTCGAAGTCTGGAACAAGTCGTCGATCGCGTACCCATTTGGGTTGGGCCGTCTTGAAGTCTTGACAGGATTTGCACTCAGCGCGTCTCTGGTGATGGTGGGGTGCGATCTCGTCAGTCACTTTGTGGAGGAATTGGTGATTTCGTATGTGGACTCGTCTGAGGAATCCATAGAGCACGGCGCCCACCACATCCACGGCTCCGATGCCTCAGTCAACTGGATCTTATACCAGGCCATTTTATTTATTGTCATTGCCATCACGTTCATCACCTCAAAGTTCATCTTTGAAGGTGGGAACATCTCAGATATGATGTCGGACACAGATATGATCTCGGTGAGCAAGAAACTCACCAAGAGCAAAGCAGGCGGGATGTTGAGCGACCAGAAACAGGAAGACGCCCAATTGATGCCCCTTGTGAAGAGTTTGTTGACCGTTTTGGTGAAGAATCCAATCAGACTCCTCACCTTGGGCTACTCGGTATTTCTCGTGTGTTTGCCCGTCATACCAGGATCGCTCACAGAGTCTATTGGGTTTGACATCAACGAGCTCTCGACGTTGGTGGTGGCTGCCACACTCTGTTACGCTGGATGGAACTTGGTGAAGACTTTGGGTGGCATCTTGCTCATTTCGTTCCCATACTCGGACTACGACTACAACGTCTTGCGTGCTAAGATCACAGACAACATCCACAATCTCCCGAGCTTCAAAACTACCTATTCGATCGACAGTTTGTTTCTCACCAAAGTGAACTACCAGTTGTACATTGCCAACACCGGGATCACGATGAAAGGCGGCAGTGCCGACGACGAGTCTCGCTTGCTTTTCGAAGTGAACAGAATCTTCGAGAGATCGGTCAAGGAATTCGATGCCGATAGTATAGTCGAGACCACCATCAGTGTGTCCAGGGTATAGACAAATGAAGGAACCAAGGAAGAGAAGAGGAAAAGAAAAGTAAATGAAGAAGAACTGAAACAACAAGTTCGAGAATTCGAAGTCCAGTCGACAACTTGTTTTTTTTTTGTTTCTTTTTTTTCTCCACATTACCTTCAGGTCTGTTCGTCTGTTCTATCACCTCTTCATCTCCTGCATCTCACTTATCTTTATCTGACTCATAGTGCGAGTGAAAATTACTTGCATTGCAAAATAGTATCTGAGATCTCACCCAGATAACACAAAAAACCCCACAAAATTTCAAAATGTTGAGGTTGTCAATGCGTCGCGGCGTACTTCCAAAGTCTCTTTCCAAGAGATTTGCCTCGTCTACCCCGATTTCTCGCCCAGACGCAGATGCCCAGTCCGTCACTGGAAAATTCATCGACAACGTCACCAAACCATACACTGTGACGACCTACGCACGTCCAAACTTGGTCATAGCACGTGGCAAAGGCTCCTACTTATATGACTTGGAGGACCGCGAGTACGTGGACTTCACCGCGGGCATTGCCGTGACCTGTTTGGGCCACAGCAACGAGGAAGTCCTGAAGATCATTGCCAAACAGCTGCAGACGTTGATGCACTGCCTGAATTTATACTACAATTTGCCTGCTGGAGAGCTTGCCAACAAGTTGGTTGCGAAAACCTTGGAGGCTGGTGGCATGGCCGATGCGCAGAGGGTGTTTTTGTGTAACTCCGGAACCGAGGCCAACGAGGCCGCATTGAAGTTTGCAAGAAAGTACGCCAAGTCCAAGAGCCCCGAGAAGACCGAAATCATCGCTTTTGAGAACGCCTTCCACGGCAGAACCATGGGTGCGTTGTCTGTCACTGCCAACCCAAAGTACCAGAAACCATTTGCACCCTTAATTCCTGGCGTCCACACGGCCAGCCCGCACGATATTGAGACGGTCAAGGCTGTCATCAGCAAGGAGAAAACCGCTGCGGTGATCATTGAGCCCATCCAGGGCGAGGGTGGAGTGAATGCTGTGGATGTGCAGTTTTTGGTTGAGTTGAGGAAACTTTGTGATGAGCACGACGTGGCCTTGATCTACGACGAAATCCAGTGTGGCTTGGGTCGTACTGGCCAGTTGTGGGCCCACTGTGCGTTGCCCAAGGAGGCTCACCCAGATATCTTGACCATGGCAAAAGCCTTGGGCAACGGGTTCCCCATTGGAGCAGTTATGATCAGTGAGAAGGTTGAAAATGCATTGGAGGTCGGTGACCACGGCACGACATATGGTGGAAACCCCTTGGGTGCGTCTGTTGGTTCGTATGTGGTGGACACGGTGAGTGACTCTGAGTTCTTGGAGAAGGTGCAAAAAACCAGCGACCTCTTCGTTTCACAGTTGACCCAGATCGCCGAGAAACACCCAGAGATCATTGCTGTGAAGGGCAAAGGTCTTTTGCTTGGGTTGCAGTTCAAGCCCGAGATCGATCTCAACGCCATTGTGCTCAAGGCTAGAGAATACGGATTGCTTGTGATTACAGCCGGGGGAAACGTTGTGCGTCTCGTTCCAGCGCTCAATATTCCTCAGGAAGCCACCGAGAAAGGTTTGGCGATCTTGGAGAAGGCCATTGCTGAGTCGTTGCCATAGGTATATAGAGACAAGGAAGAGAACAGTATGTGGGAGCATGTAGAAAAGAGTCAGTGGGGAATTAAGTGAGAGAATGTAAAAAACCAATGAGATTTTAAATGCAAAGTTTGTCTCAGACTGAAAAATGAATGAATATTACCTTTGATGGTATTTCTCAGAAACATTTTGTGCGTTCTTTCTGCTCCATCTGCTACTTCTGGTTACTCTGATTTGCTGCGAATAGCTGCGAATAATTTCACCTCAGATTAGTGGGAGAGAAGAAAACACCAGGATGGAGTAGAAGGAAATTCAAAGAAGAGGAAAAAAAAAAAGAAAAAAAAAATACAGATTATCAATTACACAGGAATTTTTTTTTTTCCTTTTTTTTCCAAGTTCACCTGATTCTTCCAAATTGGGAGTTTTCAAGTTATCTCTCACCTATGACATTTTGTCTCGACATCAGAGTCAGACGCAGTATTTCTCTCACTAAAATTACCAGTAATAGTGAGACCTATACCACTAGAAAACACAAAGGCCCCAAACAAACTTTATAAAAAATAAAAATAATAAAACAAAAAACCTGGTCTTGACTGTCTTCAAAAAAACACATACCAGTGCATTGTGTCTTACTGCCATTTTTTCCCTCCCTCTTGTCTTCCTCCCTCCTCCGGTTCCCTCCACATCCTGTACTCATGCGCAGATCTCATTAGTCTATCTCTATCTGCCCCATGACGGTATCCTTCTCGATACCCACGCTGGACCTCGACTACTGCCTCGAGCAGTTGCTCAGCCACAAGCCGCCCCGTCTTTTACCCGAGGACACCATCCAGCAGCTCTGCCACCAGTTAAAAACACAGCTACTAGCGGTGCCTAACATCATGACCCTTCAGCTGCCGTGCACGGTGGTGGGGGACATCCACGGCCAGTACCACGATCTATTGGAGATCTTCCAGATCGGTGGAGCGCCGCCAACCACCAACTACGTGTTTTTGGGTGATTACGTCGACAGAGGCTACTATTCCGTGGAGACCATACTGTTATTGATAGCACTCAAGCTACGGTACCCAAATAGAGTGTTCCTCATCAGGGGCAACCATGAATCACGAACAATCACCACCAACTACGGTTTCTACACCGAGGTGCTCAATAAGTACCATGGTTCGCTCAAGGTGTGGAACTACATCACAGACTTGTTTGACTACCTACCGTTGGGCGCCACCATCGACGGGAAGATATTCGCCACCCACGGAGGCCTCCTGCCGCTGTGCCAGCAACTCGACCAGATCCGGGCAATCGACAGGTTCAAGGAGGTGCCTCACGACGGAATTATGGCTGACCTCGTGTGGTCGGACCCGGACCCGGAGATCTTGGACTTCAAGCTCCTGCCGAGGGGCGCGGGGTACTTGTTTGGATACGACGTGATGCGCAAGTTCTGCCACGACAACGACTTGGACCAGTTGGTGCGGGCACACCAGCTCTGCAACGAAGGGTACGTGTCGTATTGGAACGGGATGTGCCTCACGATCTGGTCGGCGCCCAACTACTGCTACAGGTGCGGCAACAGGGCCAGTGTGCTTGAGATTGCGCATTCCAACTACGAACTGAAGGCCAAGAACAGCCAGGGCGTGCTTCCAGGGCAGCACTGCAATGTATTCGAGGCCTCCCCCGAGAATAATCAGGACACGTCAGAGGGAAAGAGCGTGAATGGAGTGAGCGGCGGCAAGGACATGTTCAGCGCGTACTTCTCCGGCCGGTCGTCCAAGCAAATCGAGTATTTCTTGTGAGGAAGTGGAGATCCTATATGGATTTGTCTTGAATTCCCTGACTCCGTCCCTCGCCACTCCTTCCCCGTTTCACTTCTCGTGTGTATTAATAATTACCCGTAATAGAGCTCAAAGTTGAATCCGTTGTGCACTTCGTAGTCGTCTAGCGAGATGTGGTCCTTATATATTTGGTGGCCCTTTTTGAGTACTAGTTTCTCATATGGAGTGCCCACCTGTAAGGATATGATCTTCTTGAGGTCTCCAATGGTGTCCGATGGCAAGCACTTGACTTTTATTTTCTTACCGACTCGGTCATTGGCAAGGACTTCAATCATTGTGGGAAAAGAGACTGGCTGAAAAAGAAGAGAGAGGTATAATTATAATAGTGAGAAGTGATCGAGACAATATATTGTGTGTGCACACCAAGAGACTGGAACACATGAACCCAGAGGAAGCCAGGCAACATGAACCTGGCAATGGTCTTGAAAAGAAGTAAAGGAAATGATTCTTCTGCCTTGTTGTCGTTCTCTCTTTCGTGTTTTTTTTCCTTGTCCTTATTCTTCTTTGTCTGTTCCTCCAACTCTGATTTCTGGTGGCTGCTAAAACTCACAGAGACTCACAAATGGGGAAAGTGAACCCTGGAAAAAAATTAGAGGACAGCGTCAAATTCAAGAAATTTCAACTCAGGAGCTGAAGTTTCTTCCTGAATTATCGTCATACCTGGTATATTTCTTCGTTTTCTGTTTCTTTGTGTTCTGGTTCTCTTTACTTCTCAATAGGCACATGTTCTGATGGATTTCATAGCCTGAGTTATAGTGATGAGTTTCAGGTTAATCAACACAAACCATAAAGGTGCACTAGTGAAATAAAACTCAATGAATGAGTCAGCTTATTTGTTTTCTTATAATTGTATATCTTTCCCACTAGATCTCTCTCATCTCTTCTTGTGTTCTCTGCTTCTTTCTCCACTATAATCCTGCAGGGCATATCCACAAGGGTCTCTCGCTTATTCCAGAAAAAGCAAACGGTACCTTCCATAATAATGTAAATGAATCTTGAGACAGATCACAATTTCACACTCAGAATTTCTGTTTTTTCGTTCTTTTTTTATTTTGTTCCACTTACCTTCTGAATCCCACTTTACTGACTTCTCCAATCCACACGTTTCTGTGGTTTCTTCTTCCTTAATTCCGTGCCAAGTACAGGCTGCTCGGTTGTCAGTTTCATCTTGCCCGCTGCAACCACCACCAACACACCCAGAACGACCCGACCACGTCCCAAAACAAAAACTATAAAAGGCCCCCTGGATCCACCCCGCCCTCAAAAAATTTTTTGACCAAAATTCCCCAGCGAATCCCTCGCCCTATTTATACTTCCCACGGGAACTCATCTGCTCCTGCACCCACCATGCTTCTTTATCGACCCGATGCAATCTGGCCTCACACGTCAAGCATTTGCACTCACCGGCATCCCGATAACTATTGTTCTTCAAGCAAACAAACACCGAAGTGCTTTGGGTGGATTTTCTCCAAAAAATATTACTGAAAAGAAAAATAGAGTCTTCGCCAAACTTTTCCAACACTCATCACTCACCTTGTCCGTGTGCCCATGTCTGTTATCAGCAAATTTGACTCACTCTAGATCCCCCAAATGTCTGCACCACTACCGACTTTCCAGGGCCTCTCAGCGGCTTTTGAAAACGTCACAGACACGACCTTGCCCCACGAATACTATGTCGTTGCCAATTTGCTGAAAATCTCAGGCATCTTGTCCCTCATGGTCTGGCTCTTTGCTCAGCTACCGCAAGTATTGGAGAACCACATCAACGAGAGCGTGGCGGGGATATCGCCGACTTTTTTGGCCTGCTGGATCTCGGGCGACGCCACCAACTTGATTGGCTGTGTTTTGTCCAGAGCGCTACCGTTCCAGATCTGTTTGGCCGCCTACTACTGCTTCATAGATCTTATTCTAAGCTTGCAGTTCTGGTACTACACGCGCGTGTATCCGCGGCAGAAAGTCCACCACAACTTGTTGCAGAGCCCCAATATGATGAGACCCGTGTTGCTGCGCGGCAGCACGCACAATCACCACCACTCTCGCACCAATAGGTTCGAGGGTCCTACTCACGACTTGAACTTGGCCCGTCTGGGCTCGTCGAGCCGGCGGTACCGCTCCAAGAGGAAATCGTTCATTTCCAAGATCCTCAGCAGCTCGTTGCTCAGCCAGCTGTTCGGGAAAGCGCACGCGATGCCGGTTCTGCCGAGAGATTCTGGCTCATCCACAAGTTCCATAAGAGCCAAGCTACAAGCATCCCTAGCCACGCTCGGGCCGGTTTTGAGCAGCCTCAAGAGCAAAGTGGCCTCGGTGCACTATAATCCCGCGCTTTTGGGCGCCCTGTGCGGCTGGATCAGCTCCATGCTCTACCTTCTGTCGAGATCACCTCAGATCTGGAGAAACTACCAGAACAAGAGCACCAAGGGCATCTCGCCGTTCTTGTTTTTGTTTGCCATGATCGGGAACTCGTTCTACACCATCTCTATCGTGAGCGACTTGTACCTTTTGTCGAAGTACGAGTCCCACTTGGGCGATGCCAACTACCACGATGTGCTCATGGCACAACTACCCTTCATCATCGGCAGCGCAGGCACGGTGTTGTTTGACTTTGTGTTGCTAATACAATTCTGGGTGTACCGAGCAGAGGAGCCGCCCATGGAGAGCGGGAACGCTCTGTTCCGGCCGAAAAGCGCCAGTCCATTAATGCAAAGAGGACACAGGAACCAACTGCCCTCCACACACTTCACCAAGCCAGACTGGTACACCAACAACTATGCATTCGACGAGCCCGACGACTATGCGGGCCACGACACCTACGCCAAGTACGGCGCCACGGGACACAGAAATGAGAGGAATGAGAGAAATGATAGGGGCGAGAGAATTGAAAAGGGAGAAAGGGGAGAAAGAATCGAGAGAGGTGAGCGGAGTCAATACCACGACAGAGGCTTTGGCGTACACGAAAGAGGCCATGAACGCACTCAGCTGAACCAGATGCTGTCGCTAATGAACCTGGCTTTCAACATTCCCCCACCTCCACATTATGTGTCCTCGTCTTCTCTGCAGAGCCAGCACATCATGGCAGGCAGGAAGAAGGGCATCTCGGGCACGTTCAGTGCGATTGCCCGGTCGTTCTCGCAGTCGCTGTCGATGATGAAGTCGCCGCTGCTTTCCTCTGCACATAGTGGATCGGTGGCTGCTTCACCCATGGCTGGAACCTCGTTGTTGCCGTCTTTGGTCGGCACATACTCGCTGGTGCTGAAGAAAATGATGAACGACTCGAAAATTCCGTTTTCGCCCAGCGACTTCTTGCACTCTGAGTTTGGGCGGTCGGGGCTGAAGTGAGAGCAAACTCACTGAGCGAAGTGAAGTGAGTGAGCTCCACGATAAGTATCATTCACTGATCTGATCTGCAATGACTGACCTGGAAGTTCCCTGAAATACAAATTGCTGGTCTGATACGACCATCACTGACCGGAATACCCCAGAGTGAATGTCAGCCCCTTCCCATCCTGGGCCGATTATCTGCCCTTTACATCATGCTACACTGTGGCCATAAATAAATGCATTCATCGAACCCCAATCCTTGTATGCTAGACCGTCCGTAAACATGTGTCCGATCGACCGTCTGTATGTGTCTGATTGTCCTTTCAGCTCCAATATCAAGTTCTCCTCTATCTGGTTCACCGCTTCACCCTCCATGCACTTGGAGGAAGACTCTGCAAGTATGTCGTCTTTCTCTTGACCCAGAACCAGATACACACTCCGGCAGTGAGGCAGATGGCACTTGTGTAGAAGTATCCGTCTCTCACTGTAGTCACCATGCCATTTGCAGCCAAACAGGCCTGTTTCTGTTCCTCGCTGTTAATTCCAGTGACTGACTCGCCCATCGTGCATGTTGCCACGGTAAACTTATCAATCAAGTAGAAGATGATCAATCTTGGCCATGTTCCACCGTAATTAGATAGGGTGTTCAATGTGGTCATGTAAGTCCCGCCAATGGCCGGGTCTGCAATCTTAGTGTGGAAGGCACAGAGCGACACAAACTGGATGGTCGACATGAATGAGCCAAGCAAGTGCTGGACGATAATGAGCAAGAAGATTTTAAAGGAAATCTGCCCGTTTTCGATCTTCGGGAAGAAAAGCAAAATCAAATGTGCCCATAATGCAGCAATGAGTCTTCCTGCAAACCCAAAGAGCCACGGCCTCAACGGAGACTTGCCTGAAGACCAGCGCCCGGCATAGAATCCAAAGATCATCTCGAAGGGGAAATCTATAAGCACGGTAATGGACAAGTCCTCTTTCGAGAATCCCTTTTCGAGCAACTTCAAGTTGGTTGCAGCTTCGTTCACCTGGAACCCCAATTTGGCGAGCAAGAGAATCACCACAAATGTCTGAACGTTCGGCAACTTCAACACCTGGATCATCAGCGAGTACACATGTTTGAGGTCGTGCAAGTACCGCTGCCCGCCTTCCAACGGCTTGTTGTGGTGATCCTCATCCTTGTAGTGGCTCGTAGCCAACTTGTCGTAGTGCTTCCCCTTCAAATGTGGAGGTTCCTCTGGAATGAAGTACATCACCACTGTAACGATCAAGTACATCCAGCCCCAGAACGATAAGTAGCCGCCCAAAGTGAACAAGCCCTCGTCCAACGGCACTTTCCGGAGGTACTTGTTGGCGAAATCCGGCGAGCTCAAGGCCAAAAACACCGTGAAGCTCAGGAAGTACCCACAGTTCATGCCGATGGTCTGTGCAGTCAGCGCAAACGATAAACTCTCCGGAGAAAGACATGTCAAGGCCCAGCCGTCCACAGCAATGTCCTGTGTGGCACAGAGAAACACAAGCAAGAAGAAACAGAACGTTATCGTGGACAAGTGTTTGGCTGGGTCCTCCATATAGGCATTGATCACCATTCCCAAGTATAGCAACGTGATCCCCAGCACAGTTTGCACGGGCAAGATCCACAGCTTCCGTCTCCCGAGTTTCCGGCTGTAGATCGCGTCAACTATGGGCAGCCATAGGAGTTTGAGTGAGTATGGGTAAGATGCCAAAGAGAAGATGCCGACCTGGGAGTACGAGACCTTCCCTTTTAGGATAAACGGCACAGACCCAAATGCAAGACCAACAGGAACACCCTGCAAAGTGTACAAGACGATGAGAACGACGAAATTGAGTAGGTCCTTCCGGGGTAGTTTGGCGTTGGCTGTATTCTTTGGTTTCGGTGCTGAAACGGGCAATAGGCCATCGTTTTCTTCGTCGAAGGTGGCATGGTTCAAGTGAGAGTCTGGAATATCATCAACCGACAATTTTTCATCATGGGACAGGAGTCTCGGGGAGCCTGTGGCCCGCTTATGAACATCCATGTAACGAGTGTGGGGTGTGAGGGTAAAAGCAGGACGTTCGACTGAAAAATATGGTCACGTGACAAGATTTGGCTTTGTTTGTAGTTCAAGAAGCAAGATGATCTGGTCCCCTCTCAAAATTTCTTGGTTCAGGCAAAAAGTCCCCGGTACCTGAAATGATTCCAAATGTAGAGGTTAAGCAGTGAATCTCGAAACTGCCAGCGCGGTGCCGTACTGCAGGCAAGGCGGGTCTCTATTGTCCCCAGATCGGACCTCGATCGAAAGTAGAAATGTCAATAGGCCATAGAAGAAAAAAGTCGACAAAATAAAAAAAATGACAATAACGAAATCAAAGACTAATGCATATATGTCGAAATGATTGTCTTGTTCTCTTTCCCTTTTTTCTGGCACAAAGTTCCACTGCCTACACCGGCCTTCTGATCGTTGTGCATTCTATTTGGCTATCTACAAGCCCAACACTTTTCTAGAGGCTCTCAACACAACCTCGCAGTCTGGGAAGGCAAAGTCCTCCAACTCCTTGGCGTATGGAGTTGGCACCTCGCAACCGGTGACTCTCTCAACTGGGGCGTCCAAGTAGTCGAAAGCCTCGGACTCCATGATCTGGGCACAGATCTCGGAACCGACACCAAAAGCTGGGAATCCGGCCTCGACGGTGACCAAGTGGCCGGTCTTCTTGACGGACTCAACAATGGCAGGAACATCCATTGGCTTGATGGATCTCAAGTTGACCACCTCGGCGTTGACACCGTATTTCTCCTTCAACACCTCGGCAGCTTCAAGACAGTGCTTGACGTTTCTAGTGTGCGACACCAAGGTGATGTCGGAACCCTCTCTCTCGATCTTGGCCTTACCGAATGGGATCACAAAGTCTGGGGACAAGGCCTCCTCGGACACCTCGAAGGACTCACCGTAGGAGATCTCGTTCTCCAAGAAAACAGTTGGGTTAGGGTCTCTGATGGCGGCCTTCAACAAACCTCTGTAGTCCTCAGCAGAGTAAGGAGACACGACCTTCAAACCTGGGATGGAACCGTACCAGGCAGCGTAACACTGCGAGTGCTGGGCGGCCACACCGGCGGCGGCACCGTTTGGACCTCTGAAGGTGATGTTACATGGCTGTGTGCCACCGGACATGTACAAGGTCTTAGCGGCGGAGTTGATGATGTGGTCGATGGACTGCATGGCGAAGTTGAATGTCATGAACTCACACACTGGCTTCAATCCAGACAAGGCGGCACCCACGGTCAAACCGGTGAAGCCCATCTCGGTAATTGGCGTGTCGATGATTCTTCTCTCGCCGAATCTGTCAAGCAACCCTCTGGAGATCTTGTATGCACCGTTGTACTGAGCGACTTCCTCACCCATGAGGAAAACATCGTCGTCTCTGTCCAACTCCTCAGCCAAGGCAGAGTTCAAGGCGTCTCTCACGGTCATGACTTGAGGGCCCGAGGCGGCCGAGGCCATTCTGGTGGCGCCGGTGATTCCGGCTCTGGCGGCCATCATGGATGTCTTAGCGACACTAGACAATTTGGACATGGTGGATTTTGCAAGTGTAGTTTGGATTCTGGCACAATATATGTAGACGGAACGATGAGGACCGGTGCGCGCTACGGATGTACAGCTCCGGGATGCACGGGTGCGGGCCTCCAGTGGAGAGACCCAGGGTACCCAGGGGAAGTGAGTCGAGGGGAGGGGGAAAATGAGGGGTAAAGGGGTGAATTGGGGGGTGGGAGACTATGAGATTCAGGTGGGAAATCGGGTCACTTATATAGTTTTTGGTTTGTTTGTTTTTGGCATTTGTCTCTCGGGTCTGGGTGGTTGCAACTTATGGTGTGCAGTCTCCCGGAGCCAACTAGAACCAGAGGAGATTGATAAAGAGATTTGGAAGATGTTGAATGAGAAAGATAATTTTGGCAGAATCGCTTTCTGATTTTTCAGCAAGAAAAATGATATGAAATTTTCTGTTTTTTTTCGAATTTTCTGTTCTTTGCTTTTCTCTTTCTGATTCCTTTCTTTACGGGTTTTCTCTTTTTTCGCAGTTGCTCTGAGTTTGCTGGAAACCGCGACAATATTTGTGCTGGTAACTGAGAATGGGAAAAGTCCAAAGAACAGTAAGATCCGAAACGTGGAAATAAAATTGAAAAAGAAATGATTTTGTGAAATCCATGAGTTCGAGAGAGTCCAGACGTTCACATTTATATTAATTCACAGTTAAAAGATTCAGAAATACGGTTTAACCTTAAACACTGTCGTTAGTCTTCAACAGTCTCTCTTGCTCTTTGCAACCATATATTGCTCTTCATACATAGCCAACCACCAGCCTTAGACAACTACAGAAACAACAAAAGCAAAAGAGAGGGGGAATTTAAACTCAAATGACAAAAGCTTCAAAACCAAGAAACAACAAAAGTGACTTAAATTTTTTTTTTTTTTTGTATTACCCACCCATTTTACCTGTTCCAACATTTTTCCTTTCTCTTGCTTTCCTTTGGCTTTCCTCCCAACACCTTATCTTATCTGCGCGCACTTGACACATTTCCCAATTGGAATTCCCATAACAAATTCTGACTCATGTTATATGCCCGGGCCCGAACGGAAACCCAATACCCGCAAATCTTAGGGAAGGTGCTCGCAAAGCCCAAGAAGGCGCCCCTCTTTTCACTGCCCAAACTTGAGCGCTTCCGAGAATCTCCGGGTCTTCTCAACAGCTAGCGAACAATTCCCCGCACCCGTACACCCAAAACAGCCCCACCTGTCATTACTATATAAAGATCTGCCAATCCCCATCTCGATATTACTACACTCAAAATGTTGAAATTATTGAAACCTACTCAATTGAGTAAATTAACAAGACCCAGCCAATCACAGAGATTGCTCTTGGCAACTCCGCTCAGACAATTCTCTCACAACGTCGCCAGGCTACAGAATGGGTCTACCAAACCAAGTGAAGCTGCCGATGCTGCCGCCACCGTGATTTCTGACCAGAGAGACTCCAGAATCATCGACCGCAGTGCCACGTGGCTCGACGCGTTGACCGAGCGTGACAGACAATTGGCCGACGGGAAAGTCTTGGACTCGTACAGTTACATGAACCCGAAGACTACCGAGGTTGGCGAGAAGACCCGCTCGGAGTCGTTCCTGTTCCTCGTGCTCCCGTTCAAGGATGACAAGTGGCTTTGCGACGCGTACATCAATGCGTTTGGGCGGTTAAGAGCGGGGCAGTTGTTCCAGGACTTGGATGCCTTGGCTGGTAGAATTGCCTACAGCCATTGTGCGCCAGCAGAGCCAATGAACGTGACCGCGTCGGTGGACAGAATCTACATGGTGAAGAAGGTCGACGAAATCCAAAACTACAATTTCGTGTTGGCGGGTGCTGTCACGTGGACTGGAAGATCCTCCATGGAGATCACCGTTAAGGGATACGCCTTTGAGGATCTGGTCCCTGAGAACATCACCGAGGAAGCTTTGCCACAAGAAAACGTGTTTTTGACTGCCAACTTCACTTTTGTTGCCAGAAACCCCTTGACCCACAAATCCTTCGCCATCAACAGATTGCTTCCCGTTTCCGAAAAAGAGTGGTTGGACTACAGAAGAGCCGAGTCTTTTAACGCCAAAAAGAAGCTTGCTGCTAAAGACAAGTCGATCATCGAGCCAACAGACGAGGAAAACAGACTCGTGCATGACATGTGGAAGGCGCTGAGACAGTTGACTCCAGGCTTCAACAAGAACATCCAGTTCATGAAGGACACTACTGTGACCTCCACTTTGTTCATGCAGCCTCAGTACAGAAACAGACATTCGTACATGATCTTCGGTGGCTATCTTTTGAGACAGTCGTTTGAGTTGGCGTACTGTGCAGCCGCCGCTTTCACTTCCGCTGGCCCAAGATTTGTCTCGTTGGACTCCACCACTTTCAAGCAGCCCGTGCCAGTCGGCTCGGTCTTGTCTATGAGCGCTTCGGTGTCCTACACTGAGCACCTCCATGATGGGTCTGACCCAGAAGCCGGAAAGGACTCGCCAATCAACTTGAAGGCTGCCAACAAAATCGCCAGCGGGCCAGACGCATTCTTGTCTGAGGCAGGAACTTTGGTGCAGGTGAGAGTTGACACCAAGATCAGAGACTTGGACTCGCCAGTTTCTAAGGAGTCTGGATGCTTCATTTACTCGTTCTTCGTTCCTAGATCGAGTTACCCAGATGACAAGCCACACTACTCGTCTGTCATTCCACAGACGTACTCCGAGATGATGGAGTACCTTGAGGGTAGAAGAAGAGCTCAAGAAACCGCCAACTTTGTGGCCACTTTGCCCAAGTAAGCTTATAGAGGCGGTTGAGGTTATAGAGGGAATTAATATTTATATGATTGACTCAAGTAGACCGTAAACTCCAATTTTGCCAATTCTTTGAGATCTCTAGATCCGTTCAGTCTCTTGATATCATCAACTTTTACCTTACACTAGCTCGTCATTAGTATTTGTATATTACATGGGTATCTTACCTTTCCGGGTATTATGCTGAATCACTGTCTCCATCATGGAATTGCGCCGTCTCCCCCAAATGCTCGTTCTTGTGATGATGTGCTGCATCTCGTAGACTGCCCTTTCTTGTGAAGTCGACGAGTTTGGCCTTGTTCTTGCCATCGTATAATGCTTTCGAGTCAGACAAATCAGATGAGATCGAAGTCCTGGACTGATTCTTGTTGTAGTAAGCAGCGCTAGCAGCAGCTTTCACTGGCGTGGATTCTTGATGTAGGAGGAACGTCTCAGAGTCTGGAGAAGGAACCAATGCGTCCTGCGAGCGCCTCCACTCGACTGTGCCCAAGGCTGACTTCACAGGCTCAAAGTCTTCTTCGAAGGAAAGATGGGTGGCCGCGTCATCTGCAGAGGGAGAGATGCCGCCCTCGCTTAAGAACTTGGCCATCAAGTTGTAGTTGGACGACTCGTTTGTGGAGTTGTAGAATGTGTTGTTGCTCAGGTCCCCTTCCTCCTCGATGTTGTTGAGGTTGGTGGACGCCGGCCTGAGTGTTCTTGGTGCTGGCGACACTGATCTGTCTGTGATGTTTCCGTCGCTGTCTAGCCTCTGCACATTACCAGAAGAGTACTCTCTTTGGAGCTCTTGTTCTGGGTAATTGAGTATTGCCAGTTGCGTGGAGTCTCTGCCCAGGTTGTCGTCGACCAATCTCACGCTGAACAACTGCTCGGTGTTCACGGTGTCCATCGACAATTGCGATGTGTGTCTCTGCGACTTGAGGAAGCTCTGTTTAATGGCGTTGGAGTCTGAGGTGTCGTTCGCTCTCCACGACTTGACTGGCTTCTCGGATGCATCGAAGTACTTGCTCTCCGCATCCGAGTCCACATGCGTCACACTAGACAGAGTCAGAGACGCGTCGTTGTCCAACTTCAAGGCGTTGAGCGCACCCAATTGCTTGGCGCGCTCCGAGTGGTCGTCCATGTCGTAAGTGGTGCCGAACCCAGGCCCGGTGAGCTCTGGCTCGCTCATGCGCTTCTCAGACTCTGCATCTCTGTTCTTTCTGCGGCGGTAGCAACAGAAGAAGAGAATGATCACAGCGATGAGAAGTGCAAGCAAGGGAAGACCGATGGCCAACCCCAAGACAAGTTTCTGGTGGTCGGAGTCGGACGACTTCTTGTGTGCAGCAGCGCTTGTAGTGGTAGCAGCAGAAGATGCAGTGGAAGACGACGAGCTGCTGGTGCTTGTGGCTGAAGACGAGGCCAGCGACAGCGACAGGGTGGACTTGACTACTTTATTGACGCCAACCACGTCGAAGTAGCGCGACTCGGAGTCAAAGCTGGACTTGGCCTTCACCGTGACTTCTACTGCAGTCAAGTCCTTTGGTGCCTCACCCAGCAAAGTCAAGTTCAGCGAGTCGTACAGCAACCACGACGAGGAGTTGAACAGCACAGAGATCGTGGTGTCGTTGTAGTCGGTGAAGTCAGACTTCAAGAGCTGGTACTCGAACCACTCGCCACGCGTGGCGTTCACGTTGGCTATGGAGCTCACTGTGAACACAGACCCGATGGACGAGAACGAGTATGGCAAGTCGACCGTGTTCCCGTAGACATCTTCAACCACAATGGTGAAGTTCTGGTAGGTGGTCTTGTTTGGGAACGTCCCTGTCAAGGAGTAGTCTGAGTCGTCAAACAGCACGTACAGAGGCAAGTCGTCGGAGTACACCGAGGATATGTTGGCCTTCTCAATGAGGCTGCCGTCGAGGTACACGTCGGACAAAACCGGGACGGTGTAGTCGAACTCGGAGTCGTACGTTCCGTTGACCTTGATAGTCTCGTTGAGCAGTGTGCTGAGCTGGTGAGCGCCGACAATCAAGTAGAAGATGCCCTCGGCTCCAGTGTACCCGGAGTAGTCCGAGCCAATGAAGCTGAAGCCATACAGCACCGAGGGCGCGATATCCGAGGTCACGTACGGAACTGTCCCTGAAAAGGTGTACGAGTCGCTGTCGAAGCTGATCCAATTAGGAAGCGAGGTGCGGTCGCTGGACCTGCCGTAATAGTAGTCGATGGGCCTGGTAGCGCCGCTGTTCAACTTGAACACCAGCGACGTGAACTCAATGGAAAACGTTTCTCCTTCCTTCACAACAAGCCCGTTGAGGCCGTTGGTCTGACCATACTTGGCAATCTCAGTGAACATGACATCGCCGCTGGAAAGACTCAACCCAGAACTGTTGGAAACCAACATGGTGTATGTTTCGTCGATGGTCGAGTTGTCAGCGCTGTCTGTACCTTCCAAGTGGATGGAGAACTCACCCACGTCACTGTCGTCAGGAGTTCCTGAGAAAGTTCTGGACAGCGAGTCGAACGAGAGCCACGAGGGCAAGTCGGAGGCCGAGTAGGAGATCAGACCGCCGTCACTCGACCTGTAAGTGATGTCAGCCAACTGGAACGAGTAGGACTTGTTCACACGGGCGACATTGGGGAGTTGTTCGTTCATGGGCCAACCCACGTATATAGCACATGCGGGCGGCATTAGGAGGAGCCACCAGAGCATGACTAGCATTTTTGAAGATGAATGAAACCGAACGAAAATCGAAAGTGGAAAAAGCAAGCAGCTAAGCGGCGAAGAAAGCAATAGGGAGATTCAAAAAAAAATTAATTAAGGTAGTTCCCCATCAGTGGAGGTGAGACCTGATAAAAGGCGCATTAGGCGACGCGCAGGCGGCTGCGAAAAGTATGAGCGTGGCTCGCGCCAGCAGGCACTAACTTCTCGCAGGGGCAGCAGGAGCAATCTGGCACACGAGTGCGAATTCTGGGCAGACCACTGAGACAATGCCAATAAATATAGCCATTTATTTTTGGGGGGACAGAGGGCGGACGGGGGTCTATTTATAATGCAAGGGAGAAGAAGCCACGGTGGCAAATCCATGGGGATATAAATAGACCCACCGCCCACCTGCTCTACAGATTTTCTTTACCACTTCTTCTTTCTTTCCTTCTCTGTGCCCACACCTCTCTGCCTCTGTTGTCTTGGGTGGTGCCCCATTGCGTCCCTAAACGGCCCTGTGTTTACGCGAAGGCGACGTGTCGCGGTGCGAAATTCGCGCTCCACCAAAACATTGGGCCCAACTCGACCAGACTCGATCGCGCGCTCCACACTCCCAATTGGTATTAATGAAACGGCTCAGACGTGTCGCTGTA
Source organism: Sungouiella suratensis (assembly GCA_030566815.1). Taxonomy (NCBI): domain Eukaryota; kingdom Fungi; phylum Ascomycota; class Pichiomycetes; order Serinales; family Metschnikowiaceae; genus Sungouiella; species Sungouiella suratensis. The sequence continues at coordinate 777,760 of JAKUAV010000002.1, read as the reverse complement.
CGCACGTAATGAAACTTTGAAATTGGTTGGAAATTGTTGCTGATCTTTGGTTAAGGACAGGGGGAAGGGGCTGAAACGATTTGCAGCAATGAACTCAATGGAACTTTTGTTAGGGGGCGAAGGGCTTGTCTGAGATGCCAATGGTCGCACTGAAGAATGGGCACCTGGCCTGGCCCGAATTCCTGCCTAAGGAAAGTTTGAGTGAGAGCTTGAGCCACTTCAGCCCCGGATGGATTGGGCCAAATTATTCGCGTTTTGGTAAATGGAATGCGTGCAATATGTGAGCACTATATTCTGTACTTAATCGAGAGTCGGGGAAGAATGTCAGACAAGAGGAATGAGCTACACTGTTTGACAAATACGCTGGTTTCGACATTGAGTGCATTAATGCATCCCGACAATTCATATTGTTGGTCATTCTCAGTAATCCCCATTGCTTTATTCATCGCACTATTTGCCTACATCAAATGACATTATCAGTCTCTATGCATACCTATTTTGCACCCAAGTCGAGGGAGAGACCAAAAGCAGTCCAGAGTGTCAGCTGAACATCTTTTCCTAGCAATCGAGAAGAAAATGATGTCCAATAGCACGCTTTAAAACTGCCCAATTAAGTTGTTCTTTCCAGTCCATGATGCCTTTTATTTCTTCCACTTTGTTACCTTCCACTACTCCACTTTCTTCAGCTCAGGATTCACCTTCCCCGATCCGGAGTCCACGTTCTCAAGCTTGTTAATCCATCTTGGGACGTAGTACACCGCAATGACAGCCACATACCCGAAAATGAGCCCGACCAACTTCTCCGCAAGCGAATGAAAGTACATGTTGGTCATGAGAAGCATAAACCACCACAAGGAAAGCAACAGCACCACGGCGACCTGCGGAGACGTTTTCAACACGTCAAGCAATCTCTCTGTGGTGTTTTTGCTCGATGCACGCACGGATATCTGGATGTTCTTGAAGAATTTCGTCCAACCTGGCCAAAAGGGCTTGATCTCATGGAAAAGGTAGAGTGACGAGTGAACAAGCAAGAACACGTGGCCCGATGGATCATGGCCGCCTTCCCATGTGCCCTTGAGTCTTCTGCACGAAGCACTTGAGATCTGGCGAGACTCGTAGTTCCCATCTATCAGCTGAATGAGAGTGGTGGAAGCGTTGATGCTGAACCTGGCCAATCGGCTCTCGTCGATATTGGAGCACTTCCCGCCAGTAAGCAAGAACACCTTGTCCATGATTGGATGGCCAAAGCACCACTGGGTGAACAAAATCCACCATACGGTGGCCACAACGTACCTCACCACAGCCTTGGCTGCAACTTTGGTGTTTGGCTGTCTCGAGAGCTCAACGGAGTAGAAGAGCACAATCACAGCCGTGGTCCATCCCCAGCCCTTCTTCACAAACCATTGGTTGAAGATATTGCCCTTGTCGTTGTAGTAGTTGTACACTTCCTCTTTCTGGGAGAACACGTGGAGAAGTTTGCCCAAGGCGAAGTTGAGCACAAACAGAAAAATGTAGGTTGCTTCGGCCAATGAGAGCTTGAGTTTTTTTAGACTCGCCAGGAGTTTATCGACACGTGCCATGTGTCTGTTGTACGTTGCTTCGTTGTTCATGATGGCAAGGTGTGGGGCCGTATGCAGTAGAGACAGCTGATGAAGACCAGGAAGCCACAAGAAGGAAAGGCAAAAAATCTGAAGAACGAAAAAATTCAAAAAGAAGAAACTCGATTGTGCTCTCCTCTTGTTTCGAGCCCGAAATGTCCAACTTCCTTTTTTTCGTCTTTCCTTCTTTTTTGCAGTATGATAGTATAGCTTTCATGCCACCAGTCTAGCTTGAGTGCTCAACATTTATGCTTGGGGTCTCTGAGATTTGGGCCGTTGAGTTCTGTTCCGACAGATTTTGAGTTCCTGATTTCTCCTGTGGCAGTTTCCCGTCCTCTTTCGGCTCTGTTCCGGCCTCTACTGTCTCCTCCAGATTCTGCCATCTCTTCACCATATCATTCATCAAAGTGTTGATGAGTTCTGGGTTCACGATACTTTTTCTGAATTCTTCGTTCTGCAATAATGTCAACACGTGCAAACAGTCGGGGTACACCACGTATTTGGCATACTGTGGCTGTTTCCAGTAGTTCAAGTACTTCAAGTAGTTGATGAACGCTCGATCGGCCAAGTACTCGTTCTGCGCGAGCCAATTCACGTACTGGATGTTTGCAAGCGACTGGACGAACTCGAGCTCGACTTCCCACCTCGTCGGGAGCTCCTCTGGCTGTTCTGACACTGACATTCTGATGAAAAAGGCGGGACTAGGTAAACGGGCAGTAAAACACTGGAAGGAGGGAGAAATTTGGAAATTTTACTGAAGATTTGGCAACTCAAGATGATTGTTAGAGATCTCAATCACTTCTTTTCTCAATTTCTTGTGTTTTTCCCAAAATCGGTTGGACCTTCTCTGGTTATAACTGTAGATTTCTAGATCCTACACTGCGTGCACACCCAAATAAAGAAAACACTACACCAGATCAACAGAAACACACCTCTGTAAAGAAAATACAAGGAAATCTTTCAAAAAATTGTCACAAAGTCATCAACACAAACTCAAATAATGTCCTCCCAGGCTGCTTTGGAGAAGGAATTGCAACACTTGACCGGTCTCAACAACATGGCTGACCAACTACTAGAAACCATCAGAACCACCCTGCAAAACATATCTACCCTGAAAAAAGCCACAGACTCCACCTCGGCCTTGCTTGAGGACTGGATCAAGATCTTGAACCAGACGAAATTCGTCGGCGATGTGCTTGAGGATCCGAGCTGGAAAGGTGCAGAGTCCGATACTGTGGGACAAGACAAACAGGAGGTGGAACTCGAAGCTGAGTTGCGTGCGATTGAGCAGGAGAACCAGAAGTTGCAGCAGAGGCTCGATCTGATAGGCCAGAGACTGCCGCGGAGAAGATAACGGAGGAGGAAAGAAGTTGGAAATTCCCTGGTAGATAAAGTACAACATAGGGAAGTAAATACCAGAGAATGAGAGAAATAAGAGAAGCCTCAGTTGATTCTTGTTGTAGGACTCTTTTCTGTTTCCTTATCTGGGATGCTACACCACCGGTGGCTCTCGCTTTCACGTCTTTGTGGTCATATAAAACAATCTATTTGAAGATACTGGTGATCAAGTCGCCCGAGTCAACCGAGTCGCCCTCCTTGATCTCGAGGTCGCCGACTTTGCCGCTCACAGGCGCACTGATCACCATCTCCATCTTCATGGCACTCAACACCGCCACGGGGTCGCCCTTCTTCACCTCCTGGTCCTTCTTCACTCTCACCTCCACAACCACACCGGCCATCGGCGCACCCACATCGTTTGGCTGCGTGGCCTTGGGTCTGGTCTTGGTCTCGATGGAGATCGTCTTGTCGTCGATGGTCACGGATCTCATTTCTCCGTTCAACTCAAAGAACACCTCTCTGGTTCCCGTCTGCTTGGAGATCTCACCCACAGCCAACAACTTGATGATCAAGGTCTTTCCCTGCTCAATGTCCACGACAATCTCCTCGTTGACGTCCAAGGGTTTCAAGAAGTAGCGCGTGGGCAACACAGACAAGTCGCCAAACTTCTCCACGACTTTTCTGTATGCCTCATACACCTTGGGGTACATCACGTACGAGGCAATGTCGCACTCGGAGATGTCGTCGCCGTAGCGAGAGGTCAACTCCTCCTTGACCAGGGCAAAGTCCACGGGCGTCAATGTCAAGCCGGGTCTCTTGTCCAACTTTGGTCTCTTGTTGCCCAACATGTTGGTTCTCAAGGGCTCGGGGAACCCTCCGTATGGCGTGCCCATCAACCCTTCCATGAAGTCCAACACCGAGTCTGGGAAGTCGAGCTCTGGCGCCAACTTGATGACGTCCTCCTCGGACAAGTTGTTCGACACCATGAACTGGGCCAAGTCTCCCACCACCTTGGAGGTAGGGGTCACCTTCACCACGTCGCCCAAGAGCTTGTTGGCAACCTTGTACTTCTCCTTGGTCAACAACCATTTCTCGCCCAACCCCAACTGCTGCGCTTGGAAGAGCAAGTTGGTCAACTGTCCACCGGGGATCTCGTGCTGGTACACTTCTGGGTCTGGGCCCTTCAAGTCGGCCTCGAAGCACGAGTAGAGCAATCTCATCTGCGCCCAGTAGTTGTCCAACTCACGAACAAGCTCCTCGTCCAACCCGTGCTTGACTTCTCCCTCGAAAGAAGCAAGCAAGGCGCTGATGGATGGCTGCGAGGTCATACCAGACATGGCATTAGATGCAGCGTCCACCACGTCGGCGCCAGCTTTGGCTGCAGCGTCCATACTGGCCACTCCGGTTCCGGCAGAGTCGTGGGTGTGCACGTGGATTGGCAAGTCTGGGTACTTGGCCCTGATTCTGCCCACCAACAAGCTGGCGGCCTTAGGCTTGAGAGTTCCGGCCATGTCCTTGATGCCCAAGAAGTGCGTGCCCATGGCCACGATCTTGTCGACAACCTCCAAGTAGTAGTCCAAGTCGTACTTCTTGCCTGGCTTCAACATGTCGCCGGAGTAGCACACGGTGGCCTCGACCACACCGCCTGCTTTCTTGACAGCGTCCACGCCGACCTTCAACTGGTCCAAGTCGTTGAGCGCATCGAACACTCTGAAAATGTCCACGCCGTTGTCCTTGGCCTGCTTGACAAACTGGTCAATGGCGTTATCTGGCAAGGACGAGTACGCCACACCGTTGGCGCCTCTCAACAACATCTGGAACGGGATGTTGGGCACGAGCTCTCTCAATTTCCTCAAACGAGCCCATGGGTCCTCATACAAGAATCTCATGCTCACGTCAAAGGTGGCTCCTCCCCAGCATTCCAAGGAAAAGGCACCGTTCAAGGCAAAAGCCGTTGTCCGCGCAATGTTGGCCAAATCAATGGTCCTCACACGCGTGGCAAGCAACGACTGGTGCGCGTCTCTCCACGTGGTGTCGGTGATCAACGTGCCCTGGAACTCTCTGACCAGCTGGGCAAACTTCTCGGGGCCCTGTTCAATGAGCACCTGTCTCCAGCCTCTGGGAGTGACTGGGCCGTCGACCTGGATTGGGATTCCTGTTTTGGAGTCGTGCAAGACGGGGATCAAGGCCTCGGAGTTGAGTTTGGGCAAGCCGACCTGGCCCTTGATCGAGGACCCGTTCACTGCCAAGTCACCCAAGTAGTTCAACAACTTGGTGGCTCTGTTCTGCGACGAGATCATCTGGAACAACGAAGGGGTGTCGTCGATGAACGTGGTCCAGCAGTCGCCACGAATGAACGTCTCGTTGGTGAGCATGGCCAACAAAAACGGAATGTTGGTCTTGACTCCTCTGATTCTGAACTCAATCAACGCTCTCAACATCTTTCTGCGCGCGATCTCGTATGTCGAGCCCGAACAGGAGCACTTCACCAACATCGAGTCGTAGTGGGGCGAGATCACCGCTCCGGCAAACCCGTTGCCTCCGTCCAATCTGACTCCGTTACCTCCTGCAGAACGGTACACCTCGATCTTACCGGTGTCGGGCTGGAAGTTCTTGGCTGGGTCTTCGGTGGTGATTCTGCACTGGATGGCAAACCCACGCGTGGTGATCTTGTCCTGGAGCAAGCCCAACTGCTGCAAAGAGGCACCCGCAGCGATCTGGATCTGTGCTGCCACAATATCCACCCCGGTGATTTCCTCGGTGATGGTGTGCTCGACCTGGATTCTCGGGTTGATCTCAATGAAGTAGTGTCTGTTCTGCTCGTCCACCAAGAACTCGGCCGTGCCTGCGTTTCTGTAGTTTGCAGCCTTGGCCAAGGTCACCGCATCGGTCAAAATGGCATCTCTCACCAGCTTGGGCAAGTTCTTCGCCGGCGCAATCTCAATCACCTTCTGGTGTCTTCTCTGCACAGAACAGTCTCTCTCAAACAAGTGGATGACGTTGCCGTACGAGTCTGCAAGCAATTGCACCTCAATGTGCTTTGGCCTGTCCAAGAATCTCTCGATGAAGCACGTGCCGTTGCCGAAAGCAGTCAACGCCTCTGACCTGGCTCTGTTGAACGCGTCCTCGATGTTGTCGCCCTCTCTCACCACTCTCATACCACGGCCACCTCCACCGAAGGCAGCCTTAATAATCACAGGGTACCCGTACTTCTGCACAAAAGCCTTGGCCTCCTCCGTGGAGTCGATGGGCCCGGGCGTTCCCGGAACCACAGGCACGTTGTTGTTCAACGCCAAAGTTCTTGCAGAGACCTTGTCTCCCACCGAGTCGATGGTCTTGTAGGAAGGCCCGATCCAGGCAATTCCAGCCTCCTCGACTTTACGAGCAAAAGTCGAATTCTCCGAAAGGAACCCGTAGCCCGGGTGGATCATGTTGACCTTGTGTTTCTTGGCGATATCGATGATCTCGTCGATTTGCAAGTACGCCTGGACCGGGGAGTACTGGCCCTTTTTGCCAATGACGTAGGATTCGTCCGCCTTCAACCTGTGCATGGACAATCTGTCCTCGTGGGCGTAAATGGCCACGGTCTGCATGGACAACTCGTGGGCGGTTCTAAAAATTCTGATGGGGATCTCTCCACGGTTGGCCACAAGAATCTTGTTCATGGGGCCCAACACCGTGGAGTCCCTTCTCATCTGGTTGATTTTCACTGCATCGGAAGCACTTGGAGAAAGCACCGACATTGGGAGGAATTGCAGTTGAAAATTTGGTCTTGAGTGGTTTTCTTTTCGGGGAAATGGGGAAAACTGAAGCAATTAAACCAACGGCAGACAATCGATTGATAAGGCTCCCTTAGCACTGCAGGTATATCCAGTGAAGTTTAGTTGCCAACCTGTATGAACTGGAAGCAAGAGCTCGTATCTAGGTGTAAGGATGTTTAGCCTAGAGGAGAGGCAGGTGGGTCAGATGGAAAGTGAAACCTGAAAAAGTAAAATCTGAAATTTGAAAAACCTGGCGAAAGTCCGGGGATCGCCATTTATATATTATTTTTCCCACAATAGTCATAGTCTCAGCTTACCTGACCGGCACAATATTGGTGCGACGCACTCCGGCATCGAGGGCATTATTATGGCCCAAGGAAGTTGAACTCCGAGCTGCAAGCCCCGGACTATGTTCGGTAGTTGGGAAGCTCTCGGGTCAAAGGAAGCACCAGAGAATGGCGTTAGGGGCTGGTTGCAAAAGTATAAATAGGGGCGGTGTCCCCCTCGAAGTGGAATCCATTGTAGGTTGGACTTTTTCCTATGCGGCGATATGCTGCCCGAATGGGCGGTCTGCGCAACCCACGGACTACAATCAGACCAGATGAGGGTGAGACAGACACCTCAGGGAAAGGGGGATTAAGCAAACCAGACACAAAAAAAAATTTGGAGGTTGAAGGATTTCATACAATGACAAAATGTCAGATCAATTAATATTATCTCAAATCAAAATATCAGCCTGTTTCTCTGTTCCCCTCGTCGGTGTGTTCGGAGTTTGAGTCATTCCAACTCCGACGCTCGCCATTTGCAGGAACTGAATCATCTTGGCGGCGCGCGCACCTTTTGTGGAGCCGAGAGATGTGATTGGACCGATTTCAGCACAAGACTCGGATGAGCGGTGACGTGTAGCTGATCAGGGCGAGGAACCTCGGCGAGGAGCTTCGGCCCGTCGACGGCGAGGTGCAATTGTGCAGGCCAGGGTGGTTGTTTTGTATTTGTATGTGGAGACACGAGGGAGAGAGAAAGGGGAGAATGGAATAGGTGGAGGTGATGAAGTGAAAAATGAGGGACAGAGAACAGAGGAAAGGGAGAAATGGGAAGAACGAAAGAATGAACTGGGTTCATTGGAACATTAAGAGGGAGTATTTTAAATCTCTGTTATTCTTCAATTTAGTGACATTCTCTCTTTTATTTTTTTATTTTTTTTTCGTTTTTCCATATTTTTCTTGTGGTCTTTTCGTCTGGTGAGTTGAGCTCTAGGACCCTATTTTCTGTGTCACACAGACCTCACGCACAAAAAAGGGCAGGAAGCACCAAATGAAGGTTTCCAGATTACATTGTCCAGAATTATTATCAATCAGCAGTTGCAAATGTCACTCGCGGCTATAAGTCCAAACAGAACAAATATCATTATCTCTTGTTGTGCTTTTTATTCTCCCTCCCTCTCTCTCTCTGTGTACTGACTCCTTCGACTGCCGCAAGATTTCTACGCACACTTCACTCTTAACAATGGACCGGTGTGCCGGTGAAAAATAATGAGACACCAAATAATTGCACAAGCGAGAGAACCAAATTCAGAGCTTTGTCAGAATTAGTATTTTGTGTCTCGGTGTTTCCACAACTGTTTCCACAGTTCATCTCCATTGACTCATATCGATAACCCGCTAAGGTACGTGGAGATCTGCGCTGAGCATCAAATTGTGGCGAGACTACAGGCACAAAATTTTTCGCTCCAGCAATCCCGATCGGAGATGATACAGACGAACCAGAAAACAACAACGAAATACTTTTCAAAAATGAAAGATTGGCTCCGAAACCATACCCAAATAAGCCACCTGTGAAATTCCCGATAACCAATTCCCCACCGCAAAAAGTGTGGCCGGTGTTGCCTGATATTATCACGCTACAATCGCATTATCACAGTCGGAGTTAGAGCGCGGCTGGAAAATTGGAGTAACACTAAAACTATATAAAGGCGGGCCGGCTCCCACCACTTTCTTGATTTTTTTTTTCTGCTTTGTCAATTGTCATAGTAATGATTAGAGCTTTTTCAACATCTGCAATTTCTGCTTTCAAGAAGGATTCTGTTCAGCAATTCAACAACGTGGCCAAGGCCGCTGCTACCCCAAAGAAGTGGCAGCCAACTACTGGCAACTCGTTCAGATCATTTGCTGAGTACAGGTTGAAGGCAGTCAACCAGTCTCCATTGAAGATCCGGTCGATCAAGAGAGCCAGCAACTGATTGAGATTGAGGGAGGTCTCTACACGGAAAAGTGTTTGGTGTTATGGTTTTTTTGGGTTTATTTCTATGACGATGTTACGTATATTAAAACATGCAATTTTGAAAATGGTGAAAAATATTTTTGGTGTAGATGCGCCTTTGTGCCGCTAGTGGCTGAAGATTGCGCGGACATTGAAGTGCGAGCCACCCACGGTTTATCGCACCAATGAGACAGAAGGACAAGAACGAGAGATATTGGAGTTTTGAGTGAAAAGTGTAAGCCGAGGCTATTCGTTTAAAGCGTCGTGATGTTTGTCTCGTTCATTTCTTATCTTATATGAAGAAGATATGAGGAGTGGTTAATGATGGTAACAGTGACTATCTAAGTGCATATCTACCTGTGAGCAGACCACAAGAGGTAGGAAACACAAGTTAATTCAAAAAGTGGAAGAAACAGAAATTTTAGTGGAAGCTCAGAGATTGTGAATAGGATTCGATTAACTCAAACTGTTCATTTGAGGATCTACTTTTTTCCACCCACTTCCTGTCCCCTCTTGTTTGGCTTCTCCATTTGTAATCAACCGTGGAAATGTATTCGCACGTGCAAGCCAAACACCGACTCGGCCAACACTGGAGAAGTTTAAGTGAGGAAGAAAACAAGTTGACATTAATGTTGAAATCGCGTAAGCAGAAGAACTCGGTGAAGCTGATTGTAAGAGAGATTCAAGCATATACATACCTATTGTTGGAACACATTGGCAACCTACTTATGAGCAGTAAGTCACTGGAGATGTAAAGATTTGATCTGAAAACAGAGGGAAAATACAAGAGAGGAAAAAATCTGCTTTCAAGTCCTGCTTTCAAGACCCCTTATTGATTCTCTGTCCCCGTCATTTTCCCCTCTTTCACTTTCTCCCTGTTTCCTCTCCTCCATTCTCTATGTGGTGCCTTAGTACAGAACTGCACAGACACATTTTCTATTGGCTGCGAAACACCTGGCAACCATGCACTTTCCAGCCACTAAGAAAGAATAGCCGCTTCCAACAAACAATCTTAGTAAATCACTACCCCTGAATCGTTCCACTTCGCTACCGTATGTTTAACGCAATGTGTGACCGTACTACCGGATCTGTGTACCAAAAGAGAATGAGCTGGAAGTAGATGAGTACAATGTGAATATTTGAGATCCTAGAGTTGAATTTTGACAAATGTTTCATCTAGCAGTTACTCTCACCTGATATCTGACAATATGGATCTCGAATAAATCGTGAATAAATCTCCACCTGTGATTTCTTCCCTGTGAATTCTTTTCTACCTTCACCCTTGACTTCACCTTCTCAGCTCTCTGTGTACACACCCCATGTGTCCTTCTCCTCAGAGCTGAAAATATCCTCGAGCTTAGTAATAGCGGGCAACGAACCCCAAAATAGGCAACATTGCCCCGTCGGATCCAAAACTGCAAAGTTCCGTTCGTTATTTTTATTGGGGAAGATACTGTCCATGTGCCACGTGACATGGCGTCGTTTATTGCTTAACCTGAGATCACGTGACATGGCACAATCCAAAGGGCGGTGCACGGGTTTCCTGGCCCTTCTTTACTATCAGCTAGTGCTGTATCTCCTGTACCTAGCACCATTTCAATTGCAATTGCAAGGTGTGGTTAGACACCACAGTAAGGTATAACACAAACTACTAAAAACGGGATTTCATTTTCAAACTCCGCTGATTCGCATTTTACTTATATATCAGCTTCTGCTTATGCAAGTTGCCGTTTGGAATTTTATAAATATATTTTTAATCTCATAAACTACAACCACCCTCCAGTTTCATGATGCCAGAGACTTCGGCGGCTCTCATTGACCAGTTGGTCTATATCGATAACTTCATCAACAGCGGAACTGGCGACACGCCAAATTTGGACGTCGACGGCCAGCTACTGTTGGACTTAGCAGCGTTTGCAGACGATCTGTTCATCTTCCCAGACGAAGATAAGCCTAACAGACCCGATGATGACTTGGGCGACCAGGATGGGCACGGCAGTAATGACCACAATAAGAATCTACAGGATTTCGCCAATCCGGACGGGTTCAACGCGAACTGGTTCGAGCACCACGACGACCTAAATCACGGACCAGAGATCAGTAGGAAGCTGGACGGTTCTAGGGCTTTGGCGAAAATCAACGAAAGCACCAAATTGGCCAAGTTGAACAGAACAAACCACTACGGCAACCACATTCCTCCGATCTCCGAGCAGCCCGAGCAGCTCAAGGAAATCAAGACGGAGATTCCAGATTTGCTGAGTCTCCCGAAGTTCCCAGTGCCGCCAGGAGCCAAGCTGTCGCTACAGCAGGCCGGGTTGTCGCAGAACCAGATCGACTTGCTCTCAGCATTGATTGCGCAGCACCAGTCGTCTTTGGGCAACAGCATCCCGTCGGGCTCTGAGCCCATCTCGGCAGAAACTCCCCAGCACCTTCCCTTCGCCATTGCGCCCACGCTAGCGTCCAACGGGCACGTGGACCTCATTCTGAACGACCTGGATGTGGTTGCTTCCGTGGCGCTGAGGCAGAGCACGCATTTGGCAGACTCGCCAGGCAGCATGTACAGCTCTGGATACAGCAGTGGGGGCAACTCCATGCTACTGACACCGCAGGTTGCACTGAGGGGCAGCATCAGTATGGGGAGCACGGGGCTGACGGATGTGGACAAGCGGAAACGCAACACGGCGGCGAGTGCGCGGTTCAGAATCAAGAAGAAATTGAAGGAGAAAGAGATGGAGACGAAGATCGAGCAGTTGGACGAGATGATCAAGAACTTTGAGTTGAAGATCTCGGAGTTGGAGATGGAGAACCGTCTTTTGAAGAATTTGATTATTGAGAAGGGGAACCGCAACTCGGACCAGGAGTTGAAGCTACTCAAGGAGAGGGTCAGGCACCAGAAGTGAGGAGCCGGAAAGGTGAGGAACGAGGTAAGAAAAATTATGGGGGAAGAACGGAGAAGAAAAAGAAAAAATTCGTGAGGATGCAAGATTTTTGCAAATATTCTTCAGAGTGATTGCTAGAAAAGACGGTCAACGGACTATGCTAGGGAATACTTTGGAGCTATGGGTGCTTGAGCCACAAGGTGTAAGTAGGGCAATACAAGCTGGGTTATAGAAAAGACAGTAGAGAGCGGAGAGTGGGAAGGGAGGATCATCTGTTAATGTTATTTGTTTTGCCTTTTGTTCTCTCTTTTTGTCCTGTTGTCTCTTTTTGTCTTCCTCGTACTCTATGGTGTTGGGTCTATTAAGCTTCTATACATACTGCTACCAACACCCAGAAGATATGGGGTCTGAGTGATCCTCTGAAAATACCTCAAGAACATTAACTTTTTGCCGATCTGAAAGTATTTCAGTCCGATGCCAGCCAAACCAGCCATTTTCGATATCTTTCTTTCCTGTTCGTTTTGTTGCCTGTGGTGTCTTTTTCCTGGTGACATTTTCCTGTGGTGACATTTTGCACCCTATCTTGGGACCTTGAGAGAATTTTGAGATTCTTCCGAAAAAAAAAACGTTATTTCCCCTCTAGGCCTCCACGTCCTGGTCGTTGGAGCTTCTCCGGAACCTCAACTTCTTCACCGTCTTCCACCCACTGTAGTCCTTCAAGTTATCCACTATAGACCCAATGGAGGACCCACGGGACGAGATTCTGGTCAGAATCGTGCCCGCCAGCGCCGTGCGAGATCTTGACAAGTCCAGAACCAGCTCCAGCCCACTGAGCCGGTGGTCTTTGCCCTGCTCCATCTGCTCCAACGCCCGGTCCCACTGCGCACTGAGCTGGGGTGGTTTTTCATCCGGCAGAGCCGGCGCCAGCGACCGGGGCACATTTTCGAAAACAACAGGGTACGCTCTTTCCTGCGGCGCCAGCTTGAACTCGGGCGGAACTATCTCCAGCCGTCTGCGCCGCGTGGTGCGGTCGTTGTGTGCTTCTCTGATGTAACTGACAAACTCATTATAGCTGTCCAACAACAACTCGTAGATGAGGCTTCGGAGCTGAAGAAGTTGGCGGTGGGAGGGTAGCTGGTTGTCGTGGACGTTCTGTCTTGTTTCGCAGGCGACGTTGATCTCCTTGATGGCATCGTGTTGTAGGAACACTTTGTAGATGACACTCCACTGGTGCACCAAACGGTCATTTTCCAGGCTGGCCACAGAGGCGGGGCCAGAAGGTGAATCTAGACTGTGGTAGCTCTTCAAGAGTCGGTCGAGCTCCACGACAAACTCCAAGTTCTCCATGCAATGAGAGGTCAGCAAGAACTGGACAAACAGGCCTCTGTTGTAGGGCCCACAGTCAGACAAGTGGGTATTAGGACAGATGATTTCATCGAGCGAGGGGATAGTGTAAGATTTGGGGAAGTCGAAGTTTTCCATGAAAGTAGTGTGTGATTCTGGATAGTAAAAACAAAAAATATATTAGGAAAAAAGTTGTCTGTGGTTGTGGTGGAAAAAAAAAACTTAGCGTAGATCTTCTCAAATAAGTTAGCACTAAAATTTTGTGGAGGCTGTTATCTCGGCCGTCCTGCAACAATGACACTCAACGGTTTGCACTGATAAGTTCTTGCATTTGTGCATTTCTCCGCTGGTTGCGCGCGAGTGGCTGCTCCACAGTGACACAAGGGGACCATGGCTGGGTAGTCAGCAATATGCTTGTGTGTTGTGGTTTTGTTGTGTACTTCTTTCTGAAGCAAACTATATAAATCTGTGAGTTTGTCCCTTGCGAATTTCTCTCATTTCCAATACAAATTGTGCCATTTCCGTTGCATGGCCTGCTCGTTTATTCTGTCCCAATTTTCTGGCGCGCGGTTTCCGGCCCTGTGGCAGGTCACATCCTTTCCTGCACTGGGGCGAAAATTGGCATGGGCCCTGCACTCCCACCCTGGTAGACAGTCAGAAACCGCAAATGAGAGCAAAAGAGCCCCAAGGAAAAGAGGGAAAGAAGCGGGAAAAAGGGAGACGGAAAAAGGAGGAGCCACTAGTTTTACAAATGTTGAGCTCACGTGACCTTTCGAGTCATTTTCTCTTTCAGGTTCCTGCTTTCCCATGTTCCTCTCTTGAAAACGTTGAGCGTGCTCGCACGAGATCTGCTAATTTTTTTCTCGCGCCGGCACCGGCATTGTATAGATTCGCAGTTACTGTGGTGAAGCTCGCAGTGCCTCAATTAAGAATATTTTCTGGCAAAATCGGCCTCGGTACGAATTCTTCTCTTGACCTGCTCGTAATTTCCTCGAGAATGGCCACGGCCAAGACGCACTTTTAACCGCTGCAATATTCGCTACCCACTGCAAATGAGTTTATTTGAGACACACAAACGAGAGTGAAGGGTGCAGAAAAAATCAGAAGTTCAATGGACATCAGTAACTGTGACAGCCTTCATGGGGGGTTTTTCCGATAAGGTGTGGCTGGTGTTAGCGGAGAAGTTAGTCATATTCCGCTTTGATATGCCGCATTGAACTCTTTTTTTTTTTTTTTTTTTTGGGGAAATATTGTCTTTGGTGCCGACCTCGTTGCACCTGGTTAGCGGCTTCGACTCCATTCTGACTCCGTTGACTCCGCAACATGCACGCATTCCAGATCATCTCCAGTAGTGGATCAGGAATGTGTCGAACATTCTTGTGGGAACTTTTCGCTTGATTTGGAAATTGGAATCAGATTTCGGAATTTTACCGCTTCGGTATGTCTTTTCCACCGTCTCAAGCCTATACCTCAAGCCTATACCTCAACCCGGTGAAACCAGTAACATGATGAGACAAAGCTCTCGGTTTCCAACCAACCAAATATCAGAATATCACTCCAGATCCACTCTCGATCCAGGTTCCAATCAATTTCATTCTTCTCATTCTCGTTTCCATCTAAACCTCGCGTGTCTGTCTCAGTCTCTGTTCATCTACACTTTGCTCATTAATCCGTATATTTCTATTCCTTGAGGCTCTTGACATTGGTCAGAATGGCATGGTACACAAGCACCAAGGCCACGGACACAAAGCCAAACGTCAAAACCACGGTGTTCAAGTCCTCGTCGGTGATCATTGTGTAGTTTAGTATAAACGTGTAACTTTTGTCGCTGAGATATCGTCGTGCTTGTGTGCAGTTCGCTTACCTCAGAAGAATAGACCCTTCATCAAATTCCAACAAAACGGAGAGAAATTGATTGGAGTTGGGTTAATTGTGTTTGTTTAGTCTATTGAAGTTTGTTTCTGGAATTTTTAATTTGATTTTTGTCTGGCTCATTGCACTACAGTGCTCGGGACTAGGTTGGTGGTGATCCACTATATGCAGTGCTATATACATAATTCTGATCATTTTAACCCACAGATAAGTCCCAGCACTCCTATTTCCCACTTACAAGAGTTAAGATGGCCTAACATACCCCGCCCGGGCTTAGGTCTAATCACTCATAAAAAAATTGAAAATCTTTTACTTGAATAGGACTGCAGACAACCGATGTGTTTCCCCAAGTTTTAGTATCATGCACAGTCCCAAAACGCAAATCTACTTCCGATACGTCAAATACCCCTCACGCTAAAATCACACTTGATTTTGCACTAAAATATTTTCTGTTTGTGCGTTCCTGCAGTTCTGCAAAGTTTTACCCCTCCACAATGCAAGATGACCATAACCTACCCTGCAACTGTCGATCGCGGCCAAAGGGAAGTAACAAGGAGAATGACATGAACAAGCACGGTAAGAGTGAAATAAAAAAAATGGGAGCAAGAATAGTTTTGCCATGAGAAGTCAGTTCCAATAAGCTTCCACAAGCAACTCTCTCTCCCATCCTCATCTCAGTTTTTGTTATACTTCTCTGTCCTTTGCTCCCCCATTAGTCTGGTGTACGGGTTTTCTTGCCCTCTATATCGCCTCACTGGACTCCAAATCCATCCCCAGAAATGTCCCCCTCGTCTTTGGAGGAAATTCTCTATAGACTGCTTATGAACTCTCCGGCTTTCCATTCCTGGGTTCGGAGAGTGCATGCAAGAATCAACAGAATCCCCATCGAGGAGCAACCAATAGAAATGGGCAGAGCTGTGTATCTGGAAGACTATCAGCCTACTACATGGCACAAGGTGAATGCAGCCAGGATAATCTTGTGGGATGAGTTGAAAAAATCATTCACATTCAGATCATAAGACTCGCCGCCACTGTCTTGATATTAATTTATTACTATATATGCATGGTTCACCTCGAGGCCAGGCTTCTTGAGGCACGGAGGAATCTTGCCTTGTTGGCCATGGAGACATCGTCCTTCAACACGGTCACCATCTCGTTCTGAGAGTCAAAGAGGAAATTGTCGGCCACCACTTCCTGCCCGTACCGCAAGATCTTGTATGTTGGCTCGCGCTTCCAGTTCTTGACGATATTGGTCAAGGACCATAGAATGACATAAGGGCCTGTGGATGTGACAATGCTTGTTTCCTTTGAGCTCGACAGCGAGTTGAAAACGGCTTTCGTGAAATTTAAGGAGGGAGTGTTGGCCGCCTGTGCAAGCTGTGTGAAGTGTTCGGGTCGGAGGGCCAATCTCTTGGGCACGGGTTTCTTGTCTGCATCGAAATACTTCTCAAAGCCAATGGCACCAGTGTTTTTCTGACCTTTACCAATTTTCAAGTCAATGAGAAGCAAATACGTCTTGCATGTAGCCAAAAGCCAGCGGCCGTCCTTGGTGACGTCAAGACCAATAAATCCCTCACCCAAAGCAGGCAAGGACACTTTGGCATTGAGCCCAAGCTTATCGTAGAGTCTTATACCACCTTCGCTCAGACCAACAGCCACAAAGCCCTGGTCGGTCACTGTCATCGTCTCGAAGCCATTGTTTTTCGTCTTGTATGCCTTGAACGTCTTGTCCTTCACCACTTTCTTCCCACTAAGTCTGGGGTCAATGCGGAACAAGGAATTGGCCGAAATACCATTCAAGAGCTGCTCGTTGGTCAAACTGGCAAATTTGGAAATGTGTCCGAAGTCAGCTAGCTGCTCCTTGTCGTCTGCATCCCACTCTTCAACCACAGCACCTCTCGCTAGGTCCATCTTGTAGATCTTGGAACCTGTGGGATCGTTTTTCGTCAAAAGCAAAGCATTGTCTCTTTGGTGAAGCAAAGTCTTCTTCGCAAGCAACTTCTTACCCTTGAGGTCCTTCAATCCAGATATTGTCGTTGAAAATCCTAGTCCGTCGCTTCCTCTAGTGTACACACCTAGAGTGTCTCCTCTAGTCACATATGACCGGTTGTTGGCCTGCCCGACAGCAAGCTGACTGTTCTTGTACTTTGAGCTCAAAAATTGACGCTCCAACCTGACATCTGCATCGTCGTCATACTCGTCCTCGCTATCTGACGAGACGAAAAGCCCATTTGCTCTTGAATTTTTGGTCTTCACTCCACTCTGGATGATTTTCGCGAGCGCTTCGCCGTCGTCATCGTCCAGGTCGTCTTCTGCGTCCCAGTAATCGTCTGAGTCGATTTCGGAGCTCTCCGGTTCGGAAATCTCGAGTTTGCCAAATGCGTCTGTCACGTAGTCCATGCTATCTGTGGTTTTTTGAGGTTTAGAGTCAACGACAGCAGTGTACATTGCCTCGAAGAATTTTGTCTGGAACTCGTTGAGCTGTTGAGAATCTGCAAATTTGAACATCAACGAGTACGAAGTTAGACCGCTGTCGTCCTTCAGACTGTAGACATTGAAGATGAAGACGTTATGTTCGAAACTGAAAGCTGGGTTCAATTCCTGTGACAATTGGTAGCAGAAACAGTACTTTGGAGTGTTGCTGACCAAACAGCGGCCCAAACCTTTCACGTCGAGGAGTTTCGGAGAGATTTCCTCGGCGATACGAACAAATGTATCAGCATCCGCATCAAACACTCGCAATTCTGCTTTGCCAGAGTAAACCTCGTCGCCCTCTGTCTTCACGCTTGAAAACAAATGGTATGGGATATTCAGCGCATCGGAGAACTCGTGGCCATCGGAAACCTCCTCCTCTTCTGCCTCTTCCTCTTCCTCCTCTTCCTCGTCAGAGTTGTACTCGTAGCTGATATTCCGCAACCCCTTCAATCCGCTCAACGCAGGCTCCTCGTCGTCCACCAGCTTCGAGTCATACACAAACTCACCGAGTTGGTCATCTTCAACGCCCACAGACGGTTTCTGGTACTTCAGTTCATAAAGACATCTGTGCAAGGAGGTCATGAAATGGTCCACCTCATGGTACCTGATCTCCTCGTCCACGACAAACTCAAACAAGTCGCCATAGTCGCCGTTCATGTCCTTCCAGGCAATGACACGCGACCCGGAGTCCTTGGTATACGCCCTCACCTTCAAGTCCTCAGCCAAAAAGAATACTCTCTCGTCGTTGATGCCCAAGTCCAAGGCAGTGCCCTCACTGTCGTCATCCTCATCAGCCTCGTCTGGCTTCTCATCTTCGCCCTCCTGGTACGCTCGAATCACCACCAATTGGTACAAGAACTGAGTTGTGGTCTGCTTGATGGTTATGTATGCATCATTGTAGAGACACTCCAATGCGCCCTTGGGCAGCAGCGGAGACCGGGCTAGAAATAGTCTCCCCGAGGGAATCAGCGCGATCTCGTCGACAGCAGAGGCGCCGATGAATTTCTTGAGGAAATTCATGCTGGGGGCCAGGATGATATTTGGAGTATAGAATGTATATCCCTGGCTGGCGATGCAGGACGGGTGATAGCGCACGTGATGCAGACACCTTTGGCAGGACAGAGGTGAAGAGTAAAGTCAGGAGAGTTAAATGATGAAGGGAACGAGATAATTGGAAAGTAAATTCTACGAATGTAATTAGAGAGATGACATTAGAGAGTTTTTGTTTCTATTCTTTTTTTTGGTATGTTGAACTAATTTGGTGGTGCCTGAAGTTACTGCTGGAGGTCTCAGGTGGGCCTGTCAGCCTTACAATGCAGGCGACGCCTCAGGGTTCTGCCAAAATGGTACTACTGAGCAGATGTCAATGTGGAAGGGAACAAAAGAAATGAGGGAGACGATGAGGAATTGAAGACAATTGAAGGGTGAATTAAATCCAATACTTTCGTCAATATCTCCTCGGGGTTCGCGGAAGTCACTCTCTCTCTTCCTTGACTTTCTTGTTGTGTCAGTGGCGTGGTTGCAAATTGACAGATGAACAGTGAGCTCATTCGATCTCTGAGAATGAAAAAAGTGCAGCACGATAAAATGATCTGGTACCTTTTGAAATACTCGATAATTTTTTCAACCGGGCTTCTCGAGGTCTTTTAGACTTGAGCGTATATGTCCTTGAGATACTCCAGTTGTTTGTGTTTCGCAGTAATTTCTGAGGTGCAGCGCAGTGCCGAGTTTCGCCCTAAAAGTTGGACCCGAAAAGCGACTCTCATCACTCTCCACACCAGTGCAGATATCTCCAATTTACATTCAACTGAGAATTTGCTAGTGCTCAATTAGTTCATATGTAATGGTTTTGCTTGGTTAATCAAAAATAAATCAGCATAAACATTAACATTTCTTCCTTCCCAATTGTGTCATTCACAGAATACTCCTCCATGCTTCCGACTTTTGAGGCTGCAAAGTGCAAATTCCGCAAAACTCACTTCCACCAAACTTCTGCAAAAAATCGAAAATCAATAAAAATCAGTCTTTGAAGTTCATTATTCCACTAACTCAGACAGACTTGACTTACCTGCCTCTATTTTTCTTCTTCAAATTCCCACTTTTGCCTTCTCTCATCAACCTCATCGTTCTTCCTACATC
Source organism: Sungouiella suratensis (assembly GCA_030566815.1). NCBI lineage: Eukaryota > Fungi > Ascomycota > Pichiomycetes > Serinales > Metschnikowiaceae > Sungouiella > Sungouiella suratensis. Next base: position 758,095 of record JAKUAV010000002.1, on the reverse strand, counting down.
CAGTGCGAAGATCATCAACCTTCAACTATCCAATGTGGCAGCTGCTTCGACGCCAGACATCGGGACTATGTTCGCAAATACGATGGAAATCCTCAAACATAGAAGCTGAAGCGAGATTCAAACAGAAAATCCAGACTTTGCAATCCCAATCGGAGAAAAACCTACCGGAGTGGACGAAAAGAGAACAGACCCTACGGAAACGGTACGGAGCATGGAATCCCACCAGAAAGTTGTCTCGACAGCAGATTTGGGACATCCGAGAACTCAAGCAACAATGGCCGCAAATGAAAACGAAGCAGTTGGCCGACCACTTCCATATCAACCCAGAAAGCATAAGGCGGATCTTGAAGTCCAAGTGGAACCCAAACGAGGAGGAGTTGGCGAGTATTAACAAGAGGGCCGAGAGAAGAAAGTTGGAGAGTCAAGAGAGAAAAGCTGCAAGTTCAAGAGGGGCACAAACAAAAGGAGTTCAGGAGCTGGTGGTGAGAAAGTTGCCGGTGCTTAAGAATGCCAGTCAGAAATACAGTAGGAAGCACAAGAAGGAAGGCCAAAACAAGGACCAGGGAAGAAAAATCGATAGAAAGCCATTCACCACAGGCGTTGGAGACCTAATAGACTGAACCATCAAAAATTTTCTGAGATTCTGAGAAATTTGGTATTTCCATTTGTACATAGTTAATGAGACATGAAAGTTACACAGAAGACTAGACCAGTACCTCAGCCGAGGTTCACTTCCCCACATACAAAGTGAGAATCACAGGAATCCACACCACAGACAAACACCAACAGTTTGAGCAAATAAACTCAGATAAGAACTTTTTGAAGACAAAAATAAAGTGAATTCACAAAACTTACTTAATTGATAATTCTTTCAATATGGCAGTTCCCATCTTGACCATACCTGAGGCTGCTTTTGACCCTGCCGCCTACACTTTGGCCCAGAGAAGACAATCTCGACTCGTCAAGTACCTTCTAACCTTGACGCGAGGATCTGCCGTCTTTTTGGTTTTGGCATACGTCGTTGGCCTTTTCGCCCTAAAGCCGCTCATGGAATCCACCGCACTGCAAAGATTGGATTTCCTAGAAGCTGCCAGAGGGAAGTTGAGAGACCTCTACTTGAATGTGATCAATCGGGTGAACTACATCCCGATAGTTGCCATCAACAAAAAAGACGGGTCAGGGAAACTATACGCGGACTCTGTTTGTCAGACCGAGGACTTGCAGCAAAAAGAGGACGAGCAGAAGGAGGAGAAGTTGGGGCTCGGAGGAATCCACGGGAAGTTGACCAAACTACACCAGGTTCTCAAGCAATGCGACAGTTTTCTGACTTCCGAGTTGCCCCACTACAAAGTGGTGAACTTCCAGCTCAAGGATTTCCGGCAGAAGACAGATATGGTGTATTTCAACCAGAGGGAGTTGTTTGAGGCACCAAAAGAGGGCAAGGAGAAGAAGAGCCGGAACTTGGCGCAGGAAGTGAAGACGAACATAAGAAGTGTGAAGGGGATGTTCATGAGCGGGCAGGTCTAAGGAAAGACGACTCAAAAAATAAAAAAAGAGAAAGTCAGATTGGAATTGAGGTAAAGTGGGCGAGGATTTCAGTGGGCGAGGTTTTCAGTGGACTCGAGACTATGTCTCTGGCAGATTCTGGTGCGGGTTCACCTCCACATAGTTAAGCAAAAGAACGCTCACTGTCCAACAAACCAACCAAGACCTATTTCACTGAATACATATAGTTTAAATTTATATAGACATGAAATGTGCCTATTGAGTGATTCTGTTTACTTTTATTTATTTTTTTCATTCATTTTTTTCATTATCTACCTTTTCCCTATTTCCTTCCCCGGTGCCTTCTTCTGGTCTCTACTGACTCCCTCATTTTCTGCAGGTCTATACTACACCAACTACAACTACGCCATGCCACCGAAAATCGAAGTCAGCGACGAGGAAATCGACGCCGCGGAGTCCGCGGACGCCGTGCAGGAAGACATCTCCCAGTCTGATCTGGAAGAATTGAGCGACATTGATATCGACGATGACGACGCAGATGTCCAGGAGGAAGACGTGGAGGAAGAAGAAGAGGACGAGGACGAGGACGCCGAGCTCCCGCTCGAGTTGGACGGCTACGAGTCCGAGGAAGCATACCAGCCCGAAACAGCGGCTCCAACGCGCCCGCTGCGAGGGTCCAGGCCCGTCAGGGAGACGAGAAAGCGGCAGTTGACTTTCTATGACGAGGACGACTTGGAGAGCGAGGAGGAGAGACCCAAACCGAAGAGGGCCGCGACAAAACCGAAACCGGCTCGTCGGCAGGTATACAAGGAGGAGTTTTTCGAGGAAGAGCAGCCGCAGAAGCCCGACATGCTGAGAATGACCGAGAGACAGAGAGCCAAGTACGAGGAGGAACCCTCGGAGAGGTGGGAGGACCTGACATTCGCTAAGATGGACGAGCAGTTGCTTGCGTTGAACAGGAAGACCCAGAAGAAGAAGGAGACCGCCGAGCAGATTGCGCTCCGGAAAGCTGAGAACGCCAGACGCAGAGCCCACTACAAGGTGAAGCAATTGGAGGAGGAGAAGAGAGACACGTTGAACAAATTGTTGAAGAGGCGTGCGACAAAGACACGAGAGAAGGTTTCGGAGACAGACGGAGACACGAAACAGACTTTGAAGCCGAGAAGACCGCAGCTCCAGCATCCGGCGCTTTCACGGTGGGTGAATACTGCCAGTGGGTCACTCCTAGGAGTTGCCGAGTAAGAGAGGGAAAAGATCAGGGAGCAGGAAATTTTGAGATGAGGAAAGTATATTTGAGATCGATGAATTGGATATATGAAACTGAGGAACTCGGATGTTGATGGAGTACGGGAGTTTTGGTGAAGATGTGAGTCTATATTTGCTCATGGAGTTTGTGAACCTCACAAGTCTTAAAGTTGAACTTGTCCAATAACTTTTCACAGACGACCAAGACGATTGTTAGCAGTTTCATTGAGCGGAATTCTGCCTCTTGCTCATAATCTCCGCCAAAGTGAAATTGACTCGCTCGGGCTTTCTATATTTACCTGCACTGCCAATTCCGTGGTGCCTGTGGTACGTTTTTAAGCCCGCAGAAAATTCGTAAAGGGGATCCAAAAGAAAAAAGAGGAAGATCGCTTTGTGCGCCAACAATGACCATCTCAAGATTATCTTGAAATCATCGCCAAGCACAAATTCCGCAGATCTACTTTCTGCTCCGAAATTGTGCGTGTGGTAATTTCAGTTGACGTTTTGTGTGGCTGGAGACGCACGGCCAGTGCTAAGACGCAGGGAAGTTGGCACACCGGGACAGACCCAGATGTAAGGGCCACGCAAGTGGGAGATCAGCAGGAACAGAGAAAGTATAAATACAGCGCCTGCCCGCCACGAAATTGTGGGCCAAAATTTTTTCTCTACGAATTCTATACTGAGTCAGTGCCGTGTGCAATAGCGGCTTTGTTTCCTCCGGCGCCTCGCCAGGCGACTCAAACTAAAATGCAGAATGCTCGGTTAGTTTGACCTGGGCGCACAGGGCCAGAGCGAGACCCTTATATGGCAAAGACCAGATTGAGAAAAAAATTTCAAACTCAAAATCAAATAAAGTTTGAGGATCGCCAGTTTCAAATCGATCGGGCAATTCCACTTTTTTAGCCGCCGCCAGTTGTGAGTAGCCGGGTGCCAGGGCTAAAAATTAGCTTCGATCCTGCCAAAGCATCTCCCTCCAATTGTCATGCAGGTGCCAGGCAAGGAACCATGAAAAAATAAATGGAAAAGTCCGATGGAAGAAATGAAACGTGGAGATTGGGGAATGTGTGGAAAAAGCAATTCAGCCCTAACCGCCAAATATAAATAGACCCGGATTCCCCACCAAAGATCCCACCCCTTTTCCCTCTTTCTAACCTCCCCTGTTCAGAAAATAATTCCGCCTTTTCTCGCCATTATCGATTGCACCGTCTTCCTGCAGCCCCCACACAGGCGCCGGTGCCTCGCTCTTCAACTTGCAAGTTATCAATAAGTGAACGATAAATTTTTTTGTTGCTTCGATTTGGCCAGAATTTCAATTTCAGTTTCACGCTTTTGGTTTATCCAATCCATTTCAATTAATTGTTTCACTTCATTCCTGCCTTTCTCTGGCAATGTCCACTGATTGTCACTGCTGAAATTTATTCTCCCTGACTATTGAACAAACGGGCGAAATTACCATATTTGCAACAAAGAAGACCGAAATTACGACCAGGTCGCTCTTTCACTTCATCTGGACCTACTAATTGATTGTTTGAGAAGGATTCTTCCGAGGTTTCCCGAGACTTGCCTCTTGTAACAATCGGGTAAAAACTGAAAGGGTCCATAGAAAAGACCACCGAACATCAACAACTTCAGCGGCTAGTGAAACATAGGGTGACTACTCTCGCACTTGCAAGTCCGAACAAAACTAATATTGCTTATATAAGGGCCTACATCCGCCAATAACTCACACTCATTAACGCCCGCATGAACTCCTCAATGGGCCCAGGGTACAACGGGGCCATGGCGCAGCTGCAGAACCGAAATCCTCTGGCGCAGAACTTCTCGTCGGCGCAGCAATTCCCGCGAGTCGGAATGCCCCAGAACCAGCCGATGATGGCCAACGTCAACCAGACCCAGAATGTCAACCAGACCGTCAACCAGGGCGTCAATCAAAACACTCAAGCCACGCAGAATGTCAACAACCCGCATTCCCAGGTCGGGCCACCCCAGCGACCCCCTATGCAGCGACAACAGCTGTACAACGTGGGCCAGACTGCGCTGACTCCTGGCCTGAAAATGGCCTTCAGTCCAGCGCCTCAGGGGGAGGCGAAACTGCAGTCGGGGTCAAACTCACACGCGCACACGACGCCGCTCATGGTGCAGCAGAATGTGCCTACCCAATTCAAAATGCCCACGGGTGCCATGATGAGCGGTCCAAAGGGCCAGCCGGTGGGCCAGGCTCAGAGAGGGCAAATGATGGCTCAGCCCATGCCCGGGCAGCAACTACAGAAGCAGCCAAACGGCGCTAACAACGGCAGCGGACCGGAGAATGCGCACAGCTCGCCGCACCAGGGCCCGATGGGTGCGCCCAACTCGGCCAGTAATGGCACGCCCATGAAGCAGAACGGAATGAATGCCGCGGCGCAGAATGAGATCAACGCCAAAATCTTCAAGCGAAACTTGGGCAACGCAGGCGTCATGCGCATCCTCGACTTGATCGACATTGTTTCCAACGAGCCGTACGAGCGTCTATCCACCCTCGAGTTCTGGACCCGGTTTGTGCAGAGCTATTTCTTGCCCAATGCGGTGATCCGCTTCACCCCGGTGCCTACACTGGCTCAGCAGCCGCTGGAACTGTACATTGACGGGTTTGCACATCCGCCTCCGGGGAAACTGTACGAGTTGGATGTGCTCACTGCACCTAGGTTCCTTGTGGCCAGTGTTTTGTCGCAGAGCTCCACCAAGCACCAGATCACGCTACCGGGGATCAAACTGCAGGTGATGCACAATGGGTCAGTTTTCATTGTGTCGCAGCTCAACTTGCAATTCTCGTACGGCGACGGGACCTCAGCCACCGTCCAGGGCACTTGCCGTATCTCGCTCAACAAGGACTACCGGATCGACTGGATCGACTGCCGCTGTACGAGCTACCAGCCGCTGATCAGCATTGCGTCGCTAGAAAAACATTGGCAGCAGCACAGAAGTTTGCCCGACGAGCACATGGAGGCCTCGGGAGTGAGCACAGATTTCTTGGAGAGACTACGTGAGAGTGCGCAGTCGATTCGCACCAGCTCCAACTCGGGGATCCATGATGCAGCGATGCGTGTCATGCAGATCGGCGACCTCATGACGTACTTGAAGCCACTCATGTCGTTTTCGTTGACCAATGGAATCACGCTGCCTTTGAAAGCACTAGAGGGATACATGGCTGCCACCTCGGGTTCCCACTTGCAGAGAATTGGGTCTGCGGGCACAGTCAACGGCGCAGCGTCAAGCCCATCGCCACACACGGTTGCGCAGGATGAGCCGAAGAATATTTTGAAGAAGCGACGGTTATCTGGCCTGGTGCACAGTCCCATGGTTCCAGAGAGAAGAAGCTAGCGACTGAAGAGTGGAGGTTTTGGCAGTGAGGAAGTAATTGACGAGAGAAATTAGTGGTGTTGACTTCCATATTGACTCTCAATGAATGCCTCAACCTTTTGGTCTGGCCCCTTTCCATATCTGTGGGTCTTGAGACCAGAGCCAATGACAATTATCTGTATGGACACTTACATAGACTGTACAATGCAGGCGAAGAGGACCACTTACAAGAAGCAACATGAGATTGATATTCTTAATTGTCAAAGCGTGAACTTATTTTGTGGGATACGAAGCTCGCTTACATATTTCTCCCCTTCGTTTCTTTTATTACGTCTTGTCTGTATACTCTCCTCCTCCCTCGCTTTCATTTGGGTGCGAAAACCAAAGTCTCAACGCGTACTACATGCCCACGCCAACCCCACTCGAAACTCTCAGAAATGTCCAGCTACCGCTCTCGGAACTCATCCGGCCAGCCACCCTCGACGCCTATATAGGCCAGCGGCACCTCATCAACCCGCAAAACGGAGCCATCTCCAACTTCCTATACATGGGCTACCTACCGTCAATGATCCTCTATGGACCGCCCGGAGTTGGGAAAACCACGCTTGCCAGCATCATGGCGAGCCACACCAACTACGTTTTCCAGGAATTGTCGGCCACAGACGCCACCGTGGCGCAGTTGCGCGAGCTCTCCGCAGCTGTAAAAGGCGAGAATGCCCACCGGCAGAAAGTGGGGAAACCCAGGCTCCGGTTGGTTGTATTCATCGACGAGATCCATAGGTTTTCCACGACGCAGCAGGATTTCTTGCTTCCGTTCGTCGAGGCCGGCGATTTCGTGTTTATCGGCGCCACTACCGTGGATCCACAGAAAAGAGTTAGGAGAGCTATTCTCTCTCGGTGCCAGTTGTTCCAGCTCGAGCCGCTCACCCAGAAGGATGTGGTTGATGTTTTGAGGAAAGCGGCGCTCTACGAAAACATCAGGAGGAAGTTGCTGGCGCGCTTGAAGTTCATCAGGTATACCGAGGAAGCCTTCGACACAGTGGCAGAATACTCGAGCGGAGATACCCGGACGGCGATCAACTTCATCGAGTTGATTAGCTCGCGGTTCAACAGCGACGAGTATAAGATTTCAGGCGAGAGCGATGAAGTTGCGTTCTCGGTGGCGGAGGTGGAAAGTGCAGTGAAGTCATTGACCAGAGCCAGATTTGGCTTGAAGAGCGACGAGAACTTGCCTTTGTTCAAACAGCTATTCGATACTTTGAATGGAGAAATCACATATGAGAGCACGCTCGAGAGTGATAATGGGAGTTGCTCTTTGGTCTCGGTGGAAAAGTCAGAACATGCATTTTTGGTGAAAATCAGTATGGATAAGGCAAGGGCTGCTATTCCAGAATTTGAAAACACGAAAAAAGTGAACTGTGGAGAGTTCAAGGTACGTGATCGAAACACCTACTCTGAGAAAGAGAAAATGTGGCTAGATCACATGGACTACCTGGACGACAGCGATGTGGAACCAGGGGACATCTACAGCGACGAGGAAAGTCAAGTATGTGTTGAAAATCTCGAGAGAATTTCAGCTCCACAGTATAAAGTCGTCTCGGCTGTCCACACGCTCCTTCTGCTTCTACGAAGAGGCGAGTCTGAGTTGTTCCTCATGAAACAGTTGATGGTGTATGTGTGCAAGTATACATCACCTGAACTGGGCGAACTCCAGAGACTAGTGGCAGTCATAAAGGCCATGAAGAAGGCAAATGTGAACTCGGAAAAGTTGTTGAGTGATACAGTTGAGCGATTGGCTGGGATGCCGAAGATTTCTCTGGAATCTTTTGAATCTCTTGAAGCTTTGATTCTGAGTATGAAAGAGTACTGTTCGAAAGACCAGAAGAAGGTGGAAATTGCAAAAGATGAGACTTTGGAAATTGTTTTTGATGAGGAATTGGTGAGAAAATTGCTTGAAGAAATACCAGACGAGCCAATCGATTTTCCAAGTCACTTCAACTTTTCCGTTGAGATGGAACCAGATATTGAAAACTACAGTTTGGGTTGGCGGGCCAGTTCAGCTGTTGAAATTACCTTATAGACAAATACAACCACTCCAATTGTGGCTACAACGTATCAAAATTGTTATGGAATTGCTACATAGCAACTATAGTACAATTGACTAGAAATGCAAGTTTCAACTAATGCGATCCCGACACAATCAGTGTCCGGCGTTTTCAGACTCCTCGTCGTCGTTATCACCATCCAAGGCTGCGAAAATATTAGAAGCCATAGAGTCAGTTCTCTTGGAATTTTCTCTTGGAGACATTGTCGATGCGCTCATGCTAGAATCTGAAGGTCTATTAGACTGCGATCTTGGGACTGCAGTGAATCCTCTAGAGTCCTTTTGTGGACCTCTGGAGTCCTTCTTGTTACCCCAAGACGATCCTCCTCTGGTTGAGTTGGATCTGGAGTCTCCTCCGCCGTAGCCTCCGCTGTTGTAAGAGCCCTTATTCTGTCTTCTCTTCTCAGCTTGTGCTCTGCTATCTTCGATTCTCTTCAATTCGGCTTCGTTGTGAATCTCCTTGATGGTCTTTGGACCAGACTCTTGCTTGGCACCCTTCCAGTTGCTCTTACGCAAGTCTTGCAAGTCCATCAACATAAATTTGATTCTGGACGAGAGTTTGCAGTTCTCCAAGATCTGTTGGATGTTGTCGTAAATCATGTTCAATGCAGCTTTGTTTCTCTCGGAAGTCTCGAATCTTGGTCCAACAGTCTTAATCAACTGTGCCAAATTCTCCAAAGAATCTTCGGATGGGTCAACAACATTCTTGGATTGATCTCTCAAACAGGCCAAGATAACCTGATCGTTCAACATGTTCAAGATGTACAAGTTACCAATGAACTTCACCAATCCAAGACCTCTTCTCTTAGCGGCAGCCATAGCGTAATATTCATCAGACATCATCTCTGGCTCCAATGGAGAACCGTCCTCATTAGTTGGAAGCTTGTCAGTCCAACCCTTCTCGTACTCGCTCTGACAGGTGGCCAACAAGATTCTTCTTGCCAAATCACCACCCGTAGCTGGCTCGCCATTCTTGGTCAAAATGCTAACATCCTTCACTTCGTCTGGAATCAGCTTCAACATCTTAGCGCAGAATTGAGCATAGACAGACGACCAGTATGGCTCATCACAAGCCTTGGCGAAGGTCAAAGAAATGACTTGCTTGACGGTCTTAGCGTCATCCTCCCAGCGGGATTGCTTGGCAATGTTCAACAAGTCCTCTGTGATTGGCTCGAACATCTCCAAAGTCAACTTGTTCAAAGCGGACTTGACCTTTCTCTCAATGTCCTCAGTGCTCAAGATGACAGAGCCGTCTGGAGCAGTCTTGACTTCCTCTGGCTTGGCTCTGGATCTTGGCACCCATCTGTTGGCGGTAGGCACCAAAGGAGCAACATCCTCAGCAGGCTTAGGTGGCTCATCATCTCTCTCTTTGCCTCTCTTAGATTGGCCTCTGTTTCTGAGAGATCTGTCTCTTGGACCCCCGGCATTAGAGCCGCCTCTTCTCTTCGACCCAGATCTGGAGTTCTGTCTTCCTTCAAATTGGCCTTGTCTGCCCGACATGGATCCATTAAATCTGCCTTGCATCTGGCCGCCAAATTTGTTGGAGTTCATTCTCTGTGGGCCGGAGCCAGGTCTCTTGTTTGGCACAATTCCCAAACCTTCTAGCTTCTCCTTCCATGCATCGTCAATTGGATACTGAACAAAGTCCTTGAACTGAAGCAAGAACTGTGGGTCGTATCTGTACTTTTTCTTTCCTTGTTTCCATCTGGAGTCCACTCCGGTCAATGGGTATGGGTAGTTGAATGAGAACGGGTCGTCAATTGGGTGAGCAGTGGACAACTTGCTGAAGAACAGCGAGAGATCGAAAACGGCAGCTTCCTCTTGGTCTTCTTCGTCCTCGTCCTCGTCATTCTCCTCCTCGGCAATGATAGAGTCGTCAGCGACGGATGTGTCAGCAGTAGTGTCGGCCAGGTCGTCCTCAGACTTAGACTCAGATGCCTCGGCGGAAACTGGCTGGGATACTGGCTCGGAAACAGTCTCGACTGGCTCCTTGGCTGCAGGCTCTTCGACCTTGACTTCCTCCACTGGCTTAACTGGCTCAACTGGCTCAGCTGACTTGGTCTCGACTGGCTCAACTGGCTCGACTGGCTTGGTCTCAGCTGGAGCCTCAACCTTCACCTCCTTTGGCTCTTCCTTGACCTCAACCTTTTCAACAGGCTTAGCCTCAGCTGGCTTGGTCTCAGTCTTTGGCTCAACAGGCTTAGTCTCAACCTTTGGCTCAACCTTTGGCTCGGTCTTTGGCTCGACCTTAGTCTCGACCTTAGTCTCGGTCTTAGGAGCCTCGGAACCAGCAGAAGCAGCCTTCTCGGCGTCCTTCTTGGCCTGTGCGAGTCTAGCCTTCTCGGCAATCTTTCTTCTGAACTCCTCGGCAACAGAGTTCTTCGCTGGCGAAGCAGCGGCCGCTGCAGGAACACTGGCGGTGGAGGCTGGAGATGGAGACGGAGAAGACTCAGCACTTGCACTTGTGGCAGTAGGAGCAGGCGACGAGCTGGCCAGCACGTGTCTGGCCTTGTCATCCAACTCCACCAGCTTGCCCTCGCGGTCAGTAATCTTCACCTTGGTGCTGCCGGGCGAAGTCACGCCGGGGTATTGCTGCAAAGGCGAGTGGACCAGTTGGGGCAGCTGCGGGCTGTAGGCAGGCACGGCGCCCATTCCGGGCACCATGGGCTGCGTGTAGCCGTACGAGTAGTAGTAGCCTGGGTATCCCATGTTTGGGTACGCGTAGCCGCCGTACTGGTTGCTGTGGCCCGCTTGTTTCTGGTTGTAGCTGCTGCGCTTATTGTAGTGAGGTTTGCCCTGGGAGCCCGAGTAATTTTGCCTCTGGCCACCGGCATGCTGCAGAGACTGGGCGCCTGCAGAGCTGGGCGCGGTGCTGTGCTTGTTGTATGGCTTGCCCTGGTAGTTTTGCTGGTAGTACTGGTTTTGGGCGGGTGGCACACCTTGAGGGGCGGGCGAGTTTTGAGCGGCAGGCAGCGGCTGAGTGGACAGAGACAGCGGCTGATTTTGCTGTTCTGGCGCAGACTCAGGTCTTTCCGACATTTTTGAATTGTATATTCTCTGGATTTCAGTGATATGCCACGGGTTTCAAGCGTGGATCGAGAACAGGAGCTTTTCTTTAGATTTCTCCCAAGATTGCTGGCGAATGGAACCTTAGAGTACAATTAATTAAGTGAATAATTAACTGAGGAAAGGTCAATGGCCAAACAATAACGTCCCGATAGTTTAGAGACGAGTTTTCCGTATGGAGAAAAGGATGTTTCTAGCAGGACAAAAATGAGTGTTTAAAAATTTTTCAGGATTTACCCATGAGCACGGCACGACTTGGGGTAACTTTGGCAAGAGCAGGGGCAGAGGGAAAATTAGGGGAAGATATGGAATTGTGATAGTGAGTTTTGTCGGTTAATCAAATTTTTTTCGAGATTTCTTTACTTTTTTGTTGGATTCCCATGGGATATATGGCGAGTCTAAAGGTCAGTAGACGGCGCGAATAATTATTTGCAGACGTGATAGATGCCCCAAAGTGAGAAAGTGAGAATTGCCTGAAGGTGAGAAAGTGAGGCCCTAAAAGTGAGAATTCAATATGGCAGGGCAGAAAACAAAGGCAGAGGAAATTTGAATAGTAAAGATGTTTCTGAATTTCAAAATTTAGGTATGGCATTGTATCACGTTTGAATAATTAATTTGTTGGTTGTTTTTTATTTTTTCCTGAACTCCTTTTTTTATTTTTTCTGGTATGTTTGCTTGGTCCCTCGAACTCTATTATTTCCACTACTGATCTCTGTTGCGCACTGGTGCATATACTGGTTTCACATTGGAGGATAAGGACACACAGTGACACATGGAAGTATATTGTCAGTCACCAATTTGAAAAAAGCGAAAGCGCAGCTGAAACAGTGGAGTTGGTAAGATAACGCAAATGAAGAAAATAAATAGAAATTAGGAGAATGACCATAATAGTTTGTGTGTCTTGATTGTTTTGGCAGTATTGGTCTAAGTATGGGGAACCTGTCCCCAAATGTCCAGTCACATAGAAGTCCAAGCAATTCGTAACCATAAAAACTTAAAAAACTTGTAATTTCTCAAATCTTGTGAGTTTTCTCTTTTTTTTTTTGCTTTTTAGATTTTCTCAATTGGTGTCTCTCCGCTCTTCTCTCCTTTGTCTTCTCCATCTTTCCACTTCCTGGAGTTTCCCTCTTATGGCAAAAAAGATCTCACCAAGAGTCCCACCACCGCTATGAGAAACAAGAAAACCACAACTTTCTCCTTCAGCGACTCCACCTGAAAGCAACTGATCAATATATTCTCTTCTTCGTCACTGCAGAGATCCTTTTTCTGCTCAATACACCACTCTTTCGTGCACAATCCACACTTATCTATTTCCTGGATGAGCAGCTGGCCATTGCAGGAGCATTTGCAGTATTGCTGGTATGCGGATGCGACGGAGAGACATAGAAGAAGCGGTAGTGCGAGCCTCATTAATTCTCTTTCTAGGTATGGTGATATCTGGTGTTGATGACCTGGACTTTTACTTCATCGTAGTTGATAGGTGGGGTGGTGATATCTGAGCGTACACCCGTACCTCCTCGAATTGGGCCTCCGAGACCAAAAAGAAGCACATCAAAAGAATTGGAATTAGAACGAGGAAATGAAAAGAATCAGTGACCCGAAAAAAGGGCGCTCATCGTAAATTCCACACTAACGACATTTCAATTTTAATTCTTTGTCCTTTTCTTTTTTTTTTTTTGCAATGGCTACAGAATCTTATAAATACCTGCACACAACCTGTCGTGTGCTCCCCACCGAGGGCAAACTACTAATCTACCACCAACCACTACATTCACCACAACTTACACCAAAAAACCTCACAATCACACACAAAAATGGCAGCTGTAGACGCCCCTTACGTCCATGAAGGCGGAATAAGGCCATATTTCGAACAACAGATCCAGGACACAGAGATCAAAATCCAGACCACAACGCAAAACTTGAGGCGGTTGGAGGCCCAGAGAAACAAGCTCAACAGCAAAGTGCGCCAGTTGAAAGACGAGTTGAGGCTTTTGCAGGAACCCGGATCGTACGTGGGTGAGGTTGTGAAGGTGATGGGCTTGAAGAAGGTGCTCGTCAAGATCCATCCAGAAGGAAAGTACATTGTCAATGTTACCAAGGACGTGGACATCAAGAAGTTGACGCCCTCGTTGCGTGTGTGTCTCAAGCTGGACCTGTACGACTTACACAAGATCTTGCCCAACAAGGTGGACCCGTTGGTGTCGTTGATGATGGTGGAGAAGGTGCCCGATTCCACATACGATATGGTTGGTGGTTTGGACAAGCAGATCAAGGAAATCAAGGAGGTGATCGAGTTGCCGGTGAAGCACCCGGAGCTCTTTGAGAGTTTGGGCATTGCTCAACCCAAGGGTGTCATTTTGTACGGGCCTCCGGGCACGGGGAAAACCCTATTGGCCAGATCGGTGGCCCACCACACAGACTGCAAGTTCATCCGTGTTTCCGGGTCAGAATTGGTGCAGAAGTACATTGGCGAGGGCTCGCGAATGGTGCGTGAGCTTTTCGTGATGGCCAGAGAACACGCCCCTTCGATTATCTTCATGGACGAAATCGACTCCATTGGCTCGTCCAGAGTGGAAGGGTCGCTGGGCGGCGACTCGGAGGTGCAGAGAACGATGTTGGAGTTGTTGAATCAATTGGACGGGTTCGAGTCCTCGAAGGACATCAAGATCATCATGGCTACAAACAGATTGGATATCTTAGACCCAGCGTTATTGAGACCTGGTAGAATCGACAGAAAGATCGAGTTCCCCGCTCCAACGGTCACGGCGAGAACGGATATCTTGAAGATTCACTCGAGGTCGATGAACTTGACCAGAGGAATCAACTTGAGAAAGATTGCCGAGAAGATGAATGGATGCTCTGGAGCCGATGTGAAGGGTGTGTGCACGGAAGCCGGCATGTACGCTTTGAGAGAGAGAAGAATCCACGTGACCCAGGAGGACTTTGAGTTGGCGGTGGCCAAGGTTATGTCCAAGAACGACGAGGGTGCAGTCTCGTTGGCCAAGCTCTTTAAGTAATAGAACCGATGCAAGTGGAGACACCAGTGTAAGAGGGCACATTGAGAAGAATGGGAAGATGACAGATATCAAAATACTTCTTGCAACCAGATGTAATTCGAATGTTTTTGTCTACTATTCTGGCTGACGAAATCTCGAGTACTTTTCCAATTTTCCTTTTTTAACCCATAATTTCTTATTTTCTCGTCTCTTCATTGTTCCCAGAATCATCTGGATAATTCCTGCAGAAAATACTTTAGTTACACGTAGTGGATGCGAGACCACCTTTTCAATTTGTTACCACGTACTCCATGACAAAATTCATTTTTTGGTCTTTTTTGGTTGTGGCCTCCTTAGTCTGGGCCAAGGATTCAGACATCCACCTACGAATCCGCCAGACTCAAGACTTGCTCTTGCTGGAGGGTCCTAGTGTGGTTGTACTCACAGAATATGACAGGCTCATTAGCGACTTGGAAACCGCAGAGGAAAAAATCGCAAACAACGTCGTGGCGCAAGTTTACTATAAGAAGGCCTTGGTGGAGCTCAGCTTGAACAAAATCCAGCCCGCAGTGGGCGACTTGATCCGCACCTTGGATTTGGACCCAAGTCTAACACCAGCGTCCCAGAAATTGTTGGAGGTGTTGATGGAGGGCGGCAGGTTTTCAGAGATCCGGAGCCGATTCTCGGCCGACAACCATGCTGTGCTTTTCTCGAAGATGGAGAACTGGGAGAAACTGTTCCTGCGTGTGTCTTCATATGTGGCTGGGGAGGTTTCAGATCTAGACCCGAGTCTGTGCTTGGAAATTGTTGATCTGGAGTTGAAATCGGTCACACCAGCAAACCCAGCGGTTATCGAGGCCCATTTAGCATGCACAAAGAAGAAAATCGTGGAGGTGGCGCTGTCGGACGCAGAGTTGGTGCTGGCACTATACAAGGACTTGATCTCAGACTACTCTCGGCTCTTGAAGTTGCAGCCGCTGAAAAACTTGAGGCATTATACGGAATTGGCCAACTACGTGTTGTTCACGCAGAATATGGCGGTGGAAAGCTGGAATGTCGTCAAGGCTTGTTTGCGCATAGATAACGAGTACCGTGAGTGCGGGGCCCTTTCCAAGCAGTTCTCAAGGTTGCAAGACGTGCTCAAACAATTGGAGGAGTACTCGATCTTGATTGGCTACTTATACCCAAACACGCAGGAGCAAACAGACTTGCCGCAGGAGAAACTTGCCCTGTTTGAGTTTGACTTTGCAGCCATCTACCAAACGTTGACATCGGCGGTGAACTTGCCCAAACGAGATCTCGACAAACTCCCTCTGCATGTGAAAACCACCTACGACTTCCTCCAATGGAAAGCCGAGGAGTTTGCAACCCAGGAATTTGGCCTGGCTCCTTTCAAGAATTCTCTCAAGTTTGTCTCGGACCTCAACATGCTTGCATGCGAGTCTGCTGTCAGGAACAAAAACGCGAGGAACAAGTTTTGTCTGGCTGTAAAAGACGACGATAATTTGTTTTTCCCCAAATACGCTGCCAAAGTGGATAATCTCATCCAGAGGAAAAAGTTCAACGAGGCGAAAACGCTCTTGCAGAAGTTCAACCAGAACGTGCAGAAGACGCACTTCTTCAAGGAACGTGTTGCACCCGTGGAGAGGCACTTCCAGCAAGAACAAAAGCAGCAGCAACAGCAACAGCAACAGAAGTTTAATCAGCAAAGGCAGAGACAGCAGTACCAAAGACAGAGACAGCAGCAACAGCAGCAGCAAAGACAGCCGCAGCATGATCCAGCAAAGGACTACTATAAAGTGTTGGACATCCCAAGAGACGCGGACGAGAAAACCATCAAGAAGGGATACAGAACTCAGACTTTGAAGTTCCATCCAGATAAGTATAAGGGAACCGACCTCACGGACAAGCAGATCGAGGAAAAGATGCAGGAGATCAACGAAGCATACGAGGTGTTATCTGATCCGAAACTGAGAGAGTCCTACGATAGGGGAGACACGCAGGAGCAGCCAATGGGCGGACATGGCCAGCCCAACATGAATTTCCAGTTTAACCAGGATTTCATGGCCAACTTCATGCGTGACGGAAACTTCCAGTTCCAGTTCCGTCAGTGAGGGGAAAATTAATGTGAGGGGAAATTTGATGAGAAGTTGCGGAAAAAAAGGGAAAAAGTTGATATTCATTTGAGGTTGTGGAGATATCTGAGCTTATATAGTTTTGAGGTGACTCAGATGGAGCCTGCTCATTATGCGGCGTTGGCGATTGTCTGCAGTACGATAAGAACGGCCCACCGGTCGTCGATCGTAACCAGTCTCGATTATCGTTTTAAGGGGCAAAAGTATAAATAGGGGATCAATTTCCCCGTGCAATTTCATCTTAATAAAATTTCGCCACATCATTTTCTCTGTCCTTCAATTTGCAAGTCCAATGGGCTTTTCCAGTATGCCCTGATTGTCTCATGCCTCTGGTGTACGGGTGCGCCTCTCCCATATAAAGACGGCCCCAATTCCGCTCTTCACAGCTACCACAGTTTTTCCTAGTTTCCAATGAAGTTTTCCGTGGCAACCGCTTTGGTTCTTGCCGCTGCTGTTGAAGCATTCCCAATTGGCTCGACGGAGTCGATTTTGGGCAACTGGAAGCACAAATCCAACCAGGACGTTCTCCCATTGGGTGAAGCCCACAGTGAAATGTTCCCTTGGCCTCACTGGGGCAAACCGGTCGTTGACACCGAGAAATTGCAGGAGAAGATAACCGCCGAAGCCTTGAGAGAACGCGCCGAGACTTTGTTCAACATCTCAAAGGCTTCTGTCGACGAGTACGGCCACCCTACCAGAGTCATTGACTCACCAGGCCACTGGGGCACCGTCAACTACATCTTGAACGAGTTGGAGAAGTTGGGCGGCTATTACACCCACGAGGTGCAGCACTTCGAGGCGGTTGACGGCAGAGTGAAGTCGTACTCGCTCTTGATTGACGGCGTGCAGCCCAAACTGTTGCTGGCGTTGTCGTTGACCCCACCTACCCCTGACGAGAAGCCCGTGCACGGAAACTTGGTGTTGGCGGCTAACTACGGATGTGACGTGTCCGACTTCCCTGCAAACTTGACTGCGGGGAACATTGTCTTGGTTGAAAGAGGCGTGTGTCCATTTGGAGACAAGTCCATCAATGCAGGCAAGGCCGGAGCAGCAGGAGCCATCATTTTCGACAAGGACGCTCCTTTGCACGGCACCTTGGGCGAGCCAACAGGAAAGGAGGTGCCCACCGTCTCGATCAGCAAGAAAGACGCCCAGCACTACATTGACGTCTTGACCAAAAAGCCCCACCACAAGTTCGAGACCACCTTGTACGTGGACTCGTACGTGAAGAAGATCAAGACCATCAACGTTGTTGCCGAGACCAAGGGCGGTGACCACGACAACGTCGTCTCCTTGGGTGCCCACTCGGACTCTGTGGCTGAGGGACCAGGAATTAACGATGACGGATCCGGAACCATCTCGTTGCTTGAGGTTGCCAAGCAATTGACGCACTTCAAGGTCAACAACGCGGTGCGTTTCGCATGGTGGGCTGCTGAGGAGGAAGGATTGTTGGGCTCCTACGCCTACGCCAACTCCTTGAGCGCAGAAGAGAACCAGAAATTGCGTCTTTTCATGGACTACGACATGATGGCCTCGCCCAACTACGAGTACCAGGTCTACGACGCCAACAACAAGGACCACCCCAACGGCTCTGGTGACTTGAAGGACCTCTACATTGACTGGTACACCGGCCACGGCTTGAACTACTCGTTGGTGCCATTTGACGGCAGATCCGACTACGTTGGCTTCATTGACGTGGGCATTCCAGCTGGAGGCATTGCCACTGGTGCTGAGGGCGTCAAGACAAAAGAGGGCGTCGAGAAGTTCGGAGGCAAGGCCGGCGAGTGGTTTGACCCATGCTACCACCAGTTGTGCGACAACTTGGACAACCCAGACTACGAGGCGTGGGTGATCAACACCAAGTTGATTGCGCACTCCGTGGCCACGTATGCCAAGTCCTTTGAAGGTTTCCCGGTGAGAGAGCCAGTTTCTGATGTTCTGGTTGCCTCTGCTAAGGCCAGTGATGAGTTCCAGTACAGAGGCTCCAAGCTCATTGTTTGAGCAGGAGAGAAAGAGGAACCGATTGGAATTCAGGGATAGTTGATCTGACTAGATTTCACAAACAAAAAAAAAATGGAGAAATATCTCTCCCAGACAAGTTTATACCAGCTGACTCCATTGACTCAATTGGAGAGCTAAAAGTTAAATGCAGTTCACTCAGTCAGATAAGAGATCCAGGCAAGTCCAGTCAGTAACATGTACTGGAAAGAAACTGAGACTTTTTTGTTAAAAATTTTACCTCGTCGGTTCCGTTCACTCAGTCCGGATAAAATTCTTTCTTTCTCCTTTTCCATCTTTTCCTTATGTCTTGACTATCCCCATCTTTCTGACTCTGTTGACTGCAAAATCCTCTATCGTAAGTCTTCACCAGAAAGGGCAATGTCGCGCGGAGATCCACAGCAATCAGTAGCCATAATCCCAACGGAAGCACCAGCGAACCACCATAGTTAAGCTCAAAAAACAAAATTTCTTTTTTCTTCCCACTTCCCAAAATCCTTCCAGATTCATAACTATACCCTATTTCTCTTTTGGGGGCGCGTGGGGGGCACTTCTTCCATCCCAAAAGTGTGGGGGCACCGGGTGGGGGCGCGCACTATATAAGAGGCCTGTCAACCCCATCTTCTTTCATGAACCCCAGCAAATTTGGCCGCCACTTTCTTTCCAGAATATCTCGCCGCACTTTCGCCAATTCAATGACCGTCAGCAAACCAAAGATTCTCAGACTCGGGCCGTGGGGCTACTCTGAAGCCGAGTGGGCCCAGTTGGAGAAATCAGCCACTGTGATTGACTGTGACTCACCAAACAGAGACCAGTTCTTGAAAGACTTGAAGGGGAAGTATTCCGACGTGACCAATATCGCACGGACGTTCCTGTCGATCGAACAAACGGGCAGATTTGACGCCGAGCTCGTGGCGGCGTTGCCTGACTCTGTTGTTCTGGTCTCCCACTGTGGAGCAGGGTACGACCAGGTCGACCCGGAGCCGCTCACAAAGAGAAACATCCAGTTGTCAAACGTGACCGTGCCTGTGGAGGCGCCAACCGCCCTCACTGCTGTGTACTTGACGTTGGCGGCTATGCGGAACTTCCAACTGGGCCACGATTTGCTCGTGGAGGGGAAATGGACCAGCGATAAGTGCGCGGGCGCCAAAATCGGCTGGGACCCCGAGGGAAAAGTCGTGGGAATCTTGGGCATGGGCGGAATCGGCAGGGCCATCCGCGACAGATTGGAGCCCTTTGGTTTCGAGAAGGTGGTGTACTATAACAGATCCAGATTGCTGCCTGAGTTGGAGAAGGACGCCGAGTACGTGAGCTACGACGAGTTGTTGGCGCAAAGCGACTTGATCTTGGTCTCTGTGCCTTTGAACAAGCACACGCACCACTTGATCAACGCCGAGACCATTGGCAAGATGAAGGACGGAGTTATCATTGTTAACACCGCCCGAGGTGCTGTCATTGACGAGGCGGAGTTGACCAAGGAGTTGAAGCTGGGCAAGGTCGGCGCCTTTGGCTCGGACGTGTTTGAGCACGAGCCAGAAGTGCCCTCCGAATTGCGTAACTTGTCCAATGTCGTGTCCTTGCCTCACATGGGCACATTCACCTACCAGGCGCTGAAAAACATGGAGGTGTGGGTCATTGATAACATTTGGGATGTGCTCAAGACCGGGAAAGTGAAGACCGTGGTGCCCGAGCAGTATGGCGTGGAGTTCAACCACTCGCCCTTGATTTAGATTTTTGCAGGAAAAGCAGAAGAGAAAGAATGTGAGAGAGGAAAGTTAAGGACAAGAGAACATCCAGAGACTTGAAGGTGAAGGTTTAACGTTTTTCTTGAGTCAAAAACTTCGGTTCTTTTTTGATATCCAAAAATTTTCGGCTTGAAATTGAACTTTTTCACCTGCTGGTTCTTTCTGTTACTTCCTTCGCCTGACTTATCTATATTCGCTGCATACTACACCCATGCAGTGTACCGAACAATAAGAAAATAGAAAAATTGAGTCGCTTAAAGTTATTTTGACATTCCCTTAGGTTCTTTTCGTGCAATTCCCATCCAAATTGGGCAAATACCAATGCGAATTTGTTCATTCTCATTAAACGCAAATCCTGACGCATCCACTCGTAAATTTACCGTGTAATGTCTAGTCTTGATTGTGGGATGTACGGGTGTATCTGTCCTATCAAGCCGTGATCGGAGCACACACCGCCAGAGGGAATTCCAAAACTACCCTTAAATTTGTCAGAGATAAATAAAATTGTCGATTTCTCACTTTTGCAGTAAACAGAATCACCAAAATTTTTTCCCAATTTTGGCGCCGTTCCGGCCGTTGTGGCCAATAGCGAATTCTTCACATGGCTACCTACACACAGTACAGGGACAGGGAAGAAGGCATCGTCTCCACAGAAAAAACGGCAATATATAAAGAGAGGCAAATCCCCAATAAAAATCCGGCGTACTTAAAATTTACGCCACTCAAAATTTCCAGAAATTCCCTGCTGGCTTTATACCGTTCCTTCCTCGGCCTTCACACTCCGTCATCCTCCCTGCACGGCAGCATTGAAAAATTCTCGGGCCCGACCTGGCGGACTTACAAATCTAATTACCACCAGCAAACTTTTCCGGTTTGACGACTTGAAAATTTCGGATTTGCCAATTTTTACGGGGTAACAACACTGGCCATTTGCAGTCGGCACACTTATTTCGTCTCAATTCCGCCACTTTCAGCACTTTCTTTTGTTGTCGCTGCTCGCTTGCTATCTTTTCCCCACCAACTCACATATCCACCTGGAAATGGCAGACCACCCACATTTCATCGCCACAGAGCCCTTGGAGGTAGACTACGAGGCCTTGCCTGAGGACGCAAGCATAGTGGCGCATCTTTCTGCCGGTGCTTTCGCCGGAATAATGGAGCACACCGTGATGTATCCAATCGACAGCATCAAGACCCGAATGCAGATGCTAGCGACGGGTCCCCCGGCGTCCAGGTCAGTCATTTCGTCCATAAGTAAGATCTCATCGAGCGAGGGTGCCTATGCCTTATGGAGAGGCGTCTCTTCTGTCGTTTTGGGCGCTGGGCCTGCTCACGCCGTCTACTTTTCTGTTTTCGAGGCAACCAAGACCATGCTCGTGAACAGATTCACAAACTCTAATAGCCACAAGATCGTCACCGACGAAACACACCCGTTGATCGCCTCCGGCGCAGGTATTGCAGCCACAGTGGCCAGTGATGCGTTGATGACACCATTTGACGTTTTGAAGCAGAGAATGCAAGTTGGAGACAAGGCGAAAACCACCAGCGTGAAGTTGTTCCAGACAGCAGCGTCGGTGTACCGCCGAGAAGGCTTGAGTGCGTTTTTCATCTCGTACCCCACGACATTGTTCACCAACATTCCATTTGCAGCTTTGAACTTTGGCTTCTACGAGTACTCGCTGTCGATCTTGAACCCAGAAAACAAGTACAATCCATACTACCACTGTGTTTCCGGTGCCATAGCCGGAGGTGTTGCTGCTGCCTTGACTAACCCATTGGACTGCATCAAGACAGCCCTACAGACGCGAGGAATTTCCACCAACGAGCTGTTGAGGTCGGTGAATGGGTTTGTCAGTGCAGCACGTGCTTTGCACAAGCAGGGAGGTTTGGCTGCGTTCTCCCGGGGTTGGAAACCCAGAATTATCTTCAATGTTCCGTCCACAGCGATCTCGTGGACTGCGTATGAGATGGCCAAGGAGGTGTTGTTGAGGGACTAGTGTATATTAGATGTATATAGAGCCAACGTGCTCAGTATAGTCCAGGTGTAGATGAACAGAAGAAAGCGGTGTGACAACCGGGACAACTGAGACAACTGGGAGCAATGTAAGTTGGATTGACGTAATGCGTTTTTTCTCTTCAGATTCTCTCGAGTCTTATCGAAGCTTGCGGTGTGTTCTGGGCTGAGTATGGGTGCATGAGATTACTGATCAATCTCTGTGGATTACCAGTAAAGGTCGAACCTCCAATGAAATTTGACGACTCACATAGCCTGTAGTGACGTTCTCTATTGCTCCTTCCAATCTTAACTGTATTTCCCTTTTCTTTCCGATGAGATTTATTTCCTCATTGTTGCTTGGAGAGTTTCTGGGCCACAAACGAGAACATCACACAAGAACCCAAGAACCCTAGCAAGTTGAAGAAGGCAGTACGCGAATACAGCCGCTCCTCTTCCTCGGTTCGGAACGACGTGAAAATTCTTCTGATGCTGGCCACAATCATGAATTCTGGAAAAACCAAATAGAAAGAATTGTAGTTCTTAGGTGCTAGGTGCAGGTAATCAGTAGGAACCACCAAGGGAAACACGTAAAGGAAACTCCACAATCTGAAAAAATGAAATGATAGTATACGGAGCTTTCATTTCAAAATGGCTCATAAATCTCGATTGCGTTTCTCTCTTTCAGGTTTTTTTTTTCTTCCTTCCAATTTCTTCAAAAAGAAAACCTGACTCGTGACAATGATCGGTATCGGGTGCCCTGGCCGCAAATTGCACTCAACAGCCTCCACTCATAATTGAAGACCAACCATCCGCGCCGCCTCCCATACAATTTCTTGCTGAATTTCTGATGGCGGCGCCCGGCGTGTTTGACCACGCCCAGGAAGCTCTCAGGAGCATTAGATCTTTTGGACAGAATCCAAAAGTGGATGGAGAGAACCACCGAATTTCCCACCCGCATTAGACTTTCGTCTCGGTTCTAAATCGAACTGTGTGTAGGCGGGTACTTGCGGCATGCCGCGAGAAAGGTTAGCCACTGCGCCAAAACGCAGCGGTCCGGTACAAAAGCCGGGAGGACGTATGGGAGGATTTGGTTTTGTGATTTGCACTGAAACCGCAATTTTGGCTGTTTCGTGATGATTTTGGTAATATTTGGCATTTTTTATGTATGTATTGGGCTTTGAAGTCTCTTCTTTTCTGATTATGTGTAAGACATCTGGGGTGTTTAATGTTGAGATCTGGTAAAGCACTGCAGATAAGCTATCAGTAGATAAGCGGAATTTCACAGATATCGACATGACATATATGAAAACATGGAATAGTGAAAAAAGAGACATGTGAAAATTATAGAGAAGCACGATTGATACAAATTCTCGCACTTTAATCCATTTATCGCTGTCCGATCAGATCCATCCAATGTCTTTCTCGATTTCTCTAGATCTGATTTGCTCACCTATGGCAAATTTGCAGCTGCCCAAACTCCCAACATACACCAATTTTTCATACATTTATTCGATCAGAGGGAAACTCCCACTCTATTCATTCTTAAAAGCTCTCTCTCGTCACTTTCCCCGATAATTTTCCGTTTTTATTGCACCACTTTGCGATCTGTTAGTCACCGTCCCCATTTAGGCAGTGATTATGCGACAGTGCTCGCACCATGCGGAATTTAACAGCCGGATTTCAAACCACCTGAGTCAATACAAATAGCACCACGATCCATAGCAAATACACCAAAGAAACAGAAAAACTATTTAATCCAAATACAATGCCTTCGCACGTGATTGTCGGGTATGTCAAATTTCATTGGAATTTCCAATCTTTCACTGGTCTTCCACCCTTTCTCATGCTAACTCCAGATCTGGTATCATTGGCCTTTACACGGGATACAAGCTCATCGAAGCAGGCATCTCCGGTGACCAAATTATGGTTCTCGCCGAGTTCTTGCCCGGAGACGAATCCAAAAAGTACACCTCGCCCTATGCCGGCGGAAACTTCTCCAGTATCAGTGGAGATGACCCAGAATCCTTACATTTCGATAAGCACACCTACCAGAACTTGGCCAAAGTGCAGAAAAAATTGGGTGGACCCCAGTGTGGGTTGGACATGCTTCCTCTGACTGAAATCTGGGACAAGTTGGAGTCAGACACCAAGGTGAATCTGATGAGAGCGTACTTGAAAGATTTCACAGAAATAGCCCAATCGGAGCTTCCGGTGGGTGCAGCATTTGGGGTGAAATTCACCACCTGGAACTTCAACTGCCCGAAATTCTTGCAATCGCTCCAGGACTACCTCATTTCCAAAGGCGTGAAATTCCAAAGAAAGAAATTGACCCACATCGCCCAGGCTTTCTTGCCGGGTGCAAAATGTGTGTTCAACTGCACTGGCAACGGCGCCAGATTCTTGGACGGCGTGAAAGATTCGAAGGTCTATGCCACCAGGGGCCAGGTGGTTGTCATAAAAGCACCTCACATCCAAGAAAACGTGTTGCGCTGGGGAGATCACTACGCCACATACATTATCAAGAGACCACACTCCAACGACCAGCTAATTCTCGGCGGGTACCTCCAGAAAGACGACTGGACCCACGACACGTTCAGCGAGCAGACACAGAGTATCTTGCAGAGAACCACGGCGCTTTTCCCCGAGATTTTACTGAAGAATCCATTGGGACAAAAAATCTCAGACTTGGAGATTTTGAGGGTGGCTGCAGGGTTGCGTCCAAGCAGACACGGAGGAGTGAGAATTGAAAAAGAGGTTGTTGACGGGAAGCTCTTGATTCACAACTACGGAGCGGGCGGCTACGGTTACCAGTCTGGGCTTGGAATGGCCGACAAGGCGGTGAAGTTGGCATTGGGGAGAAGCAAGTTGTAGAAAATGAAGGGAGGTGAATAAATTCAACGAAAAATAAATTTTTATGTAATTACTACTGACAGTCAATGAACAGTGTGTTTGGAGGATGAAAAAAAAAAAGAAATTAGGGTCTATTGTTCTCGTTTTTGTTGTTTCCCAGTGAACATTGCTGTGATAGTAAACCTTATTCTGATTCGCAGCCTAATCTAGATAAGCCATTGGGACATGCATGACAGACTCCACCAAACTGCAACAAACTCCGGTCAGAGAAGTATAAATAGGGGCCAATTTCCCACTCTTGAGAATACATACAAAAAAAAGTCTCGCCATGCTTCCCCTCTTTTCCGCTCCGCCAATTTTTCTTTCTTTTTCCTCCCGTGGCATGCTCCACTCGTCCCTGCACTCATTTCTTATCAGCCGTGCGTTGCTCACCACTCCACCATGAAGAGACACCAGAAGTACACCCGAAGTCGACTAGGCTGTGTGCCCTGCAAGAAGAAAAAGTATGCAATTTCAAGTTCTCAAAACATTTTCATGTTCAATTTCCAGCTAACACCAGGATCAAGTGCGATGAGTGTAAGCCCCAGTGTCTGAACTGTCTGAAGAAACAGCGGAAGTGTGAGTGGCCCTGTCCGCTGAAGAATCCATATAAAAGGATCAAGTTCCAGGTCACCGATATCTCCACTTTCCAAAACTCACATAATGGTCCTTCGGACTCCGACTCCGAGTCTCTAGATCATGAACACCAGGATAATCCGGAGGAAATCACAGAAGTTTACGATGACCAAGGAAAAGACCACCGACAACCCTCAGAGGAGCTACATCTCTCTCCGTTTTTGTCCATGGACTTCTTCAAAGCGTTCGAGCTGCAATTGCCGCCGCTCTCCCCCGAAACCTTCCCGTTGCTCAACTCACCTCCAATTCCCATATCTCACCAGATGACTCCCAGAGAGAACGAGTACTTTGACTATTTCTACAGCAACGTGTGTCCGAAATTCTCCATTGTGCCTCACACAATCAATTCGTTCTTGCAGACCACCCTCCAGCTCAGTCTCAGTGATCCTGCGGTGTTACATTGTCTTATTGGCTGGGGCCAGATCATGAAGGAAAGACACTTGACGAAAGTGCCGATGCTGGGCAATTCGTGCACTGCCAACAGCGAGTATGCGTTGAAATCGTTGCGGACTTTGCTGAAAAGAGATAAAGCAAACCCAAAAGAGCTCGTGCCGTTCATGTTCTGCTACGCCATATTGATGTGCATTGAGATCTCAGTGGGAGACACAGACGAGTGGTCGTGGTACCTAACACACAGCTACGACTTGCTCAACAGTATGGGCGGGTTCCAGATCTTGTCCAACTACTCTCATGAGGGGAAATTGTTGGCGCAGAACTTTGCGTACTTTGACATTTTGGCTTCGCAGTCAAATATGAACGGCACTTACTACCCGGTGGAACAGTACAACAAGGTCTTCTACATGGACGGCGCAGATTCCATCGATCTGATGCAGGGCTGTATACGGCCGTTGGTGCTTATTTTGGGGGATGTGATCAACTTGATCGTGGCGCTGAGAGATACAATTTCTGGTGAAGTCACCACTGACAACTGGGGCACTGTGGACGATATTTTGACCGGGGCAAAGAAATTGGAGGAGCGGGTTGAAAACGCCCTGGTCCACCCTTCCGATTACCGGATCTTGGCAGAAAACGATATCATCGAGAACCATTTCACCATGTTTGCCTTGTACCAGTTGGTCATTCTACTATACATCAAGCACTCGCTACGAAGACTCCCGCCTTTGGTGCCGGAAGTGCAGCTCACATTGAAAAAAGTCAACGAGTGTTTGGACTCGCTCATTGACACACCGTTGGCGCTGTCGCTCAGCTTTCCCTTGCTTATAGCTGGCATTAGCTCGGTGACTCAAGCTGACAGGAATGAGATCTTGAGAAAGATCAGGTACATCAACGACAAGCACGAGTTCGACAACTTGGTGAAGGTTCTGACTGTTTTGAAGGAGGTATGGAAGATCAACGGGAACGGGTCGCTATGTGTGGACTGGTTCAAGATCACCAAGAAATTCGGGTGGAGACTCAACGCCGGACGTTGAGTTGAAAGCTTTACAATCACAGTTCATATCAAAATATTCTCTATTCATGCAAATATCAGACACTGTTCCAGAGGGACTTGAATACCCCAGTCTGTGGTTTTGTCTCGCTTGTCTCGCTTGGCTCTGCGTCTTCAGTATAAATACCCTGTGTTTCCTGTCTGCCAGTCTCGAAGTCCATGTCCTCGTATCTCACCCATTTGCTCTTCAAGCCAAACTTGAACCCTGCCCAGAAGATGAAAAAGAGAGGTAGCATGATGTACACGTCCACGAACAGGCCAGCATCAAATGGCACAAACACAGACCAACCCTGCACCAACGTCAAGACGATGCCCAACAAAATGCCCACGTAATTCGCATATGGGAAAAACGGAGCCTTGTAGGGCAACTCTAGGTCCGTGTACCCCTGGGTGTGCCAGCCGACCCGGAATCTGTAGTGTGAGTACACTATACCTGTCCACACTATAAATGCACACACCCCGGCCAAGTTGACAATGTAGCTGTAGGCCACAGAGGAGCCTGACGACATGGACAAGAGCGAAAGAAACCCAAACAAGTGCACGACCTGCGAGGAGACCCACGGCACTCCCTGCTTGGTCACTCTGGCAAATATCTGGGGAGCATATCCATCATCAGCCAATCTCTTGAGACAACGAGCAGCAAAGTACACCGCCGAGTTAATCGAGGAAAGACACGTGATGAACACCACGGTGGTGACGAAATACCCGGCGTTGGCCCAGCCTGCATTGACCAAAGCAATGGTCATGGGTGATTTCATGGTCTTGTTGGAGGACAGCAAGAGAGGGTCGTTGTATGGCACGGTTATACCGTATGAGATGGAGATACCAAAGTAGACGTAGAAAATACGGATCACCGCCTGTCTCACGGCATTCTTCACCGCCAGCTTGACGTTTCTCAGCTCGGAAAATGTCACAGACAAACTCTCAATGCCAGTATAGAATACACCGGCGTAGACGAAGGAATTGGCTATTCCCTTGAATCCTCCATTCAACGGGAACTCCCCAAACGGATTTCCTGGACTGTGGCCTGGAATGCCACCGGCAGCGTACACTATGCTGAAGATGTAGAAGCCCGAAATGAAGAGCAATTTGACAAACGCCAAGATGTACTCGACCTCGCCAAACACGTCCACGCCAAACATCTGGTACACCGAGAAGACCGCCCACACGATCAAGTAGTAGCCGTAGAGCGGCACTTTGTCGCTGTAGAAGGACAAGACAGAAATGACCGAGACGTACTCTGCGATGATGTTGCACACCCACAAAAACACGTAGTACCAGCCCAAAGTGGCGCCGAACGCCGGGTCGACCCACCGCGACGCATGAGCGTTGAAGTTGAAGTCGAACATCGAGTTCAACTCGCCAATGCAGAACATCATGATCATCACCAAAATGCCCACTATGGCAAACCCAGCAATAAGACCCACCGGGCCGCCCGCAGCCAACGCAGAGCCCATTCCAATAAACACTCCAGGCCCAATTATACCTGCCAAGGCCATCATGGAGATATGTCTGGTCTTCAAGCCTCTCTTGATGCCTGTGGTTGGATCAAACTTGTGTCTCACGCCTTGGGACAGCAGCAGCACCTCCACGTCGATGTTTTCCTTTTCCGACATTGCAATGGGTAATTTGAGATTGAGCTGAATGACTTCCAAGGGATTTGAGGAGACTGTCGGGTGTAGCAATGGACATTACCTCATTATATGTGGAGTGTCTTATCGGTGCGGATATGGATTGCCCAAATGGTGCGTGGACATTTCGCATCCAAACTGCCAATTGTGGATAACTTTGCGACACAATTCCGCTATCAGGTTCCTAAGCATGGAAAAAAGAAAATACCACCGGCCCAATTTCAGATCCGTACACTTTCCTTTTTTTCCCCCGATCTTCTCTTTCTTTGGATCGACAATTGACAAACTTTCATTATGACCAGAAAAACTCCAGGGGAAAGGTTCAAAGAAATCTCAGCAAATGCTCCGATCGTGGACACCCATAATGACTTCCCGTACTTGGTGCGCACCCAGCTACACTACGAGACAGAAAACGACCCAGACTTCACCTTCGACAAAGGGCTCACGTGCCACACAGACTTGGTCAAACTCCACAAGGGAGGCGTGGGAATTCAGTTTTTCAGTTGTTTCATCGAGTGCAAGGATGAAGACCCACTCTACCAGGACTTCAACAAACCTACTACGGTGGTGAGAGATACTATGGAGCAGATCGATTTTGTGCGCAGACTCGCCCAGATGTACCCTGAGAATTTGGTGTATGTGAACAACTCGAAAGACGCCATGAGAAATTTCCAAAATGGGAAGTTGGCGCTCGCCATGGGCGTCGAGGGTTTGCACCAAGTAGACACTTCCTTGGGTGTGTTGAGACAGTACTATGACTTGGGTGTGCGGTACATCACACTCACGCACAACTGCGACAATCCTTTTGCAACCGCGGCATCTTCCGTTTCGGGCGGGCTCCCCGATCGTGGATTATCTGAATTTGGCATTAAATGCATTGCAGAGATGAACAGGTTGGGCATGATGGTGGACTTATCGCATGTCAGTGTGAAAACCATGGAGGACGCACTCAACACCACCAAACTGCCGGTGATGTTCTCGCATTCGTCCGCTTACGCAGTCACGCCGCACTTGAGAAACGTCCCCGACGACATTTTGTGGAAAGTCAAGGAAAACCGTGGAGTTGTCTGCGTCAACTTCTTCCCTGCATTCATCTACACTTCCCCAGATAAGAAAGCCACCATTGACGACGCCGTGAAACACATCTTGCACATTGCAAACTTGATTGGCTGGGAGCATGTGGGACTAGGATCAGACTTTGATGGGATTCCCGAGGGTCCAGAAGGTTTGGAGGATGTTTCCAAGTACCCAGACTTGATCATGAAGGTGATGGAGAAATCTGAGGCGTCGGATGAGCAGATTGCGATGTTGATGGGCGGAAACGTCATGAGAGTGTGGAGAGAGAATGAGGAGGTTGCAGAGAAGTTGAAACTGGAGAAAACTAAACCGGTTGACGATAATTGGTCGGGCCGTCGGTGGGAGTTCTTTGACTATGTGAAGGAATTCCCTGAAGTGTATCCTGGATCGTTCGACAAGAAGAAAAATGTCTATAGCGGAGCTCAGAAGTTGGACATCGCCAAGAAAGACTAAAAAGGCAAGAGTTACGAGGAAATTCCATTGTAGTTTTAAATTTATAGTTTGAACAATAGAAAATGGCTGCGAAACACGAAGTGCGCAGCAAAAATCGGATGAACACAGGAAGAAAGTCCCAAATCTCAAAATCGTAAATTGAAAAAATAAAAACAAGATCCGGGCAGATCAAAATTATGATGTTTTCATGAGGTCTACCGCGTCCTTTCATGACAAAGGTGATAAAAAGAAATGCGACCCCGGTGAGGATCGAACTCACGATCTCAAGATTAACAGTCTTACGCCTTAACCAGCTTGGCCACGGAGTCGTATTTGCAGTTTCAACATTAAAAGGTAACTATGAGGTTCAAAACTCACCATTTCTTAAGTATGGTAGACTGCAAAATTCGGCTCCGAATGGCTTCAAAATTCTACACATAATACTTCCAAATGTTTTGAATCCATAACACTATTTATTTCTATCCAACTAGGTCAAATTCTCACAGTCATTGTGATAATGAGGAGCCGCCAACCAACGAACAGACTGTGGCATGTGTTTCTCGATATTCCAGGCACTGGCAGAAACATACTCAACTCCGTTCAAGTTTATCCGTTTGAAATCACTCTCTGGACAGTCCGCCAATTTGATCTCAAGCAAAGAAGCCGGGAAACTTTTGTTGACTCTGGCTGCAAATTTTTGTATACTTAAGGACACCAAAGACTCCGGATACCTTCTGATAGGGTACAGACAAATCATGCTCTCCAAGCCATATGGAAGCTCAGCATTCTCAATATACGCCGGGACCTGAGTTTGCAAAGTCAACTTCTCAACAGTGGCGGGGACCTTGATAGGACCCAATATTCCATAGAAGTAACATTCTCTCACATTTGGGAGGTCCCAGGCTTCTGTACTGGGTGTTCCACCATCAATAGTTAGGCTTGTCAAAGTTTTGGGGAAATTCACATCTGCATGCTTATGTGACTGGTCACGATATTTGATCAGAAGTGTTGTCAAGTTGGGCGGGAAGTTGACAATGGGAGCTTTGTCGATATCCACATACAATTTTCTCAAGTTTTCTCTCTCGCCCAAAAATGACCAGTCCATCTTGGTTTGGCCCACTGCAAATAAAGTGTGCAAACTCTCGGGGAAATGATCCAAGGTAACATTCTTTAACTCAACTGTGCTGTAGTCCTCGAAATTGGAAACGTAGAGCAGCTCCAAGTCAGGAAACTTCACCCCGGCCAAATTCGCAATGAAGTTGTTGGTCAAGTTGAGTCTCTTGAGTGTAACTGGGAACACCACATTTTCCAATGAGCGAATGTAGTTTCCCACCAAAACAAGCTCCTCCAAATTCTCTGGTAACTCCCATTTTGAAAGCAGAGAAATTTTATTCTGTTGCAAGTTTAAAGTTCTGACGTTGGGCACTTTACTCAAGAAATCGAGGTCTCGAATCCCACAGTCCATCAACTCCAAAGTGGAGAGATTCTTCGGATACCTAATTCCGTCCGGATAAGCTCCTTGAGTGAGAGAAAGTTTCACCAAATTTTTGGGATAGTCCAACCATACTGCCATGGGATTCTCAACACAAAGTTCCTTGAGGTGAGGTGGGAAATAAGCAAAAGAAGCATTTGCATTTCTCCACTTCATGGTCTCCAAAGTTTGGGGCCATGCCAGGAGAAATGGGTTACTCTCAGTCTCGAGATCGATCTCCAAACTTTTGCAGCTTGCAGGAATCTGATTGGTCTGCAAGGAACGAAGACCGATGAAGTTCACCTCCACCACGTTCTGGGGGTTGGTGAAACACTTTTCGTAGATCTCGTAAGTGCCCTCGAAGTCAATTCTGTCAATTGAGGCCAAGAACCTGCTGTACCTCCTGCAGAAACTGAATAGTTTCTGCCAGCCATACTTATACTGACAAGGCACCAAGTTAAACTTCAAGTAAACTGTCTTGGCTCTGATTTCGCCCCTTGCCATTTTCTCAAGCTCTTCAATGGTGACATTGTGCATGTCTTGTGATAAAACACGCCCAAATGTGACCTTGCGGTACAAGATTTTCTCAATTTTGAGGCGGAGATCTTGGGGTAAAACATCACTAAGGTAAAGACGTCTCAAGGTGAACGGAGAGAGGAAGAAGAAGACGTTGGCAATCACTTCCGGTGGAAATTGGAACATGGTGATATCAAATTGAATTGGAGGAATCTAATGAAATGAGGAAAACAAAAAAAAAGTCAGAATGATAATGGAGATTTGGTGGGATATATACCCCAGAAATGTGTTTCGCAATTGCTGCAAAAAAGTATGCGAATTGTTTCAGGACAGACCATAATGAAACATGAGTGGGGGATGGACTATATAACACACGGGGCTTTGATTGCAAGAAAATGAGCTAGGTGCAGTGATTCGGAAAACTGGCAATTTCAGAATTTCCAGTTGCCACTTGACTTTTGTGTTCGTGAAGATTCTTCCTTGTATGGTCCAGTCTCTGTATTTCGTGGTTGCACATTCCCTTGGCACCCAAGACTGAAAGTCTCGATATCACACTAAATTCGAAACAAAAGCAAAATCATTCCTTTGATAATCATTCACCAGTAAATCGATTTACCTCAAGTGCCGAATTACGGTTCTGTTCGTATATATGTGTCGGGGAATCCACGGCATTTCGGGCCTGACCAATGTGGAAGTTCGGAGCCGTGACGGAGTTAATGCTGGATGGCAATCGGGGAATAGGAAATAGAAAAGTATAAATAAGAAGGCGGCTCCTCCTCAATTGACCTCACTGAAGAAAAAAGAAGAAAAAGAAAAAAAATTAAAATGAAGGTATTCATCACTGGTGGTTCGGGTTACATTGGCTCAGAGACCATTCCCTTGTTGTTGGCTGCAGGACACGAGATTGTTGCGCTTTCTCGGTCTGAGGAACTGGCTGCGAAATTGAAAAACATCAGTGGGAAGATCAAAATAGTTCAGGGAGATTTAGAAAGCCCTGAACTCTTGGCGAAGTTGGCCTCGGAGTCCGATGCCGTTGTGCATTTGGGTTTCATCCACGATTTCACCAATTTTGCCAAGTCCTTGGAGGTCGATTTGGCTGCAATCAAAGCTATGGGCTCAGCTCTCAAGGGCACCAGCAAACCGTTCATCGGGACCAGCGGGATGACTTCTTCGGAGAATTCCGGGGCCTTGGATGAGTCAAAGCGCTCTTCTGACGAGACCAAGCCCAGAGTAGCTGCAGAAAATGCTGTTTTGTCCTTGGCTGACGAAGGAGTCAGATCTTCGGTGATCAGGTTGCCATTCACCGTCCACGGCATTGGGAAATCTGGCTTCATACCATTTTACGTTGATGCTTCAAAGAAGAACGGGTTTGCGGCGTATATTGACGGGGGTGACAACTACTGGCCCGCGGTGAACTTGAAGGATGCAGCGGAACTCTACAAATTGGTCTTGGAAAACGGGAAGCCGGGGTCCGTGTACCATGCAGTCGGTGAAGAGGGCATTCCCTTCAAGGATATCGCCGAGACTACAGCCAGAGGGTTGGGTATTCCCACTAAGTCAATTCTGAAGGATGAAGCGCGTGAGTATTACCAGTGGCTTGCGTTTTTCCTTGCTAGAAACGTCAAAGTAAGCAGTGACGCCACACAAAAGGAATTGGGGTGGACTCCAAAACATGGAGGTTTGTTTGAGGACATCACCGAGCACTATGTCAAGTAAGGCAAGGGAGAACAAAACCATGAGCTGGAAATGTTTAGGTTGTAATGAAATTGTTTTTGAATTTTAGCAATTATGTCTGTCTGCGATTTTTAGTAAGTCCTGGGGAAATGGCATCATGCATGACCTTCTCCTTCAACTTTGTCTCTGAATTATGTCTTTCCGTGTTCTGGTATATTCAGGGTCCTGGACATTTTGACACATTCCAAATTTCGCGGACACGGACAAAACCGTTCACGAGAACCACATAAGTCCATTCTCTAAAGGGCAACAAATTTTAAGATTTGGAGCTCTCTTGCGCACGACAACTGTACTTTCCCAACTAACTGCACTTTTTTTTTCTTTACCCTTCTTTTTCCTTTTGTTCATCTCCGGCTTTGTTATCTCACTTCTATTGTCTGCACGGAAATAAGCTCTAGCGAGATCGCGCATTGTGTCTACACAAGAAATCTATCACTATTGTCAAGAAACTCCGACCGTTATAAAAGCAAAGCACACGTCACTCTTGAAGATTCTCATTTTTTGGTTTCTCAACTTAACGCCAAAGTCTCCCTTCTAGCTTTTGTTGTCTTCCCCCTGCTTTTTCTCCATGCTGGGTACCACCATAGTTCGGCACGGCCTTCCGCACTGGCCGACTTGCCCGGATACCCCAAAGCAGGAATTGTCCAGAGAAATACTAAACAGTACCATGGAAAATATATTTGAGTACTCCGTTTGATCGATGCATTCCCGTCCCACTGTCAAACAATCTTTCCACTCTTCACTTCTTCTTTTTTCTTCACTTCCCTCTTGACACCTTCTCAGCCTTGTCGGAACGGTACAGGGATTTAGAGCCGTTGCTTTATACACAACCGAAACATCTCCACAAGTTCCGGAGATTATCAGCAACACCACCATTGGAGACCTTTGGGGAACAGCGAGAAAATTTTTGATGACGTTGGATGCTCCGGAGAAACACGCTCAACATGGCACTTTCCTACGGTGGCTCGTCATCTGCTGCTCGGCCGTCTGCCTGTTCTTGTTTGTCTTTGTTCTCGCAATCGGATCTACCATATATCACATACGAGATGTGGTGTCGGGCCGGGAGAAACACAACGCTCCGAAGAAAGAAAACGATGTGGACAACTATAAGGTCAGACTGCCTTATCCGGACATGAAAAGTCTCAAAGTTTCCGAGGATTTGCGGTACTACGCTCTCCAGCTTGGTTTGGACTTGGAAGACTATAGCATCACCACCGAGGACGGCTACGTGCTTGTGTTGCACCACTTGGTCGACCCCAAGGAGTCCAGGGCACAGTGGCAAGCGAAAAAGCCCCTTTTGTTGCAGCACGGCCTCCTCTCGTGCTCGGGTGCATGGCTCACCCCGGGCCAGAACTCTCTACCGTACTATTTCCACGAGCAAGGCTACGATGTGTGGATGGGGAACAACCGATGCGGGTTTGAGCCTCAGCACACTTACTACAAGGGCAACTTGATGCACAACGAGGAGTTCTGGGACTGGGACGTGCGTGCGTTTGCCCAGTATGACTTGCCGTGTATCATAGACAATGTGCTCGCACATAAGCCGGACCACACCAAGGTTGTGTTGGTGGCACACTCGCAGGGATGCACGCAGACGTTTTTGATGTTGCGCAACAGCAACATGGCGAGCTACCACCGGAAAATCGAGCACTTCTTCGCGTTGGCTCCGGCGGTGTTTCCTGGACCCTTGTTCCACGACAGACTCTTCATAAAGTTCGTGCACCACCGCGGCCCAAAAGCGTACACGGCCATATTTGGCTCTTGCTGCTTCGTGCGGATCTTGGGGTTCGCCAGGAAGCATTTGGGCCGCACGCGTATCTTCAGTGTGCTCTCCTACCAGATGTTCAAGTACCTTTTCGGATGGAACATCAACAACTGCTACCCGGACAACAAACTCTTGCACATTCAATTTTACTTCAATGTGACATACATCTCGTCGAAGTTGATGTCGTGGTGGCTCTCAAACTCCAGGGAGGACGGCTTCTCTAATCAGTTGCAGCCAAAAAAAGCATATAAGGACGGAACAAACTCCTCGTTCACGCCACTTCCAACGAACGTTGAAAATGTCGACTCGCAATTGGGCTTCCATGCTGCAATTGCAGAGGACGTGGAGAGATACGGCCGTCTGGATCCAGAAAAGCTGGCACAATTGGGCCCAGAATCTGCAAAATTGCCAGAGGAAACTTTGGCGGTGGACGACTCGAAAACGTACTTCCCATATAAGAAAGAGTGGTTCGCTTTCAACAAGCCCGAGGATCTTGTGCCCATGGGAGTATTTATTTGCGGGGAGGACTATTTGGTTGACGGAGAGAGGTTGGCTACTCACATGAGACATTACGAGAGAAACTTTTACAAGGAGGGAGAAAACTTGGAGGTTGTGCTGTTGCCTGAGTACAACCACCTTGACGTGATCTGGTCGCTGAACACGATCGGGAAGATCGGCATGCGAATTCATCAGAGGTTGCAAAAGTCGGGGATGGCTGAATCTCAAGTATCCGAGGTGACGGAATGTGGACAGAAGGAAGGGCAAGAGACAGAAAGAAAGACAGAAAACCAAGAGACGGACAATCAAAAAGTACAGTGATATTCATCCAAACCAATGCATTCTAATTTTTATCGGCAAGCTCCAAGGCCTGGAAAACGTGTGCCCAGAAGAACCTGGCGTTGATGCCGAACCCAACATACACTCCACCTTTTTCTTCGACCAAAGGGTCCAAGTTTTTGGAGGCGATGATGGTCTCTCCTGCGTGCTCTCCATCTACAACCACGCTCAAGTTTCTTTGTAAATAGTGGAAATCGCACGCCGAGGCAAAAGTGGACATTTTCGGTGTGTCTCTTGCAACCATGGCCAACACCAAAAAGACTGCCAACGGGTCGTGGACAGGCGGCCCCACGTGGTTGTTATACTTTTCAGTGTACACGTGAGCGTAAAACCCCAAGATCTTTGAGAACATGAGCCGGATCTCGGAGTTGTTGGGCCCGTCCTCGCTGTATATCTGACCCATCACCTCTCTTGTGGCTAGCACAGTATGTGTGATGTTGAGAGGGCACAACACGATCTTATTGGCCAATTTCGGCTCGGAAAACACTTGTGATGCCGCATGTGGATCGCAGTGCACGTTGAACTCTGTGTATGGTGTAATGTTCCCAGACTGGATGGCTCCTCCCATGATGGACACAAACCTGATGTGGTCAGCTGTGTCTGGGTACATCTTCAACAATTTGGCGAAGTTCGTCAATGCACCAGTGCACACCACACAGACCTTCCCTTTTTCACTGGAAATCGCATCCCTCATCGCCGTCAAGTAGTCTTTCCCTCTGTTCACCTCTAGTCTGGGTTTCTCAGGTAGTGAGTAGCCACCTATCCCACTTGGGCCGTGGATGTCTTCTGCGTGTATTGGATCGATTTTGAGTGGTTTCTCAGACCCCGGGTAGACCGGGATCTCATCTTGTTTGAACCCCAAGACGTCTAATAGCGCCAAAGCATTGTGGGTGGTTTTCAGTAGCAGCACATTGCCGTGTACTGTGGAGATGCCCAAAAGTTTGAAGTGCGGGGAGAACGCCGCGAGCAATATGGCAAACGCGTCGTCGTTACCCGGGTCGCAGTCTAGCCATAGCGGAATTCTGGTGGTGGACTCTAGGATGTGCATTTGTGGAAGTGGAAATTTTGGTGGTTGAGTTTGTCAAGGCGCGCAATGTGGTACTTGACAGTAAACGTGGGACAAACTCAGAGGGAGACGGGTGAACCTTTGGTATTCGGTGGATCTGACTGGAAATAAAAGTTTTATGTTTTGTGGAATGGTGGATAATTGAATTAATGAAAATTGCTGTTTGTTTTTCTTGGTTACTCTTTGGTTTGTTGGTGCCATGTGACGCACGGAATAAACGGTTCCGGTTCCCCACAATTCGCAGCCAGTGACCGTTATGGTCATACTCTCAGAAAGGAAACACACGTTCACTAGAGGAACAATATGGGAGCACCCAAAAAGATAACGAAGCATCAGAATTTGCAAAAGAAGCAGGAAACAACTTTTATCTCGAACTATTCCCCTTTTTCTTTTTCTTCTGCCGTGGAGCGCAATTGTGTCAAGGCTTGCCCGTCTATTTCTGTCTAAAAATGTCATATAAATAGCTGTGTTCCCACCCCAAATCCCCACAACTTTTCCAGCTAATTTGTCCCTTATTTTCACAAGTCAGCACCCTCCTCTTCAACAGGGACTGCAAATGCCCCAGCCAAAAACAAAGCCGGCTCCGCAATGTTATGGTGCTGGTAGCTCAACACACCGACTCCACCTGCATCCAACATGAACTGGGGATTGACGTTGATGGCTTTTCCCACCCAGCGAGCAGCAAAGCACCGCAAAATGTGGCCGTGGCCAACCACAATGACGTCGCATGCCTCGTTGTTCTCGAACGCCTTTTGGTGCACCTCGCGGATCCTCTCAATGGCCGCATCAACTCTCTGGGTGACTTGCTCGTAGTTCTCTCCATTTTCACACCCATGCAGCCAGATCTCCCACTCGGACCCTAATCCTCTCTTCTCGCGCAAAGCCAAAATCTGTTTGGTGAGAAGTCCCTCGTAGTCGCCGTACTCCCACTCGCGGATATCGTTGTCTTCTCTAATTTCAATCTTCGACTTGGACTCAGCATCCACAGACTCCAACAACAAATCCACGGTCTGTTTGGCTCTCAAACGTGGAGATGTGACCACGAGCTTCAAACTGGCCGGTTTCACGATTTGCAAAGGTGACTGGCCAATCAAAGCCTTGCCTGTGTTTCTCATCTGGACAACTCCGAAAGGTGTGAGAGCCAAGTCGGTGATGGAGGTGTACTGGCCCAGCTTGGACCATTCTGTCTGGCCGTGGCGGACAAAAATCACTCTTGGAGTAGGAGCTTTAGCCATTTTCAAGAATTCTCTAGGTTTTTTTCTGGAAAAATTCCGACACTTGCGTCTGGTGATAGGTACTCTTACTTGTCAAGTATACAGGTCAATACTGAGGGCAGACCCTCACAAAAAAAAATCAGGAAGCTCAATTTGGAAAGCTCACATTAGAAACTAAGCAATACACAACATGTCGAAAACGGCCATCACAGAGAAAATCCTCTCGCTCTTGAAAACTCTCCCCAAGGACAGAATCAAGCATTACGCGTCCTTCAAAGAAACCTCGATTGAGAGATTCTCAAACAAAGAAGTTGTGGACAAAATCTCAGAGGAAGACTTGAAGTTGCAGTACATCTCGTTGAGAGACTTGGTCAACGACAAGTACAGAAACTACTATAAGCTCGACGATAAGTTGATGAAGCCAAAGGGCAATCCGCAGTACTACGAGCGTCTTATGAGTGAGCTCAAGGGCGAGAAGAAGGAGTCTTTTGGAAGTGCAGTCAGAACGGTTGTTTTTGGAAGGTGAGCGGAGCAGCTCTTGTGGTACTGTGAGGAAAATCGTGGAAATACAGTTTCTGAGGTATACGGGTGCTGTGATACGGTGGTGAATAATACAAAGGGTGGATACCCTGTCTTGTGCATAGCTGGCAGAGCCAGAATAAAAACGGTTGGAACACGGTGTAGAATGGTAAGGGACTCTATTGCTGATTTCATTTGAGAGTGTAAGTAATTTTTGGGGTGGAAGAGTTTCTTGAGTGACTCTATGTGAGGCCATTGTGAGTCTGAGACAGAACAAGAGTCAGTGGGGAAATCAAAGGGTCACAGTGATATTCAACTCAACCATTTTTATTTATCAAGTGGATTGTTGGTCATCAGTACCGCTTACTTCGACATGAATGTCCCCTTCTCGGATTGGCCACGACATCGACTATAAATTACAGTTACTCATAGCATCTTACAAAGAGCCAACACATATTATCTCACTTTATCACTAGTCTGCAAAATTACAATTCTCAACACCCAAAACTTCCATTCTAACCAATTCAAATTATTTAACTTCCCATTAAGGTTTAGTTGACGTCTGAGAATTATCTGGAAGATCAGCGTGCGAATTGGGTGCAACAATGACCAAGAAACAAGTGCAGAAAAACTACACATCCGAGAATTAAAAGGAAAAAAAAAATCATCAACTGATCAAAACGAGAATTTGGCTCGAAATCCCAATCTCAGTTTCTGGAAGGTTCCCATCCCCAAGTACCTCCCCTTCCTTTCCCTTCCTTCGTCTACTTTCTCCACGCAGACCTACATGCAATTCTGTGCAAATCCACTCCACGGTGTCATTTCACTTCTTCCACACATCCACTTTTCCACACCTAGAAGAATGGCCTCGTCCGTCAAAAAACGCATTGTGCAATTCCTCGTGGCCATCGTGGGCCTCTTCACACTCTATTTCTTCCTCTTCCGCAAGAAACCAGATGACTCCTTCTCCCCAGAGCAAATTAACGATATGCTCCAGGACAAAGCAGACACCGTCCACGTGAAGAAAGTGGAACTCCCTGCAGTGGGGCTCCTGCAGCCATACTTGGATAAACTGACTCTCCGATCGCCCAATTGGGACTTCAGCGGTGACATCATCGTTAAGAAAGATTACGTCCGCTTGATTCTGGAGAAGAAACAGCTGGTGGGTAACATGTTTGCGCGGATGCCTATCCAGGCGGAATCGTTTGAGATGGAGGTGACCTTCCACATCCACAGCACTTCCTCGGCAGCGTTGTCTGCAGACGGCATGGCCATTTGGTTCTTGGACCAGAGATCTCCAATTGGCGATGTGTTTGGTGCTCAAAACCGGTTCAACGGGTTGGCTATCTTCGTAGACACGTACCGAAACGGCAACTCGGGCAATTTCCCATACGTGGGTGCGATGTTGGGTGACGGACACACGCAGTACAACAAGTACAATGATGGCATGGACACCATGTTGGCTGGGTGCACTGCCAAGTCAATCATCAACCCTCATTCCAAGGAGACCAGAATGAGAATCATCCACACGAAAAACGGGTACTTGTCTGTTGACTTGAACTACGACCCACACAGGTTTGACGACTGGCACAACTGCTTCACTTTGTCTGACATAAAGTTGCCTGTGGTGAAGTACGTTGGCTTTTCTGGAGAAACCGGCGAGTTGACCGAAAACATCGATATTGTCGAGAACAAGGTGTTTGCTTTGTACCTGCCGGACAGCAACGACTTCATTGAGTCGGTGGAGCAGTTGGAGACCTTGATTGAGAAGCAGGAAGTTGAAAATGACAAGTCTGGCGATCTGCAACCACAAAAGAGGTCCAGAGCCAGAAGATCGGTGGCCAGATTGAGAAATGCAGAGAGAAGGCTCAAACAGAGAGAGAGATTGCAGAGGTTGGAGAAGTACGGCGATCCAGACGCAACTTTCCCCGTGAGAGTATGGAGAAAGACCGTCACTTTTTTCAAGTACTTGATCATTGCACTTGTGATTTTCTTCTTCTTATGGGTGGGCAGAGTCGTCTACAGGACGCTGAGGCAGCAGAGAAGATCGAGGACTGCTGGGCTTCTAGACTGAGTGACTTCAAAAGAGAAGTCGTCAAAAGCTCATTATTCAAGTCCAGGCTCAAAATCTTAAATCTGGTCTTACCTACATCTCCACCTATATATCCAGCTACAAGTCTAGCTTCAAGTCTGGCTACAAGTCTAGCTATCAAAATTAATGTAATTAGTATAAGTGTTGGTGTATCGAGATCTGCATCTAGCTCTGTATCTAGTTCTTTCTTTTCCTCAACTTTCTGGTTGTCGTTTCTGGCACTGGCTCGACTTGGCTATCCAAAGTGAGCTCATAGGTGATTCTGTGAATCCCGAAAAAGTTCAAAACTGGCGCAACAGGAACAAACCCAAACAAGTTCTCTGCCTTTTTTTCAGGGAAGAACGGATCAATGCTTGTGGTCTTGCTCTTCTGGACAAATCCATTTCTCTCATAGAGTACAGGCAAGATTGGGTCAAACGAGTAAGCGTCTGCTACCAACACCGTCTTCACCGTAGACTTCAAGTTGTTATCCCTCGAATATTGCAAGGAGAGCTTCTGGGCCTTTTCTCTGGCGTACTCCAACAACTCTTCCTGGAGGCCAGCGTTTCTGTACACTTTCCTCACGTGCAAGCCTGAGATCTTAGCGTAGAACACCAGGGACGAAGACAAGTCCGGCAATGGAATCACAGTGACCACGGCAATTGGCGAGTCACGATACTCGATCAAATCCGTGGAGTTTGAAGCATTCTCAATGAACCCCAACTGGGATTTCTCGGCCTTGTCATTTTCTTCAGCGTTGGCATATATTCTCAAGGGGAACCTGAACAATTTCAGCATGTAGTTGTCTCTGGCCAAACCGTCGCTGACTTGTCTGAACTCGTCGGTGATCATAAATGCCAACAAGGCCAAAGAGCCAGCGATCAATACGAGCACAGGCAAGAACAGCGTCAACATCCATTTGTTGCTCTTGAAAAGAGCAAAGAAATCGCCGACAGAATCCGACATCTCGACCAACTCCTTATAGATGTAAACTGCAAATCCACCAAACACCAACACCACGTATGCTTGCACCCACGGATGCCATACTATATGGCGATTCGACTGGCTCTGGAGTTGTCTGTAGTAGTCACCATGCAAGGTCAAAGCAGCGGTGGCCAATTTGGGCAGCAACGAGATTCTGCGCACGGTTGTGTCTGCGTCTGGATCCAAGGGTTTGTGCAAATTGAGATCTTCCTGGTTGACCATCTTGATGCTTGGCTGGAATGTGAGATGTGGATGGAAAATCTGGAGTAATGTGCGCGATGAATTATCGCACGTGGGGTATAACCCAACCTGGTCATGGGAGGGAAGATACACGAATTGGAAATTAATGGACTGGTGAATTTCAAAAAGAGTTTTCGGATGTAGTGATCAAAGGGGTGATTCTTATCTTTTTTGCAATTTCCCATTTGGACGGCTCTGTCGTCTTTGGCTTTTGACTTCTTTGACGCATTCAGAGTGTGGGAGTGCATCCTCATTTCGCAGCAATTGACAATGAGATGAGATGAGGGAACA
Source organism: Sungouiella suratensis (assembly GCA_030566815.1). NCBI lineage: Eukaryota > Fungi > Ascomycota > Pichiomycetes > Serinales > Metschnikowiaceae > Sungouiella > Sungouiella suratensis. The sequence goes on along the minus strand of JAKUAV010000002.1, from coordinate 715,145 downwards.
GGCATTGAGAGGGGGAAATGAGAGAATTCATGGAAAACGGTCAACTTGATTTTGTGAGGTGAGTCAAGACTACCTGAACTTTCAACGTTTTCATTTTCCCTCAAAACGGGATTGCTTTCAGAAGATTTGTCTCTCTTACTTTTTTCTGTCTTTCTCGCCGCGTTACATACTTAAGCAAGGAGAATCAAGTGAGTCCGACCAAATACTTCGTCATAGCTCTCAAAGAAATTTAAAAAGAGTTCAGCGGAATCTCACTAACGAAACGCTATGCCAAACATGTTTTCTGTTCACTTCCAGCCGCATCCTGAATTTTGAGCCCACTATTCTAATTTCCACTTTGAGGCCGATTAACAAAACTCATGTAATTTCGCGAAATCTGTCCCTGTGTTAGCCCACTGAAAATCAATTTTCTAGATAAGAGGAAATGAAATAAGAGAGCCACAAAGGATGAGAAGACCAATAAGAATGTCTATTCTTGTTAAGTATGAAAAATAAAAACATCTTGTCATTGATTTCCGATATCTTTCTCTTCCTTCTTTTTTTTTTTTCTATCCCATTTTCTACTCTGTAACACCCTCTGCCCAGAGTTGCACCCATTTCTATGCTTGATCCACACCTTTCGGAGAATCTCTCCACCAACTATTCGTAATCCTTCCCAAATTCGCACCAAACCTCAAATTGAAAACTTGTATAGCCTCACGCAATCAGATCGGGCCATATTTCTCACCACCCATGGAAATGTGCCCTGCCCGCTCCGATATGCCGCAGTGGTTTAATTAGCCATTCCACTGTGGCTGCGAACCACAGTACATCAGAATATAAAGACAGACCAAACCACCACAATGTCTCCATAACACAAATCACACAGATCACACTTCAATATGCCCGAGCGCATCATTCCAGATTTCCACTTCGGGGATTCAGACCCGGTGTCGGTGACCAAGCTGGTCAAGCGTGTGGCCATAATTGGTGGAGGAGCCTCTGGGGCCATTGCACTCGACTCACTCATCAAAGAGAATCACTTTGAGGAGATCGTCTTATATGAAAGAAGAGACGTTCTCGGTGGTGTTTGGGTGTTGGACCAGAACCCGATCGACACTCCGGCTGATATCATCAAGCCAGGAAGGCCGAGCAGAGATATAGATCCGCCTTTGGACAACCCATTCAGACTGGGGGTGGCCAGCGAGAAGATCCGGAGTTTATGGTCTCAACAACAGAGATTCGAGCAGACGCCGGCTTACGATGGCATGGTGACCAATATCATTGAGAATCTCATGACTTACAGCGACGAGAGAGAATGGATAGCCAACAAGAAGAACGAGTTCGTGGACCGGTCTGCGGTGAGAGAGTACATTGAGAGGTACATCAAAAGACACGAGAACAACACAAAGGCCCAGGTTGTGCTTGAAACTACCGTCGAAGACGTGGAGAAAGTCAGTGCTCCAGCCACATCCGAGCTTCCTTACCAGTACAAGCTCACTTTGCGCCACAGATTGCAGGATGGCACTGACGAGTGGTTTCAGCAGACATTTGACGCCATAATTGTCACTGTGGGCCATTATCACATCCCGTTCATTCCAGAAGTGCCGGGACTCGCCGAGGTCCAGAACAAGTACCCCGAGGCGGTACACCACGCCAAATTCTTCAGAAATGCACAGCCGTACAAGAACAAGACGGTGCTTGTGATTGGTTCAAGAGCGCTGGGCGCCGACTTGACGAAATTTTCAGCAGACACCGCGGTTCAGGTGTACCAGCTGATCAGGAATGAGGAAAGAACAAAGAGATTCACCAGGAAGGACAATGTCACGTTCAAGCCAATTGTGACCAGATACGAGTTGACCGATTCAGGATTTGACGTTCATTTTGCCGATGAAACTGTCTTGGAAAACCCAGATGTGATTGTGTACGCTACCGGGTACCAGTTCTCGTACCCATTTTTGCAGAGGTTGTATGGAGACATAACGTTGGACGGGAAAATCGTGCCGGACTTGTACCAGCACACATTCTACAACAAAGCACCAACTATTGCGTGGATTGGCGTGCCCACAGACGCAATTTCTTTCCGAGCATTTGAGTACCAAGCAATCGTGGTGGCTCGTTACTTGGCTGGGAAAATAAGCTTGCCCAACAGACTTGAACAGAGGAAATGGCTAGACAAAAGATTGGAGGAGAAAGGCGTCACCAGAGCATTCCACACAATTGGATTCTTGGACGCAACAGACTACTTGGACACATTGACAGAGTTGGGCAGAGTGAAGGATCTGTCGGTCGAGGTGGGACGTGAGTTTCCAAAACTCCGCCAGGAAGAATTGGACGAGTTGAAAGAAGCAGCAGTGAGATTAAGTGAATTCTGGGATGAGCCCAGAATCAAGGTATAGAGAATAGACAGATAAGAACCGAAGAATTTGTATGGAAAAAAAAAACAGAAGAGTAAAAATGGAACCATAAGTGATGTTGTAATGGGTGCAAAAATACAAGCTAGCGCAGCCAGGTTTCGATCCTGGGACATCAGGGTTATGAGCCCTGCGCGCTTCCACTGCGCCACTGCGCTTGTTGATGGAGTAAAAGGCAGGTTAAGTCTGACCAGAGTGGGAAATCTCAGTGCGAAAAGTGCGATTTTTGGCTCCAATCGAGGCAAGAATAGGCTCATGCGACTCTCTGCAAGATTTTTTGACAGACTCGATCTTGGAATCTTGTTCGGATCTGTTATGGATCTGGATTTATGTGAAATGCAATTTTCCCGGGAATCACACAATAGAAACTGGAAGCACAAGCAGCTGATGAGTGAAAACTTCATCGTGATACTAACGAACATGATTCTACATTGGCCTGTGAGATATTTGTCTTCCAAGGCTCCAAGTTTCCTCATAAATTATACGGGTCAGCCTATTTGCATCTATTTGCCACCTCAAGGTATGGTAGTCTCATATAAATGCAGACATGTTGTTTAATTTGGTATTCGGAACCGAAATTATCATTTACTTTCGTGTATAAAGATATTAGTCTTTTGTTCTGGCACAGATGGTCATCTCAGTTTTGAAGAAGAGTATCCTCACCACTCTGTAACACCCAAAGTCATAATGTAGGTAGCCCCAGAAAAGATCGAGATGTTCATGATTTGCACCGTTGCTCTCCAAATGTTTCTTTTCCTTCCTTTTTCTTGGTGTTATACCCACTATCATCATCCACCTAGCCTCTTCTCCTCCACCACCTCCACCAGCTCGTCGAGATCACCAAACAACACTCCGCTGACCTCCTCCTTATACACAGCAACACCCCATCCATACTTTGAACGTTTTTATCATTATATACAGCCCTAACCCAAACTTCATTCTGACCACTGACTAACTCAGTGGTGCTGCTTCAACGGCTCCACGACAAGCTTGTCGAAGGTGTACATCTGCGAAATGGCACTTTGTCTCTTCAACATAGCCAAGTTGTTGATTCCCTCGTTGTAGAAATTCGTGATTTCCTCCTCGTTTGTCGAGTTTTTGTGGAGCTTGAACCCATCGTGGATCTTTCTTTTGGAGAACTCTCTGAAGTTGTAGTTGTCAAACTTGTAAGCGTACGATAAGAGCTGCTTATATAAGCCCAAAATCTGCTTTGAGGATGGCGCCATAATAAATAAAATGAAAGTAGCTGTTGAGAGTATGACTTACTCAGCTTGGAGATGATCGCCCGCAGACGGGTCAGAGTGTGCAGGTTCCGACCCAGGTCCGAACCACAGTGGGCCACAACCCCGCCATAATGACTCTTCAATAGAAAAACCCACAAAATTTGACTTTCATAAATGTGGGGATTGGTTGCTATTTATACTTGTCCCATGATTAAGTTGCAGATTCAAACTTCCCGCTTTAAGCTTCCACGTCCGTGTCCTTCTCGTCCTTTCCAAACACTTCCTCATAGTCGCGCTGAGACACCTTTGCTTTAGTACCCTTTGATTTCTTCGCACTGGCCTCCGCCATCATTTCCTCGAAAATACGGGCCTCCTCGTCTTCCTCCGGTGATCTCTGCGTATTGAGCATTTCCTTTCCGATGAACAAAACAGCCTCTGCACGTGACACCTTCTCCTTCTTGCTGAGCAGCTTGTCGTTCAAGACTCCACGAGTCACCTTATTGAGCACGCCGTTCACCTCGAATTTCGTGGTAGCCCACGCGGTCGCCAAGAACTTGCCTGTGATCATTCTCTCCGCCTCCATCTGTCTCACTTTCTGCTCCTCAGTGAGTTCGGACCCCAGCTGCTCTAGTTCAGCCTGCTCCCTCAACATTTCCTGTGCTGCAACCTGAGCATCCAACGCAGTCTTCACAATCGAGAATCCGCCCTTCACACGACTCGACTTCGACTTGACGCTCGTGAAAATCTTGGAGACGCCGAAGGTTTTGCTGGCGGCGATGGTGGCATGTGCCTGCTCGACATATGCCTTACCAATCAAGTGCAAGAGCTGGATCCCAAAGGACTCAACTTTCAAGTCCTCAAACTCGGTGCGTAGTTTCGACTGGAAACTCCTGAGTGCATCCGCGTTGCCCGAGGATACTTGGTATTGGTTGATCTTCTCCTGCAAGTTGCGGGTCAAGTCCTCGATTCTCTTTTCCTTCTTGAGTCTCGATTCCTCTGAGAATTGGTGAAGCTTCTCGCGCTGCTCTGGTGTGAGTTTTGCCTTCTTTTTCTTGTTCAACTCCTCGTTCACTTCGGTGAGGGTGGGTTCTGGTTTGGACACATCATTATTGGCCACAGTCACGTCTGTAACTTTCAGTTCCTCCTCAGATTCGCCTTCCTCTCCCATGATCTCTGCAGTCTGCGCCATGTCCGTCATCATGGACAACTCGCCAACCCAATTGACGAAAGCGTCACCACCAAAGATCATCTTGAAGAACTCAGCAGGATCGATGTCTGCCTGCTCACCCAATTGGTTATCTTTCAAACCATCAACACCGACTTCATCATAGAGAGCCCTCAGCTCCTTGTTCAGCAAGATCCCGTAAGCTTCGCCCAATTCCTGGAACTTTGCCGCTGCTGCTGGATCATTCCCGTTCTTATCTGGATGGCACTTAATTGCCTGTTTCCTGTAAGCTTTCTTCAACTCTGCGTCGGAGGCGGTGACTTGCACTTCCAAGATATCGTAGTATTTAGTATCCTTGACCATATTTGCAATTGTGGAAGAGAAAGAAGCTTTGGGGTTTCAGTTGATGACTTGTAGGCTGTGAATCTAAGCAATAGTCGTGCACACACCGCTTTTATGCGGGACCCTGTGTTGCACCCAAAATTGTGGAATGGCATAACGAAGCGAGAAGGAGAAAACACGGGAAAAACAAGGGAAAGTAAAAGTGTCGAAGAGGATGAGAATCATGTTGGAATTATAATGCTGGAGGAGAGACTATGGCCATTACGAAAAATTTTGAGTTTCTCTTCCACCATAGTTAAGAATGTGCCGTGCCTGAGAATAGTCCAAATTTTCAAAGTTTCCTCCACTTTCCGTTTCCCAATTTATGACATTTTCTTTGACAAATGAAAGTTTCTCTATGTGAATAATTCGGCTCCGAGTCCGAACAATAATGGTTACGCGGGGTGCGTCAGTGTGGGGGCACACTAAGACATGAAATTCTAGGACAAGAAAGGGCAGAAGAGAAAAGTGATACCCTACGAAAACCAAAGAAAAAAAAAATAAAACAGACACTTCATCTACAATATACATTGATTACGTAAGTCTTTTTTCAACAACTGAGAAATCTATCTAAACACTTCTGGGTGTACTTGGTCGTCTCTTCTCTTTGTGCTCGGACTTACTCGCCGAGGTGCCGAACTCCGAGCCGAGATGACAGGTCGCAACCTATGTCTATATAATACGACGGAATCTCGCGTCAAGTCTCCGCAGATCAATTTAACCACCAGACAGAAACTCGACAGAAAGTTGTTTTTGCAACTCAAAAAAAATTAGACCTATAGATTTCCACCTGTTGAGTTTCACCATTACAAAGATTACTTTACTTGAATTTCTGTGTTGTCCTTGAAGTTTCTGTGTGTTATCTATACTTTCCATTTGTCGCATCTTATCTCATCGCATAAGGCTGCAACATTTCCAGACACCAGAAATTCTGGAACAGTGCCACAATTTTTTTCAGGCAAATCCCATCATGTCGCTTTCACCAAAGGAATCAAAACGAAATCAGAACTTAGACCTAGAACGCGAGGCCACTCATGATCTAGCTCAGTCTCTGTCGCTGAATAATGAGATAGATATGGATGAGGAAACGGGAGACGATGAAAACGAATACGAGACCGAAAATGTCGACGGCGACGATGTCCAGGAAAACGAGCATATCTTAGAAAGAAAGTTGGGCGACCAGCACGTCAACTTGCTCCCCCGCAGAAAACTCATCATCTGTCTCTTGGGCATGTCGGTCAGTCTCTTCACATGTTTCTGTGACCAGACCAGCGTCACCATTGCGCTCACGAAAATCGGAGACGACTTGCACGCCACCGATAGCATCAACTGGGCGGGAACGTCGTCGCTCTTGGCCAATTGCGTGTGCCAGGTTTTGTTCGGCAGACTTGCGGATATCTTTGGCCGCAAACATATGCTTATAGCCTGTCTCGGGCTCCTCTGCTTGGCCAACATGTTGTGTGGGTTCGCACAGACGGGGCCTCAGTTCTACATTTTCCGGGCGTTTGCGGGAATTGGCGCTGGCGGAACGCAATCCTTGCTGATGGTGATCGTCAGTGACATTGTCACTTTGAAGCAAAGAGGCAAGTACCAGGGCATATTGGGAGCGTGTGTTGGGTTGGGCAACGCTGCAGGACCCGTCATCATGGCTGCTTATGTGGAGCACGCTACATGGCGAGATTTCTACCGGACGTTGCCGCCAATTATCGCCGTGGTGATGCTTGTGGTGTATTTCTTTGTGGACGGGAACAAGAAGCTGCAGGCCAACTCTGTTCTCAGCACGCGGGAAAAATTACGCAAGATCGACTACTACGGTGTGTTTTTCTCTGCGGCCGGGTTGACCTTGTTGCTTATTCCGATCAGTGGCGGAGGCTCCACCTATGCGTGGGACTCCACCTTGGTGATCGTCATGTTCTGCGTGGGCGGGGCGTGCATTTTGGTGTTTTTACTTGTGGAGTGGAAAGTTCCCGAGCTCCCCATGATACCACTCTACATCTTCAAGAACTTGTCGCTCAGCGTGATCTTGTTCACCACCTTCTTGTACGGCATGGTGTACTTTGGGTTCATCTTCATCATCCCGTACTACTACCAGCTTGTGAAGGGCTGGTCGTCGATGCGCTCTGCTCTCCTCTTGCTTCCCTTGGTGCTCACCCAAGCCACCATGTCCACTTTGGCCGGAAACGCCATCTCGTACATGGGCCATTTCCTTCCGGTGATGTACAGTGGGTTTGCATTCTGGCTCACGGGAATCGGCATGACTGTGGCCTGGGAGAGAGACACATCAGTGGCTATGATCGCAGGAACGCTTGTGGTGATGGGCACGGGCGTTGGTTTCATTTTCCAGCCTACAATGGTGGCTGCACAAGCCAACTCCATGATGGCACAGAGAGCAGTTGTGATCAGCACCCGAAACGTGTTGCGGTCGTTTGGCGGAGCGTTGGGGATCGCCATTGCAACGTTGATCATCACCAACACGCTTTTGGGCGAGATCAACAAGCAGCTCAGGGAATCGGTGCTCCCTCACCAGTTCTTGTACAACCTAAAGCAGAACATCTACACCCACGCCGACATGACGGGCTTGACTGCAGAACAGAAGAAAGTCGTTGAGTTGATGTACATGAAGTCGATCAAGCATGTTTTCTACTTCATGATTCCGCTCATTGCCATCTGTCTTGTCACCACCTATTTTGTGAAGGACAAGGGACTCAGGTGTTTGGACCAGAAGGACCCAAAGGAGGAGAAGAAGGAGAGGGAGAAGTTGGAGGAGCCAGAAAAGGCGGTCTGAGAAGGTATACCATAGGTGTATCAATTACTTTTGATTTTTGATCTTTTAATAGAGCTATTTACTGAAAATAATGGGACAGGACCAGAACCATAAAGACAGAACCACAAAAATGTGACAGAAAGTTTCAATTTCTAGAACCTTATGTTGAAGAAGTCATTGATGTTGTTGGCGTTCACGTCAAACTCAAATCCGTTGGACTTGAGGAAGTTCTTCACCCCGTCCACATTCTCAGCCAAAAACTCACCGGCCTCATCCTTGATCTCATTCAATTGCTCCACTGAGACGTCGTCTGTGCCAAATAGCACATCTGCGCCACGCCTTAGGAAGTCGTATTTCTCCCCGAACGTTTTGGACGCATACTTGTACCCGGTTCTCTGGTAGTCGAAGTTCTCCTCTGCTGCCAGCTTGAATAGTTCACCTATGAAGTAGATGTCTCTGGTGAAGAACCTGTTGAAGCCCCTTAGGTAAATGGCTATAAGCACGCCTATGAGCATGAGCGTCAAGGCTGTTTTTATAGTGGAGATCAAGAAATTCAACCACATCCGGACCACTTTCTTGATGAACCTATACGCTAGGTATGACCCCAACAATATGAGCACGGTGGTGGTCACTTGCGGGAACTGCTCGTGGGCATATGCGAAAGTCAAGATGGAGATTCTCAAAATGTAGGCCAAAATGGCCACCGAGACCCGCCCGGCGAAAACCAAGATGTCTTCAGCTTTCATGGAGTAGTTGTCACTTGCAAGTATATATACAGTAGTATATACAGTGTGGGGTGCGCCTGGGTCAGTAGAGCTGTGGCACTAAGCACCAAGGGCAATAAAAAGAAAAGAAAAAAAAAGACAAGTGAACTTCAAGTTGATGATTTCATCGAGTTTGAAACTCTAGATTCCAGATGTGCTTCGAGGTTTTTGACCAGTACCTTTAACTTCTAGTATCTCCCTCACCTTTGTATGAACATTCACCGTTCTCTTAACTTTGGCAATTTGCACCCATCAGAAGAGGAGCCAACCCGACGTCAAAATTTCAATGATCGATGAAGATGATCAGAAAGAAGAAAAATCAATGATAAAATCAAATCGAGGGGACGTGGCCTCTATTTATACCCCGGCTGATTTGTTCCCCTACTCGCCTAGCACCCAAAGGGTTACCCGGCCACGAAACCTTCACTATATATACCCGCATCGCTGCGCAAAATATTTTTGTTCTTTGAAAGTTGACCTCCGGATTTTGCAGATATACGGCTCGTCGTGGGCTTGTTTTTCGGGAGCTTCTTGGTCTCGCCCAGCTCGCTGGAAGCTTGCGTGCTTTTGTTTCGCCTATTCATTTAGGGAGGCATACTATGGGTACGCTTGTCAGAGACTTTGAGGTTGTTGAGATTCTGAGCGGTGCACTTTGGGTTGAATAAGTCCGGTCAGAAAAACGTGGTTACAAAGAATATGCTTGAGCTTTACTCAAGGGTGTCCCGTTAAATCACTACATCTTTTCGAGTTGAATCTTTTTAATTTTTTGTTTTTTATTTTTTTTTGATTGAACTGGGTTCTCGCTTGTCTGCGTCTTTTGCAACCTAAATGAGGTGCAGAGAATGTACCGATTGAGAATACCGGCAGTTGAACAACTCAAATCACTTGATCATCCTACAGTTTGGTATTGCAAACAAAAAACCACCTCGACCGGATCTTAAGATTTTCATTTCCCGCTTATTTTTTTACTTCTTCACTGCACTTTACTCATACCTCTTGTTTTCCCACGAACACTGGATGCCTGTCCATGCTATCTCAAGCAGAGAGCGAAGTATCACAAGAAAAAACAAGTCCAGCAGCTTTTGTTCAATATCATTTTCAAACTTTACCTTTTTCGCTCTATTCCCAAACTCGTCGAAGAACCCAAACACTCATTTCCCACTATCTATCGCCGATCTCTGTTTACCAAACATTCCGTTTGGAGATCTCGTGCGAGTTTCTGTTTCAGGCACAGCACACCGAAGAAAACTGTAAGCGAGACACAGAAGAGAAGCACCAGCAGAACGAAACACCACCCAACTCCGACGGTTTTGTATGTTTCTCATTGTTTTTGTTTTCCAAACTCAAATTTCCATTTTCTTTTGTTTTCCTTTTTTTTCATCACCTTCCTCAACATTCGTGGCTGGGTGATACCTGAATACCTGACTGTGTGGTGCACACAAGCAGGAGCACATTTGTCCTCACTATCCTAGATTCTACCTTGAAGCTCCATACAAATTGGAGAAACCAGGACTTTGACCTTTTTTCTCGACTTGCCAATTCACTTCAGCTCTCCAATTCTCACCCACACAAATGTTCTCGAGAAGAAAACCGCCGCAGCTCTCCATGTTGGAGGAGCTTCAGCAAACGTACAATGATGTGTGCAACACCACAGTGAAGAACCTCGACTTGGAGGAAAAACTGCAGTTTGAAGACGCCTTAAAAGGCTGGAAGTCCTTGCACACGCTGCTACTATACAAGATCGATGTTTTCGAGAAGAAACCAAGACAGATCCACGCCGAGGAGTCGGCCATTCTTTCAGAGTTGAAATCCATAAGAGACGAGAACGTCAAGCACTTGGTGCGACTACAGCTCCGTTTGGACGAGCAGAAACGCAAGTTGAAGAAACAAGCTGAGTCCCTGCATCTGCAGAACTCGTCGCTGCCCCTGCAACCGTCGGGATCGGCCCACAACTTGAGCATTCCGTCATTGCGCAATGCCAACCCAACGAGCCGATCGTTCAGCAACAATCAGAGACAAATGATGAAGTCGTTGAGAAACGGGAGCCAGACGACCGTGAAAATGTCGGCGCAGAACAGAGACGCCGTGAAACAGGCTGCCAGTATTCTGTGGCAGAAACCCAAACCTAAACCTAAGGTGACAGACTTGTTTGACGATTTCGACCAGACGGAAATCTCCACAAACAACTGGGAGCGGCTAAATTCGGGCGGGCTGGCGTCTACCGATCTGTCCACGCTGTCCAATTTGATCGACCTAAACGATGACGACGAGGTAATCTATGCACCACCAGTAAGCAGGTCCTTGGAGAACCTCACGCTCGACCCCGGGCCCATAGTCAAGAAGAAGCCGCCTCCGCCACCTCCGCCTAAGCGCGGCGCGGTCCCAAAACCGCAGAAACTGCTCCTGTCGTCGCCCACTGAGCCAGCTGTGAACTTGGCCAAACCTACAATCAAACAGGCGCTGAAACTGACGCCCGACGTGCGCACACAACCCAAATCATACAGCTACACGCAGCCGCAGCCAATCAACGTTAAAAAAATGATGGCTGCGTCGAGCAGCAGGAGCAAGGTCAATGTGAAGCCCAAGGCTGTGGTAAAGCCAGCAGTTAAGCCCTCGGCGCCGGCGCTCAAGCCTCAGACGTCTCAGACGTCGCAGACGTCGCAGACGTCGCTGCCTGCACTCACGAAACAGGTGAAGAAGCTGAACATCACGTATAATTACAAGATCGTGGAGAAACCAAAGACTCAGGTGAAGCCTAAGGTGAAACCCGTGGCTGCAGTGAAACAGGAACCAGAAACGCCAAACTCGCCCACCATGGACGACATACTCGGCGGCTACGAGGAGCACGATAACGTCGACGTGTCAATTGCAAATGGGGAGGCAAACGGGGAGGCAAATGGAGACATGGATCCTGCAGCACAGGAGGCACTCATCAAGCTGATCCGTGGAATAGACGAGTTGGCAGCCACCCAGATTTTGAATGATATCATTGTTCGTGGCGACGAGGTGTACTGGGATGACATCGTCGGGTTGGACAGCGCGAAAAACTCGTTGAAGGAGGCGGTGGTGTACCCGTTTTTACGTCCAGACCTTTTCCGTGGACTTCGGGAGCCAACAAGAGGAATGTTGCTCTTTGGGCCGCCGGGAACAGGGAAAACCATGCTTGCACGTGCTGTTGCAACCGAGTCCAAGTCGACGTTCTTCTCCATCAGCTCTTCCTCGCTTACTTCCAAGTACTTGGGTGAGAGTGAGAAGTTGGTGAAGGCGCTATTCCTTTTGGCACGAAAATTGAGCCCCTCCATTGTCTTCATTGATGAGATCGACTCGCTTCTCGGATCGAGAACCGAGGGTGAGATCGACAGTATGCGGCGGATCAAAAACGAATTCTTGGTTCAGTGGTCGGAGTTGTCTTCAGCTGCAGCAGGCAGAGACTCCTCTGCAGGCGACGTGACCAGAGTGTTGATTTTGGGTGCTACCAACTTGCCGTGGGCCATTGATGACGCTGCCAGAAGACGGTTTGCCAAGAGAGTGTACATCCCACTTCCAGAAGACGAGACCCGTCGTCTTCAAATCAAGAAGTTGTTGGCTTATCAGAAAAACACTTTGCTGGAGGAAGACTACGACAAGCTCATGGAATTGACCAAAGGGTTTAGTGGAAGTGACATTACGCTTTTGGCGAAAGACAGTGCAATGGGCCCGTTACGGTCGTTGGGAGACAAGTTGCTCAGTACGCCCACTGAGGAAATCAGGCCCATTCAGCTTGAGGATTTCGTGGACTCCCTAAAATACATCAGGCCGAGTGTCTCCACCGAGGGCTTGTTTGAGTACGAGAATTGGTCAGCCAAGTTTGGCTCATCTGGTGCGTGAGGAAATTGAGCTTGAGGGAAATGAGCGTGAGGGAAAAGAGCCCATTGGTCAAGTTTATCATTTTGCATTTATTTTCTGCATGCATGGCATGGCTTGTCTGAATAGATAATGTCATGTGAACTACCTATCAGGATTTGGTTGTTTAAATACCATCAGTGAAGCCGCTGACGACGGACTTGGTGAACCCACCCTCCTTCATAGCCAACTCGTAGTAGCCGTAGATGGTGGTGACACTCAACAAGATGGAGGTGCCGCTTCCCAAGCAGCCAATCATGTCACTGACAACAGACAAGGCACCAATGGCAGCACCGCCAAAAGCAGCAGCGGTTGGGATGATCTTCTTCAACTCCTTGTATGCAGAGGTGTCTCTGTGGCCAGCAATGACCAAGCCTTGCTCCTTGAACTGCTTGGCAACGTCTCTTGGAGAGGTTCCGCTGATTTCAATCCAGGTGGTGGAGAAGACTGCACAGGAGCCCAACACAAACGAAATGTAGATGAAGGTCTTAATTGGGTCCAACAATGCGTCGGTGATCGACACTGGTGGCTGGATGTAGTAGGCCAAGCCGCTCACTGCATACAACTGCGAGGTGCCGGTCTTGTTACCCCAAGAGCCCAAGATCTTGACGAAGATGTTGTTTGGCCATCTGGTGAAAAGCATCTGGGAGATGATGAAGATGTTCGACGACAAAGCAGACTGCAACATGATAGGAGTGTTGGAGGTGTAGAACAATCTGATTGGGTACAAAGCGTAAGGACCTCTCTGTCTGGTGGACTTGATTGGAATCTCCACTCTGAAGCCCTGCAAGTACACCACAGCAAAGAAAACCAACACGGTGGCCACAACCTGGAGCATGTTGGGCAAGTTCTGTCTGTAGAAAGCCTCCAAGATGGCTCTCTTCTTGTCCTTTCTGGAGCCCAACAAGTGGAACAAGGCAATGACAGCACCGTCAAACTCGGCGCCTTTACCGGAGGAGGAAGTGGTTGGAGCAAAAGCCTTCCAGAACACCTGCTCACACACATTGGTGGCGGTGAACAAGGAGATACCCGAGCCGAGACCGTAGCCCTTCTGCAACAACTCGTCCAACAAAATGACAATGACACCAGCGAAAACCAACTGCAAGATCAACAACAAGCACACGGCGGTGCCCAAGGAGCGAGGAGGCCCGTACATGCCGGTCAACACGTAGACGGTGGCCTGGCCAACGGACAAAACGATGGCAAACAACTTCTGGGCGGTCTGGAACAGCTCTCTGTCCTGCTTGTTGGACATGTCCACATGGATCAACTTGGTGCCCTGCAACAACTGGAACACCATGGACGCGGAGACAATTGGGGTGATACCGAGCTCCATCAAGGTACCACGGTTGGAGGCCAACATCATTCTGAGCCAAAGCAAAGGATCGGACCCGTCTGAGGAGACAATACCGTAGAGAGGGATTTCAGACATAACCAAGAAAATCAACAAGGTGATGCCAGTCCACATGACTCTCTGGTTGAAAGGAACCTTACGTTCGGGAGCAATGACCTCTGGCACCAAAGGCTCAAAGGGTTTCACTAGGTCCAAGACACGGAAACTCATGGTTTGGGGTGAAGAAGAGGGTTGGGAAGTGTGCGGTATTGAAATTTACATCGACGTGTTCTCTGGGTGTAGGAGCAAGTGTGTGCAGGAGAAACACCACCACCCAAGGAATACGTGGAGAGAAAGGGAGAAAGAAATAAAGAAAGGAGAAATTTACAGAGCTAGACTTTTTTGGGGTCTTGGTTATGGTCCAAGAAATCGATTATTGCTCTTTTTTTATTTATTTTTCTCAAGATTTCTGTGGATTCACTGACCCTATGTGGCCATATGTGACGTGGTACGTGAGTGCGAAAATTTCAGTTCAAGATCGCCATAGTCAGACGGATCCACATACCTAAGAAAAGTTTAGTAGAGGTGATTGTCAAGGATGATAGGATGTTGTTTCTAGTTTGAATTTCATAAGTTTTTTTAAATTTCTTTTTCTTTTGCCTTTTGTGAACTTCTCACACTCTCCTCAATCACCTTCCTGTTTGGCGTAATGGGTTGCATCGCTTCAGCCTCTTCCAGTCTTCCCTAGACCCAGTATGCATGGTTAACCCAGATCCACACTGGACACGAGAAACCCCAAGCGTGGGGAAATTAAAAACAAAAAAAAAGAATATTTTTCAATTCAGAGTTGGGCTCCGGCATATACTTTCCTTGTTTTTTATTTTGTTTTCTTGTTTCTTGTTTTTCTCTTCCCTCTATATCTCCACCTCTCTCTTCTCTACCTTCCCTCAGAACTGTATACTGACCCATTCATAGATCTGCTTCTTACTTCAAACCACAGATCAAATGTCGGACTGGGCTGCCAAACTCCAACTGAAAAAAACAGAAAAATCAGCCTCGCCTAAACCCGGGCGTGGAAACTCAAAGTCCGCCCTGCCGGAACCCTACAATGCCCTGGAAATCTTACTGGCTCTCTCTGCAAGGTATGAGAGTATAGTGTCTGAGGCCAAGACAGATAAACAGGGAGAGAAGACGAGGATATACCGGTCGTTGGATTCCAGCTCAGCGTGGACGACGAAGGGAAACGCCAGTGGGAAGAACAAGGGCGACGACGACTACAATGTGTTGTTTGAGGTGAACAGATCCATTCATTTCCAGAAACACAAGAGAGGGTGAGCGCAAGGAGGAAATGAGATGAAAAGAAATGCAGAGAATATTTCCTTTGAGAGATATAGAATTCGGCGTCTGAGCGGAAATCCTAGGAGTGTCAGGTGGATTATTAAGGGCTGGCTTGGTGTGTTCACTGAGACTGGGAATTGGGATAAGAGAGGAGAGGATTCTCAAGCCAATCAGGTGTGGTCCTCAAAATGACACACTTGAAACCTTCTCCAACCTCTCGAAAATTCTACAGTGAGTGGAACGCGTGTATGATGATGTATGTATTATAGTATTTGTATGGATATACCCACTTGTGGAACTCAATTGTAGAAGGAGAAGCCCAGACAAGATGAAATTGTGCTTCGAATTAATTCTTATGTCAATCGGGACTCTTGGCGTTTCTAACCAACTTCAGTGTCCTGTCCATCTCACTCTAGATGTTACCGGAGAGGTATGCAAAGAGTGCAATAAAGCCAAAGTTAAAGCATGCGTAAACGATGAGCGAGGATAATCTCTGAGATGAGGTTTGGTTTGGTGAGATTGCGATGATCACATATGGCGGCAACGAAACAAGCACAAGGGCCAAGTAGAAGAAGAAGTTCATTGGTGTTGAATGTAGGTTACATACAAGAATCGGGCAGATAAAGGGGAGAACAAGGCAGGGACAAGTGGGAAAGATTTAGGACTAAAGACTTGAGAGTTTAATTGGATATTTGGTTGTGGAACTATTGTTGACCTTGACTGATTTTTCTTTCCTTCTTCGATTTCTCTTTTATGAACTTTTTGCATCCAGATAGTGGGCACATTAAATGTATGGCTTTGGCTGCAAGATAACGGTACCTGAAGATCTAAGCATCAGATATTCTATAAGGAACAAGCGGGAGAAAAACTTATTTGGAAGATTATGAAAAAGAAAAAAACAGGTGGGTTATGATTGTGGAAGTGCCTCAGTCGAGTGAAATCGTTTAAATTTTTTTTACTGGCTTATTTTCCTCAGGTTACATCGGGCTCTTGTTTCTTCTTGTCTCACTCAATTTCTGTTGGTGCGCACTCACAACTGACCAGAACACCCCACAATATCCCTACACCTTATACATACACTAAAAAGTGAACACATTACATAAGGTTCTTTTCGAGATGCTTTTTGGTGATCACGATGTTCTCAATAGTTTTAGAGTTTTGTAGATTTGAGAATGTGTGTGATTCTTTTGAGGTCCATGGTGTCACATCCCACTGTTGATCTAGTGTGCACTTGCAAATGGCCTTGTCTGCTCATTTTCCCACCAAAACACATACAACCAAAACACCCAACAAACACCGATATTTGTCCCGATCTTCTTTATCACAATTCCAGTCTGGCTTCCATTCCCGAGCTCTTCACCTTGTTTGTGTGCTTCGGGCCTGTATGAGGCTTGCAACTCGGGAGAAGAATCCACCGAGACAACCAGGCACCAAAGCAGGAAATTCAAAAAGTAAATCTGAGCAAAGAAGCTGGAGATTGAATTGAGTGGATCGTGTGATGTTCATATACTTAGTCTTCAATTTTTTTTTCTTTTCTATTACTTTCCCTTTCCCTCTCCCTCAGATTCCTCTGGTGTTCCGATGCAAAAGCCGGGGTAGAACATGTGAGATAGCCTAACCCCGTCGCACTTTCACGTCCGAAATTTCGCTGAAAATCCCGGGGTTGCTGGGAGCGTGCGGGGCTCACTTCAGACAATTGCCACCAGAATTTGATGTCTATATAAACCCACAGAAATCCCCCTTGAAATCCCCCAGTGTTCACCTCAATTCCCACCTCAAAACTGTCAAAATCACGTACTCTAACTCCATGCCGAAACCTCCCTTCGACCGAGCCCCGGTTAACTTCGGCACGTTTAGTGACCCTGCCGTGTGCAGGCACCCGCAAGCTTCTCCTCAAACCCCCGGGTTATCCTATAAAACTCTGGGGTAAAGATTCTCACACGATAAACAACTTGTGTTTTTTTTGTTTATACACTGACATCTTCTTTTTTATTGTTTGCTCATATACTTTTCACTGCATCACTCAACCAAAATGTCTTCGAAAGTCTCAGAGGATTACAAAGTCGAAACAGACATTATCACCTTGACTAGATTTATTCTTGAAGAGCAGCAGAAGTTCGCCCCAACCGCCACGGGTGAATTGTCCCTCTTGTTGAATTCTTTGCAGTTTGCCTTCAAGTTCATTGCTCACAACATCAGAAGAGCCGAATTGGTCAACCTCATTGGAATCTCCGGCACGGCCAACTCCACTGGTGATGTTCAGAAGAAGTTGGATGTGATTGGAGACGAGATCTTCATCAACGCCATGAAATCCAGCGGCAATGTAAAAGTGTTGGTCTCGGAGGAGCAGGAGGACCTCATTGTGTTCGAGGGTGGCGGCCGTTACGCCGTGTGCACCGACCCAATTGACGGATCTTCCAACATCGATGCGGGTGTGTCTGTGGGAACCATTTTCGGCGTCTACCGCTTGAAAGATGACCTGACGGGCTCAATTCGTGACGTGTTGAGAAAGGGAACCGAGATGGTTGCTGCAGGATACACCATGTACGGTGCATCGGCCCACCTCATGTTGACCACCGGAAGAGGTGTCAATGGGTTCACTTTGGACACGCAATTGGGCGAGTTTATCTTGACCCAGCCAAACTTGAAGATCCCTCACTCCAGAGCAATCTACTCGTTCAACGAGGGTAACTCGTACTACTGGTCTGACAACATCAAGAAGTATGTGGAGGACTTGAAGAAACCTCAGGAGCTGTTGAAGGGCAAGCCATACTCGGCGCGTTACATCGGTTCCATGGTGTCAGACATCCACAGAACGTTGTTGTACGGTGGTATCTTCGCCTACCCGCTGGACTCGAAGCTGAAGAACGGCAAGTTGAGAGTCTTGTATGAGTGTTTCCCCATGGCCATGTTGATGGAGCAGGCTGGCGGTGCTGCTGTAAACGACAAGGGCGAGCGTATTTTGGAGATCTTGCCCAAGGGAATTCACGACAAGTCCGGGATCTGGTTGGGCTCCAAGGGCGAGGTGGAGAGGTTCGTGTCCTACCTTTAGGCGAGCGGAAAGAAAAATGAACAAAGATGATGAAACAAAAAGGTACAATAGTAGGATGGACAACTGTAGTGATTACAAACTCGAGGGAGACCTGCTCTTTCTTTTTCTTTTCGTTTTTTTACTTCTCTTACTGTACTTACTTTTACCAGGACTAACTGTGGGACCTGCATGTGCCATCTAAGTGTGAAGACCAGTGACTAATACCACCACCAACAAACCACAAATACATTTCATTTGCATAGATCTCGTCAACTGCATCCGTCAACTCAAACGTTGACTTTCACACTCCAACTCATTTTCTCGCATCAAACCAACTCCAGCATACCAACATGAAGGCCCTCCACCGATTGACCCACAGAATCAAAAACTACCTAGCCAGCCGCTACGACTTGCACCACTTGAAGCAAATAGCATTTGTCATTGCACTCACCAGCTGTCTTTCTCTGGGTCTGATCATGCTTTTCTCGCTTTTTGCCCTGGCGTTGCACAATAACGTCGGTCTTACCTATACCCAGATCAACTTCATAGTGTCGCTCTCAGCAGTCGGGATGTACCTCTGCTTGCCTGTTTTGGGCTACTTGGCAGACTGCTACGGTCCTGCGTTGCTACTGTTGATCTCCATCTGGGCCTTCTGCCCCGCGTACTTTGTCAATGCGGTCACTGTCAAGCTGATCAGTGCAAAGTACGAAACACAGCCAGAATTGGGCACCGCCAACGTTGTGGTGATGGCCATCAGCTTCTGCTTCATTGGCTTGGCCACCAGCTCGCTCTACTTTGCCAGTTTGCTCACGTGCGCAAGGATTTACCCCAACCACAAGAGCTTGGCCATTCTGATGCCTGTCAGCTGCTACGGGATCTCGACGTTGATTGGCTCGCAGATCTTGAAGGTCCAGTACTTCCACCAGACGAACGGCGAGCTCGACTTGTACCGGGTGTTCTCGTTTTTCGCAGCGTTGTACCTCGTTGTGGGCATCCTCAACTTCATTTCGAACTCCATAGTTTCGATCGAGCAGGAGGTCATTTTCGGCGAGTCCGAGCCGCTCTTGTCCGACTCCGACCCCTCCAGCGAGCGTCTGAGTGAGCACTTGAGTGTTTCCGACTCCGACTTGACTCCGTCCCGGTCCCAGCGCTCGGCTTTAGAGCCTGTAGCTCACCATGCCAGATTCGTCGCGTTTCTCAAGGACAAGTCCGCGTGGGTGTTGCTTATCTCGCTCATGTTGAACATCGGCCCGCTCGAACTGTTCCAGAACAACTTGGGCCTGATCATCGAGTCCGCCGCCCACGGCCAGGTGCAGTTATCGGACCAGGTCTCCATCATAGCCACACTGTCCACCGTAATAAGACTATTGATCGGCGTGGTGGCCGACTGGATGTCCAGCGAAAAGCGGAAATACCCCATCTGCAAAGTCTGGCTCTTGGTCGGGCTATCGTTGGTGGGCACCATTGGCCAGTTTGGAGTGATGTACATCCCGAATTTCGTCACGGTTTCGATCCTCAACGGCGTCAGCTACGGCGGGCTATTCACTACGTACCCGACGATCATCGCGTCGATCTGGGGCGTGGACCTCATGGGCTCGACCTGGGGGTCCTTCATGGTGGCTCCGGCAGTGGGGAGTATTGTGTTTTCGCTTCTCCACGGCCACGAGATGGATACATGCAGCACCGGGAATTGTCTAGATCGTTACTTCACGGTGACGGGGATTTCGCTTTTCCTCAGCATGGTGTTCATTTTGTTTGTGTGGAGAGTCATGTGGTGGAAGCGCGGGCTCCGGTGTTTCTAGAAACCCACCAAAGGAAACGAGAACGCCTTGGGACAAATTAAGAAAAGGAGCGTCGAAAGAAAAACTTTAAATTCGTGTAGAAATTTTTTTTTCGGGCATTAAGGTTTTTGTTCGATTTGTTCTTCTCGTTCGATCAGCTCAATACGAACTTTAACTTTCTTCTTTGGCAGTGGTTATCTTTGTGGCTTTGCTCTGGCCTGGTGATGGCGATTTGCAACCATAAATCCGGATTTTCTGCGCCTGTACCGGACTGCTGGGTGTCCGATTGATTGGAGTGCAATTTTTTTTCCGAGCTGGAGGACGCCGCACCCGGATTAATGGCCTGAAACTGAAGTTGCAAGAAAATAAACCGATGCAACCAGAAACGAAAAAAATATAATTTTGATGGAATTTTCGTGAAATGGGAGCGTAGCAGGAACCTCCTCAACCTTCCCCTAAGACACAATGTAACTGTAATTCATCCTCAGGCCTGACCCCTTTTTCCCCTTCCCTCCACTTTCGATTTCAGGTTTTCCGTCTGATGTTGCCTTTTTTCCCAGCCCGCATGAAATTCGATCCCTTTGTGTCCGCAGATTGTTGCATCAGATATACTGACACTCAATGAACAAACCAAAATAGATGCATTGTTTGCGTGCCATTTGTAAATAATCACAACCCATTAAATATTGTATATCTGCTTCCAAATATTGCAACATCAATAAACGTGGTTCAGCCATCCTGTATAACAACGTGGATCCGCTACTGCGACAAAATGTTAGTACGACATGGGCAGGGGAAATCTGGCCAGGGACCCAAATTGAGAAGTATTTCGCTCAATATGTATGCGGCGTTGTCAGAGGGGAGCTCGTGCTTATATAGTAAAAGATAGAGGCCGGTGATGCAAATATAAAAAGAGGGGTAAACAAAGAATTTGCCACCGAAAGAAAAATATAAATAGGGCTGCAAATTCCCCTTATCCCATCTATACCAACAGTAACAGTCGGTATGCTCCCACGCGCCCTGATCCACTGTGGAACAGAATGAACACGCTGGCATAGCTGGTAGCGCGGCTTCCAAGTGCAGGTTACATGTCGGCGCGCGACTTTTGTTTGTTGAGGACACTGCGCGCTTTTCGTATATATAAGTGGACAAATCTGGCGCAGGTTTTTTTTCTGCTCTTTGACGCTTGTCGTGAACAATAAATAGTATTCGCTGAAAAATGAAAGGTCTTATTCTTGTTGGTGGTTATGGTACTCGTTTGAGACCATTAACTTTGACTTTGCCAAAGCCTTTGGTCGAGTTCGGTAACAGACCAATGATCTTGCACCAAATCGAAGCTTTGGCTGCTGCCGGTGTCACTGACATTGTCTTGGCTGTCAACTACAGACCTGAGGTCATGGTCTCCACTTTGAAGAAGTACGAGCAGGAATACGGTGTCTCCATCACTTTCTCCGTTGAGGAGGAGCCTTTGGGCACTGCTGGTCCTTTGAAGCTCGCCGAGAAGGTCTTGAAGAAGGACGACTCTCCATTCTTCGTCTTGAACTCTGACGTCATCTGTGACTACCCATTCGAGGAGTTGGCTGCTTTCCACAAGGCCCACGGTGCCGCCGGTACCATTGTGGCCACCAAGGTTGACGAGCCATCCAAGTACGGTGTCATTGTCCACGACATCAAGACTCCAAACTTGATTGACAGATTCGTTGAGAAGCCAGTCGAGTTCGTCGGTAACAGAATCAACGCCGGTTTGTACATCTTGAACCCATCTGTCATCGACTTGATCGACATGAAGCCAACTTCCATTGAGAAGGAGACTTTCCCAATCTTGGTTGAGCAGAAACAATTGTACTCCTTCGACTTGGAGGGCTACTGGATGGACGTTGGTCAACCAAAGGACTTCTTGTCTGGTACATGTCTTTACTTGACCTCTTTGTCCAAGAAGTCTCCAGAGAAGTTGTCTAGCGAGAAATTCGTTCACCAAGGTAACGTGTTGGTTGACCCAACTGCCAAGATCCACCCAACCGCTTTGATTGGTCCTAATGTCACCATTGGTCCAAACGTTGTCATTGGCGAGGGTGCCAGAATCCAGAGATCTGTGTTGTTGGCCAACTCTGAGGTCAAGGACCACGCTTGGGTCAAGTCCACCATTGTTGGATGGAACTCCAGAATTGGTAAGTGGGCCAGAACCGAGGGTGTCACCGTTTTGGGTGACGATGTCGAGATCAAGAACGAGATCTACGTCAACGGTGCCAAGGTCTTGCCTCACAAGTCCATCTCCAGCAACGTTGAGCACGAGTCCATTATTATGTAAGGACACTGAAATTCCGAATTGTATTTTAATTAAATAGACGCTGCTACTTTGCAATTAATACAACCCCCCAAGGTTCTATGTACAAGAGGTTTTGGCACCATAGACTTTAGCTATACTTGTGTCTTCACATAGTTAACAAAGTCCTTTCTCAATGGCTCACTTAGAGGTTTGGCGTTGCTCAAATACAGCACCAACAACACTCTGGCAATACTGGGCTCGGTGATTTTCCCCATTTCCGTCACCAGTTTCTTGCTCTCGTAGCTGATTGCCACATTCTGAGTATCTGAAACCACCCACAATGAGTGATTCTTAGGAACTGATCCTCTGTGGCCCAGAAACACTTGTCTCAACTGCTCAACGCCGTTCCCCACTTCCTCCTTGATGGTTTTCGTCATGGGACTGGCCAAGATCGATTTGGTGAGTCCATCCCGCAAATGGCCAAAGTCTGTATTTCTCACTGGAGTGATTCTCACAGCATAAGACACCTGCTGGGAAATGTCGTTGATGATCCGCTGGGAGACTTCCTTATCGTTGAGCAAACTCTCGACAGATGAACCCTGACTGGATTTCAAGTACTCCGAAACGATTTTTGCAATTTTGCTCTCGTCCTTCTGAGGAATGTAGAGCCCCACTCCATATACTTTGAATCCCAAGAACGTCACTGATCTCACGCCCGAGGCAATCAACTTGTGGTCAGACTTGACAAAGCTGTTTTCTGACTGCTTGAGAAGTGTGGGGAACGGATCAATGGACAGGTCCACGTCCACGCCTCCGAGAGAATTGGCAGAGTTATCGTTCCACACTGGCTGAGAAAGAGCAAGCGAGGCAGCAGCGAGCGAGACGGCCGAGAACCCCACGAAAGAGTGTCTGAGAATGGGAACAGATCTGGAAACAGGAAACCCTTTTCCTTTGAAATTTCGAGCAATATTTCTCCACATTATGGTGGTGGTGTTAATATTGAAAGTAGTAGTAAGCACTAAAGTGAGCAGACCCTGCAGTATAGAAGACCCCAGGTCTCATTGAATCTGAGAAAGACCATAGGCACATTAATTCATCTGAAAATTTAAACTTTATTTTTTCTTCAATTCTATATATTCCTTATCTCTGGAGAAACTGCTTGGTCGCTTACCAAAGTTTTCCCGCTTGCCAATTGTGATTTGTGGATACTCTCCCATTTCCCCCATTCTCCCTCTAGTGTCTCTATCTCACTGCCTAGCCAATCAGTTCCCACCAACGTCAGCGATAAGTATCCCAAAAGGGAGTCGCCAGCACCCGTGACATTCACAATATCCAAATTCTCATTTTCAGACGGAACACCGAAGTGTTGCACCACCACGCCCAACTTCTTTCCTTCCTCAAGTTCGCGACCCTCTGAGCATATAGTGAACTGTGGAGCATACTCAGAAGTCGTGGGCACAGACTTGTAATCTGCCACCGACGAGCTCAATTTCACCAAGACGCAGCCTCTGGCACCCAACTTCACCAAAATGTTGGGGAAATAGGGCAAAAGCTGGAAACTTTGCTGGAGGATCCCCTCGTCCAAGAGATACTTCATGTTTGCATTTTTCGCAGCCAAATTGGCCATGCGGTCTCTGAACACAGCAGAAACACCCAACGAGTCAAGCACGGGGAACCAATTGTCGTAGTCGTCGAAAAACTCACGCAGCGAAAACGACTGGAAAATCTGGGCAAGTTCGTCCTTTGTTGGCGTGATGAGCTCGATTTGATTGTGCGGGAATACTTTCAACCTGGCAGAGTTCACCTGGGCCAACCTTGCCAGTTTAGGTGCAGAAGTAGGCTCGATAATGACTTTGGCGGGAGTGGTCAATTTGGCACACGTGTCAATGACGGCGTCTAAACCCTTCGAGGGCAAATTGCAGTCCACCACAACAAACTTCGGTTGTGCTCTCTCGATCTGACCTTTGATATGTGCAAGAATAGCTGGATCCTCCATTATGGCCATATCCGCACATGCCAAAGCCAAGTCTCCGGATTTATCGAGAATGGCCAGGTACAGCGCGGTCTCGATGTTGTCCACGACGGAAATCCCCGTGGTGTCGAGTTGCAACTCTCTCATTTGCTCAAGGATGGAGTGGCCCGCGAAATCGGCACCAACGGCAGAAACAAGCCGACAGGTGGACTTGAAGTTGTGGGATTCCAGCCCGTATTTATAGGCGAGCCCCACGTTGTACCCCACACCGCCAACCGAGGATTTTGTCTTGCCTGGGTTGGAGTCCAGCATGACTGTGGGGCTTGTCAACTGACTTATAGTGTCTAGTGCAACCAGACCAACGATAAGAGTATCCACGCGATCCGGGAAGGACGAAACTTGTGATTTTGAGGTAACTTCGGTGTTGTGAATCTCTTCGATAATTTCACTTTTCAAATTTTCATCTTTTTTTCCACTTGTGCTCGCCTTTCTCTTGGGCCATTTTATACCTGTAGAAGGCTGGAACAGCACCTAGCAGTTAGTATGGAACAAAAAAAGAGAAAAAGTAAAGAATTGAAAAAAAACGTCACTAGATACATACCTCTCCTTTTTTCTCCTCATTCCCAATTCTGATCAACTCCTTGGCAATCTCTGCGCCTGCTTTGGCGTTGTTCATCACAAATCTCATGTTGCACTCCACAGACTGGCCCTGGGTGTCCCTGGCTATCTTTTGCAACAAGAACGGCGTCAATTCCTTCCCGTGGATCCCCATACTGTTGGCCTCTGCAATTGCCTTTTCGATAATTCCAGAGATGTACTCGCTCAGCATGGCGTGCTCGGCCGGTGGAGGGACACAGACCAAGTTGGAGGACAGAAGGCCCATGACATTATTCTGGTGATGCACTATCAGGGCGATTTCCGCCCACGACGAGAAAGTGTATGGCGACTTCACCCCGGATCCACGACAGAAAAACCCAGGCACCTCGACTTGCGCCCTGCCATCGTCATTGTATGTCCCCACAAATACACCCTGGGTCTCCAAGAACTCCATGGTTCTGGGGATATCCAAGATCAGTTTTGGGCCCGCACACACCACCGTCACGGGCGTTCTGGCCAACTCCGTCAAGTCAGCGCTCACGTCCATGGTGATGTGGCCGTCCCGGTGTACTCCGCCTAGCCCTCCGGTTGCAAATACCTGGATGCCAGCCATGTGGGCCAAGATCATTGTTCCGGCGATCGTGGTGCCGCCGTTGAGTTTCTGCGCCATGGTGGCGCCTATATCTCTGCGCGAGACCTTATTGACGTTGCGCTGTTCGGCCAAATACTCCAATTGGGTGTCCTCTAGGCCGACGTACGGCTGGCCTTGTATGAAAGCACAAGTGGCAGGCACAGCGCCGGCATTTCGGATGGTGGCCTCGACTTTTCGGGCCATGCTGATGTTTTTCGGGTGCGGGAACCCGTGGGTGATGATGGTGGACTCCAATGCCACAACGGGGACCTTATCGTTGAGGGCCTGGGTGATTTCTGGCAGCACCGTGATGGGGAGTCTGCGAGACGATAGGAATCTCACTGCACGGAGCATATTGTGTGGAAATTAAGATTGAGTTTGGAAATTGAATGTAACGATTGACTTGCTATTAATTTTATTTTTTGAATTTTCTGGTTTTGGTGGTTATTGACTGTTGGGTCTTGGTGGTACTGAGATGTGCTCACTGTATGCACATAGGAACTCGTCATGGTGGAAATAGTGGAGATGGAAACACCACAAGAACAAGATACGCAGGAATCTGAATTCAGAAATCTAATAAAAGGTTCTAACTTGGATGAAATCTTGAGTTTCGTGGAGAAAAACGAGCTTTCACTGGCTGATCTAGATACTCTTTATTCCACATTGACAGAATGGCTACAGTTCAAGCCAAGAGCATGGAACTGGCTCAAAGATGATAATTTGCTATCTCAAAACGATGAATTATCAATGAAGTTGCAAATTGCAGTGGCGGTTCTACCGAAACTTCAAGGTACACAACAATTCGACTTGCTTGTCTTGATCTCCACTTACTCCAATCCAAATGTACCATGGAGCAGCCCCAGCATCTCCCAAGAAGCGCTGAAAGTCCCAAGAGAGATACTCCTATCACACATGGACGACTACATGGACTACACCAAGCCAAAATTCCTAAAATTGACTTCCACCAAAGTCTCCCTGGCTGGATATGCCAGGTCCAAGATAGTTTCTGCATTACGGCCTACTTTGGGCCATAACGGCGGGTCTGCCGGAGAGGAAAAAGCCAGGGGCTTGTGGAAGCAGTCAGGTGATGTCTCAAGTCTCTCGTTGGTGTTTCAACTCTTGCAAGTGGCTGAACAATGGCCTGGTTTTGTTAACTACTGGCCCTTAGTCACCACGTTCATTCTCAATATCTTGGACGACTCAGACCCTCTTTTCAAGACCCAGGGGTGTGTTTTGCTTGGTGTGTTCACTGCCAAATTTCCAGAGCTCCTCGCCAAGTCTGGATTGGATAATGTGTTCAAACAGTCTGTGGAGGTGTGTCTCACATACTTACCCCAGATGACACCGGCCAGAACCTCATTGACAGTTTTGGAATACAGTTACCCGGTCTTGTTCCAGCTCATGGAATCGCAAAATGCCCGTTTCACAGACTACATTGACGTTCTCGAGAAGAATGTGTTGGGTCTGATTTCCCATGTGCTCAACAGAGATAACGACAGCGATACTGTTCAGGTGCTAATTTTGCTTACAAGACAACTCCACGCCATTATCAAAAACCACCTCAACTTTCAAGTTTTGGCCTGTTTTTCTCGGTTGAACTTCGTGGTGAGCCAGATTCTCATCAACCCATACATTATAGAAAGTGAGAAGGGACCAGAGTTGGTGAATGATGCATTAAACGTTCACAAAATCGTCCTTGAAATTTTTTTGGATACCGATGATCAAGAAGGACGGAAACTCCTATTTCTGTACAGATATGACTTGCTTGGCGCATGGACAGTTCTCTTGAGAAGAGTGATGAAGTATGGAGTGGGAAGTGCCCACACAAAAGAGCACATTTTGGCCAATTTTCGAAAACTCAAAGAGCTTGCAGATTCTTGTTCCCTCTCAGAAGAGTATCAAAGTGATCTACACGCAATATTCGAGAGATGTCCCGAAATCGAAAAGGCCCTCTGCTAACTATGTGCATTAACTTATAGGTACTCTGTATATACAAGTGACAGTACTATTTCTGGCCCTGCAAAGCCTGAACAACCTTAATGTTGGTGTCCAAAAACCGGTTCAAGCAGTTGGACAAACACTGCTCCTCGGATTTGTCCAAGGCATTGGAGGTGATTGGTCTGTTCTCATTGCACTTCTTGAAACACATATCTGTGAAGTTGTGAATGGACATTTGCACTTTCGACTTGGAGTTCTCGGATTCTATGAACTGCAAAATGTCCTTTCTGGAGTTTTCATCGAGACTCTGCAATGCAGCCTGGGATATTTGGGACATGCTGGAGATAAAGATAAGGTGGTTGAAAATCTTGTGGACTGCGGTGTATGGGTTTTTTAGCCAGATCAGTAAACACTCCACAGACACGTCCAACAAAACGTACCTGGAGGCTGAAATCTTGAAATAATTTTTGTGAAATTGAATTTCAGTATCCTTTGATTTCGTTCAATTCCATTTTTGATCGTCTTTCTCCACCTCAATTGTCTGTCTTGGCTCACCATCTCAAATGGAGAGCACCCAATCTACAGCAGACAGAGTTCGTGGGTTCCTCAGAAGCAGAGACACTGTGGTTGACCAGAGCTCGAGAACGGCTGCCCAGGAAACATACAACAAAAAATTGCACGCAGACATCGAGCGCACAAGGAAATTCTTGGAGCAGGCAAAACAAGCCAATGCCGCACTCAAGGAGGAGCTCGAGGCGTCCGGTGCGGGCTGGGATGAGAAAACCAAGCAGCAGGCTCACATCTTGGCGCTCTACGAAAGTTACAGGAAGCTACCGTACACGGCGATGAAGAACGACCTGATAGGAATAGCCACAGCAGCTCTGCTCACCAAGAAAGCAGTGAGAGAGCAAAGACAAACGCTGGACCAATTGGAAACTGACAATCAGAACCTACAAAAGGAAGTTGTCAGGAACCAGCAGCTCCTCGCGGACTTTGAGGAGATCGACGAGCTCATAAGGCAGAGAATAGAAGAGCACCCCGAACGAATGGAGAAACTCCGGGTGAAATTGCAGGAGCTGCGACCTATGGAGGCCGAAATGGATGACAAGTTGGCGTCTGTGCACAATGCAACTGCAATCTACAAGTCTGTGGAGGATAGGTTGTACCAGCATGTCAAAAGAGTAGTCACCAAGATCCACGCAGCACAGGACTGGGAGAACGCCAACATCATGGATGAAGAGACGTTCAAAAGCAGCGTGACGCTGTCGATATCGCTCATAGTCACGCTCGTGACGAACTTGTTGTTTCATCCAGAAAAGTATGTGACAATCACCTCGGGCGGACCAGAGGAGAAGGTCTTACTGGTGATGGTGCGGAACCAGTTGGTGGTAGTGAGGAACAACCAGGAGGTGAAACTCCGAGACTACGGATTTGACTAAAAAAAGAAGAATAGTCTGGGGAATTGAATTGGGAAGGTTTTGGTGTGTCCGGTAAGGCATCTGTCAGTTCTGTCATTTCTGTCGTTTTGACAGTCTTGTCATTTTGTCATATTGACAGTCTTGCCATTTTGACAGTCTTGCCGTTTTGACTGTCTTGTCATTTTCTCATTTTCTCATTCATTTTTTTCTCGTCATTCTTTTTCTTGTCATTGCCCTGGTGCTGCATTGACATTGTCTTGCCGTGAAGACCAAAGCAGAAATGAGCCCACCATGAGCCATGAGCCCAAAACGAGCCAAAAATAGTGCTGCGGAATTACGGAATTTCCAGATGAAATTGATGCGCCGCCTAATAGTTGGCACATCCTGCAGTTTAAGCCATGGGCAAGAACAACTAGGTGCAAATCCAACAAGAAGGCTTCGGTGCCGATAACCGAGACGTGCCCGGAACTCAATGGAACATGTAGAGAACGGCCCGGAGGCCCGAATTTGAACGCCAGACTCAATTTTCGAAAACTGGAAAATAATTTTCTTTGACACATTGGCGCAGTGACTTCGCCTCATGACTATTTTTTTCTACAACGGCCCGTTATCATAGCCACAAACCCGTGCACCAGCCTCTATAACATAACCCATGCATAATTGGAGATTGAATCTAACACAATAAACCATGGCGGATCCAGAGCAGAAAGTCCGCAGAAGGAAAAGACCAACGATCGTGTGTCTCCGCTGCCGAGGCAAGAAGTCTAAATGTGACAAGATGTCCCCTTGCTCAAATTGCATCAAGGCCAAATGTCCACACTTGTGTGTTTACGGGAAAGAGTTCAGCTCTCCGGTGTCGGCGCCCGTGATGGGCGAGCCGGTCAAGTACGAGCAGAACAACCCGGCGTTGGAGCCCACATGGAGCGAGTCCATCGAGCGCCACTTGAAGTCGCAGAACATCGCCAACAGGTCCGATGAGCTTCTCTCGCCTCGATCAGGCACACTGTCGCAGCTGGTGCCCAACCCGCAGGTGATTTTGGAGGGGAACCATATGTTGATAGGCGTGAACCCCGTGGTGAGGTCGACAGACATGTTGAACTTGCACATGGACCTCTCTGTCATCCAGAGGGGAAGCAAACACGAGAACCACATGGGCGACTCCAAGAGCCCGATCAACACGTTCAAGTGCATCCGGAATGCCTCGCGAGCAGTCAGTTTGGTCGAGGTGTCGCAGCAGGAGCCTGGGGCCAAGCTTTTCTGGAAGTTCAACGATGGGGTCAAGAAACTCAAGTTGATGACCATCCAGAACTTCTCGGACCACCAGTTCAGAAACGAGTTGCTGGCGGCGGCTAGAGCGACGTTCGGGCCGAGGTTCATCGATCTTTACCCGCACGCGCTCACCAACATCGGCACGAACCCAACAGTGCGCCTGGTGTTCTGTGATTATGGCTCGGCAGTGGGGCTTACCATCACCGAGAGCCTCGACCTCGCGCCCACAGAAGACTACGCGGGGTTGTTGAAGGTCGCCTTGCCTCTGCGTGACGCGCTCATGGGGCTCGTGTTGCGCTTCTTCGCAAAGATATACCCTATGTATCCAGTGGTAGACGAGGAGTGGTTCGCCGAGAACTTGGACAGACTCTTGGTGTACTCGCCGGACGGGATGAGTTTGGTGGACATCAGGATCGCCAGCAGAGACGACTTGACCATCTGCGGCATGCTTTTGTTCATGTTGCGCTTGGCGTACTTGTCATATATGACCAATTCTCTAGACCGGAACGAGGCGATCATCAACGAGCCACAACCATGGGGGCAGCCATTGGTGGCCTCGCAGATCACGGTGAGCCACGTAGAGCTTGGGATCAGGCTCTTGAACGTCGGCCGGTTCAGGAAAAAGGCTCTGTTCTTGACCCTCCAGTCCCACTTGTTATATGCGGTGACACGCATGTATGCGTTGGAGAACGAGATGTCCATGAACATCTTGGACCTGGACTGCAATGTGGGGCGCCTACTCCAGATGGCAACCTCGCTCACTTTGGACAGAGACCCGGACTTGGTCCACGACATGTGGCCGTCAGACGAGCGGTCGAAGAACTTGCGGAGGAAAGTGTGGTATGTGCTCGTGCGTCTTGACCTCACCATGTCCTACACATTCTTCTCGCCCAGATGTATCCCTGAGTCACAGTACAACACCAAGTTGCCCACATTCTCGCCGGCTGGAAGCAATATCACCAACCACACGTTGGAGGAGGAGACGATACGGCTGATCTGCGAAATCAACGAGGTGCTCAACGGCGGCAATGGCTTGCTCGATATCTGTCTCGATATGAAGAGCCAGTTCCGCGTGGTGGATGTGATTTGCAAATTGAACGATTTCGAGAATTTGATCTCGGATAAGCTAGGGTGGACACAGAACTACTTTCGGGACCCAAACTCGCGAGAGTACTCGCTGCGCATCTTGACGGTGTTGCAGTTGCAAACACAAGTCATTCTCAAAATGTTCTTGGCCAACGTCTACTACTTCTTGCATTTGTACTACAGCTACAAGAATGACCAGGAGCTAGACTTTTTCTTCTTCCGAAAGCTCATATTGATTGTGTTTGTGGAGATGAACTATTTCTGCTCAGAGCTCATGTTTCTGCCGATTCTGATGTCCGACACCACGTTCAACTTGTTCATGAGTCCAGTCATTCTCATATACTTGCATGTTGTGGCCATGGTGGGTCTTGGGTTCGGCATCCGCTTGCATTGCAGTGTGTTTGTGATGGAGAGAAAAGGCGAAAGCAACGTTTCACTCCGTGTGCTCAAGAACTTGACGCTGAGAAATGAGACTTTTGTTTTGAGAAAACTCAAACTTTGCAAATTGCTCAGTGAAAGGTACTTCTACGGGTGGAAGTGCACGAAAGCCAATGGGTTCGGATACAGAATGGTTTATGAGAATCAGTTGTATTCCACAGACATCGAGGCGCTCACCAAGGCCAAGGTTTTCTGGTCTGAGCGCCAGCAGATGGAGATTTTCAACTTGATTCCAGAAGACGTCCCCATCCAGATGTCTGATGTCGGGGACGTGCGGTCTCACTGCTACTACTCCAACAGAAGCTTGAACGACTGTGACTTGCGGGGTGCCGACTTGTCCAAGACAATCCAAACCGACAATTTCTGGATCGTGTTCAACGCCATCACAGAGCGAGATCCATACTCCGCCACTTACTCCAAAGAGAATAATGGCGAGAGAAAACAGCCAATATTGGACCCCACGCCCGGCGTGAGCACAGACGTGAACTTCAGGGTACCGCAGCCAGACTCGGTGTATAGGCCTGAGTTTTCTGTGAAGATGCTGTCGAGCGAGAGCCCGTTGATAGGGCCATCTGCAAGTGACATTTTGGACTTCAATTTCTTCACGACAGACTGGTCGATCGATGAGTTCTACCCACAAATCAATTAGAAAGGTAAGAATGTGAATCCTCGTATTCACAATTCAATGGACAATGAAAGATAAGGAAAAGAAAGTGTAGTAAACATGGAAGTGGTATAAGCCGAGAGAAGTTTGAAAACGAGAGATCACCATTGACCTCGAATGAAGCGTACATGGCTTCCTAACTAATTTAATGTGATCCTAGAAGTATGTAATTTGTAATATAAATTGTCAATAGTTTTTACTGAATGATGAGTATAGTAATTCACCCAATGAAATTGTTTCCACCAATTGAGGGTCTCAGCTCGAGATGGTCGTCTCCAAGACCGCATGGTGGTCCTTGTACATGTAGAACTGCAAGAAGATTATGCTGTCCTCAAAGATGGTGCCCAACAGACCCAAAAGCCAGCTCAAGTTCAACAACACATACTGCGAGTCACTTCTGTAGAACAATATCTGGCCTGCGTAGGTGAGGTTTCCCAAGGTCAGAAACATGAAGAACAACAAGGACAAGCCGTCCACGGAGCGTCTCTTGTGGTTCTGGATGATCTGAGGGATTCTGGCACCCAAGTACAACACCGCCAGCAAGTAGCCAACGACTTGGGGGCCCAACTCGATTTTCTGGGGCGGAGCGTCGGAGTCTGGACCCGAGGTCCCACTGAAAAAGAACCCCATTGCTCCCGCGCCAACAACAAACACAATGGGCAACACATATTTGGTGAACACTCCGTGGTCTTCTGGAATCAAAGCAATGTCGGTCAACGCCGAGGATCTTCTTCTCAACAAGGGCGCATGTTCAGACCCTTGCGAGGAGCTGCTCGTGGCTCTTCCCTTCAGCTTTCTGTGGTGTTTTGGGTAAACGTTTGTGTAGTAGAAGTACGAGGTTATCATCAAGAAGTCAACCACGCAGAACCACACGGCAAGGAAGATAACCTCGGGGAGCAAGCCGGCCCAAAGCGCACCGACCAAGTTGAACAAGTCGCCCAAAAACCAAATGGAGATGAACCCAATGGCAATTCCCTCGGCGGACTTGACACGCCATTGCTCTATCAACTGAGGCATGAGCAATACTATCCACGAAGCGAGGCTGGCGTTAGTAACAGATTTGAAAAGGACAATGAAATTTGAAATGCATACGATGTAGAGCCCATCACTCCGGACACGGTGACCCTCCATGGAGTAGGCTCCTTCAATGCGTGGGCAAGTTGGGTGAAGAGCATGGGAAGAAGAGTGTGATAAGAAATGCAGGCTGACAGTGCGGAATAGATAGATGGAGGAGAGCGGAGGACTGGGGGAAGGAGAAAACCAGAGCGATGACAAACTTTGAAAAAAGAGATTATGGAGTTTTTAATTGGGAACTTGTAGAGTATATTTGAAATGTAGCTTTTTTGGTTTCGAAAACGTTCACTTGTTTTATTACTTCTGGCGGACTTTTACTTCTTCACCGGTGAGGCTGGAGTCCGGAGTCAGTTTCTGGAACTGGAGATTTGATGCGCGGAAGGTGCGAATTGGGGGAAAGCGAAAGTCGACGCCAAAAATAGGATATCGAAGTGGAGAAGGCGGGAAGGTAAAAATAAGAGTATTTTAGCATTCTCATTCATATAGTAAGGTTGGACTTGCTTAATTCAGCGCAGTTCCTCTGATCACTGAGGTGAGTGGCATTTCGGGTCCTTCGCAGCCATTGGAACAGAGGCACACACCAGGAACCAACAGCTTTAGAAAAAAATTTTAAGTTTTCATATTCGACTTATGTGTGGCATATTCTTAGCTTTCTGCATGGATTGTCGACAATCTCTTCTCAAAACTCTAATTCTTGAGTTTTCTATTTTTTTGTTGTATCTCTGTCTCTTTGTCCCCCTGCTCCTATGTCCCTCTTTCTTGTCCTCACCTGCACATTTGCTCGCCTCGTCTCCAGATCTTCTCGCAAAATTTTCACTTTTCCTCCCACTTACTCTTCACACTACAAGAAATGGTATGTTGAATAATTGAAACGCAAACAAAATACACAATCGCTCGCGGTTCGTGCGCTGGGGAGTGGAGTCATATTTGACTTTATGGCAAAAAATTGCCCATCAGTAAAGGCCCTCGGGCATACCCTCTTGGGTCACTTTTTTTGTCTTAACATTTAGAAGAATGTGTCTTCACTTCTTGGAGCACAGGCTGTGTACCTTCTAGGTGCAGTAGAGTTGTTTTTGTTCGTTGAAAGAAATGGAGAACAATTATTAACTCAATGACCCAGCCTTCCAAGAAAGTTGCCCCAGCTCCATTAGCCACCAAGGCTGCCTCCACCAAGTCTGCCGCCAACCCCTTGATCGATGAGACCAAGAAGAACTACGGCATTGGCCAGGCCATCCAGCCAAAGAGAAACTTGTCCAGATTCGTCAAGTGGCCACAGTACGTGAGATTGCAGAGACAGAAGAAGATCTTGTCCATGAGATTGAAGGTGCCTCCTGCCATTGCCCAGTTCCAGAATGTCTTGGACAAGAACACTGCCACTCAGACCTTCCAGTTGTTCAACAAGTACAGACCAGAGACTGCTGCCGAGAAGAAGGAGAGATTGACCAAGGAGGCTGCTGCCATTGCTGAAGGTAAGAAGGCCTTTGACGTTTCTCCAAAGCCTTTGAACGTCAAGTACGGGTTGAACCACGTTGTGTCCCTCGTTGAGAACAAGAAGGCCAAGTTGGTTTTGATTGCCAACGACGTTGACCCCATCGAGTTGGTTGTGTTCTTGCCTGCCTTGTGTAGAAAGATGGGTGTGCCATACGCTGTCGTCAAGGGTAAGGCCAGATTGGGAACGTTGGTCCACAAGAAGACCTCGTCTGTTGCTGCTTTGACCGAGGTTTCCGCCGAGGACGAGGCCGAGTTGGCCAAGTTGGTTTCCACCATCAACGCCAACTTCATCGAGAAGTACGAGGAGAACAGAAAGCACTGGGGAGGAGGTGTCATGGGCGCCAAGCACAACGCTAAGGTTGCCAAGAAGGCTAAGGCTTTGGCTGCTGCCTCTGCTTAGATGCTTAGACGTTTCAATAATTCGGTATAGGGTAAATCAATATGGCTGCGAAAGCCACCAAGAAAACTAGAGAGAAATGTACAGTAAGACAAGAACCCAAAGAGTTAGGTCAAGTTAATAAACAACTGCAACCACAAACACACCTGGTCATAATCACAAACATAAAATTTGTCAATATAATTAAATTCCATCAATTTCGTCTTCATTCATTTTGTTCATTGCAAGTCTATAGCTTTTGGGTGGTCCTCCCCAGGGTCGCACGTGACCGCGGGTGACTGCTTCCACTGCGCAGGACCTCAAAATTTTCCTCAATGTCCAAATTATTCATAGGCGCACTCAGTTCAGTTTCTTACTTCATAGACAAAACGTATGTTGAAGCGCCAACAAGGCCCAAACCACGGCAAACCGCTGACCAAGGCACCAGAATTTCCTATAGCGGGAATTTAATCTCAAAATTCATACCGTCATTATCGAGTTCCCCGTGCCTAGGGCCACCCCACCAACCACAAGAAAGCAAGTACTAACCAACCAGGCAAAATGGCTAAATCTAAGAACCACACCGCCCACAACCAGACCAAGAAGGCCCACAAGAACGGTATCAAGAAGCCTAAGACTTACAGATACAGATCGTTGAGAAACGTCGACGCTAAGTTCAGAAGAAACCACAAATACGCTTTGCGTGGAACTGCCAAGGCTTTGGCTGCTGCTAAGTCGGAGTAAGCTTCCGAGCATCTATCAAATAAGTATGTCAATGGTACTTTAATTTCTGGCGATTTGTAGTGTCGTGAAAACGGGAGCACATGGTGCTTACTGTAGTGCTGAGTATGCTCACTATGGCGCTCACTATAGACTATAGTACTGAGTGTAGTACTACAGTACTGAACCACCATGGAAGAGGATTAGAGAACAGGAAACTTTTGAATTTTTTTCCAGGATTTGCAATTGATAGGAATCGACTATTTATAAGTTTTTCTTTATTCCTTTCGATTTCCTTTTCACTTATCTGCTTCCTCGTTTTCCCTTTTGCAGTTCCTTGTTTGGTTGTCTGGTGTATCCCTTACGTATAGATTAAGATTCGCGCGTGCATGACAGTTGCATTTGCTGCAAAAACGATGTTTTCCCACTATATATACAGCCGAATCTGTGTAATATCTCGGGCTTTTTTTTGTTCTTTTCATCTTTCTGATTTCAAAGTTTATCACCTTCAAAAATGTCTACGAAGATCTTCATTAGTAACCTCAATTACTACACCACCGAATCTGAATTGCAAGAGTACTTGTCAAAGTACGAAGCGTACGTTCACCCATTAATCACACCCCTTGTTTGTATCTGTTTACTAACTACAGAACTAATGTGTTCATCCCCAACTACTTTGTGCGTTTTGGAACTCAAAAAACAAAGCCTTTGGGGATCGGATACGCTGACTTGCCATCCCGTGAGGTAGCTGAGTCGGTGGTTTCTGACCTTAACGACTCGTACTTCAAGGATCGAAAGATCCACGTCGGATACCATGTGCCATTCACTCCCACCCCTAGATTCTCGAGATTCAAGGGAGGCTCGTTCAGAAGATCGACCAGAGTGGCCAAGTCTCCTGGCACTGCTCCTGTTGAGGCACCAGTCTCCGCACCTGTGGAGAGTGTTGCCGAGAGCCCAGAGCACGAAGCCACGCCTGCTGAGGAAGAGAAGCCTGAAGTCCAATACTCAGACACCACTATCTTCATCAGAGGCATCAGACAAAAGGCCAGTGTTGAAGGGTTGACTGAGTTCTTCAGTGAGTATGGTCCTACCGAAGTGAAGATCATCAAACCAAACTTCATCAAGGGATTGAGACACCGCGCCAACAATGCACTTGTTTCCTTCAAGCCTTCGGCTGACTTGTCGTTGGACAAGATCGTGGAAAGCTGCAGAGAGAGAGTGTTCGAGGGCTACGTGCTCAACGCTGCTAGAGCTTTCAAGTCGCGCGACAAGCACGGCGAGGAAGCTCCGAAGGCTGACGAGCCCAAGGAAACGGTTGAGGAGGCAGCACCCGAATTGCCCGAGAGACCTGATGACGCTGAGGAAGCGGCACCGGTTCTCGAAGGCGAAGCGGAGGAGGCACCTGCAGCCGAAGAAGCCAAAGAGTAAGTGTTGTTTTTCCAATTGTGTTCTTTTTTTTAGTTTTGTTATAGAGTGTTAATTATTACTTTTTGTGCTTCATTACTATTTATCCTTCAACACGCTTAGTCTTGGGTCTTTTGAGTACCTCTCAACAAACCAGTTCTTCTAGCAGCAATCAAACCAGCCTTTTGACCTGGAACGGCACCTCTGGAGATGGTAGAGGCCTTACCAATATGTTGATGGTTACCACCACCGTGAGGGTGATCAACTGGGTTCATAGCGACACCTCTGGTTCTTGGCCAGGAGTTTCTCTTAACCTTGTACTTGTGGAAAGCACGGCCAGCCTTCAACAATGGCTTGTCGATTCTACCACCACCGGCAACGACACCAATGACACCTCTGGCGTCAGAAGAGATGACCTTCTTGGCACCAGATGGCAACTTGACTCTGGTCTTACCTTCGTCTGGGTTGTGTCCGATAATGATAACGTAGTTACCAGAGGTTCTACCCAAAGCACCTCTGTCACCAACCTTCTCCTCAACGTTGGAGACGATGGTACCCTCAGGACAAGAGCCCAAAGGCAAGACGTTACCGACGTTCAAAGAAGCCTTCTTACCAGCGTAGATGAACTGACCGGTGTAGACACCCTCGTTGGCGATGAAGATCTCCTCTCTCAATTTGTATCTGTATGGGTCTCTGAAAGAAACCTTGGCCAAAGGAGCACCTCTACCTGGGTCGTGGATGATCTGCTTGACGATACCACGGATGTAACCTTGACGTTCAGCATAGTCCAAGGTTCTCAACTTGGCAGCTCCCTTTCTCAATCTAGTGTGAGCAGTGAAGATGGAGCCAGCACCTTTTCTCTGGTTACGAATAACTCTACCTGGACATGTTAGTAACTTCTGCGTTTCGATTTGGTTTGTGTGGATTTAACATACCCATTCTGTGTGATTGGCAAGACTAGTTCTGAATTAATTGAAAATTGTGAGAAGTTTTTTCAGTAGGTTCGGCACAGAGTTGGAGGCTAGGGTCGCAGCCCTGGACGCTGGTGCGCGCACGTGACACCGACAGCAGCAACAACAAGGCGACATCCAACAACAAGTAAAGAGAATGCAAAGCCGTAGAAAGAATCTCTTCGTTTTTGTGTTCTTCTCGTTTCCGCTCCACATTTTTCTGTCTCTTTGCTTACCACCCATCTCCTCGTCTCACTCTCACACCAATGTACCGTGCGAACTCATCAAACAAGGTGTCCAAATCCTCCTTTGTAAACAGCTCAACTTTCTCCTCGATGGTTTTGTCCAGTGTCAGCGGACCAAGCAACTTTTCTGCGTCCTCCTTTGTCAATCCTTCGCCCTTGACTATGTCGGTTAACTCAGTATCTGGCTCGTTCTCGATAATCAACTCATAGTACTCCGCAAGCTGAACAAGATCAATAGGGGAGATTTCTTTGAGCTGTTTGAGCGTGCTGGGGAAGAACTCGGGCGCAGGCTCGCCAAATCTGTTGCACAATGGCGCAATTGGAGCACTCGACTCGCTGTCCTTGCTGATGTGCGTGTTGAACCCACGCTTGATTGTTCTGTCCTCCATGTAATCAAGCTGACTCTGCAATTCGCCGACCAATTGCACGATATCCTCGTTGGTCACGAAATCCTCGGTGTCCAACGGCTTTGGTGCCTCTTCTTTGAACATCTTGTTCTTGACATCCTTCACCTGGATTTCCATCAACTGCCTCCCGGTATTGGCGATCACTTCATTTTGCTTGTGCACCAAGGCTTCGAGATCCTTAATTTTCTGACTGAGTTCTTCGATAGACATTGTGGCTGCTGCTTTTGTTGGCGATGTAACAGTTATCACTATAATCAACCACGGTGCGATAACAGGCAACTGCAGGAGCATAACAAACTGCGACTGGGGAAGCGAGCCACAACCCACCCGCTCCATCAACAATGTAGACAGCAACAAAAACTGTGCTTTCGTAGTAAAATGTGGATATTAATATTTATATCCATGACATTTGGCTCTCATAAGTATTGGAAATGTTTGTACTAATCATACCTTCGTGAGTAATGGAGAGGGCGGGCCTCTACTGGCGCAAAGTCCTGGCTGGCAGATGCACACGCTGATAATGAAGTTACGCCCTATGGCATCCAGTAGCAAGTGTGTAATATTCCGACTGGCTGGTTCCTTAGGCTCAAGGTAGAACCAGCTCTTCGAGTAAGCGCAGTAGCAGCTTCGTCCTCCTCAGCTAGCGATCTGATGACATTCGTATACTGGGCTCCTACCAACTCGAAGAATCTATTTGAACAATAGTAGAAAATAGCAAATAGCAAGATCAAAAAGAAAAGAATATTGCATAAGGAAAATTGGGAAGTGGTAGGGACGTACCCTATTTATATTCGCATGGCTGCAAATACGCGTGTGGGGCAAGATGTGCATGAAGAAGTAAATGCCGCAAGACAGCAGCAAAAGAGGCAGATATATAGAACCGTAGTAAGAGAAGATGGAATCACGTAAATTTAAATGTGAAATTCTTGATTCTATTTCTTCTTCCTGAGCTGAAGGTATTGATATATATGGGAAATAACAACACTGTGGGACACAGGCCTGGGGAACAAATCTACAACTCTCACCTTGACACCCAAATTGAAAAGAGCGGAGTTCAGTTTTTGAGATTCATCTGTTTTGCCTTCATTTCAACTTCGAAAGATTGTATTTGTAGGGGAGAGCTTGATTCATGCAATTTTCAGTCTTTTTTTAGCTTTTCGAAAAAACAAATACAAATTTTTAATCAGAAAATCACCAAAGTTCTAGTGCAATAAACTAGAGGTGGCTTTTTGCCAATTTTCAACAAAGTCATGTTCAAAATGGCCAGCCTAGCGTAGTGAAAATCAGATCTTATAACAACTGGTTGTATAGTGTAGTGGTTATCACTTTCGGTTCTGATCCGAACAACCCCGGTTCGAATCCGGGTATGACCTGTTCTTTTTGCAATTTCAACCAAGCCCGGTCTCAGCTGGGCTCACTTCCCTGAG
Organism: Sungouiella suratensis; assembly: GCA_030566815.1. Classification (NCBI taxonomy): domain Eukaryota; kingdom Fungi; phylum Ascomycota; class Pichiomycetes; order Serinales; family Metschnikowiaceae; genus Sungouiella; species Sungouiella suratensis. The sequence continues at coordinate 674,717 of JAKUAV010000002.1, read as the reverse complement.
ATTCCTGGATAGATCTCGAAATCTCATTTTTTAGAAGGTTCAAATGAGATTTTTGTGAGATTTCTATTCGATTTGGTATGTCAGATGTCTATGGATCTCATTAGACTCACATGCACTACACTGGAACACATCACAAAGAATCACAGAAATATTAATTATCTTCCGAATACTGGCAACAAACAATTTAATTTGCCGTTGCCGAGTAACGGTCTCCTCATTCCACACTCATTCCAGGATTTAATCACTTTGCCGTTTACAGTTTCCCCCATTCCTCCAGGCGTCCCCTGGTCGTTATCTAATGTCATGTGGTTAATTACGTGCATGAGAGAATTATCCATTCCACAGTTCCCAAAGCCACAATGCGTTGGAATGTAATGACCGGATTCCACATTAAGCTTTCTCGTCAATTCCCGCCGCTAAAAATTTTTGGCCAATGTTATATGGAAAGTCAAGCACTTGTGCGTCATATATAGTTAGCCGGTCCAAATCGAGTGCGAGTGCCAGCAAAAGTTCGGTGCAGGTCTAAATGGGGAGAACAGAGAGGGCCATGATCCGGGATGAAGAAAAGCCCAATTTTGAGAAATGATAGGAGACTTGAGATCCTTGAGTCTATCTGAACCAGATTCCCTTTTTCAAATTTCGAGAAGTCCCAGAATTGACCAAACTTGCTCGACACTTTCATTTCTGATTAGGTCAGGAACGCATATGCCCAGCATGCGGTACTGCAGAGATCACTGTTCTATCAAGAGTGCTGGTGAACCCCAGATAAATACCCTGATCCCCAAGAAAATGTTGATTTGCTCCAAAAAAAGACCGGAAAGCAAAAAACAAATCAGTTTCAATCATGCTAAGACGTGTTTTCACTTTGGTGCCTCTCGCCCTCATCGGTGCTTCCGCCGCTTTGCTCTTCTTTGTCAATCTCAGTGGAGTGTCCAACGACCTGACATTTCTCAATAAGTTCTACTTCTCCAGTGTCACCACAACCGAGGAGGTCAGATGGACAATGTACGCCATGTGTGCTCCCACAAGCAACGGGGACGTGTACTGCTCAAACCGACAGCCAGCCTATCCATACCTGCCCTCAGACAACTTTGGCCTGAGTTCTGTACCAGAAGAGTTTGTCAAGAACAGAAACACATACTACTACTTGCTGAGGATCGCGTACGCGTGGTTCTTGCTTGCATTGATGTTTTCGCTTTTGTCGTTGTTCCCCGTGTTATGGTCGTGCTGCTTCAAAGGGTTCATCACGGGGTTCTTCGCATCCTTGGTGGTGGGCACCGCTTTCTTTTTCGCAATCTTGGGTGCAGCCTTTAATACTGGAGTGCATGCGAAAGGTGTTGCAGTGTTCAAGGAAGCAGGCTACGTTGCCGAGTTGGGGAAGGACATGATGGTTGCAATGTGGCTCTCTGTTGCATTGTTGCTCATTGCAACGTTGTGGATGTTTTTCATTGGCATCCATGCCGCACACGAGAAGTTTGGCTTTGGCCACAAGGAGAAGGAGGTTGTGTATGAGCTGGACAGCGAGTAGAAACAAAAAAAAACAAGTTTTTTTTTGTTGATTCAATCTGGCATCAAGCTCATCTCATTTCATTTCCCTTCACTTCATCTTCATTTCATTTCATTTTCATTCTTCATTTCTTTTAGTTCTCTTTATCTCACTTATTTAGTTCTAACTATATGTCACAAGTGTCCTGTAGAATGGTTGCGAAAATGCAGTCATAGCAACCTAACCAAGCACAATAGAGTCTCAGACAAAAAATCACAGTCAACCTCTAAAAAGATCAACAATTGTCTGAAATCCAACCATTGGCTAACGAATAAATCCAAAGTTTATTTTAAATTTACAGATCTCCCATTATAATCTATTTAAAGTATGACAAGCAAGGTCGAGTTGGTCACCCAGCCTCCAAAGGACTCCGAGGCTTCACCAAGAGACGAGGCACTCAGAAAATTGAAAGATTTGGTCGAGGAAAACATCGAGAGTGAACCTTCGTCTCAGTATAAAGCCGAGGATTCTGTGCTGCAACTGAACAAAGATAAGTCCAGTGGTCTAGATTACTCAAAGGAGACTTTGGATAGCACCCAGTCGTCGACCAAATATGACGAGGATGGGTTTGAAATTCCGCTGGGGAAGATTCCGTTGGATGGGCATTTCTCTACTGAGGAAGTGAAGGAGCTCGTGGAGATCTCCAAGGAGGAAGGTGTGTTGAAAAGTGATGTGAATGTGAATATAGTCGAGCACAATGATGCGGTGGGGGACAGAATAGAGGTGTCAGAGGAGGATGACACAGGAAGGGAGAAAGAGGAAGAGGAGGAAGAAAAATAAAAATGAAAATGAAAATGAACTGGATATCTTCTGGTTATGTAAATCAGAACATAAATGTGTATTTATTATTTTTTGAGTAGAAGAGTGGGCCAGTATATGGATGTTCTATGTTGTCTGTGGATTCTTCAGACTGAGACTAGGTAATGAGTCTCTACATACTGACAGTTTATAGTCGCAAGGTGATTGCTGAGAAATCCAGACCAGTATATTAATGTCCACCAAAAAGAATAAAAGAAAAAAAATGAAGTTGAGCCTGGCTCACCGGCTCTGTCAAATTCCATTCTCAGATTTCCCTTAATTTTTTTTTTTTTCATTTTCCTTTCTTCCTTCCTTTGCCCTTCCCATCTGGCTGTCTCACACAGATCAGCCTTCTCTGCACCTCTATACAGTAACTCCACATCTCACTACCCGACTCACTACACCAGATCCCAAAACACATCCATTCTGGGCCAAAACCACAAAATCCTCTCTCAATCTCCCACTTCACATGGACCGCGACCTGCTACGAAGACCGCTCCCGCTTGTGGTGTTCTTGGGCCTCTTGCTCCTATACCTAACTGGCCATGGCTACCTATTCAGCCCAAAGGACGGGGCAGACGCCATAGGATGCAGAACTGTCTCCATGTATCCATCCTTTGGCCGGATCAAATCCTTTGACGAATCTCACACGAGGTTCGCCCTGAAGTTCTCGTTGTATCTATACAGAGAACAGGGCAAGGATCCTATTCCCAGGAACGAAAACGAAGGGTTCGAGGCTCTCAATGGAATTCCGGCTTTGTTCATCCCTGGGAACGCTGGCTCATACAGACAGATGCGGTCAATTGCAGCCGAGGTGTCGAACTTGTACTTTGACGAGAACATCAATGTGGTGGCCAACGAAAACGCCAGAAACTACGATTTCTTTGGCGCCGACTTCAACGAGGACTACACGGCTTTCCATGGGCGCACAATGCTCGACCAGGCCGAGTTTCTCAATGAGGCTATAAGGTTCATCTTGCTGCTTTATGCAAATCACGAACACCCTCCCACCTCAGTTCTTATCTTGGCTCATTCTATGGGCGGAATCGTGGCCAGAGTGCTACCGACACTCCCGAATTATGTGCCTGGGTCTATAAATACCATAGTCACGCTCTCGTCCCCCCACTCGGCTGCTCCCTTGACCTTTGATGGCGATATTTTGAAGATATACCTGGCCATCGACAGGTTCTGGTATGACGCATTCAACCCGGGCCCGGAAACCCTGGGCGTGGCCGCTCTGCGCCTCCACAACGTCTCGTTGGTGTCTATTACCGGTGGGCTGTTGGATAGTGTGCTTCCCGCAGATTACACGACGTTGGGGTTCTTGGTGCCGCCATCCAATGGCTTCACGGTATACACCACGGGAATCCCTAATGTGTGGACACCCATGGACCACTTGGCCATTGTGTGGTGCCGCCAGCTCCGGCGGACGGTGGCAAAAATGCTCTTGGAGATCGCTGACGTGACGTCGCCCCACAGAACTGTACCGTTAACGCAGAGAATGGAGATCATGCGCAGCCACTTGCTTTCTGGATTCGAAACGTATGCCAAGCAGGACACGTTGCCACCCTCGGAGAGCGCCAGCAACATGAAGGTGCGTTTTGACAACCAGGATGTCTTGCAGGGGCTCTTGCCCAACACCATATGGAGATCCACCAACACATCCAAGTTGGCCACGTCTTTGCCCTTGCTGGCACACTCCACGGTGCTGGTGTTGTCTGATATGAAATTGACAAAGCTCAGCGGCAAACCTGGAGGTATCAGTGTTCTTCTTTGCCGCAATGCCGGCGACGGCAAAATTACTGTTGACTTGACGAGGAAGTCCACCAACGAGTACTTGGAGTTGAACTGCGCAGACTTGGCAGACGAGCTCAATGAGATCCCACGCTCAGCAACAAATGTGGGCTCGCTTCAGGACTCGGCATTTGACGGCCAGCGCTCGCCTTTCGGAGCTCTTCGTCTCTCCTCAGAAGACTTCAAGGGGTTCGACCAGATTGTCATTGTTGATAAAAGGCGCAATTACGAGAAGAAACGAGGGTTCGTGATTGTTGAGCTGAGCGCGGAGAAGGAAGTCCAGCACACTTTGGGCAAGGACATGTTCTCTCTCGTCACCAGAGGAGCAGACATCTCGCTACTCCCCAGTAGTCCATTGGCCGTGAACTTGCACATTCCAGGCGCTTGGCTGAGCATCTTGGCGTACAGAGTGCTGTTCAAAGGATTGGAAAAACTGCAAGGTGGCCTTTTTGAGCCGTTTGTGCGGCAGTGGAAGGATGAGCCCTATGAGACAAAATGGCACATCAAGCTCGACGCTCGCAACAAAGTGCTTGTCACCATGCATGGGATCGCTCCGTACACGCCATTCCTTGATCTTCCAGATACGCGTGGACTCAATTTGGAGCTCTGGAAAGACCCGGAACTGGACTTAAAGAAGGATGACATTGAGACAATCGATGTCATCATCAAGGTCGACTGGATCAGCAGCTTGAAGTTGTTGGTGATGCGTTACAGACTTGCAGTTGTATCGCAGTGCCTTGCTGTCACTATTCTCGTTACGATTGTGCAGCTCACTCAATACTTTAGCCTGGGCGTATTTCCTGATTACGTTCTGGCATTACTGAAGTTGACGCAGAAGAGCTTTCTTGTGCCAACTCTTATAATTTTGGCGTTATTGACACCGCTCACAAAGCTTAGATGGGTGCAGACTCTCTTAGACGTCATTGACCCAGTTGTTCTCCATGACCGAAACGAACTAAACTTGAGCTTGCACAAGGATTTTACGCTCAACTCGTTCTACCTCGGTCTACAAGAGCTGGTATTGTGTGGTGTTGGCTGCATATTTTTCTTCATGGCTATCGGCATCAACTTTGTGCTCTACTACATGTTATCGTTGATGGGCACGCTCTTTGGCTCTGTTGCAGTGACCACAAGCGCATGGAGAGCAAAGCCAGCAAAGAAACCAACCACTGCAACCACTGAGAAAGCGTCAGTGTCAACAATGAAGAGAAAGATTGTCACCACAGCGATAATCATGTGTGCTGTGCTTTTCTACCTCCCTTACCAATTTGCATACATGGTGAGTGTTGCAATCCAGGCAATCACCACCATCAAAGTCATGATCGGCAAGTCTGCCAGATCAATGAGCAACTACCATATAAGTTTCCTCATCATGATGTTGTGGGTGCTCCCAATCAATGTGCCAGTTCTCGTTGTGTTCGTGCACAACCTCAACATAGCCTGGGCCACGCCATTTTCGTCACACCACAATTTTTTGGCCGTGGCACCAATAGTGGCCTTAAGTGAAGTGCACAGCTTCTTCCCTGAGTTGATGCCATTCAGTGTCAATCCAGCAGCTACACCCAAAACTGGCAAGGATATACCAAAGAAGGTGTCACTCTGCATTCTTGGGTACTTTGTCTTCTATTGCATTATCTACGGAGCTCGTCATACATTTTGGCTCCACCATTTATTCAATGTGTGGTGCAGCTGGTTGCTCGTTGGATTCCTTGAGCAAATTATGAAAACAAAGGATACAAAGAGTAAGTAACTAATATCAATGTAATATTACAACCGAGTACAAAATTCTTCCATTACTAATATACAATATACATTACACTGAACACCAGTCAGAGACTTGCGCGCACTGAAGTAAACTCTGGATTAAGGATGAATAACACTCAGTGTCTTTTCAAAAATCCCCAAAACAAACATTTAACCCATAACTTAGTTAGCAGCAGAGGAGTACTTAGTAACAGCTCTGGTACCTTCAGAAACGGCGTGCTTAGCCAACTCACCTGGCAAGATCAATCTGACAGCAGTCTGGATCTCTCTGGCGGAGATGGTGGACTTCTTGTTGTAAGCAGCCAACTTGGAAGCCTCGGTAGCAATTCTCTCGAAGATGTCGTTGACGAAAGAGTTCATGATAGACATGGCCTTTTGAGAGATACCAGTGTCTGGGTGAGTCTGCTTCAAGACCTTGTAGATGTAAGAAGAGTAAGTCTCCTTTCTGGTCTTGGTCTTTCTCTTACCCTCGCCAGAAGAAGCGGTCTTCTTGGCGGCTGGCTTCTTCTCAGCTGGAGCCTTGGATGCTGGTTTCTTCTCTGCTTTTGGGGCCATTGTTAATTGATGTTACTTAAAAAAAAGTTGTATAAAACAAAATTGAAATTAGTATCCTTGCGGAATCCCCTCAAAATATATACCAGTTGCCACTAGCCACTGTGCAGGCGAGGAGCGCGATGAATCGCCGCGAGCTCCAGACTGCACCAAGGTGCTTCCCACACAAACAAACAATTTCCGCACTCCTGGTGTACATCTCAGTCTGCCTCCGTGTTTGTTTATGGAGTGCTGGAGAGTGCAGAGGAGCCTGGGCACTGGGGAGAACAGCTCCAGGCAAACCACCACTGGCCAATGAAATGTTCACATATTTGGTATCGACGGCCACCTCTGCAACTGCCCTCGATCGATTTATCCACTAAAAATTATAATTTCAGATGGCAATCGTGGAAACTCCCAGTGCACCCATATTCCTGTGATCGCCTCGCCATGTCATTCTCCACGCGGTGTGGATGTTCTCCGCGCTGGGAGAAGCGTGCTGGCGTTTACCGCGTGCTTTGGTAAACGTGGGTCCGTCTCCTCGCGCGCGTAATTATGGTCCTCTGCGTAGACTCCAGCGAGGAGTGTTATGGAGAATCCGACGCGGGTTGATGCAGGAGGCCTGAGGATCCCCTAGTGGCAACTAATCAGTTATATATAAGAGATAATCTCGCACTCCCTTCCCAGTTTTTTCTTCATCAAATAAATTAAATTCAAATATGTCCGGAGGTAAAGGTAAAGCAGGTTCCACTGAAAAAGCATCGACTTCAAGATCCGCCAAGGCTGGCTTGACTTTCCCAGTCGGTAGAGTTCACAGATTGTTGAGAAAGGGTAACTACGCTCAGAGAGTTGGTTCCGGTGCCCCAGTCTACTTGACCTCTGTCTTGGAGTACTTGGCTGCTGAAATCTTGGAGTTGGCTGGTAACGCTGCCAGAGACAACAAGAAGTCCAGAATCATCCCAAGACACTTGCAATTGGCCATCAGAAACGATGAGGAGTTGAACAAGTTGTTGGGTCACGTTACCATCGCCCAGGGTGGTGTCTTGCCAAACATTCACCAATCCTTGTTGCCAACCAAGAAGGCTGCTAGCAAGGCTTCTCAGGAATTGTAAGTGGATTAGCTTAAGGAAATTGATTTTTCTTATTTCCAATATTATAATTGACACCTTGGTGTCTAGGTCACCTTGTTGTTGTGTATATTAGTATGTGGTCAATATAAATGTTAAAACGAACAACCTGTAGGAAGCTTTAGAATATTAAGAAAATCAGAAATTTTAATCTTTGTCTCTTCACTTCCTCTCTGTCTGTTGTTGCTGTGAGTTGTTCCGGCATACTTGAGATTTTCCAGTCAATCAGTGAAACTACTCGCCAACAACTTTCTACTGAAAATCACGAGGTATGGAAAAGTTTAGTAATTGGAGGGATAAGGGAACCGGCATTTCCCCCTTCATGCCTGTGGAAGTGCCAAAACTGCTCCTCAAAAAGTATGTGGTCGACCCACTCACATTACTAGTGAAACTACCAGTGTTTCTAGTCTTATACGCCGTGGCCACAATTGCACCTAAGCCGGCGTTCAAATTGATCTTCTCGTTGCTTTTCAGGTTCGACGATCTTGCCTTGCTGGTTGAAGGAGTCAGAAGAACGAAGACCGCAGAGATAGACCAGCACAGACCATCTACAAACCAAGTCATTGTCTCCAACTGGGTCTCGCCCCTCGATGTATTTGTGATTTACCTAATTTCAACTGTGGGTTCTTTGGGTGACATAGACGTGCTTGTGCCAACGAAAAAGGGCGTCTACAAGTTGACTCCGTGGCAGACTGTGCTGCTCTTTTTCGGTGGAGACATTGCAGTGGGCGGCACCAAAGTGACTGACCTAGCCAAATCCAGTGGCAAATTGGTCATTCTTTTCGCAGAAGGGACAGCAACTAACAACCGGGCGGTGCTCCCTTTCGTCCAGGTCCCGCAGACTTTCACTTCGCTGGCCCATTTCTCATATGCTGCTTTGGTCTTGAAGGTGTACCCCAACTCGCTCACTTTACCCATCCCACACTTGACCAAATGGCAGTACCTTTCTCTGTTGCTCACGTGTCCTGACCGAGGCTTCATCAAGGCGAAAATCGTGCCTTTGCAGAAACTCTCTGTGGCTTCTCTCCGACTGGTGTATGCAGACAACGGACTCAGTACGGTGGAGCTAGGCCCCGACCAGAAGGAGAAGTTCTGGGAGTACTACCAGAGCTATGCCGTGAGCAACTTGAGAAAATAATTTTCTTAAACTTTTCTTGAGATTTTGTTGTCTTCTTTCCTCGCTCAGTGGCGGTGACTCCGCTTGTGTCTGTCGTGTTTGTCCAGACGGGATTCGTGCTTCTCGCTTCTGTGTCTTTTTGAGCTTTCCGAACTTCTCGTGCTCTTTGTGCGTTTCGTTGGCTCTGGCTTGAAGTTGGCCATTGGGTCCTCGAAGTTCTCGTCGTCCAATTGAGACAACTCGTCGGTGTTGTGGAACTCCAATAACTTGGGCTGCTTCTCTTGCTCTTTGGACGGCTCAGACGTCTCGGTGATAGCTGCCGGTTCGGGATACTCCACCAAGAAGTCGTCCTCGCTCTGACCTTCCACTAGCCGGTAGTAGGTGTGGTCGACCTTCAATGGCCTCTCGTATACTTTCACTCCGTTGAAGTTATCTATGGCCAAGGCACAGGACCGGTGGTCCTCATACTTGAGGTAACAGAATCCCCGCAGTTTGCCAGACTCCCTGTCCTTAACCAAATTCACATGCGTCGGGTTCCCGTACTGAGAGAAAATGATGACAATGTCTTTCTCCTTCAAGTCCTCGTGGAGGTTGCCAATATATATGTATGGAGTATCACTATAGTCAGCGTGCCACGATGCTGCATCTGGAACATTCTGCAGTAGTTCTTTCTCGTTAATCGCAAGAATCTTCTTGATTGCGTTCATATGGAGAATTTGTGAAATGGGAAGATTTCAAATTATTTGTACAGTTGTGTCTATTTTCTGTCTGGTAGTATTCATCAGTGCTGTCTTATGTCCCCACATTTTGTGCAGGCGCATCGATGAGATACACATATTTTTTTCCCTCAGTTAAGAAGTTCTCAAACTAGCCATGGCGAGAAAAGCCGAAACTGCCGTGAAAACGGAACTTTCGAAGAAGAGAAAGTCACATGACGAGGACGAAGATGATCTCCAAGTGAGTGGAGTGTTGAATATCGAGGAGAGCGACAGCGAGGACAGTGAAGGTGAAAGCGATGGAGACAATGAGCAGGAAGAGGAAAACGAGGGAGAACAGCAGGAAAACGAAGAGGAAAGTGAAAATGACGAAAGCGAAGACGAGGAGGAAGCAGAGCTCAATAGACTTTTGGCAGAAGAAGAAGGAGACGACGAAAGCGAAGAGTACTCCAGCGAAGATGAAAAGTCTGAGCCCGAGAGTCTCAACGATAAACTCAGCGGCGTCTCGCTCAAAACGCTCCATACCGAAGACAAGCAGGAAATCCACACAACCTTCTCCGACGGCAAGCCCAGAATCATCAAGCCCGAGATCGAGCCGGTGTATGACTCCGATGACTCTGACGCAGAGAACTTCAACACCATCGGCAACATCCCGCTCTCTGCGTACGAGGAGATGCCTCACATTGGTTACGACATCAACGGGAAGCGGATCATGCGTCCCGCCAAGGGCTCGGCGTTGGAGCAGCTCTTGGAGCAGATCGAGTTGCCTGAAGGCTGGACAGGACTTTTGGACCAGAACACAGGCACTTCCTTGAAGCTCACAGCGGAAGAATTGGAGCTCATCCGCAAGATCCAGCACAACGAGAACACCGACAGCCTGATCAACCCATACGAGCCCACCATCGAGTGGTTCACCTCCGAACAAGAAGTGATGCCTTTGAGTGCAGCGCCAGAGCCCAAGAGAAGATTCATGCCCTCGCAGCATGAGGCCAAGAAGATCATGAAGATCGTGCGTGCGATCCGCCAGGGCAAGATCGTGCCGCCCTCGGACGTGAAGGAGCAGGAGGAGGAGGAACAACACAACTACGACTTGTGGACCAACGACGACAACGTGCCCGACCACGTGATGAACCTCAGGGCGCCCAAGTTGGCTCCACCCACCAACGACGAGTCCTACAACCCACCGGAGGAGTACCTCTTCACCGAGGAAGAAAAGAAGCAGTGGCTCGAGTCTGCTCCTATTGACCGTGAGACCAACTACATGCCCCAGAAGTACCTGGCGTTGCGGAAAGTGCCAGGGTACCAGGAGTCTGTGCGCGAGAGATTCGAGAGATGCTTGGACCTCTACCTTGCTCCGCGTGTGCGCAAGAACAAGTTGGACATTGACCCTGACTCTTTGATTCCAGAGTTGCCTTCTCCAAAGGACTTGAGGCCGTTCCCCATCAAGTGCTCCACCGTTTACGAGGGACACACCGGCAGAATCCGTGCGGTCAGCATCGACCCAACGGGATTGTGGCTAGCCACAGGTGCAGACGACGGCACGGTCAGAGTGTGGGAGGTGTTGACCGGCAGACAGGTATACAGGCTTGATGCCATCGACGTCGAGGAGAACCCAGAGGACAGAATCGATGCGTTGGAGTGGCACCCAGATACGGGCGTGGCGCTTTTGGCTGTGGCCGCCGCCGAGCGCGTGTTGCTTGTGGTGCCTCCAATCTTTGGCTTTGACCTCGAAAATGCTGCGCGCACCAAGATCGAGGCTGGCTGGGGTTACGACACTTTTGGCAACAAGAGAAAGGACACCGAGATCAACGTGAACTCTGACGACGAAAACGAGACCAAGAAACTGGACGAGCCAAAGAAGGAGGTGGCCAAATGGTACACCCCGCTGTCGGAGCAGTCACGTGACGGTGTTGCAGCCATTGTCGAGTGCAAGAAGCCAGTGAAGAAACTCTCGTGGCACAGGAAGGGAGACTACTTCGTCACCGTCTCTCCCGAGAGCAAAAACACATCTGTGCTCATCCACCAGCTTTCCAAGCACTTGTCGCAGTCTCCGTTCAGAAAGGCCAAGGGTATCATAATGGATGCAAAATTCCACCCATTCAAGCCACAGCTCTTTGTCAGCTCGCAGCGCACAATCAGAATCTACGACTTGGCCCAGCAGGTGCTTGTGAAGAAGTTGATGCCAGGTGCAAGAATGCTTTCGGGCATCGACATCCACCCTCGTGGCGACCACTTGTTGGCTTCCTCTTACGATAAGCGTGTCTTGTGGCACGACTTGGACTTGGCTGCAACCCCATACAAGACGTTGCGGTACCACGAGAAGGCGGTGCGTCTGATCAAATTCCACAAAGGGAAGTTGCCCTTGTTCGCGTCGGCGTCCGACGACGGATCCATCCATGTGTTCCACGGTACAGTGTATGATGACTTCATGACGAATCCACTTTTGGTTCCGTTGAAGAAATTGACAGGGCACAAGGTTGTGTCGAGCATTGGAGTGTTGGACTTGGTCTGGCACCCGAAGGAGGCGTGGTTGTTCAGTGCTGGTGCCGATAACACCGCCAGGCTCTGGACCACATAGCATAATAGAGAATCGAAGGGCTCAGTGTAGGGGAAAGAAGGAGAGAAAAGAGAAAAAAGAGCAAAGAGAGAGAGAACCGGTGGAATGTAGTAACGTGTGTTAATTTTCATATACTATAACCCCCTTACTCGTCGTTATCGGTGGGCTTTGCACCCTCTGAGTAAGTGCAGCTCACCAATGCCAGATTGGCATACGTCGACACCCAGACCAGCCTGGGCCCCGCGTGGAAGATATCCCTAAGCATGATCTTCACATTGTCCACCACGCCCGTATTCTCCGCGTGCAACAACCAATCCAACAGCTTCCAGTCCAAGATACCTTCGTGGCAGTGCACTCGAGGAGTCTTGTACTTGTCCATGTCCTCTTTTGTCACCAAGGCCGAGAAAATGTGCACGCCTCCCAAGTCCTCGCCGTCTCTGATCCAGCGCATCACGCCTCGGTCCTCATACTGCGGGATCTGTAGGCCTGTCTCCTCGTAGGTCTCTCTCACTATACATTCGTAGGGTGACTCATCTGGGTCCAACTTCCCGCCCACGCCGTTCCAGCGGCCCATCCAGGGTGCTTTCTGGCGGTTGAGAAATAACACGTGGTCGGTTTCGGAGCGGATGAACCCCAAGGTGTACTTGTATCTCTTTTGAGTCATGAAGACGCGTGCAGAAGTGAGACCGCGAAGGTTGCGAAAAGAGGCCGCGATAAAGCCAGAGCCAAAGCTCACAACTAGTCAGGCAATTGGGGAAGAACCAGACAGGAGAGCGAAGGTCAGCAAGCCAATCAAAAGTCAGTATACATGACCAGCTCCCCCTCAACATTTTTTTTCCTTTTTTTTTTTCTTTTTTTTTTTCTTCTTCACTTTTTGACATCCATGCTTTGGACTAGTTTGTCCCACGGCATTGGGAAACTGGACGCTGCATGCACTCCGTCTGGGGTCAAGTACTGCTCTAGCTCTGCAATATCCAGCGGCAACCCCAATTTCCTATAGTCTTTCCCCGTAAACAATAGAATGGCCACGCTCCGAGCCAACGGCGGCATTTCCCAGAAAAAAATCCCAATTGCTCCCGCCATTGCCTGGCCCACTACTCCAGGGTCCACCATGCCGTACCCAGCCCCAAGAGCAGGCAACACCACCGAGTCAGCCACCGATCTCGATTCCACCAATATCGACCACATGGTGTCAAACACCCGCGTGCCCAGAATAGGTTCCGGGACGACCATGGTGGGCGCCTGCACCAAAGTGGTGACTCTCTTGTGCCAGGCCACCGTAGTGTGGAAGTTAATATTCGCAGCCCGATACGCACTCTCCAAGTCCACCTTGTGAACAGAGCCAGGCACTATATACCCGTTATGGTAGTCTAGCGCTTTTCTCTGTATGGCCGCCTCAAGCAGCTTGTAGTCGAAATCTGACTGGCCAGTCAAGGTCTCCAAAATGGCACGGTCGAATCCTCCGCCCATATAGGAGAGCGAGTTGGCAGGCGACACTATGGCGGTGGTACCGTTTACTTTGTGGGCGTGCAAGTAGTGTGCCAAAGACCCGTGCACCACGGAAACGGAAGCAGCGTGTGGAATGAACGGATTGACTTTTTCCAATTCCGTTTCAAGCGCCCGTGCAACTGTTTTGTTGGTGGTGACGATGATGAACCTCATGGTGCCACTGGAGCATTCTGCAGGAGCATCAGCATGTGCCAATGGGGGAGACAAGAGGGAGCGGTGAGGGAGGGGTGAGAAATACTATAAAAGGGAGCAGAATTCCTCCTATAATTGAAATCCTGTTGAATTTCTTCTTCTCTTCCAAATCTTCAACCAGTGTGGTGTGGTGGCACGTGCGGTTGCTTATTACCGAATCCTGGGGAAGGCCCACTGTTTTCCACACTTGTGTGGTGTACGGGTGTACGGGTGCAACTGGGCCAACCATTGGGCTGGCTCACACCATGAATATTCCCCATTCACAAGAAAATGACCTCCAGATCTTCCTGGTACTAAAATTTTTCCCAAAACAGCCGTTTTTTCCCCAGTCCGTGCCCCACTTTATCTGTCACGTCTGGTCACCCAACCATATTTCCCGGAGAGGTGTCTGCAGGACGGTGTGCCCCAACGTTCGCACCCTATATAAACTGACAGCATCCACGTTTTTCGCGGTTTTGCTAAACAATAAAAACTAATTGAAAATGGCCCCAATCGCATTCTCTGACATCCAGAAACCTTCCAACGACTTGTTGAACAAGGACTTCTTCCACTTGGCTTCCGCTGCTGTCGATGTCAAGTCCACTGCTCCAAACGGTGTCACCTTCACCGTCAAGGGTAAGACCGCTAAGGACAATGCCATTGCCGCCTCCGTCGACGCCAAGTACGCCGACAAGGCCACCGGCTTGACCTTGACCCAGGGCTGGAACAACGCCAACACCTTGAACACCAAGATTGAGTTGTCCGAGTTGTTGACCCCAGGCTTGAAGGGTGAGTTGGACACCTCTGTTGTTCCAAACGGCTCCAAGAACGCCAAGTTGAACTTCTTCTACCAGCAATCCGCTGTCAACGCCCGTTTGTTCTTCGACTTGCTCAAGGGCCCAGTTGCCACCGCCGACTTGACTGTCGCCCACGATGGCTTCACTGCCGGTGCTGAGTTGGGCTACGACATTGCCTCTGCCAAGCTCAACAAGTACTCTGTTGGTGTCGGCTACTCCAACCCATTGTACACTGTTGGTGTCACCTCCACCGCCAACTTGTCCGTGTTCACCGCTGCTTACTACCACAAGGTTTCCCCATTGGTTGAGGCTGGTGCCAAGGCTACCTGGGACTCTGTCAAGTCCTCCAACGTCAACGTTGAGTTCGCCACCAAGTACAAGTTGGACTCCACTGCTTTCGTCAAGGCCAAGATCGCCGACTCTGGTTTGACCGCCTTGGCTTACTCCCAGGAATTGAGACCAGGTGTCAGATTGGGCTTGGGTGCTTCTTTCGACGCTTTGAAGTTGGCTGAGCCAGTCCACAAGTTGGGTGTCTCTTTGTCCTTCTCCGCTTAAGTTTACTATCTAACGCGTACAATTTGAAGAAATCTATATTACTGAGTTTGTAAGTTGTGTCAATTGTGTACATTATTCTTGTGGATCTTGATTCCATGTGAATCTTGATTCCATGGGTAGCACGAGACTGGGGCCAAAAGACCCGTACATCCCACTTTACCTACTTCTTTAATCTCAAGAGAACACCATAGAATTATCTGCCAAATTCCAATGTCTTCGGAGATTTCACAGGATTCTACTGCTCAGAGCAAGAAACCTACTCGAGACATCCCAACCATACTACAAGTCTCGCGCCCTTTCTTCACATTCGCTGAGCTCTCCTACCTCCATGCAAATACCATCCCAGACACAAGGAAACTCGCCTACAACCAGCGAAAACACCAGGTGTTCCAGTTTTTGTTTCAGGTGGTGAGGGTCATGAAGTTCCCCTTGCGCACCTTGAGCACCGCCATGTGTTACTACCAAAGATTCTACTTGTTCAATCTATTCGAGGAACCAAAAGACCAGAACCCAGAGAACGACATCATTGTGGAGTTCGAGAAGGATCCATACATGGTCGCCTACACATGTCTCTTCTTGGCCACAAAGAACGAGGACTGCATCAAGAAACTCAAGGATATACAGACTGTGGCCAACAGACTTCGAGACATTGACCAGGAGAGCAGGAACTATGGAAAGAACGGAAGCACGCAGCAGTTGACGTTGTTTGAAGTGCAGCGGAAGGTGATCATGAGCCTAGAGTTCAAGCTCTTGCAGGTTCTCAAATTTGATTTCCTCAACGGCGCAGCCAACGTGCCCTCGGTCGACAACTTGGTTGTGATCTTTGGCAAGCAGATGGGTCTAGACTACAACTACACGATGTTTGCGTGGCTTGTGTCCTTTGACATTCTGTCAACTCCTTTGCCGCTTGTGGTGCCTCCGCACTGTATTGCCTTGGCGGCCTTGATCATCACACTCAACTTGAAGCCCTCAGACATCAAGACACAGTATGGCGAGAAAACCGACGAGAACAAGTTCAGCGAGATCCTCGACAACTTGGACTGCACCAACTTCAAGTGTCCGGAGCCCCTCGTGAACGAGGCCATTGTCTATATCTTGGACTACTACGTGCACCAGATGAACTTTCTGATATTGAACGAGTACATGCCACTGACGAACCCAGACTCTGGCAAGGAGCAGATCTTCAAGTTCATGGACTTGAAGTCGCGGTTCAACGACTTGAAGGTGCTCAGCGCGCAGTCTGTGTCGAGCCAGGCTTTGCTCAAACAAGATAACTACTTGCGCAAATGGGACTATGCTGTTGGCAGCAAGGGAGCAGCACGGTTCATGATCAGCAACAAGAGACGCCGCTTCGACACCGAGTATGCGATCATACGGCCGCCACGAACAAATGCATGACCACAATATCACGATCCCCTGAGCGCAGTCTGTAGTACACTTCCTCATCGTAGTCCATGACATTCCCAGAATGGTTATCCTAGCCTGTAACTGACGCTTGTGCCGACCTGATGCAAGTTTGTTTGGAACGACGTGAACCTCACCGAGTCGCTCTCGCCGTCGATCATCTTCGCGTCTCCGTTGGTGTCCGCCCACTCGGTGGGGATATTTCGTGGGTCGTACGCTGGGTCTGTGAACACCAACACGTTGAAAGTGTACTCGTCGTCCTTCAAGAAGGGCAAGTACGATCCCGAAGCGGTGATTTGGCGAATAATCGCCTGGATCTCTCGCTGAATCTCCTGTTTTGTCTTCTCTTCTCCAGATCCGGAATCGTTTATGTCCAATGCAAATTCCCATCTCTCCACGCTCTCAATGGTGTCCTTGTTGATGATGACCACCACTAGTTTCGACAACTTCCCTCCATATATCCATTTCTTCACTTGGTCCATGATTTTCTTCACGTACTCCTTCACGTCCTCGTCACTGCTCACTAGCATAGGCAAATCGTACTTCTTGACTACCGTGAAGTCCTCGGCCGGATAGATGCCTCTCTGGAACAAAATGTTGTGTATGGCAAACTCAAAGTAGTCTGCCACGATCTTCGATGATCCCTTGAGGGCAAGTTTCGATAAGTTCTCGGACATTGCCTTGGAAGTATGGAGATGAAGTTGATGTAAATACTGGGAGTGCATGAGATTATAAGTGCCAAAGAGTCCAAATGTAAGAAGTAGCCAGAAGGGGAGAATCGAAAACAAAAAAATTGGTGAATAAAATTGGATAAGGTGAATTGCTGGATAAATAGCAGTGTTGGGAAGTTTTAGTGAATTTCATGGAGATCCTGATTTTTGCATCCACTATGTGTGTTTTCTGTGATTACTCTTTTCGCACTTCTCAGTTAATAGTACCTAACATCTACTTACCTCTCAAAATAGACAGTTTACCTCTTTAACACAAAAAGTGTGGTCAAAAATCGAAAGTTGAAGAAATCTGAACCAAACTTTAATGAATGTCTCAGATTACCCTACTTGTTATATACCACGACTTTCTCATTCTCTCACACCTATGCTCCACCTACATGTCTCATTTATGCCCCACCTCATGTCCTCTACTTCATCACCTTCACATAATACTCCATACTATTACTGTTACATACTTTACATGTGCAAGTCCACCGACCCTAGCTCGGCCCAGTCGCCCACATCGCCCTCGCATAGCATCAACTTCAACACCCCGCCATCCCAATGTAGTCCATTGCTGTCCTCGTCCCACACCTCCAGGTCACAGTCGTCAATCGACAAGTAGTCCAGCGCCCGCGACCGGATCGTGTGCCACAACGCATTGTCAATAGGGTGCAACTCGCTGTACACTAGGGAGAGGTGCGGGTCAAACTCCTGGGTGGCCCATGCTGCGGCCTCCTCGGCCAGGTCTTGCTGGATCTTGGGGATATCTAGCGCCACCTCCACCGGCTCCTGCCGCAGTTTCTTCAGCTGCAGCTTCCGCCGCCTCACTAGCGTTCCGGTCGAGTCCTTATGGTATAGGTGCGGGTTCTTGGCCTGGTTCTCGTGCTCTATCTTCTGGGGCAAGATGACAAACAACTCGCGCACTATGCGTGCGAACGAGAGGAGGGTCGGGTCTCTGAGCACTTGAAAATATAACTTCTTGAAGAACTTCCGCTGGCTGTTCACCCTGCCTAATCTCACCCATGGCTGGTTCTCCTGTGCTCTGGGGAGGGAGTTGAGTGCAATGCAACACGCAGACAAGATTCTGTCCACGTCGTCCTTCGGGTTGCTCAAGTCTACCCCGACGTTTGTGGTGATGGTGATGTGCGGCTCGAACTTCGGCGGCAGGCCGGGGAACACGGTGTTGAGTGAGTTCATGAGAGTCTCTAGCTTATCATGTAGAGGCGAGTTTTTCTTTGGGCAAAGCCATAAAGCGACGCCTAAACCTGTGTGGTCAGTATTGCTATTTGTAATTGGCACTGGCGGCATTTTGATTTCGAGCCATTGAGTTGAAGTTTGCTCTGGACATACCCATGGTGTTAGTGTTGGAGTTGATTATTGGTGCGCACCAAAGCCCCTGCTATGGTGTCCGACAAACAATAGACATTAGGAAAATACTGGAAAAAAGGTAAGGAATAAGTTTGGTCGAATTTTCATTCACATCATTGACACACACGGAACTGACATTTTGATTCTCACCAAGTCTACTCTTGTTCTACCTCGTATCCTCCTCTTCTACTATTGTCTATATAGTGCCTAGTACTTAGATGCAATCACATCCACCCCGTTGATGGCAGCGTCGTTGACGAACCACGAAATAGGCACATTGAGCTCGTTCACAAGCTTGCATGGCAATTGCGAGTCTTTTCTGTTGAAGATCTCATCAACCACCGTCTTCTTCCCCTCGCCTTCTGCAACAAAAGCAATGGCGCCAGCTGCCTCCAACACCGGGAAGGTAAAGGTGATTCTCCTTGGCGGAGGCTTTGGCGAGTCTGTGATCAAGGAGATGTGCTCGGTTTGCTCCTTGAGTAACTTGTGGCCGGGGAACAATGAGCATGTGTGGCCGTCTGGACCACAGCCCAAGAGGACCAAGTCAAACTTGAGGTTTGGCGGGAGAATCGAGGCGTATTCCTGTGCGATCTGTTTGTCTTTGGCCTCGTCCGACCCTTCTATCTGGCCGTTTTCACCTGTGAGGAGGGAATCGTTGATGGTGTGCACCGTTGGCTTTGGACCCTTGAGATGACTAAGCACCTTCTCGTTGAAGAGCCCGTAGTTGGAATCCTCGTGATCCAAAGGCACTAATCTCTCGTCTGAGAAGAACACTTCCCATTTCTCCCATTGCACTTGTTTGGCAAGTTCCTCGTTGTCGATCAATGCGGCTTTTAGCACTTTTCCCAAAGATCCACCAGAGACGGCGATCTTGAAAGTTTGCGAGTTCTTGAGGGCCTCATTTTGAATTTTCACAACGTATGAGCCGACCGATTGAGCGACGTCATCAGACTCCTTACTCGAATAAATAGAAACCATTTTTCCTAGTGCAATTGGAGGCTATGGCACATTTTCAAGATTGCTATAAATCTCGACAATCAGCCACTGCATGCAGTACCATTATGACTTAGTCCAAGTAGTGAGAGTAGTCAGCACTCTCCTTGACTTTTTTGTTTAGAAACTTTTCAAGCTTTGAAGCATTTTTGAAGTAGGTCGTTGTTTCGGCGTTGTATGACCGACAATTGTTGAAAATCAAGCGGCAGTCATACAAAAACTGGTCGAACGTCTCGTACTTGTCGTTTTCGAGCTTCAGCTCCATGGTTGACAAGTCCATAGGCTCCTTAATCACGTCGTAGTAATCTCCGACCTCGTCTTTGTTCACTGGAACAGCAAATGGCCACGCCAGAGGGTGGTTGGTGATCTCGGACAAAAGCGTCACCATGAAGTTATAGTGAGGCCCTCTTTTGGGTTTCTGTGCAAGCTTGTCCATTTCCTCCAGCCAGCCGCTCTCAACAAGCCCTGGAATCTCTTTGGCAGAAAGTTTGAAGCCGTCCTTTGCATTCTTGAAAACCTGTAGCCCCGGTCTGACCACATGTGACTTGGATCTCATTTTCACTTTCTTCTCGATGGCCGCCTTCTGCAACAACAAGATCTTGCCCAGGTCCAAGTACCGCAACCGCGAGGGAAGCATCAGACACTGCATTAGCGTTCCGCCCTCGTAGTCCTTGATGTAACCCATCCAGACCAGCTTGGCTAGGGTGATTTCCTTGGTGAAGCCCTGTTTCTTGAAGTACCCAATGGCATAGTTATCGGCGTACGTTAGGAAGTACATGATGGGCGATGTTGCACGCACATAGTCCTTCAAGTGGTTCATCAAGTGCGCACCGTAACCTCTGACCTGCTCCGTGGAGGAAATGGCACAGAAGACAATTTCAGCAAACCCTCTTTTGTTGAACGGACGGTATGTGATGCCTCCAACGACCGTCAACGGTTTCCTCACCACCGCCATCGACAAGTGAGACCGGTCATACACCAATCTCAGAATGTACTCTCGAGGCATCTTGGGTAACTGTTTCTGGAAGATATTCTTGAGCCCGGTGAGCACAATCAAGTTTTCTCGCGTGTTGTCGTTGTTGACCACGCGGAACTCGATTTTCCCGTCGCGCTCTTCCAACACAGACGGTCTTTCCTTAAACAGGTACTCTGACCCGTCGAAGTTGAACGTGGTTATGCGCCGTTTCTCTTCCTCGTCATCGTCGTCATCTCCATCGTTGCCGTTCGCGGCCTCGTCCTCGTTTTCGTCCTTGTCGTCTTCGCCGTTGTCGTCACTGCCGTTCTCTTCTTCCTCGCCCTCGTTCTCGTCCTCTTCGTCGTCGTCGTCCTTCGCTTTCTCCTCAGTGTCCGACTCTAGCTTTGGGCTGGGCGAGTCCTCCATTGAGTCTGCGTCATGGTACTCTTCCTCCTCCTCGACTTTCACTTTCTTGTCCTTGGTCGTTTTCTTCTTTTTCGGCTCGTCCGCAGAGCTCGACGCTGCTCTTTTACGTTCCACCATGGAGTTGTAGTGGTATGGTTTGATTGGAGTGCAGGTAGCGCTGACACCGAACAGTGGGGAACAGTAAATTTTCAGATCAAGAAAAAAAAAATAATAAGAAAATCAGGGAAGTGATTGGACACGACTGTCTTCAAAGTCACTTAAAAGTACTTCTTTTTATCATAATTTTTTTGATATTGATTTCCTAAGTCAATTGCTTAGAGTTGGTCGCAGTGCTAATCTCACTGCGAGAGTGCAAAAGTCACAAACTTTACCTCCACCAAGGTGACCATGGAGTCCCCAAATAATTTCGGAGAAGAATTACAATACTTATCTCGCTCCGAAAACTCTCAAGTTCCATATTTTATCGATATAATTATTTCTATCTAGTTGAACTTTCATAGTTCACCAGGTACCTCCGCTGGTGTACGGGTGCACATCGGCCCATCGCCTTTTGCTTTTTTAGATGAGCTTAGTAATTTTCCCACAACCACAATGTCTTACGCTCCACTCGAACAGCAGGGCCAAGGCGGCGTCGCTACAGTGCTCTGTTGCAACTGTGGTGTGCCCATGGACGGCTCGTCGGGCCTTGTCATGTGTTACGACTGTATCAAGTTGAATGTCGATATAACCGAGGGGATTCCCAGAGAGGCCAACGTCAGTTTCTGCAGAAACTGTGAGAGATTCTTACAGCCTCCACAGCAGTGGGTGAGGGCAGAGTTGGAGTCCCGTGAGCTTTTGGCCATCTGTTTGCGCCGTTTGAAAGGGTTGAACAAGGTCAGATTGGTCGATGCCTCTTTCATATGGACAGAGCCGCACTCGAGAAGAATCAGGGTCAAGTTGACGGTCCAGGGCGAGGCCATGCAGAACACGATCGTGCAGCAGACTTTCGAAGTCGAGTATGTCGTGGTGGCCATGCAGTGCCCGGACTGTGCCAAGTCCTATACCACCAACACATGGAGAGCAGCAGTGCAGATCAGACAGAAGGTTGCGCACAAGAGAACGTTTTTGTACTTGGAGCAATTGATTTTGAAGCACAATGCACACGTGGACACGATCTCCATCCAGGAGGCCAAGGACGGCTTGGACTTCTTCTATTCTCAGAGAAACCATGCCACCAAAATGGTGGACTTTTTGTCTGCGGTGGCGCCGATCAAGGCGAGAAAGTCCGAGGAGTTGGTCAGTATAGACACGCAGTCGGGCTCTTCGAGTTACAAGTTCACATTCTCCATCGAGATCGCGCCCATTTGTCGTGACGACTTGGTGGTGCTCCCCAAGAAGTTGGCCAACCAACTTGGAAACATCTCGAGGCTCGTCATTTGCTCCAAGGTGTCCAACTCGCTCCACTTCATCGACCCGCTCAACTTGCAAACCGCAGACTTGCCTGCCAACATCTACTGGCGTGCTCCCTTCTTGTCCCTTTTGGATGTGACCCAGCTCGTGGAGTTTGTTGTGTTGGACGTCGAGCCCACCGGCGACATCAAGGGCCGCAATGTCTTGGCCGATGTCACCGTGTGTAGGGCTGCCGACTTGGGAGTCAACGACAGAACATTCTACGTGCGCTCGCAGTTGGGTGCCATCTTGCATCCCGGCGACTCGTGCATGGGCTACTACCTCACCAACACAAACTTCAACTCGGACTTGTGGGACTCGTTGGACACGGACAACGCGCCCGAGGTTGTGTTGATCAAGAAGCACTACCAGCGTAAGTCGAAGAAGTCCAAGAACAGAAAGTGGAAGTTGAAGAGAATGGCCCGCGAGCACAACGACATCGTGGCCAACGACGACTCCAGACAGGCCAGACAGGAGCAGGAGCGTGCTGAGAGAGACTACGAGTTGTTCTTACAGGAGTTGGAGGAGGACCAGGAGTTGAGACAGACAATCAACATGTACAAGGCAGGCGAGGAGCCCAAGGTCGAGACCGACGCAGAGGATATGGACGATGAGGATGCGCCTGAAATTGGTCTTGACGAGTTGTTGGACGAGATCGACGGCATGACTTTGGATTAAGCTATGGGTAATATAGTAATATAGGCATAATGAGGAAGAAGTAGACACAGTGAGGAGGAAGCATGAGGAAGAGGGAGAGTCAGACAAGAGAGCACAGTAAATTGACAAAACAAGGAAAAAAAAAAAACGATAAACTTTAATATCAAAAGAACTGTTTCAACCCCAAACTCATTCTTTTGCAAATATGTTTCCCACAATATTTTTTTGTCGGTCTTGTCTCTCATAATTTGCAATCTTCTCTTCCAGCCTCAATGCCTATCTATGCGCGCCACTATATTTTGCTTATCCCACTATTCAGGCTTATCAGCTACCACCACAATGAACAAGCCTGACACTTTGAAATACACACCGATCCAGTCGTTTGTGGAGTCGCTGTTCTTCACCAAGTTGTCCGAGAGGAAACTCAACGAGTACAAATTGGATGCGCTGACTAGACCAATCAGTGGGTTCATGACCACCGCTCTGCAGCTTAACAAGTTCAATGACCGCCCAATTCTCAACTTGGACTACTCGAGTTTTGAATCTGACCAGAAAGATGAGTTCAGCAGACCCGTGAAGGGGCTTTTGCACAATGCCAACACGATCGAAGAGTTCAAACAGCTAGATAAGTTGAGGTTACTCAGAGAGTGGTGCGCAGAGCTCAGAGAGGGGATGAGGCAGGGGAAAGTCGAGGAGACGTTCCACTTGTTGACATTTTCCGATTTGAAAAAGTACAAGTTCTACTACTGGCTCGCGTTCCCCAGTTTGCACTCGCAGTGGGAAGTGGTGGAGAGGACCAATAACAACGAGTACGAGTTACAGATCGAGGACTTCTTGGAGAAGACCAAGGACTGTTTTTTCCAGATTTTGCCTGAGACAGACGAAATAGTCCCAATTGAGAAGCTAGCAGGCTCGCAAGAAGGAAAGTTTGTGTTTTTGGACTCTTGCATCAGCACGGACGGAGCACCTCTGGTTCAGTTGAAAAACTACTTGTATTTTCTTGCCAGCAGAAGCTTCAGGGCCATCACATTGTACGTGTACCGGAACAACGGCCTGTCATACACCTTGAAGCTCAAACTAGACCCGAACTTCAGCGCAGAAGAAGAACCCAAGGTGACAGGCTGGGAGCGGTCAGTTCAAGGCAAACTCGGGCCGAAATTGGCCGATTTGGGCTCGTTGATTAACCCAGCACAATTGGCAGAGCAGGCAGTGGACTTGAACTTGAAGCTCATGAAGTGGAGAATTGCTCCTCAGTTGGACCTCGATACCATCAAGGACCAGAAAGTGCTACTCCTCGGTGCGGGCACCTTGGGCAGCTACGTGGCACGTGCGTTGATGGGCTGGGGAGTAAGGGATATCACTTTTGTAGACAACGGAAGGGTTTCCTACTCCAATCCGGTGAGACAGCCACTTTTTGCATTTAAAGACTGTTTCAGTGATGGTAACCAGGGCGCATTCAAGGCCACGCGGGCGAGCGAAGCGTTGAAGGAGATTTTTCCTGGTGTTTCTGCCAAGGGGTTCAATGTAGAGGTGCCAATGATTGGCCATCCGGTCAGCGAGGCCAATGAGGCCAGCACTAAGGAAAACTTTGACTTCCTTGAGGAGCTATTCAAAGAGAACGATGTGATATTCTTGCTTATGGACTCCAGAGAGTCGAGGTGGCTCCCAACGCTCTTGGGAATAGCTCATGACAAGATTGTCATCAACGCTGCGTTGGGCTTTGACAGTTACCTAGTCATGAGACACAGTCCATTGAACATGCCCAACAGGTTGGGCTGCTACTACTGCAATGATGTGGTGGCGCCCACAGACTCGCTCTCTGACCGTACGTTGGACCAGATGTGCACAGTGACGCGCCCGGGTGGCGCATTGATGGCCTCGCTGTTGGCAGTGGAGCTCTTGGTGTCCATATTGCAACACCCACAGAAACAGCACGCAGCAGCGAGCGACAGCACGAAATTCGGCGAGATTCCGCACCAGATCCGGGGATTTTTGAACTCGTTCAGCCAATCAAAGCTCCAGATCCCGGCATACAAGCACTGCTCGGCGTGCTCAGAGGTGGTTGTGGAGATGTTCCAGACCGAAGGGTGGGAGTTTGTGAGGAAGTGTTTGAACAGCACCGAGTACTTGGAGACGGTGTGTGGGTTGAAGCAGGTGCAGGAGGAGGCGGAGAAGGCACTGGAGGCGATTTTCGACGATATGAGTTTCAGCGAGGGGGAGTTTGACCTGGAGTAGGAGAATGAAGATAATGAAGATAATGGCTGCGAAAAGGTCAAGGGAAGGACAGAGGCTGAGAAAGAGGGAAAAGAAAAAGACAGAAAAAGAAGCGAGATCTCTAATGTAACTCAAGATTTTCCAGACTCCACCCTCGAATTATCTCAAAACCACTTTCTTTTTTTTTTTTTTTTTCTTGTCAATAGTCTCACGTTCTTCTTCTATCCTCTATATTCCCTGTGTTTCCCTCCTCCACCTTTTGTACTGCGCATCTCACCGCGCGCACTGTAAACACACCAAAAGTCAACTACACTCCACATCAACAATGTCTGCGATCCCGGAGTACGGCCACACGCCGCCGTCACAATACAAAGAACGACTCGTCTCGCTCACAGATTCCTTCTACGTGGAAAAAGCAGTGGCGGACACCCATTTCTCGCCAGCACCTCGAATAGTGCTGTTGAGTGACATATCAGACGTATACGTGCAACAGGCGGTGATCACACGCGAGGTTCTCCAGGCTCTCTTGGGCTACGAGGGAACATACATTCGGTTCAGCGAGAGGCACAATCGCCAGCTTGTCCACGACAGAATCACGGGCCCGGACTTCAAAGTTGCCAAACACTTGGACGTGAGCCTCAAGGCGATCACAAAGAAGTTGTTCAAGTACGGGAAGCACTACCTGGGACTCAAGCTGTTTGCGCAGGTGTACGATGCGCCTGTTTTCGGGAGAGTCAACCAGAGCTTGTGCCACGAGATCAACAAGTACTTGGAGCAGTTTGAGAAGCTAGTTCTCTCCTTTGAGGAGTCTTTCCACTACAACAGCGCGTTCACTCTCAACCAGATGGACAACGACATCTCCAAGTTCTGCGCAGACAACTTGCTGCATTTGTATCACATTGCTTTGGCCATACACACCGACACAGAGTCGAGAAATCCAGCATTCAGCAACGCGACCAGTTCCCTGCAGTTCAGCGGGGAAACACTTAGAACAGCCGACCTCGGCGATTTCATGGACTACATCAGAGATGACCTCCTCCATGCCGGGCAAATCGAGTTGTCCACAGACACAAACAAGTTTGACGTGTGCAAAGGAGGACCAGTGTTGCGGATAGTCGCCCAGAGAGTCAACAAGAGCATGGGCGATGCTGTGTCATTCCAGTTCTTGTCGCTGCTTTTTGACACCATCAGCAAGCCGTACGTTTCTCTTCTCAACACGTGGCTCTCCAGCGGAGATATCGAGGACCCATTTCTGGAGTTCTTCATCAAGCAAAATGAGCTCCCGACAAACATCTTCTACCTGAGCGTGGAGAAGTACTGGGACGAGCTCTACGTCATCAAGGTCGATGGCATCATGGACCAGTTCGAGAGCAGAGAATTACAGACACAAGTGCTAGCCACAGGGAAGTACCTCAACATATTCAGACAGTGCACGGGCCCCTCCAGTGCATTACAGTTATCAGACTCCTTGCCCCTGCCAATCGAGAGCTTATACTCCCAAGACTTGACTGCAAAAGTCAAGCAGTTCTACGACAGAGCCAACAACTTACTACTAAGACTTTTATTCGAGGGCTACAGCTTCCGCAGTCTCGTGTTGTACCTCCACCAAACATTTTTGTTGCAGGACTCCTCGTCCATTGACAATTTTCTTGCAGAGCTGTTCCCGGAGTTGAGCAGAAACAAACACCACACGGCGACAATCAAGCCCATTAAGGCATACAACGACTTGTTCCTCAAGGAGAAGTTATTTGAGGTTGTTGATCTCAACGACTCACAGAAAACATCCCAGTTGGATATAATGGAGGTGTTGCAAGTCTGCGAGAAGTTCACAGTGGACAGCAACAGTTTCTACGAAATGGCGGAGGAGATCATCAACATCCGGTCGTTTGACGTGATCAATGATATCCAGAGCGATGCTAACCCACAAAGCGCCATGAAACGAATTGTCAGCCAGTCGCTCCAGAGAAGACAAGCCAGCTCGTCCAGCGAGAGCAACACCACACAGAATGACTCCATAGACAACTACACCATCGCTGGGGTGAACATTGACCTTCAGTTCCCATTCCCGCTCAGCTTGATCATCAGCGAGAACTTCGTGTTTGAGTACCAGCTTCTTTTCAAGCTCCAAATGATCTTGAAGTTTGCAAGCAAGTACACGGACAACTCGTGGAAGGACATAAACTTTCTGACTGTGTGGAAACACAGGGACTTTCTGGCACCCGTGAGAAAGTTGATTCTTCGTTGCAGGGTCTTGAACGCTAGATTGAAGAGTCTCCTCAACGAGCTCCAGAACTATTTGAACTTTTCCATCATTGACACAAACTTTGACGAGCTAAGTACATTCCTAGGGAAGTTTGAGATATCAGTCAAAAACTACACGCAAAATAACGAGGACACGTCATTTCTGAACAGTTCTCAGATTCTCCTGAGACACATTGGGAAGACAAATGACATCTTCACAGAAAAGATCATGGCATCGACGAACACCAAAGCTCAAACGGACCACAACGGCGACGTGACCGAGTTGACCAACAGGATCGGAACGTACCTCAACAACACGCTACGCGATTCTCTCATTACCAACAGTCAGTTACTCTCGTGTCTCAGATCCGTGTTGAATGGAGTAATCCAATTCAACAATACGGTAACCAGACTCAAAAAAACACTCATTACAATGGACGAGGAGCTCCTCATCGCCTACAAAAGAGATTTCCCGGACAAATTTAGCAAAGTTGACTTTACAGAGTCGTTGGTACACTCGCGCATAGCTGGACTCAGCGAGGTGTTGACCACGCACTGGACAAACTTCAACAACAGTTTACAGAGGCTCAACGAGGCGCTCAAAGTGGCAGCAGCTGAGAATGCTATTTTCTCCGAGCTCTCGGACAAGCTTCAGGCCATTTGATTATCTCAGGTGATCCGTATACTCAATGAAATGTGGATTTATATTTGCGTTTCGTCGGTGGTAGTTTCGTTAAGCTCCTTTATAAGCGCATCAGTCTTGTCGTCGTCGTACACCTGGAACCCGCCTTCTTTGGTGACAGACGCCAACTGGGCATTTTTGCAGTCCAACTTCTCCTCCATAACCTGTTTCAAGATCTTCAAAGCCAAAAGCTCCGCTTCCTTCAACGTCAACGACTTGTGATACTCGTTCTGCAACTCGGTCTGCGCGCCTTCCGACCCAGACCCAATGGCCTTGGCGTCGTACCTGTAGAAAGTTCCCGAGGGCTCTGCGTGGTACAATTGTGGGCCCTTCTCGTCAATGCCAGCAATCAAGAGCGCCACACCAAACGGTCTCGACATCAATCTCTTCTCGCCCGAGGCGCCCTCGCCGAACCTGAGCGCCAAGTCGCAAACCGACTGCGTCAAGCTCTCCACTTGCATCTCCTCGTCGTAGTATAAGTTGTGAGTTAAAGAGGAAACACGAGCATGGTCAATCATGGAGCGGGCGTCTGCGGTCAACCCAGACATGGCACAGCCGATGTGGGCGTCGATCTCGACGATTTTCTCAATGGACGACAGCTCCAAGAGCGGGGAGGTGACTCTTTTCTCGACACCCAAGATCACACCTTCGGAGGTCAGAATGCCAATGGCAGTGGAGCCCAATTTGATGGCTTCGAGCGAGTACTCGACTTGGAAGAGACGGCCTTCGGGGGAGAAAGTCGACACGCCTCTGTCGTACTCGGATCTGGTCATAAACATCTTGGCGGCGGTTGGGTTATTGGGGGAAGTAGATTGTATGGTATGGTGTGGGTTCTATATAGGGTAAGGCAGTGGCAATGCGACATCGCGACATGCGACATTACAGTATGCTGGAGAGAGAGAGACACCAGGAACAGAGAAGCAGGGAAGAAATATTGGAGTTTGCTAATTTTTTTGAAAATTTGAGGGTTTTTTTGAACTCAATTGAGTGTCAAGAATTTGATTATTTTTTTTGATTTCCATTTTTTTCTTGGTTTCCAGGTAATATTTGTGTCCCTCTGCTCTGACTGTTCCAGTCTTATTCGCACTCTACTAGATGCTCGCACCTATTCTACTACTCTCTCACGCAAGCTACACTTCCGTACTTTATCAATTTTTATTGGGTGGGTCTAAGCCTTTGGAGCCAACTCCACAATCTTCTCGGCAGCTGGGTCCAAGTCCTCGAAAGCAAACAACTTCAAGCCAGAGTTGTCAATCAACTCCTTGGCCTTCTCCATGTTGGTACCTTGCAATCTCACCACAACTGGAATGTCCAAGTTGAAGTTCTTGGTGGCAGCAATCAAACCCTCGGCAACGTAGTCGCATCTCACGATACCACCGAAGATGTTGACGAAGATACCGTTGACCTTCTTGTCGGACAAGATCAACTCGAAAGCCTTCTCGATGGTCTGTGGAGTGGCAGTACCACCGCAGTCCAAGAAGTTGGCTGGCTCTCCACCGTACAACTTGATGATGTCCATGGTGGCCATGGCCAAACCAGCACCGTTGACGATGTTGGCAATGTTACCGTCCAACTTGATGAAGTTCAAGCCGTACTTGGAAGCCTCAACCTCCTCTGGGTCCTCCTGGGTAGTGTCTCTCCACGAGAACACCTCCTTCTGTCTGAAGTCGGCATTGTCGTCAAAGCCCAACTTGGCGTCCATGGCCAACACCTTGTGGTCTGGGGTCTCGGACAATGGGTTAATCTCAACCTGGGTGCAGTCCTTCTCGATGAACACCTTGTACAAGTTTTGGATGGCCTTGGCGGCTTCTGGGATGGCAGCGTCGGTGTAGCCCAACACAGAGGCAATCTCGGTGGCCAACTTGTCGGTGACGCCCTCGTCCAACTTGACGGAGAAAGTCTTGATGGCGTTAGGGTCCTTGGCGGCAACACCCTCAATGTCCATACCACCTTGAGCAGAGGCCACAATCATTGGCAACTGGGTGGATCTGTCCATCAAGATGGCCAAGTAAGCCTCAGTGCGGGCGTCGGCTCTCTCGACAACGTAGACGGCAGTGACCTCCTTACCGGCAGCACCGGTTTGCTTGGTGATCAACTTGTGGTGCAACCATTTCTCAGAGATCTCCTTGGCCTCCTCTGGGGAAGAGATCAACTTGACACCGCCCTGGTAGCCGTTGTCAAAGTGACCCTTACCTCTACCACCGGTCAAGGCCTGGGCTTTAAGCACCAACTTGTCGGTGCCCAACTTCTTAGCAGCGTCAAAGGCTCCCTCTGGGGTGGTTGCAGCGAAACCCTTTGGGACGCCAACACCGTAGGATTCCAAGAGAGCAGCGGAACGGTACTCGTGCAAGGACAAGAATCTCTTTTGACAGACCTGGCGGTTAGTATGTGGATGACGTGGCACTTGAGATGTTTGGTAAATTGAATTGGTGACTTGAAAGTTTGAGTAGAGTCGGGGAATGTTAAGGAAACTGTTGAGGAATCTGTGAATGGAAGTATTGTGGAAGAAGGAATGGAAATGGCAGACAAAGTGAATGAAAATCACTGGAAATGAATGCTGGACTGGAATTCACATGATTTCACGGTATTCCAACGAAATTTCAGCCATAGTTCCAACCGTTCGATGGACCTTTCCATTGACCATTGGACTTGTATCCCACACTCTGTTGATCCATTCAAATCACCAAACTCAATGACAACATGAATAATGGAAACATACTCTGGAGGAACGAACAACTCTGGAGAACATTTTTATGGTAAAATTGTGATCAAACCTCTAAATGAAGAAAGAAAGGTTATGGGTTTTTCTCAATTTTAAATCTTTAGTTAGGCAACAGTATACCTCGGACACGTATCGTCCTTGCTTACATAATCAGGGTATAATAGTTAACAGGCCCCGGCGGTTGTCACTTACACCAGTGAACGCCGGTGACTTGAAAAGAGCGAAAAACTCAAAATACAAACTGACTTTATATTTGTTTGTTTCTAATTTGATTTTTCTCCATTCAATTACTCAAAAATTTCCAAGTCTTTACCTTACCTCTTCGTGGTGTCCCGGGCCGTTTGACAGATTACACCCGTACACCACTCTCGACACCAGCGGGGAAGCCTTGACTCTGGGCATTTGCAGTTGCAACAAAAAAGGGAAAAATTAATATAAATAGGGGCAGAATCCGCAGTCAAAACCACATAAAAATTTTTGGGGATTGCAGCTTCTTTCTCGAGTTTAATGTCTCAACGTTTGGTGGTCTGGAACGCGCTTGACTGTGCTGGACGGTAGACTACCGAGGCTGCGATGCGACTCGGAGCAGCTGCTCACTCTTGACATTTTTGGGCATGGACAAGAATGAAGTGGAGCTGAGAAAAAAAATTTGAGTTTTCAATTGGTATTAATATGGTGAGGTTCGTGACGAGTGTGTTTTGATTAATTTCTTTGTTTGTTTTTATTTTTTTGTTTACGTTTGCATTTCTCCAACTCAATCAGGGCCTTCCCTCATGCTTCCTTGAAATGCCGGGAAGTGGCTGCGAAATCTACGCTCGGCCCCATCTCTAGTTCTGACCAGGCACAGAAACCAGGAATCTAGGAAAGTTGATTAAAGTTCTTGAATTTATAATTTTCGTGAGTTTGCATTTCACTCTCCAGTCTTAAGCGGTCTTCAGTACTTCGAGTCTGACGTTTCCAATTGCTTGAGTTAGTTCTTCCATGGTGGACTTTCTCTCGTTTGGTCTCACTTTATGGCCGATGAGCACACTAATCAGTGAGAGAGCACACCCACAATCTCAACGCAATTGAAAAGAGGAGATTCAAGTAACACTAACACAAGCAATCTGCAATTCATTCCTTTTTTTGACTTTCTTTTTTCTTATTTTTCGGATCTCCCTTTTCTTTTCTGATGTCTTCCCCTGGTGTTTCCTGTGCTGCCTTGATCATCATCTGCAGGCTCATCTCATCAACCTAACTTCTTCATGAGCCACAGATTCAAACCACAATACGACGACTCAGAGTCGGAGGACGACTACTTGGGCAATGTCTTGACTAAGAAAAACGACAGCGACGATGATTTTTCAAGTTTATCGTTTGGTGCATTGAATTCAGCGCAGCAGAAACTACGTCAGCAAGAGAAGGAAAGCACCACAAAGAAACAGAGGAAACACCAACCAAAGGACTCGGAAAGTGATTCTGATTCAGATAGCGATGGCGGGTTTTTCGAGAAGAAAGAAAGAAATTCGAAAAAAGATAAGAAACTGAAGAATAAACATGCACCTACTGAGTCCAGCTCAAAAAGACCAGTGAGCAAGATCAGGGAGATCCCCGGCCTCAAAACTGCAAAGGAAAGCACACTATACAATGATATCAGGTTCGACGCAGCGTACGGAAAAGCCGACTGGAACAAAATCAGAAAGGACTATGCTTTTCTAGACGAGTACAGGGAGAAGGAATTGAGCGAGATGAGATCGATGTTGAAAGACAAGAAAACGCGGCTGAAAATGAGCCAGCGTGATATCGAGGACACAGAGTTGCAGATCCAGTCGTTGAAGTCGAGGTTGGACACTTTGAAGAACAGAGATTTGTCCAACAAGATCATCAAGGACCACAAGAAGCAGCAGAGCGACAAGTTGCGCAAGGGCGAGCAAGTGAACCCGTACTTCTTGAAGAAATCCGAGCAGCGGAAGATGATCCAAAAGGCCAAGTTTGACACCATGAAGGCTTCGCAGAGAGAGAAGGTGATGGAGAGAAAGAGGAAGAGAAGACTTGGAAGAGAGTTCAGAGAGTTGGAGTTCAGAGGCAACCAAAGGTGAGGTTAGTTCTTGAGATAGTTCTGATGTTGCTACTGAACGATGTATATTAAGGTGAATTTTGCATGGAGACAGCGTGAGTAGCATGTAGTTATGGAACTCTATACATATTGGCCAGCCCATGGGATTGAGAATCAGATCAAAGCAATTCAGTAAGCACCGCCATTCACAGTCTCCCCAATCTTCTATTCTCGCCCCCTACTCCCGTGCAAATTATTATTATATTCAACAGTGGCTGTTCTGCCGTATATACAGAGTCTACTTCTCGGCAACCGGGGCCTTGGCTGGCGGCGCATTCTCGCGCGTCACCCAGTCCTCCCACGAGCCCACGTAGTTCCCACGCTTAGCGTAGCCAAACGAATTGGCCAATTCCTCGGCAGCAGTGGAACGCACTCCTCCTAGACAGTAGAACACCAACTCTTTGTCCTTGGAAGGTTTCTGGAACCCAAAGCTCTCCTCGAAGTCTTCCTCGGGCAAGTCAAAAGCACCGGGAGACGACTTGAAAGGCACATTGAGAGCGCCTGGAATGTGGCCTTCCTCAAACTCAACAGGCTCACGCACATCCACCAAAACGGTGTTTGGGAACTTCTCAGGCTGCGCCGAGATCTTCTTGATGTCTTCGTATTGGTACAACTTGGCGTCGCACTGCGACAAGACGCTGTAGAGTCTGGTGGAGACAAACTGTTTGTGGTTGTTGAATGCAAGAGGGCGACTGGCCACTTGGGGCAATCTTGAGATGATTGAGGCTGGTCTGACTGACGAGACGAGCGAGCGGGTGAAAGCCGCACGTGTCACCAAGGATCTTCTGGCGAACATTGTAATTGCTTTCTTGGGACCTGTTTGGGTGACGTGAAGTTGAGGAGGATCTGAGGATTTTTTATCTATTGGTTTTACGGACCATTGCGAAATCTAACTTGTGTGCAGGACCAGGCACCGGGTAGATAGAGACGATTGACTCAGAAGGAAACCACAATTCGAAAGCAAAAAATGAAAAGTGAGTTGAGAGCAAAATTCAAGCATCTTTGGTTCCTACACATCCTCAAAGATTCTATTAATTAGTGTTGAAGCGTATGTAGAAGTAAACCATGTCATCATAAAGTGTTGAACTTATATTTCTCAGATTAGAACAAACCGTCAATCTCTCCGTTCTCGTTCACCTCCACGTTCATGAAGCCACAGTGGGTAGGCAAACCTGGAATGGTCTGGATCTCCGCAGCCAAAGCGTACAAGTATCCAGCACCAATACTGGCTCTCACGTCTCTGATTGGGAACGTGAAGCCGGTTGGAACACCCTTCAAGTTGGCGTCGTGCGACAAAGAGTACTGTGTCTTCGCAATACAGATTGGCAAGTTGCCGAAACCCTGCTTGGTGTAGAGCTCGATCTTCTTCTGTGCCTCAGGCAAGAACTCAACCTCACCAGCTCCGTACATCTCCTTGGCGATGGTGGAGATCTTCTCCTCGACAGAGGGAGCGGTGTCGTACAAGAACTGGAAGTCGTTGTCGATGGAGTTGGCGGCGTTGATGACACCCTCGGCCAAGTCAATGGCACCCTTACCACCTTCCTCCCAGTGGTTGGACACAATGGCGTCGTTGGCACCAGCCTTCAAGGCCTCCTCACGAATGACCTCGTGCTCCTTTTCGGAGTCAGAGGACATCTTGTTGATGGCCACAACGACAGGCAAGCCGTAGCGCTTGGCGTTGGCAATGTGCTTACCCAAGTTGGAGCAGCCGGCTCTCAACAAGTCGACATTCTCCTGGGTGTACTCGGCAGCCAATGGCGCGCCGGCCTTGACGTCTGGACCACCACCGTGAACCTTCAAAGCACGCACGGTGGCAACAATGACGATCACGTCTGGTGCCAAGCCCGAGGCTCTGCACTTGATGTTCATAAATCTCTCTCCGCCCATGGTGAAGTCGAAACCAGCCTCGGTGACAACGTAACCTTCCTGCAGCTTTCTCTCCTCCTCGGTCAAGTCTGGCGAGGTACCGGCCAACTTCAAGGCCATCTTGTCGGCCAACACAGAGGAGGCACCAATGGAGATGTTGGCGAAAGGACCAGCGTGCACGAACACCGGGGTACCCTCCAAGGTCTGCATGATGTTTGGCTTGATGGCATCCTTCAACAACGCAGTCAAGGCACCCGCACAGCCAATGTCCTCACAGGTGACTGGCTCGCCGGCACGAGAGGCGGCCACAACCATCTTCCCCAATCTCTCTCTCATGTCCTCCAAGGAGGTGGCAAGAGCCAAGATGGCCATACACTCCGAGGCGACGGAAATGTCGAAGCCGGTCTTTCTGGTCATGTTCTTCTCGGTTGGAGCCTCACCAATGGTGATTCCTCTCAAGAATCTGTCGTTGCAGTCCACAACTCTTCTCCAGGTGATGGTCTCTGGGTCAATGTCCAATCTGACGAACTTGGACACCTCCTCTGGGGTCAAGTCGTCTGGGTTGGTCTTGTTGATGCCCAACTTCTCCAATCTCTTCAAGAACGAGCGAGGGAACTTTCTCACGCCCTTCTTGGAAGGAACAAGACGCTTGTACAAAGCCGCATCCTTCTGGGTGTTCTCGTGGAAGATTCTGGTGTCGATGGCAGCGGCAAGCAAGTTGTTGGCCATGGAGATGGCGTGGATGTCACCGGTCACGTGCATGTTGAACTCGTCCATAGGAATGACCTGGGAGTATCCACCACCGGCGGCACCTCCCTTGATACCGAAGGTAGGGCCCATGGAAGGCTGTCTGACGTTGGCAAACACGTTCTTGCCCAAGTGGGCACCCAAAGCCTGGGCCAAACCGACGGTGGTGGTGGACTTACCCTCACCCAAAGGAGTTGGTGTGATACCAGTCACCAACACGTACTTACCGTTGACCTTGTTCTGCAATCTCTTCAAGATGTCCAAGGAGACCTTGGCCTTGTAGAAACCAAAAGGCTCCAACTCGGAGTCCAAGATTCCGGCTTCCTCGGCGACCTGGTTGATTCTCTTTGGCTCCTGAGCTCTGGAGATCTCAAAGTCCGAAGGCACGGGTTTCTGCAAGTTCAACTTGAGTGGGTTGGTGAATTTTGGGGTCTGGCTGTTCTTCTCGTAGTGGGCCTTGGCAGCAATGATCACGTTGTCCAACAAGTTGGCCACGGTCATGGGGCCAACACCGCCCGGAACAGGAGTGAGCAAAGAGGCAACAGGCAAAGCCGACTCAAAGTCGACATCGCCCACCATTCTCGAGCCAGACTTCTTGGAGGCGTCGTCGACGAAGTTGGCGCCAACGTCAATCACAACGGCGCCCTTCTTCAACCACTCGCCCTTGACGAAGTTGGCCTTGCCAATGGCCACAACGACAATGTCGGCCTGGGACAAGAACAACTCAATCTGGGCCTGGGGCGTTCTGGAGTGCAACACGGTCACGGTGGCGTTGGCTCTGGTCAACAAGTTGGCGATCGGGCGGCCCACAATGTCGGATCTGCCCAACACCACGGCGGTCTTGCCCTGGATCTCAACATTGGACTGCTCCAACAACTGCATGATTCCCTTTGGTGTGCATGGCAAAAACTGGGGGTTGCCGCCCTTCTTGGCCAACTCACCGACGCTGTGAGGTCCGAACCCGTCGACGTCCTTGGAAGCAATAACCGCAGAGGTGACCTTGGTCTCGTCCAAGTGAGCAGGAATAGGCAACTGGATCAAGATTCCGTCCACGGAGATGTCCTGGTTCAACTTGGAGATCTCAGACAACAACTCGAACTCGGAGATGGACTCAGGCAATTTGATCAAGTGGCAGTCAATGGCGGCTTCCTCCGCGGCCTTCAACTTCATCTTGACGTAGGTGGAGGAGTCAGGACGGTCGCCGACTTGGATAATGGTCAAATTAGGCTTGAAGTCTTTGTGTTTCGCCTGGATCTGGTCGATCTCGGCGTGGATCTTGGTCCTCAACTGCAAGGCAAGAGCCTTTCCGTCAATCAATTGGGCGCTCATTGTAGTTGGAGGTGGAAATAATGTGCGGGCGCGCAGAAATATATATATAGGTGTATAAAGGCATGTATGCGGTACCGGCCCTGACTCTGGTCGCGGAGTCAGAAAGGGCCCGATGGGGTGGTCAGAGCGGGCATGGGAAGAGGGAGTAATGTAGAAATACTTTTTAAATTTTCTAGATTTGAAGGAAAATCCAAAGGGTTTATATACTTTTTCTGGGTTCTATTTATATCTTGTCTGCTGTCTTGTCGTTGACTCGGGCTCTTCCCTCGTTTAGCCTACCCTGGCAGTCAGCGCGATGATAAATTTTTTCATGCACGTTCCTATCGCCCTGATCTAATTAGTGAAGAGAAATGGGTAGACAAAGAAGGAGAGGAAACAGACAGGAATAGGAAAATGAGGAAAAATACAAACTAGGGAAAGATCGATGAGTACACTCGATGTTAATACTGTATTTAATCTTCTATCCAACAATTTTCATCGTTTCCTTTCTCTCTCTCTGACTTTCTTTCTTCCCTTCACATATTATATGTGTCTGCATTTTGCACCCAAGCTCATGCTTCACTCAAGAGTTGCGCCAAATTGTCGAAATCCTCAAATCCCTTCAAAGGATGATTTTTCACTTTGAACCGCCCGTTGATGCTGTCCACTGCATTTCCCGGTCCCAAATTAATCACATTCTCGACGTTGTTCTCGATCAAATACTCCATTGAGTTCTTCCACAATACCGGCCGAGAATTACACATCAAAGTGTTCTGGAAAGGGTCTGAAGCCGCTGGTTTTCCTGTCAAGTTGCTGACAATTGGCCTGCTTGGACTTTCAACACTTTTCACCATCTCTTTTAGTTCTTCCTCTATGGGTTGTAGACACTGATTATGGAAAGGTATAGTGACCGGCAATTTGGCGACCTTCAATATTTTTTTCTTGGGCGAGTTGATAGAATCAATACAGCGCTGAATCTGGTCAGGTTCGCCCAGGATCAGGATTTGTGAGCCGTTGTTGATGCATGCTAGCACACCATATTCCTCAGCTATACTTCTCACATGCTGAAAATCAGCAGGCTTGAACACCAAAACCGCCATTCCATATTCCTTCTCCTTTGTGAGCTGTTCCATCAATATACCGCGCCTTCTGACTAGCTGAACGGCTTCGCTCAAAGAAATTACTCCTCCTAGTAGCAAAGCGGTGTACTCTCCTAGTGAATGGCCCATGAGGTAAGAGACCCTAGGGTGATTGGCCAAATCCACGCCATGAGTTTGCCGGAAAAGGTCATATATGATAAAAGTGGATGTCAAGATTGCAGGTTGGGCATTTGAGGTCAACTGGCTCCATTTGTCCGGAGATGTGGATGGTGCCTCCACTAAGTACTGGCAGAATTTTTCACCTAGAGCCTCATCCACAATTTCCATGGTATTTTGGAAATTCTCGAGTTTTGGTAGTAGCGAGTGAAGACACCCACGCGGGAGGATTCCCTGGCCGGGACAAGCCACGGCAAAAGTGCTTGCACGGCGAGTGAACAGAAACATGGATTTTCCCCAGATTTCACTATTCGCAGTATATAGGACGGTGAGTATAGGCCCGGGGAAGAGAAAAGGAAAGAAGAGAGGAAAAGAGAGAGGAGAGAATAAATGAAAGAGAGAGAGAGAAAAGGGGAGAAACTGGACTGTCGAGGGGTTTCGTCATTGGCTATCGTTTTTGCAATTATTTCAGTTCTACCTTTGTTTGTCTACTGTTTCCGGTTGACTCAACTTTTTCATTATTTGCTCGAGCTCTGATGAGGTAGTTCAGGCTACACTGAGAAGATAAAATTTAGAGGTGGATCTTGAAAACAAAAAAAGAGAGGAAATCTGAATATCACACCAGCTATTAAAATAGATAACTTGCTTTCAGACATACATTTTATGCACTTCAAGATCTCCTAGTGTGGTCAAGTCAGAATCTGCCTGGAGTGTCTAGATCTCTCAGTGTCTGACCAGATGACTCAGATCAGAGATTACTCCCCAGATTATGAGATCCAAATCTCTAGCAAAAATTTCTTCTAATTACCTCATAGCATTTGAGCAGCAACCTCATTCACCAAATTCCATTTAACTTTCAATAATTCGTCCATCCCATATGTTTTGCTGACCCTGTCTGACTTTCACATTTGGCAGCCAGTGATGAAATTCCAGATCGCCCGGCGCGCGGTGATGAAAACAAACAATGGTCCACTGGACAAAAAGCGGCTCAAGGGAAACACGCGAAGGCAACATATTTGCAGCAACACCTTAAGAATTTGTAGAGAAAAAAACTATAAATACGACCCATTCCCCCCTTCGAATTTCACACACTAAAATCACCCCCTCCCCGCTTTGTTGTCTCGCTGTGTCGGCCAGAGGCAGCCAGTGACCGCCAGTGCGGCATCTAGGGCGATTCGCGCCAGTTCGTTCCGCCCCTGGGCGCCAGCAGGACCCACTTTTGGGCCCGCAGGTTTTTCCTTGCGCCGCAACAACAAGCTTTTTTTTGGTGTCTCACTCACTCAACACAACCAAAACAATCATACGCTTGTCAATTGTCAGAACAGATCAAGACAGCAACACTTAATTCAGGCCAATTTTCCTTTAAACCAGACATTCAAGCGAAATTGAGAGAACACCTCGAGTTTTCCCAATTGAACAAACAACACACCCGGATCTAACAATGTCTCTCCAAGACGCCAAAAACGCTTTGGTGACGTCGCTATTCGAGCTCTCCAATGCTGCCACTGAGGCTGCCACTGCGACGGTGAACTTCTACAAAACAGCCGGAATTGAAGGCGCCGATGCTGCTGGGGCCTCTTTATCGGGGTTGAGTAACTCCATCACGAGTGCTGTGACGCAAGTGCTAGAGACGGTTCCGGAAGCCAACAACGAGACCACGAAAAAAGCCGTGAAGGCCAAGAAACCAGCCCAAGCCGCCGAGGCTGTGGCTGAACCGGAAGTGGTTGTTGTTGAGGAAACTGTAGAGCCAGCCGAGGCCAAGGCCGAGAAGCCAGAGAAGGCTAAGAAGAAGCGTGCCGAGAAGGACCCAAATGCTCCAAAAAAGCCATTGACCTCATACTTGCGTTTCAACCTTAGTGTGCGTGATCAAATGAGGAAGGAGAGACTCGAAAATGGCCAGCCAACCTACCCAGCCA
Source organism: Sungouiella suratensis (assembly GCA_030566815.1). Taxonomy (NCBI): domain Eukaryota; kingdom Fungi; phylum Ascomycota; class Pichiomycetes; order Serinales; family Metschnikowiaceae; genus Sungouiella; species Sungouiella suratensis. The sequence continues at coordinate 634,744 of JAKUAV010000002.1, read as the reverse complement.
CCGAGCTCAACAAGATTATCGCCGACAGATGGGCCAATTTGGGCGAGAAGGACAAGGCCGAGTTGCAGAAAGCCTACGAGACTGAATTCGAGGTGTACAAGAAGGTTCTAGAGCAATACAACAAGGAGAAGGGCGAGAAGGAAGGAAAACCCGAGAGTAAGTCTGAGAGCAAGTCTGAGAGCAAGCCTGAAGAGAAGAAAGAGGAAAAGAAAGAGGAGCCAAAGAAGAAAGCCGAGAAGAAGGCTGAGATCAAGAAGCCAGAGTTGAAGAAGATCGAGACCCCAAAGAAACCTGAGGAGACCAAGAAATCTGAGGAGACCAAGGAATCAAAGGAGACCAAGGAGGCCAAGGCTGACTCTAAAGCTGACTCTAAAGCCGACTCTGCTCACTCTTCGTCGCCATTGAAGAAGAAGAAGGCCGCTGCCAAGAAGGCTAACGGCGACATAGTGGCCAATGCAATTGCAGCTGCTCAAGAGGAAGTTGCTAAGATTGGAGAGACGCCCAAGAAGTCGAAGAAGAGAAAGGACAAGGAGGGAGACCAGCAGAAGTCGAAGAAGAAGAAGAGCGAGTAAATTGTCCATGCTCGCCTCCAACCTTTATTCAATTCTGCCTTGTTTTCGCACTACTTTGCCTATCCATATGGAATGTAACATACTGTTCTACTAGAAATAAGAAACCCAGTGGGGAAAAAAAAGATAGGCTGGAAACGGTAGAAATGATCTAAAGTAAAGGAAATCTATCGTGAGTGATGAAATCTCCCTTGTGTGTGTCCCATGTATTTGACCTAGAAACCCTTCTTCTTCTGCTTGGTGATGTGCGCACGCAAAACCTTCTGTCTGTCTCTGAGCGACATCTTCTGTTTGCCCTGAACAGCCTTCTTGTGGATCATCATAACGAAATTCTTCTTCCGGGCCTTCTCCTTGTTGGTCGTCGAGTGCGGAGCATCTCTCTTGCCCTTTCTCGAGCCAAACTTCTCTCTGTCCTCTCTTCCCTCCTTGGCCTGGGCAATTCTCTCCTCACGCAACTGCTTGTACTTGACCTTGCCCACCAACGACGTCGAGTCGACCTCCTCTTCATTGTGCTGGATTCCGAGTGCCTTTTCCACGCCGGCCTGGGTCCTCAACTCCTGCAACTTGGCGAAATCGGCCGGGGTCAAGATTCTGCTCGAGAGCACCTCGTTCATGGCCTCCTCCGCGGTCTTTGCATCGTCGATCTTGGCTTTTTTCTTTGGAGGAGCTTCGTCATCGGAGAGCTCAAGGTCGGAGTCAGAGTCGTCCTTCAGGTCATCCTGAACTGAACTCTTACCTTCATCTTCTTCTATATCCTGGTCTTCCTTCTCGTCATTCTCGTCCTTCTCATCCTTCTCATCTTCGGAGTCGGAAATGTTGTACTCCTTGTCGGACTCCACAGTCACCCAGTCGCCCTCAATGTCACTTGTGTCGGACTCCAGGTCCACCTCCCAGTTGGCATCGTTATCCTCGTCATCCTGAAGACCCTGCTCTTTCCTCCACTTGGTCAAGAGCTCCAAGCCTGGAATGGACGTGACTGTCGAGCTCTCCACACCGAACTGCGGGCCGCCCTTCTTGTCGCCGTGCTGCAACTCCATCGACGCAGTCTTGCCTCTGTCTTTCCTCTGCAACATCTCGGGTGCAACTTCTCTGTACAAGGAAATCAAGGACCTCGCGGCCATCATCACGGGCTTCGACTTCGAGCCCTTGTACTCCGTCAAGTCATGCAAGAGTGGCGGCTCGATGGCCAATGGTGCTCTGGCCAAGATCTCTCTGATGGTATTGATACCGGCAGCAGCAACCTCGGCCGCCACACCGTCGCTGACGAAATCATCGGCGATTTTCCTGACGACCATGGCGATCAGCTCGGGTGGAACCAAGTCGTGCGAGGCCTGGGCAGCGGCTGCCATGATCTGTGTGACGTTTCTCTGCTTGGGAGTCAAGTACTTGAGGAAGAACGAGTAGATGCCCAACACAGTCAACTTGTGCGTTCCGATAAGACGCGAGATGAGGTTCATGAAGAGGATCTTCTGGTCCAAGTCGTAGCGGTTGACGTTCTTCCCACTCAAATGGCCGTCGAAAAGCTGGTCTGCAAAGCCCTGTGGGTCTCTGAGCAAATGGATGGCCGAGAAGTTCAAGTACGTCGCCGAGATCTTTGCGCTGTTCTTCTTTTTCATCAGCTTGAGCGCTTGCTCGACCTTCTTGCCTCTCTTCGATGTCTTCTTGTTGATCTGCATCTTGTGCTTCAACGCACCCATGTCGAACAGTTCCTCGTCCGACGAGTTCTCCTCGAAGTTCTCCGTTCTCTCCTTGTCGGCGCCCAAGAAGAACTTGGCACCAGCCACAGCCACTTTCACGTCCGGGTGCACTGCAGCCTGCGTCATAAGCTCCACGGTTCTACTGTCGTCCCAGATTCCTCTTCTCCAGAGCTCTCTGGTCAACTTGGTGGCCCAGAGCCCCTGGTTGTCTCTCTGCTCGAGCAAGTTGAACAACAACGCCTGCGTGGACCGGTTGATCTTCTGGTTCTTCGCGCCGGTGTTCACGGACTTCAAGAGCGAGATGAGGGTGCTGTAGATCTGGTGTCTGACGGCCTTGGCGTTCATGGACGTGGTGGAGCTGTTCTGCGCAGACGAGCTGTACGACTGTAGGAGCGGGAACAACGTGGCGATGAGCGACTCCGCGCTGATGATGTCCTTGTTTCTCAACATTGTCAAGCACTGGATGATCTTCTCCCTCAAGTCTGCAGAGAGGTCTCTGTGGTTGTTGAGCAAGATGTTTTTCAACTCGTTGGGGAAGTTGGCGGTTTCCTTGGGGTAGCAGCCGCACACAGCGCTGACGAACCCGATCAAGTCGGCGAAATCGGACCCTTGGTCTGCCGCTGGGTTGAGCATGAAGATGTCTCTGAGGGACTCGTAGTGCGAGTACTGCTGCACGAATTCCTCGTGGTAGGACTCTGGGTCTCGACGAACCACGTTCTGTAGCAAGATGATATTCGTTGGCAAGATGGCTGCTCTTCTTTTTTTTCCCATTCTGTGGTGGTGTAGGTGATGAGTAGGTGGATGAGTGTATGGGACTACAGGCATCTCATCGCCCGAAAAATGGGTGCGATGGAGTGCAGACAGAACATGGAGATCCCAGTGGAGACAGAGATATAGAGGTATATGAATCTTGGGAAACTGAAAAATATTTTGGTGAGTCGAAAATTCTTTGGAAGATTGAATAGAATTTAGTGAGCTGAACAAAAATTATGAAACTCTTTATCTGTGTTGAGTGTTCTTTATTTGACTTCTCTCTAGGTGTTGAACAACTCGGTGATACTCCCGTAGTTGATCTTCCTCGAGAACGCCTTCTTCTGGAATATCTGCTTGGCACTGTCCGCAGGAGTCATGGCTCTGCCATCTTCCCCGATTTGTCTCATTGCATCTGCGACCGCCGGATCGTTGATCACGGGATCCGTGTTCTGCTCCTTCTTCCGACGTTTCTTGGGCTGTCCAGACGTATTTCCGGTCAACTCGTCGGCCTCCATCTTCAACCGCTTCTTCTCCTGAGCAATCAAGAAATCGTAGTTGATTGCTATCCAGATCCGCTCTTTCTCCTCTCTCTGCTTGTCAGAAAGCAAAATGTCCCTCACCTCATCATCCTCGTCATCGTCGTCAGGAAATATATCGTCTCTCACCTTGGCGATGAGCTGCGCGGTGGTGGGGTTGCCTGCAACCAAGTTCCGGGGCCTGTTCTTGTCGATCTGCTCCAGGTAGTCCGACAGCGTGTAGTAGGCGTCCTCTTTGTTTGCGGCGGAGGGCGCAGATGACAGCGTGAGCGATGTGCTGTTCAGTTTGATCACACGATCCAAAATGTTCTCAAGCTCAGACTCGCTGAAACTGCCTCCATCAAGCACAGCCTTGAGCATCGAGTCTTCGCGTACTTGTCTGGCCTTCTCCTCGGCTGTTCTCTTTGCAAGCTTCAATCTGCGCAGTTCTGCCAGGTTCTTTGGGATCCTCGACTTGGTCACTCGGAGTCTCGGGCTGGCTGCCGTCAGATCACGCAAGGAGCCAAGTCTCGCTCGCGTTTCTCTAAAACTCTCCTCGATGTCCTTCGCCCTCTGGATGTAATCCTCGTCTTTAGATTCTTTCGGGAGATCTTCGTATCCGAAATCCTCGTCTTCGGATGGAACAAACATCTGCTCGTCACTCTCAGCCTTTTTCTTCTTTGGGCGAAATACTTCGTCAATCTCGGCAGCAGACGGTAGCGCGCTCGTGTCTGCATCACTCATCAGTAGTTCATCTTGATCATCGGCCTCTTCCTGGGTATCCCCTTGAGTTTCTTCTTGGAGTTCCTCTTGAGTTTCCTCTTGAGTTCCCTCTTGAGATTCTTCCTGAGTGCCCTCTTCTTCTTGACTCCCTCCCTGAGTTTCTTGAGTCTCTCCCTGGGTTTCCTCTTCTTGAGTTTCCTCTTCTTGAGTTTCTGACTCATGGATATCGCTCTCCGGAGGCAGTAGATCCGCGCCAATCACTTTCGCGAGCTGATTACTCCCCGCGAGTTCCTTCAATCTCCGAAGCGATTTCACTCTCTTCTCGAGACTCTCGTGGTTCTTTTTCTCGTACAATCTATTTTTCTTGAACGACGGAGGAATGGATGTCTTGGAGTTCTCTGATTCTCGGAACTCCGAAAGTTTGAGATCACCAGAGGGCGTCGCCTTGAACTCATTGAGTCTTTTCTGAATGGTTTCCTCGCCCACACGGGCCACAGCCACAATCTCGGCGTGGGATCTGTTGATTCTGTTCATTCTGGCCGCCAACAACACACACGCACCAGCGATACCCGCAGGTCTTCTTCCCTCGTAGATCCAGTCCAGAGACATTCTGTGGGCCAACTTGGTGGCGTCCTTGCACACTTTGGCAGTCTTATCTCCAAACAGTAGTCTGTCAGCAAAATGCTGGATGAACAAGGAAGGGTCTGCTATGGGTAGTTTCTGGATCAGGAGCGCTCTCACTAGCTTCAAGTACGTCGAGCCCAACGAGTAGACGGAGATCTGCAATCTTGAGCTGAAGTCAATCAAGAGATGGTGAGTCTTCTCGTGACGGCAGGCCACATACAAACAGGCCGCAATGACATTCTGCGAGCGTCTTCCCTGGACGAAATTCTGGACAAGCGCTAGCTTGAACCAGCCACTTGCAGAGTCCACAATATAGTCCGGGATCTTCATCACACTGGCGATCTTCTTGATCTTCTTCTTTGCGTTCAACAACGTCTGCTCACGGGACTCCATGGCGTTCCGCATGTTGAAATTAGCTCTTGCTTGGTCCGCACCAACCATGGCACCTTGCACCATGGCCGCTCCGCTGGCGCTCTCACCGAACTGGACCTCGGAAACAATTGGGTTCTCCTCCACGACGGAACCACAGTTTATACACGAGACATCGCCCGAGGTGGCCGAGAGATCTCGCGTGAACTTGTCGCTGCCACAGACTTTACATACTCTGTTTCTTAGCACGGTTGCCATTTTGTGGTGTGGAGATGTGTAGAGTAGATGTTTATAATTTGAGTAAACAGAGTGCGTACAGGGATGAGCAGAGGCGAGAGGAGAGAGTGGAGCGAAGGGAAGGAAGGAAAGAAAAAAAAAGTAAACAAAAAAAAAGAAAAGACTGAACTTTGTAGAGTGTAAGATGAGCGGAAATGTGCACTTATTTATACATTTTCTGGTTTTTGTTGGAGGTGGTTGACTGATGTGATTTATATGGGTGGAGGCCCTCATGCACATGTATGTACCTATTCGCAGCTAACAGAGAACGTAAGAAAGCGAGAAAAGGGAAAGGAACACAAGAGGTCGAAGGAGAAGAACCTAACAAATGTTCTTGAAAATTGTCAAACACAACAAAACAATTTATACTGTCTGATTCTTTCTTCAGTCTCTCTCTTTTTTTTTTTTTTCATTAATCTTATTTGTCTTCCTTTCACTTTCTAGCTTTTTCCTCTTGCCTTCTCTACTCTCCACAGGATTAATCTTCCGCACCGATCCACACTACATACTAATCAACATAAGGAAGAGATATTCTGCACTAGCATATCACCAAAACGACAGCCACAAACACATTCAACAAATTTAACAAAGCCAGCTTCAACAGAAATAATGTCGCTCATGAACAGGTACAGTCCGCGGCCGGACTCCATTCAACTGTCTATATCTAGCGAGGATATAGTGATGGAATACACTCCAGAGCCACCACAGTCAATTGAGGAAGAACAAGTTCCAAGAACTGGGAAATACTTCCCGTGGGCTCACATCCTCGAGGTCAGCCTGAGCGAACCACGCGACGTGCTCCAGAGCGAGAGAACGTTCCTCACATTCATCAGGTTCTCGGTGTCGCTATATTTCACAGCCATTGGCATGATCTTGGGGTTCAGACTACAGTCGGTGAATGCTCTTGTCAACCACACCAACCCGAACTTCAACAAGAACGCATTCAACCACGCAATCTCATACTTGCTCATTTTCTTGTCGTTTGCAATCTTGCTGATCTGCTCCTTGAACTACTTCAAGACTGTGAGGAGGTACTCCCAAAAGAGAATCCACACCTACGCTGCTTCCAACCGGGCTATGGTGATCTGTGTCACTGCCATAGTAGTAACGCTCATCGCGATCAATGTGCTGATGATTGTTGAGAGATACACCCAAGAGAGCTGAGATATGAATAATGACAGATAATGATAGATAATGACAAATGACAATATGGTTTCAAATACCTACAAACACCAGTTTTTCTTTTCTTTTTTCTCTTTTCTCTTCCCTATTCTCTTTTCTCTTCTCTTGTTCCTTCATTTCTATATTACACTCACTCATGCCTTGCTCTTCTTCTTCATCTTGTCTCTCTCCTCCCGCTTCCTCTTGTTGATCTGCCTCTTCTCCCCAAAGTTCTCCTTGTCCATATCCATCATCGCCTCTCTCTTCGCCGTGGTCATTTTCGTGAGCGACGACTCGATCACCTTGTCGTCATCGACCTCCTCCATCAACTCCATCTTCTTATTGGCTCTCTCCTCGATGGCCTGAACCCTCAGAACGTCCCTCTCGGCCACAATCGACACAGAGTCACCCTTCCGCCCAGCTCTGGCCGTTCTACCCACTCGGTGGATGTAGTCGTCAGGGTCTGCAGGCAAGTCAAAGTTCACCACGAGCTCAACGGTGGGGATATCCAAACCTCTGGATGCAACATCTGTGGCGATAAGAATCCGTGCAGCTTGCGCCTTGAACCTGTGGAGCGAGCTTGTTCTTTCTGACTGGGGCATTTCCGAGTGTAGAGACGCCACACGGAAGTCCAACTTCCGGAGCGTCCGCCTGAGTAGTTCTGCAGTTCTGGTTCTGTTCACAAATATGATCACGTTGGCCTTGCTGTACTTTTCAAGGGAGAGAATCGCATGGAGATACGCTTCTTTCACATACGACGGAACAAACACATAGTACATCAGCAACGTCGACGGGATGGCCACCTTGTCCACTGTGTCCACCTCATGCATGAATACTGGAGGTTTCCCCAGAGTCTGCGGCTTGTTTTTCAACGAGCGCACAGCATCGGTCACCGTGGCCGTGAACAACAAGGTCTGTCGCTTGGACGGATCAGGCAACACCGCCAAGCACCGCGCAAGGTCTTTGCTGAAGGAATTGCTGAGCACTCGGTCGGCCTCATCTAGAACAAGGTACCGCACGCTTCGGAGGCCCTTGATTGTGTCCTCGCCACTATTGATGATGTGGTCGGCCAATCTGCCCGGGGTCGCAATCACGAAATGCGGCCGGTTCTGCAAACTTAGCGCCTGTTTGACTATGTCTTCTCCTCCCACTATCACACTGAGCCTGATGTTCATGGTGGACCCCAACGCGGCAAACTGCTCGGCAATCTGCATGGCAAGTTCACGAGTAGGCGTCAACACGAGCCCGAAAATCCCCATAGGGTCCTCGGACCATTTGGTCAACATGGGAGCTGCAAACGCTATTGTCTTACCGGAACCTGTCTTAGCACCACCAATGCAATCTTTCCCCGCCAAAATTTCAGGAATACACGCTTCCTGGATCAGTGTCGGAGTATGGATCTTCATGGCGTCTAGCGCCTCGTCGAGCCACTTGGCTACGCCCAAATCTGCAAATGTCATTTCTGGTGGAGAGAGTAGTATACAATTTCGCGATGGTCATCTCCAGACAGATCCGTACATCCAGAGTCAGAGAAGGGCAGGGCAAACTGGGGGAGGGAAGAGAAAATTGAGAAATATTTTATTAAAGGATTGAAGTTTGGGAGCTTTTGGAGAATTTTGGCTTCTTGAATTTTTTTGTATCGTGGTTTTGCGGCCTTCTTCTGTGGCCTTTTCCATCCTAGATCCTGCGCGCAGAGTTCCCCATATATTCACCTACACTCTATTCTGTCGAACTTAAGATGCTACCGAGAATACCCATCCGCCGATTTTCCAGAAGCTCCAGACTTCTCCAGGCAATAACCACAGAGCTTACAAATGACTCTACCCCATTAGATCCGTACACCACGCTCCCGAAGTCCAGTTTCCACTTCGACACCACCCCAGATCTACAGCCAAACAAATCATACAAGGATCTCCACTACACGGTCAGGGGAACAGACGATTTTGGGCTCAGGAACACTCAGGTCACCCTAGAGAACTATTTCATGGGCGATGCTCACCACTCGCACAAGGTTTTCAGTGGACAGCACCAGCAGTACAAGCAGGGCCAGAAAGTCGAGCAGAGGACGTTCGTGGATCTCCGAATTCTTCGCCTACAGACGGGAAATGGCGGCAACGGATGTGTTTCCTTCTTCCGAGACGCAAACAGGCCCGTTGGCCCGCCAGACGGAGGCGACGGCGGAGATGGAGGAAGCATCTATGTTCAGGTAGTTAACAGTGTGAGTTCACTCCACAAGATCAAAAGAAGCTACAATGCCGGAAACGGGAAACCGGGCACTCTGAGCCAGTTGGACGGGAAAACCGGGCCGGACATCATCCTTGAGGTTCCCGTGGGCACAACCATGCGGTGGATTCCAGACCCTTTACTCATGAAAGACGAATTGAGAGAGGCAAAGGGAGACACGGCGAAAGTTGGCATTGGCATGAAAATGACCGACGCAAACGATATCCAATTATTCAGAGACGACTACGTTCCAGGCGAAGGATGGCAGTTCAAAGAAAAGGACGAAGAGTACCATCGAGAACGAGAGTTCTTCACCGAATTGAATGAGCAAGTGAAGGACTATGACCGCGAAATCATTGCAGAGGAACTAATGTTTGACAGGTTCCCCGCGCTCGGTCTAGATTTCGACAAGCCCACGGAAAAGCCAGTTTTGCTCTTGAAAGGCGGCAAAGGCGGGATGGGCAATATGCATTTTCTCACTGGGAACATCAGGAACCCCAGGTTCAGCAAAAAGGGCCGCCGTGGGTTGTGTGAGTTTTTCATCTTGGAGCTAAAGCTCATTGCAGACTTGGGCCTAGTTGGGCTCCCCAATGCAGGGAAACTGACCCTACTTCGCGCAATTTCCAGGGCGACCCCCAGGGTGGGCCACTGGGAGTTCACCACTTTGCAGCCAACAATTGGCACGATATCAACGGCAATCGACACTGAACCTTTCACTGTGGCGGACATACCTGGAATTATCAAGGGCGCCTCACAAAATAAGGGAATGGGCATGGACTTCCTCAGGCACATTGAGCGCAGTGGGGGCCTAGTTTTCGTGGTGTCGCTCGAGTCGCGCAATCCCGCACAGGACCTCCAGACCCTCATTGATGAGATTGGCCCCAAGAGAATGCACAAGAAGCGAGTGATGGTGATTGCCACAAAAGCCGACACGACGAAAAACGGAGATGGATACCGCCAGCTCCAGAGCTACGTGGCCATGCAAAACACACAATGGAAATGCATCCCGGTGTGTGCTTTGCAGGGGGAAAATATTGCGCAGTGCGTGAGGATGATGGCCCAGATTGCACAGGGCGACGAGGCGGAACATTCGGCCCAGGCTTAGAGTTGCCGGAGAAAGCCTCCGGATATACTGGACAGGCGCCGATCGTTGCCGGATTCGAGCATAGATTGCCGAACAGACAATGGCACCGTAAATGTACATAGCAGGAGAATTTAATATTTTTTTTTTTTCTCTGTTCTTTGATTTTTTTTTTCAATGAGTGTCAAATATTTTCTTCTCTCTGGATAGACTTCGTTCAATTTAAGGTGTTCGCTACATTTTTTCGCTGTGCGCATTAATTGTTCCGCCCTGCGGCTCTATAAATCCCCAATAATTATCTTTCCTGTAGTTCCCGTATTGTACATCATTAACTTGCCCGCGATCTGGACCGTTTGTGGTTCCATTGCCATCAGAAGCCTGAGGCGTAATTGCTTTTTAGAATTCCAGACAGTGCATCCGATCACTTCCAGACATCAATTCTAGTCTGCCTCTTGAGATTCTGGTCTGATGTTCAAGATTTCAGACTGACCTGCTTTTCTGGTTTCTAGACTGACTTGCTTTTCTGGTTCCTGCTTTTCTGGTTCCTGCTTTCCTGAATCCTGCTCTGGTTCATGCTTTTCTGGTTCCTGCTCGCCTTCGGCTTCGAGTCCAACACCTGCTCGACCTTATCTTGAATCCGGTTGTGGTTCTCCAATGGCTTGCGGAACGTCAAGTCAAATCCGCACAGCCTGTATAGCTCCATGTCTGCGAGCATGCACCGGGTGGTCACAGCCACCAACGCAACATGGTCAAGTTGAGGAACCAGCCTTATCTTGGTTGCGATTTCTGTGCCTGTTACTTTTGGCATTTCGATATCCAAGAAAATTATGTCGTAGTGCAGTAGAGCGTCCTCGCTTGTTTCCACTGTGTGTGATTCCTGGACTGTGCGCACATTGGCACAGGGGAATAATTTTCTGAGCATTCGCAGTAAGATGCGAAGATTGATTTCGTTATCGTCCACTAGTAGGAAATTGTATGTGCCGTTATTGGGCATCCATATCTTTTCCTCCACCGGAGACGGATAAAAACTGGCACTGGAGGTATTAGATTTGGCACTCGAAACGACATTGTTACTGGTTTCAAATTCATTATCATGTTCGAAATTGACATCCACCTTCACATTATAGATACTCTCGTAGTCGAAGCTCTGGTCGAACTTGTCGTAGCCTTCGTCGTACTTGACATTTTGGCTGGAGCTCACCGGCGAGACAGAGTGAAGAGACTGGACAGACTGGACAGATTGGCAGCCCATGGGTCGGTAGAAAGGATCGTGCATTATCGGAGCCAACATTTCTGGAAGCTTAAAAGGCCAGCCGGAATTTGGGGCCGGGCGGGCAGTAGTTTTATATTGGCATCGGCCGCAACTTTGGGCCACGAGCCACGACCAGTGGGGTGCAGTGGGGCGCATCGAGCTCGCATCTAGGGCGAGCCAAATTCCTGTGTGCGCTGCAAGAAGCGTAATTGTGTGCACCGCTGGGCCCGCCGGGCGGTCCGCAACTGTATATATTATATGCGTTAATTGCTACCACGGCACAGGGACTAGTTACTGCCGATGGAATAAGGTGATGTCAGGAACCACACTTTAAATGTTCTGGAGAGTTAACTCGCTATTTGATTTTGATCGAGATTGATAAAATAATTAGATTAACAAAAAAATCTGACCGGACTTAGACTTTTCCTCTTCTCCTTCTTTTCTATGACTTCTAGCCCTGATCTCCGCCGCGCATCTGGTGTGGGTTCCATGCGCAGTTGTGAGAATACCACGAAGAAACAATTCTGGAATTCAGATTGTTGGTGATCAATGTTGGCCCTGCAAGTGTAAGCGTGCGACTGTGCAAGGGTCCGATGTCTGTTACAGTGCAACCTGGGGGAATATTGAGGTTTTTTCGAAGAGCAAGCTATATTCAACTTGGCACATTGCGCCCGAAATCTAGAATACGTCAAGAAAAAGCAGGCAACTCCGGCCAGAAAACTGGAGAGGAGCCAGGAAACAGGAACCCTGGGAAAGGAAGAAAGAACAAATCAATTAAACCGAATAGAAGAAAATAAAAAAGAAAAAAAAATAGAAAGAAATGAAATAATAAATAAGAGACCAGACTAAACGAAGCAAGAAGAACAAAAATTTCAATAATTATTATGTCCGCCTTCATCTCGGTTCTTGCCTTTTAATTCTTCTCATTTCTTCCAAGCCTTTTCGCCTTTTCGCCTTTTTGCCTTTTTCGCACCTTCCTCACCTTTATTTCTCCTAGTTATTTTTTTCCCTCTTCTGATTTCTCTCAGCCATTATTTATTATTTCACCTCTGGATTTTCTTAGCCCCACTTAACCTCTTCTGCCTACTCCCCATCACTCCCTTTGTAATTGTGCCCCACATCGGCCAGCGGCTACCACGTGTAATGACCAATCCACAAATTTTACACGACCTCCGCCAAATGTTCCCTACGTTCCCCTTACTTGCCGTTCCAATTCCAGAACTTCTTTAAGCCAACATTCCGAGTGTCAAACCAAAGTGGAACAGGCATTGACGGATGTCGGATCTTTTCATGCACCGCGATTTATTACACAGAGAAAAACCCATGGTTATAATGTGCGGCTCGTATTGATGTACACTACGATCGATTCCAACGGCTGAGGCAAGTGAAACAGGCAGAAATCATGTAAAAAATATCTGCCTGTAATTTTTTAGAGATGTGACTAGTGGCATTTTTGGTTCTGTGCTGAATGCGGGAAGATCCAAAATTGCTTTTTTGGTCACAATTTTTTCTTTCTTTCTAGCTTCCTTTTGTGGCACTTCCCACCTCCTATTCATCTCTTTTGGGCTGAGCTTCCTCATTCTGGTTCCTCACATATTTCTCTCTTCGCACGGCTGTACCTTCTCAACATTCCATCCCTTGAACATTCCTGATAACGCCGATTGCCGATTGCCGATTGCCGGCTGCTTTCTCCGTTTTCTCGATCTTTACCCCTGAAAATTCCATTCATTCCTCGCTTATACTGTGTCAATTGGCAACTCACGGTAGGAGAACAGGCATGTGTAGGAGGACGCAGAGGAGGACGCAGGGGAGTGATCGGCAATGAGATTGAAGAGGGAAAGAATTATCGGAACAATCTTTCATGTTGAGGTTTAGGGGCACTTCAAAAGTGAGACGGCCACTCGAGTCGTAGAGGTATTTTTCTTTTGATCACAAATCCGAGCACCCTCCATTCCCTTTGGTGTGCGCTCAGTGAGCCTCAGACATCTATACAACAGTGCAACGCAAAAACCAAACAAGTCAAAGAAAAAAAACTGGAGAATAAGTCTTCACTTTTCATACCTCAAAGAGAATCCACCTTCACTTTTTCCATTTTTTTTTTTAACAATCTCCCTCTTTCTCTACCTGCCCTCTCTCTCCATGCCTTTGCTACTCAGGTGCCTCTGTGCACTACACCTAGCTACTACCATATAATGTCAAACTCATTCAAGCTAACGGTCAATGAGCATTTGGAAGGACTCCCGAAAGTCATCCAGTCGAAGCTCTACGACGCCCCTGCCACATGCTTGTCCATCTACCGCTTGCTACCTCCATTGGCCAAGTTCTACATTGTCAGTATGTTGTTCAACGAGAAACCAGTGGCTGTCAAGGACTTGGAGAAATGGTGCCAGCCACAAGCGAGAAAATTCCAGTACGAGTCTCTCAAGCGGCTCAGAGCTTTGCATTTGATAGAAGAGGACCTGAGCGGCACTCACATTCGTCTACATCAGACTTTCCGCAATAACTTCAGAGATTGTCTTACTGGCTCGCAAGCTCCCAACGCCTTTGGCATAATCGCGCTGTCTTTGGACAAAAATCCGGTCGACGTGAAATTCTTGGACCAGTTTGCTTCCCAGAAGTGGGAGACCATTTTGCATTTCATGGTGGGCACGGAATTGCCTACTGTGCCTTCCAAATCTGTGCTTTCATTGCTCAAGCTGGGAGGTCTCATGGAAGGCCCCGGAACTTCAGCAGGAAACTTGAAAATCACAAACTCTGGGTTCCAGTTTCTTCTCCAGGACGTGAACGTGCAAATCTGGACGCTTTTGCTCGAGTACTTGAACCTCACTCTGGACTTGAACATGGACCCTGTGGACGTACTAAATTTCATCTTCATTTTGGGATCGCTAGAATTGGGGAAGGCATACTCTGTTCAGGGTCTCAGTGAGACACAAATAAGCATGTTGCCCGATTTGAGAGACTATGGGCTAGTGTACCAGAGATCAGAGGGGTCCAGCCGATTTTACCCAACCAGACTAGCCACCACGCTTACTTCGGAGTCCACAGGGTTGAAGACACCGTCCATGGCCTTGAACCAAGCATTGGAGACAGAAAAAGATGAGGTTGCCGTGGAAAGCGGAGATTCTCAGCATGGCCAAATCATCTTGGAGACAAACTTCAAGTTGTACGCATACACGAACTCTCCGCTCGAGATCGCCATCTTGAACTTGTTTGTGAGCATGAAAACACGGTTTGCAAACATGGTGACCGGACAGATCACCAGAGAATCCATCAGAAACGCATTGTACAATGGTATTACTGCAGAGCAGGTGATCAAGTTCTTGGAAACTCACGCACACAGCCAGATGAGAAACTTGGCGAAGGAGAAGTTGGATAAGAAGATCGAGTTTGATGCCAGTCACAACATCAACACCGCTGGAGGCGCACCCCAGCTGAAGAACACAGACTCTGCAGTGGCCCAGCACAGACTTGAGATTCTACCTCCGAATGTGGTGGACCAGATCAAGTTGTGGCAGTTGGAGCTCGACCGAATCCAGACATTCGAGGGCTACTTGTTCAAGGATTTCAAGGACCAGAATGAGTATGATGTGTTGTGCAATTATGCATCTGAGGTTGGTGTGTTGCTCTGGTCAGATAAGGCCAAACTCCGGTTTTTTGTCACAGCAGATGGCATGTCGCAGGTGGCTGACTTTGCCAATAGAAATAGGTAGAGCACAGGAGCTATAGCACTCGGCACAGGAGTTATAGCATTCAGCAGAAGTTATAGCATTCAGCACAGAATTGACAGCATCCAGCATACAGCATACAGCACATTCAGCATTCGATAACTTTCAGTCGAAACTTTTAGCATTTGTATCCATTTCTATCCCTTGGCTTTCTTTTTTCTATTTACAGGTTAGCCTGAGCATGCATCGCAGCCCTCTATGTCGCTGATGTTGCACGACAACGGAGTGGTATCATAAATATCGTAATTTTCTTCATCTTTGGCAACTTTTGGTTTTTTCCGAGACTTCTCGATGGCCCTTTTCACAAGCGAGTCCTCGAAATCGCTATCGTAAGGAGTCAATGTGGTTGGAGTCAGCTCATACAGTCTCTTCAACTGGCTGGTGTTGGCAGAATCAGCTTCTGCAATATACCGCGCAGCCTCCTCGTAAACGGGCCGAGTTAACTTTTCCAAGTTCTTACTTTTCAAATTTTCCAACCCATCCTTGATTTTCGCTTCGTCCAATGTGAACTGGATCGCTCTGGACGCCGCTTGTGTGCGCAAGTAGTACATGCCAGTTTTGAGGCCTTGCTCCCATGCGAAAAAGTGGCACGAAGTCAAAGTTTTGAATGTTGGATTCTGTAAGTGGATGTTCATGCTCTGCAGCTGATCGATAAATCTCCCGCGGTCGGCTGCCAATTGCACAATGGTCTTCTGACTGATCTCCCATACTGTCTTATATAGACTTTTAAGCTCCGGAGGCACAATGTCTATATTTTGCACTGAGCCGTTGTCCAAGATGATCTTGTCTTTGAGCGCAGAGGTCCAGATCCCCAAATCCATTAGATCTTGCACAAGATACTTGTTCACCACCTGGAACTCCCCGGACAATACTCTTCTCAGGTACAAATTAGAGGTGAAGGGCTCGAAGCACTCGTTGAACCCCAATATCTGTGAAGTTGTCGCCGTGGGCATTGGAGCCACGAGAAGAGAGTTTCGGAGACCATTTTGTTTCACTTTCTCCTTGAGCTCGTCCCAGTCGTCAAAGAATTCGGGTTTATAATCCCAAAGGTCAAACTGCAATTGGCCCAAAGAGGCCGGCGAGCCCTCAAAGCTCTCGTATTTACCCTTTTCTAGGGCCATCTCCATCGAGCACTCAATGGCAGCATGGTAGATGGTCTCGAAAATTTGTGTGTTGAGTGTTCTTGCCTCAACTGATTCAAATGGAAGTCTGAGCATGAGAAAAGCATCTGCCAAACCTTGCACGCCGATTGCGATGGGCCTGTGTCTCTTATTGGACAATTCTGCGTTCTCCACTGGATACTTTGTGACATCGATGACCTTGTCCAAGTTCCTGGCGAGGATCTTCGTGACTCCGTGCAATTTTGCAAAGTTGAATGCAATTTTCAAGCCAGAGGACTCGACAAACGAAGGTAAAGCCAACAGACCCAAATTGCACACTGCAACTTCCTCTGGGGACGAGTACTCGACAATCTCACAACATAGATTCGATGACTTGATTGTGCCCAAGTTTTTCTGGTTCAGTTTCCTGTTGCACGAGTCCTTGTACAACATAAACGGCATACCGGTCTCGGTCTGCAGCTCCAAGATCTGCATCCACAATTTCCTCGCCTTTATTTTCTGCATCGCCAATCCTTCGTGCTCATATTGAACGTATAACTTCTCAAACTCTTCTCCATACACATCAGAGAGACCAGGAGCCTCATCTGGCGAGAAAAGCGACCAGTCCTCGTTCTCCTTCACTCGCTTCATGAACAAGTCCGGGATCCACAACGCATAGAACAAATCCCGGGCCCTGAACTCCTCCTGGCCGTGGTTTTTGCGGAGCTCTAAGAATTCCTGGACATCCGCATGCCACGGCTCCAAATATATCAGTATGGCACCCGGCCGCTTGTTTCCGCCTTGGTCCACGTATCTTGCAGTGTTGTTGAACACCCTGAGCATAGGCACAAGTCCTGAAGATATTCCGTTGCTGGTCTTGATGAGTGCTCCATTGGCTCTAATATTACTGAGGTGTATACCTATTCCTCCTGAGCCTTTCAGTATGAGCGCGGATTTGTGCAAGGTCTTGTAGATGCCGTCTATGGAGTCATCCTCCATTGCCATTAGAAAACACAGACTGAGAAAATTGTTCTCTGTGGCTGCATTGAATAGCGTAGGTGAGGAGTGGATCATATACTTGCTCGACATGAGGTCGTAGGTCTCCCTGACTCGCTCAAGTGCGTCTGCGTCTTCGTGTACGCCGTGTATACCCACTGCGACCCTCAAGAAGAAATACTGCGGTGTTTCTGCCACCGTTGCTCCAACATGTAGCAAATATGACTTGAGCAAGGTCTTCATGCCAAAGTATGCCAACTCGTGATCTCTCTCCGGACAAATCATACCGTTGAGTTCCTCTTCATGTGCTGAGACAAATTTGAATGCTTTATCGGATACTAGCGGGTACGGTTTCTTTGTTCTCGCGTGGATATTGCTTCTCAATCTCTGGAAATTTGCTGCAAACGAACTCTTGACGAAACGGGCGATTCGACTGGCTTCAACTCGGCCAGCTAGTAAGGCGCAGTCGGGGAACACGATGGTACGCAGCGCAACACATTCAGCGGCAAGTTCCAAGAGCTGTGTCACCAGTATCAGGTCAGGTAGCAGTTGCTCGATAGTGCGAGTGAGCGAGTCGAGCTCTCCATCTGGGATGTTCAAATTTTCACAGAGTATCAGTAAGAACGTTCGGAATCGACTGGTGTCAAAGTCTTGGACTAAGCCGGTCTCACTCTCGACTTTCGTCATTGACTTTGTAAAATGGAACTATCTGATTACTGATGTGGCGTGCAGTATCTCATTACACTTCCCAATGCGGAACTCACCATCAGTGCATAACAATGTTTAGCTGAATGGAAACAACAGAAAGCATAATACAATTATTCAAGATTGAGATTCGAATCGTGATCTGCCAAAAAAATGTTATGGGCTGTTTGCAAAAAGATAGAGCTCGCACTCAGGTTTGAACTAAGGACCAACAGATTTGCAATCTGCTGCGCTACCACTGCGCCATACGAGCTAAATCTGTGAGAATTTTTTTGAAGTTTTATTGGAGCGTGTGCCAAAAAACTGATTTTCAACTGGACCTTAGGGGACCTTACAGTTGTAATGAGCAGCTGATTATCTACAGAATGGTGGTCTCAAAATTGAATTTGGAGCATTTAGTGATGAGATATGCGAGATTAGCTAAAGAACCTATAGGTACCCATGATTGAGCTGAAGTTCAAAAATTCATAAATGTCAAGAAAGCTCCTCAAAGCTGTCTCTTGAGTGTTTCGTTGCATACGTTTTTTACCTTTGTAAATTCACTGATTTCCCTCTCTTGGTGACACTTCCATCTTGGCTTACTAACTCATCTGATCGCACCTGTACACCACACCGAAAAATTCACCTCATCATTGATCTGAAATACTAAACATCACAAATATGGGCAAGAGGAAGGCTTCCGAGGCCCACGATATGCAAGTGGACGACTCTTTTTCGCCGCTCTTACAAGAGGAATACAAAGGCAAGAAACTTCACGATCCCATCAACACTGTGGATGACAAATGGCAGCTATTACCTGCTTTCCTCAAGGTGAAAGGTTTAGTGAAACAACACTTGGACTCCTTCAATTATTTTGTTGATACAGACTTGAAGAAGATCATCAATGCTAACGAGACGGTTCTCTCTGATGTCGACCCGCTGTTCTACTTGAAATACTTGGACATCAGGGTGGGCCACAAACTGACGCTGGCTCCAGGCACAAAAGAAGTCATAATGGCCCCACACGAGTGCCGATTGCGAGACTTGACATACTCTGCGCCCATCTACGTCGATGTCGAGTACACGAGAGGGCGGAAAATCATCATGCACAAGGACTTGGAGATTGGCCGGATGCCTGTTATGTTACGTTCCAACAAGTGTGTTTTGGACGGTGCCGACGAGGAGCAGATGGCTGTTTTCGAGGAGTGTCCGATAGATCCAGGCGGATACTTCATCGTCAACGGAACAGAAAAAGTCATTTTGATCCAGGAGCAGCTTTCCAAGAACAGAATCATCGTGGAGGCTGACGAGAAAAAGAACATAGTGCAGGCATCGGTGACTTCGTCCACGCACGAGCGTAAGTCGAAGACATATGTGATTTCGAAAAACGATAAGATTTACTTGAAGCACAACTCCATCGCCGAGGACATTCCCATTGTCGTGATGTTGAAAGCCGCAGGTATTGTCTCCGATATGGAAGTCCTACAGCTCGTCAGTGGGTCCAACCCACAGTACCAGGATTTGTTTGCGATCAACTTTGAGGAAGCAGCCAAGTTGGAGATCTTCACACAGCAGCAGGCGTTGCTCTACATTGGTAAGAGAGTGAAAACCGTGCGTCGTGCAGGTGCACCCAAGTTGTCTCAGCTCCAAGAAGGTATCGAGGCAATTGCCACCACTGTGATTGCACATTTGACGGTATCGGACTTGAACTTCCGTGAAAAAGCCTTGTACATAGCCACCATGGCCAGAAAAGTGTTGATGACCATGCACAACCCCACCATGGTGGACGACAGAGATTATGTGGGTAACAAGCGTTTGGAGTTGGCTGGTCAGTTGATGTCGTTGCTTTTTGAAGATTTGTTCAAGAAGTTCAACACAGATTTCAAGGCCAACATCGACAAGATCTTGAAAAAGCCAGGCAGAACATCTGAGTTCGACGCTCTATTGTCCATCAACATCCACTCCAACAACATCACAATGGGCATGAACCGTGCCATTTCTACCGGAAACTGGTCGCTCAAGCGTTTCAAGATGGAAAGGGCAGGTGTCACCCACGTCTTGTCGCGGTTGTCGTACATCTCTGCTTTGGGTATGATGACTCGTATCTCCTCACAATTCGAGAAGTCCCGTAAGGTTTCTGGCCCCAGAGCTTTGCAGCCGTCCCAGTTTGGTATGTTGTGTACCTCCGATACTCCCGAGGGTGAGGCCTGTGGTTTGGTGAAGAACTTGGCTCTCATGACACACATCACCACCGATGACGAGGAGGGCCCAATCAGGAGGTTGTGTTTCCTCTTGGGCTGTGAAGACATCATGAGCATCGACTCTGCGGCGATCTACTCGGACGGCAACTTCGGCGTGTTCTTGAACGGTACCATGATCGGCACCACAAGGCTCCCGGTGAAGTTCGTCAGAGATTTCCGTGCGTTGAGAAGAACAGGCAAGATCTCCGAGTTTGTCTCGATCTTCACCAACGTCCACCAGGGCGCAGTGCACATCGCCACAGACGGAGGCAGAGTGTGTCGTCCATTAATCATCATCGAGGAGAAGACTGGTGTTCCCCGAGTAGAAGCCCACCACTTGGAGAAGTTGATGAACGGCGAGTGGGCGTTTGACGACTTCTTAAAGTACGGCTTGGTGGAGTACTTGGACGTGAACGAGGAGAACGACGCGTTGATTGCATTGTACGAGAAGGATATCGCCGAGAATCCAACTCTCAGCTACACACACTTGGAGATCGAGCCATTCACGGTGCTTGGAGCAGTGGCAGGCTTGATCCCATACCCACACCACAACCAGTCTCCAAGAAACACATACCAGTGCGCTATGGGTAAGCAAGCCATTGGAGCAATTGCATACAATCAGTTCCGCAGAATTGACACCCTCCTATACTTCATGGTGTACCCACAGCAGCCGATGGTCAAGACAAAGACCATTGAGTTGATCGACTACGACAAGTTGCCTGCGGGCCAGAATGCCACCGTGGCGGTGATGTCCTACTCGGGTTACGATATCGAGGATGCTCTTGTGTTGAACAAGGCATCGATCGACCGTGGGTTTGGTCGCTGTCAAGTCGTGCGTAAGAACACCATCACTTTGAAGCGGTATCCAAACCACACCAAGGATATCGTTGCCGGTATGCGGGTGGAGGAGAATGGGAAGCCTATCTTTGCACACTCGGCATTGGGCCCCGACGGATTGGGTGAAGTGGGAATGAGAATTGAGAATGGCCAAGTGTACGCCAACAAACAAGTGCCCACCAACGCTGGCGAGTCTGTTTTGGGCGAGCACAACCAGCCTGCGGGCGCCGAATCACACAGAGAGCAGCCGGCTTATTATAAGGGACCTGAGCCCTCTTATGTGGACCAGGTGATGATGTCCGTGAGCGATAACGACCAGGCATTGATCAAGGTGTTGTTGAGACAGACCAGAAGACCGGAGTTGGGCGACAAGTTCTCGTCCAGACACGGACAGAAAGGTGTGTGTGGTATCATTGTGCAGCAAGAGGACATGCCTTTCAACGACACGGGTATTTCCCCAGATATCATTATGAACCCGCACGGTTTCCCCTCTCGTATGACAGTGGGTAAGATGATCGAGTTGATTTCGGGCAAAGCCGGTGTGTTGAACGGCAGCTTGGAGTACGGCACGTGTTTCGGCGGATCTGACTTGGAGGAGATGTCCCAGATCTTGGTGGACAAGGGTTTCAACTACTCGGGTAAAGACATGTTGTACTCGGGTATCACCGGTGAGTGCTTGCAGGCGTACATTTTCTTTGGTCCGATCTACTACCAGAAATTGAAGCACATGGTGCTAGACAAGATGCACGCCAGAGCTAGAGGCCCCAGAGCTGTGTTGACCAGACAGCCAACGGAGGGTAGGTCCAGAGACGGTGGATTGAGATTGGGAGAGATGGAGAGAGACTGTGTGATCGCGTACGGAGCATCGCAGCTTTTGCTTGAGAGATTGATGATCTCGTCCGATGCCTTTGAGGTCGATGTGTGTAACAACTGTGGTTTGATGGGCTACAGCTCGTGGTGTAACACATGCAAGAGCTCGGAGCACATCATCAGAATGACGATTCCTTATGCTGCCAAGTTGTTGTTCCAGGAACTTTTGTCCATGAACATTGCCCCTCGTTTGAAGCTAGGAGATGTCTTCTAATTAATTGCATATGGGCAGGTAATGCCCGAATTTCATATAAGAACATAGAGATTGTATTACTATTGATCGTCCTTCGACTTGCCGAACTTCAAGCCCTTCTTGAGACCCTTGCCAACAGTACCAACACCTTTTCCGAGTCCCTTTCCGACGCCCTTGCCAACGTGACCAACAGCGCCAACTCCGGTACCGACAGCACCGAACGCCTCGCCGATGTGAGTGGAGCTCTCTGGGCGCACGTTAAGAATGAAGTCTGGCTTGAAACTCAACTTGAAGTGAGCCTCGCCGGCTTCGTTCTCGTCCTCGTCCTTCAATGGCACCGTGAACTCAGTCTCGCCCTCCTTGTTCATGTCAGAAAGCTTCAAGTAACCCTCGCACAAGCGGTCGTCCTGTTCTGGACCCACGTCCCAGTCGAACACAACGACCTTCACGATGGAGTCGTACTTGTTGAGCACAGCCACTTGCGTGGACTCGTTCCATGTTGGGTCCAAGGTCTTCTTGACCTTCTTACTCTTGAAGAAACTGTCCTTGTCAGTGTTCAAGTAGAGCTTGACGTAGGGGTCAGACTTACCGTTGCTGTCGCCAGCAGGCAAGTTGTTGGCATCGATAGCCTCCACTGTCAAGTAACCAGAGTTGTTGTACGAGTCCTGAGGAGGAATCTCACCAGCGTACACGATTGGCACCCAAGAGGCACGAACCTTGACAGACGCAGAAGCCGAGCCAGACAATTGCACGGTGGTGGGCTCCTTGTAACCATTCTTCAACAACTGGATGGTTGGGATGTTCACCTCGGAGATGGCTTTCTCAGATCTGTTGTTGCCCTCTTTCTTGGACAAACGGATGTTGATCTTCGACCATTCGAGCTCCTTGACGATCACGTCACCGGTGATGGTGAGCTTGGTCTTCTTCTGTCTCAACTTTGGGCTGACAAAGTCGTGGAGTCCGTGGTTGTCTGCAAACACCTGGAGGTAGCAGTCATCCTTGGAACTGTCGATCTCCAAGATCTCGTAGATCAACACACCACTCTTGTACTCCAAGAGCTGCTCCAAGCTCAATCTCAACTTGTTCAGGGAAAGCCCATCGTCTCCATCTTCTTCCTCCTCTTGCTCCTCCTTTTGTCTGGCGAGATCCTTCTGGCCCTCCTTGTCGTTCTTCTCCTTGGCCTCCTTCAACTCCTTGGCTCTCTTTTCTTCAGCCTTCTTCTCTTCCTCTTCCTCTCTGTAGTCCTCCAACGACATCACTGGCAAGGTAGGGTAGAACGACAAGGAGTAGGTGAGGGTACCCTTTGGACCCTTCTTGTGGATCAACTTGGAAACACGTTTCTCGTTGTCCACGGTCTCAATGTAGCGGCCCTTTTCGTCCTTCTGGATCAACTCGTTCAATCTAACATCAAACGATCCTAATGTTCTGTCTGGACTGAGCTTCTCCACATCCATGACTTCCAATGTTAATTTTTGGTTAGGAGACGAGATGGCAATGTAGTGCACCTCACCCCAGGTTGGGTCCAAGGTCGACTCGGCAGCGGCAGTTCTCGCACGTTGTGTTCCGTTCACCAAAACACGTGCATAAGGATCAACTTTTCCGATGGTCTCCAAGTTACGCAAGTCCTCGGCCTTGTCGATAACGACTCTCACTACACCCATTGGAGGACTGTAGCCACCAGCGCCAGAGGCACCTTCCAACATCACTGGCTTCCAGTTGGTGTTGATCTGGATTTCTCCGCCTCTCGAGAGCTGGAACCATGGGTCCTCCACCATTGTAGCGTCGATCAAGTCGTTCAACTTGCAGCGGAAGGACCCATAGATCTTCTTGTCCTTTGTTCTGACAATCACTCTAATCTTGGTCTTCGAACGGTCAAAGATGATTCTCTCGTCGGAAACACCCCATGCTGGCGAGTTGTTGTTCTTCACCACGGATGTCTCCACAAATGGCTTACCGTCAATCAAAATCTCAGCAAATGTGGTCACTGGCTTCCCGTCCTTGCCCTTCAAGTTTCTGGCACCGGCCACCTCGATTCTGGCAATACCGGTGTTCAAGTCTGGAGGAGGATCGATGGCTCCGTCTGGCTGTCTCTTCTGCATCAATGCAGGCATAAAGTGCAAGCCAAACAGCAACTCACCCACGGGCTTGTTGTTACGCACAACTGGCGCGGTGATGTTGGGGTGTTTCTTCTCGTTGGTCAAGATGTCCAAGTCGAGCTGCACAGAGCCAATCACATTGTCGTTTCTGTGGCCGTTGCTGTCCATGATGGTGAGACTCAAAGGCTCCGACAAAGAACTGATGGGCACATGCACGGTCTCGTTCCACACGGGTCTCGACGTGTTGCTCTTGGTGGTGGTCTTTGCCAAACTCTTCTTCAAGAATCCAACGTTACAATATGGGTCCACGGTGTTGCCAATACGGCCGTAGTTCTTTAAGCCCTTGGCAGAGCGGATGTTGATCACCAAAACACCAATGGCAGAGTTCAAGGGGGCACCAGCCATCAATTGCTCGACGTTCAACTGGAACGAAAGTGGCGCATACAAGATGGGGCCCACGTACTTCTTGATCATCTGGTTGATGAATGGGTACAAGCCAGGGAACGCCAACACCTCCCAGTTGAAAGTGGAGTCGCCCAAAAGACGCGAGTTGAAGTCGAACTGAGGAGGCTCCAACAAGGAAACGTTGACGGTCTCGATGTGAGGGAACGACGACATCATTCTCAATCTCACTCTGAGCAAACACTTGAAGGACACATCCGAGACAGCGACAGGGATTTCCACGCCGAAAACATTCACCTTCACCACAACCTTCTCGTTGACCTTGTTCTTCAATTGCTTGTTGTTCAAGTCGGCCACCTCGTTTGGTGTGAAGGAGCAGCCCCAGTCCATCACCACCACGTCATCTGCAGTACCCAGCAACGTCTTGACGGTGTCAATTCTGGGTGGTTTGGTACCTGCAGTGAAGGAGTCGAGCCACAATGCCTTGATGAAGGCCGGAGCAGGCGAGGCAGCCAAGATGGGGTTCACTTGCTCGGTGACAATCTGAGACACCGAAGGTTCCAAGAAGTGCCAGAATTTCTCCAAAAACACATTGAGCCAGTCCATGGTCTCGTAGTCGTCCTCAATGGACTTGATGGCAAACTCTCTCTGCGCCTGTTCTCTCAACGTCTGTCTGTAAGTTCTGATGGAACTACGGTACATGATTGAGGAAACCACCATAATGAAGAATACAGGTGCCAAAGAAAACCTGAACCAACCAACAATCCACGACAACAACCCGCCCACAATGAGATAGGCAACGTTGTGGTACCAATCGCCGTAAGCGACTTTTGGCAAATAAGTGTCAAAGACAGAACCTCTGGTCAACAAGTCCACAGCTTCATCCTCGGCAGTCAAGGCATCTGCCTGTTCCCATCTTCCAACTTCCTTCCAGCCTCTGTAAGTGGGCTCGACGGATTTTCTTGGCGGTGGCTTGGTCTTGATGTTGGACAAGTCATAATCCTCCGAGATGGTCCAGTCTACAGTCTGGGTGTTGACGGAGTCGTCCACGGGCAGTTTCTGGTCGATTTTCTCCTGCTTGGGAGCTTCCAAGATCTCCGCGGGCTGTTGTTAGCAATTGACTTCTGGAATTGGTAATTATTTCGTTGGAGAATTGAACATACATCAGCCGCAGCAGCAGCGCCGGCTTCACTCATGAGAATATATTGGTGTTGATTGGAGAGTTGAAGTCAAGGTGCGAGGTAGGTTGCGGGTCGTGCGATGCACTAGAATGGGGAGAGGAAGGTGTAAGGGGAATGTGCAACAAATGATCAATAGTTCGAGTTGAAAAACTTTGATGTGGGTAATTGATGGTCGTGAAAGTATTTGAGACATCTTAAATTTTCAATTTTCTGGAGAATTCGACCTGTTTGCAGTGCCCTGTTAATAATAAATTAGAGTGTACCTGCATGTTCACCAGCTTCGCTCGCATGGAGACAATGCATTGAGGAAGAGCACAGTGAGAATCAATTAAAACTCAGTGGCTGGAACTTCAAAGTGAATGGATGACATCTACCTAGTTACTCTCGATTGAGACTCTGAAAACTTTGGAATTTTGGAATTTTGATTTCTTTAGTGAGCTCACGATATCGACGTTGCCAGTGTAATTTTACCATCTCCTCCAAACTTACAGTTGCACCGCATTAGGAAAAATACAGTGACTCCAGGAACCATCAATGATGTGAAATGAGAACAAACTTCCAAGCACAAAAATCCTCCTATTCACTATATTTCAATTTGTTCATCTCCTATTTTCTCCTCTTCTGAGTTTCCTTATTTCCTTTTCCTTTTCTTTTTCTTTTTTGTTTTCTATCTGATTCACTTTTCCTTCAATCCTGCTACAGATTCTCAATCTCTATATTTTTCTCTCGAAACACCATTTGGCTGCGAATGTGAAAACCACCACCAAAATTCAAAAACACCACGACAAACACAAAAGACAATCTCAGTCCAATAGAGCACATAATTTATTTCCATCAACCTGTTCTTTTTCGCCCTCACCACTATATCTCCCCACCATTACCTTCACCTCCTCTCGTCTCCAATCCCCCAGACCCATACACCCGTGCACCGCGCACCACACTATTTCTCAGTCAGACCATACATCTCCTTCCCACCATGAGAAGGCAGGCCAAACTAGCCACCTATTTCGGGGTGATCGCCCTGATATTCTTGGTGCTCCAGCTCTTACTGGCGTCTCAGCTAGAAATCGAGGATGCCGTCTACCTCACCAAGAACTCCTTGAGGCAGTTCCAGATCCAGTACTTGTGCAAGAACAGACGCATCGGGTGCCTGGTTGAACCGGGGGAAACACCTCAAGATGATGAGGCGGTGTTGGCGCGTCCACTGAGACATTTGGTCGGCGGCTTTGACCTCGATCTTGACTTCCCCTTCTCAAATGTCGTCAACTCAGTGTTCCCCATAGATCTGGTTGTATCATATAACGTCAGCAACACCACACACTCCTTTGCTGCTCGGTACGCGTCGTTCAGCCCGGTGCTCAACGGGAAGCTCACTAGTCGCTTTGCTATAGTCGATGGCTATGGATGCTCGACATTAAATGCCACCACTCACCCTCATTATAAGGACAAGATCCTCATCGTTTTGAGGGGCGAGTGCACGTTTGTGAAGAAAGTGGCCAACTTGGTCAACCTGGACTTGTCACCGCGGGCGGTGATTGTGGCCAACAATGAGCCATACAGGAACTTGATCACGATGTACTCGAGCACGTTCAATGAGGATGGCTCACTTACTGTTCCTATACTATTTATCTCCAATGAGGACTACAAGGAGCTCCAGAAGATCGAGAAGAAGGAAGTATCGCTATCTATTGAAACGACGCTGATCGATAACTGGATCAACCTAATGCTCTCCATGGCTGTGTCTCCGCCTTTGCTTATTGTGCTATTCTACTTGTTGATGCGCGGAATCCAGCTATGCCACAGACGCCGAATCAGTACCATGAACCTGAAGTTGGTGAGAAAAATGGCGGTTTACATATACAACCAAAACCATTTGGTGCCTGCCTCTAATTTCTACGAGTACTTGGCGTTGACTGGACAAACCGGAGATATACCACTGGTGGTCTCGCTGCTGGAGGATTTGGCCAATGCAGACGACACCACTGACCTGGAGATTGCGCCTCCGTCAAACCTGCTCGTCATCAATGGCACAGACTTGTACTCGCTCCAAAAATTGCACTTGCTTTTCGCAAAACGGGACTACTACCCCACACTCAAGTGCTCCATCTGTCTCGACCGATTTGTGCCGCTCAGATCGCGCGTGTTGGTGCTAGAGTGCAAGCACATATACCACGAGACGTGTTTGCTGAACTGGCTCATCAACTTCAGAAGAACGTGTCCTCTTTGCAACGAGTCGCTCAAACTGGTGGAAACACTGCCTTTGCTCAGTGCAGAAAACAACAGCTACACCACTTTTGGAGCAGACTTGGAGCGCGGGCTGACATCTCACCCGTGGTTGCAAAACTCGGCATGGGGAGACAGAAATAACGAAACTAGCAGCACGTCTCTGGCTGCAAACTCTAGCCAGAGCTATTTGGAGCAGAGTTTACCCACGAGGAAAAAGCCATTGCAGTTCGTGAGAGAGTTTGGCCCATCAAGCTCGAGAATGTACCAGCAAGGTTCGCAAAGCTCGCAAATGTCTGGGCTGCAACATAGTCTTGGTCCATCGAATTTGCTGGGCACTTCAAAATTACAGAGCAACTCAGATTACGAAACAAATAATTCTCAGAGTCACGAGCTGGACAACCAAAAAACACGGAATTTGAAACCGATTGTGGTGCTGGGTTCCAGAAGCGGATCCTCAAGTTCGCATACTGCAGGCCAAAGTGTTGACTCCGATGCCTCGTTTGTCACTACGAAATCACAGCTTTCGGAGATTTCTAATTATTTGACGCCGCATCAAACGATTGAGGAGGAAAATACCGGTTTCAATATTTTGGGCGCTGATGATACTCAGCTGAGTGACCTGAGCGACA
The DNA here is from genome assembly GCA_030566815.1 of Sungouiella suratensis. Taxonomy (NCBI): domain Eukaryota; kingdom Fungi; phylum Ascomycota; class Pichiomycetes; order Serinales; family Metschnikowiaceae; genus Sungouiella; species Sungouiella suratensis. The sequence goes on along the minus strand of JAKUAV010000002.1, from coordinate 606,322 downwards.
CGACCATCATGAATACGAGGTGAATATGAGGAATGAAAAAAGCCCGGGGAAAACCGGGTGAAATAGCGTTTGACAACCCCACACAGTTTCGTAAAAATCAATGCGCGACCTATTGGTCGGTCGCGTCACGTGACCCTTTGACATCTCCACTCACTAAATCAACTAAAATACCTTCAAATCAGTATCAGCTTTGCCATAAAAATTTATCCTCGAGCAAAATGAATCAGGATAACTCGGCGAGTGCACCCACATATGTTGACCCGAGCAACCAACAGATTGTTCCTGACGCGTCAGAGGTCTCAAACATAAATGATATGGGGCCAAACCCAAAACGAGCCAGAAAGAAGAAGAAAAAGGTTGAAATGGCGTGCGTTTATTGTCGCCGCTCACACATGATCTGTGACGACGCCAGACCTTGCCTGAGATGCATCAAAAGAGGAATCGGCCATCTTTGTCATGACGAACCTACGCCAGGAAGACAAAAGAGGAAGTCAGATGGTAAACCGGGCAGTGAAACGGCTGGAACGCTGTCGCCTCCTTCCAATTTGACAACGACCGGAAACTCTCCGCCAACACAAACTTTACCCGCCCAAGTTGCCCCTCAGCCGCAGGTCACGCCCATGCAGCTGCTCCCACAGGTTCCTCAGCAGATACCGCCGCAGGTGACCCCACAAGTTGGCTCGGTCCCGAGAAATGGAGCGCTCTCGAAGAATCTACCGTTCAACCAAGAGCCGTTCTTCTACTCTGAGCATGCTGGCAGTGAATTCAGCTCGCTTAACGACTTTTTGTCGATGATAGACGATCCAGAATTAGTGAATGGTGCACTCAATGACGGCACCTCGAACCAGGACGCACTAATGACATTCTCGCTTGGCCCGGAGCTGGCGAGCAACTCGACAACAAACTTCAACAGCCTTCTAGCGTTTTCGCCGACAAACACGCTGATGGCCACATTCGACCAGAACTTGCAAGTGAAGCAGGAGCCACAGACACAGACATACGTCGACAGAAAGGCTGAAAGTCAGGGGCAGTTCTCAAAGCGAAACTCAACAACAAATTTCGCTGAGACTGGCAATGGGCACCAGCCAGTGATCTCAGATTCCGCGAGGGATAAGTTTTTCCTCACGGCAGCAGACCCAACCACCGAGATTTCTCCCGAGGAAAGATTGAAGCAAGTGATCAAGGCCAAATTGGAGGCCGGGTTGCTACAGCCATACAACTATGCCAAAGGTTATGCGCGCTTGCAAAGTTACATGGACAATTACATGAACCAACTGAGCAGACAGAGGATCTTAAAACCGCTCTCGATTTTCCGGCCTGCTTTCAGAGCCATCGCCAGAACACTTAAGGACGTGGATTTGGTGCTTGTGGAGGAGAGCTTCGAAAGAATGCTTTTGGATTACGATAGGGTTTTCACATCCATGGCCATTCCTGCTTGTCTTTGGAGACGTACCGGTGAGATCTACAGAGGCAACAAGGAGTTCGCCTCGCTTGTTGGAGTGACCACCGACGACTTGAAAGATGGCAAGTTGGCGATTTACGAGCTTATGAGCGAAGAAAGTGCGGTCAATTTCTGGGAGAAATACGGTGCCATAGCTTTCGACAAAGGTCAGAAGGCTGTTCTTACTAGTTGCAATTTGCGGACCAAGGACGGATTCAAGAGAAAAAGCTGCTGCTTCAGTTTCACCATTCGTCGCGACAGATATAATATTCCCAGTTGCATAGTGGGCAACTTCATCCCGATCGACCCATAACTTAATGTACCATTACAGACACCTGCGACCTCGCTGCCGCGACATTACACTCCTTTCAAATATCGTTGTTACTATGTTACAATGCTACTACTCGTCGGACTCCTCGGCAGACTCCTCGGCGGATTCCTCGCCGGACTCTGACTCGTCACCACTGGCCTCAATGGCATCCTCCATGTCGATGTCCTCGTTCTTGTTGTTTCTGGCCTTCTCCTCCTCCTCGAGAGCCTCCTTCAAGAGCTTCACTCTCTCAGCCTTGGCCTTTCTGTGCACAACCACATACTGACCCAATGGAGTCAGCTCCCATTTCGTGTCCTTTAAGAACAACTTGACCTCGGCCTTGTTCGAAGGGCCGTACTCAATGGCGGATCTCTTGGATGTGATGAAGGAAGCGTTGGCGTTCAACTTCTCCACGAGCTGCAGCAACTGCTTGTTGAACTTGATGTTTCTCAGTTTCTTCATGAATCTTCTGAGAGACAATACAGCGGGTGTGGCGAGCTCGGGGAACGCAGGGCTCTTGCTGTAAAGCGCAAAGAACTCGCTGGTCAACTCAATGAACTGCTCGCACAAACCTTCCTGGTACACCTTGGTGCCCAAGTACTGCTGGTTCATTTTGATGATGTAGTCGAAGTCAACAGCGGGCAACTTGGTGTTGTTGCCTGGTTTCGTGAATGCAGTGGATGTCAAGATCTCGGAGATCAATGGGTAGATAGGAATGTACACGCCTGTTCCCTGGGACAATCTGATCAAGGAGCGAATCAAGTAGAATCTCAAGGGGAAAAACTGTGCGGTTGGAATGAGTCTCATGGTTCCCAAGGTGACCTGGACCAATGGGTAGATGAGCGATCTCAATGGAGACTCGCCGTTCTTGTGGTTGGCCAGCTCCTTCTCTGGGTTGCAGTGGTCAGCCAAGACACGCGACCAGAAGTCCAAGGAGTGGCAGAACTGCCAGTTGTAGATGGCTCTGTATGCGTCTTTGCCCAGGGTGGCACTGACGTTGGATGTGCTGGTGATGGTGTTACGCAAGTGAATGGCCAATTGACGCACGTACTCGAACCCGACTCTGTAGGATAACTGTTCGTCGATGCCGAAGAGCTCCACTGCAGAGTTCTTGGAGAAGTTGATCAAGTCCATGGTGTGCACGTTGGTTCTTCTGCAGTTCTTCAAGAAGGTGGAGTATGTCTGCTTCAAGATGATCTCCAAGGTGGACTTGGGGAACTCTCTGGCGGCGTTGTTCAAGAAGGCATAGGTGGCCACCTGGGTCTCCACGTCGGAGGTGGTGGCCCACACGTCGACCACGGCCTGGAAGATCTGCTTCAAGATCTTTCTTTGGGAGATGTAGAAGGGAAGCACTTCCTGCAAAGAAGCCAACACCAACGCACCGGTTTCGGTGTTGGTGATGTCGTTCAAGAGCGTCAAGTAGGCGCCCGCTTGCGTCTTCATCAACCGGCCAACGGCCTTGGTGTTCTCCAGCTTCTCGCTCAACTGTCTCACGCCCTTGGAGTTGACCTTGTATGGAGACAAGATGTGGATGGCCTCAGGCACACGTTTCAAGCCGACGAACATCAAGTCGGCGAACACCGAGGGGTCAGAGATCGAGTATCTCGTCTGGTTCTCCTCGGACATGTTGATGTACACAGCGGCCTTGAACCCACTAATGACGTTCTGGAGCAACTTGGCCAGAGGCTTCTTCAACTGCTTGTCCCAGCTGGCCACCAAGGACTTGGTGATCTCCTGCTGTCTTCTCTTCTTGGTTTTTTCTGGCTTGTCTTCATCCTCGTCGTCGTCTTCGCTGTCGTCGTCGCTCATGGCGTCCAATGGGTTGACACCTTCGAAGTCCAACAACTTCTTGTCGTTCTGCTGCAAGTACTTGTAGAACTCTGGGTCCTTGGCCTCCAATTCCTTCAAATTGTTCTGCATCGCCTCCTCGTCTTCCTCCTCGGACGACTCGCCGGAGTTTTCTCCCTCAGCGATTTCCTCATCAGATTCCTCATCTAACGATTCATCTCCGGATTCCTGCTCGGATTCATTGTCAGATTCTTGCTCGGACTCCTCATCGATTTGGACACCCTTCTTGGGCTTTGGAACTTCGAATCCGCCCTCAAAGAAATCCTCCACAGACATGTCGTCAAACACCTCCTTGGTGGCTTTCTTCACTTTGGGTTGTGGAGCAGCATCTGATGAGCCTTTTGATTTTTTCCGAAGAGCAATTTTCTTGTTGTGTTTCTGAACCTCCTTACGGTGCTCGATCGTGTGTTTCAAGTGTTTATTTTGAAACTTCTTGGTGGCTTTCGATGCTTTCGCCATTTTGGTGTGGAAGAAAAATTATGAGATGAGATAGATGAGGTACAGGTGAAAAGTGCAGTGCGAAAATGCAGTAGGAAATGCAGTAGGAAATGGCTGCGAAAATGATTTTTGAGTGTGCGAGGAAGGGACAAGGCAAGGGCAAAAAAATGTAAATCCAACAAGCTTCCAAAATAAAGTTTTGTTAAGATCTAGTACCAGGGCTCCATGAAACATTTTCATTTTCCACTTTCAAGAACCACTTTAGTTAATTTTCAGTTCTTTTTCTTTCAGTGCATTCTTCAGTGTCTATATCCTGCCTAGGTGTACTTACCCTCAAAGGCCTTCTTCAACCAGCTGAAGAGCTTGTCGTAAATGATGGCATTAGCGTTGTGGTAGTAGATCGAGTGGTCGCTGTCCGGGAAAAAATGCAAGTCGTAGTTTTCCACCCCGGTGGTGTCGAAATGGTCAAGCAACCATAAAGTGTTCTGGAGGTGAACATTGTCGTCTGCAGTCCCGTGCATGATCAAGAACCTCTGGACGTTCTTGAAGTTCTCGTACTGGGTGATCTCAGAAACCTTATCGTAGTTTTCGTTGGTTTTGGGCGACTTCATGTACCGTTCAGTATAGACGGAGTCGTAGAACATCCAGTTGGTCACAGGAGCCACCGCCATGCCGTACTTGATGATTTTCCCAGCGTCGTACTCCAACGTCTTGAGAGCCGTGAAGCCACCATATGACCAGCCCCAGATTGCGGTTTTCTTATCGTCAACGTACTTGTTGACCTTCACATAGTCCTCAACCACACTGGTGATGTCGCGAGGCTCCCAGTACCCCATCTTCTTGTACGCCCACTGTTTCAAATTCCAGTCGTCGCTTCCTGTGCCACGAGGATCTATAATTAGCACTATAGCGTTCAACTGGGCGCTGACGATCTCATGGAATCCGACATCGAAGGAGTAGTCCACCGCAGTAGACCCTGGTCCTCCATAGGCATTGACAAGCAACGGATGTTTCTGATTGGGATCGAAATTTGGAGGAAAGATCTCGATTATGTCGAGCTCAACTTGCTCCTTGCCGTGGCCAACTTTCACCTTGCTTCTGACTTTGGTGGGCATATTGGCTTTTTGCAAATTGGTCGTGAGGGCCTTGATGTTGTTGATTGACTCCAAATTAGTCAAACTGAAGCTCAGATCACTGAACTCCGCAAGATTGACAAGCTTCTGGTATGGCTCATTGGGCCCAGCATAGCTGAGCTCAACGAAATGGCCATCTGGCGAGAAAGCAAGATCAATCTTCCCCTTTTCACCGAGATGACGAGTCAGGCCGTCTGCCAAAGATACCAGACCAAAAGTCTGGTTGAGGTTTGTTCCCCAGACAGCGAAGACTGCATTTTCCCCGCTGTCGTAGGCAACAGCACTGTCATAGTGGAGAGGGCCCAAAAGCTTCAGGTACAGCTCGGCAGTGGCCAGATCGAAGAGCGCCAACTGAACCAAATTGTCAACAACAACCTTGTCAAGGTATTTCACCGAGTCTTTGGTGGTCACAGGCACTATGGGCTGTGCTTTCTCCACCCAACCATTGAACTCCGACGTATCTACTTTGCTGACAGTTTTCAATTCGCTTTTCGACGCCACATACACTTTCTTCTCCAAGATTGTGCTTGTTCGGTCGGTCAACTTGAGCAAAATGTTGTCTGAGCCAATCCAGGATGCATCGTAGAGCAAAAACTCCTTCCCAATATGTTCATCCGCCAAATTCTCAAGTACTTTCACCGTCTGCAGCTCCAAGTCAAAAATACGCAACGTCAATTTCGGGTTGGGCGCCCCTGTTTTCGGGTAGTGGATCTTGGTGTGAATCGGGTACTGGTGCACATCAGATCTCTTGTATGACATGGCTACCTCGTCCTCGTTCTTCACGTAGTACGTCAACTCGTACTCGGGAACATCAGAGTCGTCCATGGAAGCAAACACAACGTGTTTCAGATCTGGTGACCACCACACCATTTTCTCGTCTGCGATGATTTCCTCCTCATATACCCAGTCTGGCTTCCCGTGGAATATGTTTCTGTCGTCAGATTGCGCCAAGGTAGCTATGGCCTGCGTGCTGACCTCCATAGCATACAAGTCCTGGTTGTGTCCCAAGATCAAGTACTTTCCATCGGGACTGAACTCTGCGAAGTGTATTTTCTCAATCGACTCTGAGTTCTCGCCCTTTGGTGGCTGCACTGGAATAACGTTGCCCGTCACTGGCTGCCAGAGCCAATATAAGGAAAACGACGAGTGTCTCCACTGTCTTGTGACGTCAGATTTGATGAGGTGGAATGCATCCTCGTTGTCCACCAGCGTACCGGGGTTTAGTATGAGATCCTGCAACACGAAGAACGTATTCTCGTAGGCGAACACAACGTTCTCCAAGACCGTATGTTCATAGTCTGTATTGGCTTGTCTGATGAGGATTTTGCGCCCTTCTCTCACCAAGTAGTACCCATTATTCTTGTCAGCCTCACGTTGTGGGAACTGGGCAGGACTGAGCCAGCGGATCGACTTGTGGTCAGGGTAGAAATCACCACGCCTGTAGTTTTCGAATGTGACGTTCTCGTTCTGCGGCAGAAACGCATTCAAAGTGATGTTTCTGTTCAGTAGCAGCACCTGGTTTGTTGTAGCGCCATGCCATATTCCACTGGCCACTTTCCCCGCATTCCCATTGGAGTATATGATAAGTGCTATTAGCCAAAGGACAAAAACCGATCCGGAGAAAATAAAGCATGTTTTTCGAGAGATTCCCGTGGCGCCCTGGAACCGGTTGAGAGTGTTCTGGAAAGTTGGATCCGCAGAGAAATCTTCTAGATCTGCGTTCTTGTGATTGTAGTCTCCGATCTCTGTGAAGATTTCAGATGTCTCAGACAGCTCCGACTCCTCAGACTCCTCTATAGTGTCTGGAGTAGATGCTGAGGACATGTCCTGCAATGGGATCTGGTCAACAGGCTCATAAGACATGGCACAGTGAATTCCAGAAAGAAAAGGATAATTTCGAAAAAGTTTGCCAATTTCCGAGTTCTTGATATGCTTTGCAATTCAATTGATGTATCCCCTCAATAAATTTCGTCTGGTGTGGGTATTTCACTCTTTATCACATTCAACCCTCAATGGCCCAGATCAATTATGTGGAGTCCCAATTGGGTCTTGTATGGAATTCTCACACATGTTCTCCAACTGCGCACCTGGGGGAAAGGTGCAGGAGCCAACTGGAATAGGTGTCAATTAGCTGATCTTGCAAGCGAGCGTATCTACTGCCTGCACCGGAATTGCCAATTTTCAGGACATTCGTGTTTTACGTCTGAAACCAAGCCTTTGATACTGTTACCCAAAATGGACTATGCTAAGGTGGTGAAAGGGACACCCACGGTGGAAGACTACAGAGAGCTATTCACAAGCCCACTTGACCGCACCCAGTTGGAAAGTGCCCTACAGAATGTGTCAAGCACTCTAGCTGATGCGAGGGGTCCTCAGAAAGCATGGCAGGGCATTTTCCGCCACGGCATCGTTTACTTTGCAAATGCAATTGGCTACGAAAGCGAGGAAGAACCACCAAGAAACGCCGTGGACTACCAGGGCTCTGTTCCCGAGGAAGACATCACACAGCAGAGTGGAATTACTCCAGAATTGCCAGAGGATGATGGTGAGGATATCACACAGCAAAGACCCGGGGCAGAAGTCGAGGGAGTGCTCGGGAAGAGTGAGAGTGAAAAATCAGAGCAGAATGGAGACGCGGTTGCCAGCGAGGACTTGAGTGTCTCGTCTGGAATTCTCAAGGAGTCCGTTTCTGTGAGCAGACTGGGCAGTATAGTGGAGTCGAGCATCGGCACGGGGTCAATTGCAAACGGATCCATTGTCTCGTTGAAACTGGTGGATGTGCAAGTGAAAGACCCAGCACAGCGCAACCAATTGATCTCGCAGACTGCCCAAATCTTAAACATATGGTTTGCGCAGTTGCTTGAAGCGAGCAGGAAGCACAAGACCGACTTTCTCGGCGTATTGTTTGGCTTGCCGGGAACAGATTCTGTGCTTACTGAAAAACACTTGGGTGAGTTGCTCACCGAGGCCAAATGGTTCATTGACCAGAAATTCCAGGACTCAGACTGGGAGTTCACACTTGCAATCAAGGAAATCATCTTGCTTTTGCATCAGATCTTGCGTGGCTTGTTCCATGCCGTGGCCCTCGAGCGCGACAACCAAACTTCCAACAGGTACTTGATTGTGAAGAGCTTGCTTTTTACTTTTTACAAGGCAGACTTGTCGAGAACCTTGGATACATTGTTGTCTGCCACGAACAGCCGAGTCGACGAGAACGACAAAGAAATTGAGGGAGAAGGAAAAGACGAAAAGGGAAAAGAGAATAAAGAGGAGGGAAAAGAGAAAAAAGAGGAGGAGGAGAACAAGGGAAAAGAAGGGGAGCAGAACTCCACGGACGAGCCAACGTCGTCCTTCCGTCTCTCATACAACACACTCATGCATATCTACACGATTTACGACTCACTTGCCAATATCCCCATCAATATGTTGTTGGTAGATAAGGTCTCGTTGTCTTTGGACATCACCACGTTGGAGAGTGTTTCTGCCAATGCATACCTGAACTTACTCAATCAGAAGGATTTCAAAAACGCCGAGGTCAAATCACAAGCGGAGAACAGAATGATTCCGCTTTTGTGTGCGCTCTACAACTACAACTATCAAATTGCGCCAGACTTGCTAAGGGCGCATTTGCACTATTCATCGTTTTTCAGCTGGATCACCGGTCACACTTTTGCACCCGATCTGTACTTGGGCATAGACACAATTAGCTCCTTCACAAACTTCAAGGAGGGATTGAATTTGGATATTCACAGTCCATTTTTGCATGAGGTGGAAGAATTTGAAGTTTTGAGAAGACAGAAAATCAACGGGCCAGCAAAGGACTCTGAGACTGCGCTCCGCTCGCCAACATACTTGGCTCTTGCTCTCAAATTTCATCAATTGTCGAAAAACGAGTCCTTTGTGAAACACTTGACTTCGAACACCAGAAACGAGATTCAACTTCTCGATATCTGGCTCGCTGTGCTGTCCTACGTGCACCACTACCAGTACAAGTCGCCATATAATAAGTATGGAGCGAGAATCTCACTTTTGACTTTGGTGAAGCTCACATCTACACAACTGAAGTCGGTGAAATCGCTCCGTGACCACAAAATTAACGAGTTCAAATGGAAACTCTGCCACCAAAAGCAACCACCTATCCCGATCACTGAAGGGAACGGTGAGATTTCTTCATTGTTGTACATAATGAACCTTGTCCAAGTGACTTTGAGGTTCAACTTGACGAAGAAATTAGATTTGGACAACTGCAAACTTGCATTGACTATTCTATACCAAATTTTGCTTGAAGGCGAGCAGGAACAATTCGATGATTTGCAATTGTACAAATGGCAGGATTTGTACAAGAACTTAGTGCATTTCATCAAATTTGTTGCTAAAAATTGCAACGAAGAGGGCCTCAAATATGTCATTGAAGAGGTGTTCGCTATCTTTGATGTCATTTTGGGTCCAACTTACGACAAGATCATAGAAAGATCGAGTGATTTCTGGACATTGGGCAGCCACGTGGTGAAGTCAGTAAATTTTGACTTATTCTATGAAATTTTGCAACACCATCAATCTTTGCAAACACTCTACGATAAGTACATCATCAAGCGAGAGAATTTCCCTCGCGTGGAGAAATGCTTTGCGTCCTTGGCAGAGAAATTTGATTTGCTGGATACTCGGGAGTTGAACTACGACGATGTCACTGTGAAATTGAACGAGTTGTCTTTATTGAGCGACGAGGAGCCCAACGTTACCAATTTGGACATCTCCAAGTTCAACTACGCAGAGACATTCAAGTATTTGGACAAGTACCACGACTACAATGATTTCGACAAGGAGGTTGAGATAGTTGACGTCTTCAACTTGCTCTACGATAACGACTGGACGCCCGAGGTCGACTGATCACGTGTATTTAATCTTTCTGCAAAGTTCTAAAGAAGTCCATGCAAGTAGTGAACACCACCAACAAGATACCTCCACCTGGGCCCAATCTCAAGACCTTAGGAATGAAACCCTTGTACAACGCAGCGAACCCCTCCTCCTTGGCCACAGTCACCACCGATGGCAAGGTCCACACGTATTTGGTGGAGCCAGCCTGGATTCTGGACTTGACCACATCGAATGGAGTGTTCATAATGGTACCGAAAGTTCCACCAATGGAGCCACAGGTCAAATCTATAAGGGTCTTCTCGGTGGAGTTCTTTGGCTTTGGCATCAACGTTCTCACCTGGAAAATCAAGCCGAAGTAGCCCGCGTTCCACGCAACGTGTCTCCACAACGTGGACTCCAAGCCCTTGTACAAGCCCAACACACCGTTCTCCTTGACAATGTGCTTCACCACCTCGCCCATTCCGTTGAACTTGGACGTTCTGTCCTGCAACTTGATCTTCACTAGCTCGAAGGGAACCACCACGAACGACTCGGTGGCACCCGCGGTCGCACCGGTCAACACAGCCAAGGACTGCGTCATGGTGGGCACGCCAAAGGCCTTCTTGTAGATCTTCCCCCACTCGTCGTTGGCAGCAAACTTGGTGGCTCTCTTTGGCGCCTCCATCAAGATCGGGGCGCTGATGCCCTTGTACAATCTCAGGAAGCCTTCCTCGGCCACAATCTTCTTTATGCATCTGATGGTGCCATTGTAGTCGTTAGTAGTAGCCAACTGCTGTCTGGTCTTGACGACGTCCAATGGGTACATCACCAAGATCTCAGAGACACCGGCAATGGCTCCCGAGAGGAACTGGTACACGAAAGGCAAAGGCTTTGGTTCCGACATGGTGTGCTGGTGGGTTCAAAAGTAGGTGTGCCTGAAAATTTATGGGAAAATCCAGACAGGACCGGGGCTCGTGCGATATCTATACGTCTCAGGAGCCCGGTGCCAGGTGGGGAGCGCGGACGAACACGGGACGAGGAGACGGGCAGTATATAAAGGGGAGCCGAATTCCTCGATTTTTGAATTTAAAATTTTGATTTTTTGGTGCAAACGTGCCTTTGCCCTGACCTTCTCCCAGTGTGACTCAGAAGCCTGCTCCGGGCCGCTACCGCACCCTGCACAAAAGTGTGGAGAACATATGCTAATTAGCATCTAGTGATTGGCCTACGGAGTTTGGATGAAATGTGTCAGGAGGCGGGGAAGATAGTCGAACTTAAAAGATTTGCGCTCAATCGCCGAGACGAGAAGGAAGGGGAAATTGCGGACAATTAGGAAAGTTCAGCCTTCGTAGCAACACGAAACTGACTCCGATTTCGTAGATTTCACAAGGATGAGGATCGAGATCACACTCGAGTAATATATTTGATTAATTCTTTTCTCATTTTCGTTTCCTTCTTTGATTTTGTTATTTCATTCATTCATGCATTCTAGTTCTCGGTTTTTTAACGGATCTGAGTGTGGCCATATACATATGTGGGTACAATGGAGAGACACCCAAGTCAGTAAGCTAGGTCTCCCAATTCATTATTCCATCTAATCAGGATCTGGTAAGTGCTCAAAACATCTCCGCAAAAACACCAGGTTTAGGGACGATTAGCCCAATTGTTGCTGTGACCTCTAGTTTTGCAGCCTCTCAGCATTTGCTGTAAAGGGCGTATGTGAGGTGACAAAAAACCCAACCAATGCAGAATTTTCCATCATTGAGTAAGTGTGAGTGATGACCCATTATTGTTAATTGAATCGAACTCCTTCACTAGAGAGTCAATTGCTCTCTTAAGTCGACCATGCAATATCGAGTGAGTCTCATCATGTTCCACTTTACTGACCTTTTCATGTTCCACTTCACTCTCCCGCGCAGGAGTGTCACAGAACAACTTAACTAGCATTTGACGACTGACGGAATCTGCGCCCCAATGCTTCCAGGCAACATGCCCAACGAGGTTACTACAGCCTCCAAATGACACAAAAGTGGGCTTCTGGCAGTACATGCACAAGAACTGTTTCAGATGCCGCAATTCGTTACCTGCACTGTCTAACAAAACCCGACTGATCTGGGATGCTCTCGGGTGCACTGGGTCAAATGTGGTGATCTCGTCATATCGCGCATTCTGGTGTAGGTACTTGCGGAAATCCTCAATGTCACGCTGATACCAGTACATGACGTTTTTCTCGCTAACTTCAGACAACAACATATACCGTTGAGTCGTCTCAGCCCGTGGCGCAAACTTCAATTGGTTGGAAAATCCGTCCAGTCGGTATTCTAGTAGATCACGGAATTTGTGCGAGGCACTCGGTGAAGATACGAAAAATGCAGCAGGTATGCGGGGCTCGAGTTCCGGTCTCAAGTGAAGCTCTAATGACAACCTGACCACGAACTCTGGAACCTCGTGCGGGTGCATAAGCTCGAAATGACGGAGCAAGCTATTCGTGCCGGCGAGGCGGAAAAACACCGGCCTTTGGCAGAACAAGCATAGCGCTTCTCTGCTCAGCTCAATCACCTCGCCCTCTTCGGTGACTTCAACACGTGTCCACTGATATCCCAATGGGGAAGTGGAGCTGAATTCCTCGTTTATTTCGTGCCTGATAAACCTGCAGTGAGAGTCAGCAAAACTCGGTCCGCGATTGAACCAGCAGACAACGTCATCGGTGGTCAACTTTGTGAGCTCCACCACTTTCGTGCTCGCAGTTTTCAAATTCCTGGGCTGAATCACGGCCTTGTTTATCTGCGTAGTCAACGGATAGTTGATTCGCTCCATAGATAGGTCAGCTCTGTGTTCCACCCGATGCATTTCTGCATAGTACAAGTCCCTTGTGAACTCTCGATGATAATACGTCTTGAACATCTTGAACGTTATTCAATGCACGGATGTGCTCGGACTGACAACTTTATATGCTTGACCTGCGAGATTATCATGCTCGCACCAACTTCCTGTTGCCGTGACGAAGGCAACAATAGCCAGAAAACGGAAGGGCGATGACCGATCAAAGAAAGAATTCCAAGGAGGCCTCTTTGACTGGTGGCTCTGCGCCTTTAAGAAATTCCTGCTACTCCTCTCCTTTCTTAAGGGCCTGTTTCTTAAAGGTAACCTGTAATTTCTTGCCACAAGCACGATTCGCCATCGAGATGCATCAGAAACCACATACAGCATTCTGGATAATGTACTGTATGCATTTTCAGGCTTCTTCTTTTTTGGCGTTTGAGTGTTCCAAGGAGATTTTCCAGGGAAAGCTAGAATTTCATATTCTCGATCATCACGTAGATCCTGATCTCACAGATCTGGGCATGACATTCACTAGCATGACATTCACTAGTATTTTTCTCTCTTTGCCAGAAACTAAAAATAGATTTGCCCCCGCTAACAAATTACATCTTCATAATTTTCATAGTTGCAATTCTTATGGTACTGTCTATACCTGGGGTGCACCGACTTTCCCATGTGCCGGGTAACACCGCGCAGCATATATAGCCATCGCATTCCCAGCCAATTTTTTCTTCTTCTTCTTTGTGCGGCGGCCAGATCCATTACCGTGTTGCTTGTCTGTTCACGTTATCCCTACGAGTTGGCGAGTGTCAGGTTCTGGCCAGAATGAAATCCAGTGATGGACAAAGACCATCTAAACGCCCTTTCACTTTTTCAGCTACCGCATATGCTGGCTCTTTTGCTGGTGTGTGCATGGGGAATCGTGAGGGCTGGGAGGTCAAACAAACTTTTGTAAATTTGATGTTTTGGAAAAAAAAAAACGAGGGATTCTATTTAAGAGACCATTTTGTTTCATGCTATGGTGTGAGATTTCGGATTCTTTGTCTTGCTCACTTGGTCATTTTGCAACCTTTACCTGCCTAATGACCGAGATATCCATCAGCAGGGTATCCATTCTTCTTTCCACAAAACTTCTACTCTACCTCCTGCTTGCACATGCTTGCACGTCTCTTCTACACATTACTCACATCAAGTCTTCCTTTCATGTCATTTCATTCCATTCCATTTATATCCCAGTCCAATTCTCCAAATTCCTCTACGCTACCATGCTGCCCCGGAATATGGCAAACACCACATTGGTCGAGATCCCGACCACCAAGGCGAGCTTCTGGTTCTTGTTGAACATGGTGTCGTCCATCATGAGGAACACAAATGCCACCACGCCCAAGAATGCACCAACCACCAACCCCAAGAGCAAGTCCTCGTTGTGATGCGTTCCCTCTAACTCCGCTGCTGCTCTCATAGCCGCCGTAGAAGGCGCCACAGCAACTCCCGTGGGTTCGTTGGCGTGTGTGTGCGAAGTGGAGACACCCAGCTGTGGCGGATTGGAGCCGTTGACCGTGGACTCGAGCCACCTCTCCTCGAGCTGCCGGATGAACTCCTGTCTGTTTTCGTCTTCCTCGACATCGGAAACGCCCAGCTGCGGGAAGTTCTCGAGGTACTCCGGCAAGTATACCAGGTGGAACTGGCGGCGTAGGTCATTCACGTCCTGGGGCAGTACACCCTGCGACAACAACCTGTCGAAACCTATGACTTGTGGCGCAGTAGAAACCTCTTGCAGTTTGCGGTCCATTTCCTTTTCCTGCAGCAACTGCTCCAGCGTGAGCTCGTCGCCCACGAGACAATGCACATATACTTGTAGTTCGTCCATGCGCTCGCCCAGATCGCGCAACTGGCGCAACTTCGGCTCGAAAATGTCGGTTCTGAAGTTGGTTTGGTCGTTCAAGACACGCCCGCTGTAGATCAACCGCAAACGCCTGCGTTCGGTGCCGTGGGCTCGGGACCGGATCACCAGTTTGAACCACGAGGTGTTGATCAATTTGTTGACGTCATCGCGCTCGAAATTTATCGTGAGCGGGATCTTGAGGTCTTTGTATTGCGTGTTGGACTCGCTGGAGTCTGTAAACCGCACAATGATTTCGACTTTCATTGGTGGTGTAGACAAAGAGTAAGTAGGGAAGTCTGTGAGAATGGTGATGTACTGCAGATGGGCACAGTGATAAGAGGAAGAAAGGGTAGGTCAAACTTATAAATAGAGGTCAGGGAAAGAAAATTTGAGATATAGAATGAATCTCCAACTACAAAAAACTTGAACTCACTGTTACAAATTTGACATCGACTCAATTGAGAGAAACTATCGTGACTGTCCAGATTGCACACCCATAAGGTACGGCATATAGGTCACAGATCCAGATACTCCTCCCCTCCACTCAGATAAGAGATGTGATATAAGAAAAGGTAAATTATCGTTATGATGGAAGATATCTGGCTTCTGAACGCAGAGATACGCTACTATTGGATTATCTCTCCCCTCAAAAAAGAACATTGCTATGTAAATCTAGCGCGCAGGTTGAGCTACACCAGCAAGGCAAAGATTCGCTCATGGCAAATTTGGTGCTTGACGTGGTCTTCAGAGTTACGGAGAACGGGAATCGGACACTCCGAGCAACAAATCTGCTGCATTTTTTCTTCGTCGAAAGTGAATTTCCTGGCCACACTGCGAAGTTTTCCGGAAAGACATATTGGCTGCAAAACATCGGTGGTGACATACTCAACTTTGCTGTGGCCAAGTCTTTGAAATGAGCTCAAATCTCTTTCAAATACCAACGCCGGGAGAGAAATACGTCCAGCACCGGACCCAAAGAACTTCATGGCATAAATTTTTGCCAGAGGTATTCTCAGGTACTCCAGTTCCTGTTCCTCAATAGTTAAGGGTATTCTGTCCAAGTGGGTTGAGAAAAGTGAAATCTGTTGTTGCGAGTGGAATTTCGGCGAAAAAAGTCTGTTCATTTCAAACGCCAAAGGCACCAAGTCGTTTATGTCAGGCTTTCCCACAAAGACACACGGTAATCTTCTCCTTTTACTCCGCTCATTCTCAATGCCATAGTCGCCCAATGCTTTGAGCTGACTTTCGATTTTTTCGAGCTTCGTGTCTTCTCTCAAGCGCCTGTCGTCTTCTTCCTCGCGTCTGAGATACTCCAAGCGGCGTCTTTCGTTTTGCTTCCGGCGGTACTTGTCTTCTTCCTCACGTACCTGGTCCTCCTCATGGCGAATTCTGTCCTCCTCTTCACGAACAAAATTGACGGACTCCGATAAACTTTTGAAAGAGAATTTCAAAAATTCGAATTGATTCTGTACCTCGCAATTTGAGGAGGTCGACATGGTGGGTTTATCCTTGCAATACGGTAGTCGGGAAATCCTCGTAGAGTTAGGTAAAGTTGAGACTTTCTCTGTTTCGAAATGCAGCAGTGTATTCTCTAATAACGGAGCTTTCAAAAAATGACTTTTTCTTTTCAAAAGTCTCGAGGCAATTGATTCCCGTGGATAGTGTTTTGTTGTAGTAGTATGCTCACAAATGGCTGCGAAAGTACAGTGAGAATTAGGAGGCAGTACTGACACCGCCCACTCACCAGAATGACCAGTGGGACAATTTTGCCCTTCTTTCTTTAACATAGGTCTTGATATTTCGGAATGTTGAATTTCTTCATTTTCTGGTCCCCCGCCTCCACCGAGTCCATCATTTCCCCCAGTTTCAACAATTTTGGCGGGGCTGATCTGGAACTCGACTTTGACTTCCTCAGAAACTCGCTTTCTCGCCCGCTTGGCTTCTTCTGATTGATTTTGAGACCCTTTTCTGGTCCGACTGATTGTACAATTAGGAATCAGTGACATTTACAAGACTCGCTATTCTGAATGTAAGACAAGCAAAGGGCACGGAATACCTCAGATGGGAAGACACCTAACGATTTTAAAATCTGCTCTTGCAATCCAGGTCAAGTTCAAATTCTAGCAGAGCTAATTCAAGTACTTGTTTTGTCAGCGTGTTTGATATGACTTAATGCTTCCTGATGCTCTTCAAAGTGCGAGAATGCACTTGACAGGGTATGGAGATGACAGTTTTGGCTCAAAAGGCAAGTACGCGGCGATTTTGGATGTAATGTTAGCTCTTAGCAGGAAACATTTTAATGATGAGATCTTCACCTTCGGGGACGTGTATGATATCGGATGAGATTCTTCGCTTCTTCTTGCTCCTTCACTCTCAAGAACAAATACTAGCTATACATAGATATACTTCACTTAAGTCCAGCTACAACAGAGACCCAAAGATACGTGTGTGACACCGTTTGTGCTCAATATGATCCACAGTCTCACGGAATACTGGAATGGGACATTCTGAGCAGCAGTATTGCCTGATCTGTTCTCCGTCGAGGTCAAACTGCCTGGCAACACCGTAAAGCCGATTTTTGAGACATCCTGGCTGTGTAAGTGATGAATAAAAGTATTTTACACCAGTATGGCTGAGGCTTTCAAAATCGTGCAAATCTCTTTTGAAAACCAAGGCAGGAAGACAAACTCGTCCATGGCTCAACTCGTGGAACTTCATGACATGGATTGGCGCTGGAGGAATGCGCAGATACTCGAACTCCTGCTCTTTCTCTGTCAAGGGAAACCCGTGCAAATAGTCCAAAGTCCAGTTCATGGTTTGCGTCTGTTTAATGAGTGCTGACAGGAAGAGCCTGTTGATTTCTGAGCCCAAGGGCCCAAAGTCAGCTATGTCAGGAATACCTAGAAAAACATCTTCGAGCTTTCTTTTCCTATTTCGCTGGGCTCCAGCACTTTCAACAGGCTCAACTGCCCCAACCAGGGCCTTCAATTCTTTGACCCGTTTCTTCAACGCTTCCACATGTGCGTCATTCCACAACCGTTCCTTATCCTCGCTTTCCCGCCTCAAGTACTCAGCGTGGCGCCTTTCGTTTTGCTTGCGCCGAATTTGATCTTCGTCTTCGCGCATCTGGTCCTCCATTTTGCGGACTTCCTCTTCCTTCTCACGCTTAGCATTGTATAACGCCAGCAAGTCCAGTATTGCCAGTTCCAAATCTTCAATTTCGTCATGCGGATCGGGCGCTGTGGGGTACGATTGGGTGGGGCTTCTCCTGCGATACGCTATATCTGCACTTCTCGAGAATCTCAAGGGAGACGGCGCAATTCCCGTTGGAGTTGCAAATGGTGTTTGTGAATGGCTTTTTGTTCTTGATTTAGTACGATTCCCATTGGCTGCGAAATAATCGGCTGCGAAAGTAGAGGAAAACAGTGGTGGGCTTATCGACACATCAGAAGTTCCATCACCAATTTGATGGTCATCTCCCAAATTTGTCATGACTTTTGTATCTTGAGGCATTTTCTTCTTGTCAACTTTTTGTCTCCCACCTCTCTTTTCTCCAACATGTTCAAGATTATCCTCGAGTTCGACTTCGACATCCTCAGAACCGCGCATTTTTCCCATTTTGTTTTCCGCCAGCTGCTCTTGAAAGTTGAATTATGTCTGAGTGACTGAGGAAGAAAATTTGTGAGTTTCGGATCTCCTGGTATATGCTGGTCTGAATCTAGGCGAACAGAGAGAATCAGACAGTGAAGTATATCTCTGAAGAGAGGATAATCGGAAGATGTGGGACCTTTTCACCAATTTTACCAAAGTGATAGAATATTAAACAAATGAAGAATATGTAAATTTGACTCTCATCAAAACTGATGCTACTTGATGTGATGTGATGCAACTGTCTGCTTCAGCCTCCTTAACTATGGTTGCAAATCTGCACAGTCCACAAGTCTGAAAAGACCTCCATTTGAGCCAGAATTTTGGTATGACGTTTTCGACACTTTCACACTCGACTTATCTATACCTATTTCCGCTTCCACATCTGAGGCCGTCAAATTATCATGATGTTCCAAATGGCACTACCATCGGTACGGCAGATAAGACCAGAGTGAATGCGCTCAATCTCACTCAGAAAACAAGATACAGAGCTGATTTTTCGGCGCGAGGTAGAGAAAATCTCAAGTTTTCACATAGCTGGTTCAGATCCTTCAATTTGTCCCTTTT
Organism: Sungouiella suratensis; assembly: GCA_030566815.1. Classification (NCBI taxonomy): domain Eukaryota; kingdom Fungi; phylum Ascomycota; class Pichiomycetes; order Serinales; family Metschnikowiaceae; genus Sungouiella; species Sungouiella suratensis. The sequence goes on along the minus strand of JAKUAV010000002.1, from coordinate 587,375 downwards.
TTACTTGAGATTCTTCCCACCCATATCAAATATAGAAATTTTTGATAGCTTCGTTCCTCATGGCCCAATGGTCAAGGCGTCTGGCTACGAAAGTAACCACTTCTGTTGGAACCAGAAGATTCCAGGTTCGACTCCTGGTGGGGAAGCTACTTTTTTGACTGTCAATGTCACTGAATATCATCTTCGCTTTTTATTCTTTTGTTCTTCGCAATTTACATTTTCATACTTCTCAACCTGGTTGTTGCATGCTTATGGTGTGATGCAGATGAGCCACTGTCTGCACTCCCAACGGCTTCGTTCCCCATATTCTCGGACGATGAAATATTAATCAGCTTCGTAAAACTTCACCACATCCTTCTTTTTCATTAATTGAAATATCACCATGTTGGGCGCACCAATCAACATCCAGAAATGGATCAAGGAGAACTCCCACCTTTTGCAGCCTCCAGTGAACAATTTCTGTCTCCACCGAGGCGGATTTACGGTCATGATTGTAGGTGGGCCAAATGAGAGGACGGACTACCATGTCAACCAGACGCCCGAGTATTTCCACCAATTGAAGGGCCACATGTGCTTGAAAGTGGTTGATGACGGAGAATTTAAGGACATTATCATCGAGGAAGGCGACTCTTTCTTGTTGCCTGGAAATACTCCACACAACCCAGTGAGATTTGCCAATACCATAGGATTGGTGGTGGAACAGGACAGACCAGAAGGTGTGAATGACAATATCAGATGGTACTGTCTGAGCTGCAGGAAAATCATCCACGAGTTGACTTTTTACTGCTCGGATTTGGGCACTCAGGTGAAGGAGGCCATTTTGTCATTTGACGGAGACATGGATGCGAGAACATGCCAATTCTGCGGGACGTTGAACTACTCCAAGCCGCAGAATTGAGGAGATGGGGAAATAGGATAAGGGGGGACATTAAAGGAAGGGTGCACAGGTGTATATATGGGGACTCGGTGCCATAGCTGTATTGTAGTAGATAATGATATGAGGTGATTGAGCTCTCCGAAATTTTAACTTCCTCCGATATTGATGGTTTTGACTTTTGAGCCACACGCCATGTAATTCTCTGGGTTCACGTCTCAAGCTGAACTCTGCGAGTTCAGCTAGTCGACCTAGTCAAGCTTCTCATGGTACAATTTCTCTCCCCTTGCAAACAACCAATCAACGGCGTGCTCCACGGGCTCATCGAATATATATGGCAAAAGGGGCACTATGCCCAACCCCACAGCCACAGGTCCGTATGTTCTCAATGGTTTCACCGAGCTGTTCTTGAAAATCACCGAGGAGTATCTCACTGCAGAGTGGATGGTAAAAGCAGGCAACGCCATCGATGCCAAACTCTGGAACACTCCACGCTTCACAAACTGCACGCGCCAGTCTGTTTCTGCCAAGTCATTGCCGACTTCCAATTTGTACGCATCTGCCGCCGCCTTGTTGGGTGGTGGGTATGGGTAATCCCACGGCTTCAAGTGGGGAACGTATCTTCCCTCGTTTTTCAATTTGGTTTTCCAGGAAGCGTACGAAACGTCTCCCAATAAATACGCCCACGAAACACCGTAGCCAAACTTCACGAGGAACGGGTGTGCAACGGGTCTGAACGACTCACCTATGTCTGAGGTATAAGCAACATAACGGTGCGAGGCCAAAAGAATGGTGCGGAACCTGTTGGCGTACGCTGCGTATCTCAATGCTCCCTCGTCTTCGGTAATTGAGTTGTCGTCGATTGCGCCTGCGGTTTTCTGCACCGTGGAAGAAATTGTCTCGCCGGCCATTGTAGTTGCGTGGTGGTGTAGAGAATGTGATAAGGCTAAATTGGCATTGGGTGGGTTCCCCGGAACTTAAGTATGGCGTGCAGGAGCTTATCGGAGGCAAAGTGGCAAACCCAAAGGAAGTGGGACATAGAGTGGGAAGGGAAATTGCAGAAAGTTGAGATTGAGAATGTTAACGTTGTTAATTCAGGTTCATTTGTTTATTTGATAATTTTGGATGTGTTTGTGGTGATAATGTGGGGATGTATGGAGGGTAGATCGTGAGGCTGGAATCGGAATATTTTCAGATGGGAAACGAAAGGAACGATCAAGTAAAGCTAAGCAAAGAAGACCTCAGAAAAAAATCGTTCATCTTTATCATAAGATGAACAGAAACAATTCAACACATAGTTGAATAAAATTATTGGAGTTCCCAATTTGAGATGTTTACCCAGATCTTTGTACATACTTCTTGACATTGCTCTGATGTCTCAATGAGATCCTGATGAGATGTAGCTTACACACATACACTGCTTTCCTATGCTTAAAATAAACTGCATTTTTTTTTGCTGCTCACAAAGTTTTGTGCGATCTCTGAATCTGGAAGTATATATTCTTTACCTATTGATGTACACTTTCATTAGCTGAACTACAGTGTCTGTTGGTGCTCACTTGACCTCTCCACCAACGCACCACCACACCAGATATAATAACTGACAAAATTGGATAAGTCAAACTGCAAGTAGTCATTGAGTCACCTTATAACCCAACTCAACTCTCATTCCCCCTACTTTCTGATTTTGTTGGTGGTTGCAAAAACCAGTACTGGCCTCCTGCATCACGTGACTCACAGGCGTAACTCTCAGCACTTTTCTGGCAAATCTCATACCCCATCATCTCTTCTAAAAAGTCGTGCGCCAACCCACACAGTCTAGTGCGAGAAAAAAAAAAGACCCACTGAAAAATTTCTCCAACCACACAAAAATGGCTTTCGACAAATCCGTTAAGACTTCCGCCTACTCGTCTAGATTCCAGACTCCTTTCCGTAGAAGACAGGAGGGTAAGACCGACTACTACCAGAGAAAGAGATTGGTTGCTCAGCACAAGGCTAAGTACAACTCGCCAAAGTACAGATTGGTTGTCAGATTCACCAACAGAGACATCATTGCCCAGATTGTGTCTTCCCAGATCACCGGTGATGTTGTTTTGACCGCCGCCTACGCCCACGAGTTGCCTCAGTACGGCATCAAGTACGGTTTGACCAACTGGTCTGCCGCTTACGCTGTCGGTTTGTTGGTTGCCAGAAGAGCCTTGCAGAAGTTGGGCTTGGACGAGACCTACGCCGGTGTCGAGGAGGTCGAGGGTGAGTTCGAGTTGACCGAGGCCGTCGAGGACGCCCCAAGACCTTTCAAGGTGTTCTTGGACATTGGTTTGCAGAGAACCACCACCGGTGCCAGAATCTTTGGTGTCTTGAAGGGTGCCTCTGACGGTGGTCTCTACGTTCCTCACTCTCCAAACAGATTCCCAGGTTGGGACATTGAGTCCGAGGAGTTGGACGCCGAGTTGTTGAGAAAGTACATCTTCGGTGGCCACATTGCCGAGTACATGGAGGAGTTGATGGACGACGATGAGGAGAAGTACAAGCAGGTGTTCAAGTCGTACATTGACGACGAGGTTGACCCAGAGGACGTTGAGGAGATCTACGCCAACGCCCACGAGAAGATCAGAGAGAACCCTGTGTTCAAGCCAACCGAGAAGAAGTTCACCAAGGAGCAGTACAAGGCTGAGACCAAGAAGTACAAGGCTGTCAAGTTAACCAGAGAGGAGAGACAGGCCAAGATCAACAAGAAGATTGCTGAGTTCCAGGCCGAGAACTAATTTAGTCAATGAATAATTGCTCTCAGAAAATGTAAGACAGAGTAATATTTAGGGGCAAGACAGTGTAACATTTAGGGTGTGGTTCATGCTATTTTTATTTTCCTAGATATCCTCCTCCTTCTTTTCTTAGATCTCCTTGTTGGAGCGAACCCGCTGTGCCTCGTTCAACAACTTGTCGTAGGCTTCGTCCACAACCGGATGGACGTTGTGGTCGGCACTAGAGTCGATCGATTGTGCGTCGTCCAGCTCCACCAACTGGTCGGAGGCGTCCTCAAAGGTATCTGTGACGTGGATCTCAGGCAGGAGGTCGGACTCCCTGGCGCTGTCGAGCCCATCAACACTGTAGATCTTGTCAAGACTCACTCTGTTGTTGTTGATCTTGTTGATCAATTGTGTGACGGAGTCTATGCCCTTAGCATCGATAATGGCCTCTCTTAGCTCAGAACCCGAGGGAACTGCAGCCAAAACGGGCACAGATGCGGGTTTCTCCTCGATGGGCTCGCCCACACTGTCCCTGTGCTCCATAAAGTAGCCCCAACGGTGGAACTCTCCCTCCTCAAGCTCCTGTTCTTTGGCATGCACAGAAGTCTGGGAGATTGACTTCATCAACACCGGACGCCCAGTCAAGTTGTCAATGGGCACAGTTCTGCCGTCGGAGTTGGCCTCCACCACCACCAGGTGCGGCTGGAACGTCTGTTCCAACCCAGGGAAGCTGGGTCCGACCATGTTTGGCCTGGAATTCTTGGCCATCAAAATCGGACCAGCATCGATCAACGCAGAAGAGCTTTCGTGAAGCTGATCGTCGGGATTAGGAACACTAGGCGCTTGTGGCGTGTGCACAGAGGGCGAAGGACTGAGTGGGGTGCTGAACATCTCTGCTTTCTGCTCGAAAAGGTGGACGACCTTCTCCAAACTTGCATCCAAGAGACAGAACCGCAACAAGTTCTCCTTCCCTTCAAAAGACAAGTTCCCGTTGTTTCTTCTCTCAAACAAATTGTCGATGATCTTGTGGATATCCTTGCGGATGGCATTGGTCCTCTCGATCAATGCATTGGTGATGATTTTCTGGAGCTTGTAGTCAGTCTCGCCGGCGTTCTTGTCGCTTTCAATGAGCATCTTCTCCGCCCTCTCCATGAGCAAGGATCCATCGAACATGACATCGTCTTGATCGGTTTCTCCGCTGATGATGTTGATGTCTGGCCTGATTGTGCGGTCCATGTTTCTCATCAAGTACAACGCCAATCTCTGGGACAACTCGTCCGGCACCAAATCGTAGTCCAAGTCGAGAGTGAAAATGGCAGACATCTTGACCGCTGTGTAGATGGCCACAATGGCTCTCCTGTCCAAGTTTCTATTGCCCAAGAGGGAAACGTGGACCAACCCATTGATTCTCGGAAGCAAATCTGAGATCGCCTCGATGGACTCCGAGGTGAGTTCATTCAAGTCGAAATGGATACGTTTCAAGCACGTGGCCATGGGCAAGGTCTTCCCCAACTTGGAAATCACTCCTGGGAACAACTGTGGAAGAGAACTCAAGTCCAAGAACTTGAGAGTCTTGACTTTCACCAAACCCTTTAGGAGCTCCCAGACCTCGTCGACGTCAGACAAATTCGTGGAGTTCAACGAGAAGAAAATCAAGTTCACCGTCTTGGTGTTGAACGCATCTATGAACGGCTTCAATTGGCCCTGGCTCAAGTCGTTGTAGGCAATGTCTATACCCACGCATTTCGAGTTCTCACGACTAATCCAGTCGGCGACCAACTCACACTTTCTCACGTTGATCTCTGTGGCTGCCATTCCCAACCTGCACGTCGAAATGGATAGGGCATTCTCCAAAAGTGCCTCGAACGTCTCGTCTGACAATTTGCAGCCACCCATCACCAACTCCTCTATGCCATTTCTCAGAATGAGCGACTTGATAAACAAGTCCCAGTTCATCGCTGATCTGAAGGATGTCTGTTTGGTCACTTGCTTCACTCGCTGCTGGGAAATGTCGAGCTTCTTTACTGTGTGGTTTCTGTTGAGAAACTCACACAAGTAGAGCCAGCCCTGGTCGTCCATGGCAACATTGCGCAACGAGAGTTTCTCCAAGTGCTTGTTATACACCAAAGACGCAAGCAAGTGTTTCAACATCTCCGTGGTCATGGTGACGTTGTCGAAGATAATAGTGTTGATTGGAGTGATGGCAATAAAGTCACTGAACGACAACACATCGATGAGCGTTGGCTTCGGGTTGAGCAACTTCAAGACTTGCAAAGGACGAGTCTTGTTCTTGAGCTGCTTCAAAGTGGCTGGAATCGGAAGAATCTCACGCAAGTGACAGCATCGGGTATATATCATTTCAAGCAGAGGCTCCTCACTCTCGGTGTGCTCCTCGTCCGTTTCCTGGAAATGATTCTCATGCACATGCAACGGCTTATCGATCTCGATCTTGTCGAGATTCTCAGCCACCTCGTCCTCCTCCGGCGCTGTGTTTTTGCCTGACGTCTTGTACTGGGAGATCTGCACCGCCAACTTCTTTGCGCTGAGGTGGGCTTCCATTGCGTGCTTCTCTGCTTCTAGAAGCGCCCGTTTCTGTGCGTCCACTGCCAACTGGAGCTCTTTCTCCGTGTACTTGGAGTCTCCACTCACTGACCGGCCATCACTAGATGAAATCCCCTGTGCTAGTCTCGGCACAGGCGCCACGATATCTTCTGGAATAAGCACATTGCCCTTTTTCGGTCTTCTGGAAGGAATCTGCTGCTGCGGGTCGTCGTCCAACTTGTCCAAAGCAAAAGTCACTCTGCGCAACTGAGGCTCTGCTATTTCCCGTAGCGGACCTGGTTTTTTGTTTGGGTTTCTGTTCAAAACCACCCTCTGGCTCGGCGAGCGCAGGACCAGCGAGTCCACCAGCGACCTCCGCTTGAAGAAGCCGCCCTTTTCCTTCTCCAATGACAGTTTCGGGCTGGACGTCACAGATATGTTGCGGCCGCCGCGAATCGGGATGCCAGCTTCGGACGGCGGACGGTTCACTGCAGAAGCCAAGTCCTGGTCCTTCCCGTGATGATGTAAGCTGCTCCCGATTAGCAGTGGGTTCAATTTGTGCTGTGCCAGCGAAGTGGCAGGACTCAATGCTGGCGGAGAAGGTCCGCTCGACGAGGAGGAGGAGGGAGACGGTCCAGAGAACGCCGACAGCTTGAATTTCAGCGAGAGCGAGCTGAAAAAAGATTTCTTCCCGGAGTTCGACCGCGACACACTGCCCAGACTAGGTGGAGGCATCTCAGTCTCAGCTGGCACTCCACCAGCAGCCACCAGGATGTAGTTCATGCTCAGTCTTCTCTTGGACGTGGCCGGTGAGCTCGGTAGCAGCTGGCCTGTGCTCTGCTGTGCTTGTGGTGCTTGTGGCGCTTGTGGCGCAGAGGTAGACCGCAGCCTGGCAACCTTGAGTTTCAGGTCAGTTTTATCTTCAGATCTGGCATCAGCAGACGGACCTGGAGTCTTGAAGTCGGATCTGTGGTCCACGCGAACAGACTCAGTGATTTCCTGGTCTTTTAGCTCCTTGCCCTCCTTGCCTTCCTTGCCTTCTTGTTTGGTGCCATTCTCAGGTCTCTCTGTTTTCCCATTGAAGTCATGGGACGATCTCCTCGAGTCCTTGTCTGAGCAGACCAGCGGTCTCCGATCTGAAGTGAGTTTCTTAGTGAGTTTCTTCGATTTGCCCCGGAAAAGCCAGTCGACGTCGCCATTGGAAACACCAGTGTCGATGTCTGGAGCGGGCACTGACATGAACTCAGTGGGAGGATTCTTATGGTGAGTTTGGAAATTAATGGAATTCGATAATATAAATTGCAAGTGTTCTCTTGTTCAAGCGATTGTGGAAGCAAATCACAAATTTTCGGTTTGAGCTGGCGTGTTGCGTTGGCGTGTGGTCACTCTTACGATTTCTAGATGTTCTGGTGCACGTGAGCCCAAGATAAGAACAGGTGCTTAGTGCGAATATGGAGAATATGAAGGTTACAATGGCGATGTGGGGATCAGACATCGGGTCTGGAATGGAGAAGGAAAGGGTATTTCTTAAAAATTGTAAAGAGTAGATAATTTCAAATCGATCCTGGATTCAAGAGACTTTTTGAGTTTTTAGGAAATTTCATCACTTTTCATGTTTCCTGTTGTGTGGTCTTTGGATCTGCTGCGATAGCCAATGAAAGCGAGCACAATGGGCCGGAACATCAATGTCCCGAGTGAATTTTACAGATATTTTTTTTAATAAACACTCATAAATTGAAGAAACTTACTCAAATTCAATCAAAGAGTTTTACTCTCATTCAGATTGTTCTTGTTGTTTTTTGTTGCCCACAGAAACCTTCACTTTCTTCGGCCAAATTTTCAACCTGCATATAACCATTTCTATCTCTCCGACGCTTCTCCTTCTGTGCCTTCACAGGCTGGATGTACGGAAATATCGGACGCGGACAAAACTCGGTGTTAATGGACATGTACACTGTGGAAGAGAAAAAGTGCCTGTATATAAGCCGGTCATCCCGCGACATTTCTCCCCCTTCTAGCTCGCCCGTATGCCGAAATGTCGAACCAATCAATTTGCTCTTCTCGATATTATGTAAAATGTCGCAAACTCCTCACGGAACCGATTTCGGAACGTCACCGTGTACTGCATTCAACGGCCTAAAATCTCCGCTCAAATTTGTCATATATTCATCGCTTATCGGGAACACCAGTCTAGACTTTCAACACTTTTTCTTTTCATTTTGTTATCGAATTTGCAAAAAGTCTTTTATTGGTCGCTCAAACTACATCACAAAACAAAAATAAACCAACCCATTTATTCAATTCGACATGTTTAGACAGCTTGCAAGACAATCATTAGCCGTCAACTCAAGAGTTGCGTCTCAGCTTTATGCTCCACTCATGGCCAACACCTTGAGGTCATCCATCGTGCCAAGAATCACTCACAACAGATCTTACCACGAAAAAGTGATTGACCATTATACTAACCCAAGAAATGTTGGTACTTTGGACAAAAACGATGCCGATGTTGGCACAGGTTTGGTGGGCGCTCCAGCGTGTGGAGATGTGATGAGATTGCAGATCAAGGTCGACGAAGAGACTGGCGTGATCCAGGATGTCAAGTTCAAGACCTTCGGCTGTGGCTCTGCCATTGCCTCCTCTTCATATGTCACTGAGCTTGTCAAGGGCAAGACCCTTGAGGAGGCCTTGACCATTAAAAACACCGCCATTGCCAAGGAATTGTCTTTGCCACCTGTGAAATTGCACTGCTCGATGTTGGCCGAGGACGCCATCAAGTCTGCTGTGAAGGACTACAAGACCAAGAGAGCCGGTGCGTTGAAGCAGCCAACCTTGGGCGCCGCAACCGCCTAGTCACGACAGGAACGAAACAGAACTAGTTTGGATTTTGGCTGTGGATTTTCCACGAACGGAAGTCCACTACCGAGCTGGCACGCCCCCAGAATACCTTGCGCCTGGTGCCATGCTATATATATTTATTTGCCAATGTATGTCAACGGAAAAGATACTGGGCGTACTTCTTGCCCATGAACCCTGTATCTAGAGCCCACAGTTTCATGCGAAAGATCGAAATGGCACTGAGCAAGGTGAATGTGCCGATAACTCCGTATGCTATCTTCTTAGCTCGGGCACTAACCTGTCTTCTGTACTTGAAGAGGCCACTGACGATGTGGTAGAAAGACACCCAGGAAAGCAAACCCAACATCAACAAATTGAGAGTTGTGCCGTACTTGCCCCACGAGGATTGGTGCAAATAGTGTGTCACATACTTGAGCGTGACAAGTGACAGGTCTCCGTCCACCAAAGAGGGCAAGTATCTCATTTTGAACCAGTGGAAACCCAAAGTAGCCGCCATGACATATCCTGAAAACGTTAGCGGCGTGAAACTTGGGAAATTCGCAGAAATCCATGACCGCTTATACCCCAATCCAAGCAATGTACCTAGACCACCCAACCCTATATCGTCTCTGTGATTGTCCTTAATGATTATGTCTTTTGGCTGCTTTCTCGCGGGTTTCGAGTAGATTCCTCTCAAAAGTCGAAGTGATAGCCCGCTCAATAAGTGGATCCCTCCAGTGAGGTAAATTGCCAGTACCTCAAATATAGGGCCCAAGTAGACGTTTCTGCACATCTCGAAAAAATCCTGGCATGTTTCTGAGCTGATCCCAAGGCCAGGAGCAACAACTGTGGATGCAATGTGGAGACCGAAAAAGCCTAGGAAGCCATATGCTGAGTACTTCTGGACTTTGGTGAGTGATCTGAGGATGGAAGCGACAAGCGCATGATTACCCTTCTTGGGAGCGTTGCGCGGGATATTTGACGGTAGAATCAGTTCTAGGGGCTCGGGAACAACCTGTTGTAAGCTTTCTATGGATAACGAAGGCAGTAAGTGTGACATTGCGTGGTGGTCTTTCTTTGCCAATGAGACAGCCAGGAAATAAGCTGCGAATCTATGTGGAGGAGCAACCATGGGGAGAGAGGTAGGAAGAGAAAACGTGGCAGAATAAAATAGACAGGGAATATTTTAATGGGAATCCTGCTCCTTTTATATTCGTTTTGAAAAAGAAATTTAAAGAAAATTCAATTGGTAGTTTGGGTTGTTGTGGGTGACTATTTTGGCAATTTATGGTTCCTTCTATACTGGCAAAACCGACTGCGAAATCTGGTATCAGAATAGATATTGAGACCAGAGCATTAAGGAGAAAACTTTCAAACACAAATTAGAAATACAATTCTAATAATAAATCATTTTTGAGCCTGACTGTAAAAAGAAATTTTCCCCGAAATTAATATAAATACAGCTGTTTCCTCCCCCTTCTTGTCTGTGCCCTAGCACCACCCAGCACCTCCTACTGTCCTGTGCTGCGCACGCTCTCCACCATACTACAAGTGCTCACCGCCAAAGTAAACGCCAGCATGTCCTCCGCCACATTCACGCAAACGCGAAACAACGCGGTCAACCTCGAGAAGCAGACCGAGGTCCTATTGGCGAAGTTCTCCAAGTTTCAACAATTGGCGAATTCCGTCGAGGCAAACGACGAGGAGACCAGCTTAGTAGCTCAGATCGCCGATTTACTCCAGAAAAGAGAGGATGTGGTTGGCAACTTAAATAGGATCAGCGAGGTCGACGTGACCATCTCTACGTCGAAATTGCAGCAATTGCAGCGCCACAGAGAGATCTTGGCCGAGCACAGGTTGTCTTTCTCCAAGTTACAGAACAAGATTAACGACGAGAGAAACCGGAACAACTTGTTGTTTCTGATCCAGTCAGATATCTCGGCACACAAGCAGAGAAACGTGACGCAAGTGGCTACAAATGACGACGACTACATCTTGGATGAAAGGAGACGTGTGGACACCGCCAATTCGTTTGCAGACAGATTATTACAACAGGCATACGAGACAAGAGACGAGTTAATGAGCCAGAGAGCGTACCTTCAAAATGCATCCACCAGAATCCAAAGCACGTTGCAGACAATTCCAGGGATCAATGTTTTGTTATCTAGAATCAACACGAGAAGAAAGAGAGACACGTTGATTCTTGCCTTTGTCATTGCACTCTGCATCATCGGGTTGTTCTTCTTTGCCTAGGAATAACAGAAAGGGATAGGATTTGAAAAAAGTTGGTTTCAAAATTATAAATTGAAAATCAGGGATCAAAAATTACAGTGTTTCTCGACATTTTTAATTTGGCTTGGAAAGATTTCTTTGTTGACAAGTTCTTTTTGTGATTATCGGGGGAGTGTTCCAGTGTTCAAGATCTGAGGGAGTTGGGAATGAGACTGACTGAACATAACGGCTAAGAATATTTTGATGGGCTAGAATTATTTTTTCAGGAGCGAAGAAGAAATAGGAGTGTCTCCACAATTTTTCTTTTTAATTTTCTTGATTAAATTTTCGGTCTCATTATCCCAATTTTGTTTTCCGGTCTACGACCAAACTGTTGGCTTATCTATTTGGCAGTCCCCTTGATATTCTTGTGCGGATCTCCATGTGCCATCTCCGAGGTGAGACGCATGAGTGTGAAATTAATCGCATTGGCGAGCCGCAAAAGTGAAATTGACCATACTTAGCAAAACCAAGTCAATCGACCAGGTACATGATGACGCCGCATGTCTATACATTATCGGCCAAATTAATGTGTGAGGTTGATCCCCATTTGGATAAGGGGGGCGATCAGGTTTCATGTTGGCAGATCTCTCATACAAAATCACCATGTACAATCTGCACAGGACAGGGGGGATGCATGGGTGCATGGGTGCATTGGTAAATTACAGGACCGAGCCCACGAGATAAAAGTGTTTGGGTCCTGGACTTTTGGGATTACAACTCACTAACTTTTTTGTTTCTCTTGATGCCTGATAATGCGTCCATGGAGGACCGCATTTTGGCCCTCAAACTTCGCCGAATTGAACAGTTGAATGCAAAATTGAAAGAATCATTGAAAAAGGACCGCATTCCTGCGTCTCGTGCTGCTGCCCTTATTATTGAAACGTCTCAGGATATCAAGGACCCCCTAGTGCCGTCGGTGTGGCATTTAGCTCCGGAGCTGAACAGGTACAGATCTTACCAGGAAATGTCCAGCGGACGCACCCAAAAGGCCGACTGCTGCACAATTGTCTAGAATCGGTCAATGTCTGATGGGAAAACAGCCCAAAGGCTTGAGAGAACCCAGTGAGTCAATTGTTTGCACTTCCGTATGCGAGGTGGTCTACACTTCACATTGGTCACCTCACATTGGTCTGTCTTCACCTCACAGTGCTCTGATTACACCACACATTGGTCTGTCTATACTACAGACTGGTCTGTCTACCTGTCGGTCCACACACTCTTCATTCAGAGGGGTCTACATGCTCAATAAACACTCGGATGTTTCATTGCCTAGCCTCCTTGCTGGCCTCCCTTCTCGTCGATCTTCACCTCCCTCAAGTGCTCCAAGCTATCATTCCCAAGGGTGTAGTCTTTCTCCTTCTCGTCGTCTCCACACCCACAATCGTAGTCCTCCAAGATCGTCGTGCAATCGTATTCGGGTTTCTTCAACCTCATGTTCACCTGGTTGTGTATGTGACACCCCCACAATGCTGCTGTCTTCCTGCTGCTGACCTGAGGAGGAAACTGAGCCAACAACTTCGTGAAGTGCCGAGCACAATCTCCACACGGGTACACCTGGGCAAACAAATGTATGTACTGTTTCAAAGTTGATTTTTCTTGCTCGCTGGGTTTGTCTGGGTACCTGGCCAAGACTGTGTGTAAAAGATGCCATGCTGAGTTTCCAAGTTGGGCCTTCAAAGTCTCGTTGGCCATCTTGGGCATAAACGGAGTATCGGTGAACTCTCCCACATCCTGCGAATCTAGCTCTTTGGCCAACTTCACATTGCTCTGTTTCGCTTCTTTGGCCTCTTGTATGATGGTGTCCTTGACTTGGGTAGTAGATAACGGTGTCAGAGAGCCAAGGGAGGTTGTGTCGGACAGAGCCACGTAGTAAACAGCACAGGCGACTAGGAATAGCACCAAGAGCGTGAAAACGGGCTTTCTTGTTTGTTTCATGGAAAATGGCGTGGAGGTGGTGGGATCTGGTAATGTTAGTTTGTTGCCGTATAGGGTATTTTAGTCACGTGTGGAATTTCCCACTAGCGAGCGTGGGGTGATCCAGACATGAGTTGAACTTACAACAAGGATTAGGAAAGAAAGAAAGGAAAAAAAATGTATTGAGAAATCTAGGGTCGTGTTTCTCAGTTTCTCCTCTCCGGTTTTTCTTCCTCTTCCGCTCTTCACTCTTGAATTTTGTATTATTTGCAGTGTAGTCACCGTCTATGCTTACGAGGATCTCTTGACAGTGGCAGCCTCCAAAACACCCGGCAAGGATTCGCTGCCAATACTGAAAAGAAGCTTGATGCCACCCACCAAGGTGACCAACAACGCCACCGACGTCCACAACAAGAGGTTGGCTTGTGCGGCAATGTCCTTCTTGCTGCAGTCTGCGCCAGCCCAGTTAGTAGTCTTGGACAATTTCTTGTTGTACGTTGGCTTGCACGCGCATTGCCACTTCTTCGAGCCGACCTTGGTGCATGCGCCGTGGCCAGTGCAGTTGTTGGTGGCAGAAACACAGGCGTCCTCATCGCTGAAGAACGATCTGGCACTGAGTGCACCACCCTTGGTGAACGCTGCAAAAACCTCAGACAACTCGCTGGATCTCTTGTCCATCTGGTGCTTGACAGTTGCAGCCTTGTGGCCTGGGCCCAATGCAACAACAGTGACCTCGAACTTCTCGCCCAAGGCCAAGATAGCGTGTGCCAATGTCTTCTTGGCCAACTGGTAGGTGGAGGACTTGTAGCCGAGCTTGGTGCCCAAGGAGAGAAGGGAGTCAAAGTTGGCCACTGCAAGACCCGAGGGAATGTGCTCGGCGATGTTGGAGACCTGCAAAATCTCGTTGATGAAGAGCTTGTCGTTGAGGACATTCAAGCCCAGGTCAGAGAGGTCCACGGTGGCCTGCTGGGAGAAGAAGTTCTGCCAGTGACGTGGCATCTCGTTGTGCAAGCGCTTGAACACGTGCTTGACATTCTTGGACTCGTCCAACTGTGGAGTGACCAAACTGATCTCGTCAGAGACTTTGGTGACATGAGTTGCGTTGATCGCCTGGGCGTATTCCCTTGGCAATAGGCCGAAAAGCCAGTTCACCAATCTGCGGACCTCGCGGTCTTTACCGCAAGAGATCTCGAATGACAGCTCAGCGGACAATCCATTGTCAGCGGCTAAGTTAGCAAACAACTGGTTTGGCTCATCCACGCCCTTGACAACGAACACTAGATTTGGTTTTTCGGAAGGCTCCGAATGCAATTTCTGGATGAGCTCAATTGAGTGTTTCCCGTGGCCAACAGTGTGGTATTCACCCACTCCGAACTTGTCAGCAAAGTAGGATTCCGACTCATGGATGGAGGCCACCAAATTCTCGTGGGAGGCGAGTTTTCCCAATTCGAAAACCGCGGCGTTTCCCGAGGCGACAACAGAGGAAACTCCGAGTAGAACAATGGAGCCAAGAGTGGTGAGCTTCATTTGATTGGAATTACTCTGAGAAGGTAATTGATAGTGGTGAATTTTATTATCTCCTCGGGCAAATCCGTGTGCAGTACAAAGGTACGGGTGTGGAAGGAACAGATGGAAAAGACCAATATGAATGGAGTAGAAGAGAGAATCTTGGGGAAAACGGGGAATATGAAAGTATGAAGAGTCGTAAAGATGATGATATAATTTTGAAAGAGAATAAAAATTAATCGAAAGTGGGTGTTTGTCAGTGAGGAACATAGACTATATTGGCCAGAACAAAGAGAGAGTAACAGACTTATCAGTTCAGACAAAAAAATATCTCTCTTCTGGTCTTTCTCTTGATTCTCAATCCAGTTCCAGTTTCTCTTCTTCACAGTTCCAGTGTGTTTGCATGCATTCAGATAGGGGTGAAAGACTATTTTTTTATATTCTAATATCTTCATCGTATTCCGTTAGAAACTTATCATCATAATAGTATGCAAACACACTTTAAATTGTGAAAGGCCTCTCTGACAATTCCAAGTGAGTCGGAGAAAAAAGAAAGGAAGATTATATCAGTGAAAAGACTTTTGGTTGTCTATTTCAATACCTTGATGTGGAGGTGTTGTGACTTGTAGGTGAAGAGCAAAAAAAGTTTAGGTAAGCTTGACTGTGGGCCGGGTAACCCATGCAGTAGTGAGGCAGGGTAAAAGAAGCAGATGAAGGGAGCAGAGGAAAGGCAGAATATGTATAGAAAAAATTTGTGGAAAATGCCACGTGTGCTTTACAGGTCCAGAACTATAAATAACAGTACATTCCCTCCCTTTTTTATGTTTTGCAAAATTGCAGTTATTGTGTCTCTTTCCCCTCTGTCCTCCACTGCTCGGTGTTCCATGGCAAGTGCCACAGACTGCACTTGTTGGGGGCCCATCAACCCACTCCCCGCCAAGGTTGAAAGTGAGACAACTATGTGGAAAGCACAAAAAAATGAAGGATTAATGAGAATTTCGAAAGCAACATCAACATTTTTCTAATTTCTCATTCCCCTATTTGCAACACGCTTGTCCGTGGCTAGCAAATGAATCTGGTATCGTGCGGCTCGTATCTGCGATTCGGAGGTATGGCTCGGGAGGTACGGGTGTACAGATAAGGATCACTGACTCGTATACCGCAACGGTTTGTAGATTACTACTGAATACCACAGCTTTTCTTCTTTACAGAGATTTATTTGGATTTTGTGTATTAACATTTGTCTTACCGTACTGTAACAGTACCGCCACTGTCAATTTTACAGGCTATTCTTGTTCTCGCAAGCAACTTTACACCTAAAGCCACACCAACTACAAGGGCGACTATCACACCCCTGAAACACCATATAACCACACTTCATTATGGCCTTTAATTCTGCTTTTGAGCAGAGACGGAAGGCGCCTGCACGTGCCGCCAGTTTCGAACGTGAATCTTCGCTTTTATCTGAATCTCAGTCGCTGTGGGTTGTGTTTGACCCAGCAGATAAGTTAGAGAACGATATCCTTTCGTTTTCGACAAATAATCCTTTAACCGCCACAGAAGAGAGCGGGGAAGAGCTCAGCGGACAGGAGTCGGAGACTGACGAGGAATATGATGAAGACGATGAACACGACGAGCATGACGAGTTGATAGATGGGTTGCAAATGTCGCTATCAAATCGTATAAACGAGTGGCAGCTGACCACCGAGGCGGCTATCTCCGATAACATTGCGCTGTGGGATTTAGACGCCGAGCTTGTCAGTCTGTTGTTGGACACGTCAATCTTGAGGAGGGTGCCTGCCTACTACGGTGATCATTTGTTTGAGAACATGTCGAAAGCTGACTACGTGCGGTTCAAACGCGCCACACTGATCTTGAAGAAATCCTTGACGAGAAAGGGGTATACGGGCAAGAATCCCGAGTTGTTGC
Source organism: Sungouiella suratensis (assembly GCA_030566815.1). Taxonomy (NCBI): domain Eukaryota; kingdom Fungi; phylum Ascomycota; class Pichiomycetes; order Serinales; family Metschnikowiaceae; genus Sungouiella; species Sungouiella suratensis. Next base: position 570,755 of record JAKUAV010000002.1, on the reverse strand, counting down.
AACGTGTCTTGGAGTTGTTGCAGTGGCAAAACTTGCTCAGGACCTCGGGGCTGCTAGTCAACGACTACATTGTGAACACGTTGGCACGCACGCAGTTCAAGGACCCTGTTTATAAGGACGTGGAGTTTTCCGATACGGCGACTTCTTCGTCTTTGGTGATTTGCGGGGGATCTTCATGGAACGACATATAGGTAGGATACACGGCTGGGAGAGAAAGTGTAGAGACATGAAGACAAAGGCAAAGAAGACAGACGAGGGTGAAGAAAAAAAAGGAGCAATGAGTTCCAACAGATGAGATTCGAATTTTCGATTTCCGATGATAAAATTTAATTCGAAGCTGTTTCTTTATCTCTCAGTCTTCTTTGTATTTGATTATTCAGAGACACGATTTCTTGTTCCTGTGTGAGCTTTGACGTGTTCTGGTGCCTCACCAATATTCAAGTAAAAGGTACCACCAACATTCGGGAAACAAAGGAAAAATTCAAAATTGAAATCTCACGTCTTGATCAGATTTCCGTGCTAATTCCAAATCTCACATTTTCCTCTCCAAAATCTCTCTCTGTCTTCCTCTTGCCCTCTACCTCCCATAATCTCAGACTCGTCTCAATCTGGTGCAATTTGTCTCTTTTAGTGCGCGTTGGTGCCGGACGTGTACATTGGAGAGGCAAACAAATTAAACAATTAACTACAACTACAGATACCAAAAAAATCAATTGAAATGCTAAGATCATTCACCGCCGCCAGGTCTTTCTCCTCGTCTGCCATCAAGTCCCAATTCGCCAAGATGCAATTGCTCGGCTCCGTGGGCAATGTGACTGCCAGAGAAACCAAAGACGGTGTTCCCTTTGTCACTTACTCGTTGGCCGTCAACAGATACTCTCCTCTGACCGCCGAGGAGGGCAAGTCCACCGTCACCGACTGGTACAACATCTCTGTGTTTGACGAGAAACAGGTTACTTTTTTCTCGACCCACATAAGAGCAGGTGCTCAGGTCTACGTTGAGGCCGATGTCAGACAGAGAACTTTGGTTGACGAGTCTGGCGAGAACAAGCTGATTGTCACTACCTTGAGACAGACCGGCTACGATGTCGTGCGCTTCCCAAAGAAGTTGGACGAGGAGTCTGCTTAGTCAATGTATGAGTTTTCGAAGATTTGTAGGGAGTGAGTGTAGGACAAATTGAAGAACGATAGGATGGTCAATTGGGAAAAAAAAAAGAAATAAGATGATTATTGGATAATTAATGACTCAATTGACTTAATCCACATCTTCTTTACTTCTCAAATCCTAATTTCATCTACGGTGCTTGGTTACCCATATCTGTACCTCCATTCAACCTACCACTATCACAACTTTTTGGCTGCACTCAACTCCACGGCGTAGCCAATGGTCAACTTGATGTGCTCATGGATGTGGTCAAAGTCCAAACGGTCCATCGTGTCCATCGTAGAGTGGATCTGCTTTGCCGTGTACTTGAACTCACTCTCGATCAAGAAACTGGCAGGGTACCCGTTCTCCAACGCCGAGGCATGGTCCGAACATGCATACCCGCACTCTGTCTCGTGATATGGGATCCCGCAATATTCGCTCACGATCAATTTGATGAAGTCGTTGAGGTGCACGGAGGTGTAGTCTGAGATCAAGCCAAAATGTGGCTCCACACCCTGGTCAATGGTGCCCTTGGTGTACCCGGTCATATCCTGCTGGAGCATTCCAACCACTTTGGCCTTCTCGCTGTAGTATTTCGCAAACACATCGATGGACCCCAAAAGCCCACCTTCCTCTGCCGAGTAGTAGTGGAACTCCAAGGTGTTGTGTGGGGCAAACTTACCCTCGGAAATCGCAGAAACAACAAGTCTCAACGCCTCCAATGTGGTGACCGTGCCTGATCCGTCATCGTCAGCACCAGGGGCACGCAATAAGTTGGGGAACAACAAGTTGATAGAGTCCTGGTGAGCACCCACCACAACCTTATCGTCGACCTTGCCCTTCAAGCTCACAATGATGGAGTACTGGTCCCATCCCGTGTGGTTGACTTTCTGCACAGAAACCAATTCCAGCGGCAAAACAGAGACGATTTGGGTGACTGTGCCCAAAAGCCAGTTGGCAGACTCCAACCCGGTGGCAGACTTGTAGTAACGGGTATAGAACGAGGAAAACTGCGCCAAGTTCAGCTTGACACCATCCAAGTTGATCTGGCCAATCAACAGCCCCACAACGTCTTGCTGGGTGGCGTTCTCAGGGTACTTATAAGTAGGAATGGGTTTCTTCAAGGTCTCCAATTGCTTGCCGAAAACGGTCAACAAGTTGTCATTTCCGGCTCCAGCAACGTAGCCTGCCTTGACAGCCTCGTCAACAGAAACCACGGAGGTGACATCGATGAACTTCTTGCCCTGGCGCTTGTACTGGAGTTTCGTAGCCTCCGACACAAGCTCGTAGTGTTGCGGGCCGGTTTTGATGATTCTCTCGGGAGCAGTGTCCAAACCGATATCGAAGGGCTTTAAAGTGAGCCCTTGAGCCACTGAAGCAGCCAAAGTTAATATAGCTATTAATTTCATGGAGAAGTAGGTAGCTGGTTTGTGGAGATAATGTGTGCAGGTGAGTACATAGGCCGGTAGGTAAAGAGACAGGGTGTAGTCAAGAAGGACTAAAATGAACACCGAGAAAATTGTTAAAATTATTGAGATTTTGAGATATAACAAATAATTGGAATATCGGATTCAATGTATCATTCTTTTTGGATTCCTTTTCCGGTGCCACTGTTGCAGTTTGTGGTGGCTGCTATCTTGTTCAGCAATGCCCTTTCGCAGCCATTGAACACCCAAAGTGGGACAGACAAATCCACGAGAAATTGAAGAAATCAAAAAAATTTATTTGTTATTTGTTGTTCAATTGCGCAACTGAGTAAATTCCAAAGACATTTTGCTCTTCCTAGGTCGGTATTGCTAGTGATTCTGAGACATCTGACTTTTGCTCTTGTGGTCCCCTACAAGTGAGACCATATAGACAGAAACAGCAAACGAAAAAAAAATAAAAAGATGGACGAAAATTCTTCGAAGAGTAACATCCTCAATTTTTCCCCACCAATTATTATCAACCCCCTCCACACGCTGTAATTTCCACCCACCACCTACACCCTGCGGTCGTGCGCACACCGGTCAACAATACATTTTTTCCAATCTAAACACCATCTACATTATTGTCCCCACCAACAAATGAGTCTTTTGGCGTCTGTTTTGCCCGGCAGAAATGCTCCGCTGGGAAACTCGGCCTCCTCAAATAGCTCCACCCCGTCAAATGCAAAATTCATCGCCCCAACTTTGAAATTGGCCGATGAAGGACTAGACTCTCTCCAGTTCCAGAAACAGTCAGCAGACTCGTCCGGATCCTCGTCTCAGACTTCAAGGTTTTACTTGCCGCTAGTCATGGACTCCGTCAACGAGATCAGCTATAAGATCAACGTGCCAAACTTCGGGTCGCTACCGCCTCTTCGTCTAGGCTCAAAGTATATCACCGATTTGATCAAGATAGATTCAATGAGCCCCGGTGATTTGTATGGGCCAAACAACTTGAACAAGACTTCTGGCTTGGATAACTACTACTTCAACTACGAGAAGGGATTGGGCCATTTTTCCCGCTTTGAAAAAGTGTCGCAGTTGGATTTGCCCGATAAGTTCTTCGAAGAGTACAACTTGACCGAGTGCCTGACGAAAATGGGCCTTTTTCCTGAAATTAACCGCTCGTGGATTGCTGTGGACAACAAGTTGGTGTTTTGGAATTACAAGTTGCCCCAGCTGTCTTTCAACAAGCTGTCGCAGTTCTTGACAATTGACCAAATCCGTCACTCTATTCTCACAGTGAAGTTGGTGAAACCCAAGCCCGGCGTGTTTGTCAAGGAAGTCAGCCACCTTCTTTTGATTGCAACTACCATGGACATCCACATTTTCGTCGTGAAGTACGATGCTGCATTGAACAACTTGGACATATTCAACCCTAATTTGTCTGTGAACGCCCAGGGCCTTATTGTCAACCAATTTGTCGTCAACGAGATCACCAATGATATCTACTTCTCGGGCGAAGGCGACGGTATCAACATCTGGAGACTTGATTACTCCAGCAATGCATCTTTCATCAAAAACAAATGTGACAAAGTCTGTCTCACGAAAAGCGGATTATCATCGGTCTTGCCAATAGGCAAACTACCTGGATTTGACTTATTCACGCATGAGACAGACTCTAGCACTAAGAAGGACGCTACACAAAAGACAACGACGGTCCCTGAGGCAATCTTGCACATGGAAATTGACTCTGACCGGAACGTCTTATATGCTTTGTCAAACAAATCCGTCATCAGAGCATACAAATTGTCACCGGGCCAGGAGCAATTCCTGCAACACAGTCAATTGCCACCCACGGAGATTTTCAAGTCAATCACACAAATGTTCAGTGATACCGGCAGTTTCAAGTCATTCTCTAAATTCAGAATCGTCAGTATCCAGGTTGTGCCACAACAGGAATCGTCAAACGTGCAATTGATCGCAATCACAAACTACGGTAACCGGATCTTGCTCAAACTAGGCGCTGCCACCTCATACTCGAGCTTCATGTCAGCAACCCTGAGAAACTCAGCAGCTGTGAAGTTATCTGTGGTGACGATGAAATTTCCTCCTTCCAAGGAGGAGCCCAAGCTCAATCCGGAGTTGGACTCATTCACGAGGATCAAGCAGTATGTGGCACAGATGGTGTCCAACCAGCAAAACTCAGAGCTCTTGAAAAACACCAAGCTAGCGAAAATCATCAGTCCTGGAGTGTTCTTGGCTGTGAAGAAGACAAAAGGGTCAGACAAGTTGTTCATCAGTTCGGTGAACTATGGTTTTTTGAAACACAACAACAAGTTGGTGGAGGATGCCGAGTTCACCACCGTCGGCAAAACATCCGCGCCAAACTCATCTGAGTCGCCCGTGTACATTCACGATATCGTGCAGTTGACTCCATCCATGAATGCATCCAACACTCCAAATGGGTACGCGAACGTGCTTGCTTCGCAATACACTAAGAAACCACTACAATTTACCGTGTTGACCAATTACGGTATCAACATCTACCAGTACCGCACGTCAGACCAGATCATCAGCTCATTGAAGGACGAGGTGATCGAAAACTTCATTGAGGAGAACGGTTACGAGGAAACGTCGTCTACCTTGCTATACTTGGCATGCTCATATGGTCACCATAACTCCAACGACCTTTTCAAGAAGAAAGCGTCGCTCTTGTTCTCTCACGCTGGCAATAATGCCAGGTTGACCGACTTGTCACAGTCCGCAGCTGCAGGTCAGGCCCATGTGCCCGTGCAGCCATCCGAGGCACAGCCAATGGTCGAACAGGTTGTTCTCAGTGACAGATTCTACGGTACATGCTTGTTGATCTCACGTTTGTTCAAGGATTTCTGGAACAGAAAGGTTTTCGCGCCTTTGCCTCACATCAAGATCCTTTCGACTGGCTCCGTGGATGTGGCATCAGTGAAGGAGGACAACATTCTTATCAAAGGTTTGGCCATCGAGAAAACGCAAGTTGAATTTTTCATTGGCTCTGTGATTGTGCTTTTGGAGTTCTTCGAGGAGAATGCCAATAGGATTCCCGGTCTCAGTGCCCCAGGCTTCAGCTCTGATCCTCTGAAGTTGGACAACGAAGTATGCTCCAGAGCAGAACACATTGCATTCACCTCGATTCTTAGGTCGCTCAACTCCATGAAGGAGGCGCTTTCGTTCTTGATGGTATTGATCGAAGAGACTCAGGCCAACCAGGTGAACCATAACGAGATCTTCAAATTCTTGTCGCTCACCAATCAATTGAACTTGCTCACATTGTCATTCAAGGATCTCTTGTTACCTTCGCTTGAGGTGAAGAATTTAATCAAGGACCTTTTGTCGTCTATCATCAACAAAAACATCTTGAAAGGAGGCTCAATTGATTTGATCGCGTCTTCTTTGCAAGGCCGTTGCGGCTCATTCTGCTCCACTGACGATGTGTACATTTTCAAAGCCATTGAGAATTTGACCAGAGCCAAGAATATCGGCAACAGAGACAACGAGTTGAAAGTGAAGTGCTTGAACAACGCGGTGGCATTGTTCGAGCAAGCGAGCGACTCGCTCACCTTGGAGAATATCGAGAACTCCATTGACATCATGCTCTCGCTTGATTTCTACACGGGGGCTGTTGAGTTCTTGCTCAAGCTCGCGAAAAGGTTGTATGCGGTGCCTAATACTACTTCTGGCCCGTTGATTGTCGCTAACGACCAAAACGAAAACAAGAACATCAATGACAAGATTGCTGAGAACAAGAAGAAAAGAGTACAGCTCTACGATCTCATTTTCAGGATCTTGACAAAATTGGACCTCAAGGCGATCAAGATTTCCGAGTCAAACAACCAATTGTTGATCAACGAGTTCAACGAAGTCAGGGATGTCACCTACGAGACATGCTTCGCTTCCACCGATAAGAACTTCCACTGCGAATTCTACCAATGGTTTATCAACCAGGGATGCAGCGACCGCTTGTTGACTGTGGACACCCCATTTATACTTCCATTTTTGCAGGAAGTGTGTCAAGATGACCTAGCCTTGACCGAGTTATTGTGGCTCTACTACGCAAAGCGCGAGCAGTATTTCCCGGCAGCCAAAATCTTGTACTCGTTGGCTATCTCTCAGTTCAACTTGACGTTGAAAGAGAGAATCGAGTACTTGTCCAGAGCCAACGGATTCTGCAATTGCACTTGTCCACCCGCTTTGAGACAAGAGATGATTCAGCTCTCTACGGTGATTCGTGATCTCTTCGAGGTTGCCAATGTGCAGTTGGATCTCTTGAACACAATCTTGCAAGACAAGAGAGTCAACAAGGAGAACAGGGAGGTTGCAACTCAGGCTCTCAATTTCAAAGTGCAATCAGCCACTGAGTTGTTCAACTCTTACGCTGACCCATTGGGCTACTACGAGATCTGTTTCGTAATCTTCCGCATCTCAGACTACAAGAACCCAGACGATATCTTCAAAAGATGGGAATTGTTCTTCGAGAGAATCTACCACGACTTCATGGTCAGCAAAAACAAGAGGCCGCTTTACATGTCTATCGACGAGTCCTTGAGCAGCGTGGGCCCTAAATTGGTATCCAATGATGTGGTGTTCCCGGTCGACAAGTTGATTGGATTGACATGCAAGTACATCCAGAACGCGATCGAGGAGAATGCGTCTACGCAAACGCCACCAAGTGGAGCCATAGTGGACACGTTTGTCAAGTCTGGTGTTCCCTTCGACAAGTTGTACATCACCATCAGGTCTCTTATCGAGCACAATCTGCACGACACGCACGCTGGCATTGCCAAGTTCTTGAAATCAAGTGAGATGGTGTACCTCATCAAAACATGGTACTCGCAGGACAAGAAGCTCAAGGATGGCATTCCAAGCGAGAGAATCATCACAATGACAGAGTACTCTGTTGAGACCGACCCCATCGACAAGTGGGTGAAGTCACAAAACACCTTCATCTGAGGACCACAGTCCTACCGCATAATCATCACGAAACTATAAGAACAGAGTGTAGTAGTGTAGAATTGTCTGCTCCATCTATTTGGTCCATCTGATTGTCTACCTGATTGTCTATCTGATTGTCTATCTGATGTGTCTATACTATTGCTCTACTTGATCAATCTGCCTATTCTCTCCCATATTCAATTCAACTCGTAGTACTTGTTCTTCTGGTTGTCAAATCTTTCCGTGTGAAAGGACTTGTCGTGCGGCCTCAACACATTCGAGCTGGATGGCTCAGACATTCTTTCTTGTTTCAAGTATGGCAAGATTCCATCGATGATCAACGAGATGGCATTCAGCTCTGCGCCTCGCGGCATAATCACGTCCGCCTGCTCCTTTGTAGGGAAGATGTAGTCGCTCATTTCCTGTTTTGCTCCGTGCAAGTACGAGTTGACCACTTTCTCCAAACTCACCGTCTTCGTGCCCAAAACGTCTCTCCTGATCCACCGGATGAGTCTCGTGTCGCTGTCTCCGCCTATGAAAACCTTAATCTGCGACATGTCGCGAAGCTCCTTGTCGTACAACGCATATAGACCATGCACTATGATGAGTTTCTGGACATGGTCCAGGGAGTCAGCAGCAGCAGCCAAACTCGCAGAAATGTCGGCTTTCAAACGCTGGAAATCAAACCGCGACGGTTTCAACGCTAGTAGTTTCTTTGTTCCAACAGTAATCGCCGAGTTCTTCGAGTCTTCCAGTGTGGTGACCGCACTTGGGTCCATATAGGTATTCATATCCACTACCTCTATGGCGGGGACATGTTCGGCCAATTGGCGTATACCTTTTTCTATAGCGAGGGCGGTGGTTTTCTTTCCTGCGGCGTGTCCTCCGCCTATAAGCACCAAGGCGCTGGCATTCGTGTCCATGACTAATATAGGTGTTGGTTTTGTTTTTTGTAGGTGTATGTAGAAAGAGACAAACCTGGGTGTCTCCAGATTAGTGCGAACATTTATGTAGGCGCGATGATCTGCTCATCACATACATAGACATTAGAGAGTGTACAATATATACTCCATTTCTCTAGATCACCACCCACAAAACGGTCAAAACCAGCATAATCTGAAATTTTGAAAATGGAGTTCGACAGAGACGCCGACGAGCAGATCGAATTCTCGGTCAAATCCACGAAAAACATAAAAGTGCACGCCTCCTTCGAGAGCATGAAACTCAAACCTGAACTTCTCAAGGGAATCTACTCCTACGGCTTTGAGGCCCCCTCGGCGATCCAGAGCAGAGCTATCATGCAAATCATATCTGGCAGAGACACCATAGCACAGGCGCAGTCCGGCACAGGCAAGACCGCCACGTTCTCCCTCGGTATGCTCCAGGTGATAGATGCCAAAGTCAAGCAGACCCAGGCGTTGGTTTTGTCGCCCACCAGAGAGTTGGCGGTGCAGATCAAAACGGTGATTATGAACTTGGGCAACTACATGAACGTACACACGCACGCGTGTATTGGCGGCAAGCAGGTCGGGGAAGATCTCAAGAAGTTGGGCCAGGGCCAGCACATAGTGAGTGGGACCCCAGGACGAGTGTTGGATGTGATCAAGAGAAGGAACTTGGCCACGAGAAATGTGAAGATGCTCATTTTGGACGAGGCCGACGAGCTCATGACCAAGGGCTTCAAGGAGCAAATCTACGAGATCTACAGACAACTACCCTCCACAGTCCAGGTGGTGGTTGTGTCTGCCACATTGACGCGAGAAGTGTTGGAGATGACGCAAAAATTCACCACAGACCCAGTCAAGATCTTAGTGAAGAAGGAAGACGTCACCTTGGAGGGCATCAAGCAGTACCACATCCAGTGCGAGAAGGAGGAGTGGAAGTTCGATACGTTGTGTGACTTGTACGACTCGCTCACAATCACGCAGGCTGTGATATTCTGCAACACGAAACTGAAGGTCACGTGGCTCGCCGACCAGCTACGGAAGGCAAACTTTGCCGTGGTGGCCATGCACGGAGACATGAAGCAGGACGAGAGGGATCTGATCATGAACGAGTTCCGGTCTGGGAACTCTCGAGTGTTGATCTCGACAGATGTCTGGGCACGAGGAATTGACGTTCAGCAGGTGTCATTGGTGATCAACTACGACTTGCCCACCGATAAGGAGAATTACGTGCACAGAATCGGGCGGTCGGGGAGATTTGGCAGGAAAGGTGTGGCCATAAACTTGATCACCAGAGAAGATAGCGGGGAGCTCCGTGACTTGGAGCGGTACTATAAGATCCGGATCCGAGAGGTTCCCCTGGATCTCCTGAGTCTTTAGAAAGAGAAAATGAGAAATTTGGGAAAAAAAAAAAAAATGAAAGTGGAAAAAGACGTTGTGAGGTTTTGGTGGGTGTGGTATGTATGCACTATATAGACATGTATGGACTAATGTATGGGACTCGGTGCGCACAGTGACAAGAACCAAGAAGAGACTAAAGAACTGGAGGAAACGAAGGGGAAAAAGGAAAGGAAAAGAAGACAAAAGATTGAGTGGAACACCGGTATAGACATTTCATCCTTATTTGACTTTTTCCTGACTCAAATGTTCCCCTCTCCGGTCTGCTCTTCCCTCCCCTGCCCTTCTCGTTTACGTCCTTCACAGTGAGGCATCGCGGCCCCATTGCAAACTGAGGAAATTTTTTTGAACCTACCAACGGCACCAATGGACGCTCAGTACCTTTCTGCATTGGAGGAGACTCTCCAGCAGACCTTCTCGCCTGCAACCGTGAAGTCGGCCACTTCAAAATTGTCTAAAGACTTTTACTCAAACCCATTGGCCTTGCCCTCTCTTTTCCACATCTTGCAAAATGGCCAGCTGGATCAATTGAAGCAGTTGGCGGCCGTCGAGGCCAGAAAATTGATCGGCACCAAGTGGGAGACCTTAGACGCTTCGGTCAAGCCCCAGATCAGACAGGCGTTGTTGGAGAACATCTTCACCCAGCTGTCCAAGTTGATCAGACACTCCAGCGCCAGAGTCGTGGCCGCCATTGGCGAGTACGACTTGCAGGACAACACATGGCCCGATCTCTTGCCCACTTTGATCAACGGTGTGCAGAGCTCCGACGCCCAGGCCAAGGAGATGGCCGTGTACACTTTGTACACCTTGTTGGAGACCCAGATCCCAGCGTTGGTGCCTCACCTCGACGACTTTGTTTCGTTGTTCACAGGCTTGTTGGCCGACCAGACCTCTCAAGATATCAGAGTGAATGCTGTTTTGTCCTTGGACGTGCTTTCCCAGTTCATCGAGGAGGACGACGAGATCAACGAGGCTACTGCTGCCAAATTCAAGGCATCCATCCCAAGCATGGTGCCAGTGTTGAAGGAGGTGATTGAGGCCGACAACGAGGAGAAGGCCAAGGACATCTTCAACGTGTTCAACTCGTTGATCTACTTGGACAACAAGTTGGTGGGCGACCAGTTGGTGACCTTGGTGCAGATCATTGCTGAGATTGCCGTGAACACCCAGTTCGACGCAGAGTACAGATCGATGGCCTTGCAGTTCTTGATCTCGGTGGTTTCCATCAGAAAGTCGAAGATCTTGTCGAACAATTTGGGGCCCCAGCTCACAGCGGCCACTCTCCAGATCGCCAGTGAGGAGGTGGACATTGAGGATGAGTTGAGCAACGAGGACGAGGAGAACGAGAACGAGGAGAATGAGCCTGCCTCTTTGGCCTTGAGACTCATGGCCATGTTGTCTGGCGAGTTGCCTCCATCCCAGGTGATTGTGCCTTTCCTTGAAGCCATGAACTCCATGGTGACTTCCCAGAGCGTTTTCGCCAGAAGAGCCGGCCTTTTGTGTATCGGTGTGGCCTCCTCCGGTGCGCCAGACTACTTTGCCGCCCAGGTGTCCAAGATCTTGCCTGCTCTCGTGCAGGGATTGCAAGACCCTGAAGTTGTGGTGAAGGTGGCTGCGGTGAGAGCACTCTCGCAGTTGACCTCCGAGTTGCAGGACGCCATCGCCGACTACCACGAGCAGCTCTTGCCCTTGGTGATCAACATCATCAACTCTGCCGAGCACGTGATGACATACAAGTACGCGTGCTACGCCTTGGACGGAATCATTGAGTTCATGAGCCACGACGCCATTGCCCAGTACTTGGAGCCCTTGATGACCAAGTTGTTTGAGATGTTGCAGCAGGCCAACTCGTCCTCGTTGAAATCCGCCATTGTCTCTGCTATCGGTTCCACTGCTTTCGCCGGAGGTAAGGGTTTCACCCCATACTTCAACCAGTCCGTGCAGGTGTTGGAGCCATACGTGGCCAACGCCGGCCAGACCGAGGGGATGTCCGAGGCAGACATCGAGTTGAGAGCCATCACATTCGAGAACATCTCTACCATGGCCAGAGCTGTTGGGTCTGAGTCCTTCTCTGTGTATGCCAAGCCTTTGGTGGAGGCTGCCTACGTTGCCTTGAAGTCCGAGCACTCCAGAATCAGAGAGTCCGGGTTTGCGTTCATCTCCAACATGGCCAAGGTGTACGGGTCTGAGTTCGCCGGCTTTTTGGACGACATTGTGCCTCTGATCTTTGAGTGTTTGCAGCAGGAGGAGTTCTCTTTCGATGCCAACGGAGAAGACGAGGACGACTTTGAGGACGAGGAAGAAGACCTCAGCAACAGATTCAAGATCAACACCGGCATCACCATCGAGAAGGAGATCGCCTCTGTGGCTTTGGCCGAGTTGGCCATGGGCACCGGTGCTGCTTTTGCCAAGTACATGGAGCCAGCTATTGCTGCGTTGTCCGAGCAAGTCGAGACCTCCTACGGTATGAGAGAGGCTGCCATGAACGCTTTGTGGAAGATTGTTCTTGCCATGTTCAAAGCCACCTACGGCGAGAAGTTCTCTGCTCCTAAGGGCGTGCCTCAGCTGTCCTACGTGGACGCCTCTCTTTTGGCCTACATCAAGAAGGTGAGAGACTTGACCATTGCCAACTTGGAAGAGGAGTTCGAGTTGACCTTGGTCGCATGTGACTTGGACAACTTCGGCGAGGCGTTGCAGCGCATCGGTTCTGCTGCTGTGCTCAACGATGCCTCTGACACTGCCTCCTTGGAGAAGTTGTGTGTGCAGTTGATGAGCATCTTGAAGAAAGAGCACGCCTCTCAGCTCGACGACGAGGAGCCTGTGGACGAGAGCGAGGACGCCTCCGAGACCGACGCCTTGTTGTTCGAGTCTGCCTTGGAAGTGTTGATCTTGTTGGCTCTGACCCTCGGTGCCGACTTTGCCAGAATCTTCCCATCGTTCAAGGATGTGATCTTGGCCAACGTGACCTCAAAGTCCAAGAACAAGAGAGTCAGCGCCATTGGCGGCTTGGCCGAGATCTCCGCCGGGTTGAAGGAACACAACCAGTTCAGCCAGGACTTCTTGCAAGTGTTCACGGACAGATTGGCCAACGACAAGTCGTTGGAGGTCAAGGGTAACGCAGCCTACGGTGTGGGAATCATCGTGGAGTTCAGCACCGTTGACGTTTCCAGCCACTACCAGCAGATTTTGCAACTTTTGTTCCATTTGTTGAGCAAGTCTGAGGAGCAGGCTAAGGTGAACGATGAGGAGACCAAGGACGTTGTCAACAGGTCCAATGCCAATGCCTGTGGCTGTGTGGCCAGAATGGCCCTCAAGAACCCTCTGGCTATCCCAGTGGAGCACGTTTTGCCAGCTTTGTTGAAGCACTTGCCTTTGGAGGCTGCTCCAGAGGAGAACACCCCAATCTTGGGCTGGATCATCCAATTGTACGAATCGGGCAACGAGGTGATCGTCTCGCAGACCGAAAAGGTTGTCGAAATCTTGGCCCAGATTTTCCAGAAAGAGGCGGACAGATTGAAGTTGGTGGAGGAGTCTACATTGGGCAGAGAGGAGAATCTCGAGAAGATGAAGCAGTTCCAAAACGAACAAATCAAGCAGAAGGTTGTGGAATTGTTGAAGTTCTTAAACCAGAAGTACGCCAACGTTGTTTCTTCGCATGAGATTTTGAAATCCGTCATTGCATAATTTTTCTTTCCTTCTACATATGTTCAGTACAAATATCCGTTTCCAACAAATCGCTCAAATGCAGCCATGGTCAGTCAATAATTCCGGGCAAGGCTTTTCTCCTTGTGAAAGAGAACCTGAAACTGTGTTCTGCGCCAACCCCTTAATTAATTATTTTTCGGAATGATGTGTGTCATTATCTATCCTATTTAGGCCTTCAAAGGAACTGGTGCGACAGATTTATATGTGGGTGCAAATCTTTGATATCGTACTTAAGTAGCCCCAAAAATCCTCTTCTTCGTGCATTGCATTTATTCTATATACAATTTCCATGATTGATACCGCCGGCCAGCTCATTGCTGCTTTTTGTTTCTTAGCTTTCGCTATCAATATTCCTCCCTTCTTTTACCACTTGTCCAACAGAAATATTCCAGCATGCAGTTTGATTTTCTGGTTGTGCTACAATGACTTGACTGGCTTCATCAATGCCTTGATTTGGAGTGGGAAAGACTTCGAGACAGTCACCGACGCTCCAGGTTACTGTGACTTGACCGTGAGGATTTCCGCTGGCTCTTCCACCGGCAAGATCTGTGCCATGGCCTGCTTGACCATGAACTTGTACTTGATCATCGATGCCCGCAGCCACAAGTTCCTCGTTCCCAGACTGAAGAGAAGAATCATTTTGAACACTATCATTTGCTGGGCCACTCCCTTGTGCATCATGGGCACAAGCATGATCGTGCAGTCTTCTCGGTACGTCATCGTCAAATACCGTGGATGTGTTGCTTCATACGGCTCAAACTATGTGTCGCTTTTGCTTGTGATGATGTGGCCCTTGATCTGGAGCTTGGTTGCGGTGGTGTTTGCCGTGCTCACCATCTGGACATACTTCCGCAAGAGAAGAGACATCAAGGACCTTTTGCGGTGCACCAACTCCGGGTTGACGCTTAAGAAGTTCGCCCGCTTGCTCATCTTCAGCTTGCTTGTGATGTTCATCATGTGTCCCTTCGCCTTGTATGACTTTGTCAGTGACATGCAGACATACTCCAGCTCGGACTTCAGCTTCTCCGAGACTCACAACAAGTACTGGTCCATCATCTATAGGTTGGACTTGGGAATGTTGGGCGTGGCGACCAGATTCGTCGACATGGGTTTGTCGGTGATTGCACTTGTCCTCTTTGGGTTGGGCTCCGATGCTTTGGAGATGTACCGTGGATGGTTGGCCAAAGTGGGGTTCAAGCGGTTCAGCAAGGCGCTGCCAGAAGAATTGTTCATCTCCAAGGAATTTTCCGACAGCAGAAAGACCAGTAGAGGCACCGAGAACTCGGCCAACAGTGAGGAGACAGTGGAGACAATGTTCGAGTACTCCAAGTACAAGGAGTTGGTGTTCCCCGACAAGGAGTCGATTCACCTGGCGACCACCTTGACCAAGACTGGAACGCTCTGCATTGAGAACGGATTCGAGGAAGCAGACTTGGAGGACTTGGAGGGCGACTCTGGCAGTAGCTCCGACATCCGGTTTGACTTCAACGTGCGCCACCATTAGCTTTGGATAGTCTCTTTCTTTCTCTTTTTTTTTTTTTATTTGGAATCATTTGTTTAGGGATCAATTTTTATATGAGTTTTGTGAATGCCTCCTCGAACCTCTTAGAGTCAATTCTACCCTGTGTCTCCTTCATGGCTCTTCCCACTAGGAATTTGATAGACCGTTTCTTGCCCTTCCTCACTTTCTCCACAACATCCGGGTGAGAATCAATGATCTCCAAACAGATTTCTTCGATTGCCTCACTGATCTCGGTCTCCTCCACTTGCGGTGCACCCAAGTCGTATAAATCCACCAATTCAGATATGGAAAGCAGTCTCTCGTCAGGGGAAGCCTGGATCACCTGAGTGAGCAAGAGTTTCGCCGATGTGATTGTGATTTTTTTGTCTAGCACCATCAAGATCAAGGATGCGAACTTCTCGGCAGCAAACATTTTGGTGTCAACTTCCATGTCCAATTTCCTGAAAGCACCAATGTATTCGTGCACAAGCCAATTGTTGACCACTTTCGTGGGTTTTCCATGCCGTTTCACAATGATCTGGTGTAGTTCCTTGTAGTAATTCAAGAGCTCAGGCGTGTCCACCATGTACTTTGCGTGTTTGAGCTCAAGTCCGTACTCTGGCAGAATCAAGCTCTCCAAGATCTCCTCGGGGAACTCTGGCAAGATCTCCCTGATCTCCTCGGTGATGTTCAGGTCCAAATGCACCAACGGAAGCTCCATATCCGGGAAATACCGGTAATCCACAGCGTCCTCCTTGGATCTGGCCCGCACGGTCTCTTTCCCATTCCAGCTCCTGGTTTCCTGCTGGATGGGACCCATTTCGGCCTTTAAATGCTCATACTGTCTGTTATACTCATACACGACCGCGGCCATGATTTCAGAGGTGGACCCCAAGTTCTTGATTTCGACTCTGTTTCCTCCATTTATGCTGACATTCACATCACATCTCATGGCCCCGTTCTCCATGTCACCAGTGCATACACCCAAGTGGGTCATGAGCAAAATGTATTTCTTCACAAAAGCTCTCACCTCCAGCAACCGAGAAAACTCAGGTTTCGTGACCAACTCTATGAGCGGCACATTGGCTCTATTATGGTCGATAGTAACAGTTCCGTCAAAGTCATTATAGTTCAACTTCGCTGTGTCCTGTTCGATTTGGATCTGTTCGATTCCAATCGTTTTGTCCGACTCGACATCGTCATATTTTTTCAGGAGATTCAAGTAGCCGCCTTTGGCCAATGGTCTGAAGTGCTGTGTGATCTGGTACCCCAGAGGCTGGTCATAGTAGAAATAGTGTTTCCTATCGAAAGAGGAAACAGGACTGACGTTCGATTTCAATGCAGTAGCAGCTTTGAGAGCCAATAGTAGGGCCTCTGGATTGAGTTTTGGGAATGTTCCTGGCAAACCGATATCAAAGTAACTGGCATTGGTGTTTGGCGGCGAGGTTGGCAGATTCTTCGATAACGAGAAGAGTTTGTGTTTTGTGTTGAGCTGCGTATGGATTTCTAGCCCGCATTTGAGTGCCACGCCCGGTTCAGGCTTCCAATTCCGGATCTGTCTGGGCAACATGGAGTAGTTGCAAAGTTTGTGGTGGGAAGTGCAGGAAGATCTAGTGAGATGTAGGGACGGACATGGAGAGGTGGACAAGAGGCAGAGAATAATAGATTTAACGAAGAAAAAATGATGGAGATCTGATGTTGCGGACTTCGTCTTTTGAGAAGTTTTGTTGTATGTGTTTTTTTTTCTTTTTTTTTTTGTTTTGGGAAATTTTAAGTTTTCATGTTCATCCTCATGTTCCAAAGTCAAGTGAGTTTTCTGCTTTTTATGCGCGCTATCAATATGCTACAAATAATGAACATGGCAATTGGTGGAAATTAAATATTCAATTCGTGAATCTCGTGATTACGTAAGATAATTAGTAAATTTTCATTTCGATACTTTTTAAGAGTTGAATGAGATTTTTTGATCTTCCATTTTTTTCTTTAAATCGACCAAATTTCCTCTGCTTTCCTCTCTTACTATTGTTACCGCAGCCAGCAATATCCTGCCACGCGGTGACACCAAAACGGTGCACACACGACCGTCCTCCCCACAAGGGATGACGATAAGATAAACTCAATATACTTCTCACATTATTCTACCCTGTGTTTGATACTTATTGTTTTCACCTATTAACCAACTGAAGCCAAACTAGTGTTAGCACATCCCAATTCCAATTGTATGTTTGCAACGCGGCTCCACCGTATTATCTGTTATCAACTTTCTATCCTGGTGGCGATAAGATAATACCCTCACAACAACAAATACTAACAACACAGAACCATGAGATCGCAATTCAAAGACGAAAACTCTTTCGGTATGTTTAACCACCGGGACAAAGCAAATTGAAGTTATACAACTTTGTTTCTGTCTTGTCTTACCTTTTTGCTGCTAAGCTTGTTTACTAACACAACAGAAAAGAGAAAGTCTGAGTCGACTAGAATTTTACAGAGATTCAAAGACAGACTCCCAGTCATCTGTGAGAAAGTGGAGAACTCCGATATCCAGGAGATCGACAAGAGAAAGTACTTGGTGCCTGGAGACTTGACTGTTGGCCAGTTTGTTTACGTGATCAGAAAGAGAATCAAGTTGCCTTCAGAAAAGGCCATTTTCATTTTCGTCAACGATATCTTGCCCCCAACTGCGGCATTGATGAGCACAATCTACGAAGAACACAAGGACGAGGACGGATTCTTATATGTGTTATACTCTGGAGAAAACACATTTGGCCAGGTGAACATGGCCGACTTGGACTTCTCGGTGTTGGCGGACCTTTAGGTTTACTGGTAAACGCCAAGAATGGGAAGGCTATGTCCATTATCTCTCTCTGGTGACTTTGTCTTTGTGGGTTTCCACGCTATGTTCTCAATTGCTGCCGGCACAAGTATGCGTTGACTGGTTTCAACGAGTGATTACATGTGTACTTTGAATGTATCAATTTTTAACTTAAACACCAATGTGTTTGTCCTTCTCCAACTTCAACTTGATTCCCCATCTCTTGAGGTCATCGCCCTTGACCTTATAGAACAACTCATAGAGCTTGTCAATCATGATCTCTTGTTGCTGGTTGGCCTTGTTCGAGTACTTCTTGCCCAAAGCTTTCAAGATCTTCTGGGTTGTGTCGAGCTGAACAGAAACACCATTGATGGTCTGGTCGTAGTTGTGCTTGATCTTGCTGCCCAACTCCTTCTCCACGTAGTCAGAGTAACTCTTGGTCAATTCAGCCAAATGATCCTTCATTTCCTCGGCCTCCTTGGCAGTCTTGGACTCCTTCAATGGCTCAAAGTACAACAAGTAGCTGTTTTGAAGTTGTTCCTGGACGTTTTCCACCTGGTTGGCAATCTCCTGCTTAGCAGCTGGTGTTCTGAACAACACCAACAAGAGAGCGAAGAGCGCCACTAATCCGACAATTGCATTTGTTCCTCTAGCCATTTTTGCGAAGACGACAATTGAACTTTTTTTTTAAATTCTAAACTTTTCAGGAGTTGCAGTTGTGCCACTCTTTATACCCCAGGTTCTGTATACACCGGAAACCACCTCACATGTGCCAGCACATTGCTATTTAAAGGTTGCTATTCCGAATTTTATGGTTCATGACAGGCGGGGAATGAATTGCTGCGGCTCATATTCTATTTGGTGATTCAGGGACCATTATCATTGGTTTGTTGCATTGCTTGGATTGCGTAATTGAGAGGTGTGGTTTGCAGTCAACGAGGTACCAGGATGCGATCCACATACACGAACTACAACCCAACTGCAAACTAACACACAAAGATCCACTTAGGGGGAAGTTTTGAGTGACAAAAATGGAAAAATAATGACTCCTGCGCGATTCGAACGCGCGCATCTTACGATAACAGAACTTGAGTCTGCCGCCTTAGACCGCTCGGCCAAAGAGCCAATTGATGTGCTGGTTTGTTGTGTTAAGTGCCAGGTCAGTCAAAGTGAAAATTTGAAATGGCGAAATTTGGCCTCAAAACTGCGAATTTGGTACTGTAAGATGCATGATATGAATACTTGAGTGTGTAAATTTATATAGGACGTGCGACCAGCCCAAAATATAAAACTTTTCGCAATCGAATCTGCCAATTAGTCATTCCAGATCTGGGGAATGTGAAGCAAGGCCAAACACGGGCAGCAAACAGGAAATTTTACCAATGGACATAAAGAATGTATTGCAAAATCCACTTTAATAGGGAAAATACATAACTTTTCGACACTTTATCACGACTGACCCATCACTATATTG
Organism: Sungouiella suratensis; assembly: GCA_030566815.1. NCBI lineage: Eukaryota > Fungi > Ascomycota > Pichiomycetes > Serinales > Metschnikowiaceae > Sungouiella > Sungouiella suratensis. The sequence goes on along the minus strand of JAKUAV010000002.1, from coordinate 551,394 downwards.
TGGGGCTTATCAATCCTAGATCCCACATACAGATCAATTCAGATCGCACTAATTATGCACTAAATGTCACAGGGACTTTTATACGGAGACTTGAAATACGAGGACAGACGCATACGGACAATAATTGCTGGCGCCATCATAAAGCATTTTGGTCTTGACGTCAAAATTGTCAATCCAGATGAAGATCAAGATAGATTTCGCAACTTCTTCCCTACAGGCAAATTACCAGCTTTCATTGGGCCCGGTGGCTACAAATTGACTGAGGTCATTGCAGTTTGTATCTACTTGATTCAGTTGGCACCGGAGAAAGACCGAAATGATTTTTTGGGTACAAATCTCGAGGAGAAAGCTGAGGTTTTGATGTGGCTTTCGTTTGTTAACTGTGAGATGCTAACTACAATAGCCAGCATATTCAAACCACTCAAAAGTCAGAGAAATTTGGACGAAGGTGACATTTTGGAGAAGTTGAAGTATTTGAACCAGCTCGATGGTATTTTGGAGCTCCATTTGGCAGAAAATGAGTATCTTGTTGGTGGCAGATTGACATTTGCAGACTACTTCGCAGCAGGTCTACTAGTGAGAGGATTCAATTACTTGTATGGTGAGAAATGGAGAGAAGATCACCCACATATCATGAACTGGTTCTTGAAACTTGTTGAGAGTCCATTCTTGAAGGATGTCTTCGGTGAAGTCACGTTCATCGATACTCCCCTCCAGGAGAATTTAACAGAGAACCTCCTCAAGTGAGAAGCAAATCAGAAAAATAACAAGAAACAAATTGTTCTTATTCTTGTCAACCGAATATAACATACAAACGTTCTTCCTTTCTCTGTCTATCTGTCTATTACTCTATCCCCTGTCTATATCTATCCTCCCTCTAAGTCTATTAAATCAACGCCTTGTACTTGACGTACACCTCCTCCACCTTCTGCTTCAACTCCTTCTTTCTGTCGTCGTGGCACCACGAGCCCTCAATACCGTTGTTGGCGATCTTGACCCACTGCTCCAACGAGAAGTCGAAGCGTGTGTGCACGGCAATGTAGTTGTCCAAGATGTACCCACCAAAGTACGCTGGGTCGTCGGAGTTGATGGAGAATGGCACATCGTTCTCCAAGAACAAGTCGATTGGCAACTCGGAAACGTCTTTGACCACTTGCAACTTGACGTTGGACAACGGACACATCGACAACATGGTCTTGTTTGCAGCCAATCTCTTCATCAACTCGGCGTCCTGCTTGGAGTTGACACCGTGGTCGATTCTGGTCACGTTCAACACATCCAAGGAGTTGGTCACGTATGTGTGGTCGCCTTCTTCTCCAGCATGAGCAGTCAAGCCAACCTCTGGGTGTCTGGACTTGATCAACTTGTAGCATTCCTCGAACAATTCTGGTGGGAATGGCTTCTCGGCAGAGTCAAGACCCAAGCCGTGGATGATGCCCTCCTGGAAGTACTTGCTGGTGGACTCAATGGTGTCGATTCCGCTGGCAGCAGGCAAGTGTCTCAACAAGCACATGATCAACTTGTTGGTGGTGCCAAACTTGGCGTTGGCAGCCTTACAGGCTCTGTCGAAGCCCTTGACCACAACATCAACGTCAATGCCTCTCTCGACGTGTCCCTGAGGGTCAAAGAACACCTCCGAGTGGAGACATCCGTCGGCATGGGCTCTGGTGAAGTACTCCATGGCCAAGTCGTAGAAGTCCTGCTCGTGGATCAAAACAGACATGCCGATGTAGTAGTGGTCCAAGAAATCCTGCAAGTCGGCGAAGTTGGCGTATCTCTCATTGCAGGCCTCAACGGTTGGAGGGAAGTGAGAGGGTAAAGTGATTTTATTTCTCGCAGCCAAATCGAAGAGAAGAGAGGGCTCCAAGGTTCCTTCCAAGTGGAGGTGGTGCTCGCATTTGGGCAATTCAGTCAAGAAGTTCTTGAAGTGGTGGGTACATTCAACTTTGGCCATTTTTGGGATTGGTGGTTGAAGTATGCGAAGATGGGGTACTTATATAGAGCTCATCTCGGTGTCCGGATTGGGTAAGCGCATTGCTTTTTCGCAACCTGTCAAATGCCATTGAAGCGCCGCGGCCTCCGCGGGAAACGTGAAATGGACACCGTCAGGTTTCCATGAACCAGAAAAGACGAAGATTTTGAGGAATGTTCATTCCTATTTTTAAACTTAACATTTTATTTGAGTTGCCAAGATTGATGGGTGAAAATCCGGGTGTCTTGTCTGCAGTACATTTATGATCATTGTCGGCGAAGGGTTTGCGAAATGTGAGAAGGCCGCAGCTGCAGAATGCTGGCTAGAAAAAAACCCGTACACCACACAAAACCCAAACAGTGTCAAAACCTGAGCCACTTTCGCGTGGACGGCTGTAGACGGTGAGGAAGAATGTGAGGGAAGAAAGCGGAAAGTTGAATAGAAAATATTTTGAAAATGAAAAATCCAAAGTAAAATCCAGTCAGGATCTTCAAGTTTCCCTCCGTGTTTCATCTAATTTTAATTTCTCTGTTGATCGCTTCGCCTCTTGATCACTTATGACTTCTGGAGCTCGGGACTGCAGACAGCTGGATCAACCTATTTTTACCTGATCCATACTTAACTGAGACTTCTCCATACTTTACTTGGGCTAATTCAGGGAGCTGAAAACACAGACAATTGAGGAGAATCGTGCCATTGGAAACCAGAGTTTGAGTTCCCACAACCTTTTTATCTTCACATTTTTTCCCATAGCCCAAAATGTCTCACTCTGATGATGACGACAGGTATCTAAGGTACCCACAGACCAGCGGGGTGTACAACTACTCGACATCCCCAAGCTCAAGACAATACTTGAACCAGCCCCAGGCTGCATATAACACCCAGCCAGGTCACTCCGAGGACGACTTGCTCGACTACTACGAGGGTGACAGACCGTCAGACATATTCCACACTCCACAGCATAATGGCAACTTGGGCAGACCGCCGCCGCCAATTGAGGCGCAGAACCCCTTTAGTGATGAGGACTACGAGATGAACACTTTTGGAAATCGCCAGGGTCACGTGAACAACACAACGAACATGGGCCTGGGGTACCAGTCGTACCAGAACTACCAGGACTATGGGAACCAGTATACACAGCTGCAGCACCAGTTTGACCAGGCGTTCGTGCCGCATGTTTACGACGAGGACGACGAGGAAGAAGGGTTCGACCGTGACATCCAGTTCAACAACATCGAGGGCGACCACTTCGACTTGCAGTCGGTGTTTGTGCCGGAGGTGATCGAGGACAGAGAGTTGCCTGAAACAGAGACGATATACGAGATGGAGGAGTCTCCTTTCGATGAGATGGTGCCCACGCTTCCTGTGCCTCCCGAGGAGGAGGAGGTGCGCGCCAAACCGAGCCAGGCGGTGTTCAAAGGTGTGCGTGGTCACTTGGTTCTCGACTGTCCATTGGCCACAGAGCTCTTGAGCAAATTCCCAGGGTACAACCCGGACCTCAAGAACTACGGCCTCATGAGAGAGTTCTCGCACATGAGATACACAGCAGTCACCTGTGGACCTTCCAACTTCTGGAGAGACGGGTACATCTTGAGACCTATCCACTACCCAGTGAGACGTGTCACCGAGTTGATGATTGTCATCACCATGTACAACGAGGACGACATCTTGCTTGCGAGAACACTCAAGGGTGTGTTCAAGAACATCAAGCACTTTGAGCTGAGAACAAACTCGCCGGTGTGGGGCAAGGACTCGTGGAAGAAGATTGTCGTCTGTGTGGTGAGTGACGGACGGTCCAAGATCAACGAGCGTGCGCAGGCGCTTTTGGCCGCGTTGGGTGTTTACCAAGAAGGGTTGGCCAAATCCAGAATCGACGACAAGAAGGTGAAAGCGCATATCTACGAGTACTCGACCAAAGTGGGCATTTCCGAGGTGACAGACACTGTGAAGTTGAGAACAGATAAAGTTGTGCCTGTTCAGATGATGTTCTGTTTGAAAGAAGACAACACAAAGAAGATTAACTCACACAGATGGTGTTTCGAGGCGTTCTCCAGAATTCTCGACCCGAACGTTGTGATCTTGCTTGACTGTGGTACTCAGCCTGCTGGAAAGTCACTATACAAATTGTGGAAAGAGTTCGACCGAGACCCACAAGTTGCAGGAGCATGTGGAGAGATCAAGGCCTCATTGAAAAAGACACAGTTCCTCACGAACCCATTGGTGTACGGCCAAAACTTCGAGTACAAGATTTCAAATATCTTGGATAAGCCTACGGAGTCCGTTTTCGGGTTCATTTCCGTCTTGCCGGGTGCTTTCTCTGCTTACAGATACGTCGCTTTACAAAATGACGTGAACGGGCAAGGGCCGCTTGAAAAATACTTCAAGGGTGAATTCTTGCATGGCAGTGGTGAGCTAGATCCGAATGACGACGAGTACGAGTTGAAACACAAGATGTTGCAGCAAGAAGCCGGCATTTTCACCTCAAATATGTACCTTGCCGAGGACAGAATCTTATGTTACGAACTTGTGGCAAAGAGAGGATGTTCGTGGTTGCTTCGGTACGTGAAATCTGCCAGCGCAGAGACCGATGTGCCTGAGGGATTGGCTGAGTTCATTTTGCAAAGAAGAAGATGGTTGAACGGTTCATTTTTCGCAGCCACTTACTCGATGTGGCATTTCCCCAAGATCTGGAAATCCTCACACAGTATCTGGAGGAAATTGTTCTTGCACATTGAATTTATTTACCAGTTCATCAACTTGATCGTGTCATGGTTTTCCATTGGGTCCTACTTCTTGGTGTTCAGAATCTTGACCACCTCGCTTGCTGACTCGGACCTTCACTTTGCTCCGGGTAACGTCTTGTCTGTTATCTTCCTATGGCTTTATTTGGCGTCTTTGACCACCACATTCGTTTTGAGTTTTGGTAACAAGCCAAAGGGAACAGAAAAGTTTTATGTGGTGATTGTGCTATTCTTTGCGATATTGATGGTGTACATGATTTTCGCAGCCATTTACATGGCAGTTTACGCGATTGAGGACATATACAAGAGTCACACCAAAATCACCGTTGCGTTGTTTTTCAAGAATACGGAGTTCAGAGACTTGGTGGTGGCCACAGCATCAACCTACGCGTTATACTTCTTGGCTTCTTTCCTTTACCTCGAGCCATGGCACATGTTCACATCTTTCATCCAGTACCTCTTGCTTTCCCCAGCATATGTGAATGTGTTGAACATCTACGCCTTTTGCAACATTGACGATATATCGTGGGGTACCAAAGGTGACACCGGCGCCAAAGATTTGGGTGCAGTGAAGATGCTCGAGGACGGTAACTTCAAGGCTGATCTACCTGTCTTGCAAGAGGAGATCAACCAGTCGTATTTGGACCAATTGAACAAGATCAAAAGACCGTTTGTGGACGAGGGAGGCAAGTACAAGCCATCGAACGAGGACTACTATGCTTTCGTGCGTTCCATGACTGTGCTCTTGTGGATGTTCAGTAACGGGCTTATAGTTGCCTTGGTTTTGATGACAGGAGGGTTTGACCAATTCTCGAGTGATTCCTCCTCGGAGAAAACATCCAGGTCCGAGATCTTCCTTACGGTGATTTTATGGACCGTTGCATTCATGGCATTATTCAGATTCATTGGGTGCACGACATACTTGATCAAGAGGTTCTTCACATCTTTCAAGCATCGTGCGCGCCGATAATACATAGACAAGATTCCTACACAGTGCGAAGGTAAACAACTACAACACAGATCTGTAAACTCAAAGAAAAACAGATTTTGAAAATTCCACTTTCTTTCTTTTTTGGCCAATCCCAACTAATTACGCTCGTTCGCCTCAGGCACATTATGATATGAACAGAAAACGAAGAAACGCAGATGTTATTGCTCAGCTAGGTGAGCCTCTACCTTTACCATACAGACCTTCTACGCAGACAATCAAGACCGAGGAAGAGGAAAGTGAAACTGAAATTGTTTCGGATACGTTCAGGCCCAGGCAGACGCTGAGATTTAAAGACAGAGATGTTGCAAGGCTACCGATCTGGCATAGTGGAGTTGACAAAGAGACTCTGGTGGTTCACTCAATAGAGCAGAAGCTAGCCAGTCTCAAGCTAGAAACGTTGACAGATACTGAAATTGAGAAGTTGGAGGAGATAGACAACCAGATTGGAGCGTTGCTAGAGCAAAGACACGAGACTAGTCTACTACAGGAACTTGAGAAGCTACAGCACACAGAACCTGCAGCAGAGAGCACAACAAGTTCCATTTCCAGTTCCAAATGGACACTCAAGATATTCCTTGTGAGTTTGGCGTTGATTTTCGTCGGTGTTTCCTCGTTCATAGCGGGGAATCACTCCTACGAGTACTGCTATTACTTCTGCTAAAGTTTGCATTGGACGCTGGCAAGTCTGTGGCCAGTATGTCGTTCTATCATACAGTCTAGTCGTCATAGTCGTTACGTGGAGGCGCTGCGCTCTCTGAGCGGAGATACAAGTCGATCGCCGTGGAGAAAGCGGCGAAACCAGCACAACCCAAAAATGCAGCTTGAGGGCCGGCTTTTATAGAAAGACCAGCACCAGTGATGCACCCGGCAGTGACACCGTTATAAATATCGTGCTTGGCACGTAAACTCTCGATCAGACACTCGACTCCCGAGTAGATCATACCAATATACCCAAAGTTCTTAGCACTGTTCCAGGACCGTTTCCCCATATCGGAGAACTGAAGTTTCATTTGCTGTTTGAACGGCAACTCACTAATGTGGTTGACAGAGGCAGTGCCCACAGGCACGTCGTAGGCCATAGATGCCATAAACAACCCGAAGAATCCACCCAAGAAGAATCCTGAACCTCCGGCCATGGCTGTCTTCCCTGGACACAGCTGCATGAACTCGATCATCTTTCTGGCGCCGATATCGGCCTGTTCCTCCTGCGTCATTAGCGCAAGCGGTTTTTCGGGCTCCTGAGGCCCCGTGTAGACGCCGAACACCATGGTGTAGAAATGATGGTGATTGTAGTTGGAGGCCAAATTTTTCTGCTGTGTGCACACTGGGTGCAAAAGGTGGAGGAGGATGGTAGGAAATATGGAAGGTGAGAGGAAGACAAAAAAATGGGATAAAAAAATTTATTTGATGGACGGAAAAGGTGATTAACGATGTGAAAATACATATGGATTCAAAGTTATTGTTTTGGGAGAGATTTTTAGAGCTCTTCTGTTGAGCATTAGGTAGTGCTGAGGAAACGTCACGGTGGGCAGTGTAGAGGAGGAGACGAAAGCAGAAAAAGACCTGTAATCGCCTTTAATTTGATGAGTTAGAGTGTTGAATTGCAAAAATTCAAATCTGGTTGTGTGGTTGGTGAAAGTGTGTATGGTCTTGTGTAGCTACTGGTATGTGAACTGACGGACAGATGAACAACCAACTTGAAATCAGATTCAGTATCAAAATTGAAGAAGCCGCTTTCGACTTCAACCACTGCCTCTTTACTTGCTCAATGTGGCCCACACATCTCTGTCCATTACTCCACAATCCTGCTCAATGCCCACTCCATGTTTTTGCTCATTGCCCCATATTGAGATAACACCAGGAATAATGGCAGCAGATAGAGCAATTGCATGACTCCACCAGTGTCAACAAAGCCAGCGAGAATAACCAAAAAATCACCTTCTTTCTCTTTCCAATTGTAAACAGCTCAAAAAATCACCATACGCAAATTTCACTTTCAGCCCGAATTCCACCCAAAATTCCCCCATCTCACCGTAATCTGCTCACCTTCTCCGCATATGTCACTGCACTTGAATGTACCCACCATCGATCTAGTACAACTCCACAAAGTCCCGGCACACAAAGTTTCCAGAAACCGGCAGCCAATGAAAAATCTCACGCCGAAACCTACTCTCCTCTTCTCAACCCAGCAACCCAATCACAGAAAATCCCGCACCTCTAAGCTTCTCCCCATCTGTTCCCCGACTCGGTTTGTGGGTCGAATGGCTGTGCACATTGGCCCTGGCGCCGCGCGCACCCCTAGGGGAGGAGGCATGGTGACACTGGTCACAAAGACCGGGGGAGGGTCAGTGAATGGGTTGAACACATATATTTTTGAAAGTTTTTTGATGATTTTTGTGAACTTCACGGCTCAACGATTAATTTAAATCTACTGAAGAATAATTAATGTTGAGGTTACTGCTGGTTTCATTGACCTTTTCTGTGGATAACCCCGATCACTCTCACGGTGCGCCTTTTAGTCATGCAGGCCACACCATCTCTATCGTAGTGCGACCATTGAGTTTAGTGTGAGAAGCACGAAAGCTCAGGGTCTCAGGTAAAGCAGTACACAAAACATGTAGTTGACTGTTGATAACGTTGAGTTCCGTGACTCCATGGAACAATTTTCCAGCTTCCTTTGAAAATTCCCACACCGCCGAAAAAGAAATGACGACCTGTACTTCAAAAGTGGAGAGACCGAAATAGGTGGAGTGACAAGACCTGGAGTATCCTGTTTTGGGGCCAGTTGCAGGCAGTCCGCGCACTATATAAAGACACCAAAAGTGCACTGCTCTTTTTTTTGCACCCATCCAATACTTCGAAATATATACCCAGCTATATATTTCAACCTCACATTGACGAACTTTATACGACAAAGCTAACAAACACAAACAAACACCACCATCGATCATGACCAAATCTAAGAAGTCTCAGGTTATCGAGTTGGACTTCGACAACATCGACAAGCTTGAGCATTTGAAGCCAATTCCAAAGTCGAGATCTTCCTCAATCACCTCAATTGAGTCCGAAGATGGCTCGATCAAGGAGATGTTGAAGCCTCCACCAAGAAAGGATTTCGATGATATCGTTGCCTTTGAGTCGTACATTAGAGACGAAACTTGGGACAATGACTTTGACTATTGCCATGCCCATTTGGCGTACTACCCACCATTCATTTTGAAGGAGGTCCACAACAACTTGGACAAGATCAAGCCCACCATGAACAAGAACTCTAGAAAGTTCAGAAGAAACTTGCAGCACCACATCAAGCGCCATTTGATGCAAGATATGCAGAAGTGCTCTGGGTTCCAAATGGACTTTGGTAAAGCTGCAATGGAGGAGACACCAAAGAGCATCACTTGGAAGTTCCAGGACTCGGGCAACCACGGGTTTTCCGAGGAGGAGGAAGACTTATTTGATAGACACTGGAAGTTGGAGTTGGAGGTGAAGTGTAACAACGAGACCCCATTGGTTGAGGTTGACTATAAGGCCATTCCTATCTAGCCAGCCAGCCAAACACCACTCCAGCTTGCTCTTCGATCTTTTGATCACACTTTTATGTTTACGATAATGAAATACGAACGAATACACGAATGATGATATTGATAATTGCTGAGGTAAGTGCTGAAGGAGGTGATGGGAATGCTTTTTGTCTCTATAATAAGTGTCCACTTGAGATCCTGGACTCCATCCTGTGAATTTCCTCCACTCTGCTATTGTCCTCCAATTTCTGCTAATGTCCTTTTCACTGAAAAAACTCTCACCTTAATCTCCCCTTTTTGTTCCCTCCTCAACCTCCTCGAGCCAACCTGTCGTACCCGGGACTGGCGTTCATGTACACACTGCTCAAGGTGTGCAAGTTATCGTCAATGTACTCCAGGAGTCCCTTCATTTGGCCCATCATCACATTTATGCTGATCGCGTCCATGTTTGTCTGCGCAATCTGGCCCGGGAGCGTCGCTAGTAGTCTAAGCAAATGTTCTACCCCGTAAACCTCTGAAGGCACCACTCCAGGCTTATCCTGTAGCAAATCGCTATACTGCAATCTCTCAAATCTGTAGAGGAGACTCAAGCTCAACAGCTTATCGAAGAAAACCACGAGTCCGTCCAAGGCTTCCTGGACAATATCCAAAAGCTCGGGCTGCACATTGTCTCTCTTCCTGACGCTTTGCTGGTATTCCTCCAAGATCTTCTGCACCGGAGTTGTTTGTTCCAAGTCGATCAACTTGTGTTCTTTGGTCATGAGCTCCCAGTCGTCCACCAAGAGAACCTTGAGGTTCGGCCGGAGGGGCATCATCACCTCGTAGTTCAGTTTTGACTCTGGCCGTTTACGCTTCGAGCCGTTCTTGGGCGGCGGCGGCATTTCTGGCGGCTGGCTCAGCGGCATTCTGGGAGCCTCAACGGGCTCTTTCTTCCTCTTCTTCTTCTCGGGCGTGGCCGACCTTTCTTCCTTGTATTCTCTCGTCGGATCCATCTTTATGATGGCCTTCTTCCGGGCATTTCGTAGCTCTCTCGACAAGCCCAAATTGTCATCGTTGAACTCCATCACACGCTCGGTCGACACCCACTCGTCCCACTTCAACGACCAGCCTTTGTAGTGGAGGAAGTATGCGTCTCCGTCAAGCAAGAAGTTGGGGATCTTGTTGTTCTCCAAGGGCTCACTTTTCCCCTCGCCGATCTCCACAAACAATTTCCCTCTTTCGTGGATTTTCAACACTTTCGCCTCATACACTAGCGGGCCATGGTAGGCCAACACTTGTGCGCCTGGCCTAAATTTCTCGTGGTCAGCCATGAGATTAAGGTATTATGAGAAATAGTTCGCGATACAGGTGAGGAAGTAAGAAGAGGGCAGGGACCACCGTGAGGAAACTTTCAAGAAAAAAAAAAATAATGAAGTGTTAGCTTGAAAATCTTAATGAAAATTTACATGGATCTGAATTTTTTTAATATTTCTTTCCTGAATGTTTGGCGTCGTCTACTTGAATGTGTGGAGGCTCTTGAGGTTGTGTTTCCGTCTGAGCACTTGAAGGCCCATTTGCTCCAACGCACTGTAAAACTCATCTGTGGACATTTCGAAAGTTCCGGTATTTCTTGCGAGTCCCAACTCTCTCAAATTGGAAATATCGCCATTTTTATTTTCCACTTTGATTTTCACAATCTGATTCCGACTGAGGTCAAGCGTAATGAGATTTGCATGTCTGATGATTCCAGGCCAGAATTCAAACTCAGATAAATTGTTCGAGCTCAAATTCAAATGTGTCAAGTTCGGTGGAAGTGTCAAGGTCGGGTCAATGTCATTAATGTTATTCTGCTCTAGATTGAGCATATGCAAGTTCACCAAAGTTTGACTGTGTTCTTCACTGAACATCGGAGTGTTGGCTGCAGTCAAGGACGTGATGAGATTTCTTCTCAAGTCAATGGCCCGAATTGCTGGCGGCGGCTTCCAGTTTTCCAAAGACTCAATTTTATTGTAGAAAAGATCCAAATCCCGAAGATTCTTGAGTTGTGTCCAGCTGAGAATGTCTTCTCCGTCCATACTGTAGTCATAACTGTCAAGATGCTCTATTTTGTTCCCAGACAAAGACAAAGTTTGGAGGGAGGAGGGGAAATGGAAGAACGACAAGATCTCGATGTTGCACTCGGCCATATTCAAAGTCTCCAATTTTGCGGGGAATCGTATGCGGTGTTCTGGTAGCACCAGATCTGATGAATCTTGTGAGTATTTGAGTGAGCGACAACACTGGACGTTCAAAGTCTCTAAGGATTCCGGAAACCTGAAGTATGGGTATTGCTGATCGCTTGAAACACGAAACGAAGAAAGAGACGAGTCGGAGAGGTCCAAATACTTGAGATTTTCAGGTAGTCCAACAAGACTCTGGAGAGAGGTGAATTTGTTCATGTCGAGCCGCAAGTTCTCCAAGTAAGCAGGCCACTGAATTTTGCGTAGACTTTTCAATGCCTTGTCGTCGAGCAAATTGTTCGTAAGCAAAATTGACTTCAAGTTTGGCGGCCATCGGGGGTTTTCTCCGTGCCACTCAAACTTACTCAAGTTGTTATTGGAAATATCAAGAGTGGTCAAACTCTGCGGAAGTTGCGACACATTGATGAACTCCAAATTGTTATTGGTCAACATGAGAGTTTCGAGTCTAGCGGGGAAACCAACTCTATCAAGAGTCTGGTTGCGCAACCCAGCTTGGTTCCAGTATAGATTCACCACTGATTCTGGGAGGTTCACTGAAGTGACATCTGTCTCTGAATACCACGACATATCCAAATTTTTCAATTGTGGGGGAAACTCAATTTGAGACCAGTTCGGCTTTTCATGTCCGAGAAACACAATTTCCTTCAAGTTTGCCAATTTCGGGAAGTTCTCCGCCATTGCCAGTGTAGCCTTTCGTAGTCTTATCCTGCCAGTTTGCAACTTCAGCAAGTTTGGGAACCCGAGCAAAGAGCGCATGTCTGAGTCGGCCAACTCGTACTTCTCAATATAGAATTCGAGATTCGGAACAGATTTGAAAAAGTCTGCGTAGGTTTTGAGAAGTAGGTCCATGGAGTGGAAATCTTGACTTGTGATCACCTTCACCAACTGGGGCACAACATCTTTGTTTTCCACAAGAAAATCTTCAATTTCGCCATAGCTGGTGATATCGATCAATTCGCGTTTCTGAGTATTTGTAGTACAGAAATGTGGCCTCAGTGTGGGGGAAAGAATGAAGTGGACTTCTTTTGCATAGTACTGGTCTATGATGAGATTTCGTAGCTGTGGGACTTTTATGAGTGGGTCGTAGATCAATTCCGAGGGCAAGAATTGAAGAACATCAATTATTATTGGCCACGGTAGCCTCAAGAAATGTTTCTCGAGAAATTCCGAGGAGCAATCCATATCAGTGGGAATTCGGTGGTGATTACTAAAGGTGGAGTAGTGGTGTGGTGTACGGGTGTGTCTCAGATGGTTGCAAAAGGGTCCAAACATCTCGAAGAGAATTTATGGGTGTGAGAAAAAAATCTCCATTTTAGAAGGTAATGACTCTTGGAATACAAACTAACTACTCAATTTTTCTGAAAATGGCTTTTTGGTTTGACTTCTGGTGGTGTGTCTCAGTATGTGAGCAATCATCACAAGCCTACCTATAATCCACAATACGTCTCTGAAAAATTAAAACCGAAGACTTCCCTACAAACCTTAAGTGCTAAATTTCCAAAACTCAAACTTCAAATTTTACTCCAGATACGTTTTTCTACCTTTATCGCTCGTCGGTGTTCTCCATACCTCCAGACACCGAGAATGGTCCTGCAGGAGCAAAATTCCCTGCTTAGCTTTCGTCAAAAATACACCAGCTGCTGAAACACTTACCGATACATTTTCATTTAATTTCAGACTCAGGGACAGAAAAAGTCGGCCATTTGCTAAAGAGGGTGTTTGAATAACCCAGTCTACAAAATAATTTTCACGGCCGTGTTGCTTTTCATCGCATCCTAAACAAATTCCAGCTTTCGTCCTTTCATCACCCTGCTAGTCCACTCGGCTACACGAAAATCCATTGAAAATTCGAATTTAAACAGGACCAGAAACTAAAAATGGCTCAGTCGGGCTCCAGCAACCGTGTTGGGGTGCACTATAAAGTCGGGAAGAAAATTGGGGAAGGGTCCTTTGGCATTATCTTCGAAGGCATAAACCTCCTCAACAACCAGCAGGTTGCCATCAAGTTCGAGCCGAGGAAATGCGAGGCGCCTCAGTTACGTGACGAGTACAGATCCTACCGCATTTTGAACGAGGCGATGGGCGTTCCACGAGCTTACTTCTTTGGCCAGGAGGGCGTACACAATATCTTGGTGATTGACCTCTTGGGGCCCTCTCTTGAGGACTTGTTTGACTGGTGCAACCGGAAGTTCTCGACCAAGACCGTGGTTCAGGTCGCCAAGCAGATGATTGAGAGAATCCAGTCTATCCACGAGCACAACCTCATTTACAGAGACGTGAAACCGGACAACTTCCTCATTGGGAAACCCGACACTCCGCAGGCCAATATGGTCTACATCGTGGACTTTGGCATGGCCAAGCAGTATCGCGACCCAAAGACGAAGACGCACATTCCATACAGAGAGAAGAAGGCGCTCAGTGGCACAGCTCGGTACATGTCCATCAACACACACTTGGGCAGGGAGCAACTGAGACGAGACGACTTGGAGAGTCTTGGGCACGTGTTCATGTACTTCTTGAGGGGCTCTTTGCCCTGGCAAGGTCTCAAGGCACCCACAAACAAACAGAAATACGAGAAGATTGGCATGAAGAAACAGACCACGTCCATCAACGAGCTCTGCTACGGATTCCCAATACAGTTTGCTCAGTACTTGACGTACGTGCGCAACTTGAAGTTTGAAGAGGAGCCAGACTATGCATATTTGGTTGGATTGATGGATAAGGCGCTCATTTCAATTGACGAGACGGAAGATGGCCATTATGACTGGATGGACTTGAATGGTGGCAGAGGCTGGGATGCTGCGCTCAACAAGAAGGCTAATTTGCATGGGTACGGTAACCCGCACCCGCCACAGCGGTCTCGGAAAGTGAGCAACGGTCCAAACACCAACAGCACGGCTATCCAGGGCAAGAAGTCGCCATTCCACAACTCTCCAAGTCTGAAGGGAGCGCCAGCACAGAACGGATCGCAACAGCGGCTTACCAGGTCGTACTCGGTCACCTACGGGAACTACAACTCGATTCTGGAGGAGGGAAACCAGGCATACAGAGCAAGCGGGGGTCCGTTCCTGAACGGCATGATTGCAGTTCACGACGACGCAGACTTGCATTCGGACACGTCGAGTTTCAACGCACGCCGGAAACACCAGTCGTGGCTCCGCAGAATGTTCTGCTGCTACTAAAGGTTCCCGATCTACATGCTTGCATCGCTTCAATTCTTGTACAAAACCTAGGACCGTCTACGGACCAAGCTGAGATCATCATTCATTCACTAATTGGTTCTGATTGTGGTTCACTGTGCTTTCCAGCCATTGCCCGAGAGGCTCCCTCCTCTGCTACTCTGACATACTGCTGCTGCGCGACTTGGACTCCGAGTCCATCGAGGTGACGGACCCCATTCTGGGCTTGACCTCATTCATCGACTCGGCCTGGTTGAACGAGTCCTCAATCTCCTTGCTGGTCATCCAGGATTTGTTGTTGGTACCGTTCTCGTGGTAACTGTAGAATCTTCCAGTGTTGACCTGGTTGTTCATGCCATAGTGGGCAGAAGATTTGCCGGTGATTGTTTGAGAGATTTTACCAAAAAAATTGTCGAATAAATCTGGCATTTTGGTCGATGTGGGTTCTACAGCCACTCAGGGGCAATTTATAGTAATAGGATAGACCCACTCCTTAATGACATGGAGGGGTATAGATAAGTGGGGATTACGTAATCAGGATAAAAGTGGAGAAATCCACCATTAGTCACTGGCCACTACACATTTAGTAAGCCTGTTTCTTTTTTAGCAATCACCCACTGTGCGGAGAGGGGAAAATAAAGTGCGGTGTGAAATTTGCATATACATTTTATATTATGAGCACCATGCCCAGCTGCTGGCTACTGTATAGCAGAAGTGAAGTGAAACGAAGAATCCAAACGTTTGGACATTTTGTTGATCAATGATGATGTAAGGCAGCAATTACACATATTGAGTCAAGTGCAGGTGATGTATGCGGAGTTTGCTTACTCTTGTCCGAAACCAACAGTCTCTTCCACAGCCAAGGTCAATTTCTGCTTCAAACTTTCGTAAGAAGTGTATGGAGGCAAGTCGACTCTGTTGAAACAAGTGTGCGATTTAGGCAACTGGTTGGATTCACCAGCCTTCTCGATTGTGAATCTTCTGGGTCCGTCAGAACCTTGCAAGTCCTTGAAACCATTGACAGGAATTCTCGAAGTACCGGTTGTGAACTGTAACAATCTGGCCTTCTGTTCAGAGTCCCATTCCTTGATGCATTTCCAGAACCACTGGATCACCTGGTCAGATTCCTGGTATCCTCTGTAGTCTGTGTGCTTCTTCCAGTCCTCCACATCAATCTCAGCCAAACCACCAATCAACAACTCCAACTCTCTCTCGTCAAACACATTGACCAATTCCTGTGGGATCAACTCGTTGAAACCGTCAATGAATGCTCTGAACTGCTCCTCGATTCTCTTGTGGATCTTCCACTCACAGATCAACTCCACGTACTCGTGCTTGTTCTCATCGGTGACCTCGATGTTTCTTCCATCTGGCTTCAAGTCAACCTCGACAATCTCGCCGAATTTGTCGTCTTCAGCGCTAAAGGTGAGGTCCAAGACATCGGTGATGTCGTTCTCCACCATCCACTGCAAGGATCTGTAGAATTCTGCGTCCACACCTTCCATGTCCTGCAAAACAACCTTCTTTCTCAACATCATCTTGTATAAAGCGCCAACGAAGAATGCATCCAAGAATCTTCTGTGGAAGACACCCAAACCCACGACTCTTCCGATGAACTTGAAGTAGTTCAAGTGCTCAGGGTTAATGCCGGAGTTAGGGTTGATCTGCAAAGTGTAGTTGTCGTGAGACGAGTATTCAAAGAGACAGTAGAATGGGTTGAACATGTCGTGCGACAAAAGGAAGAAAAATTCTCTCGACACTCCACCGTAGTCCAATCCTTCCTCGCCATCGAACTTGATCATCAATCTCTTCTTCAAGTCGTCTGGAGTCTGTCTCATGATCTCCTGGTAAGAGTCCTCAAAAATGTGGTCTCTTCTCACCTTGATGTGACACTGGCCAGGCAAGATACGCAATGCAGGCTGCGATCTGAAATAGATCACCTTACGTCTGAAGTCACGCTTGTACTGAGGCACGTTTTGGTCCAACGAGGATGGCAACCGTGGGTCGTCCCAGGTGGTGGTCTTGGTGTTGTGGTCGACAAAGTACACTCTTGCTGTGTTGGTCAATCTCATTTCCCAGCCGGAGGGCAAAGGTCCCAACTGACTCACAGGCTGCTGCTGAATGGTGGTGTTAGGGCCAAATGTGCGGATATACTGCTGCCTGCGAGGGTCCACCCAGGTCGTCGTGCGCGTGTTGTGGTCCACAAAGTATGGTCTACCCTCGTTTGTGAATCTCTGTTCCCAGCCCAGAGGCAACTCACCCAAACCACGAGTAGTCGCGCCCGTTGCAGCCATAGATACGGCAGCAGCAGGGCTCACGGGCGTGTTGGCACCGGTCGAGTTCACTGTGACGTTGCCACTGGTAGAAGAAGAGTTGGCAGGACGCAAAGTTGGCAGCTGTGGGGTCTGGCCAGGCAAGGTGCGGCCACGGTGCTGTCTTCTCTCGGCCTCGGTGTAGTCCTCCCTCTGCTGACCACGCTCGGACTCCAGCTGCTCCAACGTTGGTCTCTGCCACGTGGTTGTGCGCGAGTTGTGGTCGACATAGTATGTTCTACCGAAATTGTCTGTTCTCCGTTCCCAGCCTGGAGGCAAGCGGCCGAACTGGTCCTCAAACGAGGAGTACTGCCTGTTAGCCGCCGCGTCACCATTTGCCGACGCTTCTGCGGGCGATGCGGTTGTTGGAGGACCCAAAGGTGCCTGTGAAGACAGAGGGGCACTGTTTCTGCTTTCGGTGGTGGGCGCAGACCCGTTGGACGAGTTGTGGCTGAGCACAATGATGACTTTGCCGCTGACGGCCAAATTCTCGTTCAGTTTCTTCAAGTCACGCGTGATGGTCTCCTCGGAGTTGGGCAAGGATAGGTCGATCACGTCGCCTATTCTCAAGTTGACAACACCCAAGAAACCCTGATCCTTCTTCTTGAATTTTTTCTGGTCAAACACCTGAATCACCAAAATGGAGTCCTCGGAGGCGTCCAAGTAGAACGACTCGTTCCAGTAAGGGTTTAGTGTCTTTCTAGCGGTCTTCGTAGTCTTTGTTTGCGAGCCATCCACAGTAATCACAGCGAACGGATCTGGCTGGCGGAAAACATCTCTTTTGTAAAGTGCCTCAGCGGCAACGACTTTGACGTTGACACGCGGCATTTTCTCGGTGGTTTCCAAACGACTCTTCTGTCTGGGCTTAGACGATGTGTCAGTTGAAGTGAAATGGAAGTTGCTCCGGGTCGGCCCGCTTGTAGGTAGCGCTTGTTAAACTGGTTGACGGGGAGAAAGAAATGAATCTAAATGATTGGCCGAGCACTGCGATTGGGAAGTTAATGCACAGTTTGGGGGAGGTATCGGCCACTAGCAAAGTAAAGAGTAAAATGTGTTGGGGGAAGCTGAGGAAATGAAACCACTGGGATGTACAGGTGTGATTTGGGGGAAGGGCAGGAAGTGGGTGAGTCAAAGCAGATCAGAATGTTGAAGAGGAAGGAAATTTAGTGTCAAGTAAAATTTTTTGGTTTTTTAGGAAGCAGAATTTTTGAGTTTATGTTTTTTCTTCCAAAATCATATCATGTTGGTGCTCTTTGTTCTGCTGTTCATGACAGCTTGGCTTCGTGGAGGCGCATAATCTCACGTGACAGTGGAACTGGTATAAGTCACTTTTCAAGCAAAAAAAAAATGATGAGTTGAAATTCTTTAGTTCGGATGGTCGATTTTTTTTGTGTTATGCAAATTACTGGTTTCACCTTCTTGCATGTTTTAGTTTCGGGGTGGTCTTACTAATGCTGCCTGCACCATCTCGGTAAATGTAGGCAGTACGACATAGCACATTCTGTGCATAATAAACGAGACCCCAGAAGAACCACAGCAGAGAAGAAAAACGAGAGAAGCAGACAAGAAAAAAGAAAAAGAGAAAAAACAAGGAAATTCAAAAAAGGCAAAATATATTTTCAAAATAGACAAACCAATTCTATCATGGTCTGACTCTTCCACCTTTATTTCCCCTACATCTTCTCATTACTTTCTTTATTGGCAGATAATTAGTATTGCGCAGCCAAGGTATTTTGGTTCTGGAACTCGGCGCAGATATCAAGAAGCTCGGAATCTAGAAACAGAAACAGCATGCTTTTCGTGTGCTTGTGATCTGCCTCCTCGTGAATGGTGGCCGTGGTCAGCAAAGTGTAAGTGGAGTCATTGCAATTGTCAGACATTTCCGTCTGCGGCGAGTACACCGACTCCGGCAGCCTGCTGCCTAGATCGAAGTCTGCAATGGTGAAGTCGAACTCACTCCCGACATCGGTGTCGATTCTGTAGGATTCCTCAACTGAAGATTTCTCAACTTCTGAAAACTCCCCGGTTCTGTGACTTTCTTCTTGCTTCTCTTCAACTCTGTATGTCTCGTGGATGTTCAAGTCCTCCACGTCGTCAATGGTATCTGTGGACATGTCGTGTTTTCTTATAGCCAATGGCTTTGTCAAGTTCTCCGTAGACCCCACGAGCGTCGCATTGGAGTTTTCCTGCTTGGACATGAGCGAGAGGTCTTCTGAGGAGTAGTACAATTTCTCGCAGGCCTGGTCCACATTGACTGCGTCGTATATCTTGGAGTGGAGACCCAAGAATGCCGAGCCGTCAATGGAGATCACCTTGCAGTCTCTGGCATTTTGTTCTCCGTCCGACCCGTTCACCTGGCACATCCCAACAATCAGGTTGTTCAGTGCAGGCAACCGAGTGCCACATTGTCTCTCCGACAAGGTATCCATCAACGAGTTCTGGATGGTATCGAAACTGACGCTCTTCAACCCCTCCTTCAAGGAACACTTCTTGATGGAGTTGGCACACTCGGCCAAGTCCGTGGGCAAGTCGGTGGATAAGTCCCAGTGGACTATGTTCCCATCGCTGGCACCGGTGAATATATCGTTGTGGTTCCACTGCAAGGAGGTGATGGTTTTGTTTTTGTGGCCGGTCAATTCACTGAACGGCTCCTCCTTCCTGATATCCCAAAGTCTCACGACACCGTCTCCGTGCGCGGTGGCAATGATCTGTTCGTTGGTTGGGTGCCACTTGACAATATTCGCGGCCATTTTTTTCCGCGAGATATTGCGCGCAACCAGGGCATTGGGCACATTGTGGGATCTGGTTCTGGTGTCGAAAAGAGAAATGCCGAACGTCCCGCACAACGCAAGCATGGCCACGTCGTTTGTTCTGGTGTCGAAGTTGGATATCCCCGGAACAACCGAGATCGAGTCCGGCCGCGGCTTCATGCTCGACTCGCACTGGTTCACATCCCACACAAATAGCGTGTCGTCATACACAGACACCAATTTCTCCTCGTTGATGAACCCCAACTTGGAGATAACGGTGTTGCCGTGCGTGTGGATGCTGGGGTCCTTGCTGACCAGCTTCAAGTGTTTTCTGTGGTTGAATCTCTTGACGATCTCCGCCAGCTCCTGTGTATCGTCTCCACCATAGGATTTGGGTAGAGGCACAGACACCAAGTGGGCGTAGCCCTTGTTGTTGCCCGAAACCAAGAATCTCAGATTGGTGTTGGGCACCCAGGCCAACCCGTGGATGTTTGGGAGCGAGATGGTCGTGTGGTGCGTCAAGTAGTGGTTGAGTGCGTCGAGCTCATATATGTATAGGTTGGAGTGAGCAGAGGCACTGGAGATGGCCAACAAAGGAGTGTCTGCGAACTGGTTGCTGGCAGCCAAAGCAGTGAGGTTCATGTTGACGTCGGGAATCTTCCAGTAGTTGGACTTGATGTTCACGCGGTCCAACGCACACGCCTTGTTGGTGATCTCCATGTCCTTTGGGTTATTGTTCAAGAGCCACAGAGAACATCTGTAACTGGGCAAGGACTCGGCCAGGCTGTGAGGGGAATTGTGACGGGAGGAATATGGTGAGCCTGTTTCCGGTCTCCTGATTGCATTTTGCCGGAACAAAAAAGTTGGCTCGTAGAACTCCATGGTAAGGAAAGTATAGTAGTCAGTGGAGGAGTAATCGAAGCAGGTGAAGCAATGAGCGGAGTGGTTCCCAAAAAAAAAGTTTGGAACAAAAAAATTTCTGGAGAAAGATTATCTGAAATTATCGAGGCTTGGTTGCCCTAGAGTGCGTGCTGCGCTATATATGAGGATCTGGCTGGACATCTGCCATTTCTGGGGGGAAGATCTTGGGATGTGCTGCTGGCTGCGAAAAGTAGTAGGTGGCTGGTCAAATTGCCAAATGCGGACAGTGGCTCATGACCCATTGGGTGGTTGGCTGCAGGACAACAATCTTGAACAACTGGATCCATGGCTCAATTGGGTAACTGATATAGTCCGCGTGTCTTGATTCTGGGAGCTGGAGGGACCTGATTGATCGGCGGTAATCCACGCGTGCCATTTCTGGCTATTGTGATGTCACTGCGTTCGTTTGAGCAACATGTGTGGGTGTACGGGTGTGATCACCAGAATGGAGATCTGGCAAGAGAATGTTCCACATTCCAGAGAAGACCGACAGAAAAAATGAAATCATTGATTTGTGTGGGAGAACATTCTCCATTCATCGTATATGATGTCATTGCCTGAATGTGGTTAATGACATTTTGTGCAATTTGCGCATAAATTTCCGATCTGATTTGACTGCGAATTTACCAGGTGTAGAGGAACTGGAAAATGTAATGACAGACCAAGGCAGGAGTAATAAAGTTAAAACTCAAAAATTTTTTTTGACAGAACCTTGAACTTCGCTTGAAACGAAACTGAACTACCTTCATTCATTTACAAATTCCAGCGCTCTTTGGTGTCATTGACTGTCTTACAGATATCTCATGAAGCCCATATAGGTGGTCACCTCCCAGTACCTAATTCTTCTTTTTCTGCATCTTTTCACATCACTTCCTCTCTACATGCTTTTTCTCTCTCCCAAATCGTTCATTATATTGTGATCTACCTTCTCTTGTAAATACAAGGCTTGAGTAACCATTTTCCCTCCGGTTGGGATTTTCTCTTCTGCTCGAGCTCCTCCTTCTGAGTCTCCTGCTCGATGAACTTCTTCTTTCTCTCCAATTTCTCCTTCCGTTGGTTCATGATATCCTTCGAAGGCTTGAAGAACTCAAATCTCGAGAACATTTTGTTGTCGTTGTCTGTCTTCTTGTGGAAGAATCCCAAGAGCTTCAAAGAATCCACAAATTCTGCACCGACTTCCTCTGGGCGCACTGGTTTGCCCTTTGAGTTGGTCAGCTCTGTAAATCTCGACTTGATCTCGGCAATCCACAACTCTCCGTTTGGTGCTAGGATCCTGTATGCTTCCTCCACAAAGTCCAAGAAGTTCGTGCCCATCAACGCCAAACAGAAGATCACAATGGTGCAGGATTCATCTTCCATGGGCACACTTTTGATGTCTGCCACAGTGATTCTCTCGTTGGCTTTCTTCAAGTCGAAGCTCTTGACATCGATGTCCAATTTGCGGCCATTCTTCTTGTTCTTCTTGTTCACCTGTTTCACGAAGTTGTTCACATCTAGCGCAAGCTGAGCTTCTCCACATCCCATATCAGCCACCACGACTCTTTTGTTGGGCAATCCGGGTAATCCACCTGGCGCATTGACTGGCTTGTTCAGACGCTGTTTGATCTGGTTGACAAAGACATCGACTGGGTTCTCTGGCCACAGTTGCACTTGCGATCTGAAGCCCTGGTGATACTCATCAAACAACGACGGTTGTTCCTTCACCAACTTCAAGGCGTTTTGCGATGTGGTGGTGTAGAGTTGTTCGTTGATCCATCTGAATCTTGATCCTGAGAGTTTGGCCATCATTTTCTGCTGCAATGGCGTCAATTTCTGTGTTTGTTGCGGCACAGGTTCAAGCTTCAGTGACTTGGCGTTTTCTTTTGGGTTTTCACTTTCTTCATTGTCTCCATCACTCTCATGTTTGGTCTTCTTCAGTTTCTTAGCTGGCTGCTCATCAGCCTCGGCATTCTCCCTCTTCTTCTTATTTTTCTCCCTCTTTTTCTGTCTTTTCAGTTCCACTCCACCAACAGCAACTGATTTTGTCTTTAAATCCCAACCATCGACGTCGAATAATGCCATCTTAGTATAATTGTAGTAAACGGTAGAATCTATCTCATCTCATTGAGGCAGACATGCAGGTTGCAAAAAGGACGAAGGCAGAGGTACCGAGAGTAAAAGAGAAACGGAAAAATTTTTGTTCTTGTGAATCTCAATGTTGAAGTTTCATGATAAGAGAGGACTCATTCACATAAAATTATTAAAATACTTTTGTGTTCCCCCATTTGACTTGGGGGCTCATCATTACTGTTAACTATGGGGGATCTTACCCACAGTGCGAATACACGTCTGAATATATATAATATATACATATATCATTTCCAGTCCGCAAGCTTAGTTCTACCAATTGCACAAGAAACTTATTTTTATTCGATAAATTCAAGACACCACACCACCTAAAATGTCATGTCTACCCGCAAAATTGCAGTCACAGAAATCTCCCATTACGGCACACTGATAGGCGGTACCATGTACTGGTCACCTTCACTATTCCACATGGCTCCGACCCACGACCGGATTGTCCCGCTAGCGATCTCTGATGTGATCCATGCGAAAAACCTCATGCAAATATATGGTATCCAGGGTCTAGATCAGCACAAACAGGGGTACGTGATGATGAACAACTACCCAGTCAAGGTTATCAAGATCATGGGACGGGTCATGTCGTACTCGTTCAAACTGTTTGACGAAGGAGGGGTTAAGTCGCGAAATAACTTCCTTTTGATCAACTTGGATGACTGTTCAGGTGATAAACTGCTCATCTGTGCCAAAGTGATGGAACGTGATGCACATTTCCCTATTCGAGATATGAGGGAAGATATACTTATAGAAGCCATTGGCAATGTTCACCATTTGGACAATTATATGCGTCAATTCCAGTGTCTGTCTGCGAGGATTGTTGGTCGCTCTTCTGATTTGGCTGTGGAAATCAAATGGTGGTCATCAACCTTGGAAACCCGCAAGCTTCTACAGAGTCCATGGAAGTACATGGAGATTGAAAAGAAGAAAGAGAAGCAGAGGAATGAAGAGGACCGAAACTCGAATTTACATGAGATTTCCGCCCAAAATCAATGTGTTTTGACTCGTGCCGAGCACTCACGCAGACTCCAAAAGAAAAAGCTACAATTGAATACTGGAGGTGCACAAATCTTACAGGAATACCCCATTGGAGATAGCTTTACGATTCCCAGAAACTCTCCAGAGATCATTGACTTGACCCTGGAACCCGAACAAGAAGTAGAAACTGAAGCAGAAAGTGAAGCAGAGAGTGAATTGGAAAGTGAAGCGGAAAATGAATCTGAAGTGGTTGCAAATATGCCGATCCTAGCCTCTTTCCTGCTGGCCAGGGAAGAGTCGGAGGAATTCCACACTGCAGCGGAAAATTGAAAAGAACTAGAAAGGAATAAAAAGAAGAGAATCAAATTTCTGAAAAATTGAAATTATCAATTTCGAAATTCTCTGCTTCTCCAGAATCTATCCTGTCCCACTACTTTCGTTGGGTCTGTCTGTCTCGGTGATGTCCGGGCTTGCTGTGCAGTCTTGTTCCTCACTATCTACTATCTCCAACTACATGTCTGTTGATCCAATTACGTGCCATATCTTGGACACAAGCCTAGGGAAACCCGCAGCGGCGGTCACGTGCTCCATCTATTACATCTCCCCGCTTGTATCTTCGAAAAGCGACGAGAACGCATACAATGTCTCGGACACTCCAGATCCGTTTGCTATGGGCAAGACAGATAACGACGGCCGCATTAAACAGTGGGTGATGAACCCAAAAGTTCAGAATAACGAGGATGTTGGCATTGCTTCAGGGAAATGGGCGAGTTTGAAGCCTGGGATCTACAAAATCAAGTTTTTGACCGGCAAGTATTTCTATGATCTCAGTGCGAGCAATCGTACTTTCTTTCCCTTCGTGGAGATTTTCTTCCAGGTGGAAAACCCTCCAGACAACCACTACCATGTTCCTTTGTTATTGAGCAACCACAGCTACTCGACATACAGGGGAAGTTAGAGGGGCCGAAAGTAAGACCGAATGACAGAGTTGAAGAAATTGAACAGGATAATGGTTTTCTAGTGAGGCAGTGTTACATAGTTCATTAATGTCATGTATTCTCAGTAGAAAAAATGCGTATTCATCTGAGACTTCTCGTGGACAAGCATCTCGTGACACTTGTATGCGTTCAATTCGTTCTTGATTCTGTTCACCTCAGCAAACTCCGTGAGGTAGTATTGCGTGACAGACTTATTGTATCTTTTGTACATGTGCGGTGGGAAGGTCTCGCTGATGGAGATTGTGCTTGAGAACTTCACACTGCGCCCGCTTGATTTCTTCAGACCGTCCTTCAAAATGGGGTTCACTTGGCTCTCTGGTTTGCGGACTTCCTCCTGCGATGTGGGGTCGAAGTCTTTGACCTTAATCTCAAGTTGCTCGAAATCTGCAAATTGTTTGATGTGCTTCAAGTATGAAGGTCCACCATTCTCAGCGAGTAAACCACAGAGACCTTCCTTTGTGAACAAAATCCTCTGCTCGCCTGGTCTCGATGGTAGTTCCATCACCAACTCATCTGACTTCATTCTGGAGAGCGCTTCCTCCTCAGTGGGCCAGTAAATATTGCTAGCATCGAAACTTTGCTCACTGATAGGTTCTTCCTCTTCATTTCTTGGAGACTCACAAATTGGGAATTTCCTGGGGAGCGACTCGTCAGAAAGCTGATTATCATTTTTCTGCTGGTCTGCGATTTGAGCTTTCGTCAACTCGTCATCCTTCAAGAACAACCCACTGAGTAGCTTTGGACTCGAAAGCTGCTGCTCAACTTCCATCTCGGCCTCTTTTTCCACCTCGTCAAACTTCAATAGCAAATCGTCAAAGGTGTCGTTCTCAACCTCGAATTGGGGCAAGTCAAACTTCTGCGATGGCTGTCTCTCCAAAGGAGGCACGTCAGGTGTTTGAGAACGTTCCCTGACACTGTAAACTGGTGAGGGAAGCTCCTCAATCCTGTTCGCCGACGCCAACTTCAAATTGATAATGAATTTTTTGCGCTTGTTCAAAGATTTCAGTGGCTTCGAGGTGGTCAATTCTTCCAGGCTGTACGATGGTCTTGGCTGGTCCAGCATCAGTCTCTTGGCCTGCGAGGGCTCGGGCGACTTGTTGCTGGCACGCATGCTTCTCAATGATGTCATCGAGTTCTTGTTGACGAGCTTGGGTCTCTCCTTCTGTTTCTTTTTAGAGTCGGATCCAAAAAGGCCAAAAACCTTTTTGAAGTTGGCCATCGAGCCGGACTTTTTCACGTTGTCCGAAGAAATACTCTCCTCCATGGAAAATCTCTCTTTGATAGGGCTATCTTTGGGAGCGATTCTTTGCGGAAGTGGTGCCTTGATAGGTGATGCCAATGGATCACCAAGCAAGCTGAAGCGGCCAGTATATTTGTGTTTTCTCTCGGGAGTTGGAGGCAAGGACTTGTCGAAATCCACATCCACCACATTGAGCATGGAGAGCCTGTTCTGTAATTGCAGGGTTTGTTCTGGCATTTTCGGTGGCTGCTTCATTTCAGAAGTTGTAAGTTCCTCCTTCGGAGACAATCCTTTCAATATGGAGTTCATCGAGCTAATCAGCGATGTTTGTCTCTTGTGGACTTTGATCAGACTTCCCTTGATGTCCAAGTCACCCCTAGGTGGGACTTCCTTTTGATCGTCAGTCAAGAACTTCTCGATTTGACCCTGAGAGTATAACGCGGAAACATTCACCACAGATCCACTTCCACTAGCTTTCCTGAGCAAAGTCTCTTCGCCTGGCTTGAAACTGAATACACTCTGCGGTGTGACATCTTTCGGTGTGACAGATCTGCTCTTGTGAGTGAGGTTGGTCGGTGTGACAAGCTCAGAGTAGTCGGGAGACGTTTTGGCTCTCTTGACCGAGTCTTTAGAGACTGGAGTGGGTGCTTCAGACAGCATTTCTGTGATAGTGGCATTTTCGTCATTTGAAATTTCCAATTTCAACTCGATATTCTTGCGCTTCAGGAACTCGTGGTTTACCTGTTTGATATCCTCTGGTTGCACGGGATCAAGAAGCGACTTGACCGGTCTGTACTGAATATTCTTCTCTGTCTGTGTGTCTGTCTCAAGTTTCTCTTGTCTCTCTTCTTTCTCTTGAGTTTGTTGATTCTCTTGTGACTCTTGTTTTGGTTCCTGCGCAAAGAGCATGGATGACACTCTCTGAAGTAGCGTTTGTGGAACAGGAGAAGGCGTGTTTCTCATTGAAGCCTGTCGAGACAAGGATCTGGCGCGGACTATAGTTGGTCTCTCTTCCAGAGAGAGATTCCGACCTGCCGAAGTGGGACCAGCCACTTTGTTGTTATCAGTTGGAAGGTGAGCGTTACCATTAGCTGACATGATCAGTTTACTGGCTGGTTCCAAAATTATCGTTGGCTCTGGCAAATCATTACTTGTTGAGTTCGCAATACTCATCAATTCAAGCTTTCCAGAAGATAATGTAGCCAGGTCAGTTGTGACATCAAATGACTGCGTAGTGTCTATAGTCTCATGAGAAACATCGCGCGAAAATCTCTGGGAGTCCTCTGTAGTATCGTGGAAACCTTCCGAGGAGTCGTCTGACTGGACTTGATTTTGGCTTTCGTAATTATCCTCGCCAGTCTGGCCAATCACAGATAAGCTGCTGCCACTTTGTGTTAGTTCAGGCAGCGGGATAGGACTTGAGTCTGTCTGTTTGAGTTCCTGCAAAACTGTTTCAGTGCGCGAAATTTCAGTCGGAACTTCAACAAGTGAAACTGGCGTAGACAGTTTGATGCCCGCGAGGTTCGGTAGTTCGGAGTCGGAAGCTTTAATTGAATTTGCACCTTTGTCATTTTCCGTCGATTTTCCAATTTCTCCGGTTTCCTCCTTCTCTTTGCTTTCTCCGCCTTTCTCTTGTCTGTCATTCTTTTCGACACTATCTAGACTTGCATACTCGTTCGCACTATCGTAAGCAGACATGTCAAGTGAACTGGGACTATGGGTAGATACAGATTGAGGGATTCTCGGACTGACGCCCATTTCAAGTTGGTCCAGATCTAGACCGACAGTTTCAACACTGGGGGAACCTGCAGCTGTAGATAGTTCGATTTCCTTTTGTTCATGTGCAGTTTTCTCAGCTGCTGAGGATTCCTGGATAGATACCAACGAGTGAGATTTCTGCAAGCTCGATGAGCTGCCGCAGTCATCGGGATGTAGGCCGTCGTTGTCGCTCGTAGACACCAGAGTTTGGGGCGTGTTGGAGTTGGATCGATTTAGATTGTAGTTGGATAAGCTCAGAGGGTTCAGGTCTGAGCCACACGGTTTCCCATTGACAAACGTCTCGCTGGATGTGTTTCTGAATAGTTGCTCCAGCCTCACGATGTTGGTGGAGTTTTCCATGTACCGGTTGTTTGTAAGCGAGAACAGTCTCGGCTGGAAAGGCTGGCTGGTCTGCTGCTGCTGCTGCTGCTGTTGCTGTGGAGTCAAGAAGGAGATGTTAATGTTGGTGGGCGTGTCGACTTTTGTGTTTCTGATCAGCAGCACCAAGTCCTGCTTGTGTTTCAGCTTCATGTTGTTGAACAGCGGCAGCTGGGTGATGTAGGGAACACTGTAGTTCGAATGCATGGAGTGTGCCACCGAGTGGGCCGCAGAGTGCATCAGAGGAGCAGTAGAATGCATCAGGGGCGCCGTGGAGTGGATCAGGGGCGCAGCCGAGTGGATCAGATGATTTGCCAGGTGGTTCAGGTTCATCAGCAGCACCAGGACCATCAGGCCAGTTCTCAGGATGGATTGTCTGGATTCAGGCACCAACAATTTGGCTGGCTTGTTTCTCTTTGCTGGCGCGTTTCTCGGAGTAAACACCTCGCCGTTGGGGAAGCAATAGGACCTTGCGGTGGCTGCTAGTTGTGGATCTGACTTTCTGGACTTTTTGATGAATCTCTGATCAATTGCCAATAGTGAATCAGTGTGAACATCCCTGATATCTCTGGCACTATCTGCACGAGGCAAATTTGGAGGTTGGGAGGATACAGAATTTCGTCTTTGCATTAAGAATTCATGTAAACGAAAGGACGGGAAAAATGGGATCCCAAAAAAGTCGGTGGTGGAAGTTATGAAAAGAAGGGTTGGGGCAGGAAAAAAATAGCAAGTGGTTTGCAGGTTTTGACTTATCGCACTGGAATGTTCAGGATCACCCAGACGGGATATTTTCAACCAGGAATGGCAGTGGAAGATCTTTACGAAATGCACACTAAACCTTGAGGTTAGCGGTGGAACATATAGTTTTGAGGCCTGTTTGAGATTTGTTTGTGGTTGGTCATTCCAATTTTGAGGTCAAATCTACAAAAAATCTATGGGGAACGTGCTTTTCCAATGCCTCCCTGACACTTCCTCGTGCAAACCCGAGACTCGAACCTGCGCGAAGCACAAAGTGTTAAAGATGCGCAGGCAAGGAAGGTGAACCCAAAAGTTACAACAACTAGTATGAATTTTTAAATTTTGTGAATGGCAGAAACGTCGAGGTTTCGGTACTCTTAGTCTTTGAGCAACCACATCAACACACTTCTATATTTACACTTCTGGCCCGTGACACCTCCTGCCGAAGCCTCAGGAACAGGTTCAACAAGGCTGAGAGAGCCAGAGGAGAAAATAACACGAGCGCGAGCAGTAAGACAAAAAGAGAAAGAAAAAAGGGAAAGAAGAAAGAAGAGGAAGAGAGGAAATTTTATTGATTTAAGACAGACAGTCATGCTCCTAGGACGATATCTCCTATCTTTCCAAATCCGATGTGGATCTCTGGAATTCTCAGTTCCCTCACACCAGGAACTCCATGTTCCAGTGCGCGCCATTCTCAGATTAAACTTCCAACCACAAGTGGGCCCGCGCCAGCTTGCAGGCAGGTTCTGGGCCCGAGCCACCCAGCAGGTCGCTTATGGCTACCTCACCCCAAACAAAAAGCCACAAGGAGGCAAACAGAAAGACAGAACGAGACGAATAGCAGTAAAAAGCATTTGTTGGTCTTGAAATTCTTTGCTTTGATCCAAATCCCACTCACCTCCACTTTTTTGTCCCCGTTGGTGGCCCCCTTTTTTTATCTCTGCTGGGCCCACCTCCCTTTTTTGTTTCTGCTCGCGGGGCAATCTTGGCCCGAATGAGAACAATGTCTGCCCGAGAGGTTTGCATTTTGGCTCCCGCGAAAACCGGCTACATCCCAATGGGGCGCATCCTCGCCTATATTTAGGAAAAGGGCAAATCCGTCGATCCAATGGGGGAAACCGGCCGGGCAAACAATAGACACAATTGCTTGGACCGCATTGTCAAATTACGGTTTCGACAAACTTTGACATTCATTGTGGAGGAAATTATTAAGAGTTAGATATGCTTAAGGGCGAAGGTATGCCATTTCCAGTTGAATGGGCATTGTCTTACCCTGTTAAGTTTTCATTCACTTTCTTATTCTTTTTTTCTTTTCGCTCCATTTATTTTCGCGGAGAGTCTCCAGGGTTCTGGTGCTCTGTGCCGTCACTCTGCGCGCATTTGGGATTCACGAAAGATGCAAAACATGGGCCAGGGAAAAGTCAGGGTAGGGAAAGAAATACATACTCAAACCGGTAATAAGTATAATCTCAATGGCAGTTTGGACAAATATAAGTACAGGAATTAGTTTCTCATTCTTTTCTTTTGAGTCTCTTTCGATTTCCTCTCTTTATTTGTCTGTCTTCATTTTGTCCTTTATCCTTTCTGGTATTCTACAGTGCACTCTCTTTTCTGTGTCGCACTTTATCTGGTCTCTCCTGGTTTTCGCAACTTTGTACTACTCACACCACAATGCTCTTACACCTTT
This sequence comes from Sungouiella suratensis, assembly GCA_030566815.1. Lineage (NCBI taxonomy): Eukaryota > Fungi > Ascomycota > Pichiomycetes > Serinales > Metschnikowiaceae > Sungouiella > Sungouiella suratensis. The sequence goes on along the minus strand of JAKUAV010000002.1, from coordinate 520,893 downwards.
TCTTAACACCCTTGCTAGCTCTCACCTGCTCCGCCATGAAGGACATGCCCCATTTTGTCCCTTCTCGAACCTTAGTGAAAAACTCTGTTGTGGACCTGCCTTCGGCTCTGGACCACATTGTGTCCTCTGCCCAAGTGCACGCAGCCATGAGAACCCCATACATCGAGGAGTACTTGGCGTACAACTCTCTTCCCGCGGTTTCTGCCTATTCCACCACCGATGGCAAGTTGAAGTCGACTATAGTCAGCTATGAAGACTCTCAGTCGGACGAGAATGACTTGCGTGAGTGGACCAGGTTCATGGTCAAGACACACAGAAAGCCCACCCCACCGCAGAACCCACAACCAAAGCCAAAACCAAAGAAAGTGTTGGAGTTGGACGTCGACAAGTTCATCAACTTCCTCGTGGAGCACAAAAACTTCGACCGGAAAAAATTGGAGTTCTTGCGCAGACAGGATCTTGACTATGGGTATGACCAGATTGAGGATGAATTGGCCAAGATCAAGAGAGACGAGGACGCGCCACATACGATCTGTATTGGCGGAGAGAACGACGGCAACTTCGTTCCGGTTGAAACCTCGGGGTTTCACAAGAGTCACGTGCCTGTCTTGTTCTTGTTGGCGTCCTTCATTCCATTTGTATAGAGTAAGAGAGCCTTGCAAAAACAGCGGTGTAGAGTCACCAAAATTCAACTGTACTGACAACCTCTTTCTATTTTTTCACCTAACATTTTCCAAAACCTCCACATTCGTAGACGCCATGCGCCACATGATGAGCATGAACACCAGTTGGTACGGCGAGTACATTCGGCCCAAGAACTTCACATATTGATCGTGGAGTGGCACCCAGTCTCTTTTCAAAGACTTTGTCTGGAACTTTCCCTTTTTCTTCAACCCAAGTTTCAACTCCTCTACCGCGTGCACTCCATCTTTCACATCCTGTAAGAGTTTCGGCCTGTTTTCCAAGTACCTGGCAACTCCTCTGGCCACACCCAAGTCATCATATGCGAATATGTCAAGTTCGCCCAAGGTGAACACTGAAAACATTTTCGCTGACCATTCGCCAATTCCCTTGAGTGTCACCAACTCAGCAATGATTTCCTCGTTTGTAGAGTTTTCATAGAAGTCCAAAGACACAAGTTTCAGTTCGGGGTTGGTGAAGGCCTCACTGATACTAACCACATACTTGTGTTTCATGGCCAGAAGCCCCACACCACGCAATTCTTCGGGCGATTTGAGAAGTGTCTCGCTTGGCGTTGGCCTCTCGTTGAAAAGCGCCCGAAACCTGCCCTCAATGGCCTTGGCTGCGTGGCCCGAGACTTGCTGCCCTATGACAGAGGAGATCAACGCGTACCAGTAACGCAAAATGGTCTCCTTTTCGTTTTCGGCTGGTTTCTCTTCACTGTGGAAGGCTTTGAAGTTCTGGTAAACGATGCATGGGTACAAAGACGGGTCTTTCTCGAGAATGTATTGGATTCCCTTGGTGAACTCTGGACTGTGCTTATCTATGAAAGATTGCGGAAGCAGGAGATCGTGAGGCACTTCCACGGCGGGAAAAAGCTCCTCTATATGTTTTGTGAGTTTCTTCTTTCTGGGAGACTCAATCGACTCGATTGTCTTTGTTGTAGTCTTGATTTTCTTGGTGACTTTGGCCAGTTTTGCCACTTTCTCTGTGGTCTCAACTTTGGTGGTGACACCGTTGGAAATTGCCTCTGATTTCACCGTGATTTTCGAGCGAGTGACAGCCATAGTGTGACCGAAGTGTTTTTGAAATCCAGGTTTATATATCCTCAAGTGAATTCCGACTTTCCAGATCTCTCTTTGGCTGAAAAATGTGGGGGACATTACTAATGCAGGTCAGAGCAGTAGATCGAAAAAGGTGGACTACCATGAAGTCGGAGATCACCTATGTGGGGAAAACAAAAGGGCATATAAGGAGATTGTTTAAAGAGAAATGTAAACTTTTCATTTGAAAATTTTCCATTTTTCATTTTTTGGAGATCCTTCTACTTGATCGTAAAGTGTGAAGCTGAGAAACCCAGATGAGACCGGTGAAGTTGCCCGAAGCGCAAAAAATAAGAGGGAAAACTCCAAGAAACGCAAATAAGTGTGAAGACCCTAATGTGAAGATCTTCGGGGTGCCACATTTCTGCTTACTTCTCGTAAATCCACCAAGATCATCTCTACTTTCTCATTGGTACCTTTCCTGGTGAGCACTGGAAAATTCCAATAATGACACTACTCAAATAATATCTGTATGTGTTAGTCAGAGTCACTTTCACTTCTTCGCCGTTTGGCTATCAGATAATGTAGATAAGGTTTAACGGTTGAATCATCATTCACATACTGTAAGAAAAGTTATGGTGGTTGACAGTGAAATATTGAGAAGATATATTGAGAAGATATATTGAGAAGACTTTCACCTTTGGAATCTCTCGCGGTCCGGGTAACCCCAACTAGGGCACCAAGTCTAAAGGAAGAATATAAGTGCATAAGCATTTCAAATTTATTGATGAAGCAAAAACTGAAGCTTTGAGTGCCTGGATTTCTGTACGAACTGGAAATCTTAAAATTTTAGACTGAAACATTTTTCAATCCAAAGATAAGATAAGCTGCGGTGACAGTTGCTGTGAAAACCTGTATAAGGAAAATTAGAGATTAGCAAACTAGCACTTGATCTAGGCCAAAAAAATAAAAGTCCGACTCCGGGGGCGATAAGCAATTTGGATGACCAGAATCGACAGTTGCCAATTGAAACCAGGTGAATTGATTTGAATTTATTTTTTTGTTTGTGGATAGTATTAAGCCACATTGTCCAAAAGAGGCACACACAAGCAACACAAGCAACACAGACTTGCCAAAGTGGAATTTTTCACAATAAGTCGTTTCCAGCATGATTGTTCACTTCCATGCCTAATTGCGCGTATTTTCGTGCCGTAAAAGTTTATCCATTCTGTCCTTGCCCGACATACCCATGCAACTGTTAAGCATCCGGTAATCTACCCCTGACGTTTAGACCAAATTATGTAATTCCCCGATTATCAGCCCTGCCTCGGGGTTCTTTCGGATTTCCTTTATCTTGGTTTCTATTTTTCTAGCGGTTAAATGGAAAATTGGTGCATTATGTTGTGAGCCATGTATTCCACTGTCAGTAGTTATGTAAAGTGAGAATTGCGAAAAAAAAGAAGCAGCAAGACGCAAATTGCAACAGACTCAATAAAGTTTACAGCAATGATTTTTCTGGGCTAGTCTAGGCGCCTGAATCCACACTACTCACACACATTTTCAATCTGTAACTATAAGCATGCCAATCAGCACATGGGCCGAGGCATGGTTGTGATCTCTGGTCGGAATAAGGAAACAATAAGGCGGCCCAGATAGTTGCAGCCTAATAATCTCCAGGAGAAAAGGAGAAAAGGAAGCGCAGATCGTGAATGTGAAAACCAGTGATGAGATGAAAAAAAAAAATTAAAGAAAAGGAGAGAATGAATAATCGTGAAGGTGAAAATTTAACTCCAACTGGTTTATTCCCTCTCGATATCCTTCATTTGGGGGATCTCATTGGTGTGTCGCCGTGTGTTTCCGATTATCCCCATTGTGGCTGAACTTGCCCGTCACTTCGGTCCGCACTGCTCGGTTATCCTTTCGTCCCGTTTGAACCCGGAAGCAAATCGGCGAATGTTGATATTTGCCTGGGGTGCATATCCAATGCGACCGTAACCCCAGACTCCATAATCTTCAAACCGGGGCAGTGCAAAGGAGAAGGAGTAGTACTGAAAGTTTTGACAGTGACATCAATAGATAGTCAGCCAAAAAAGTGTCAATCAACATGAAAATCTCATCTCAAAATTAAGTTTTTATTTTTCCACTTCTTATTTGCTCAGTCTGTGTCTTTCTGCTCCCTAATCTCTATTGCTCGATCCTTGGCCATCCCTCATGCAGGGTCTAAGATAGCTCTGATTAGTAGCACGGAGATCATCTTCAAGAGTGGGCAGCAAACCAAACATGCCACGGAAATTAGTGCTGGTTGGCAGCTGGAGATATAAATACTTGAGGATCCGGACCAAATGGAAAATATACCAATACTGTCAAAGTTTCAGTCCAGTGTCCTTTTTCGGTCTAACCTGATTTCGCAGCAAATTGGATCACCTGCCCCAATATCTGCTAGTGTGCACTTCCCTGCCAATATTCTGCGACACATTTCCATCCCTAATTGGCATCCCTAATTGGCATCCCTAATATACCAACTACTATATTTTTTTCCAATTTGGTTTTTGGCTCACCATATTTATTTGCATTATGATCTTCACATCTTCACAAACTTACTCAAACTTCATCACAGGTACTGGCTACTATGCCTTGATGCAAACCGAGAGAGCTGTTTCATATTTCGCAAAGTCAGTCATCCTAGCCATGGTGATCCCCATCCTTGGGTTTTTTACTGTGGATTTTGCAACTTTCGCCGTGAAAAGCACAATGCATTCCATTCAGAACAGAGAGAAGAAGCCAATCAAGAAAATCGACTTTACGTTCAAATCAACAAGCCTGGTTCGTCAGTACTTCCAGGACCTATCAGCACGCATTCAATTGTCCCGATTGCGTTTCACAAAATTCGGCATCAGGGTAGAAGATGAATGAGCAGGCTCAATATACGGATTCGGTAATAGTTGTAGGAACTTGAAAACAAAGAAAAACTAATGAAAGGAAAGTTGTGAATGGAAAATGTCACACATAAATGCTGCATTGTGGAGGTGCATTGTGATTGAGAATCTCAGGTGAAATTCTGGATCTGAGAAGGAGGACACAATGAGATTATGGGGAGGAAGAAGATCCTATTTATATACTTAGAGAAACTCAAAGAAAACTTAAAGAAGAGGCAAAATGTATTTTTGGAAATGCTGCAAAAACCACCTTCGGCGAATATATAAAGACACCAATCCCCCCATGAAATTGCAATGGCCCAGTAGCCACGATTAAGGGCAAATCTCACTTGCTGAATACCGCGTTACCCTTGCGCGACTTCCCGCACCCTGCAGTCCGCGCCTGCGATTTCTATGAGGCGGTCCGGTGTAAACCCGCCGAATTGGAACCCCCCGCCATATGCAAGCTTTTCCTTGCAGTGAAACACGCCGAGGCCATGTACCAGAATCGACACGACTGGAGGCTTTTACATCTTGAAACAGGTGAGTGTATCGACACTTCTCGATAAGCCAATGAAATGTGTCATGAAGCGATGCAGACGCGACTAATGCTAAATAAGCAAACGCGAGCGCCTCTATTTTTTTTTTCTCTGGGTATTTTTTTTCGCCGTGACTTCAATGCCAGCGATCAATTGCTTCTGTGCACATCCTGTACACGTAGCCCTTAACATGAAATCGGTGATAGTAGGTGGGAAATAAGAAAAAAAAAACTTCAGCGGTCTCACTCTTTTTCATTCTATCAGCAGTTGTCGTTTTACACGCTCTTCTTTTAGAGACTTGCCAACACTTTCCACATTGCCTTCTTTGAAAATCAAACCGAAAATGGCATCTCCTCGTGCCAACGGTAAAATCCTTAGGTTGGTGTTGTTCGCCATTGTCTTGCTCTTCTGTGGCTACAGTCTTAACAGAAATGGCAACGGCAGCTCGAATGGCGCTGCTTCCGTCATCCCAGAGAACCACCCGGTCGAAGGTGACCACCAAAACAAGCTTGCCAGCGACAGAAACACCGCCGGTGATGTTGTCAAGGAGAAACAGCCAGAAACCGATGGTTCTGGTCCAAGCGGACCGGTCGGACCAAAGGGAACAGTCAAGGCAGCCCTCGTTGCATTGGCCAGAAACTCCGACATTGAGTCCATGTCCAACTCGATCAAGCAGATTGAGCAACGTTGGAACAAGAACTACAAGTACGACTGGGTTTTCTTGAACGACGAGCCATTCAACAACAAGTTCAAGAAGGCCATCTCTGCTTTGGTCTCGGGCGAAGCCAAGTTCGGCACCATTGCCCCAGAGCACTGGTCTTACCCTGAGTGGATTGACAAGGAGAAAGCTGCCTACGCCAGAGAAGACATGGTCCAAAGAAGAATCATTTACGGTGGATCCGTCTCCTACAGACACATGTGTAGATACGAGTCTGGATTCTTCTACAAGCACCCATTGTTGGACGACTACGAGTACTACTGGCGTGTGGACCCAGACATCAAGATCTTCTGTGACATTGACTACGACTTGTTCCAGCACATGAAGGACAACAACAAGAAGTACGGTTTCACCATCTCTTTGCACGAATACCAGGAGACCATCCCTACTTTGTGGGAGACCACCCGTGAGTTCATGGACGAGTACCCACAGTACCTTGACGAGGACAACAACTTGGCCTGGATCTCCGACGACAACGGTAAGTCCTACAACGGATGTCACTTCTGGTCGAACTTCGAGATTGCGTCCTTGGACTTCTTCCGTTCCGAGGCCTACAACAAGTACTTTGACCACCTTGACAAGTCCGGTGGATTCTTCTACGAGAGATGGGGAGATGCTCCAGTGCACTCCATTGCTGCTTCTCTTTTCTTGCCAAAGGACCAGTTGCACTTCTTTGGTGATATTGGCTACTTCCACGCTCCTTTCAGCAACTGTCCTGTTGACGAGGCCACCAGAAAGGGTAAGAACTGTGTGTGTCGTCCAAAGACTGACTTCACCTGGAGACCTCACTCTTGTACCCCAAGATTCTTCAACTTGCTTGGATTGAAGAGACCCAAGGGATGGGAGAACTTCACCGAGTAAGTCGCCGAGGAAGCAAATACTTGAGATTTCCCCAAGTTCATGAACGTCTGTTTGATTTATAGACACTCCCAGCTGTACGCTATATAATATAGTCACTTTGAAAAATCGCGCCTGTCGCGCCTGTAGAAGCTGGCGGTGGATTGACCTTCCTAAATAGGCAATAGGCGACCGCTAACGGAATCAGAATCCACAATGGAACATTAGTAATAGAGCCAAAGTTTGGGGTTCCATTTGGAAAAGGACATAAAACAGAAAATTTGAACTTGTACAGGATGAAAACTCCGATGACAGTGGTTCCAGATACAATACCAGTAAGCACAGGTAAAAGTCGGAAAATTCTCTCCAATATCAAACCTCCTCGAATTTCCTTTTCAACTTACATGATTTTCCAGATCTCCCAACTTAATTCTCTGGCCAAGCCAGTTCAGCCGCTTCTCCACAAAGTATCGGAACTTCGGTTCCTAATACCCATGGAAAACCCGTACCTCTGCGGATTTCCCAGTCAAATGGGATTGAAAAATCAAGTCGATCTCTTATATTGGGTGCAGGAACGCGCTACCTATCGAGTTAACTACCGAATTGGGGAGGTCCTTGCAGGCGTTATCAATAATGGTATATATAGTGGGATTCCCCTACATAACTGTACATCTCAACCACTTTTCTTTTTCACCAATTCACCATGGTTGCCTACACAGATTTCTTGGTTAAAGACGCGCTCGATAACTACGAGAACCCCGAGTTGTACGCTCGCGAGTTCTTGCCCAAACTTGAAAAATACAGAGCCGATTTGGCCGCCGGCATTTTACCTGAGAATCTGGTGGAGTTGCCAGCGCCAGTTTCCGAGTTGGCCGAGTCGCAATTCAACTCCGTGAAGTACTTGCGTGAGAAGAAATTGTTAACCGCCGAGGAGTTTGAAATCACCGACTCGCCTGCTCATGCCATTGTGGGCAAGATCGCAAAGGGTGAATGGTCTTCCGTGCAAGTGTTCAAGGCTTTCGCCAAAAGAGGCACTATCGCGCACCAGTTCACCAACTGTGCCATGGAATTGTTCCCCGAGGAAGGTTTGGCCAGAGCCAAGGAGTTGGACGAGTATTATGCCAAGAACGGTAAGACCATTGGTCCATTGCACGGGTTGCCTATCTCCTTGAAGGAGCAGATGAACTACAAGGGCAAGATCACCCACGGCGGCTATGTTTCCAAAATCACCAACATTCCAGAGAAACACGCCATCACCACCCAGATCTTGGAGAACTTGGGTGCTGTGTTCTACGTGAGAACCAACGAGCCCCAGACCTTGATGCACTTGTGCTCCAACAACAACTTCGTCGGTGTCTCCAAGTGCCCATACAACTTGGCCTTGACTTCCGGTGGTTCTTCTTCTGGTGAGGGTGCCATTGTGGCCTTTGGCGGTACCCCAGTTGGTATTGGCTCTGACATTGGTGGCTCCATTCGTGGCCCAGCTGCATTCTCGGGCTGTTTCGGATTGCGTCCTACCACCAATAGATTCTCCAAGGCTGGCGGTATCTCCAGTGGTGCAGGCCAGGAGTCTGTGCCAGCTGTTGAGGGTCCGTTGACCAGATCCGTGGACGACATTGACTTCCTCATGGACGCCTACATCAACCAGGGCAAGCCATGGGTCACCGACTGCACAACCTACCCATTGCCATGGAAAAAGGTTGAGAAGCCCAAGCCAGAGTCCTTGACTGTGGCCATCATGTACGATGACGGCATTGTCAAGCCAACCCCTCCAATTGCCAGGGGTTTGAAGACTGTGGCCGAGAAGTTGGCCGCTGCCGGTGTTAAGGTTGTCGAGTTCAAGCCAATCAAGACTGATGTTGCTCGCGACACTGTCCACAAGATGTACAGTTGTGACGGTAACTACATGCAGAGAAAGTTGTTGGCGGACTCTGGTGAGCCATTGACCAAGTTGACCAAGTGGGCATTGAACTACGGTGACGGCGCCAAGGCGTACGAGGTGGCCGACAACAGGAAGTTGAACATCATCAGAGACGAGTTGAAGCAGGAGTACACTGACTTTTTGAACGCCAACGACATCGACGTGATCATCTCGCCAACCTACTCGAACGTCGCACCAAGACCCGAGGAGATTTACAACTGGTCGTACACCTCGTTGTTCAACTTGTTGGACTTCCCAACTTTGGTGATCCAGACCGGCTTGTTCGAGGACCCAGCCATTGACAAGTTTGCCGAGCCATTCAAGGCCCGCTCGGACTTGGAGGCCCTCGAGTTGGGCAACTACGACCCAGAGAAGTTTGTTGGTGCCCCAATCGGTTTGCAGGTGACCGGCAGAAGATACTTTGACGAGGACGTTGTCGCTGCAGGCAAGACCTTCGTGGACATTTTGGGCGTCGACTTGTTCAACTTGTACAAGTAGGGAATAGAGGAATAGACAGGGAATACGAGAAAAGAAAATGAACACATGAGGTTGTTGTAGGCTAAGTGTTCTGTGTAGGTGCAACATCGAGTGCAAAGAGCAAAAGATGCAAAAGATGCAAAAGATGGTCAAACTGAAAAATATGTACCACTCTGTAATTCAAAACTAGGTTGATTTGGTTTTTTTTTGATTCCAACCATTCTCTTAATTTGATATGTCACACGACTGAAATTTTCGTGTTTTACATTCCTACTCCGGAGAGAAGGTTTGAAATGCCGTATATTGTTCGCAGCATGCAAAATCACATTCTATAATTTATAGCCTGCGCACATGCAAACCGCTCGTGATTTAGACAATTTAGGCTGTTTAGGTACAAAGAGGTATCGGACTGGAAAAATACCCTAAGTGCCAATTTTGCAAAACTCTCTCCCATCCCTCATCTTTAAAAATTCAACAACTAAATTTTTCTTAGCTTGTGGGACCCCTCTTTCCTCCCGTGGCTAATACGGTTATCCGTGCGGCTCACTTCCGAAATGTGGGGCAGGCCAAAGGTATATAACCACGAATTTTCCAGTATAAACCCGGAGACTTCGCGGAATTTTCGATACACCCAAACAAACAATGCTCCGCTTCACACGTTCGTTTTCGCGAGCCTCAGTGTGCTCGGCCAACTACGGCTTCATCGGCTTGGGCCAAATGGGCCAGCATATGGCCAGACACATCTACGCACACTTGGAGCCTCTGGATAAGTTGTATGTGTACGACACTGTTCCACAGGCAACCTCTGCGTTTGTTGATACTGTGACAAGCCAGAACCCAGAATCAAAGCAACAGTTGGTTGCACTCGATAAGATCTCAGCCTTTGTCAATGATGTCGACAGCCAGTTGGACTTCATTGTTACCATGGTGCCAGAGGGAAAGCACGTCAAGGGCGTGATCCAGGAATTGGTTGAGTTGTACAAAAACGCTCCTCAGCACTCCACGACGACTTTCTTGGACTCGTCCACAATCGGTATCCCAGATTCCAGAGAGGTGCATGAATATGTCAAGAGAGAACTTCCTTCCTTTGACTTCATTGACACACCAGTTTCTGGAGGTGTTGCAGGAGCGAGAAAGGCCTCCTTGTCGTTTATGCTCTCCAGAAAAACACACGAGGAGATCTCGCCAGGCTTGACCAAGTTGTTGAACTATATGGGCAAGAACATCTTCCCGTGTGGAGATAAACATGGAGCAGGGCTTGCAGCCAAGTTGTCGAACAACTACTTGTTGGCAGTGACAAACTTGGCTGTTGCTGACTCCTTCCAATTGGCCAAGTCGTTTGACTTGAACTTGCAGCAATATGCCAAATTGGTGGCTGTATCCACTGGTAAGTCGTGGGCTTCCGTGGACAACTGTCCAATTCCAGATGTTTACCCCAAAGACGCCAACTTGCCTGCAGATGACGGATACAAGGGCGGATTTATCACCAAGTTGACGAAGAAGGATTTGGTGTTGGCCACAGAGTGTGCACAAAGCGCCGACCGTTTCTTGTACTTGGGTGAGATCAGCAAAAAGTGGTACCTCAAGGCTTGTGAGAGAGAGGATCTCGGTAGCAGAGACTTGGGTGTTTTATTCGAGTGGCTAGGCGAGCTTGAGGAGAAGAATGGCCAAGTTGTTGACACAAAAACCTCGGAAACTTTCAAGATTGAATAGATCGTTATTTGAATTGTCTCTCATCTTGACGCAACCTCTTGTAGATCGACAGGCTCAAATAATGTGTCGTTCTTGCTTGCATTGGGACTCTCAATGGCATCCACTGTGGTCTCACTTTCCTCAGAGCTCTCAGTCAGTCCACGGCTTCTTCGACTCTGTTCTTGAAGTTGCGTCACTTGCGGGAGCACTCCAAAACTTTTCTGTCTTGGCTTTTCGTATTCCTCTGGATCAGCTTCTTCTGTAGCTTCTTCTTGGTAATGCTTCTTGATGCGTGGATTTCTGAGCGTGAATAAAGAGCCATTGACGCTGAAATCATCGTGGCCAAACAGCGAGACATCCACCAAGTCAGACATGGACCCAAACAAGCTCTGTCTTCTGCCGTAGTCAAATTGTGTTTCTGCCTCATTAACTGTGGACGTTGACTGAGATAGTAAAGGAAGGGTTTGGTCTAGTGGAGCATCTGCCAGCGAAGTCAGCAGGATGGATGATCTTCTCGACACTGATGATTTTCTGGAGTTGGCAACGATATTGTCCACGCGGAGGTGGTGTCCAGTCAAATTCTCAGTCCTGATATCAGCAATGTCAAAGTCATCGTCGTGGCTGCCAATTATTGGAGATTGGTGAAGGCGACTGTTGGGCAGGCGAGCTGGAGACGAAACAGGCAGGCGAGGAAAGCTGGAGCCAGACAAGTCTCGAGAGTGAGAGATCTTTGGAATGGGAATTGGCACAGGCACCGTCACTGGAGTCAGGTCGTGATCCCTGCGGTCCGCCTCTTTGCCCTCATTCTCCTTAGCCTCCTCCTTAGTCTGCTCGTTTGCCTTAGCCTGGGAACTCTCAGTCTCGTCCTCCTTCCTCTCCTCGCTCTTCTTCGACGATTGCAGCCTCTTGCTGCTCAATGAGAGTTTGTCGTCAGAATCTCCGCTTTTCTTGCTATTGGCCGATGGCGTGCTTCTCACTGAGTCGCTCCGCTCGCGCCTATCCAATTGCTTGTTGAGCATGCTCTTGATGCTGGTAGCGGGGATGTCCAGCACAGCTATACCCGGGACGGTCCTGGATGCAGTGTTGCTTCTCAGACGACGGCCTTCTGATGCCTGATCGATTCTCAACGGCGAGAGACTGAGCGCTGGATCATCACGGAAATACGCCGGAGGCAAGGTGCCGTCGGCTTCGCCAACCAACTCAAACAGCGGAGGCTCCATGGACGGGGCTGTGTTCATGCTGTTGACCGAGGGCAGCCCAAGTCCGTGTGGCCGAGCCGAGGGTGATCTCACCGGCGAGAATGGCCGTGCTTGCGGTGACCGGACAGGCAGAAAAGGCCGCGCCTGTGGTGAGCCAATTGCATCAAGCACCTCGGCCTCCTCCGGCTGGTACAAGTTGGCCTCCAAGTGCAAGTTGTTATCGCGCTCGATAGGCTCGTCGTTGTTCTCGGAGCTGGTGATGTGCTGGAACTCAATGGGTGTGGTTGCGCGTGGTGGAGTGCTGGAGTTGCTGGTGGTGGTATTTCCTCCAAATGGCGAGAGCGCAGAGAGGATCAGATGGCCGTTGTGGTGCGAGTAGTCGATCGCCGTCACCTCGGGCGACATAGGCGGGGAGTTGAGCGTGTACTTGGGCAAAAACTCTGGTTCCATGTCGTACGCAGGCAACAAGGTGTTGCAGTGGGCCGCGAGGGGAGAACACAAGTGAATGGGCGAGTCGATGGAGATCTCAAAGTGCTTTCTCTTGTCGGGGATATTGGGGTCCTGCTTCGAGATTCTGAGCGAGATCTTGATCCAGTGATCGCACTTGATGTTGTCAAAGGAAGTATCTGGGTGAATGCAGTAGTTGTACTTCTTGTTGATCATCGATGGCACGTACATCTGGAACTCCACTTCCCGGGGCAAAACCTCGTCGTCCTCAATAACTTCGTCGGTCATTCCGCCACTTTTGAGAAGCAATGACTTGTTCTTCTTAGCCTTATGTTCAAGCAACAAGAACTTCTTAACGGGCTCCTCGCGGTGCACGGTTTTGTTGCTGCAGTAGTAGTTGCAGTTCTCAGTCAAGTACACTCGTATTCTGTGGAGGGCCACTTTGCCATATAGTGGGATGAACCTGAACACCAAAGGAACGTAGGAGTCCAACACCACAGACTTGCTGCCCACCACAATCTCGTACCGCAACTGGTCCTCCCAGTCTCTCTCAATGACAATTGGCTCGTTTTCCTCCACGCTGTTCTCGCTGGGAATTCTGATCACCTCCACGGGAATCTTACCTACCAAGTTGGCCTTGAAAGTTCCTATTCGAGCAATTGTGGTCTCGAGGAAGTATGCCACTTTCCCAAAGTTGGCCAGCGTTGTCTCGGGCGACAGCGCCGGGATTGGATGCTCAAAGTTGTACACGTAGTCACCCGGCTCGAACTGCCCGGGCTTATCACTCGTGGTGTGGATAGACAGCGACGACAACACTGCAGACAAGTCAGCCATGGAGTCTGAGGGCGCCAAGGAGCTCCCGGAAGCGCCTGGAAGCGGTGACGTGGCTCTTTTAATTAGATTTGCAGCAAACGAGGTCGCAGAGTCAATGGGCGCGAGCGTCAGTGTGGTCTGTGGATGTAGTTCGCTCAAGTTCAAGTGGGAGATCTCCTCATGGCCCTTGGGCACATAAAAGTCAGCGCCGCAGTTCGGCAAGGGGTTCTCCATCTGGTAGAACGGCCACGTGTGCGCTATGATGTCGTTGGCTTCCAGGTATACGTTCTTCTTGGGCGGAATACCCTCGGGCCAATCCGTGCGCTGGATTCCCTTGAACAAAAGCGAGATCGACCTGATCCGAGTAGGTTTCAACACCCTGAGCACCAAGCATCCTCTCAATAGCGTCGGCGGCACTCCCTCGTACTCGGATGGCTTGAAGCCTTGCACGAACAAGTGTTTCTCTGTGGGCACCAAATACACCTGTAACGACAGCGTCAGTGCGACGGGATGCTCTGGGAGCTGCGGGAGCAAGTACTCGGAGTTGTCCAGGGCGCCCGTGGGCAACGCAAGCAGCTCAGCCGGGAACAACGGCGATGTAGGGAAGTCCATTGTCCATGAATTTCAGGGCAGACTTAGCGGGAGATCGCGGGGGGATATCCGGGCGTATTTATATTCGAGCGGGGGGATGATGTATGCGTGACTATAAATAGTTTGTGTGTTGCGGTTGCCTTACCTCAATCTCTGTAAATGCAAAGTGGGTCTGGAGATGAAAACGGTTTCCTGTGTCAGTCGAGGCGGAATAGCTTAGACTGTCCATATAAGCACAATCCTGTATCGATGTCGTTATCTGTCAGGTGACCAGCTGCAATCTTAGGGGTCGCTTTTGGGAAAAACGAGAAAAACGTGATAATTTTCGAGCTGAAACAAACTCAGGACCTAAAAAAGTTTATAAATTTACTTCTTAATGAATGGCTATTGTCACTTGTCTCGAGATAATCAGAGATAGAGACTGCGCAGGGATCTGCGGAATTGGTGCCGATCCTGCCGACAATCAAGATACCGCTGCCAGCAACTGATATAGGAGCCACACACTGAAACTGGGAAAAATTTTCAGGAGTGAAGAAATCAGCGGAGAAGAGCCAGAACTTGTTTGGAAAAGTATATTTGATAATCCAACGTGAAACACATCAAAATTTCTTTCTCTTCCATGGGGTCTTATCTATGTGAATGCCGTTTGGTCACGTGCTGTGGAACTGTAGGAACAGGCATCATTTTTCACTTGTCCTAGATTGGACCAGGCCATATGAATCTCACGCATTTCGCTCGTTTGAGCCGATCATATACTGTTGCTGCGTCCTTTGCACTCAGTAAAGCACATCCTGAAAATTTCAACGGCGTTTTCACGAAATTCGGCTGGGTATTGGTGCCCAAAACTCACATCGCAAGAGGATGGACCCAGCCCAGGCTAAATGAATTTTTGGAGCTAAACTTGAAACAAGAACTGCCCGAACTAAATGAAATTCAGTCTTTGGTGGATACTTGGGCATCTCAGGTTGATTTGGTGGACAAACCAAGTGTCAAGAAGAGATCTGCTGCAGATGTTAGACACGAACAAGACCTCAAGCTATTTTTGCAGCAACTGAGGGAAGAAGCACAAAAGGGTGAAAAATCAAGACAAAGAGTCACCAGAGTGAAGAGACAGGTGTCGAACGGTGACGTCACCTTCACTCACGCTTGGAACTACTTCATGGCTAAACAGTATGCACAATTCAAAGATTTGCCAGAGAGCGAAGCCAGAGCCAAGGTGGGTTCCATGTGGCGAGCCATGTCGATGGATGAGAAGGACGTTTACCGAGAAGAATACTCCCAACTTCTACAGCAGGGCAAGGACATATACCACGGGAAAATTGTGGATAGGGCAGTGAAGATGAAGGCAGTGGAGAGACTCAACTTATCGAAGGAAAGAAGCTTGGCAAGGAAGATGAAGAAATTGGAGGAGACTCAGAACGAGTTGGAGAGACAGAAAAGAGAAGAGGACGGGCAATAATTGGGCTCGTTCCTCAGATTGCATTGTACATAGGCATTGGATGGATATACGCATAATGGGAACTGATATTTATGCAATTAAAATTTTTTTTCATCTATGTGACAACCGCAGGGGCGTCTTCGTCGTTTTCATCATAGTCGTTCAAGTCGTAAACCTCAAAGTTGTCTGCGTCGACTTCCTTGCTAAACTCGAGAGTGATGCCAAATCTTGTCTGGTTCAAGTTCTTGATGTCTCCCCATTTTTCACCGCTGAAAATGTATGAGAAGTTCTCCATTACGGCCAAGTAGACCTCCATATCCACTACCTCCATGCCGCTGCTGATATACTCTGAAGGTAAACTAGTTAGCTGCGCACGTAGTAGATCTAGAAATTCCATAGAGAATTTGACATTCTCCTTGAGGTATTTCGAGCTTAACAGCACCAATTTCATAAGCGAAAGCCATTGTGTGCAAGAACAAAGGTTCCCCAAGATTATGAAGTGAACAAACAGTAGTTGTAGCTCTGCGAGGAGAAGTTCTGGATCGTGTCCGAAAAGTTGTTGTAGGTACCAAGATTTGTCCAAGGAATTCTGTGTGGTGGAACTCTCACGATCACCAGTGATAGGCCCGGTCAACTTGTTTTGCAATATCGTATAGTTGAGCTCCTGTCCTTCCTGGTCCTGGAACTTCTGCTTAGGGTCTCGTTCCCTGAGTATATCTAGAAGCACCATGTTCTCTTCTTTCAGCGGAGTTGCCGTGGAAATCGGAAAGTTCTGGTCTGGAGTATACTCCTCGACAGCTTCAGAGTCAACGAAATTCACGAGCTCTTCCCAATTCTTGGTTTCTGGGTACTTCACCATGTAGCTATACTCCTCACTCAAGTTGGGTGGAGCATTGACATTCGCCGTGACGTGACAACTTTCGTCGCCCAATTCCACCGTCAATATGTCTTCGTCTTTGCACTGGAACCATTTCCCGTACCGCATGGACTCTCCGCTTTCGGCGGACTCTGAGTAGTGGAATAAGTGAATTCCTTCAGGTATGAGTTTGATGCCCTTCAAGAGCTCATTGACAGTGAAGAAATGCGTGTCGATACCAATCAAGGTATTGGACTGAAGGTTTGAAAGTATTAACGTCGTTTTCGGGGGTCTAGACATGGCATTGGTGGAATTTCTGTTGGAAAATAAATGGTTTATAAATGTCAATATTTAGGTCAGTTCGCGTTTTGCATGTATAATTCGGAGATTATTCCCATAATTTCGCAGCAATTACAATTCCTCTAATTTTGAAACTTTTGAAACAAGAAAATGATTTCCGATAAAATGTTCAGAATTGAACAACATCATCGTAATCTATACATAAAATTACAGCTTCCAAGTCCTTCTCCCTTGTTTCTATGTCTATGTAATGAGCTCAATGCTCTCCCTCTGTCTTCTCATTGTACTGGTCTCGTCCACCTCATCATAACCAATGTCAAATTCATTGGCAATGGTGTCCTCCAAGTCGACTTCCCTATTGAGGTCTGCAAACTTCAGATTGATGAGCCGAGCAAGCACGTACCTGTCTATAAACCCACTCACCTGGCTGTTTTTCTTGCGGTCCATCAATATCAAGTAGTTGAGTTGTAGTCTCTCAAATAGCTCAATCACGTGTTTGAGTGAGCTGTTGTCTCTCACTATAAGGCTCGCTGGCTCTGTATCTAGCGGCACCAATGCAACGTCTGTGTACCTGTGGCTGAGTTCCTGTTCGTACTCAGCCTTAGTTTGGGCCAAAAAGTTGGGCACCTCTGCCTGGAAACTCACCAACTGTGCAGACGACTGGACATTGCCCACCACATGCTGGATCTGTCGGTAAATCTCCTTTTTCTGCACATAGCCAAGCCCAATTGGGTTGGTTTCGCTGGCAATGAGCGGGTAACCCTCGTGGCAGTCTTCAGACAAGAATCTGTGGACGTCATTGAGTGAGTATGGCTCTGCTGAGAACACACACAAGTGTTTTGTTCTGGCAAGAGAGACCATCGCCTGAGAGACCGGCACATCCGGCAATTTCGACTTGAAGCGAGAAGATGAGTTGGCAAAGCTGCAGATGCCGTTTCCCTTATTGGTGTTGACCTCATGTACTGGAGAGTAGCCGGCCACGTTGAACTCGTTGTTGAGCCAGGCATCGTACACGTTTTCGTCGGTGAGCCAGTCGTTGAAGAATTTGGATGTCATCACAGCAATCATGATGGGCAAAACATATGTGATTGCACCCGTGAGCTCGAACATCACCACTACCACCGACAATGTGAGTTTGGTGATACCAGTGACAAACGAGGCAGCGCCAACCACAGCATAAGAAGAGGGAGACACCAAGCACGACTTAGCTGTGCATGTGGCCAAGTAGTCTGCGTCTATGCTTCTCTGTATAGCTTGGGAAATGATGCCCAACATTCTGCCGGTGGTACCTCCCAACACCAAAGAAGGCATGAGGATTCCGCCCGGGAGATTCAAGCCATACGAGTAAGTCGACAACAAAAACCCTTGCACCAATATGTAGAACAACTTGAGCACCGTAGAGAGCTCTGAAGGGTGGCACATGAAGTTTGAGGAGTTTGTCTCTAGCGTTGTGGATTTTTCTGGGCAGTCGGTGAAGAGCAAGCGCATGAATGCACTCAAGGGAAGTTTTGTGAGGGGCAAAACAAACGTGAGAAGCGCGGTGACCACTGCCACAAGCAACAACTCCAAATATCTTCCCTTACTCTCATCTAATCTGCACAACGAGGCCAATCTCGCCCTGAGTGCAGCTTTTGCTTGTGGATCCAAGAACTTGAGGTACACTTTGGTGTATGCGAACCCGTAGAAGCCGCCCACAAGTCCCAAAAGCAAGAATGGGATTGTCTCCATGAACAACCAGCTGAAGTTGCCAAACAGCACCTCGAAAAGCACTTCCTCATGGAAATGCTCGCCTTCAGTGAACAAGCGGAAGCCAGTGAGCGCAATGAGCGCAATGGTGGCGCACACAAAGGAGTTCCACATGATCTTGGTTGGTGTGAAATACAGAGGAAGCATTTCCACTGCGAAAAGTACACCGCCGACGGGCGAGTTGAACGCCACAGCAATTCCAGTGGCAGTGGCTGCACTGAGCAACTCTCGCCTCAAGCCTTCCGATACTGTGGCACCGTAGATGTACTTGAAGCAGATGGTAAGGATGCAGCATGCAATATGAACTAGAGGTCCTTCCTTTCCTAGCCAGACGCCCGAGCTGACGACCAAAACAAGGCCCAAAACCTTGAATACAAGTGCTGAGGGCCCCAAGTACGTCTCCATGTAGTAGTTGAACCCCAAGATGATCAACTTCATTTCTGGGATTCCGGACTGTTTCACCAATGGAGCCCTGGTGATAGTCAAGTAGCCAGCTGCTATGACAAACACACAAACAAAGAATAAGTAGATTGGGAAGTTGAACAAGAAGTTCAGCCAAAACCCATCTTTCCCAGATATCATCCGCAGCCAGTCGTACCAGTCGTCTGCTGGGCATGTCAGGTATGGATTTAGCAACGACCACTTATCTAGCTTGGAGAAGCACAAGCCTTTCTTCAAGTCGTTGAGCCACACAGAGACCAAGTCGATGAACACAGTGACGTACCCGACAACTAATGAAGTGACCACAAGCACCGCCCACTTCTTCAGCGGGGAGTTTTCTAGCCATCTGAGCGAAGACTCCCGCATCCAGTCGATGAAGGTGTTGTTGTCGTATTTGTCGTGCTGGGTCCACTTTTCCGTGCCATTGCGGGCGAGATCTATCGGCTCCGTATATCGGATAGTCCTGATTTGGTCTTTGGACATGGAACTGGGGAAAAGGTGTAGGTGGAGGTAGATACTGGTGTGGGGGCCCGGTGCAGGACAGTACATAGGAGATCCACCCAGAAGAAAGAATAACAGGGAGGTAGAAAAAAAAAAAAAAGAATGCGATTACACAATTCCTTCTGTCAGAGCAGTTTCCGAAAATTCCCCTTAACGCTATTCCTTCTCTTTTTTTTCTCAGTTAACTTGTACCTTCCATCTCTCTGTGCTCTCCTTGCAACCCATCTGCTTGTGTGCCGGAGGCTCGATTGTTTAACAACTTTTACCACTCTTACATTCGAAACCAATGTCTGTGTTCAGCGCAGCGCAGTCGAGCTCGGCGGCTAATGGGCAGGAATTGATCAACGACATCACCATCAATAATGGGCCCGAAGACACCATCTCGGATTTGGCGTTCAACCCGGTGCAAAACATACTCGCAGTGGCCAGTTGGGACAAGAAGGTGAGGCTCTACGATATCGACCCGAACTCGGGCAATAACCAAGGAAGAGCCCTTTTCGAACACGACGGACCCGTTTTCTCCGCCCGCTGGACGGCAGACGGCACCAGAGTGTGTCTGGGAGGAGCAGACAAACAAGTCAAGCTTTTTGACCTAGCCTCACAACAAACACAGCAAATCGGCGTCCACGATGCCCCTGTGCGGTGTGTGAGGAGCGTGCTTTGCGGGCCCACCAACACCGAGTGTGTTGTGTCGGGCTCGTGGGACAAAACGGTGAAGTACTGGGACATGAGGTCGCCACAGCCAGTGCTGGTGATACAAATGCCCGAGAGGGTCTACTGCATGGATCTGCAACAGAAGTTGCTAGTGGTGGGGTGTGCGGACCGCCACATCAGTGTGATCGACTTGACTAACCCACAGCAGATTTTCAAACTGACGCAGTCTCCGTTGAAGTGGCAGACGAGGTCGATAGCATGTTTCTTACAAGGAGTCGGGTACGCGGTGGCGTCTATCGAGGGAAGATGTGCCATTCAGTACATTGACGAAGCCGAGCACCTGAAGCTCGGGTTCTCTTTCAGGTGTCATAGAAAACTGCCAAATGGACAGCCCGCCAATACCAGAGCTTCGCTGAACGACCAGGAAACGCATTTATACACGGTGAACTCGTTGGTGTTCCATCCAATCCACGGCACGTTTGCTACGGGAGGCTCTGACGGAACTTTCTGTTTCTGGGATAAAGATGCCAAGCAGAGATTGAAGACATTCCCCAATGTCGGAGCACCAGTGACAGCGATGGCGTTCAACCACACCGGAACCATATTTGCATACGCCAGAGGGTACGACTGGTCGCAGGGATACCAGGGCAACAGAGCGGACTATCCCAACGATGTCAAGTTGCACCCAGTGAAGGAAGACGAGGTGAAGCCCAGAAAGAAAACAACGCGATAGGAACAGTGCAAAAGAGAGGGCTGAAAATATGGGAGAGAGCGGAAAGATTGAAAGGATCGAGAGAGGTGATGCAAAAAGATCTTAGGTGTAACAATGCAAAACGAAGGAAAAGAACAGTGTAGAGTCAAGGGAAAGCGGGATGAAAGACAGATTTTTATTTTTTCAAGAAAAAACCAGGGGGGGATATGAGTGGTGGTTTGTGAGAAATTTTTTTCTTTTTTCTAGTCACTTGTCCCTGTTTTCTGTTGCCAACTGCTGGGATCCCACTTTGTTAAATGGCTCTTCCATCTGATTAGTGTGCACAGAAATGTTCTCCAAATTAAGAAGTAATGTGTCTGCAGGATAGATTCAATGGCTTGTTTGTTCCTCCATATCAGCAACCACTAGTGTTGCATCCTGCAGACACAGCCAATAAGTGACTCTACAGGGGTCATCAAATTTGGGACCGATAGTCTGATTTCTTTGGTTTCCATCGAGGTTAAGGAAATTAATGTTCCCCATTGATGACACCACCTCCTGATTTTCCTCTAGCACTTTTTCCCGTTCGAAATCTCCCAAGTGTCTGGATTTGGGTAACCTAACCGGACAGACCATAAAACCCGTGCACCAGTAATAAAGGGTTGCGCACCCACTCACATTTCGACGATTCGATTCGCGAGTCAAATTTTCATTCCTATACTTTTCCCCATACATTCATTTCCCACTAACTCCAACATTTCGTCATGCAAGAATATCCGGTTCGGTCCATCGTCTCGGAGCCGTTCGTCAACCAAATCGAAATGATCGAGAAAAATTTGATAGAGGTGCGAAACCAGCCCTCCTCTTATTATGGTCGCCGTAACAACAGGTTACAGGGATCGCAAACAACAAGCCAGCCCTTGGCAAACCAAATGCCCCAGTCTCAGCAATATTACAAGTACAACTACCTCCAGCAGTCCCAGCAGGCACAACAGGCTCAGCAGGCCCAGCAGGCTCAGCAGTCGCCAACGGACTACTACGGGTACCGTCAGAATATTGTGGGCAGAGACTACAAGGGAATGACCAGCGCCAACATTAATAGTGCCGGGCTCAACAGCGCCGGCTCCAACTTCGGCTCGGCTCATTCCAACGAGTCTTCCGGAAGCGTCAACTTGGACCTGGGCATGTCGAGTGTCGGCAGTTTGGGTTTGACTCCGACCCATGTTCCCCAAGTTTTCGACGACAGCATTCCAGAGACGCGCGGGCTCACAACGTTCGACCCATTTGAGTCCAAGGACTTCAAGAGCGGGGTGTTCCAGCCCATGTTCAATTCTTCTAATACGATTTTAGGGTCTGGTTATTCGGGCAGCTCCAACATCTGGGGAGACACCAATAAGACCATGACCAGCGACGCAGCAGTTTGGGGTTAAAAGTTTTTTAAAAAGAGAATATCAGTTTGGGATATTTCAGTTTGTTTTTGTGATTATGGGGCATGGTAACTCAGGACCACTCGGCGGGAGGGTAGTGTTATCATAGGTTGGCTCGGTCTGGTATGTACAGGTAGCGAAGTGTGTATCAATGTGTATGATTTGTTAGCCAAAGTAGATGCGAAAGGAAGAAGAGCGAGGAAGTTAAAGTCGGAAAAGAAGGAAAGAAAAAAAGGGAGAAGAGAAGGAAAGACAGAAAAAAAAATACAGAAAAAACACAGACACTTCTTTTTACCTCGGTTTTCAACACGTTCCCAGTATTCTCTGGCTTGGTCTTCGTTGAGATCCTCCAAAGGTACTATTTGTGGAAACTCCCCCGGGTTTGTTTCCTCGTCTTCGCCGATAACAAACCAAAACTCAGCGACTGACTCCAATTCGCCCAAAGCATCCGGGCCTTCAGTCAGCTCACGATAATCATCCTCGAAAATGGTGTCATCTGCTCTGCTTTCGAAGATCATGGGATAATTGGTATGGGGGTTCACGCAATCAGAGTAATCACTAGTGAGGTCCTCCGTTTCGTCAAGAGAAGTATCGTTGAATCGTTTGACAGCCGCCCAATGACCATCAGTGCAGGCTACTAGGAAGTAGTTCTCGTTCCAAAGCTCATTGCACTCTTGCACTCTTTGCTTGACTAGTTCAAACTGACTCTGGTTGTAGTACGAAATATAGGTAGGGTCGACCACTAAAATGGCAAGGGAAAGTTCGAGCCAGAACAAGAAACAGACTAAAAACGACATAGATAATTGGTTATTGAGGGAAGCCAAAGCGGAAATGGCACGGAATGAAGTATCTTTATATTCTGGTTGCTCAACTCACGGAAGTGTATGTAAGTATGAGGCATTGTTCTTGCCCGATCCATTGTGGAGAGTTTCACATTGGCCATACTGCAACGAATGGAATTCCATTGCACACTTTGTGAGGCAGAAGTTCTTGAATTATACACCAACTTCTATAGATCTCCTCTGTTGTTCTCGAGATTGTCGATATTTCATTTTGGTCCCTCCCCGATCGGCAGTGCGAAGTGAAATTCGGCGGAATTTTGCAACCAGAACAGAATCATGCAGGTCCCCAAGCAAGGGTCTAGTTGAATTTCACCAATATACAATCCACCAATTTTACCCTATTTCATTTATAAAAATCAATCTGGGAATGTAAATTGGGAATGCCAGCTCTTTAATGACAATTAAACTAGAAAGTATCTCCAACTCCCATCACTTTCCATGACATCATAGTGATTGGTAGAATTGTGTAGAATTCTGTACCTCATTGAACTCTGGTTATGGAAATTGTGATGCATGATCCTGGAAATGGTCTAGATCGAAATCCCAAACATGAAATCTATGGTCTC
This sequence comes from Sungouiella suratensis, assembly GCA_030566815.1. Classification (NCBI taxonomy): domain Eukaryota; kingdom Fungi; phylum Ascomycota; class Pichiomycetes; order Serinales; family Metschnikowiaceae; genus Sungouiella; species Sungouiella suratensis. Next base: position 497,558 of record JAKUAV010000002.1, on the reverse strand, counting down.
TTAAAAAAATGATTGTTCTCTTCTCCATTACAATGGGCCGGGCCCGAGATCATCAGACCATTCAGCAACCATCAATCGCCACAACAACAATAACGAGCAAATTCAAAGGTTGTTAAGAACGGAAGAAAAACAAAAACAGTGGAGAAGAACAAAGCAAAAGTGGTGATGTTTCCGTGGTGTTGGACTGAAAAAGATGATAATTATCAGACTTCTTTCAATTTGTTCAAAGATTCTTACAACGAAGAGGAGTAGTGTGACCCCGCAAAAAGATCAGCCAACTTGAAGTTTGGGCGTACTTTCCTTCCTGTGAAAATTTAAATGGAGTTTCTTGCTTGCTGGGGTTCGTCGACTATTTCGGAACTGTAGAGGTTGGCTAAGTCTGTGCTAAGCCGAATTCTTCCATGGGCCGATCAAAAATAGATCCAACACACCAGAGGAGAAATGACAAAAGTCAGAGTAGTAATGAAAAGGCCGACTGTGTAAATTTCACCAATCTTTGAAACTTTCTTTTGTTATTGCTCTCGTCACCAGAAACCTGTCACTAGCTCATGATCGACGCTGTTTACGTTTTGCTCGTCTACTGTATTTTCATTCTTTTCCCAAACACAAAACCAACTGGGTGGATCTTGCCAGGGTCCAAAAAAGTGATTGTCAAAGAAAAAAAACCAAGAAAAATCAGCAAATGGATCTCAATACCATCAATCGAGTTCCAAGAAAATTTCTTTTTCTCAAGCTGCTAAATTTGCCAGATTCTGCAACCTGATGCTTCCACCCCATCTCGCTGGCTGGTTATATGCAAAATCGCCATAGCCCAATTTCCAGTCTACAAGCAAGAATCCCAAAATTTCTAAAAAATAAAGTCACTCTTATCGTCACATACTTTAGTGCTACGCTAATTAATGCACTAGCCACACGTGACCCGTCAACCCTCAAGAGCCCCTAACACCTTTTTGCATCGAAAATAGCCACTAGATCCTGTGCGCGTGGTGTACGGGTGTGCTGCCTGTTCGGGGTGAACAACTATTACACCACGAGGGGGAAAGTCAAGCAGAAGAAAATCAAAATTGTTTTTTTTTTTGCGAAAAAGTATCCCTGTCGTCGTCAAGAGCAATTACTCGCCCTTTTATACCCGCCCTAATTTGCTCGCCTATAAATAAGTACTGCGTCGTCGCTATCACCAGCCACCTGCACACCGTTTCCCCTTTGGGCAGTCAACCACATTTCTTTTCATCCAGGATTATCAACCCGTACAACAGCTTTCTTTGCTTATTGAGTTGTTGGAAGATATCTTATTTGTTTGATACTTTGAGCTAGCACGTGACTCCTTCACTGTGTTGCAGAGAACTCAGACCTCCACTATTCTTTCCATCGTCAATTATCAATATCCACTGTTTGTATCCTTCATAGGGAACCATATCAACGATACTACTGATTATCCGGTCTCGGCTTACATTCAATTTTCCAAAGACAATTTCTCCAGAAAAGTGACCGGCATTTCTCCCCGCGTGTGACTCACGTTTCAAAATTATACCAAAGTGTGTTTTCGCCAAAGTTATCTACACTTTCATCTTTCAAGCTAGTGGCCAACCATGAGCCATCATAGCACCCCGCATTTGCACAATAAGCGCACGCCGGGCGGCATGGCTGCAGATACCTCGGGCCAGAATCTGGCAGGGATCGATCTTGACCACAGGGCCATGGGGTCCGCGGTTATGGATGCCTCCAGAAGTGTCACTGATAGCTCAGCTACCAACGCCAAGCAGTTGCTAAACGCTTACATTTACGATTTCTTGCTTAAGAACACGTTGCCCCAAACGGCCAAGTGCTTTGTATCTGAGGCAGACGTGCCCACGGTGGCAAGCGACCTGTCTCACTCCAGCACAAAGACGTCTCCTCACTTGATGAGTAATCTGGCGCTTTTGGATAAAGACTCAGCTCTGGCCAGCACAACTCCACAGACTCCCGCAATGGCGGCGAGCCAGATCTCCGAGGAGCATAATTTACCTAATATCCTGTTACTGATGAACGCGCCACTGGGCTTCTTATATGAGTGGTGGCTGGTGTTCTGGGACGTGTTCCAGGCTAAAAGCGACAACATGGCATCTCCGTTAGCGCTGCAGTACTACCACATGCAATTCATGAAGCAAAAACAACAACACGAGTTGCAGGGGTTGGACTGGCAGCAGAACTTGGGCCAGGCTCCCGCCGGCAACCAGATGATGGGTCATCCGCACATGGGCATGAGCGGGCAGCCTCCAGGGCTGGCAATTGGTCTCGGGCCTAACCTGGGTCAAATGCCCATGATGGGCCAGCCACAGGGTCCAATGCCAATGCAACAGCAGTTCCTGCGGCAGCAGTTCCCTCTGTTGGATCCTAGACAGCAGCGATACATGATGCAGATGATGATGAAGCAACAACAACAGCAACAACTACAGCAACAGCAACAGCAGCAGCAGCAGCTACAGCAGCCACAACAGCAGCTCAATCAGCAGCAGCCACTTCAGCCCAACCAACAGCCACCTCCACAACCTAATCAGCAGCAGCAACAGCAGCAACTCCAACAACAGCCTCAGCCCCAGCAAGCGGGACAAATGAACCCCGGCATGGATCTGACGTTGACGAATATGGGCATGAACATGAACATGCAGCAGCAGATGTTTATGCAGCAACAGCAACAACAACAGCAGCAACAGCAGCGGATCCAGCAGCAGGCACAGACACAAATGAATAATTTGAGACAGCAGGCAGCCGCTCGGCAACAAGGAGGGCCAGCGGCGGCGGCAGCGGCGGCGGTTGCAGTTGCAGCAGCGGCAGCTTCACAGCCACAGGCGAGAGAAGGTGGAAGCCCTGTGAACATGGCAGGGCCTCAGGGAGCTCGAATGGGACACCAGCAGGGACAACAGGCACGTCAAGGAAGACCCGGCCAGCCTGTGATGGGCAACATGCAGCCATATCCACAGCAAGTGAACGGCCAGTCCATGTCGCCCCAGCCATTCCCTTCGCAGCCTCCAAATAATAGCATGGTGCCTGCAGGTGCCAACGGGGGACCAAATGCTCCAATGATGCAGAATGTCAACCAGAACCGCAACACGAATGCGCTCCAGGACTACCAGATGCAACTAATGTTGCTAGAAAAGCAGAACAAGAAGAGACTCGACATTGCACGCGGCAACGGCGCGGCAGACTTGAACTTGTCCATGCAGCTGGCTCCACAGCAGCAGCAAATGCAAATCAAACAGCAGCATCCTCCCAAAGCATCACCTGCACCTTCTCCTGTGCAGAACAACAAGCCTTCGCCGGTCACCACAGCAGCCAAAGCCAAGAAGGCTACTGCGGCAAAGAGAAGCCGGAAGCCCAGCGCTGCGGCCAACTCTACTCCATCAAGTGCTGCAGACAATGGCAGACCAGGAACGGCGAAGAAAGAGTACTCCACTCCACTCACGCCTGCGGCTGAAACAGACAATAAAAAGAAGAGGAAAGGCTCTGGAGGCGACTCGCCCAAGAAGCAAAGCAAGACCTCCGCAGCTAAAAAGGAGAAGGCTACACCTAAGCCGAAGAAAGAAGAACCCAAACCCACCCATGAAGTTGCCGAGGTTGAAGAGGAGAAGTTGGACTTTGATGGGAAAATGGCTCCACCTTCTTCAGCAGGATTCTTCCCCGGTACTCTTGGAGGTAACGACAAGATGATGTCCGTTGACATTCTTGGAGGCGATTCTACCGATGGCAATTTTTTCAGCAGTAATAACGGAATTGATGAGTTCGATTTCTCATTTTTTGAAGGGAACGATGGTGGATTGAGTGACTCGATCACTGCATTCTCATGGAATAATCCGATCGAGGGGGCAGACCGCAGTGGTTGAATCTCCCAAGATCAAAAAAGTGGGACAAGACATCAAGTTTGGTTGATATTTTTACTTCATCACATGCCACCTGTTTTATTAGTTTATTTCCATGACGTTGGAACGTCAAAAACCCTTGTCAAGGACTACTTCTGTGGCGCTGCGAGGCACTTTCGCACAGCTATCTGTATTATATGGACCGTTTACATTCTGTATGCAAATGTAGTTAGTCTGTCTTCTTCTTCTCCTCCTGATCCTCCTCTCCAAACCAGACTGACTTGTTACCCCAAATGCTGACTAGCAAAACCACAAGAATCATCACCAACACCTGTGAGCTTTCCTTAGTCGAGGGATAGACGTTCCAACACCATTCGTGGAAGAAGAACATTGCCACCGCCAAAACCACATTGCTTCCTGAGGCGAAAAGCAAGAATGGTAGAGACCAACAGTACCAACTGAGAAATTGGTAATGGAGGGATCTTGCAAACAAGACACCAATAAGGTTTGTCGTTGCGAATATAAGCAAGACCAACTTTGGACCAGACTTGCTGTCCAACAAGCGATTCTTCGCACTGACTGTCTTTCCCAACTTGAAAGCATCCTTGACCAACTGAGTGAATGGCTTGCCTGTGATCTGTGGAGCCAAGAATCTGGTGGCTGCGAAAATGACAAGAACCAGAACATGGCCAGCCAAAAGCAAGTATCCGAACTCGTCAGACAAAAATTGTTCCTCGGAAATGAATTTCCAGTTCACTGTCCATTTGTAAAGGAACTTTCTAGAGAAGTCAAAAGCATTTGAGATGTACGCCCACCTCAAGTAGCGCGCCTCTTCATCCCAGAAAAGCGGGAGCAAGAATCTCCACCCAACCATGACTTGCACCACTGGAATCACCAGCAAGACCCCAAGGAACCTGGGCAAATTCTCTCCGAGCAAAAAGTACACCACAAGAGCAAACGCCGGTAAGTACAAAAGCGCATTCATCTTGACCAGAATGGCCAAACTGTACAAGTCCGCAGCGACTCCACAGAGCAAAGTCATGTGGAAGTCAGACACTTGTGCTGACCAATAGGAGCCTTGCTGTAGGAGCAAAACCACCGAGATCATGGCCACAGTGGTGAAGCAGTCGTTGAACATGCGCAACACGTAGATCAGAATAAGTCTTCTGCTTCCCAAGAGAAGCACAAATGTCCATGGCGGAATCTCATCTACCATAGAGTAGACAGTGCATGTCAAGGCTATGGTGATGGTGAACAAGTACCCGAAAGCGGTCTGTGCAGTTTTCAAGTTCGTTCCCTCTTCGGTGAGCCAGTACAAGAACTGGTAGACCTGGACAAACCCGGCAGGATACACTATCGGGCCACTGTCACCTTGAATGATATTGTAGTCCAAAGCTCCAGCGTTCACCATGTCGATCTGCTGCATGTAGGTTGAAAAGTCAATTTCTGTGTATGGGACTTTCCCAATGACAAACTTGGTGATGATGGACGCCACGGGGACAAGAATGGGGATCACCACCTTGTTCATGTTCGGGTCGAAGATCAAGCTGTGGACTCCATGGTAGATATCGCCCAAGACGTTCTTGAGTGTGAAAGGCGGGAGGTCACGTGGCGGAGAGCTCTCAATGGGTTCCGCAGAGGACTCTGGAAGAGATTCCGGCATGGTGTGGTGGAAAATGTGTTGGTGGTAGCTGAAGTTGGTGATAATCTCAGATACAGTGCGCAGGCTGGAGACAGAGGAAAGGTGTGAAAAAAGAAGGACGGGAAATACGTATTTACTATGCAAAATTGATCTCAGATTGCTTCAGATAAGAACTAGTGGATGATTATCATTAAACTAATCTGTTGTTTTCATTTAATCTGTTTGACTATGGAGATTATGACTGGCTGCTGTGGTGGCATAGTTAAGCCCGATCATAGTAAACGAGAGATGATCCATGAAGTAAGACAACAGACACAAGATGAGGTAGACCACACAAATTATTTTCAAGGTCCAAATTCAATCTGAGTTTTGTCTCTGATTGCATTCTCTGGTACTCATCCACGATATTTTGTCGTTTTCATTTCTTTTCATTTCTGTATTCTGCCTAAGATCTGTCTTGTCCACCTTTTTCTCTGGTGGCTGCGAAATGCGCACAAACAACCCACTACATATTTCACCCACCATCCATGAATTCTCTCTTGCCTATTCGTTTCTGCTTGTCGGGCGTAGGATTACTCATCTTCACACTCACATGCATGGAAAACACTTTAAGTGGCCAATTTCCCAAGTCCACCGTGCTGAGGTTTCTCAGAGTCCCTCAGTTGCCTCCACCACTCCACACTGAGCTTGAGAACATCACCAAAATGTTCGGGCCAACAGTCTCGCCAGACTACATTGTCGTCCAGCCAAGATTCAAACAGTCGCTTTTCTCCTTTTTGGTCACATTCGAGTATTGCCCCATCATCAACAGTAAGTTGGGTACTTGTGACACATTCACGATCCCTGGAATAGGTTACGAGCTTCCAGACTCTACTCTCGTGGAAACTGACAGGGACGACTCCCAGTTATCGGTCCAGTTGCTTGAGGCGCTCTATGAAGAGAAAATCATCACTACTTACGTCTGGTGCCTTGCTGTGATGAAGGCGTACTTGAATCGATGGATGAGGTTGGTGGCTCTTGGTGTGATGGTCGCAGCTTGGTGCCCACTCAGCCTTGAATGGATGGGTATGACCTTGTTAGCATTGATGGCTCTCGTTGTTATGAAAATTGTTGCGACGGTTTGTTTTGTCCTTCTCGGGAGTGGGATGTTCTTCTTTGGGTATTTCTTAGGGTTACTTGTGAACATCGCGGCGATCGCTGGGATTGGTGTTGCCTCGAAGGCTACAGGTGAAGCGGGAGAATACTTTTATCATTAGAAACTTAGTTAGTGTTGCCTGTCACGGCGAGCAGTGCCTGAGAGAGAGAGAGAGAGAGAGAGAGAGAGAGAGAGAGAGAGAGAGAGAGAGAGAGAGAGAGAGCACTAATTCATTTTCTTTTTCATAATCTATTTATTTATTGAAGTTCTCATTTCACCTCGATGAAAGCTTTTTGTAAAGGGGATTTTTTCCAAACAGATTCGACTTGTATGTCTCGTTCTCACTTTCAGTAATACTCTTTCTATAGTGTCCCAGTGCGAGTTACTCACATAGTTTTTTTTTGAAACACATGTATTACTAGATAAAAAGACTGACCCAAGGGCCATGTAAAAACTAGCTATTTGTCGAAGGAGAGCTCTGTGTACCGACGCCTCCCGACCCCCATCTAGTTAAAGAACCAGCTGGTGGCCCGAATTAGATAGCTGGGTAGAACTCACCTGTCAGTGGAAAACACTGCTTGGGTGAATCCGCACAGAAAGCTCATCCTTCTTCAGACTCTATAAAGAGTTATGGCGCACTAAAGCGCGAGTGAGTAAATGAAAGTGTTAATTGACCATGCCAAACCCCTATCATCCAGCCTTAAGGCGGTGGCCGAGGTAGGTTACTCCAATCAGCTTCCGTGTATGGTGCAAGTGTACCTTGTTCGTAATGCTTTAGGTTGCGCTTTCGCGTTTCCTTGTACATAAATTGAATGAAGTGATTCAATTTTCGATACATCGAAACTTCTTGTTTGATGGGCGCAAGTACTTTGTTGATATGGTACGCGCCTGGAAGACCCATTCGACTCCACCAAAGTCTAGGGACCGTGCAGTCGGTGAGGATATGCGCTGTGCTGTGATCTATACTTGTGGGGATCAAGCAGAGCGGACAGGACGATGGTTGATCGGGAAGAGTCTTGTGTATGCGGGGTACAAGTGACCCATAATTGAATCTTCTCAAACTTTCGAGGTTGAGGCCCTTACGCCATTCAAGGATGAAGAACTCCTTCCAAAAGTGTTGCCACCTCCTGTGTGGTAAGTGGTGAATACGCAGTAGGGCTTCTGGTATAATAAACGGGTCAGCTTTGTGTTGGCATCTGCTCAAAGACGCGAAGCAACGGGGCTGTAACCACTCATCTTCAGCTTGCCTGAGTTGCGCTGGTCGATCCAATGGGGGGTGCCGGCATGGATTCGGGCCGGGCCTGGGCCTCCTACCTGTTCGCTGCGGAGGATTTAGGTCATACCAGGCCTTGAGGTACTCGCATTCCGCCGTCAGGAAGACGGAAGTGAGAGGGACGAGACGGTTGAGTCTCCTGCTAAATAGGAGCCATTCCCACGCCGTGTCCGTTATATTTGGAACCTGTGAGTTCAATCCATGCGTTTTGGAGAGGTAAAGCATGCACTTAAGTCGAAAGTATTGACTATACCATGATTTGTCATCCGTGATAACATAGTAGATGACTTTGGCTCGGTGTCCTTGAAGTTGTAGTCCTGTCTGGATCACCCCTAGTCCACCTTTATGTGGTCTAGTATATAGCTTGTCTTTGCCTATTCTCGGGAAGAAGTTGGCAATTGTCCGTTCACAGTACTTGATAATGTTACGAGGCATCGGGGAGTGGAGATCTCGGAAAGGGAGCTTGGAATGTATGAAAACATTCGTTCCCATGGCGATGACATTGAGCTTGAGCAGCTGATATGCACGCTGTTTGCATTGGAACGGTAGTGAGTTAAGATATGACGTCCAATCTATACCCTGTAAGGATATGCCAAGATATTTGATATCATTTTCTTGGATGTTGCCCTCGTTGTCGCGATGATAGATCGAGTTCTTAGTGTATGGCAGCATCACTCGATTACTTACCACAAATTCCGGTTGGAACCCATAGAGGATGGACTTATTGGCGTTGACTCGGCTGTTGGAGTAGTACTGAAACTGCTCTAGCGCGCAGGTCGTGGCTTTATAGTCTTTTTGATCTCTCAAATAGATTGACACATCATCTGCAAACGCATGATATCGCATGTCAAGTATTGAGTATCCTTGGTGCACAATGGGGATTCCCTGGACTGACTGATTGATTTGCCTGAGAAGGGGTTCTAAGGCTAGATTGAACAATATGGGTGATACAGGATTACCTTGACGTACACCTTTGTGTAGTGGAAATTCTGGCCCCATGAAGTGATTGATATAGACTCGCGCTGTTTGCTGAGTAGTGATTGCCATTAGGAGACGATGCATATTGGGACCGAAACCCATGGTCTTAAGGAGATGACTCAAGTATGGGTGTGAGATCCTATCAAATGCTTTCGTGAAGTCTGCCATAAGTAGGGCCATGTCAGGAAAAGTTGACTCAAAGGCTGGGTAGTTATCCTTGATTAAGGATACTATGGTCCTAACTTCCATTAGATTTTGGTCCATCCTGCGATTGTTCATGAAACCCCGCTGGTATGGACCAACTAGGGAGTCGATTACCTTTTGAATTCTTGTGTTAACAACTTTGCAGATGAGACGTAGAAAACAACTTGTGAGCAGAATAGGCCTGTAGTCTTTCACCTCGTGAGATCCTGGCAGGTTCCTCTTGCTTATTAGTGTGATCAAAACCCTCTTGAGTTGGTACGGTAGTTCTCCTTTGAAAAGCATGTCGTTGGCAGCGCGTCTGACGATAGGCAAAAGCTCCTTCCAGTAATACTTGATTACTGAGAATTGAATCCCTTCTTGGCCAGGTGCGGAATTGTTTTCACAAAGTTGGAGAGCCATGTTGAGCTCAGTGTCCGTGAACGCCCTTTCGAGAGAGTTGGACTCCCTTTGGGAAAGTTTGCTGCAGTAAGATTTGAGATAATCTTTGATTTCGTCGTCGGACCAAGGGTCTTCCAGTGGAGCGTAAAGATCTTGGTAATAATCAGAGACAATCTTGATAATTTTGTTGGTCTCATAGACTGGTTCCATCGTGGAAGGATCAATCAATTCTTCAAGGAAACGCAGCTGTGTGGTCTTCTCTTGGAATTGATGTTTGGCATGTTGGAACACATCCATTTTCTCGGGCGCATTATCACTAGCATCAAGTAAATCCTGAGCTGCTGCTTTAGACTTGCTTCTTATTTTGGACATGAGGCTAATATAGTCTAGACCCACAGTCTCCAATAAGTTAAGATGGCAGCACCAGTGAACACTCATCAATTTCAAACAGAAGAAATTGCGTCAGTGTCAATGGAGCATTTCTACCCACCAGATTAAATTAAAGTCTAGCTTGCTCTGTTAAATTTTTTCAAATTTTCTTCAAATCTTCTATTCATGCCAACCCTCAACTTGAGGTTTCCCTCCTCGCTCGCCCTATACATATTGGTGGCTGCGAATTGTGCACAAACCTACTTCCCACTCTTTCCACCCCACACAGAAATGTCCAAATTCATAGATCTTCGAGCCCCAACTTTTGGGCTCGCTCTCTTGATTATCATCTTGTCCATTTTCGAAAACCAATTTGTCGTTTCCGGCGACCAGTTCGACGTTCTCATGGCTCTCTCCAATCCCACTCTCAACCAGCCTATGAGACACACACTCGAGAGAATCGAGGCACATTTCCACGACGACTTGATCGCACTGGACGAATACACACTCCAGGCAGTCCCCACAGCTACCCAAAGTCTCTTTTGGTTTTCGGTCACTTTCAACTACCGTTTGTACTCGGGCGAGAAATTCCTCGGTGGCTGGTACCATCTCACTGTTGCAGGCGAAGGTATCTCACTTCCAGATTCGGCATTCGTCCAGACCCTGGATAGCTCCAAGTTGTCGTTGTGGATGCTCAACGAGTGGTACGAAGACCCACCTTACTCTCGAGGGGTGCACAGACTCGCAATGTTCAAGGCACACCTCAACCAGTTGATGCGGTACTTGGGGTTGGCCATAATGTTTGTGATCTGGTGCGTTGAGTCTCCGAGTTGGATTATGCTGGCAAAAGCAATGATATCAGCTCTTTGTCTCTTGAAAGTTGTGCATCTGGTGGCCTATATGATTCTGGGCTGCGGATTGATGCTCTTGGGAAATCTCGCGGGGTCCATATTGGTATACCTTGCAACTGCTGGAGTTGTGAGCATCACCTGGACTTTCTGGAAAGAGTATCAGGCCGAGCACGAGATCCTGCTCTTTGGATACTTCCCAGTTCAGCTAGGTAACAATGAGCTGGACGACGTGGAGTTGGAGGATGTATGAAGATGAGTGATATATGTAGCATGAATACACGAAAGTTGCGACCCTTGTAGATTCTCTCCCCAAAAATGGCAAAACTCTAACACATTCTCTAAATGGACGGTCTCACCGTTTTCTTCCGGAACGTTCTCATCACATCTCTCTTACGTCTCTTGCACTCACGACCAACGTCACCTCTCACCGACCAGAACCACCGCTCATATGCATCCTCGTCTCCGTGGCCTTCATCACGGATCTCCTGTTCGACCAAAGATTCGTCTTCACCAGGCAAACGTACTAATTCTCCAATATGTCCAACTTTGCTTAACTGTGTCTGGGTCTGGAGGAAAGGAGAGGCAAAGTGCGACCAGAACAAGCCGAACTGGTTTTTCTTTGTTGCTGTAACTGGAGCCTCAGCCTGCTGTTCCTTTTGCTTCTGTTTGATCTGCTCAAGCAATTTCTGACGCTCATTCTCGGCCTGTTTCTCTGCCTCATCATCGATATCTTCTTCGTCGACTTGTAAGGAGAACCCTGTCTCTGCAGGCTGGTTGAAAAGCGAACGAAGCGTCTCGGTGTTGTTTGCTGGAGCAGGCTCTCCGAAAGTAGGCATCAAGTCCTCCTCACTGTCGTCTTCATTGTCTTCAGTTTCAGATTTAGCGTCAATGTCCATGTCATCACCCTTGTCTCCAATTTTGGCATCTGTCTCACCCTCTGAGCCATCCTCAAGGTCATGCTCCTCGTCATACTTGTTTTTGATGGCCTCTGTGGCGTACTGTTGGCCCAACTCATCGAGATCAATCTCGTTTCCCTCGTCATCTTCGTCATAGACAACTTCAGCTGGTCTCTCGTGAGAACTGATGAATTCCTCAACCAAAGCTTTGGCATTCTCAGGCTCTGCACCCTCCTGTTCACTCTGGTCGTCGTCATCGTCAAAGTTCACCACACCTTGGGTCTCATAGTCGAACCTCTGGACAGTTTTTCTGCCTTTGCTGTCATAGGTCACATTCTCCTCATCGGAATCTTCTTCAAGTTCAGCAGGCTTGTCAAAATCGTAGTTGGTGAACAATTTCGCAAGCACAGACGCATTGGTGGCCTGTTCCTGTTCGTATTTTGTGCTGTTACCTTCGTCTTCCACAGATTCCTCATGCACAGCCAGTTTCCCGTAATTTTCAGCTTGGGCGGCATCCATTCCACACGTGAGTTCTGGCATTTTCTTAACCTCAACTCTCTCAACAATGTGTCCGTCTCCACTTCTCCATGCATTGTTCTCGAAACTGTACGTGAGGTCTATGGCAGTCCTGTTCTTCTCCACGCCCCAAAGCTTGGTTTTGTAGCTCTTGATTTGTTTAAGCTCACCGTTGATAAGCGTTCTCAATGTCTGCTCTTTCCTCACGAAATATGCCTGTGGTCTTGCGGTTTTCCGAATTCTGCCCTTGACAATTTCTCCTCCACCATTAGACCTGGAATATTGCTGGCCATACACGGTTCGGGGTGCAGTTAAGATACCATATGACTTGGAGCCAATCAAATCATGCGAGGGGCTTTTGTTTTTTGTGTTGCCGCTCGCATTGTTGAATGTATGTGCTGACTTGTGGTACCCAGTACTGGAATTAGAAGGGCCCACCAAAGACGTCCTGGAAATGGGAGCACCGGTCTGAAAGTTGGCATGTGTGGATGTTTGGCTCTCTGAAATTCGGAGAGCACGTGCCTGGGCGATTCCCTCGTGTTTCTGTATGTCCTTCTTAGATGGTCCTGGGCGCCTGGAGTCTTTCTCCCAGCTTTCCTTAAAATCTGACTTCGCCAATGAGATCAGAAGCTTTCTGCCCATAAACAAGATGCCATTCAATGCACCTTTTAATTTTTCAAACGATTTGTCCGAGAGATCGATGTTCACAAATGCAAAGTAGAAATCATTCACTGGTTTTGTATGGAACAGTAGAGGTTTGGTCACCTGGCCGAATTTCTCCAAACGAGATTGCAAGGATGCGCCGTTTTCGGCAAGTTTCGGCGAGATATTGCCAATGTGAATTCTTCGGCTCTTGACCTCGTCTGGGTTTTCCATGTTGGTGTACTATAAAATTCAAGATGCCCTCCAGAGATGAGTATGGCCATGCAGGAACATCAACACCAGGACTATAAGGAAGTACCAGGGTTCAGAGACTTCACCGCAAAAAAATTCAAGGAAGAATTATCTAGGCGTCCTTTCACTCTACAGAAACTACATTTCTCTCTCAGTGGTATAAATATTAGGTGGCGGCCCACAAGTCCTTCAAGCCCATAATGGAGGTGATGGTTCCTGCGAAACCAACATCTCCCTCGGTGAAGTGCAAGAAGTCCAAGGTGTTGAGACAGATGAACAAGTCCAACAAGTCCCAGACCAACTTTCTCTTTGCCTGGTAGATCTTGGCGTTGACGGCTTCGACATCGGTTTTCTCGTCGGCAACCTCCAACTTGGCCTTGTTGATCTTGTAGGTTCTGATAGAGTTAACCAAACCGGCAATCAAACCAATTCCCCAGAATCTGGACGCCCACTTTGGCACCGTCGTGTACTTCTTCTTGTCGATGAAGCCCAACAATTTGAACCAGGTGATCGAATCAAGCGTCAAGTAGCCAGCGTAGGCCAAGTTTCTGATCACAGTGGTGGACTGCAACACGTTGTCCATGAGTTTGTTGTCGTAGACTTTCAGGGCCGTTTGCAAGTGGTTCAAAGGCTTCAAGAATCTCATTGCTTTTCTGATCATTGTGGCGTGTGCTTTCAAGTCCTTGAACTTGTTGACAGTCTCAATTGAGAAACCTTGTCTCTGTAAGTAGTAGGACAAGAATCTCGACAAGTAAGCCACCAACCTGAAGCATTTCTCCCTCTTTGGCTGAGAGTCTATGAACTTGATGAACTTGGTTAAAGTTGGGTGATAAATAAGTGTGTCGGCGACCATGATCAATATTGTTAATTGATAGAAAAAGTGGTTGTAATTGTATAAGAGGAAATATGATTGGTAAATTTCACAGGCAGGAAACGGGAAGGTCAAGTATATAAATATGGGGTAAATGAGCAGCCTATGATAATTTCCACTAAACCGAGGCTACCGCAACTTTTCAAATCCGGGGTGACTGGTGGGAGCGGATGACCGAAAGGGGAAGGTGGATACGCCAGTCGCATAATGAAAAGGCTAAAAAATATTCAGTTCCGAGGGCAGATCGTTTCAGCAAATCCAGTTTCGACTCAATTTTTTTGAAATGTCTCGCGTTTTATCAATCGCCAACTCGTGTATGTTTGTACGTTCGGGCTTAAGTCAGAGTCGAGTTCCGGTCTTTGTCACAAGAAACCCTTCGTCCGCGGTCGGATGTACGGGTGCAGGTAAGCAAGCAGCCAAAGGAAAGGTCCAGTCAAAGGATGCAAATGTAAATAAGAAAAATCTTTAGTTGAGTCAATAAATTGACAAGGTCAGAAATACTCCATATGGACTTTATCCTCTTTGGCTTTTATGTGTTTTGGTGTTGTTTTCTGTGTGTATTTGGAGATGTACTTAGTCACTGGAAGATCTCCGAAATGAGCACTAAATGTCTCCATTTTTTCTAAAAAAATGATAAATTTGCGATTTGCTCTCTTCACAGCTACAGCCAAGGCCTTCCATGGTATCTGCATATTTCTGTCCCGATTTCTTTTCGAAGTTTCAAGTTCCAGCATCTCCATTGATCTTCTCTCGATCTATTTGGCTGCGCGAAAAACGGTTGCACATGTAGATCAGATAACAACACCAAACCGTGTCACCACAATCAGACATCATGAGAAATTCCGAAACTCCAATAAAGCAAATCAGAATTTCTTACTCACGCAATTATCAAAACAGCTTTCCTTATTCTATAAAAATTCACCCATCCCCTTCTTCCTTCCATGCTTCTCTTGTTCTTCTTTCCTGGATCAACCTGCCTACTCTACTGACTTCTGTGCACGCATCAACAACCACCAAAACAAGACCATGGATTCAGAGGATATCATCACCTCGCCCTCGGTGGCAATGGTGTCACGTGAATCCCAAACAGACTACAACATGAAACCCAAGAAATCCATTTTGAAACTGCGAGATGGGAATACCATGCCGTTGATCTCCCTCAACGATACCAATGGGCATACTCCCAGTAAGATCATCAACAGACGTGTGTCTTTTGCCCAGAATGTTGAATTGCACCAGATCGAGCTTGTGCGATCGCAGGAATCCGATTGGCACGTTTCAGAGCTGGCCAGCTCCGATTTCTCGTCTGATGATGACCCGAGTTTCCTGAGATTGGAAGCTGATGCCGAGACCTTAGCACAATCTTTAGGGCATCAGGTGGTGCCGCAATTGAGTTCAGACGAAGAAAATGAATTGAATGCCGACGACCAAACAATGGAATTGACGGGCCAGATAAAAGATTTGGATGACTTGTTCGAGGAGCAGACAATGGAACTAACTGGCGAACTACAGATTCCTCAGATCGAACCAAAAGTGGAAGTTGTTGAGAAAGTCGAGATTGTTCAGTCTGTCAAGAAAGAGAATGGTGAGGGAATAGAGGAAAAGGGAGAAGATGCAGATGTTGCAGATGGAGGTATAGATGAAATGCTTGATTTGGGTGAGGCAGACATGGAGTTCACCGAATTTAATGGCGTGAAATCCTCGGCCGGAACTGAAACAGAGAACAAACCAAAGTCAAACGGACTGACCGAGATCACATCATCATTGGAACTTTCAAAAGGTGAAGTATCTGTGTCCAAATCTAATCCTCTGCCCAATAAGGAGCTACCGAAATCATCCAGTCCGATTCAGATTCCCGTTCTTCAGCCATTGACAAGCGATGATGAACTGGATGAAGATGTCTCAATGGAACTCACGCAGCAAGTGGACGGCAATCCTGAGAATGACGGAGAGCTAGAAATGGAACTCACCCAACAAGTCACAAAGCCAGATGAGAACGATGAAGTTGAAAAGAGAGCTTCTTCAAATGGTACTACAAATCCTGAGAATGTTGAGTTTGCGCAACCCGAAAAGGGTGACACTAGTGGTCTGGCACCACTGGACGCACCAAATGGTGATCAGGAAAGTCAAGCTGGCCTTTCGAATGGCAATATAGAATCCCAAGGAGATGTAACAAACCAGGAGGAATCAACAATGCAAGAGGAAGTCACCATGCAAGAGGAAACGGCTATCCAGATTTCCACTCAAGAGGAAATTGTGACCCAGGAAGTTGAAACAACAGATGTGCATCAGGAGCAAGTGACCACACCAGAAAACGACACAAACTCCCCTGAAAATCAACAGATGGCTTTGGATGTTCAAGTCACGCCCCAAAACACACACAAGAGATTCTCCACCAACGGATCTACACAACTGCCCAAGAGATTCCATTCTGTGGGTTATGTGACATCCACCACAACAGTGCCTCTAGCTGATGTTTCCATGACTTCGATGGAAGACGATGACGAGGAATTCACGCCAGTGTCACTTACCGACTTTCTTACGGAAATTGGGATCAAGTTCTTTGACGATTTGGACTTTTCCACCGACAAGTCGAACAAGTACAGACTATCACTTTCCGAGGCAAGCGAAACTGTTTCTTCCGAGGACTACTACCGGGCTAACGTCCAGACCCCCTTGTTGGAGGTCTATGAACTATGTTGCACTGAACTTTCTGGCAAAATAGAGCAGGGCAAGAAACTCTTCGAGGAGCTTAAGAAGGAAACACTCCAGAATAATCCAGACGTGTTCAGACAATATTTCCGGTCCTCTTCATACGACAGGATGAATATGGTGTCCAGGTTCAATCAACTCATGAAATTCTCAAGAGAGCAGGGGAAACAGATTTGGTATCAGTGGAGATCGAAGTTGATCGATAGTCTTTTGGATGTGTTGAAGGGCAATTTGGAGATGATGCATAATGACAAAGCTGTGCTTCTTGAGAATCTTGAATTGCTTGATGGACTTCACAAGGAGATCCAGAATCAGTATCAGAGTATTAGATCGGAAGTTGCACAGTTCAAGGATATCCAAAGAAGATTCGGCAACCTCGATGCTGACCAGATCAGGAGCATCAGGCTGAAATTGACAAACTTGAACCAGAGACTCCTCGATCACAAGGAAGAAATTCAAGTCAAGGAAGACCAGCTTATGAAGTTACAGGAGAATATTGCAAGGAGGGAAGAAGTAATTGCGGAACTCCAAAAGGAAATTTCCACATCAGACCAGAAATTGGCTCAGCTCAAACCTTTCAATTCTTCTGATCTCGGTCATTTGGAAACCCGAGCTCAAATTCTACAGGCTGGAGCAGGGTTGAAGTACGTTCAGAATACCGATGCAAACAAGTACGAGTTCCAGTTCAACCTGAAGATCAATGTCACCGTTGACTTTTCACGTGCCGACGAACCCAACGGGATAACACTTCTGCCCTTGGAAAATACTCAAGGTGATGTTTTGCATAATGAGAACTTCTTGCTCAGGTACTGTCAGCAATTGGTGGAGCAGACCAGTTTCACTAATATCTACGAGAGTTTCATAAGTTTCAGACAGCAGTGGTTGAAAATCGAAGAAATCGATAGAGATATTCAACAATTGCAAGTTCGGTTCCCCATCAAGTTTGCTCAAGAGGTTTCCGACAGAATTGCCTTTACCTTCACCTATTACTCTTTTGAGAGCAAAGAGAAGGCGCAGTGCAAAGTTGAAATCCCACTAGAAAGCATAACGCGGTACCCGAAAAACGTGAGAGTATCGTTTGTCGATAAGTTTCCAAAGTCCGCCAAATCGAGTTTCCGAATTTCGCAGATTCTGAAATTCCATATGTTCAGCATCGCGGAGATGTCCTAGTGCGGAGTTTAAGTGCGACCCGAAACCGAGATGTCTAAAGCAAGTACACCGCCAATACACCGCCCACACTTGCACCACTGAGAAACACGAGCCGTCAGAAAAGAGGCTTTGGCGTGACAATGACACCCGTACAACAATTTCATCTTTTTTTTTTTCAATTTTTTTTGCTTTAAAAGCCACTAAAACGCGATAGCTCATTCGGGTCACGTGCACATCCGGACGGGCCTGTATTTCCTGCCGGGCCAAATCACTAAGCACATCAGAAACACTTACCGAAACCACTTGCCAAAACTCCGAAAATAACTGTGGAAATGACGGCGCAAAGTGATCTGGAGCCACGTGAGATGCCGCCCACCTCGGAACTGCCCTTTGACGACAATGCCGTGATCGAATACGACTCAGAGTCAGATCAGCTGGAAGTCGAGGAACCCTTGAAGAAAGAGAAGTCCAGACGTCCTCCGGAGAACAGTTTCTCCCAGCAAAGATTGAAGGCGGTCAATCCGGTGTTTACCGCTGCCACCGTGATCCCAATTCTCATGATTTTGGGTGTGATCTTGATCCCTATAGGCGCAGCAATGTGGTTGGCCTCACACAGAATAGAAGACTTGATGATTGACTACTCCCACTGCGAGAATTCTGCCTCGCTGGAGTACTGGCTGGCCATTCCTGACAACTTCACCAGTTACAGGTACAAGAACAACCCGACGGTGAAAACTGCGCAGTGGAAGTTGGCCACTGACGACTCCCAGCAGTTCGAGGACCAGAGGAAGGTGTGCAAGATCCAGTTCCACGTGCCACACAAGATCAAGGGCCCGCTCTACTTCTTCTACAGAATGGAGAACTTCTACCAGAACCACAGACGGTACGCCAAGTCCTTTTCTGAGGACCAGATCGAGGGTAAGGCTGCTTCCACCAACACAATCAAGAACACCGCGGGTATTAACTGCCAGCCGCTCAGTGTGAACTCCGAGGGCAAGAAATACTACCCCTGCGGCTTGATTGCAAACTCCATGTTCAATGATACTTTTGATGAGACCTTGCAGGGAGTGAATGGTACCAGCTCAGACTATGTTATGACCAAAAAGGGCATTGCGTGGTCTGGAAACAGCGGGCGGTACACGAAGACCAAGTACTCGTACGACGAGATCACGCCTCCACCCAACTGGTACAAGTCGTACCCGGACGGATACAACCTGACCAATGTGCCTGACATCTCTACATGGGAGGAGTTCCAGAACTGGATGTACACATCGGCATTCCCAGACTTCAACAAGCTCGCGTTGCGTAACGACAACGACCCAATCGAGGAAGGTATCTACGAGGTGACCATTGGGTTGCACTTCCCGGTGTTGGAGTACAAGGGTAAGAAGCACATTTTCATTTCGCAGCGGTCGGTTGTTGGCGGCAAGAACTACTTCATGGGCTACTCGTGGATTGCCGGCGGTGCTGTTTGCTTTGTCATGGGCTTCTCGTTGTTGGCAGTGAACTTTTTCAGGCCCAGGAAATCCGGAGACCCCAACTTGCTCAGTTGGGTGAAGGAGGAGTTTGCCAAGGACGAGAAGGAGGAGATCGAGGAGCAGACGTAGTGTATAATCAGACAAAGAAATTATCGTGAAGGAAATTGTCGTGAAAGAGATATCGTAAGAAATGTCATCAGATCAAGTTTTGGTGGTGGTGAAGGTTCTCTGTGAGGGGTAGACATACTGGTCTGCACAGTCCTTCAATACATCTATACTCAGTATACTCAGTGGTTATTGTCGCAACCATTATGCACATTGACATTTTTGTTGCTTGACCGTCAATGACACATCTCCTATTTTTTAATTCTATCTTTATTTTTGAGTCTTGATCTCTTTAGAACTTTCTGGAAGTTTCAGCAGCTTAGTAATGCTCGGAACATGTCAGTGCCGGTGTCTCAGTGTTCGGCACGGCAGATATGCCCATCGCACATCTTACCTGCACCAACGCGGTGATGGATGTCCGACCCCGCCGAGTATAAATGGCCAGCAATAGCAACAAAATGAAAGTGTAAAAAAAATCAGGAAGAATTTCAATCATGGTCAAGCAAATCATCGTGGAGAACCCACCAACCTCGCAAATCAACCTCACTTTCGGTGAGCCAGACTCCACCTTCAAGTTGGTCGATGTGGAGCTCCCACAGTTGAAGGATGCCCAAGTGCTGGTCAAAATCCTTTACTTTTCCAATGACCCCACGCAAAGAACATGGATGGCTGCCAACCAGGATGCGTCCAGATCGTACCAGAAACCCATTTTGAAGGGCGACGTGGTGCGTTCGCTCGCGTTGGCTGAGGTGTTGGAGTCCAAGTCTGACAAGTGCCAGAAGGGAGACATTGTGTCTGGTCTTTTCGGCTGGGCCGAGCAGCTTGTAGTTCCCGAGCAGGCTGTGTTGAACAAAATCAACCCGGACGACAAATTGCCTTTGCCCTTGTACCTCTCGAGCTTGGGCATGACCGGGTTGACTGCATACTTTGGCTTGACCGAGGTGGGCCAGTTGAAGGAGGGCCAGACCGTTTTGATTTCGGCTGCTTCCGGTGCCACGGGCTCCATGGCGGTCCAGATCGCCAAGCACATCGTGAAAGCAAAGAAAGTCATCGGTATTGCCGGCTCCGATGAGAAGTGCCAGTGGGTGCAAAGTTTGGGTGCAGACTACTGTGTCAACTACAGAGACTCCGACTGGAAGAAAAAGTTGTCCGATTACATCGGCACCGACTACGTCGACTGCTACTTCGACAATGTGGGCGGCGACATGTTGAGTTTTGCCTTGAAGAAGGTCAAGACCGGGGGCAGAATCATTGCCTGTGGTGCCATTGCTGGCTACAACGACAGCTCGAAGTTCGCCGTGACCACCTGGCCCGAGATTGTCGTGAACAGATTGACTGTGCAAGGGTTCATCATTTCCGACTTTGCTGCGAAGTTCCCTCAGGGCATTGGTGCCATTGTTGGAGCCTTAAAACAAGGAAAGATCAATGCCACCGAGGGCGCCTCTGTTGTTGACCTCACCAGCGAGAAGAATGCGTTGGAGAAGGTTCCAGAGACGTGGTACAAGTTGTTCACCGAGGAAAAGCCAAAGGGTAAGTTGATCAGTAAGATCTAGATAATGCATAGGATTAGGAGACAGTTGTAAAGATTGGAAAGTGAAGATTATACATTCTTTGAATCATAGACTTGAAGTAGATATCAGAATTAAAAGATGGAAACGCAAGTCTTTTTTTCTTTTCTGTTTATTTTGTCGAATGTCTTGAGACTGGCACTAGAAAGCTTCCATGATGGGAAAATATCCTTTTCTTCCTCCAGCTAAATTCACTGACTTCGATGAACGGACGAAAAAAACTTATTACTGTTTAGCTCTAGGGGC
This sequence comes from Sungouiella suratensis, assembly GCA_030566815.1. NCBI lineage: Eukaryota > Fungi > Ascomycota > Pichiomycetes > Serinales > Metschnikowiaceae > Sungouiella > Sungouiella suratensis. Next base: position 476,457 of record JAKUAV010000002.1, on the reverse strand, counting down.
AACTTAGTAGAGAGTCGAAGAATGTAGACTATTACCATGTATTGTGTATATTTCACACATTCAATTCAGGCAAATATGGGATTCTTAATAAATTATTCTGTTTATGGTTGATGTGGTGCGTAAGCGAGATCTACATGTTTCAGAATTGCGCACTTGTTTCAGAATAGTGATGTTGCCTCTAACTTGAAACAATCTGTTATTTTAGACTATTCAGACGCCATTTCGCTCTGCAGTGTTACGGAGCTCAAATCTTTCTCAAATTTGTCATGACCTCTCATATTCTCACCACAAAGGCAGGTATAGGCGTAGATCAAGTCTGCATGTCCCAACATAACAACTGAGAACAGTAACTCCAAGATCATAAAGCATAAATACTTTATAGCTGGGGTAAGTCGAGACTGTACTGTACCAGAATTGGAGTTTCATCGCTGTTTGAAAATGCATATACTTATGTGTATATGTATATACTTCTGTCTCTTTGATTGAACCTCCCTCCACATCCCACGCCAAAAGATACTCTGCAACTCTGCAACTCTCCAACTCTCCAAATCATAACATCAGCAAATATCTGATTCAAAAGACAATCTCAGTTTTCATCCCAGTTACATCAAAAGAAATGGACAATTCCCTCCATCCCATTGAGAATGAGCAAAATCCAGCTGCACGTCATGACCAGAACGATATCGATTTTCCGGAAAACCTTGAGGAATCTTCGAATCAAACTACATCCATAGAAGACATGGACGAATATCTCCGCTTTCAAAATCAAAGAATTCTCGATTTTGTCGAAAGTGAAAATCGGGTTGTGGTGGGGTACCTTGGGTATAACCAAGTCGCGCGTATTTGCAACACTTTGATTACTCACAATCAACCCATTTTCTCTTTGGATTTGTCTTCACACCCATCAACAGAGAGAGAATCGATCATGGAGACCACCCCGACAGGTTCACAGTCCTCTTTGACTTCAGTGACAAATCCTACTCGTGCTCCCGCTCCTGAACCCGACCCTTCAGTGAGACTTCTTTTGTTGATTGAGGGTAACACAAACCTTCTCAAGAAAAACAGAAGAAGGCGCAAGCGCAACCAGGATTCTCTTCGGAAGAAAATGAGGCAGCTCGGGCTCCTTAACAGAAATCTCACCGGTGTCAGAAGGGTGAACAAGTGCAGCAAATGGGAAGGAAAAATTCAGAGGATCAGGGAAAGACAAGCTGATCTTGACTTGAAGCAAACGCAGCTCGAGGAGAACCTTGAGATATACAAACGGCGCCGTTTGCAACTTGCTGAAGATCAGCAGCGTGCGTTGGAAGCGACCGCAGTTCGGCGGCAATTTGAGTTACATCCCTCGAGAGCCATAGCTGACGGTCGTCATTCCTCGCTCGATTGGATACAAATAGCGTCACTTAACGCCCATTTTGAGTCACACACAAACAGGCCAATCCATACGGCCCCTGTCAGACCAGCTCAGGCCAATCCGAGCACGGGAAGTACACGAAGCCAAACGGCCCCCGCCAGACCAACTCAGATCGACGATCGTGACTATATCCGTGGTTTAGAATACATAGTTCGGCTGGATCAGGAAGGGGGATCAGAGGCGAGCACGAGTACAACAGATCTGGCAGTTGCAAACTTGGATGCGAACTTGGATGCAAGCTTGGAATTAATAGCTACCAGGCGTCGCATTGGAAACTTGGTCACGGCAGCCGATGTAGTGCATTCGTCTGTCAAGGGAGACGTAAGCGAGTACGAGCTTGTCGAAATCGTCCCAACTGAAGCTGCAATGCGCGAGGCGCGAGTCGGGAGAAGGCGTTGTCAGACCCTTGAAAGTCTCCGGGCAAACGCCCCACAAAATGTTGAGTATAGAGCGATCGAGAACCCCTTGATCACAAATCCCTTCGCGAAAGAATTCGAGAAGGTCACAACAGATGAGCAGGGGCAGATTTCGGTCGAGGACGTGTGCTCCCGTTGCGAGCATACAAGCGCATTAAAACCCGAAGCTTATGAAGAGCACACCGTTGTTTTCCATGGGATTGAGAAGGAATTGCCTGAGGATGACCAAGACGATGATGGACACCTCTTTCATGCAGACGACCCAGGGAAGCACGGCGGATGTCCGCATGGGCAAGGTGGGCAACACAACTGGAGCTGCTCGGACGAAGTGGCAGCGCCTTACATGTATATCAACCCGGTATTTTTTGGTCGCTACCGCAGTGCACAGGGTGTGGAGTCCACTGGAGCATGGTGCGGGAAATGTTTTAAGTTGGTGATGGTGACGAATGAATTCGGTCAAATCTCAATGCAAGGTTTCCATCTCCACTATAAAAAATGTTCCCGGAGGAGAATCCAGGAAATTGAGGAGCGCGGTGGGGCAAGGCACGACCACTAATGGCACGACTGCAAAAGTAGATTTGGAGCGTTGTTGCGAAAAATTTATGAGTTGTGAATTCAACGTAGTCATCTCCCATCTGAAGAGGTGAGGGAGAGACTCAACGTAGCTTCGGGTTTCCGTTTGACTCGATGGTAGTAGCTTTTTCAAACATTGCCAAGTAGCGCCAATTGTAGTTCATTTGCACTTTAGGTTGCTCTTGGCTGCGGAACATGAGAATCCTGCAATTCATTGAAAGGGTATTCTAGGCGAACAGAGACCCTTCAGAGAGGAAAAAAAAAAAAAAAAAAGAGAGCAGACATTGAACCTGACCAAGGAGACAGATCTCATAAAACGAGCCTTCCCATTAGTGTCTTAACTGCTCATTGGATCGAAAAGTTGGGGAAGCGTGGTATCTGAGAAGGCAAGATCTAAAAGGGACGTGTAAGTACAAGAGCGAATTCAACGAATACAAGAACGAGTACTAGAGAATAGAGTTATATTCGTGGGCACGAGAAGACAGTTGATACATAGAGATAGCGATTATGTTAAGGAAGAAATTGTAGGCTCTTTGAATCTTGTTTTAATCATGACCTTCTTGAAAAATTGGCAATGGCCCCATGTTGGCTGCGAACTGTCAAACTGCATGGACAAGCATATCTTCACAGCACAGAAATTTTAGGAAACGATGTTTTACTTTGGAAAGAAGTTGTATTTTAGCAGCTTGCCAGCATAGTGAAGCCCATCCAGTACCATACCTTACGAAAAGACGAATTCATATGACGAACAGTGAACCCAATCTCAACAGACTTAATATCATTCCAGCTGCCCGCCATGATCATCAAGAATCCGAACTGGCCACTGAGATTACCAACTTCCGAAACCAGAGAGTTCTTGATTTCGGGGAGTCTGATAATAAGGTTCTGCTGAGGTATCTGGGCTATCATCAAGTTACGAGTCTCTGTAACACTCTTGTACCCAACGCCCACTCTTCGAGTTTCGTTGAAAGGTCCTCACAAAACACAGTATCCGAGGAAGGGAGTCTTATGGGGACTGCCCCCTCACATTGGAAGTCGTCTGTCACTTCAGTGTCAGTTCATGATACTACTCCCGCGACCGTTCGTGTTTTCGATCGATTAGAGGTCGTTCAGACATTGATTGAGCAGTTCAAAGACCTTTTCAAAAAGAATTATAGGGAACGCAAGCAAATTCAGGATTCCTTTGAGAAAAAAGTGAAGCAACTCGAGATGCTTAACAGAAATCTCACCGGTGTCAGAAGGGTGAACAAGTGCTGAAAATGGGAAGGAAAAATCCAGAAGATCAAAGAAAAACAAGCTGATCTTGACTTGAAGCAAACGCAAGTCAAGAAGAGCATTGAGATATTCGAACGGCGCCGTTGGCAACTTGCTGGAGATCAGCAGCGTGCATTGGAAAGAAACTCAGCCTGGAGGCAGTCTGAGTATGAAGTCTATGCTAGTCATTTGGAGTATAAGCTCATGTTGATTCTTCGCATAGAGCTTGCCTCAGAATTCCCCTAACTCAGGAAGTATACCTGACAGCTACAAGTTATCACAAACGAGCACGAGCACAGCGGATTGGAATTAAAGCTGCCGGCCTCGTCTTGAAATATTGATCACGGCGGCCGAAGTAGTGTCATCATCTGTCACATTATCAAACGCGATGTCAGGCCCTTGAAGATCTCAGCGAAAATGCACCAGAGAATGTGGCGTATGGAGCGATCCTCGAGAGAAGATGATAAAAAGGTACCCAAGGAGACAGGATTTATGAAATGAGCACTCCCCTTTGCGTTTAAACTGCTCACGAGTTTGGAGTTTTGGGGAAGCATGTTTCGTAAAAAGCAGGATCATAATGGACGTGTGAGTACATGAGCGAATCGTAGACAATTGAGTTCAAAGTATGGGCACGAGAAGCAAGGTACACACGGCCATAGAAATCGCCATGATCAAGAAAACTGAGGCTTTTCTTCCTTTTCTTTTCAGTGATGACCATTTTCCACTCCCTGGTGGAGTATTGGCGTTGGCCCAATTTTGGCTGCAAACTACATGGACAAGTAAATCATCACAGAATAGAATTTTTCCGGAAGGACTTTTCAGTTTGTAAGGAAGATGTAATAGAGGTGCTTGATAGCACTAGGAAGCCTCTTTCTCATCCTTCCCTGCTAATATCACGATAAGACAGCAATTTGCACAGCAACGAGAATCGTGGGGAACAGAAAGCACAACTGTATCACTATAAGCCAATTTTGAAATTCCTAACAAGAGAAGGATCAACATTATGACCAATGAACACAATCTTAACAGAACGAGTTGACCTCAGCTGCTCGTCACAATCATCAAGCATGCGATCTCACCACAGAGGTTACCCATGATAACCTCGGCTTCCAACACCAAAGAGTTCTTAATTTCGTGAAAGCTGAAAATCAGATTGACGTGGACTACCTAGGCTATGATCAGGTCGTGGGTCTCTGCGACACTGTTCTACCTTTCTACCACTTCACGAAGTTCTCTGAAAAGTGCTCACTCAACTCATCAATCGAGGAGGATTCACTCATGGGGACCACCCCAACAGATTTGCCGTTCTCTGTGACTTCAGTGCCAGCCTCGGCTCGTGCTCATGCTCGTGCTCCTGACCGTCCAGAAGTCGTTCAATTCTCTGCTCTCATGCGCCACTTAATCTTCAGTCTCAGTGGCTGCGAAATGCGCGAGATTCCCACGATTGATCGTGGAGTCATTAGTTCGAGCAATGGGTCAACTTGAAATACTTAGGTGATAAATCAGACGAAGACATTTGAAGCAATCTTCGGAAGTCCAGATGATGAACTGCAAGTTATCAAATATGAAAATTCATGTCCATTGACTGTGCTACTATCTGGTCTGTCTGCACACCAACATCAAGTAAACATCCGTACTGCACCACAAGAAACCTTACCACACCAAAAGCTTCTTTATTCACCCTAATTGAAATTTTACATCGCAATCCCAGACCCTTAATTAACATTGATGTTCCATGGCTCCGTCACTGTCTGCAGGCTCGGACTCTAGAAGCCTCAAACTCAACAGGTACCAAGAGCGTGAATCAGACTCCAGTTTTGCAGACGACTTCAACATTGGCGTTTCCGAGTCGCTAGACTTGTCCTTCTCGAAGTTCAGTCACGTTCTGGGCATCTCCGTGACCAAGACGCGCTCAAATGGGTCCAGAGGCTCTTCTGAACCCGAGTCTCCGTTTGTGGAGAGAATGCAGAGAATCCACAACATGGAGATCGAGCGCGGACACGTTCCGAAAATGGAACCCATAAGCGAGACCAGCGACCGCAGTTCTGGCAGCTCGTCGCCGTTTGTCAGCTCCATCAACATCCCAAAGCGCAATCTCAACTACAGGAAGGTTTTGGAGGATGTGCCATGTACGCCAGTTGATGAGAACGGCCCCGTGCGCAAAGTCTCGGAAAGAATTGCACTCACGCCTGCGCAGAGGGTCGAGAAGGGGTCCCAAAAGCACAAGACTGCCCTAGATAACTTCAGGTTTTTTGAGAAAGTCGGAAGAGGTGCGTACGCCGATGTGTACAGAGGAATCAACCTCAAGACCAGCCAGGTGGTTGCGATCAAGCAGATTGCACTAGACAAGGACCACGACTTGCTGGTGTTGATGGGCGAGATCGACTTGCTCAAGATCTTGAAGCACGAGAATATTGTGAAGTACCACGGCTTCGTCAAGACCCACACTTCGCTCAATGTCATTTTGGAGTACTGCTCGGGCGGCTCGCTACGGCAACATTACAAGAAATTGGGCCACGGCTTGCAGGAGCATGATATCATTACGTACGTGCGGTCTATACTTAACGGCCTCAACTACTTGCATGAGCAAGGTGTGGTACACCGAGACGTCAAGGCGGCCAATGTATTGCTCACAGAGCACGGGAAGGTCAAGTTGGCCGACTTTGGGGTGGCCACTAAGGTTGCCACGCTGCACAATACTGTCGTTGGCACGCCCAACTGGATGGCCCCGGAGTCAGTGCTAGGAGGAGAAGGTATATGTACCGCATCCGATATCTGGTCGTTGGGCGCCACAATTATCGAGTTGTTCACGATGAACCCGCCGTACCACGAGCTCAACCCAATGGCAGCACTCCATGCCATAGGCACAGACGAGCATCCACCGCTACCGTCCGGACTAAGTCCACTCGCCAAAGATTTCTTGCTTGAGTGTTTCCAGAGACAGCCCAGCCTCCGAATCACGGCCAAGTTGTTGCTCAAGCACAAGTGGATGGCCGAGGAACTGCTGCTCAAGCTGTCCGTGAAGAGCAGCTTGACCCAAAATAGCATCTCGCAGAAAAGCTCGCTGAACATGGCGTCGGAGACAAAGTTGGTCTCGGCACCTACACCAGAAACTGTGCCCACTGAGGCCGAGTCCCCACGCAAGAAATACAGCAGGTCCGAGCTCTTGTCCAAGTTTACAGACAAGGAGGATGAGCTTGGAATAGAGGAGGAGGCCGAGTTGCAGTTGGTGAGAACGGGGAAACTGCCCGTGGAAGAAGAGGATCAGGAGTCGTCGGATCCATTTCTCGAGCTCGACATCGAGAACTTCGACACGAACGACTTGGAGGTCCAGAGCAAGATGGAGTTTCTCATCACGAAACTCAACAACAGAGTCTCGAGTGCGCACATGGGCAACGAGGAAATCACCCAGTCATTGGTCAAAATCACAGGCAGAATGTTACAGCTAGTCAAGAAGTACCTGACCCTGCACGACGTCATCATCCGAGACCACAGCGTGCTTACATTCATGGAGTTGCTAGAGTCTGCGCCCGAACTTATAGAGGAGCACAAGCTTTGGTACCACGTTTTGTCCATACTCAATGTTGTGTTTGGCGAGCATGTGGCGCAGATTGAGAACTTTGCCTTGCTCGGCGGAATCCCCATGATCACCCAGTTCTCGAAGTTGTCCTTCGGACTACCTGTGCGTCTGCAAGTGGTGAAATTTGTGAAGATCTTGCGGAAGTCAGACAAAGCCATGCTTATGTTTGTGTCTTCTGGTGGGTTGCGCGTGCTCTCCAGGTTCTTGGAGGAGGATTTTGATCTGACCCCAGACTTCCCTTTGGTTGCAATCCATTGCATCCATGATCTTTTGGATAAAGATTTGACGCGCTTCAAGTCAGACATGTGCCGTGTTTTGTCGAAATATGGCGTTCTCTTCTGGTTTGTTGTGCTACTCAACAGATTGGCTCGTTACCACCCGAACTCCAGTTCAGTTGTACCTGAGGAGTACGTCGAGGTGACCGTCGACAAGATCTTGGAGGTGATCAAGTTTTTTGGCCATGCAGAGCCCAGAGTGAGAGTGAGCGTGTCGAACCCTGACTTGTTCAAGTTGATGATCAAAGTGTACCCGTCGTTGAGTTTCTCCCGGCAATTGACGATCCTCAGATTCTTCAAATCCATTTCGTGCATCGGCCGTCTCTTGCGCCCGCTTTACTCGGCAGACATCTTGGAGTTCTACGTGAACATATTGCTGCAGTATACACCGACTGTGCCAAGGTACAAAGAGGTTGTGAATATAGTGTGTCCATCGCTATATAACTGCTGCTCGTTGAACCATTTGAAAGAAGCCGAAATCGTCAGGCTAGGCGCTGTGCCACTACTCCGCGACCTCTCCAAGATCAACTTGCTGTTCAGACAGTTCGTGCTCCCCTTAATCTGTGAGTTTGTCTACTGTGACAGTTACGTCAGGCTGGTCCTCTTGCGTCACGACATTCTCAACACTTTCTTCAACTTGCTTGTCGATCCGTACTGGCACTATAATGCTCTTGACTCTCTCTTGCATTGGGGCACCGAAGATTCCGACTTCCACTGGCTTGATTCTGCAAAAGCGAAGGATTGTCTCATCAGTGGGTTTATGATGTCGAAGATCTCCAATATGGAGGCTGCGTTGGACAATTACTTGGCGCTCGTGACTTCAAACAGGAAAGTGTTGCAGCTTATGAGTCGTGAATCGGTCATTGACTCCATTTTGCTGAAGTTGACGGCCCACTCCAAAAACCCGGCTACGAAATTGTCGTTGCTCAGAATCTTGCGGTGCATCGTCGATCACGTGGTCGAACACGACACTTTTGAGCTTGACAAACTCAATAAAGTTTCGGAAGCGATGGAACAAATTTTGGCAGGCTCTCCGTCTGTGTTGATTCAGGATTTGGCAACCAAAATTGCAAGTGCTATCGGTGTGTCCTGCATAGCGGACGGTATGCTTACCTCGGTCAAATGTGGAGAAACTGAGAACCCATCACCACCACAATACCCATGCCCATAAATAACATAATATATCCCTCGCCTCGGGTCTCGCAGCTCGACGCATACATTCTCGATGGCGAGCTTTTCTCCTTGCTCAAGCAGCAATTATCAGACTCATTCCAGCAATTATCTGGAAAATCATGGTCATACGGCCAACACCCAGAGCTCTGGTCTCTAGCATTGAAATTGCTTATTTTCAAATTGACAACGTACAAGTCTGGGTCGACATACGGATTGAAACTTCAAAACTTGAAATTGTCGGACTCCAGTGGGAAAATCATCGGCAACAAAACAAGATTGTTGATCTTGGCCACGATCTTTGGAGATTACGGCTTCAAAGTCTTACAGTCGTATTTATACTCGATGGAGAGCTCGGAACAGAGAAACGACACGTTGCTTGATCGCATTAAGGCCTTTGCTTACCGCCACAAGGAGACATTTCTCAAGAAGACAGATGAAAGTATCAAGATCCTTGGGTTGGTCAATTTTGTCTCTTTTCTCATATACGGACGGTACCCAACGATTCTACATCGGGTCTTGGGAATCTCGTTGACGCCAATAATTGCAGACTTGTTGAAGTTTGATGGGGACAAAGTGAACTTCGAGTTCCAGAACCGTCAGTTGGTGTGGAACGTCATGACTGAGTTTCTTGTCTTCATACTTCCTCTTCTCCAGCTCAGAAAAGTCAAGAGACTGATCACACAATTTCTCCCGAGAAAAAGCATCAACAACTACAAGCCAGTATCCGAGATCCCCGTGCACACGCGATTCTCTGGTCTCCCCATTTCTCAGTGTGCCATTTGCATTGAGAGCATAGAAAAACTCGGTATGAAAGCAGCAAGCACTTATGTGACCAACGCATACATCACCAACTGTGGCCACATCTTCTGTTATGTGTGTTTAGCAGCGAGGTTCAGTGCCATTGAGAATGGAAACGAAGATGCCGAAGGCTGTCCTCGTTGTCGCCTCAAGTTGACAACTTTCACTCCATTTGAGGAAGACTGTGATTCTGACGCCATCATGGTGGACTATGAGGAGGTTGAAAGCGATGTCGAGGATGAAACAGAAAAGCACCAAGACGACCTCAGCGAGAGCGACTCCGACGAAGCTCCACAGAACGAGAAGCAGGACTTCAGCGAGATGGAGGATTTGGAGGAGGACGACATGGATGATGATGATGACATGGATGACGAAGACGAGTATGACGACGATGAGTTCTATGAGTAGGTTTCAATGCACAGAACAGATCATTTGCAGTCATTGCAAAACAGGAATCATTGCTGACAATGACATTCTAGTCATGCTCGAGTTTCTGCCTCACCATGGAGGAAAGCTCTTCGCTGTATTTGGCAAGAAGGTCGGAGTATGAGAGTCCACCCAACATGTGTAGGATCTCCTCAAGATCTGCTTTCAACAGTAGTTTATTGTCCTCTGTAAAACTCCCATTCTGGAGCTGTCTCTTGATGATCGCCAAATACGCAGTTGAGTTCTCGAACAACTCGTTTGTGGGTGAGGACAAGGAGCTTTTTGATGAAGACACCAGGCTTGTCCTGGCAGTCACTGTTCTCTCGGATGAAGATGTGCGAGATACCAAAGCAGCTCGTGAGGGGGAAAGACGTAAGTTAGGAGTAGTACCTCGGGGAAATGAGCCGGATTTGATGGGTGAAACTGGCTTGGTGGGGCTCAGTTTCGTCGGAGACTTTTGGGCGTCCGAGAGTCTAGCGTATATGCTTGAGTTCAGCTGCTCGGTGAGCTTTTTCTTTGCCTCGAGTCTTTTCAATGTGGCGGCAGTCAATCTTCTGGTGGGTGACTCTGGGTCCGCAATTGGGTCGCTCAGAGTCATTGTCTGTTTCTTGGGCGACAGTTGCGCTGACAAGACTGGGGTAGGTAAGATTTTCCTAGTCACTTTGGCATAAAGCGGAGAAGCGTCTGGTGTTGTTTCCTGGGAGGTTTGAGTGGCTAACGGACTTGGCACACTCTCCCTCTGCGATAATGTCCACTCGAAAAGACAGCCATCTGAGCCTAAAGATGTGAGACAGTTTTCGTTCTGGAAAAGTCCAAGTGTTGACTCTGAGTGGCCCCACCCGGTGCTCAAATGTTTACCCGAGACCAAATGGAAGATTCTTAAAGATTTGTCTGAGGACGCAACGGCGATATGGTTTCCGGGCAAAGGTACCAATTTCTCAACACAGAGCGAGTCATTGCTCTCGTCGCTGACGAGTTTCAATGTTCGTTTGAGCTCGAGCGTTTCGGGATCGTATACCAAAATGTTCTTATCGTTTGTGGATACGACAATACCAGTGGCGGACACAACCATTGCAAGGGGCGTAGCCTTTAGGGTGATCATTTTCTTTCTGTAAACAGAAACAGGCTCATCTTCGTTCAGATTTTCATCAAGCACAATCTCATGCACGGAAATGGACCTGTCTGCTGAACAAACGTATAGACAACTACCCAAGAACGTCACCGCAATTAGATTCCCATTGTGTGTTGGCAAGGTTCTCATAAGTTCCCATACTTCCCCGTTCTTGTAGTAAAGCTGGATCATTCTGTCCCTCGAGATACTGCAAAACAATTGCAAACCGCCCACCTCAAATGTGATGATTTCGTTGATGGTAGACGAATGTGCTTTCATGTGCAAGATAGGTTTTGATTCTCCGTGGGATATGTCAAACAAGGATAATTGCCCATACTTGTCACCCAAGAATAACACGTTGTCGGCCAATTCCACCGCAGTGAGCTCGTTGGCAATCACGTCCGACTGAGGCAAGTGGTGTTTCATAAGCACATTCGTAGTGCCAGTGCCTGGTATACTGAAGACTTCTCCAGTTGATGTGAATAATATAAGCTGTCCGTCTTCTGTTCGTTTGCCGCCAGCGATGGAGGCTGTTGTCTGCGAAACAACAGGAACAATGGTTTTTGTTGTCGGACTGTAGAGCTTGATTTGCTCTTCCTTGGTGAGATATATCAAAGTCCCATGGCTTGTGAAATGCGTTTTGATGATTGGCCCGTAGTCATTTTCACTGCTGGGCGAGATATTGAGTATGAGCGATTTCAGAGGAGAGGCCAAATTGAGCTTGGGGATGTCCTGCTCGTCCAATGGTTTGAGGTCTCCAAGTCCCTGAGTGTGTGTCTCAGAATCCTCATCGAAATACACAAACTGGTCAGACTCGTAGTCCACCAGGAGACCAAATATGCCCTTTGGCTGATGAACGACAGGCACGAATTTGAGTGAGCCTCCGCGTAGCGAGAGAACGAAAAGTATTGTGTCTCCACGCACCAATACCTCATCGTGGCTGATGGGGACGGCTTCCTGTAAGTTCTGGTCCAAAAACTTTCCTAGGACGACGTTTCTGCCCTTGAGCACTCCCACTTTCTTAGTCTCCGTGTTGTCGTATGTCCACACTTTCAAGAATCGTAGACCCGTTGTGATTATCTGGCCCTCGCCAGATTCTGTCTCGTGCCACAACAAGGAGTTCACCACTGACGAGCACTTGTTGCCCGCGCGCAAAGTAACCGATGTCGGTGTAAATTTCCACACGTGGAGAAACCCATCAGCCAAGTTCCCCAACGAGCAGAATGATCTCAGGTCTGGCAGGAAGGCTATGCTTTTCACTTCGAACGAGTGCTCGTAGACGATGGCGAACGGAGTACTTGAAGAGTCCTTGGCTAGCGAATAGAGCAATATCCTGGGTCTGTAACCTGCCTCTCCCACTGCTAGCACCCTCCCATTTGGTGATAGAGCCAAACAGCTCACTGCTCTCACCCTGTTCTTGCCTTTTGCCGGAGATAGGCCGCTGCTATCATTCTGGTCATTCTTGGTATCTTGAGAGTCTATCAGTTTCCCCTCGTAAGTGTAAGGCTGAGATGACACTGGGTACCCATACAGATCTCTCTTGATCTCTGAATCTGCGCTGGTGTCAATTGACAGACCAAAAGAGGGAAAGGCCGAGTTGTGCTGACTGTTTTCGGTACTCTGATTGGCCACGAAGAATCTCTGGCCTTCAATTTCCCCGTTTTCTCCAAGCGTAGACACAACCACTCCGCCTCCAGCTGTGTATGCCAACTTATCACCCACGGCTGCGAATTGGCCTGGGTTTCTCGCCAGCGTGCCACGAACACTGCGGAATTGCAAACTTGACAACGAAGTGTCTGCTTCTGGCATTTTCGAAATTTCAAAATGAAAAATGTGGGCAGTTGGTGGAATGTTTACCTTTCAGATTCCAGTAAACACTTGGTGCGCATATACAGGTGTGTGGAGATGCCTTGACTATAGAGAACTACAACTTATCCCATCAAATTCCACAATGGCAGAGGAAATCGAGCTTTCGATTGCGGAAACAAATAAATTGCGTGCTCAGCTAGGTCTACCGCTAATTCCAGATCCGACAAATGAGCCAAAGAAAGAGAAAAGTGCAGCGTTCTCCACAGATAGTGCCAACCGACTTCGAGCGTCACTTGGCCTCAGACCAAACTTGCAACAAACTGATAATCTGGTGGAAAGGACACCTAAGAGCGAGAAATCGGAGAGTGTCAAAAAGGAACTGAAAAAGTCTCAGATTCCGCTATTCTACAATGAGGTGGAGCTGACAGAAAGCTGGCTTGAGAACATTGGCAAGAAGAAACCGAAAGCAGAGAATACCGAGCTTGAGGATATGTTTGGTGAAGAAGTTGACAATGGAAACGAAACTGAGGTGAGATTGGCTCACGGGGCAGAGTCTTTGGCTGATCTAAAAGAAGGTGATGTGCTTACACTTGAAGATGGCAATGTGATGGAAGAAGACGAGGATGTATTGGCCAACGAGCATTTGAAGAGAGACGAAAAGGTCAAAAGTGATGAGGCGGAGAGGAAAAAACAAGCACAATTGGAGTTTGGTCTGCGGCCTGATTTTGGAGTTGAAAATGAAGAGGAACAAGTCACTGAGGTCAAGATAATCGGGAACAAAATAATCAACAAGGATCTCAAATCACAAGATTCTGACTCTTTAGGAGAGCAAGAGAAACTTCGAAGAGTTTCCTTTGATTTTGACGAGTTTGATGCACCCAAGCCACAGATCACCATGAAGAAGATCAAGAAGAAGCTGAAGAAGTCAAACAAGAGATCACGGACTGACGACGAGACAATTGAGTTTTCCGAACCAATGACAACAACCTCCTTGAACGTGGAGGAGGAAGAAAACGACGATCTTGAACTTTTGTTGGCTGCGTCCAGAGCAGCCAAACAGAAAAGACGTAAACTCATGTCAGCAGAGGAGATTGCCACAGAAATCAAAATGCATCTGCGAGTGGATGCAGTTTCCAATATGACTGACGGGTTTGTTTACGATGACACCAAGGAGTTTCTCGATACGATCAAGAAGCCGGAGCTGAAAGTTGAAAAGACAGAGCTGAAGGAAGATAGCAAATCCGATGAGCCAGAGACCCACGTTGAAAGTCATGAAGAAGAAGACAAGCCAGATTTTGCAAGTTCACATCAAGAGGAACCAGCAGCTGATGAAGATCCAGAGCCTTCTGCTGCTCCCAAATTCTCTACGCTTCTGGACACACTCAGGTATCTCCGTCAAAATCAGCCAGAAAGCGAAACTCCAGACAACATGAACAGACAGGCATACCGAGACGCTGAGCTCAACAAAATCAAGATCTCCATTGAGGAAAGAGTGGTCAGAGAAGAGCTCGAGAAGGACCACAGTTACACTTCCCTCAGTACAGAAGAGAAGGAGAAAGTGCTCGACAGAGTTCTCAATGAAAAGCTAGTGGCAAAGGGAATCGTTCCTGAGATCCAAAAAGGGAAATACTCCCGCTACAGCGCTCCAGAAGACAAACTTGCGTCGTACAATCCACAAGTCAATCTCAAGTACACGGACAGTTCAGGCCAGGAACTCAACACCAAGCAAGCGTGGAAGGAGCTCCTGCACAAGTACCATGGCCTGGCGCCAAAACACAAGAAGAAAAAAATAATTGTTTCCGAGAGTAAAGATCGGGTTGTTGGGTGAAGAGGACCCTATGAAAATTATGGTGGCTTTTATTAAGGTTATGCAACCCGCGGACAAAGCAGAAATTTTTCATTGTTAGAGAAAGTGGATGACCAAGCCAGACAAAATGAACCAAATGAAAAATCTTGCAGAGTCGATGAGTTCCGAATTTTCAGCAACCTTTCAATCACTCTCTTATTCTAATTTTAAAAAAAGAAATTCATCAAGCCTCTGCCAAGTGATCTCGATATGTCAATGTCAAATCCGTATCGGCCCCAACCTGCACAGCGCGAGATGGAAAAGATAATCTCATTAGTCAGTTCGCCCCATATACATAACCACTCATCTTTTCCCTAGCTCCAGTTTCCCACACTCCACTGCCTTCAATTCATTCATATTATATTAAATTCCGACAAGTATGTCCACCACAACAGTGTTGGCTGTTTCCGGGATGACCTGTGCCGCTTGCTCCGGGTCTGTCACCGATGCTTTGGAGTCTCTACCCGAAGTCACCAGTGCCTCGGTATCCCTACTTACAAACGAGGCAAAAGTGGTTCATTTCAGCTCGATACTGCCGGATCAGCTAGCGGAAGCAGTGGAAGACTGTGGTTTCGACGCAAAAGTCCTCCTGACGAAAAATGATATGGCATACCTAACTACTACTGTTAGCATACTGGGAATGACATGTGCCGCCTGCTCCGGGAGCATCACCGAGGCTCTTGAAAAAATTGAGGGAGTCCAGAATGTTTCCGTGTCGCTATTGACAAACACAGGCAAAATCACTCACACCCACGACATTTCTCCCCAAGATCTCGTCTCCACTATAGAAGATTGTGGGTTTGATGCTGTGGTCGAACTGACGGTGGGGTCCCCAAAGAATACTTCTGAGGCCGTCCACACATACTTCATAGTCAAGGGAATGACCTGCGGCGCCTGTCTGGCGCTGATCACCGAGGTGTTGAGCAATCTACCGGGGGTCAAGAATGCTTCTGTGCTGCAGATGACAGAGCTGGCCGTGGTCGAGCATGACCAGGAAATAACCGCCGCAGAGCTCAGGGAGGCAATTGAGGGCTGCGGCTTTGATGCCACCGTTGTCAGATCGCTGATCAAGGCGCCCGAGGACTTGAACGTCGTGCAAGAGCTCATCTTGCAGGTCTATGGCATAGACCACACCACAGACTTGTCTCTGTTCGAGTATAATGTCGACGCGCTCCTCAACAGTCTTGCTGGTGTCCAGGAGTCACAATTTGTGTCCAAGGGGCAGTTGGATCCGGAGGAGTACCTGAGCAATAGCCACCACCAGGAGCAACTTATAGACGAGCTCAGAATTACGCTCAACACCTCGCTCACGGGGATCAGGACGCTTGTGGATGCGTTGAATGGCATCGACGAGCAGTTCCAGTTTGTCATTCTTAACTCGGTGGACCAGTCGCTCACGTCGCAGTTGAAGCTTCTACTGAAAACAAGAGACATCCAGTACTGGCGGTCGAATTTCTTTGCATCGTTGCTTTTTGGCATCCCCGTGATCATTTTGTCCATAACGGAGTCCACGCACTTCTGGCGCAGCCACATGATTATCCACGGCCTCTATTGGGTCTCGGTGCTTGAATTCGCCTTGGCCACGCATATTCTTTTCAACCTTGGGGCTCTGTTTTTCAAAAAGTTCGGCGTGTTCATTCGCCACAGAGGAAGGAACGCCAATATGGATGTTCTAGTGTGCATTTCCACTCTGATCTCATACACTTTCTCGGTGTACTCCATAATTCTCAGTGTGTGGACGGGCCAGACCAACAAACCACCCAAAGTATTGTTTGAGACCGTCACCATGCTTGTTTCGTTTGTCTCTTTCGGTAAATGGATCGAAAACAAGGCCAAGGGCGCCACTTCCACTGCACTTTCCAAGCTCATGTCGTTGGCTCCCACTACCTGTCTGATTGTCACGGACGTAGACAAGTTTGAGTCTTTGGTCTCCACCGAAGACGAAAAAACAAGCATTTCTGAGCTCCCCACTAGAAACATTGGCATAGATTTGCTTCAGACCGACGATATCGCGTTGGTCTTGCCTGGTGGGAAAGTGCCCGCAGACGGGATCTTGGAGTACGGCCAATCTGAGATAGACGAGTCCATCATCACTGGCGAGTCGCTTCCTGTGACAAAGAAAAAGGGAGATTTTGTCATTGGCGGGTCCATCAATGGGCCCTACTTGATCTACATCAGGGTTACTGGTGCAGGCAAGAACTCTCAGTTGCACCAGATTATCGACATTGTGAAAGACTCTCAAGTCAAAAAGGCGCCAGTGCAGAGATTTGCAGACTACATTGCGGCCAGATTCGTGGCAGCCGTGCTTTGTTTGTCTGCCTTGACGCTCATTGTGTGGGTGACCATCTGTCTGAATTCTCTCGGTGACCAGCTCCCTAAAGCATTTTCCAAGGACGAAAACGGGAAATACTTTGTGTGTTTGAAGTTGGCCATCTCTGTTGTGGTCGTTGCATGTCCGTGTGCTTTGGGGTTGGCTGCTCCCACCGCCGTTATGGTTGGCACTGGAGTTGGAGCCCAGCATGGCGCATTGATCAAGGGCGGAGATATCTTGGAAAAGGCGAGCGGAGTTAACGTGATCTTGTTCGACAAAACAGGCACATTGACCACAGGCGAGATGACCGTGCACAATTTGAAGAAAGTCACCAAACTTGGTAGCGATATTTGGTGGAATTTGATTGGGTCGACCGAAGTGAACTCCGAGCACCCTACAGGACGAGCCTTGACGAAGTATGCGAAGGAGCAAATCGGCATGAAGTTTGAGGAAGACACTTTTGACACGCTCATCAGCGACTTTGAAGTGCTCATGGGTCTTGGTGTGAGGGCCACTGTCACCATCGATAATGTCTCGTACAAAGTAGCAGTTGGCAACAAGAAGATGGTGGTGAAACACTACGAGGACGCCAGACACGTTTTGGCTCAGGAACTCGAAGGCGAACTTGCAAAGTCTGTGATGACCGTGGCTCACGTGATTGTCAATGGTGAGTACACTGGCTACATCGAGCTCTCAGACACCATCAAGCCAAAGGCACGTGAGGTGATGGACTATTTGCAGCACGTGGAGCACTACCAGGTGGGTATCGTCACCGGAGACAATAAGGTTGTCGCAGAGGCCATAGGTGCCAGACTTGGTGTGTCCAAGGGTAATATTTTCGGCGAGGTTCTGCCTGTCGAAAAGGACAAGGTGATCACAGATTTGAGAGACAGACTTGGTGGAGAGGAGAACGTGTGCATTGCCTTTGTTGGCGACGGAATCAACGACGCTCCAGCTTTGGTGCAGGCAGACATAGGCATGGCCATTAGCACCGGCACTGATATTGCCATTGACTCTGCAGAAGTGGTGTTGATGAGCTCATCCGACAAGCACAGAAACGATTTGGGCGGGGTGATCACGGCATTGCAAGTATCCGCGGCCACGTTCCGGAAAATCAAGTGGAACTTTGTGTGTGCTACAGTTTACAACTTGGTGATGATGCCGTTTGCCATGGGCTGTTTTTTGCCATTTAATTTGATGCTCTCCCCGCCTGCTGCTGCTGCCACGATGGCGTGCAGTTCTGTCTCTGTGGTTGTGAACTCTTTGATGTTGAAGAGCTGGACACAACCAGACATCGAATTGGCTCTGGAGAATGTTAGGCTAAATGAGGAGAATGTGGGGGAGCCCGAGTTCACGTTGAAATCTGGTACGCTCGCAGAGTTCAATCGGGTGAAAAGAGGAACTTTCAGCTCCAAATACGGCAAGATCAGGTCGCGGTCGATCTTTAGCAGAAAAGTCAAGTTGACAGAAAGTCCAGGATACGAGATGCTCCCATCTCGGTCAGTATGACAAACCGGTACATAGTATAAAGGGAACGGAATAGAAGTGAAAAGTAGGATCACCTGAAAAGAAGTAGTACCAAAAATGAAATTTCTCAGAGGATTCTGTGCCTTTGTTGCACTCACCACTGCTTTGCCTATTGAAGAAGAAGTCAGCAATGGATTGGCCGCACGTGACTTGGATTTAGCCAAAGTGAAAGCTGCCAAGGAGATCTTAGGGTCAATTAAGAAGATTGCCGGGTCGAAATTGAAGGGAGACACAACTTCTGACATTTCGCAGCCAACTGAACCAGTGCCTGAGCCAGTACCTGAACCTGCACCTGAGCCCACTCCAACGGAGGCACCAACCCCAACAGAGACCCCAAGTCCTTCCAAGAAAACCGCAATCAAGGAAAAAGTGAAGAGTGCTGTGAAGGCCAAAATCGGTGTGTTGTTTGGGAAATTGAAAGATGCGGCGAAGAAGAAAATTCTGGAGAAGTGGCAGAAAATGAAAGGCGCACCAGAAAAACGAGCAGAGAAATTTGAGTTGGCAGAATTCTGTGAGAATGAGAATGCCATTGCGAAAAAAAGTGGACTCGCAATTGCAAAAACTGAGGAAATTGCAAAAAGGGACGAGCTCGCCAAAATCCAACTCGAGTCGAGAAACTTGCTCGACGACGCAATGACCCAGGTCTTCGTGGCACTCAAAAGATCCGGACTCATTAATTACGTCATCAGACTGTCGCTCACCGACGAGGAAGTGAGGGCTGGAGTTGCTGACATCACCATTGAGTTGATCCGCGCAGATGTGATTCCATACAGCGAGGTGTTCAATGCAATGAGAGAGTCTGGGCTCGCGTTGGACGTGGTGAAGTACTCCTTGACTGACGCAGAAACAAGACAGGGGCTCATTGACTTGGTGTTGGAGTTGGTGCCCCAGTTGATTGAGGTGTGTACACCCGCAGTTGTCTCCCAGGCAGATTTCAGTCCCTTGGTGCGCGAAATCCCAGCATAGTTGACCCTGGAACTCAACGTGGAGAAGGTTTCTTTTAGTAATTTTGGTATTCCCTAATTTCGTATAGGATTAACATGATTTGATTTGATGTTCAGTCAGGCAGATGGGAAAAGCAAGAAAGAAAAAAAAAAAGAGAGAAGGGAATATGTTGGGTGACATTTCCAGTGTAGCCTTATCTATTGACCTGAATTTCTCACCACAAATTCTCACCTTATTTTTTGGTAACCTGACTCACCAATGGTGAAGTGTGATAGCAAGCAGAATGGACTCATTATGAAGTGATGAAATCAAACTGAATCTTTCCTTTTTTCCTTCTTCGGTTGTGTTGCAATCCACGGTGAAACATTCTTTTCTTTCTTTGCAGTTCATGTTCAAGTGCCTAATTGTGTTTGCTATTGCCCAAAGAATGTTTCCCATTAAGGCCTAATCCCCACTAATTGGGAAAATACAATCATGAAACGATCAACACGAACGGCCCCAAAATGGGAGTGCTCCAATCAGAAATGGGCTAATCTCTCTTTGTTGAGATTACGGGCCCGGAGTCCTGCACCGCTTAGTTTCTACAGGGCTGCTACAATGTTTAGTTAGTTGAAAGTTTCATATTCAATTAATACACCAAGAACTGAACCGCTTAGCTGAGCTGCTTACAAAGCAAGCAAAGCACCGGCAGCCAAGGCAACGGCACCAGCAGCGAACTGCTTGTTAGCAGCACCCTCCCAGGTGGAGACGTTGGCCTTGGTGGCTGGGCAGTCAGTGACCTCTGGACCACAAGAAGTGATGGTGACCAAGGTGGAAGACAAGTCGGTAACGGTGGTGACGTTAGCGGCAGAGACAGCGACGGCAGCGGCGGCGAAGATAGCGACGGTGGAGAATTGCATTGTTGAGCGAAGGACTAAAGCTTGAATTGTTTGTGAGGAAAAAAAAACTAGAAGAGGTGGGAACACACATTATTTATAGTTAGCCGGCCAGCAATGTGAGGCGGCCGCAATTATTTTTGTTTCGAAGAGTTCCTGTTATCTTAGGGGAAATTGGGGCTTGTGCAGGCCCGCCTTCCTTTTACAGACGTGCAAGCACTTTTTACGGAAGCCACTTTTCCCAAAAGAAATGGCTTTGACGCGCTACGCCACTTCTCTGCAGGGCGCATGTTGACCAAGCCTACTTTTGGTGTTCGGTGCCGTTCCCACAATTTCGCGCTTCCTAATGTAAATTCTAGTATGGTTTCGGGCAGTTTTACAGTCTTTTCATTGCAACAAAAGATTCGGGAATCGTGAATTTCAGGGTCTGGATCGGTTTGTTACTCTTGACGTCAACACTAAGTGTTTTGATCTGCCTTTTCATTATTTTATTTTTAGTGCTGGCTTATACTAAATCAGATGCATTTAATTTGAAATTTCAAAGCCTCGTGGTGGCTGGATCGAAATCATGCCTAAACCCAGCATCGCAGATTTTTTTTTTCGTTCCCTGTGCAGCAATTTCCTGGCTGTAGTATCCGCATACAGTGGGCTTACCCCTTTCTATGCACGCCCCGCTTCCCTGGAGAAAAACTCTTGCAGCTGGTACCACCCACATTAGCTAAATTCAGCTCTGGAGTTAACATTCTTTCGTGTATACCAGCTCACGAAATCTTTGATCGAGATCCGAACGCGACGATTATCCTTATTTGGTAACGCGACTGTCGTTGCACTCAACAATTTTTCGATTTCGTTTTCACTCACATTTGGCAATGCAACCACCGCCTGATGCAACCAATTGACGGCCTGTTCCATGTCAGGTGACACAGTGAGTATTTTGATGAGAAGATCATTCGCGTCCGGATCATTGTAAAACTTGAAAATTAGCCCATCCACGACAACCTTCACCAATTGTTGTCCGTGAGAATCTGCACTGAGAAACTGCTTCACATATTGTTGAACTTCAACTGGGTCTCCTTCGTAAAATGAAACGGGTGGATACGGCGAACCCCAGGAAATGTAATCAATGAAGAAATGTATGCATGCCATCAATGGGTTGCGCTCTTCGCTTGTGGTAAGCGACAAGATCCCCGCCTCCAAAATGCTTCTCATTAGCTGACCATTGCCCGCCACTTGTGCTGGGAAATACATAAGCAAGTCATTGGCCATGTTGAAGTAATCCTCGATGACATCTGGAATGCCGCGGATATCCAATTTTGAGTTCGATTTCAACAATTGAAAGAACAATGCCGATTGTGATATCCCAAATTGGTAAACAGCCTCGTGCGTCTCCTTGGTGCTAATTTCATCGCCAAATTCCCGGATTATTACTCCGGTGACCCAGAGGTAACATCCGAAATAGGTGTTTTTGAATCCTTCGTGTAGTATTTGGGTGATCTGTGGGAGCAACGAAGTCAAGTAGACACTGCAGCTTTGCACGACGCTTTTTATGATCTTCACGAAATGCTCGCTGACTTTCAAAGATTTGCCGAATTTCAGAAGCACGTCGGCGACCAAGGGGAAGATTTTCTGCGTGAATAGATTTGCAATTGGGTTTTCCGGCTCGTTGAAGTTTTGGGAACGCAAGACATTGAAAAATATACTGAGCACCTCGGCCTCGTCATGCAATGCTGTGAGAACATTCTCGTCGTCTGGAGAACCAGTGGAGCACAACTGGGTCAACTTCGTTGTGGTCAGCGTCAAAAACGTCTCTGATGCCTTATACTTTTCCTGTGAAGGCAAGTCCTTGATCACGTGAGCCAATCCGTTGACAACGTCGTAGGTAGACTTGACGTCCAAATGCGTTTGCACCTGCTGGTACACCATGAACAACTGCTCGAGGTAGTTGACAAGCAATGACGAGCAGTCCTGGCAGAAGTACATGAGAGCCTGGGAGGTTGCACTGATGATGTCCATGTCAGCCTGGCCAGCACTCTCAAATCCTTTTATGATATAGTTGAGCTGCACCTCCAAGTACTCTGGGTGTTTTGCCGTCCATTCCGAGTAGCGGCCCAACACCAAAGTTGTGGCGTACCGGAGTTTCGGGTGCTCGGGTAGTTGCACAAGCATCTGCATGATCGCAGGCAAGATTGTGTTTTCCTTGGGCGAGACCTCTTTGGCCATCACACGCATGCTGAAGAGTGGCGCTTCCAACAATTGCCATTGCGCCTGGTTTTGTGAAATGAGGGTTTGGATCTGCTGAAATGGAACGTTGAGAGCCTTCTGTGATCCGACAACAGCGCAGCAATCTTTCAACACGTCGCCCATTTCGTACCTGAATTCCTTGAATTTGTCCTCCTGTTCTTTGTCACCTTCAAAGAGGTTGTTGTCGTCCCCCAGAAGTGGGTAGCACAAGTGCTTGATGATCACCAGGATTAGGTCCAAGTAGATGTCGGCTAATTGCTTCTTCAGCTCCTCAAACCTGGGGAGAGTGAGCATTTGCTTTAGCTGGTACCAGAAGTAGAACGTGTACTTGACCACATCCAAATCCTCGTCGTATTTCGAGCATTCCAAGATAATGGAAACCAAAGGCTTGAAGTGTGCAGCATTTTTCGCAATCAACACGTTCCATGCCTCGCCGGCCTCCACATAGAGTTTGGTCAACGCACTCACGGTTTCTGGGTCCTGTAGTCTGTCCAGGTTGGATGCGTAGAACTCGTGTACTTGCAATAACTGCTTGTACAATGCATCTATCAATTGATAGTTATCGATGTCTCTTGTTTCCTTTAGTACCGAGCACAAACACTCGCTTGCCTTCTCAAACAACTCCTCTTGCATCAAAGACTTGAAAATCAACCCTGCCAAGGAGTCTATGGTCAACACACTCTCAATTGGACATTCCTTGACCCAAGAGTTCAAACATTCCAATAGTAGCCCACTTGGAACCGAGTTCAGGTTAGTTAGGGTTGTTAAAAGCAGGAGCACGTGCTCGGTATTGTCCAGAATGAGCAACTGTGTACGTTTGTTGAACTGTTCATCAGTCAATGGAGTCTTGTTCAGCTCGGTGAGTTCCTCGGGTAAGATCTTCAAGAACTCCAATAATGCAGGCACCAAGTCTGGCAGCGTCGACAATCTCAGAGTGATGTCGCCCATTGGGTTTTCCCACTGCAAGAACTGGAGCGCCAACTGGCACAAGGCCAAAGATAACTGTGTTCTAATGAGTTTATCTTTTGCCGCATAGGAAATCAACAATTCCAACACGGAGTCTTTCAATTGCGAGACAGCCAGGTCGGGCAACTGCAGCATGTCGTAGGTGGCCTTCGATCTGAGGGTCTGCGATGCAAACATCCGGTACTCTAGCGGCTCGGCTGGATTCAGTAGTAACTGGTGAGAAACCTCCCAGGCCTGGGGAGATTTCTGGAAAGACTCTAGGTAGAGCGTGGCCTCCTTTTTCTGTGCCTGGGACGCCGAGGGCGAGTACATAGCGCCGAGCGCATCCTTGACGGTCTCCATGATATATTTTTGCAGGTAGATCTGGAAAGTAGTGAGAGGTGGTAGTCTAGTTTTTGCATAGTGGTGCGCGCACGACCCGATGGAGAAGTGGGGAACCCCCAGGGTTTGTTTCAACCAGAGGGGTATGAAGATGACAATGGCAAGAATGAGGTCTTATGGATTGTGTGGAATACTTTGGTTCTTTAGATTTTGTGGGGTTCTGTGGTGCACCTGGAGTGAGATGCTGTGTACTCAGATCAATGATGATTTCCCGGTGCACGGGTCTTTCTAAAATAATCCAAGTAAATTTCAAAGTTTCTGATATGCGTCTGATCTGCCTGAGTCTCTCCAATTTCAATTTCCGGACAGTTTTCATGTTTTTCGGTATGGGTCTAAACTGGTGAACTAAATGACCTGCATATAATCCCGATGGCCTTATAGTCGTAACGGGTGTCCCCTGGCACGTGATGCACAGTGTGGATATCAGGCGGTCAGGGAATGAGCCAATCAGAAAGTGGTATTGATTCCAGAACGACATGTCATTCTGCTTCACATTTCTCGATTCAAAATTACTTTCTTAATTTTTTTTTTTTTTTTATTTTCCCAAAACGCCGTGCCACGCGGCCGTATGTGTGCCTCAGTCCGAGTCGCGCGCAGTCAAACAATAATACTCTGCGCGACCAATTTCATTAACACGGTTCACCACGACTCCCTCTTGTACCATACTACTCAGCAAAATGCCCAGACCAGTCGTTATCTCCGGGCCTTCGGGCACTGGCAAGTCCACTCTTTTGAAGAAATTGTTGGCGGAGTTCCCCGACAAATTCGGCTTCTCGGTGTCCAACACCACCAGACAGCCCAGAGAGGGAGAGAAGGACGGGGTGGACTACCACTTCACCACCGTTGACGACTTCAAGAAGTTGATTGACGAGAAGAAGTTCATTGAGTGGGCCCAGTTCTCCGGGAACTACTACGGCACCTCCATCAAGGCCGTGGATGACGTTGCCAAACAAAACAGAATCTGTATCTTGGACATTGATATGCAAGGCGTCAAGTCGGTCAAGGCCTCTCACTTGAACGCTCGCTACTTGTTCTTGAGTCCTCCTTCCATCGACGCCTTGAAGGACAGATTGGTGGGCCGTGGCACTGAGACCGAGGAGCTGATTGCAAAGAGAATTGCTGCTGCCAGCGCTGAGATGGACTATGCCAAGACTGGAGCTCACGACAAGATTGTGGTGAACGACGACTTGGACAAGGCATACAAGGAGTTCAAGGAGTTCATCTTGGCTGAAGAGTAGGACACTGGACGAAGAAGTAATAGGAATAAAAGAAAGAACCAAAGACGGGGAGGGAGTGAGAGTGTCAAGGAAACAAAGAAAATATTGATATCAAGTTTGACTTTCAATCCTGAGCCAGAGAGTTTTTTGGATGTTTGGATGTCTGGATGTTTGAATGTCTGGATGTCTGAGCTTGTAGATCAGTGTTTGAGGGTTTCTTGGATTGTGTCTAACAATGAGACTGGAACACTATTGTAGTGTACAAGAGACGAATACGGTCAGGTTGCACGATTACATAAGCCATGAAAAAGGTTTTCCTCGTACTAAAAAGAATTCCGTCGATATTCCGTTGGCTAGATCAGCCATTGCGCAAGGAAGCAAAAAAGTGAAAAAATGTGACAGACATTACGAGAAATGACAAGAATTTTACATGGGAAAAATTTTTAGGCCGATGCGCCGCCATCGGAATTGAACGAGTGTCTCAGAATTGCTTTTCAGATTGCTCGAACAATAATAACAGCAATTTTTTTTCAACTATCAAAAGATTTTTCATTTGCTCTCATTGGTAAAATCTCGTCACTTGCCCATGGTGAATTAGTGTACTGCAGACAAACGGTCAGTTGACACTGTTACGGCTGAGAATAAATTTACACATGGCCCAGTAAGAGCTTTAATCTCGTGAGAATTTGCTGACAAAAGATCTTGCATTGCTCACCCTAAAGTTCAAATAGTAAGAACCCGTCATCGTTTTCCACTCAGATGTACGGAACTCCTGAAATTCCGTCAATCCACTTCGCCACAGAGTGACACGGCGGTACTGCAGGCAAGACAACGAAAAATGTCTCATAGCTAACGATTCCCTCCACCAAAACCAAACAAAATCGTCTAATTTTCTTATTTCTGTTTCTTTTATCCGTTAGTCTTACTCGCGCATGAGTGAGCCTACAAAGTCCAAAAAGACAATCTCCAAACTCGGAAGGCTATTCGGAGTACTGTCTTCAAATCTTCACCTGCTCAATGAGGGAAAGACAAAGAATAATGTTACTCTAGAAGGGCTACAGGCTGCTGCCATAGAGCTGGACGAGCCTACTCCGGTGCTGAGAACCACCGCTGAGTCTGAAAATTCCGCGTTCAGCGACTCGAATTCCAACCAGCAGACCGACCCTTCTGCTCAGGAGGATGACGTTTTGTCTCCTTTGCCCAACGAACGGTCTCCCACGGCGTCTCCGATGGCGGGATTCCTGCTCTCCCCAATCAACCTGCACCTGCTGGTCGATTTGCAGCATCCACAGCCTCGCCCGGGGTTTGCTAACTTGTCTTCGGGCAGCAACAGTGACAGCAGATCTCCAGCAAACATGGTGCTGGACTCTCAGGGGCTGGCGTCTAATTTGAGGTCGCCACCGGTTTCTCGCTCCCTGTCTGTGAACAGTCACACCGTCAAGCGCAAGAACACCGTCGGGCTGACTCCGGTTCCGGTGAAACCGCCAAAACTGAACCCGGTGTCCAGAGCGCTGTCTGTCAAGAAACTGAATCTGGCTTCCGTCACAGGCAACTTGTCGCCACTGGCGTCAACCACAAACTTGCCGCTGGCCGTGCAGAAGCCGCGATTCAAGATGTTTGAGGACGGTTCTCATGAGCATAATCTACGTGCAGCCAAGCGGCAGGAGAAGTTGACCAACATGTTGAAGGACTTGTTGGGCGCTAAGAAGTTGAGGGACGAGGCGAAGTCCGCGGTGCCAAATATCCTACAGCCAAACGGAGCCAACGCAGACAAGGCACAGGCAGACAAACCACCCACCTTATTTGCAGGGTTGGTCTCGCAGGTCAAGAACAACACGTCGCCATATCACAACGCAGGCGATCTTCTAGACCCAATGAGCAAGCAGGACTCGCGCTCTTTCGTGGAGAAGTACGGGCGATGCCAGGAAGTCATTGGGCGTGGATCTTTCGGGGTGGTGCGTATATCCCACAAGAAAGAGGGGAACTCGCACGAGGAAGTGTTGTATGCGGTGAAGGAGTTCAAGAAAAGGCCTTCTGAGTCTGAGAAGAAGTACTCGAGAAGACTCACGTCTGAGTTTTGCATCTCGTCCTCGCTCAAACACATCAACATCATTGACACGCTAGATTTGCTTAAGGATGCGAAGGGAGACTACTGTGAGGTGATGGAGTTTTGCTCCGGCGGCGACTTGTACACGTTGATCATTGCCGCGGGTAAACTCGAGTACGCGGAGGCTGACTGTTTCTTCAAGCAGCTCATACGTGGTGTCAACTACATGCACGACATGGGCGTAGCACATCGTGACTTGAAACCAGAAAATTTGTTGCTCACGCAGCAGGGAATCTTGAAGATCACAGACTTCGGCAACGGAGAGTGTTTCAAGATGGCGTGGGAGAATAACATCCAGTTAAGCGAGGGTGTGTGTGGAAGCAGTCCGTACATTGCACCGGAAGAATTCACACAAGAAGAGTTCGACCCGCGGTGCGTGGACATTTGGGCGTGCGGCGTGATCTACATGGCCATGAGAACCGGCCGTCAACTCTGGCAGTTGGCCAACCCGAAGAAAGACGAGTTTTTCGAGGAATACTTGGTCAAGAGGAAAGACGCTTCAGGGTACGAGCCAATCGAATCGTTGAAGCGTGCACGCTGCAGGAATGTGATCTACTCAATTCTCGATCCAATACCGGAGAGAAGAATCAACGGTAAGCAAATTTTGAATAGTGAGTGGGGCAGAGAGATCAAGGTGTGTGCAGCAGGAGAGGGACGAGACGAGAGGGAAGTGCGGGCTGCGCTGCCCGTTGCATGAATGCATATATACAGGAACGGAACAGGAAATAAACGACGGACAGGTGTCCTAGAAAAAAATGACAGCGTAGGATTATTTGGTTGTAGTGCTTTCAGAATTGCGCTTTTCAGTACTGCAGCACGGCTGCCCTAGTTTATCTTTTGCGGCAGAAACACCCGTGCACCATTTCTCTCCCTTATATGCAGTTTGTGGTATGTATATCGTCTGCGGACGCGACAAGTGCCAAACTTACTCCAAGTTCTACAGTATGGTTGAACTTTCAGATTTCCATCGCCAGGAGAAAATCGGCGAAGGTATGCATTTTCTTTTCAGGTCTCGGCAACTCGGCCCGAATTTTCGTTTCAATCGGACCGAAAGTCCAGCACTTCCACCCCCATTTCGCCCAATTGGGTAATACCTTCAAATACTAACAACAGGTACCTATGGAGTGGTCTATAAAGCGCTAGACACTCGCCATAACAACCGAGTGGTTGCATTGAAGAAAATCAGACTAGAGCTGGAGGACGAAGGTGTGCCTTCCACCGCAATCAGAGAAATCTCTCTCTTGAAAGAAATGAGAGACGAGAATATAGTGCGTCTCTATGATATCATCCACCTGGACTCCCACAAGCTCTACCTTGTTTTTGAGTTTTTGGATTTGGACTTGAAGAAGTACATGGAGCTGATCCCCGAGGGCGCCGGGTTAGAGCCTTCGATGGTGAAGAGATTCATGCACCAGTTGGTGAAGGGAATCAAGCATTGTCACTCGCACCGTGTTTTGCATCGCGACTTGAAACCGCAGAATTTGTTGATCAACAAAGAGGGGAACTTGAAGTTGGCAGACTTTGGCTTGGCGCGAGCTTTCGGCGTGCCCTTGAGAGCTTACACCCACGAGGTTGTCACTTTATGGTACAGAGCACCCGAGATCTTGTTGGGAGGGAAACAGTACTCCACCGGAGTGGACATGTGGTCTGTGGGCTGTATTTTCGCCGAGATGTGCAACCGCAAGCCATTGTTCCCCGGCGACTCAGAAATCGACGAGATCTTCAGGATTTTCAGGATCTTGGGAACTCCAAACGAGGAGATGTGGCCCGACGTGACATACTTGCCGGACTTCAAGCTCACGTGGCCCAAGTGGGAGAAGTCGAACCTCGCCAGTCACGTGCCGACGTTGGACCGTGACGGCGTGGACTTGTTGAAGCAGATTTTGGCATATGACCCAAGCAACAGAATCAGTGCCAAGCGAGCCCTAGTGCACCCATACTTCCAGGACGATACTGACGATTCTTACGATAACTACTCCCGTTCGGTCAACATGGGCTAGGCTGATCCTTTGGCATACTGTTCACTTCTCTTTCTAGGTTAATAATCATCATTCATTGCTGTACTTGTAGGTTCGTTATTCGTGGGTGTACCGGTATGTTATAATGGCGAGAAGGAGCACCAAGAGAGTGAGGGATACTCCTGAAACTTTTGGAGTTTTGGTATCGTTGGACTCCATCATCAGCTGCTCCATATTTTCGAGTTGCTTGCTCTCTTCTTCTGCCTTTGTCTCCCTCTGCTTTTCTTCCTTCTCTATTATCCAGTGAGTATCTGGCATGGTCGGAAATACTTCCAACCTGGGTGAAGTGCTATGCAAGGTCTCGTCATCACTGTTTTCTGTACCGATCAAATCATCATTTTCATCATTAGTTGCTTCTTTGTCCTTTTCATTCTTGATTTTCGCCTCGCCTTCCTTCTCTCTTTTGAGTTTGTCAACTGCACTGGTCAACTCGTCAATCTCGCTCCGCATATCTTGCATCCGATCGCGTATAAGCTCACTATTGGCGGTGAGCTTATCTAGGAACTCCAAGTCCTTGCCGTTTTGCTCCTTGATGTCTGCCAATTTCGTGTCTATGTCCATGAAACTGAGACTTATGCCAGCATGTCTCGATCTCAAGTCTTCCAAGACTTTGTGTAGCTTGAACTTCTCGTCCAAGTCTTCTGGACTGAGTTCGAGCATGCTGGGCGATTTTGACATGTAACTGTCGCATTTCATGAGCGATGAGGTCTCGTCAGACTCGTAGAATCTGGATTGGAAAGAACTCACTGATTCGACGTCCAACGGCGATCCGAATGGGATTTTGACTCTCGGACTGCGATAAAGAAGGTTATCGTGATCATCCTGGTAAGTTTCGAACTCGTCTGAAAAGTCTCCGTACACCTTGTTTCTGGTGATATCCATGATCTTTATGTCAGACAAGGCGTTGACCACAATGGTGAGCATATCGGATTTTGAGGAGACGTGAAGATCATTTTGTGATATTCGATTGATCTTATCCAAGATCAATTCATCAGATGCCAAGAATCCCGGTCGGAGTCCGAGTTGTTGCTCTATATCTTCAATTAGAGTGATAATATGTGGATTTTCACTGTTCGAGTATCGCAGCCATGCCAGTTCGAAAATTGACTGGCTTTCTGGATTCCGGAGGTCCAGCTCCGGTAACAATAGCATGTAGTTAGATCTGGAAGATATATCGGAAGTTGTTAAGCAAGTAAGTGAAGGTGTTGTTATCACTTCCGAAAAGGGTATGGTAATTGGATCTCAGGTGCAGGTTTTAGTGGTGACACAGCACAAGTGGCAGCAAAACGAAGAACAATGAAAGATTTGGGCAATAAAGTAAATGTGAGCTGTTTATTGTGCTCTCTCAAAGCTGACTATGTATAATTATTCAGTTGCAGATGTGTGTGCTTTTATATTCTTGCAAATGTGAAATTTGCCAATGCATGGAAACATCTCACGGAATCTGAAAATTCATGCGCGCAATCTGGAAATTGGGAACCATGAAATATCTAGTTTCGGAAAGTTTAATGAACGGAGAAAAAGAAGCGTAAGTAACTGAATTTAGAAAACTGATTCCAGAGATTTATTTCGAAGAGAAGATCTCTCTCCGTAAATTTTATATATAGATTTTGAAGGGTCTGCTTGATTCTCGTGGCTGCTAAAAGTGACATGTAATTGCAACTAAGTACATACCCTATGTATGGAACTTGACATTCGAGATTGAATATATATGGACAGCACAAGAGATTACCACTATCCACGATGGCGATTCAATATTTAATAGACACAGGAATTTGTTGTCATGCCTCTTCCTTCTGACCTTTCTCACTCTCACTCTTACAAAAGTGACATGACCCATAGTGAATTGCACATCACGTACCGGGAACGGTAACTCGAAACGAACATGTACTAGCTTGCACTTTTCAATGATTATACAATACGTCCTTTTCTTTCTCCTATTTGACATTCACTTTTTTGTATTTGTTCCTTACTGGATCTTCAGATCTTCTTCTCTCACGTATACCTGCACATTTCATTTCCAACTACAACTCTTTCTTTATGAGCGGACACAACTACTCGTACAACGAGTCCGGCCGCCCGGCCGATCGCAGCGATAACTACGACTCACGTCGGTTCGAACCCTCCCTGCGAAATTTCCGTGGCAGAGGCTCGTTCAGATCTCGTGGCTCAGACCATTACAGAGGTAGAGGCGGGTACAGAGGCAGAGACCCCCGCGACTACAGAGACCACCACAGAGATTACAGGGAGAGAGATCCAAGAGATCCGAGGGATAGAGCTCCGAGAGACAGAGATCCGAGGGATAGGGAGCCCAGAGATCGGGAAAGAGAGGAGTACAACAGATCCAGTAGAGATTACAGAGACAGGGACGAGCACGTGAGGCCAGACGACAGGAGAGACAGAAGAGAAAGGCCAGAGAAGTTCGAAAGGGCTGAGAGAATAGAAAGAGGCCCGGAGAGACCTTTGGAGAGAGGTTCCGAGAGAGGCGCTGAGAGACTACCAGAAAGAGGACCCGAGAGAGGGTCCAGGCCGTTCAGAGGTGGATTCAGGGGAGACGGAATCCCACACAGGGAGGACACACGTAAGGCCAGTGGGTCCAACACGCCGAGTGGCGACCACGGCAACAAACACGCCGCGAAGCCCGAGAGTAAGTATGCTGACCCGTGGATCTCTATTCTCAAGCTAGGCGAGGGGAAAACCGCCGCGAGAGTGGATGCTAACTACAGAGAGTTGGCGAGCGTGAACAAGTCGATCTCGCTGCTCCAGGAGGAAACTTTCAAGTTGCAGTGTCTGTTGTCGATGCTAGAAGTGTATGGTAGTCGGGATGCGCTCAGTGTGGAGGTGAGCAAGGAGAAGCTAGATGAGTTCACCTACATTTGAGAAACCAAAAGAAAAGAAAGCAAGGAAGAGAAAAGTTGGAGAAATTTGGGAGCGAAGAAAGAGACAAATATTTTTTGGGACCTTTTTCTCTTATGTTTCTCCGATTTGCTGATGCTTTTCCTTCCTGTCTCGGACTCTCCAGTACCTGGGGCTGAGTGCACACTGGCTACTATTTCGCGTTGTCCAAATCCCCAACTACATATCCAACTCTTCACCGTCTAAAATGTCTGTTTCGGAATTTGTCGGTTCGGCAACGGAGAACAGACTCACCCAGGCGCTCCTTTATGTTGCGTTGGCTGTTGGTGTTTACAAAATCACCACTTTCACATTGAGCTACGCGTCGTTGCTTGCTGATCTTTTCATCTTACCTCCGGTGAACTTCAAGATGTACGGAGCCAAGAGAGGCAGATGGGCCGTTGTCACCGGTGCCTCCGATGGAATTGGCAAGGAGTATGCGATTCAATTGGCCAAGAAGGGTTTGAACGTCGTGTTGGTGTCCAGAACCTTGTCCAAGTTGGAGACCATCGCTGAGGAGATCAAGACCAAGTATGGTGTTGAGACCGCCGTTGTGGCGTTCGACGCGTCCCAGGATCTTGAGGAGAACTACGAGAAGATCAGGGAGGTCATTGCTGACTTGCCTGTGACTGTGTTGATCAACAACGTGGGCCAGTCTCACTCCATCCCCGTGCCATTCTTGGAAACCGACACCAAGGAATTGACCGACATCATCACCATCAATAACTTGGTCACTTTGAAAATCACTCAGACTGTTGTGCCTTACATCGGCAAGACCGTCAAGGACGACAAGCCTACCAGGGGCTTGGTGTTGACGATGGGCTCGTTCGGCGGATTGTTGCCAACTCCATACTTGGCTACATACTCCGGCTCGAAGGCTTTCTTGCAGCAATGGTCTGCTGCCTTGGCTGGTGAGTTGAAGCCACAGGGTATTGACGTGGAGTTAATTGTCTCTTACTTGGTGACCTCTGCCATGTCGAAGATCAGAAGAACCAGTGCTACCATCCCTAACCCCAAGGCATTTGTCGCTGCCACATTGAGAAGTGTGGGCAGAAGAGGTGGAGCTCAAGAGAGATTCGGCACCCTGACCCCATACTGGTCCCACGCACTCATGCACTTCTGGATTGAGAACACCGTGGGCGTGTACTCCGGCTTGGCCAACAAGTTGAACCTTGGAATGCACAAGAGCATTCGCGCCAGAGCTTTGAAGAAGGCTGCCAGAAGCAAGAAAGAGACCTAGTACAGATTGAATGAAAGAAAGGAGAACACGATGTAGAGGAGGAAGATGAAGAAGAAGAAGAAACAAAGGAGCTGTAAACTCGATTGAGTCGTCGTGCAACACAGCAAGAGATTTGAATGGTAAAAAATTTCAAATTAATTTTTCAATCCTCGATACTATTACTTCTCTATAGGGTTTCTCCATTCGAGGCTGTTTTCTGCAGTACAACTGGAATCTTCTAGAATACGCTAGCAACTGCGCAAGTCGAGATTATATTATCAGAACAAGTCCAGTCAATTCTGAACGTTTCTGCAAAAAAACTCACAAGAATCAATCATGGTTAAAGAGACTAAGCTTTACGATTTGTTGGGCGTGGCTCCATCAGCCAGCGAAACAGAGATTAAAAAAGCATACAGAAAACAGGCCCTCAAATACCACCCAGACAAGCCAACAGGAGACACCGAAAAATTTAAAGAAATCTCCGAGGCGTTCGACATCTTGTCCAATGGCGACAAGAGACAGATCTACGACGACTACGGAATAGAAGCCGCCAGAGGAAACGCTCCAGCGGGCGGAGACCCATTTGGCGGGGCTGGAGGACCAGGCGCCGGCGGCCACTCGTTCAATTTCAGCCAAGGCGGGAACCCATTCTCGCAGGCGGATGCATTCAACATCTTCTCGCAGATGGGCGGGTTTGGCATGGACGACGGCGGCTTCAGCTTTGGCGGATCAGGATTCGGCGGAGGCTCACATTTCGGCGGAGGAGGCTCGCATTTCGGCGGCGGAGGAATGCCCGGTGGATTTGGCGGGGGCAGATCTGCTCGCAGGCCAGAGCCAGACACCGTACAGATGCAGTTGCCCGTGCTGCTAGAGGACTTGTACAGCGGAGCCACCAAGAAGATGAAGTTGAACAGAAAGGGCGCAGATGGAAGCAGGGAAAGCAAGATCTTGGAGATCAAGATCAAGCCGGGCTGGAAGGCAGGCACCAAGATCAATTTCTCCAACGAGGGCGACTACCAGCAAGAGTGCCAGGCCAGACAGACAGTGCAGTTCATACTCGAGGAGAAACCACACGCTGTCTTCCGCAGGGAGGGCAACGACTTGATTGCCACAGTCAGATTGTCATTCAAGGAAGCCTTGTTGGGGTTTGACAAGGAGATCACCACGTTGAGCGGGCGCAAGATCAATATCTCGAGAAGCACCCCAGTGCAGCCATCTTCGACGAACAGATACCCCGGGTTGGGCATGCCGATCTCGAAGGACCCCGGCCACAACGGCGACTTGATTGTGAACTACAAGATCGACTTCCCTGTGCATTTGACCCCAGCACAGAAGGAGGCCATCCAGCAGGCATTCTAGGTGTACATATAGAACAATAAAAGGAGGGAGAAGAAACCCGAAGGGAAAACGTAAGAAGAATTTTATATGAGATTGAGATTGACTTTTGCTCCAAAGGGGAAAGATTATCCAAAAAATCTTAACAACTCTAATGTTCAGTGTTCACTTCCTGATGGTGGTTCTGGTCTGGTCTTGGGTGCTCTCTGCAGGTGATTATCACTCACTCTATCTAGGTATTACAACTACACACTAAAACAGTGCACCACATTTACACAACTACATTCCACTAAGAACTCCACAAATCTAATTTATACAATTCAGCCATGTCCGTTATTCTTGCGTCGGCTGGCTACGACCACACTATACGTTTCTGGGACGCCCTAACAGGCGTTTGTTCCCGATCTATCCAGCACACAGACTCTCAGGTCAACCGCTTGGAAATCACATCAGACAAAAGGTTCTTGGCCGCCGCAGGCAACCTATACGTTCGCTTATACGATATACGACAGGCCGGAAACGCCGGGAGCGCTGCAGCGACCCCAACAGCGGTAAGCGGCACGTCCTCTACATCCAATGGCTCCAACGGGAATTCTAACCCGGTGATGACCTTCGAGGGCCACAGCGGCAACGTCACGCTGATTGCCTTCCAGATCGAGAACAAGTGGATGGTGTCTTCCCTGGAGGACGGCACGGTGAAGGTGTGGGATGTGAGGTCGCCGTCTGTGCAGAGAAACTACAAGCACTACTGTCCGGTGAACGAGGTGGTGATACACCCTAACCAGGGCGAATTGATCAGCTGCGACCACGACGGCAATATCCGGATCTGGGACTTGGGCGAGAACCAGTGCACGCACCACTTGATCCCCGAGGATGACGTTCCCATAAACTCACTCAGTGTGGCCAGTGACGGCAGCATGCTTGTGGCAGGCAACAACAAGGGCAACTGCTACGTGTGGAAGATGCAGAACCAGAAGGACATCACGTCGCTCACTCCCGCGACAAAGTTCCGCTCGCACTCCAAGTACATCACGCGAGTTGTCTTGCTGACGGACATGAAGCATTTGGCCACATGCTCTGCGGACCACACGGCGCGGATCTGGCTGACTGAGCAGAACTTTGCGTTGGAGACAACGCTACAGGGCCACCAGCGGTGGGTGTGGGACTGTGCGTTCAGTGCAGACAGTGCGTACTTGGTAACAGCATGCTCGGACCATTATGTACGGTTGTGGGACTTGTCCAACAGCGAGACGGTGAGACACTACAACGGACACCACAAGGGTGCTGTGTGTGTTGCGTTGAATGATGTATAGGGAGGACAGAAATGGACGCTGGGGCTCTTGTTTGCTGTAGGTAAAGGTTGTAGGTGCCAACTGCATTGTTGGGGGAAGTCGTGGACTGATAGATTGGAGAGCGATACCAATTGTCTACTAAAACTGTAAAGCTGTTTTTGCGGTCACCATAAACTCACTGCGTTTAGCTGATCCTTCCTCACTTCGTTCGGTTTATGCTTTCATTTTATGTATATATGTTTATATGATGTAGATGCAAATGCTAATAATGGCCCAGAGGGCAATGCTACAACCAGTCGCTCTCACTGTTGAAGCTGCGCAGATCGTGAAGACCATCCAAAAGGTCGACGTAGGTGGTCTTCTCGCCGCCCGTGCTCAAGTTGGCGCTGACGTTGGCGCTGGCAGGTCTCTCGAAGTCCTCAACCTTCACCTGCGCATCAAACTCGGACCGGAACTCGTCGTACAAGAACCCGCCAAGCTCAAGGCACCACGACAAGTACTCGTCGACCCAGCAGCGCACGACCCACCACGAGCCGAAACTCCGGGCGCCGCTCAAACTCATTTCACGGAGACAGGTGGTGAGGAGATTGGAGCAGACCAAGCTGAAAAGCCATGGGTTCAACTTGGAGAACTTGCTGGGCAAGTCAAACAAGAACAGCGCGTAGGGCTTCAACACAGGCGTTTCCACCTGCGTGGTGTCCTCAAACAACTTGACGAGCTTGGTGTCCAAAATCTCAATGAGGATCTCGGAGTTGTCCAAAGCACAGGGCACTTCGCGCATGACGATCTCGTGCATGTCTAGTTGCAACCAGTCGTTGAGCATGAGGGACTTCTCGTTGGCGTTGCACAAGATCTTCGCGGCAGACACCCCGGTCTCGATGCACTTGAGCAATCTCTTCAAGATCAGCACAAACTGGCGCGCCACGCCGAGCCGCATCATGATGAAGTGTTTTGGGAACTTCGTGCCGAAAGACTCCGAGAGTTTGGCCACGTAGTTGAGTGCAACCTCCTTGAGTGGCTGCAAGATCTCGACGGGGACGTTCAGCAAGTGCAACCGGGTCAACATCTTGAGCATGGACCGGTACATGACCAAGTCGCACTCCTTGACCCAGTCGGAGGTGAACTCTGCGGTGAAGAGCTTGAAGACTGGGGTGGTGAGAATGGCTGTGAACGGAACAAACAGGCCCAACATCTTGTCCACTTGCATGTAGCGCAACAGCTCAAACAACGACGTGCAGTGGACTTTGTACAAGGAGTGCAATGTGTCTGCAATGTCGTAGTCCACGTCTGGGCCCTTCTGGATGTACGAGTAGATGGATGGGATGTTCAACGGCTGGTTCATCAGCTCGCTGCTCGTGGACATCTCGATGGAGTTGAACAAGGATGGCACGTACTTCAAGTCAACAACCTGGAAATGTTCCTGGACTTGGATCGAGCTGAACGGCGTGCCCAAGGTGACACTGGGGCTCTGCGCAAAGGGCGGAGTGTGTGGGTTCAACAGCTGCGGCGAGTCTAAGCCGAAAGACGAGTACGACGACATGGGCAGACCGCCTTGTGACTGGTCGCCCACGAGTCTGATGCCGCAGTAGTGGTACTTAGATTTTCCACGCATTCCCAAACGCCTGGTCTTCAAGTTGGGGAATAGGATCCTCAAGATCTTGCCAAAGTTGGCGGGTGCCAAGGGACTCAAGTTGAAGTTGGCACACAGCTGCACGTAGCGAGCGTAGATTCTGTTTCTGGGCACCACCGATGTGTGAGAGGGCTCGCACAACAGCTGCACCCACGACATGGCGAACACCTGGAGCGGCATGTCTGACTTCTTCTTCCTGGACTGGACCAACGCGGCGAGAAAGGCGTCGGGGTCCGTCACCGGATCGTTCTTGACGGAAGTTTTCACTTTTACCGCAAGTTCATGGAGCGGCATGGCTGCTGCGTTGGTCGAGAGAGACTTCAACGTCACGTCAAAGTCCTCGGTGTCCACACGTGGTCTCTTGCGCGATTCCTTTCTGCTCAAGTCCGAGACTGAGTGTGTGCCGTCTTCCTGTTTCACAAAGTTGGCTGGAGAATTGTGCAAGCTGGATTTTCCAGGTGAGATGGTCACATGAGGAGACACTCCGGCAACGTGTGGAGATACTCCAGAAAGATGCGGAGACACGCCAGCGACTGCGGGCGACATCGTCGACGACATGCTCAGGTGCATGCCCTGGAGTCTGTGTGGGTCCTGTGGAGAGCCATGATGCTGACCAAGGGGAGCCAGAACAGGAACCACACCCTGTGCAAGCAGCAGCGACATCTGCAGTGACGGAGTGGCGCTCCCTTGGTTCGGGGACTGGGCCAAGTTCCGCATGCTGGGACTCATGTGCGCAGGCAATCTGTTTCTGGTGGGCGACCTATGGGCAGGAGACCGGATGGTCTGTGCGGGCGTGTGGAGCTCGGGCTGCATGTTCTGGTACTGGTAGACGTAGTCCAACTTCTCGTGCTGTTGGGTCACGGGGTAGTCGTACATGTGGTTCTGGTACTGGTCTCCGGATGGGTAGTGGAAGGCTGCGCCCAATTGCTGGGAGGAACTGGACAAATGATGAGTGTTCTGCAACTGCGACGTGGTCTGTGGCATCTGCAGTGTGTCCTGAGTAATTTGCAGCGAGTTTCCCATTGCCGGCTGGCCCATCTGGGTCATCTGCTGGGACATTTGCTGTGATATCTGGGTATTCTGTGAGTTCATACGCTCGGGCTTGAACTCGGCCAGTGTCTGCACTTGAAAAGGAAATTCCTGGTAGAAGTTCCTCGAGACAGGGGTATTGGACCGGCTGGACAGCCGCAGATGGTTTGAGCGGCTATTGGAGTTCATGTGACGGGGTGTGTTTCAATTGAGCAGTAATGTAGTGGTGCAGTAAAGTCCGAAAGGCACCAGGCAAAAATCCAAAATATTCTTTTTCTGTTTCCCGTTTTCCGTTCTTCGTGAGCTTGCTAGCTATAATTTCAACTTCTCCAGCTAATTCCTTCGAGCCGAGGATGTACTGAAATCTGGCGCAATTCCCTTGTCTATTCTCGAGATGGCCAGAGGTGAAGGCAGTGGAATTGCCAATTGATCAATGAGGGTGTGAATGCAGATGGAGAGCCGCCTTGTATGTTGAATACTAAAGTTTTCCAACAGAAAAAACTTGGGAAGGGAAACTCACTCAAATGCCTGGCTTAGACGGTGGGAGAGAAAGAATTGAGTGAAATGAGCTCCTCGCTTAAGCCTGCGTATGAGCCCAGGAATTAGGGCTTGATCTAAGAGGCAGAGGTGCGCTGTTTCAGGTGAACAATACAGAATTATTTTTTAGGGGTTTGGGTCTCGTTTGACGTTTGTCCGATTTGCGAATTCATTTTTTGTTTGCAATCAACAAAGTTCTCTACTTGCGCCTTGTTGTACGGCAGTAGGCTTTGTCTCAGTGGGAATCTCGCACAGCTCTGGACTTTGCGGGATAAAAAGTGCCGCATGAACTCGCAGGGAACCGCAAGGGGACGGCAAAAATCCTCAAATTTTAGATTTCGAGGAGAGTGAGGATGGGCGCCAATTCACAGTTGCACCTCCAAAATTTTCTATTTATATCTCTTCACCCTCTTTCCTTCCCGCCCTGGTTCTCCTCTTCTCATCGCTGCCAAAACCTGGAGTAGCTGCTAAGTGCAGGGCATCGCTGCTTTTGAAAAAATTGAAACTCATCTCTTCACACCAAAGAATGGCAGTGCTTAATTCCAACCCTGAAATTCTTTTGAAGAAAAGAAAAAACGCAGACAGAAAGAGAATCCAGAAACAGGATGAGATAAGACAGAGAGAGGAGGCCAAGGTGCACAAGGCCACCGTTGCCAAAGACAAGTTTGTGCGTGCAGAGGTGTTGGCCATCAGAAACAGAGCGAACACTCTCGAGAAGAAGAGAATCGATAATGTCTTGAAACACGAGCAGAGGTTGATTTCCGAGCTGAAAAGATCCGACGACGAGCCCAAGTTGGTGTTTGTCATCCGTGTGGAGAACCAGGGCAAAGGTAAGATCCCAGTCAAGGCACAGGCGGTGTTTGATGTCTTGAGGTTGAGCGAGCCCAACGTGGGAGTATTCGTGAAGTACACGCCCAAAGTGGCGCCAGCGTTGAAACTCGTGTCGCCGTACATTGTCATTGGAAGACCCTCGTTGGCTTCTGTGCGTCAGCTTTTCCAGAAGAGAGCATGCATCGAGATCGAGAACGACGAGCAGGAAAAGCAGTTGGTGAAGTTGGACAACAACCAGGCCGTGGAGGACAGGTTTGAGGACGACTTGGGGTACATTTGCATTGAGGACTTGGTGCACGAGATTGTGACCTTGGGAGACAACTTCAAGGCGGTGACTCTGTGGATTGCGCCTTTCAAGTTGACCAAGCCCGTGAATGGATGGGGTCCTTTGGGCAAGTTGGCCAAGTTGAAGTACGAGGAAGACAACAAGAAGAAGATCTCTTTGGCGGGACACGCCCGGTTGGAGGAGATTGACATTGACAAGTTCATTGAAGAGCAAAACTAGCATGGGTAATAGAGGTACAAATGAGGTCAGCAGTAGAGACGTAAGTGAAGAGAGAAGGGAGAATGGGAAAATAGCTGAGAATTCCAATTGACGCTGATCAAAATCTCCGGCAACTCTGGCAGAAGTCGTAGTGTGCTCTTTTTGAGGTTTATGGCAACCCACCAAGTCATCGATCTGGCTCAAATTGAGTCGTCAAGTCTTTGAGCAGTTCTGTCCGGCACTGGCCTGGGGCACTTTTGAACTTCCTCTTTCTCTTTCTTCGTATTGTGTTGTTTTGGTTTCTTTTTATTCCCGTTCTCCATTTCCGCTTTGTTCACGTGCCTGGCCTACTTTGCAGCCATTTAAAGGCATCACAGAATTTCACTCCAGAGGCCCAGAAATTTGTTCATCCTTTAAGAATTTCTGAAATTTGAAGGGCAGATAAATCAGTCTAGTACTTCAAGAATGTGACCAAATTGAATTATTGGGAGTAAATGTAGTTGCTGGTTTACATTAGCCTACCATATTGTTGATTTGGTATTCTCGGTACTGCTTGTGCGCACCTCTATAGCCAGTCCATAGGTACATACAATAGGTGGACAGACAAATAGGAAAAGGGCCATTTAAAAAAAGAATGGGTATGTGCGGAGAGAAGGATGAGAAAGAGGGGTGAGAGTGTCTAGATTACAATCTTTTTATAACACTTGAATTGAGATGCAATGCGCAGAACCCCGTGAAATATGTTGTGCTGATGCAAAGCGATGCGTACGCCTAAAATTGGAATAGTGTGGCACAAACTGAAAATATGGGTGCTGCTCAACGCAAATCATGCGCCTGGCTCCTCCTCGGGCAGCGAGGTATCGAAAACGCGATCATATCCCCGTGGGCCGTCAAGGTTAACCCCAGAAAATGGGACCCTAGGATTCGGGGCCTCAGAGATTTCATCATTGGTCGCACCCCCGTGGCTCAGCTCATCTGTGACACCTCCGGCCTTTCCTAAGGAACCCTGTGGATCTTTTGAAATCTCGGATGGATTGATAAACCCCTTGGCTGGCTCCCTGAGAAACTTTAAGTACAGCTGGATGGCAGCACCCGTCTCTGTGATAACTTTAGTCAGCTCCTTAGAGGCCTCTTTGGCAGCTTCAGTCTGCTCTTTGACAGCTTTGGTCTGCTCTGTGACAGCTTTGGTCTGCTCTTTGACAGCTTTGGTGACCGCTTTAGTCTGCTCTTTGACAGCTTTGGTGACCGCTTTAGTCTGCTCTTTGACAGCTTCAGTCTGCTCCTTAGTAGCCTCAAGTTGCATGTTGGGAACTTGTTCCTGATCTCTGAGGTGCTCCACAAATTTCAAAGGTTTGGCCTTAGCTTTTTTCGCTGGAGGCTTGGAGACTTTACCCTTAGGCTTTCTTGCTGAAGGCTTGGAAACCTTAGCCTTGGGGTTCTCTGCTGAGGACTCGGAGGCCTTGTCACTGGTCTTTGTAGAAGATCTAGTAACACGAGACATTCTGGTGGAGTAGTTATAGTTGGTAATTTTTTTCTGTGGAGCATCCATATTTATACCTGTGAGAGGCTGCATCGAGCCCCTATTCTCATTTGTGTCATCCTCAGCTAGCTTTAGCTTTCTCAACCTCCGTGCGATTTTATTAACCAGCTTGTTCTTTCTAAATTCAGTTCTCACATCAACATAGTCGTCAGAGCTCATCAGAAAATTGTCATTTGGCCCTTTAAAGTCAATTCAGTTGCTCTTGTAACTGTGTTTTTATCTTCGCTACGTATAGACCGTCTCCCCTGGGATGCTTGTAACAGGACAACGAATATATAGATCAACAGTAACCAACAAGTGTAAGGTGCGTTTGGTGCGGAGAATAATGGAAGTCGATGGAAAATTTACCAGATTTTTATCGTGGGGGAAACCCCCCTTTTATACTTTTGGGAACTACATAAGGCAAGGTTCTCGACTTGCCCTGGCTGCCTTGTTTTGCATGAATTGGCGTGAGGTATGTTTCGCAGCCATTTCCATTCACGTGAACACCCACGGAATTGGGACGTCGAGACACACCACGGAGCATCAAAAAAATTTGTAAGTTAGTGTTGCAAATAGCAAAGATACGACAGCACTATCTCAGAACACAGCTTTTCCGAAAAGCAATTTGGACTCCTCTGTCTTTTCCTTCCATTATCTCATCTCCTTACATCCTGTATGTGTGCACTGGCATCCACCATAAGCACTGCAACAAACTGACCAAGTGAAATTATATATATAAAAAGAAAAAAAGATAATCTCATCATAGTCATGCCCCTTTTCCCTTTGAGTAAAGACATTTTCTATATCTCTAATAATATTTCTGCCTTCTCATCTCCTTCCATGTACTACTTCTGCTCTTCACCTACTACTCACCGCGATCCACATTCTACACACTACGCGTACCCATGTCTTTCCAGGTGTACAACCAGATCTCCACGCCAGACGATCACGTGTACAAGCTCGTGCAGTTGCCGCCTGACTTGGTCAGCTACATGAAGCTGAACCCTGAAAACCGCCTACAATTCAAGTCGCCGGTCACCACACACAACCACTTGGTGCTATGTACGGAAGACTCAACGTACACCGTGAGACAGATGAACCACAGTAACACTGCGCTTTTGGTGAACGACATGGCCGTCAACAAGCTTGGACTGAGGCTAGAAACTGACAATGGCACGAAAATCTCTGAAAGTTCGGAAACTTTGTCTGGAAACTTGCTTGCAGTTGGCCTGTCCAGTTACCAGTACGAACTCACGAAAACACCGGGGTATATCGACACACAGGGCGTTCCAATATATGACGGTGGGAAATCTTTCAACTCGGAAGGCTTGAAAACGGTCGACGAGGTCAAAGTGGACTCGCCCATTGCAAACTCGCAGTTCCACTCTGCGTGGTACAATTTGCTAGGATGTGAGGTGGAAGGGAAAGCAGTGATCCTTGCACCCAATTTCGTCACCGAGGCACTCCACACTTTGATCTCCATTGTCATTGCGGGCAAATTGACCAGCTTCACCATATCTGACATTTCTGCAAAGGCGCAACTGCAAAATAAATTGTACACTGCCAGTGTGGTGCACACCTTGACCCAGAAATTCTGCCTCCACCACGAAAAGCTCGAGCTAGACAAATCGGCCATTGCACAGTGGTTCGGGATCCACACGCTCAAGATGAACACCAATGCCTTGCCCGATAAGGAAATGCTCCTCAAGTGGAAACTGAGTCTTCCGCCATTCTTCGATGTTTCCTTGGATATGTCTGCACTCCATGGCTACTATTGCAGGCCTGTGGTTGGCACTGTGCGCTATTTGCCTCGAGACTCTTTGGCGTCTGAGATCACAACCAGGATCAAGGAGTTGTTCTCTGTGGTGAAAGAATGGGACTACGACGAATTCTTGCCGTTCATTGCGGAGTTTGTGCCTGCCAACAAGAAGCCCGATGCGGTGATCGTTAAGTATGCGAGGAAGAAGCGCGTGGGGAAAAAGTTTGTGGTGTGCCCGAGATAAACAAAAATAGAAAAAGGGGACAAGAAAAGAAAAAGAAACGTGCTCGGAATATAAAAGGAGGTGCATTTCCCACATTCAAAATCCACTTTTCTTGCTGTTTTTCAATTGTTTTGTGCTGCTTGGTTTCTTTCGGGCTTCTGTCGATTTTCGCAACCATGGCTGTCTCCGCGCGCGGTGCCGGATTTTTCGCTCCCACCACCAACTACTAGCATCTGACAGCCATGGACAACACGTCGGGAGTGATCTCGTTGATCGTATGTTTCAAGCAAAACCAGGAAAATAGCACATGCTGATTCCCAATTTGCCACCAAAATTCCCAATTACTAACTGCAGAGCGGCGCTTGCGCGGGCACCTCCACGGACCTAGCGTTCTTCCCCATAGACACATTGAAGACCAGACTACAGGCCAAGGGCGGGTTTTTCGTGAACGGTGGCTGGCATGGGATCTATAAAGGCTTAGGTTCCTGCGTGGTGGCCCTGGCCCCATCCGCTTCCCTATTCTTCATCACCTACGATTCCCTCAAGGCATACACCAAGGATAAGTTACCAACCACAGTCAGCCACATGGTGAGTGCGTCTGCGGGAGAAATAGCCGCCTGCTTTGTTCGTGTTCCTGCTGAAATCATCAAACAGCGTACTCAGGCCGGCAGATTGGGTGTGGGTAACAAAGCCACTTCATGGGCCAACTTCCAGTACTTGATCCAAAACAAATCTGGCGAGGGAGTCATCAGGGGCCTCTATAGAGGGT
This sequence comes from Sungouiella suratensis, assembly GCA_030566815.1. Classification (NCBI taxonomy): domain Eukaryota; kingdom Fungi; phylum Ascomycota; class Pichiomycetes; order Serinales; family Metschnikowiaceae; genus Sungouiella; species Sungouiella suratensis. The sequence goes on along the minus strand of JAKUAV010000002.1, from coordinate 431,672 downwards.
GGAACACCACAATCATGAGAGAAATCCCATTCACTGTCATTCAGTTCCCTCTTTATGAGAAACTCAAGAAAGTCTGGTCAGCCTACGACAACAGCGAGCTTTCGCTTTTGAAGGGCGCCATATGCGGTTCCATAGCCGGAGGCGTGGCTGCAGCAGCAACTACTCCACTAGATGTGATCAAGACGAGAATTATGCTCCACAAGGAGAGAATTGGTGTTTCCACTTTGGTCAAGCAGATTTTGGCAGAAGAAGGGCCCAAGGTGTTCCTAACTGGAATTGGGCCCAGAACATGTTGGATCAGTGCAGGCGGAGCGATTTTCTTGGGGTGCTACGAGCTTGTGCACACGAACTTGTCCCTGGTGCTAGACGAGAAGAAACTAGAATAGACAGATGGAGAGGCATAATTTGGGCTAGGGAATTCCCCAAATTTTCTCAGATTATCGAAGGAGCGAGTCTGCGGAGATGATCGGGAGTCCTTTCAATTGCACTTTTTTTCAATTTTTGAGGTGCTCGGGATCTGAAGATTATCCATGCTCTTCGACCGTTAGAGATTTGCAGCTGGTGCATAATGCGCATTGATAAGTGTGGAAGAGATAGACAGACACAGCACACCACACTGAGCGGACAAACAACCAAATGACTGGAAAATTGCAATTCAGTAAAACAAACACATAGAATAGAACAGAAGAATTAAATTTAAAAATGAAATATCAGCTGGTGGTCCATTTCCCGCTTCCCCATCGGACTTCGGACCGGTGCCCCTCCTGGTACGTGCACGACCCTAATCCGCACCGGACAAAAAACTTACTAAGACATCCTGGGCCAGACATCTAGTACCAACTACTTCTCCTAATTTTTTTTCTGAGATGTTCAGATCAACTACACAGTTGGCACGTTCTCTTCGCAGTGCACGTGCACCGCTAGCCGTGCGCTTATTGGCCACAGCAGTGCCGCCCGAAGGATCTTCCATCACATTGAAGTCCGCCACCAGAGACGAGTCCAAGTTCGGCACGAGGCCCATCTACTTGGACGTCCAGGCCACCACGCCCACAGACCCACGTGTGTTGGACAAGATGTTGCAGTTTTACACCGGATTGTACGGCAACCCACACTCGTCCACGCATGCTTACGGCTGGGAAACAGACAAGGAGGTGGAGAAGGCCAGGGAGCACGTAGCCGCCACCATTGGCGCCGACCCCAAGGAGATCATCTTCACTTCGGGCGCCACTGAGTCGAACAACATGGCGCTCAAGGGCGTGCCGCGGTTCTACAAGAAAACCAAGAAGCACATCATCACCACACAAACAGAGCACAAGTGTGTGTTGGACTCAGCGAGAAGAATGCAGGATGAGGGGTTCGAAGTGACCTACTTGCCTGTGACCTCGGAAGGGTTGATCAACTTGGATGAGTTGCGTGCTGCCATCAGAAAGGATACGGTGTTGGTGTCGATTATGGCTGTGAACAACGAGATCGGTGTCATCCAGCCAATCAAGGAGATCGGCCAGATCTGCAGAGAGAACAAGGTGTTTTTCCACACAGACGCCGCGCAGGCATACGGCAAGATCCCAATTGACGTCAACGACATGAACATCGACATGATGTCCATCAGTTCGCACAAGATCTACGGGCCCAAGGGTATTGGAGCCTGCTACGTGAGAAGAAGACCAAGAGTCAGATTGGACCCAATCATCTCTGGCGGTGGCCAGGAGAGAGGTTTGAGATCGGGCACCTTGGCTCCTCCGTTGGTGGCTGGATTTGGCGAGGCTGCCAGATTGATCAAGGAGGAGATGCCTTACGACAAGGCGTACATCACCAAGTTGGCCAATAAGTTGAAGGAAGGCTTGTTGCTGATTCCAGAGACACAGTTCAACGGTGTCTTGTCTGACCCTACCAAGCAGTACGACGGGTGTGTGAACATCTCGTTTGCTTACATTGAGGGTGAGTCCTTGTTGATGGCACTCAAGGACATTGCTTTGTCGTCGGGAAGTGCATGCACGTCAGCGTCTTTGGAGCCATCGTACGTGTTGCATGCATTGGGCGCAGACGACGCGTTGGCGCACTCGTCGATCAGATTCGGTATTGGCAGATTCACTACGGAGGCCGAGATCGACTATGTGATCAAGGCGATCAACGAGAGGGTGGAGTTTTTGAGGAAGATGTCGCCATTGTGGGAGATGGTGCAGGAGGGAATTGACCTCAACACGATTGAGTGGAGCGGTCATTAACGGTTATGTATTTATTGGGAGGAATGACATTATGACGAAAAGGGTATCACTGTAGTGGGGTGGATGGGAACAGGAAGGGAAGACAAGAAAAAAAAAAAGGAAATCAATCATGAAGCAACAACAGCAATACAGGGTCCAAGCTTTTACGCCATCTTATTTCTTTTTTCTCAATTATTGTATTTCCCTCCATACCTTCTCTCCCCATCTTCCTTCTTGACTCACTTCCATTGTGCCGGAGTGCGGCCCGGTACCGGCACAAATTTTCAACATTATCTCACGTTTCCCCAGAATATCCCAACCCACAAAATGTCCACCACCAAAAAAATCGTCTTGCTCCCCGGCGACCATGTCGGTACCGAGGTCGTCAACGAGGCCGTCAAGGTCTTGAAGGCTATCGAAGAAAACACCACCCACCAGCTGATCAAGTTCGAGTTCGAGAACCACTTGATCGGAGGTGCTGCCATCGACGCCACAGGCGTGCCTTTGCCCGACGAGGCCTTGGAGGCTTCCAAGAAAGCCGACGCCGTGTTGTTGGGTGCCGTGGGTGGCCCCAAGTGGGGAACCGGCGCCGTCAGACCAGAGCAGGGTTTGTTGAAGATCAGAAAGGAGTTGGGGCTCTATGCGAACTTGCGTCCTTGCAACTTTGCCTCGGAGTCGCTCTTGGAGTTGTCGCCATTGAAGGCCGACGTCGTGAGAGGCACCAACTTCACCGTCGTGCGTGAGTTGGTCGGAGGTATCTACTTCGGCGAGAGACTGGAGCAGGACCAGAGTGCCAACAACGACGAGGCCTGGGACACGGAGAAGTACTCTGTGGCCGAGGTGACCAGAATTACCAGAATGGCCGCGTTCATGGCCTTGCAGCACAACCCTCCTTTGCCTGTGTGGTCCTTGGACAAGGCCAACGTGTTGGCTTCCTCCAGATTGTGGAGAAAGACCGTGGACAAGGTGATGTCCGAGGAGTTCCCTCAGCTCAAGATCCAGCACCAGCTCATCGACTCTGCGGCCATGATCTTGGTCCAGAGCCCCACCAAGTTGAACGGTGTGGTGATCACCTCCAACATGTTCGGTGACATCATCTCCGACGAGGCCTCGGTGATCCCTGGCTCCTTGGGTCTCTTGCCCTCGGCATCCTTGGCTTCCTTGCCAGACACCAACAAGGCCTTTGGTTTGTACGAGCCTTGCCACGGCTCTGCGCCTGACTTGCCTGCCAACAAGGTGAACCCAGTGGCCACCATCTTGTCTGTGGCTATGATGTTGAGATTGTCGTTGGACTGCGTCAAGGAGGCCGAGGCCTTGGAGAAGGCTGTGGGAGTTGTGTTGGACTCTGGCGTGAGAACTGCTGACTTGAAGGGCTCAAGCTCCACCACTGAGGTGGGTGACGCCATCAGCGCGGAGGTGGCCAAGATCTTGAAGGGCAACTAAGAATAGACATGAGTATGTGTGAGAGTGTAGAGTCACTGGGGGTTTTTTGAGGAATTTTTAGGATCCTTTAGTGGACGTTTGTGGGGAGATTGTGCTGGACATATTTCTCTGTGTGAGAAATTATGGGTGCGAAAAAAGAGAAAAGGGTTGGGTTCCAATTGTGATATGTTGATGATGATGTAAGGTCGACGATCTTTCTCACCAATTTTTCTTCCTTTTTTTTATTTCATTCTTTTCGAGCTCTTATTGAAGTTCTAAATGCTAAGCCTCCTTCACCTGGCTCTTGTTCTTGGGGTATATTACAACTCAACGGTGCCGTTGAGAATGTCAGACAAGTAGGCCACAGAATCGAGTCTCAAACCCAGGTTCTCTCGAGGAGAGAAATCAGTCATGAGCGTTCTGTCGCTCGAGGATGACGTAATTGTTGTGTACTCGCCAACCTCCTCTGTCTTCAGCGTGAAGTTCTCGAGTGCTGTAGCAAACTCATTCGACGAGAAATATTCATCCTCGGAGCTCGAGATGTTGGGCGTGCCAATTGCAATTGGTTCCACTTTGCTTGTAGTGGAAGTCCCTGAGACGTTTCTGAACTTTCTGATCTCCTGTGCAATCTCCTTCTGGATGTCGCCAGGCTCAGAAAGGGTCTTGTCCAGACCGAAGCGTGGTGCACCTGCCGGATCCAACGAGCTCTCAGATGCTGGGTTAGAAGAGCTCGAATATTCCGACAGTGGCTCGGATGATTTTGTGGAGTCCAACAGCACGACTCTGCGTGAGAAACTGTCCATGGAGAAATTGCGCCTTCCCAATTCAGGGTCCAAGGTGAAGTCTGCATCACGAGACATTCCGAAATCGCTGATAAATTCTGCAGCATTGAATGACTGGATCAGATCCTCCCTCGAGACGTTCCACAAGTAGTCAGGTAAACTAGTCTTTGTGGTCAGCACATTACGGCTAGCAGGTTCTTCGGGTTTGAAAGTCCCGTATTCCACAGTGGAGAAAGTTCCGTCGGAAGAGTCGAATTGATGCGCTGCAGGAACCATGGGCATGCGGTAGTCAATATCGATGACATCCAAAGTGTCCATGTTGGCCTCCTCCTTCATGGCCTGGATCTCTTGTTGGAGGTTAGACGAGTTGTCCCGAATGTATGCGACCCAGTTCAGTTCTCCGTCGCTGTAGAAGCTGCTGACGGGGATCTCGTCGTACTGCTTGTATTTGTCGTAGATCTCGGGCGAGATTCCGGATGCGTTGATGTTCTCGAGAGCAATGACTGTATCCTGGCTTGAGAAGATCTTTCGTTTTGGTGTCTTCGCCACGTCAATTTCTCCGCTCGCTGGCTGCCACGAAGGCTGTAAATCTTCACCTTCAGCCTTCTTGGTGTTTTCGGCAGTTTCCTCGGCCTTGACTGTTGCAAGTGACTCGTGCGAAGCAATTCTGGCTATGGAAACCGCTTCCAGCTCAGGCAACCACTTTGTGAAGTCGTGGTACCCGTTCTTGATATTTGATGGTGCCTCAGACTCCAAAGCGGAAGTGATATCAAGCTCATTTGTGTTCTTCAGCTCAGGGAACATCCTTGTGACCTCAGATTTCTCGCGAGGAATGATCGTCAAATGGTTATGGCTATTCTCACTGCGATCATCGTGGCCAGCTGGGAATTCAAACTGTGGGTTGACATCGAGCGATTTGTCAGTGTACTGTGAGGATGATGTGGTTCCCGCCGAAGCAACACGAGACTGTTCTTGCGCTGCTCCTGGGCCTGCTGCTGACACTGGAGGAGCCGCAGGGGCTGTCTGAGATGCAACTGGAATTTGAGGCACTGGAAGATCATACCTGTACTCCACAGTTGGGTTTTGAACAACTGAGCTGACAGCAGAGGAGTCGCGCAAACGAGGTGTAGGCGTGTAAATTTTCTCGTACACTGTCTTTTTGCCCTTGGGTATACCTGTCTCTGGCACCTTCTTGACGACAGAAGATTCTCTTTTGGCCACAGGAGTGTGAACTGGCTCTGCAGGTTTCGAGTCGTTCTTCTTTTTGAGTTTCCCGAAAACAGAAAGTAGAAACGATTTTCTGCGAGTGAGTTTCTTAGCCTTCTCTGTTTGTTCTTCGGGCTCTTTGTGTGGTGTTGCACTAATCTCTTTTGGTGTTTCAGGATATGAGCTGATACCCACAGATGCCGCAGATTCTATGGTCTTCCTATCACCTTTGGCATATGTCTCGTTGTTGTTGCTTCCTTCTGGTGCCACGAGTAATTTGGTGATGAACTCCAAGTTGGCAGCAGTGAGAACTGGAGACAAGAATGTGGATCTGAACATGGCCTCCAAAGAGTCGTAGAGTGACTCTCGGAGTGTGACGCGGAAGTCGTCAACCGACACAATTTCGTCCACCTCACATTGGTCCTTCTTGTGGCGGCTGTATCCGTTCAATTGCAATGTGTGGTCGTTCAAAAGACTGATGTTGTACACAAAGAAAGCGCCTTCGCTCTGTCTGAACACCTCCTCCACATCATCCTTGGTCATGTTTAGCAATATCACAATTGGCGACTTAGATGCCTCTGACTCATAGTCAATATTGTCATGGGCACAGAAGTACATGCCGAGTTGTGTTTCCTTCCCTTTGAAAAGGTGAAATGGCACCGACTTGCTCAAAACCTGTGCTTTGCTCACAAGGTCCATGATTTCTTCGCACAGCGGGGTGTTGTCACCAGCTGGCATTATCTTGTAATTCTCCACTGACAGTATCCTCAGATTGTCTCTGTTTCTGAAATGATTCTTTCCATATGTGGTGAAGCTGAGGTAGTTGGCGTTATTGGCCTCGTAGGAGCGCACTATCAAATTGTCTATGTCACACCAGAACTTCACCTTGAGATTGGGGAAGTGTGAGAATTTCGGAAGTGGTTTTGCGTTGATCAAGGAGTTCATCAAGACCTCCGGCAACAGCAACGCAGCCTTTTGGTCGGTTTTCTCCTCGATCTCAATGAAGAGCAAGTGGTCGGAGAAAATGATTAATACCTCATTCTGTGCGTGGTCTGTCTCGGTCAATGCACTGGCAAGCTCGAAAATTCCGACGACTTTCCTGTCCATCCACCCATACTGAAGCTCTGTGGGCCATCCAGTTGCAAGCTCCATGAGCAATTTGCCAGAAGGTGTGAAAACCCTTTGTTTCGCCTTCTCGGTGTCTGTCTCATTATATCCGAATGAGTCAATGATCTCCATGATTATCCTGTATTGGTGATCGAGATGCTCGGACTCAAAGTCTTTGGCCTTCTTTCCCTTCTCCGCCTGAATGGTGTCATATAGTCTTTTCACTATGAGCTTCATCCTCGGGAGCTCAAAGATTGACCCTGCAATGACAGATTCGATGCCACGCACAGTATAGCCGCCCTTGTTGATGTCCTTTGACTCGAATGCAAATTCTCTGTTGTGCTGTGTGAATTTCGAGTAGTGCGAGTGGAACTTGGAGAGGTTGGCCTGGTGTCTGACGAATGCATTGTAGAAGAAGGGAAGCAAGATTGCGAGCACGTTGAAGACCTCGATGTAGCCGTACCTCTCTGCTTTGTCCAAAGCGTCATGCGCAATGCAATTGACACGTGTCACCTCGTCGATGGTGGGCGGGAACACAACGTTTACCTTTGCTATGCCCAAAGTGGATGTAGCCTGTGCACTGAGCACCGCGACTCTGAGCGGGATGATGAAGTCCTGCAAGATGCACACCAAGTCCATCGTGTAGTGGGTCTGCATGTCTAGCAACTCCTTGACAATGGCCTTGACCGCCACGTTGTCGTGCAATACTGGTGGTTGGATGTTTGCTGGTGGCTTGTATTCGTAGTCCATGGTCTGCGGCGAGTACTCGAGAAGAGGGTCAAACAAGTAGTTCATCTGGTCTCCCAAGAGCATCACGAGCTGGTTGTTCTCCGCCACGGTCTTCTGCCCGCCCTCGGGGTTCCTGTTGTTGTACACCACATCCACCACAGTGGCTGCAATGCTCTGGTCCTGTAGGAGGCCCATTTCGAGCAACTGAGCGCCGATTTCCGATGGCGAACGCCCGACCAAGATTTCCATGCGGCTAGCTAAAGCACCAGCGTTGGTCTCATCCCACTCCAGCGTCACTGGCACTTGGCCCTTGTTCTTCCAGAGCTTATTGTAATTTTTCAAGTTGGTCACTGCCAAGGCTTTCCTGACATTCAGATTACGGTATCTGGCGTCTAGGTTCGCTATAGCAGGCAGAAAGCGCGATGTCGAGTCCAAGATCAAGTTCTCAAATACATTGCACCCAAACTTGGTTATAGACATGGTACACAATTTGCTTGTGGCCTCGTGTTTGAACACCAGGGTGATCACAGGACCAAAGAAGTCGTCGGTGCCAGCGAAAAAAGCTGCATTGGGAAACACCTTCTGCCAGTGGTCAATCTGTTTGGTGAGAGGTTCTTGGGCCCCAAATATGTCGAACTGGCCAGACAAAGGACGTAGTTTGAACTGGCCGGGGTTGCCCGTAGCAGGATTTCGTTTCTCCTTTTGCGTATAGCTTCTGTAGATGTTCATATTTCGGCAATAAAAATCTGTGGATCTGGAGATTTACCGCTGGACTGTTGAAGGTGTTTTATGTAGATTTGAGATCTATGCCGTATGTGGACAAAGGTAAACAAAGGTCACGTGGAAGGGCGGTCTGAGATTGTCTATTTCAACCAGAGATAAGAAGGTTTGGATTGTGTGGTTGTGTTGGAATTTCCTATATCTGTTATCTTCTTTTATTTTTCATCTTTTCATTTGCTCACTTCACATAGTCTGTTCTGTGTGGCACTCGCTGCCATTTATTTGGTGGTGATGCGCCGAATATATGGAAGTGCAGGCTTGCATTGTTCCTTAGGGTCCACATAACACCAGACACTGTTTACGAACCTCGGGAATGTAGAGAAGCCAGAAAAGCCTACTGATTGTAATGTTCCAGAATCCAAGAGACATTCTCATTTTTCACATTTACTCATTGTTGTTTTCCTTGTACCTTCCCATTCACGCATGTATATTCGCGTTTGTGTAATTGCACCTAACCAAATCTTAGTTTCATTGCATTTCATCCCATTCCATCCCAGTTTCACTTGATGTTTTTATTGTTTGCTTCCAATAGCAGCCACAATTGACCGGCCAAAGAAACTCAAAATTACCAAGGACCTTTCCCTTTCTTCTTTTGAATCCCTAACTTCCTTCCCTTCTTTCCCTTTCTGGCCTCTCTCTTCACCCTCAGAATGTAACGGTTTTCGGGTCCATCGGCATACCCGTGGAGTCAACATTATTGGCCTGGAATTTGTCCCGCAAATACCTGAGCCGGGCGTCGTCAAACGACAAGTTGTGTTTTTGCATCAATTGCCTGATCTCCTCTTTGGCTGTCTCGTCCAATGTTCTGTTATCGAAGTTACGGATGTTCTCGCCGATATCGAAATTGGAGCTCGAGAAACCGTTCTCCAAGTCGTTCTCAAACCCAGACACCGACGCGAGCCGTGTCCACCTCCTGTTGTTTCTCCATACCTCGAATCTCTCTGCCAATTTCCTTCTGAAGTGGAAAACCAAAAGTGCGCTCACAATCACGAGGACAAGCACAATGTGGTGCAGCTTCACGAGATTTGGAGACTTGGAGCTGTCTGGATTATCCTCAGCCATTTTGAAATTTCTGTCTGTAAAAATCACCAAAAGAACGTATCTAAATGAATTAGAATAGTCTAATTATTAGACCACATGTATGCAGTTCAATTCAGCGCAGTAGTCACGACACAAGACAAACCTGAGTTAAAAAAAAACTAGAAAAATAATTTCGGAAGTTCAGACTCATTTGTTTCCCTTCATTTTCTACCCATCACTTCTACCCCATCTCTGGTCAAACTTTTATTGTTCGAAATCATAACAAAAATACAACGTCTAGTTCATCTCCACGTCGGCCACAGGCTCACTCTCCACCACTGGGTCATTCTGAATCTCCTGTGCGGCCTCAGCAGCAACGTCAATTGGTCCGTCAATTGGACCATCCATTGGCGCATCCTGGGTGGCAGCAAACGAGATCTGCAAGTCTCTGCCTCCGTAGTTGTAGCCGTCCAAGTTCTGGATCGCAGAGGTTGCAAAATCAACGGACTCAAACTCCACAACGGCGTTCCCGCTCGCTCTGCCTTGCTCGTTGTACTGGACCTCGGCCCTCAACACCTTTCCGATGGTCTCAAACAACTCAAACAAGTCGCTCTGCAGGGTGATGTAGGGCAAGTTGCCAACGAAGATGATGGCCAGCTCTGGACCGTTACCAACAACACCCTCAGTGAACTCGGTGTTCTTGACTGCAGGCGCACGCTTGGGTCTCTCGCCAGCGTCTCTGCCTGGGCGCACGTCGATCTGTCTCCCGTCAAGAGTGAATCCTTGGAACTTCTCCACAGCAGCATTGGCCTCCTCTGGAGTGTTGAACACAACGGTTCCAAAACCCCTGGACTTGCCCCACTTGGTCTGCATGATGTCAGCACGAACCACATCTCCGGCCTCGCGCATCAAGTCCTTCAAAGACTGCCAGTTGGTGGAGAAAGGTAAGTTTCCTACAAACACCTCGGTGCCTGGCTTGACTGGCTCGTTGGGGTTGAATCTCTCCCTTCTCTCGCCTCTCTCGGGCCTCTCGCTCCTCTCCTGTCTTTCTCTTCTCTTATCTTCCGGTGGTGGGTAGTCCTGTCTGACGAAGATCTCACGGCCGTTGAAGTGAGTGCGGTCGAACTTGGAGATGGCGTTGTTCACGTCGTCCTTGCTGGAGAACTCGACGGTGGCCATTCCTCTGGACCTCCCGCGGTTCATGACGATGTCTGCACGCACAATGCTGGCGTTCTCGCCGAAGATCTGCTGGATCTCCTGGGCAGTGGTCTCGAATGGAATGTTGCCCACAAAGATCGAGTTGTCGTAGTTGCGCTCCACTCTCGACAGCATGTCTTCTCCGGAAACGGTGGACGTCTCCTGTGCGGAAAGACCTCTTCTTCTCTCGCCTCTGTCTCTGTCGTTGCGGTCTCCTCTGTCATTTCTGTAACCACCTCTTTCTCTTCTGAATCCGCCTCTTCTGTCGCCGTCTCTTCTGTCTCTGCCCCTCCTGTCGTCTCTTCTGTCGTCTCTTCTATCTTCTCTACCGCCTCTAGGGGCCTGGTAGTCTCTTCTGCTAGAAGATGGCGACTTGGACCGGAATCTCACGGGTGATCTGGAGCGATCCTATATGTTAGCATTTGTTTCGTGATTGTGGCTAATTTGAATGAGATGCACGAGCTTTGAGTGTAACTATCAATCCACATGACCTGTAGGGTCCGCTCACCAGTGATTGTCACATTGATTTTCTTGAGAATTGTCCATCTTTGTTGGCGTTTGGTGATATCTGCCTTGACCAATGTATTCTCGGCTTGACTTCCTCAGTTTTGGTCCTACCAACGCACAAGAAGCTCCAAACTCATTCTCGCTTCATCCTTTAAGCAACATACTCTAGAATAGTCATCGATATCAATATCCTCCATGGTTTGATCGGTGTTGAGAATAAGATATTGAATCGACGATGGGCGACTTTTTCAACACTGAGTGGGGTCACGTGACCAAGTTGATAAGATCTCGTAATCCACAGTCAGAAATAGTGGAGTGAAATAAAGAAATTTATGGATAGAGGCAATTGCTTTGGTCTAATAATCTCGCATTCTATTCCAGATCTTCTTGCATTTCTGTATTTGCTGTATTTGATGCCACCTTGAGTGGGTGCGAATGAAATCTACGTACCGAAGATCCTACCAAGTCACACACAGTTGATCAATGAAGAGATAGAAGGCAACCTGACTATCAGATCTCGTGTGTCTTTAAATTGAGACTGAAATCTTTGCGTCGCTTCTGTGGCTTGACGATCTTAATTCCGACTCATCAGGCAAATTCTCATAGTTTGGCCAAGGAAACTTCACTATACCAAATCGCTCAAATTGATATAGACCGGTTGCTGTTGAGTTCACACTTTCTGTGCCATCAGTCTCACCTCTCTGGGAAGGGCAACACTAGTCTTCTTTCCACCTCAGTCTCCTTGTTCACCTCCTCCTCACCGTCGAACTTCAACCGCACTGTACCGTCCTTCTTCTGGCCCACAACAACAGCAGGATAGAATGTCGTTGTTTCCGGATAACGTGCCAACACTTTGGTGCCATATGGGTACAGAATGAGATTGGGCACCTCTGGTTTGGAGGGCACAAGCAAGATCTCTTTGTAGTTGGCCTTGAAGGTTTGGCCCGGGTTGTTGTTTTCGTCTGGCTCCGGGTCTCTGATCTCATACTTCGTTCCATCGCCCAATATCTTGGTCACTTCACATTGGATCCATTCTTCAAAATGCCTGTTCTTCAACTTATATGCAACCTCGGAGCCCACCATGATTGGCTCCAGCGGATCATATTTCGATACCCAGTACAGCCTGCCGTACTTCGAGTTACCCTTCTTCCCGTTTCCTCTGGTGTTCTTACCTCCAGTTTGCACCTTTGAGGATCGCAGAGCAGCCGCGGCCTGTTGTTGCTGTTGGGCCTTTTCGGCCTTTGTTATGAGTGTCTGCAAGTTCTGCTGCGAGGTCGATATCAATCTTTTCGCCGTTTCGATGTTCGATATGTGGTCGTTGATCTCGCTCTTGAGTGCTTCTAGGTCGGCCTCACCTAGAGACTTGAGCTTCTTGTCATCGTAGGAATCGAAAATTTCATCGAAAGAAAGTGACTCATTGGCGTTACATATGTCCTGGAGAGACGAGACGACAATGTCCCAGTACCCGTCTGTGTCCTCAACAACCATTGCAAAAAGAGATACTGGTGGTTGAATGTTTTCAAGGTTTAGGGTCTGTGTGCAGTTTAGATCTGACAAGCACAATGGGAGTATGGTATTTGGGATATGTGGAAGTTTTGAGGAATCTATATTAGGGAGAATGATTTGGAAAAGACATATTTTGCTTTGTCAGGCGTATAAAGTGTATTGCTGGTTTTTTTGTGCTGGAAGTTGTGTCTTCTCTGCTGACAGTGAGAGACGACATTGCAAAAAGTCATACATCTATTGATTGAATATAAAAGCGATAATGTTGCGCTGCTTGAATGAATCAGGCAAAACGTTCTGGCCAAGTTTAGTCGTCCATTTTGGTTTTATTGTGTTTATTTCAGATTATGTGTATAAAGCAGTTTTTGGAAGCTCAAGGAAATTGCGAAAATAGTCAAAAACGTAGGCAGGTTTTCAGAAAATCTGGGCTCAGTATAGGTATAGAATACGCCCAAATGTTTGCTCAAACTAGGAAAGAAAAGCCTCTAGAATGGAACAAATTCAAAACTATGAACAAATTGATAGTCACGGTCAGAAACAATTAGATTTGACATTGTCTCTCGGTCCATGATCTGTCCTATCTCCTCAGGTTTTCGCAACCACTACAAAGACAACCATGAGGGTTCTGACTTGACCCCCAATATGAGATTATTATTGAAGTGCTACTTCTTTACAGACTGATTTTCAAAACATGACAAACAGCACCTACCAGATTTTTCATCAGTCTCACAAATCTTCATCATTGCCTCTATGGTCTCTCTCTATCTCTCTGTCTGTACTAAATCCTCCATACACTCCCACTCGCTTTGACAGGCTATTACTCCACATTACAAACATGCCAATCTGGCAGCTTACCCTTGCCATTGCTGAGTTTCTACAGCTACTATCGCCATGTCTCATATATCGCCACAATAAGTCACGAAAGTCGGTCGCCGGCATCTCCTGTGACTTCACTGTCCTATCACTACTATCTGCGGCATGCTCGGCAATGTCTGGACTCAGCTATACAATTCTGGTTACACTCCGAGACCAATACGCTGCCAGGTATCCCGTATATCCAAATATCAACTTCTCCGTGGCAGTTTTGCTCATTCATATTGGCCAATTCACCATAACATCACTTTTGGCATGGCAAGTGTTTGTCACACACAGAAAGTCCATCATCGGCGACGAATGGCTCAGTCTACCGTGCAAAGCGTTTTTGCTACTCCTCCTAGGGTTCTTTCTGTGGCTTGTCTCGCTTTTCTGGCGCGGCAGAGCCACTATCAACCAGCTAGATCTCGCAGACTGTGGCTGGACCATAGCCTCAATAACTTTTGGGGTCAGATTGTTGTCCCAGGTGACAAATAACTTTTGGCTCGAGAGATACGCCTTGATGCATCGAAATTTTATACACGTCCAGTTTGTTTCGGTGGTGTTGGCGATGATCACGTGGAAATACATGGACCACCAGAACATACAATGGCACGAGGTTCCCGCCAATTGTTTTCTGAGGTTCGTCTGGATTCCAAACTTTGTGTGTCTCTTGGGTCTAGCAAACCAATTCAGCAGCAGAAATAAGGTCCAATTCTCCCCGGTATAGAGGCTAGGAGAGTAACTGAAGGTATTGGTATATAGAGGACTAGTTGGGAAAATATTGGAAATAAACATGAACACATCAGCGGAATATCAATACAATCACGAGTGAAACTCTCCTGAAATCCAATCACAATTGTTATCTTCGCTATACTGTCCCCTTTGTGGGCTGTTAGTATCGGCCTGCACAGACTTTGCAACCGTTTTCACTCCAGACTACTTCCAACGAATGGCCCCAGTTCAAATCCGCCACTTCTCGGCGGCTATACGAAGTCTAGCCAGAAAATCCACAGATGTCACCAAACAAAAACATCTTGGCCGTCTAAGCAACAATTTGCTGTCTGGAGTGGTTGGTTTGGCCAACGTTGGAAAATCCACGTTTTTCCAGGCCATCACAAAGTCCACCCTTGGAAATCCCGCAAACTACCCCTTTGCCACTATCGACCCCGAGCAATCGCAGGTGGTCGTCGAGAGTGAAAAGCTCAACCATTTACAGAAACTTTACGGGTCCATCAAGAAGGTCCCCACGTCCCTCACAATCTACGACATTGCAGGACTCACAAGGAACGCAGCGAGCGGAGCAGGCCTAGGAAACAAGTTCTTGGCCGACATCAGGCAAGTGGACGGCATATTCCACGTGGTGAGAGCGTTCAGGGACGACGAGATCACCCACATCGAGACTTCGGTGGACCCGGTGAGAGACATGACCATAGTGACAGACGAGCTCATACTAAAGGACCTCGACTACATTGAAACGGCGGTGGAAAAGGCACAGAAGACAATGAAGAAGCCACATGTGGACAAAGCAGCCGTCCAGTTTGAGTTGGACACGCTCGACAAGATCCTGGAGGTGCTATATTCTGGACGCAAAGTTGCAGCTGAGGACTGGTCAGACAAGGAGATCGATATCATCAACCCGCTCAACTTGTTGACGGCCAAGCCCACCGTTGTTTTGCTCAATGTGAACGAACAGGATTATGCAGCAAACGAGAACGAATTCAAAGGTGCTGTGGAAAACTGGATCGAGACCAATTCTCCCAGTGACCAGTTGGTGTTGTTTCTGGCCAACTTCGAGACACAAATTAATGCCTTGAGAGAGGAGCCAGCGCAACTCCAAGAGTATCTTGCTCAATTCAAGAACACTGCTAGTGCAATGGCGGGCATAGTGGACTCCATGAGACTGGCTCTCCACCTCATTCTGTTCTACACCTGCGGGCCAAAGGAGGCACACCAATGGACCATCAGAGAAGGGCTGACTGCACCCGAGGCAGCTGGAGCTATTCATACGGACTTGCAGAAGACATTTATTTCTGCCCAGGTCTACAAATGGGAGGACTTGCTGAAGGAGGAGGCGCCACTAGATGAGGCCAAGATGAAGAGCAAGGGCAAGCAGTTGCGGTGCGGCAAGACGTACGTGGTGGAGGATGGAGACGTTTTGGTGGTGAAGGCCGGCGGCGGGAAGTCCAGGTAAAAAGACGAAGAAACTCGTGAGCTTGTTTCTGTGATTCGTTGAGCAAGACTCTCATTGAGTAAATGAGGATAATTCACTCACTGTCCCCATGACTAGTAACCATTTTATGTATATAGACTATAGAGAAAAGGAAAATCCATGTATATTATTGGTTGTCTAAAGAAGATGTAAGTAAGCTGGCACATGTTGTATGTTGGAGAGACTGGGGTGCAAATATGCCACTATTGAAATACTTCATCACTGACGATAATGATATTGGATCTAAAGTGCATTTTCGTTTCGCTAATCAATTCAAGGTTGTTTGATGTTGTTGGCTATCATTCCAAGAAAGATTTTCCTGCCGTGGCCTGATAGTGTCACTCTCGCTGACTTCAGTGAACTCGCTCTCAAAATCTGCCTAGAAGACGTCACTGTGATGTCACTACGTACATTTGCTGTTGTTGAAATCTCACAGTATGAGTTGGAAGCTGATGTCGTTTGCAACCACACACAGGCCCAGTCTAACCGTGCTCAGCTAATCCAAACATTTTGAAACCTTGATATGGAATTTGTTGAGCGATTGAATGTGAAGGAAAAGCTCAATCTCAATTTTTTTAAGAATGGCATTATTTGTTTCAATGCTCATTGAGATTATAGTTGAATTTGCTTGACATAGTCAGAGTTCCTCGGTGGCAATCATAAATATCAGAACCATACAAACCCGGAGCGAAATGAGCAACAGTGCCAGTCCAAATTGCTCAAGATATAAATTAAACTTTCTGAAGATTCTCTACCCCATCACAGATCCATTCTCGTCTAGTCAGATTCTTTTATTCCGCAGCGCAATTCCCGGTCCTTCTCCCTACTGTCGCACGACTATGTACATAGATAACACACACAGATAAGGCAAGGACAGAGTCCGAACACAAAGAGAAACATCGAACATTTTTTTCTTTTCTTTTCTTTTTTCCTGTTTGTTATGGCTTTCCACCTTGCTGAGCTGCATCCTCTGCCTGTCGTACTTCTGTTCTTCTTCGGAGCGTCCTCCCCGCTTCCATTAATAAGTCCCTCTGCATCAGCCTTGCACCGTTTATCTGGAACAAGCCCCAGCGGCCAGTGGTAAAATTAGCATAGTCAGCCTGTGGTGCAAATGTCAGCAGGACCCAAGAATCAACTCACTCAACTACTGGCCACACTTGATTCTTTTCATATTTTTCTTTATGTTCATTCTACGTCTGGCCCGCTCGTCTATTGTCCCCCGCCAGTGGCACTTTTTGCCTAATTCGCTAATGCTCATTGCCGGGCGGGGACAGTGTGCACCCCACCACCAACTACAACATGGCCACATTGGGTATCTGGTGATGTAAGTAAAAGAGAAGTTGTGATGTTAAGTTTGAGTTTTCGATTTCAATTTGGAAGTTGATGATAGGCTCTTGTGGGATTCTTGTCATTTTTTGAGTTTCCACTTTCCTCTCTCAACCAGTCTGTGGAATTCCATAGCGAGCCGTAATTGGAAGCGGCACGATATTGCGTAGATAAAATTTTCGTTGAGTTTCAAAGAATCCAATTGTTCAAATTTGATAAACAACAAAATCTTTCGATTGGCGAGTTGGGGAACTTGAAACGAAAAAAATAATTTGAAATTCTGCAAAATAAACCGTTATTGCCTTTTTGGATCAACCACGACTTATCGCTATCTTATCTGGGAATTTGCTCGCACCAAAACTGGAAACACCATCATTTTTTTAAGTGTTTACACGAACAGAACCAAAACACGCCCTTTTTGATTTTCCAAAAGCTTTAGATCTTTCCATCTGTCTAAAGCAGTTCAAAAAATCAATCCTTATCCATTGACTTCACTGGCTTCGTCCAGTTAATCCCAGCTGTTACATGGTAGTAACAAGAGCACTCAAGTCAGCATCCCCTACTCGTCCAAGAATGCTCGGATCAGTCTACAACTATGTGTTTGGCCACAGGCCCGCAGAAGTACACAAACACTACGCCACAAGCAACCTGATGCTTCCGCAAGAAGTGCTGGGTCTGTTTCATCCGCGTCTCACCACTATATTCCAGCAGTTGGACGCCATCGCCCCTAGATTCACCGTCAGGGGCTCCAGCATTAGGATCTTGCTGCTGCCCGACGAGTTCTACTCGACCTTGAAGAAGAAGATCAGTTTGGCCAAGAACCGCGTGTTTTTGTCGTCGCTCTACGTGGGCAAAACACAGGAGGAACTCATTGAGTGTTTAGCCGACGCTTTGGCGAAAAACGAGGATTTGAAAGTATACGTGTTGACAGATGCACTCAGAGGTACCCGTGAGGCGCCGCAGCTGCCGTGCCTGGCGTCGTTACTCGTGTCCTTGGTGGAGAAGTTTGGAAAGCACAGGGTGGACGTGAGAATGTACCACACGCCACATTTGCATGGATTCAAGAAGAACTGGGCACCCAAGCGTGTCAACGAGGGGTTTGGCTTGCAGCACATGAAGTTGTACGGATTCGATGACGAGATCATGTTGAGTGGCGCCAACTTATCTGAGGACTACTTCACCGACCGCCAGGACCGTTACTATTTGTTTTCCGACAAGAGATTGACCGACTACTACTTCAAGATCCACACTGCGGTGCTGAGCTTGTCGTACCAGCTCTTGACCACGACCAAACCCAAGGGTTTCCAGACATTCAGGTTGCTGTGGCCGACCTCAAACAAGTCGTGCGAGCCAGACTTGAATTTGCAGCGTTTCATCAGCGACTCATCTCACCTTTTGGAGCCCTTGTTGAAACAGCATAACTTGGGCTCCCTTGAGGAGTACACGGACACCGACGACTTTGATACCATCATCTACCCTGTATCTCAGTTCAGTCCCTTATTTAAACAAGACCACGACGTCTCCACAGAGAAACCCGCTGTGTTGAGGATTTTGTCGTACTTGGACTCTCCCAAGATCCGCTGGTGGTTCACTGCTGGCTACTTCAACATGCTCCCCCAGATCCAGGAGAGGTTGTTGAATGGCCATGCTCAGGGAACTCTCATAACCGCTTCCGCCAAGGCAAACTCATTCTACAAGTCTCCAGGCGTTTCATACTACATCCCCGAGGCTTACCTTTTGATTGCCAAGAAGTTCTTGGAGCAGATTAAGAGCAGAGGGAAAGAACACTTGATCAAGTTGTACGAGTGGCAGAACGGTATAGTCAACACCGCCGGGGGCTGGTCGTACCATGCCAAGGGAATTTGGGTGACTGTGCCTGAAGAAGACCAGCCATCGATCACTGTAATTGGTTCGTCCAACTTCACAAAGCGTGCTTACTCCTTAGACTTGGAAGCGAACGCTATTGTGATCACGAAGGACGCCGTTTTGAAGCAGCGCATGAGAGCTGAGATTGACAACTTGATGACGCACGCGCACGAGTTGACATTGGAGGATTTCAAGCCAAAAGCCGTGGAGAACGCCGAGGAAGACCCAAAGGTGGATGCTCAGGGCAATCCTATCATGCCTCCCACGGTGTATGCCATAGACGAAGATAGAAGGATCAGCTACGGAGTTCACTTGGCATTGAAGTTCTTTGGCGGGAAACTCTAAGACTAGAAAATCATTATTGGGCCGAGAGCCATAGCATACAATATACAATGACAAGACGAAAGGTAGATAAAATGCTAAAGCGAAAGGGAGAAGTTGAATAAGTCCAGGGATGATGTTTAAGAATGTCTTTCATCGGATGTTGGCTTGAACAGTCCTAGTCAATTACAGACTGTGACTTCTATAGTTTCCAACATTTCTCATATTGTGACCAAACCACCGTCCGTTATCTCTGTGCTTTCCCAGTTTATGTTATGCTGATTCAAAAGCACATTATATAGTCCGTGATCTCGCATTTCTGAAGTTCACGTCCAATGACTTCTGAAACTATCGAGCTTGGTACTTTACCCAAGTACACTAGGAACCCACCCACATCGACCCCAATCACAAATATTCCATCCACACAGACTGTACCTCCAGATTCTGGTACCGCAGAAGTAATCTCTGGTGGTGCATCATGGAAGATGTACATCCAGTTTCAGAGCGGTGTCACAAAGTTCTGGCGCTATACTCTTTATGAAAATAGTGTTGTGTGGGTGGACAAGGAAACGCCAATCAAAGAGGTTGTGGACAACGCAGTGTCGATGTTGCCCAATGGTGCAGCCAGATTCAGGCAATACTACGTGAAGGACTCAAGCGACAACCTCATTTTGGACATTGGAGAGCCATTGGGCAGATACTTTGAGGCAGGGAGAAAGATTACTATCGCCGATGCCCCACGCAGACATACGTTACGGTTCAGATGGACGATCTTAATATCGTGGCTTATAATTATAGGATTGGTTATCAGTCTTATTTGTGTGATCAAAGCTGGAAAATGAATATGGCGAGGAGATGGTGAAGAATTTGGAGACTGTGATTGTGTAGAGAACAAGTTTCATTTTGCAGAGATCAGCCCAACATCCAATGAAGATTGGCATAACATTTGATTTTGAAAAAAGGAAAAAAAAAAAGAAATAGAAAAATGAGAGAACTACTGGTGTTTCCTTCCGTCTCCTCAGTTTGTAGTCTCGTTTCCAACTCTTTCCTGTGCTTTTCCTGTGCTTTGGCCATTTCTGCTCTGCTGCCTATCATGCCAAAGTACTAAAAGTATCCACCCGCAACTTGGGTGTCTCCGGCCCCCACCTAAACTCAGAATTTTGAAGACCCACCTGAGACATCTGTGGCTGAATCATGGAGAATATACTTCCGCTATGAAAGCGGCACTGAGAGTTTCTGTATGCCGTTAGTTGAGAAAGAAGTCATCTGATGATGAAACCTCGGGTCAGGAGGCGGCAGAAAGAATAAAGTCCTTGTTGTCGGATGGAAAGACCAAGTTCTAGAGGGTTGAGAGATACATGAAAGAATATCATTCTTAATAAGCACAGGCCGATTCTGAGATACTTTTCAGCAGGAGATACGATCACTATTACTGATGCTCCACGAAAGCCGGACTTACGTTTAAGGCTTTGGAACGTACCTCTGGTGCTCAAAAAATGAGCGGGCAGATCAAGTAGTTGAGAAACTAAACAGATTAGTATATAGTCTAGAGTATTGCTAATATGATCGGAAGGATGTAATGTCGAATGAAGTTGAGACATGCTCCGTATTTGAGCTCCTTTCCTGAATTTCGCAGCCAAAGTGTGTGCAGATCAACCCTCAAAAGCTACGGTATTAGTTTAGGTCAGACGAAAATATGCATAGTTCACAATTATTAATTATCAGTCTGGAAAGTTGTTAATTATCATTTTGGAGATTTATTGCTAATGACTAAACGACATTCGATTGTCAATTTCGTTCTCTCTCCTTGTGTGACTATCTTGTCTCCCTGCAAACTTTTTCTGCGGTGATCAAGTTCACTAGGCGGGATCCATTTTCACATCCTCCATTTTCTCATCCTCAGCAGTGGGACTTGTGAGATCAAAAATCCGAATTGAGATCACAGGTTAGAGAAAGTCTTCAGTATCCAATGGAAAATATCCCCTCCTTCAGGGACATTTGGCTCTTAGGTATTAGGGAACACATAGAAAGGCAGTACATTGCATCCACATACTTAATCATGTCCACTCTCGACCTGAACGAGGGTGAAAGTCATAATTGCCTTTCTCGCGACTGTATGTCGAGGACCTATACTTTCCCTAGCTACCAGATTATATATATATATGTAAGTTCGCAAATTACCCCAGACGCTAAACTCAAAATGTCCGAAGAAGGCGTCGAATTGCAATCATTGCCAAAGTACTCAACTGAGACTTCGAATTCAACCGTGAATCCACCCGAGACTTCATCCCCCGATGCCGGGTCAGAACTCGGAATAAAGGTGAGATACTACTACACCGTGAAGAACGCAGAGGAGTGCCAGCACATAGACTCGTACTACATGTTCAAGAGGGACATCACGGTCAGAGCAGCCAAAAAGTTTGCTGTGGACCATTTCCCCACTTTCGTAAACCAAGAATGCGATTTCACCAAATCATTTGCCTTCAAGGAAGACAAAAACCAGATATTGGACTTGGACTTGAAGTTGTTCAAGTTGTTTGGAGAGAATGACTGTTTGATTATTACAAATGACTCCAGAGTGATCAAAAACCATGGTTTGGTCAAGCTCACAAAGTTTGACTTGATTGAGGATTGCTTGAAAAGAATTGCGGCGCTCTTGTTCTTACTAGTAGTGGGATATGTGACCTTCCACTTTGTGTGGAAGTTCTTTGTCTGGATCTGGTAGCCTTACGTGAAGCCGTCTTTTAAGCCTCACGTGAAGCCTTACGTGAAGCCGTCTTTTAAGCCGTATGAAGCCGTATGTGATTTCGGGCTGCCGATTTATGAATATCAATACACCTTTTACTATTTTCGGTGCTTCTGGGTTTTTAGGCAGAGTTGGGGATGCTCACTGTGGGGTGTTTGCAGTACATGCAACAGGATCCCAGAGGACAAGACACAGAGAGGAATTCAGGAAAAAGGATACGAGTCAACAAGTTTTGGATAATAAAACAAAAATTTGTAAGTCCTGAAACCAGTTGACTTTTCGTTCCGTTGTAGTTACCTTCTCGTTTTGTTATGCGTCAGTGCGGAAAACCTAAAGCCTATGTTCTCCTCATTTTTCGCAGCCATCAGACCTGAACACAGAACGAGAACTTGGTAGACACAAGACTAGGGTTGTCCAACAGTGAATGGCAAAGAGCCCGAGAGCAAGAATATTAAGCCAAAGCTTTGAGATGTGAAAGATTTCTTCTACTCCTACACTTACCACAATGACCAAAGCTGTGCACCCTAAGTTGTTCAATTGCATTTGATTCCCTAGCATTTTTCACCATGCAACGAACCGGTATGAGCAACGGACGAACCGGTATGAGCAACGAAATGTGGTATGTGCATCCTTACCTATTAACTATATTGGCATAAGATGACTCAGGCGCACCTCTATAATGGGCCTCTCACTCTCCTCGTGTACTTTTTAGTGTACTCTAAGCATTCGAACCTAATCCGTGCGTATTGTGATCTTCGCACTCTTTCGTTATCTACAGCAACCATGGCAGTCTCTTTGCCTACTCCGATTAAGTTCGTAGTGATATTCCGCCATTAACTTATCATTGACGGTCCGGGCTCATACGATCACATCAGAGTTCTACGTTATCTTTTGCCCTATCAGTATTATATGGGCCCCCTTGGTGTCATTTGAGCTCTTTCGCTTTTTCAGATCTGGCAACCTTCGCATCAGAGAACCTCGCACCACGATATACAGAGACATTCTCCAATTGGATTTCACTAGCTAGCATCAAGTATTTCAATATAGTGCAAGTCCATCACAATTGACTAGATATGAGTTGTGCTCCACATGGACTGGTGCTCCACAATGTGGAGGTACGGATGTAGCGGTGTCCGAGTTTCGCACCCACGTTGAGAAGTTCAAGCGGCTGGATGTAAGAGTCTGAGCTACTCGGGAATATACATTATGACTTTTTTTTTCCCCCTTTTTTTTTTTTTTTTGCAAGCTTCCCGAGGTTGTGCAGCATTATATCAGTCTATCTAATCAAAAATCGGGAACTCACCAGAAAGTCAGGAACTCAATTAGTTTACTATGGGTTATTTTTAAGTAAATGAATCTCCCAATTACTTTCTCACAGATTGTAATAGTCTGAGACACTAGGTGATAGAAAATACTAGCTGTTTATTGGAATGGGAGGCGGAAAGCCTCCCTTAAATATTACGAAAAGTGGCAGGAAGGAGTCGTTCGGCCGGAGAGAATCGGAGATGAGCTAGTGAAGAGTTTTCACTAGCTCGACCCTCGTTGGCTGACGGCCCTGGGTGCCTTCAAAGAAGGAGGTCTCGAGTGCAGATAGGAGGACCCAGGCCGGGATGCTGACAACGGAAGGAGCCGTAGTAGCGTGTTATCCCGGTCTAGCCCTATAACTGACCGATGAGCTCCTGCAGAAGATAGAAAAGTTCCGGGAAAAACAAGAGTTCAAGGAAATCTATTACACGGATATACAGGACACCAGCCAACAGCTTTGTCATTCCCGGTGGCCCCACACTGTAGTGTACATTAGCTGCAGTACAACTATGTATAATTTAACCAGGTTTCCCCTCAATAACCAAAATATCTAAACACCATGAGTTCTTTCCCGCCAGACACTCTGAACGTCTTCAGAAACTGCGTGGGGCTTTGGGTGCTCTTCAATGTCACCAGACACTTTGGCCTCGGCCCAACGGCACTCGCTGACTTCTTCGTCATCGTCTATGGGTTTTACCAGTACTTCAACTACCCCTTGAAGTTCGACCAGTCTCAACGGAAGTTCGAGACCGACGTAAACCGTTTGTTTTACTTCTTGACCTTCAGACTGTATGCCAAGGCGCAGGAGCGGAAGCAGCAGAGCGAGAAGAATGCTGCCAAAAATAGAAGAAGGAGATACAAGAAGAGGGCCCAGGTGCAAAAGACCGAGCTGAACCCTGTGAAGGAGATTGTGGACGCATTCCAGCATCCGGACGCTGCGAAGTTCCAGTACGACTTGAAAACTTACTTGGAGATGTACGCTCCATCGAAAATGGGTGCTCCTGTTCTCAAGACCAGCTTCAGTCTCAATGCGCCTTTTGAACTGATGGAAAAGACCCCCAAGCGTAGAGTGTCAGCGGCAAACCAGAGATTTTTGGCTGCCGAGGTTGAAAAATTGCAGAACTCGGGGATCATCAGTGCTATTGCTCAGCCTGAAAGGTACTGCCAGGCGATTGTTATCAAGAACTCCCAGGACAAATTCGAGTTGGGCGTCAATTTCGCTCCTCTCAACAAGATTATGGACTCCTACGGGTCATCTGAAGTTAAGTTTCCCAAGAACCTCGAGTATTTGAGTGGATCTGTGGTCTCCAAGATTCACCTCCCCTACGCTTTCAACAGTATTGGTCTCACCCCTGAATCCGCGAGTTACACCGCTTTTGAGGTTATGGGCAAATTTTACCAATTTAACGTGTTGCCTTACGGCTTGAGCGCTGGGCCGGAGCTTTTCCACAGGCTGATGGAGTCTGTCATGAGGCTCTGCAGATACTACGCCAGACTCAGCAGAAACGAAATTTTGGTGGTGTCTCTGCTGGTAGAAGATCACAAGCATGATCTTCAGGAGACACTCTCGAATCTTTTCTATTACGGAATCAAATTTGATGCGGAGAGAAGCGAGTTTTTCAGGACTCAGGTGAAGTGGGCGGACCACAAGATTCGCGCTGTTAACTCTCAGTTGCAGGTGCGGCCCACCGATCTGATCTTGGCTCTGCTTGCTAACTTTCCAAGACCCAACAACCAGACGTCTTTGCGTCAGCTCTTGGGGTACGCGAGTCGCGTCAAGAACTTTATCCCCAACTACTCAGCGGTGATCGCACCATTGACCTCGCTTTTGAACGGTCCATATCTTTGGACTGTGGCGCAACAGGATGTCTTTGAATACTTGAAGAAGATAGGAACCAATGGTGAGTACTTGGCTGTGGGTGAGAACGGAGGTTGCGAGTTGGTTTGTAAGAACTAGCGTCAAGCATAGACTATTGAAACAGAGGCTATTGAAATTGAGTCAAATTTTTAGTTATCATCACTTAATAATATTTTTGTTGACCCAAAAAGAATGAAGTATACTTGAGTGTCATATAATTAATGGTAGACCATTTCCCTGCCCTTTATTTTTGCCATTGATGGGCAGAACAACCATGCCCAAAAGTGCCAAAAAGTGGCATTGTAGATTTGACAAAGTTTGAGTATATTTGTGAGAATTTGATTATTCTTTGGAAACTTTGGAGAAATCATGATCGACTGGTACTAGTTAGAGTGCCTAATTATGCCTGTAGCAGCCAAAATTGCCGTTTCTGTGTGAGAATCTAAAAATTCACCTATACTTTCCGGATGTGAAAGGCGAATTCAACAACAAGAAAGTCCGTGATAGTTTAGTGGCTAGAATTACCGCTTGTCGCGCGGTAGACCGGGGTTCAATTCCCCGTCGCGGAGCATTCCTGCGCAAGTGGTTTAGTGGTAAAATCCAACGTTGCCATCGTTGGGCCCCCGGTTCGATTCCGGGCTTGCGCATTCTTTTTGCATTTCGAAGAGCATGAACCATTTAAGGGCTCACACACTATATTTTTATTTCATCATCGTGTATCGTGCTGATATTAGTTGAGTTCTCTTCTGTGTTTGGCTGCGTAAATGTGATCACGCGCACTACTCTGCAAGAAGCCCATTTCGCACTCTCAGCGTAATTCTCAGCACCAACATTGAAAAAATCCATTTGGCCCAAATCTGATCTTGATAAACCACCACCATGTCTTTCCTCAGGCAAGCTCAGCAAGGAAGCCAAATTGGTGTCACGGTGAAAAGCACGTTCGCTTTTCTTACCCAGATCCGTACCGCCACGAAAAGAGTGTCTGGTTCCAGAACAAACAAGAATGACTCTGCGGGTAGAAGACTAGGACCAAAAGCCTACGAAAACCACTTTGTTCAGCCTGGCCAGATCATTATGAGACAGAGAGGTACCAAGGTACACCCTGGAGAAAACGTTGATATCGGAAAAGACCACACAATCTACGCTTTGGAGCCAGGTTACGTGAGGTTCTACTTGGACCCATTCCATCCATTAAGAAAGTACGTGGGTGTTGCCTTGAAGAAGGATTTGACTTTGCCCACCCCACATTTCGAGCCACGTGTCAGAAGATTTGGTTATATCCCATTGGAGGGAGCCGAGGCCGAGAAGGAGGAGGCGCACATGTCTAGAAAAGAGTACCTTGCACAACCAGAGATCCAGAGAAGAGCGCAGAAGGAGCAAGAGGAGTCCGAGAAAGTTTTGGAAATCTACACGAAGATTGTTTCAGAGAAATTGCCTGAATTAGCCGCTGAAAATGTCCAGGAAGGTGCGGCCAGATTGCAGTTTATTGCAGCCAAGCTAAAAACAGGCGAGTCTGCTGAATTGGCCAGAGAGCAAGCGACTTTCAACAAGATTTTCGACTTGGAGTTGGCTGTGGCACGTGGAGAGTCTAATGGTGAGCAATTTGAGAGCTTGAAGTCTGAGTTCGTCAAATTTGCCGAGGACTTCGACTCGAAACTCAGTGTTGATTTTGCCGGGAAGATCTACGCCACATTGAGCCAGGAGGAGCTTTTAGCCGCCCAGAAATCCGTGCGTGACCAGTTGGAAACTCACAAGGACAAAGTTCTTTCGGATTCCGAGAAGAGAACCGTGCATGAGCTCATCGCTACTCCCGGCGTTTTCAGCCACGCTGAGCGCTTGCAATTGAAGGAGAAGTACTTGCCTCGTGTTTTGCCAGAGACTGTTCCAGGCACTGTTGTTGAGGCTAAGGGCAAAAAACTCCCCAAGGGCGCAGTGACGGTGAGAACCTTCAATGCAGCTGAGAGAACAGTGGACACTGTGGTGAGAAGCAAGGATGCCTTCCTTGCATGATGTACATAAGGCAGAATATAGAAAAGACGGGCCAGGTGTAGGGAAGAAAGGTGAGGGGGAGATTGGGGAGGTTGAGCTGAAAATGATGTCAAGAGTTAAGAGCTTCATTGTGGAGAGCTTAACTATGGAGAGATACCAGGAGCTTAACTATGGAGAGCTTAACTATGGTAGAAAAGAGTCACGACAATGTCCCACACAAACAGACAAAAAGAATAATTCAATTTAGAGTTGATTATTTCTTGAAACCTTTGATTACATTTGTGACTTTAAACCTGAGCTGCTTCCAATAATTTTAACCTTTTTGCGTCCTATCCCTAATGCTCAAGCTTAACTATGGAGAAAGTACCATGAACCTCAGTGAAGGCCATTTGCAACCAAATCCAACAGGATCTCTCAAAAACACTATCGTCAACATTTAATCGCCATTTAATTATCATTTCCTTCTTTCGATTTTCCCACAAACGAATCATAATTCCTACTTCACTTCCCGTTTTGTCCCCATTGTCTGGGTCCATTTCCGTGCGGCTTCTCTCGCAACCAAAAAACCGCTGCGGAATTTCTGGCTCCCAATTCCGCTAAATAGCGTGCATGCGTATATATATATAAGTCAGTAGGCCCCATCTATTTTACTTGACATCACCGATTTTTACAATGAAGGGATTGCCAATTGAAAAGACCAGCTCCAAAAAGGGAAGAGTGGCCATTGCAACCATTTCCGCCTTGGCCTTGGTGTTCTTCTCTACGAACTTGTTCAGATATGCTACACTCTTAACCAGTTTCGAAACCACCACTGAAATCTGCCCATTGGGCGAGATCTTGAGGCCAGAATCCTTTTACAAGGATAACTCGACCGTGCTTGAAATCTTGTATGACCACAAGTTCAGAGAACTCGCCGTGGACCACTGGTCGAGGGCCGTGCAAGTCGACACCCAGGTTTTCGATAACCCTCCGCCAGTTGACGCCAACCCCGAGTACTGGAAGAACTTCCACGACTTCCACAAATTCTTGGAGGAGACGTTCCCTCAAGTGCACGCCAAATTGGAGAAATTCACCGTCAACACCTTTGGCTTGGTCTTCTACTGGAAAGGCTCAGATGAGCTGTTGAAGCCAGTCATGCTCACCGCACACCAGGACGTGGTGCCCGTGCAAAAGGACACGTTGAAGGACTGGACTTACCCGCCCTTCGAGGGCCACTGTGACGGCGAGTACTTGTACGGCCGTGGCTCTGCAGACACCAAGAACGTGTTGATTGCAATCATGGACACTTTGGAGCTCTTGGTAGCTCAAAAGTTCGAGCCAACGCGTGGAATTGTCGCTGCGTTTGGCTTTGACGAGGAAGTTTCCGGCTTCTACGGCGCGGCAGAATTGGGCAAGTTCTTGGAGGAGAAGTTTGGGACAAACGGAATCTACACCTTGATTGACGAAGGCGCAGGATTGACCGTCGACAAGACGACTGGATCGATCGTGGCGCCCATTGGCACTGGCGAGAAGGGATACATGGATGCTATCGTGGAGCTTATTACTCCCGGAGGACACTCCAGTGTGCCCCCAGACCACACCTCTATTGGTATTATGGGTGAGTTGTCCTACATCATCGAGAAGGACCCCTACCAGCCAATCTTCTCGAGCAAAAACCCAACTTTCGGGTACATGCAGTGCTTGGCGACCCACAGCGGCGACCGGATGTCTCCGATCTTGAAGAAACTGATCTTGTTGGCTGGCGTGGACAAGTTGGCCAATGCATTTGTCACCAAGGTGTTGACATCTGATTTGTCGACCAAGTTTTTGGTGCAGACCTCCCAAGCTCAGGACATTGTGAGAGGCGGAGAGAAGGTCAACGCTTTACCCGAAAGTGTGCAGTTGACCGTGAACCACAGAGTGGCCATTGAGCTGACTACACTGGAGGTGATGGACCATTTCATTGCGAGAGTGGTGGAGGTGGCGAAAAGACACGACTTGGGTGTTTCTTACGGCGACAAAGTGTACTTGAATGCCACAGCGAACGGCAACTTCAAGATCAGCATCAATGCCGAGCCGTTGGAGTCTGCTCCAGTCACTCCAGCCGATGACAACGCATGGAAGCACTTGGCCGGGTCCATCAGACACATTTACGAGGACTTTGTGTTCAAGAACATGACGCAGCCGGTGATTGTTACCCCGGGTATCATGACCGGTAACACCGACACCAGACACTACTGGAACTTGACCAAGAACATCTACAGATTCACTCCGGTGTTCATGAAGAACTTGATCAAGGAGAGTCATGCACACAGCGTGGACGAGAAGATGGGCGTTGACAACCACTTGCAGTTGATTGCGTTCTTCTATGAGTATTTGCAGTTGGTGGACACCAAGGAGGCAGACAACTAGGAAGAGAGGTACGATTAGGGACAGGAGAGTAGGGAGAAGATGAAGAGATAAATAGTAATATGAGAATTGATAAGAAGTTTGAGAGAGTGTGTGCTTTTTGAATGTTAGAGCTTGCCCTGAGTATGTGTTGTGTGTCACTCTTAGCTATGGTAGAATAGGCAGAATCACAGTCTAAGGCAGTATTCCAAGTAGGAAGACAGAGAGGAATGAATGGGAAAGAATGAGGCAAAAAAAAACAATTTCAGCAGGTTTGAAAGAGAGCCACCAAAATGACAATTTCCATGTACTTTCAAATTTTCTTTTGAATACTTTACCTTTTCTCCGTTCTTCGGTTTCCTTGGTCATTATTGAAAAATCCGCAGGGCGGAATCTTGACGCAATTTTCCGCACTGATAAGATAGAGATATTTCTATAAGATATTTCAGACATAACCTCAAAAGTCAAGTCAAGTCACAATTGCTCAATAAAATCAACTTTGAGAGATTTCAAATAACAGCTCCTTCACTGTCAATAGTCCCATGTACTTGATTTTGGTCGCGGCGGCCATCTTGTATGGCATCTACTCCACCTTATCTCCACAGACTGCCAATGTCTTATCAGATAACGTGAAATGTCCAGTTTACGAGCCATTGGCGCCAGCTAGTTTCTATAAGGACAACTCGACGGTCTTGAAAATTCTTCATGATCAGAATCACAGGAACTGGTCGGTGGCAAACCTTGCCGGCGCTGTTCAGGTTGACACTCAGATAGTGGACAAATTGCCAGAGGTGGACGAATCTCCCGAAAGCTGGAAGCAATTTGCTGCGTTCCACACATACTTGGAATCTGCGTTCCCGGAAGTCCACAAAACGTTGAAGAAATTCAATGTCAACACGTACGGCCTTGTTTTCTACTGGGAAGGGTCCAACTCCAGCTTGAAGCCACTTATGCTCACCGCACACCAGGATGTGGTGCCCGTACAGAAAGATACCTTGAAAGACTGGACCTACCCGCCCTTTGAGGGTCACTACGATGGCAAATACCTCTACGGGAGAGGCGCCTCGGACTGCAAGAACTCGTTGGTGGCTGTGATGGAAGCCATTGAGATATTGGCCAAGGAAGGGTACAAGCCTGCGCGAGGAGTGGTTTTGGCGTTCGGATTTGACGAGGAGGCATCGGGAGTTATCGGCGCACGTCACTTGAACGAGTTCCTCACGGCGAAATTCGGTGAAAATGGCATCTACGCCGTGATAGATGAGGGCCCAGGTATAGCCAAGGACCCCATGACCGGAATGCTCGTTGCTGGGCCTGGGACGGGCGAGAAGGGGTATGTGGACATCCAGGTGGACTTGTTGATGCCTGGCGGCCACTCGAGTGTTCCTCCTGATTTCGGTGCGGTGGGCATTGTGGGCCAGTTGGCATACAACATAGAGCAGGACCCATACACGCCGTTGCTTGCGCCCGAGAACCCAATTTTGCCATACTTGCAATGCGTGGCACTCAACAGCGGAGACAAACTCTCCAAGTCGCTCAAGAAGACGATTCTCAGGGCCGGGTTTGATCAGTTGGCCAACCTGGAGTTGCTCAAGCTTTTGGGCCAGAACAAGCTTACGAAATACCTCGTGCAAACGTCCCAGGCGATCGACTTGGTTTCTGGAGGCGAGAAAAATAACGCTCTACCCGAAGATGTCAGCTTGGTAGTGAATCACCGAGTCGCTATTGGCCAGAGTGTGGACTATGTGTTGTCGCATTTTGCAGCCAGAGTGAAGAAGCTTGGAATGGAGCACGGGCTCAATGTGGAGGCGTTTGGTGAAACAGTATACACGGCAGAAGAGCCCAAGGGCACTTTTGTGGTTTCCTTGTTCTCCAATCACACGTTGGAGTCTGCACCTGTGAGTCCATCTGATGATAATGTATGGGCGTATTTGGCAGGCACCACCAGACATGTTTTCGAGAACTTAGTGTTGGAAAACTCAACGGAGTTTCCTCTCATTACTGCTCCAAGCATCATGACTGCAAACACTGACACAAAGTTCTACTGGGGACTCACGAGGAATATCTACAGGTACTCGCCCATGATCATTGACCACACACAGAACAACATCCACAGTGTGGACGAGAAGATTGAGTTTGACGGACACTTGCAGTTGACTGCGTTCTACTATGAGTATATTCAAAATGTGGACACCCCAGATGCAGATAACCAGGGGATTTAGGCTTTAGATTAGGATGGGTGGTACTGGTGTAGATTTATGAATTGGAAATATTAATTTGGAAGAAGGGGCCATGTAGAGTGTAAATGTGAGGATGGATGTTGTTGACGACTGGGGGTTATGAGTGTTGAGTGAGTTTAAGGGTGTGGCACAGCTAGGTCCTGAGTAGATGGGGGACACCAGTCATGGTGAGAGTCAGATCAGCACAGACTGGGTCAAGAGAAAATTGCGATTCAGACAAGTTGATTTAGTTCAAGCTTAATGACGACCGATGTTGACTTTCCTCCATTGTTTTTGCTGAACATTCCATCACCTTTGGATTGTCTCCTTGACTGACCAACAGACTCCAACAAAAACATCCCAGTCAGCTCAACAACAAAACAGATAGAGTGATTCCACGAAATAGAAGATCTGCTCACAACATAACATCACGAAACCATTTTTCTCCATCTGATTTCTTCATTCTTTTCCCTTCATCCTCTTATCCAATCTCATCTCCGTCCATCCATATCCCCATGTCATTCCCCAGCTCCACCTACATGGGGCCCGTATTTCTTTTATTGCCCTAATTAATGTCCTTCTTCTCCAAAGGATTGTATCTCAAGAATTTCTCAATCAAGTCCACATGAGTCAATACCATTCGGCGACAACAGTATCTCTTCAATTTCAACTGGTCCAACGCATCGCCCTCAGTCAAAGTCTCGTCCTGCAACAACGTCAAGTAGGTCTCCCACTTGTCGCCCACCACTTTACCGCACGAGAAACACCTGATGGGAATGATCATTCTGGATTTTGTATTTTTTGAGTGTTAATTTTTGTCAATGCGATCATCACTTCCAGCTCTTTGTCCTGGTGTACGGGTTTGCATCTCGCATCGCAGCTTTTTTCCACACATACATTATACACTGTACACCCATATATACCTGCCATCAAGTCCACGAGAGAACCCACAGATTTCCAAATATGTCAATAATAGTGGACAAGTGGGCAGTCACCATGGTGTCCGGCGGCAAGCCCGTGATGTTCCCGGGCCATCTGTCGTTCCCAGCGGTCAGCTCCATAGATGGGAAGCACTCGATCGTGATTTTAGCCCACCAGCTCAGAGTATACTTTCTCCAGACCAGACAGTGCATCCGTACGGTTGAGATCGATGTCAGCGATGCCGTGGCGGTCAGCTTGGACCCTGGCAACGAGAACCAGCTTGTGTTTTTCACGCCATCCTCCGTCTTCTACGTCAACTGGCAGGAGAAACTAGACAACATAGTGGTGGCCAAGCAGGAGTTGGAGCCTGCGCTCCCTGGCCTCACCGACGTGTTCTACGCCAACGAAAAGTTCTATTTGGCCATAACCTCAAAGCAACAGCAGCTCTCCGTGGTGAAAGTCGACCGAGAGTACGCCAAAACCACCATACTATTCCAACACGACAAGGTCGTCCACCACGCGGTGTCCAAGAACGGCCAGAAACTAGCCGTTGTGCTCGACACGCACACGCTGGCCATCTTCGACCTCTCGTGCTTGCTCCACGACCCCGAGCTGGCCCAGCACGCCCAGCAGGCGGTGGCTGCCACCATTGAGAAACACAATGCGCCCCAGAGACCAGCCACGTGCGTTGCAGTCAGCGACGACGGCGTGATGGCGTTCGGGATCCTGAGCGGCGCCATCCAGGTCGCATACACCGGGTTCGGCAAGTCCCACCCGGCCAAACAGCTCCGCTGGCACATGGACCCTGTGAAGGCCCTAGCGTTCTCCCACGACCAGCAGTTCTTGGTGTCGGGAGGTAATGAGAAGGTGCTTGTGTTCTGGCACTTGGACACAGACCACCCGCAGTTCTTGCCGCGGCTCGCCGGGCCCATCGACCGCATCTTTGTCGACTCCAACAGACCAGACCACTACCTGGTGGCCTTGAGGGTGGACGAGGCCGGGTCTTTGGCGCCCGCACACGAGATCCTCACGCTCTCTGCGCTGGACTTGATCTCCAGGCTTGCCGTGAGCCCGATACGGCCAAACTTCGTGAGTGCAGCCAAGAGCTTGGAGGCCAAACTCGAGAAAACAAGTGGAACCACAGAATTACTCAAAGTGGACATCAAAGCGGACATCACCGCGCCCGTGGTGGTCCACCCAACCACGCGCCACCTCTACTGCGCCACCGGGCCGGCCATCCAGGCCTTCGACGTGGTCAAGGGCGAGCAGGCGTTCGTTCAGCATGCCGCTCCACAGCTATCCATAGGCCGAGTCAAGTCCGAGCACAAAGTGGCAGACCCTTCGGTGTCGCAGGTGGCGTTCACGCCCAGCGGCAACTGGATGGCCACTTTCGACAGCATGCCCACGCTGGACTTTGACAACTTGATGCTGAAGAACGACACCAGCTACGCATTGAAGTTCTGGAAATTGAGTGACGCTGGCTGGCAGTTGGCGCTGAAGGTGGTGGACCCGCACGGGCCGGGACTCGATGTTGGGGCTGTGTTCAGCGGCGTGGACGAGTCGTTCACTTCCGTGGACGTGAAGGGCGGCGTCCGGGTGTGGAAACCAAAGGCTGCAAACTTGGCCAATGTCACCAGCCACAAGAACGCACCCGCCACCGTGTGGAGCTTGCGCCGGTCGAGCGCACCCACCGCGCATGTCGGACGTGTGGCTGGGTGCTACTCGGCCGACGGGTCCCTCTTGGTTGTGGCGCATGGATTCCACCTCACAGCCATGGACCCCAGAACACTCACGCCCGTGCAGTTCGCCTTGCCTGTGTCCGAGACCCCAATCGAGAAAGTTGCAATTGCAGGCACGCACTTAGTGATTGCGTCGCAGCTGAGGCTTGTTTCTTTCGACTTGGTGAAGGGTGCTCCCACGGAAATGGCTGCAAAGGTGGTCAATGCAGGCGTGGGCAACTTGGTGGCTGTCGACACCTCCAGGCAGCTCATTGCCGTGGCCACCAATGAATACGACAGGACATCAAGGAAGTTGTCCGGCAAGTTGTTGGTGTTCTCGCCAGAGAATTTGCAGCCAGTATACTCCGGAGTGTATCCACAGGCCATCTCGTCAGTATCCGTGACAAGCTCGGGTTTTGTGGTGGTGGACTCCGAGTCACGTGTGGGCGTGTTGGCTCCGCAGACAAAGAGCAATTTGGCCGACTCTGACGACGACTTGGTTGCCCAAATGGAGAAGGTGTTGGTGAGTGCACAGGCAGCAGCCAATGTGTTGCATGCACGCACGGCTGAGCAGAAGGCCCAGAAATTGGCCAACGGGGAGAGCGCAGAGAAGTGGACGTCACATAAACTCATTGACACGGCGGTGTTGCAGCCGATTTTCACAAACGTCGATGGGGTCAGCATCGATACCTTGTTTGAGAGAATTGTGCGTGCTGTGCAGTAGGGGAGATAAATAGACTAGCATTGTACATTAAGAAGAGAAGATTTAGATGAGAGATAAACCTGGTTGGATTACAAGGAGGGTTTCCTGATTCCTATGTTACACTATGTATCGCTTACCACCACTTGCTATCACGCTGGTCTCCCTTCTGTCTTTGTAGAGCCAACACTCCTTCGATCTTGCTCAACGCCTCCTCCAACAAGTCCTTGCGCTCCTGCAACTCGATGTGCTTCTTGATCTTGGGGTCCTCCTTGGCAAAGCTCTCCATCTGCTCCTTGGTCAAGTTGCCAAAGAACTCCTCGTCGAGCTTGCGTGGGAAATTATAGTAGAAGTCACTGAGGAGCTCGACGTTCAAGAATAGGATGGCTGTGGATGTGAGCTTGGTGGAAACTGCGTCCAAGAAAATCTCGGGACATTGGTATTTGTTTTCCTTGCTCTTGCACTTCTTGGAATTCTTGATGAACAGGTACCGCATCTTGAGAAGCTTCATCCGCTCTTTGAGGAAGATGGCGTACTTGCCTTTTTCGATAAGGTTCTTGGAGAACCCAAGTGCCTCATTGGAGTCGACGTCAAGGGAGCCTTCCAGACTTTTCAACTTTTCGAGGTAGGTGACGACCTGCTGAAGTTTCCGTCCACCAATTTGATTCTTGAGAGACGCTTGCGCAACATCACATTGAGAGATCTCTTCCTTTAAAAGATCAACAGCATTGTCCTTGCTTGTGTTCCATTCTCTGTCCTCGATCTCAACCTCGTACTTGTATGGCTTGATGCAGTTCTCGACCTGATCGGCGGTGGAGTAGTATTTGGACTTGAGCACGGCTTTGGCGGCATCTTCAACCGCTTGCCGCGCCATTGGGTGGTTCGAGAGTTGTGTGTGATCAACAAGGTTATCAATTTCGGTAACGACAGCATTGGTCACCAATGAGGTCGACATTCTGCCCACGCCCAATTTGGTAAGGGAACTTGTGGCCAAGTCCAACTTCTTATGCCAGTAGCTATCCTCATCCACCACGTTGAGCTGACTCAACTCACGCAAATCAGGCTCTGTGCTTACGTATGGAGACTCTAGGCCATGAAGTTCGAAAGGCTTGTTCCAGTACCGCTCAGCCAAAAGATCTAGCACTTTCTGATCAAGCTCGTTCTTCAACAATGCACGCAACTCGTTTCTAGAGAAGTTTCGACTCAACTCCTTTGTAGCGACCTTCAACAAATCGATGTTGTTGGCCAAATACGTTTGCGGAGTCAAGGGTCTATCGTTGAACTCGACTTTGAACTGGTACGCAGTCTCCTCCAACTCCAGCTGGATAGCTAAATGTGTTGGTCTAAGAGACGCGGACATGGACTTCTCCAAGACTTTCATAAGCTTTCTCTTCAAGTTACGCGACCCTGTCGTGGTGCCCATGAAAGCTTCTTTGTTGTCCTTGAGGTACCCAAATTCAAAATTCTGTTGTGCCACATAAGCTTGGTATCCATTTATCTTCTTTCTGTTGAAAAGACCAACTGCGCCTGCACTGGCCATGTTGGGCGCCTTAGTGATGACTCCAACGTATCCCATGCGCAAGGGGTACTTTCTGTTCAAAAGAATTGCTCTTGCTCTCTCTGGCTCAACCAAGTCAAGTTTGGTGATGACACCCACAGTCCTCTCGCCGCGTGGATCGGCAATCTTAGCCGCTCTCAAAGCAGAAGAGTTGGCCAAATCCACATCCGCTGCAGAAATTGCTAAAATAATATTGGGTGCCTCAAGATACCTGTTGCACAAAGCTCTGATCTTCAGCTTGAGCTCCACAGGCTGGTCGGCGGCTTCCACCTGAATGTATCCGGGTAAGTCTACCAAAGATAAGTCAGGCACACGTGGCGATCTGATTGTGATTTGGATTGGGTCATTCAGAATGCACTCAGAGGCAGGCACCGCCATGTTCAAGTCAAAGAGAGTTTTCTGAACCTGCTGGAAATCAGTCAAATTGAACAACTTCAAGGCAGGGAACTCAGCAATCTCGCTCGCGGATTCTGGCAGGTTCACGAGCGTCAACTCGATGGGTCTTCTCGTGACCATATTTGATCCCTTGGGCAAGAACTCGTGACCAACAATCAGCTCCAAAACAGACGATTTGCCGCTCGATTGTGATCCGATAACAACAATCAGCGGAAGTTTCAATGTCTCCGACTGGTTGTCCACTGCCGTCAAGATGTTTCTGATCTCGATCATTTGCCTGGTCAAGTTGAGCATTTCGTCGGACGTATCATCGTGCTCCAAATCGAGCTCCTCGTCGTCATCCTGGTCAATCAAAGTCTCCTCATCCTCGAAATCATCGTCTGATTCGGCCACCACCGTGTCCTCGTCGTCCGTGGTCAATCCCATGGCCGCAGCAGTTGCACCCACCGCCGCCGCGCCGTCGCCATCACCAGAGCCGCCAGAATTGCCCCCGGAACTGCCCTCGGAACCATCGCCACCGAACCCCTTGATGAAGTTCCCCGTCTTGTCGAAGAAATCAGCGGTTATGTCCTTGATGGTGTTGACCTTATCAGTAGTGTAATTGGAAGCCTGCTCCACTTTGTATGCGACATAGGAACCTCCAGCGGCAACTGTTCCGCCAATATAGGCAGGCAATTTAGCCGCCCGAGCCAAAACTTTCACAAACCCCAAGTTTCTCCTGAAGCTTAGACTGTTTGCCATTGCCCCATTCATATTATGCCTGTGCAAATTTGACATTAGCAAAGGGTGGAACTGGCGAGTCGGCCGCGCGAACATTAACGTCCGCCGTATATTAAGGCCTACACGCGAAGGCAACATTAGTAATTTGTGTTAATCACAGTTTGGTTGTTAGTAGATTTGGAAGTTGTTAACTATGAGGGATGTGGGATGATAGTGCGATATGGGAGGTACGGGTGTGTGTTTGCAGTTTTGAGATCTGGAGAAATGAAGATTGAGTTAAATCGGTGAAATTGAGAGATATGGATCTGGAAATCAAAAATCTGGAATTTTTGGAGGGAACTGAATATGGCGGTCGGGTCAGATTGCAAAAAAGATGCCCCCTGCCAGAATTGAACTAGCGACCTTTGCATTACAAGTGCAACGCTCTACCACTAAGCTAAGGAGGCAACCTCCACGTTAAAAAAGCTGGAAGGATCAATGGGAGATTTGATTCTCACCACA
Organism: Sungouiella suratensis; assembly: GCA_030566815.1. Classification (NCBI taxonomy): domain Eukaryota; kingdom Fungi; phylum Ascomycota; class Pichiomycetes; order Serinales; family Metschnikowiaceae; genus Sungouiella; species Sungouiella suratensis. Next base: position 393,643 of record JAKUAV010000002.1, on the reverse strand, counting down.
CCCGTACCTCCGACCCTGGAAATTGCAAAAAACGCTCCAGTAGCGTCAACACTTCAAGTTGAAAACTTATAAGCTCAGGAAAGGAAAAGCTTACAGGAAAACTATAACTCGCATGCACCTCTGATCATACTCACTTACATTTATTGTCATTCTCTCCTTTTTGAAAATTATGGCCCAGGTTTTCGGAGTTCCTTCTGGGTTCCCACGAACTTTATCATCGGCGGTTATAACCTACACCAAAAGCGGAGATCACCACAAGACCTATATATCGGTTAGCCGGATTTTGGAGATAACACCACGGGGACGCAAATCTTTGCCACCGAAATATAAAAATGCCAACTTGTTATTTTCTACGATTTGCTTGCGATTTGCCTACTGTTGGGCCATCCCTGGATTGTGCCACGTTTTAGCCAAACTCCGTAAATCACAGCAAATCAGCCACAATTTTCCTTGAGCATTGGCTATCGCAATTTACGAAGAGTGTGTCACCGCATGTTGATGCAGAAAATCGTGACTATCAGTGGATCTTGGCCGAATGGGAATTCTGGGGTAGCTCGGCGCAGCGGCTGAGCCTTGATAAGTGCTGAGGTGAAATTATTGGCTGGAAATTTTATCATTGTGAATTTCTGGTTACGAGAAATATGTGTGGCTGTGAAAATTGCAAGAAAAAAAGTTATCTCCATGTTCGGCAGGTGAGTCATGAGGATGACAAATGTTATCTGTGGGGCCAAGGGAGGTTGACCACTGTGGGTGGCGTTGTGCATACAATGCTTCTTTTTTACCCCAGATGAAGCAAAGTGTCTCACGTGATGTATGTGCCAGACCTGAGTCACTTTTCCAGGGTTGAGAGCCAGTGAAACATTCTGGAACACAAATGAGAGCAAGTTGCTCAAAAGACATTTTCTCAATGTTAAAGAATTTGAAACCACCCTCACTCACTTTGATTGGCTGGACCGTCTTCATTGCTTGCTTCTCTGGCTTCCACGTGTGACTTCTTCGGCCAGATAGAAGTTTATCAGTTTCTTGGAGTTTTAACCTGCAGAAGCCGCTGATGCAGCTCTCTTTTTTTTTTTTTTTTTTCGAATTTTCCTGCAGACGGCCCAGAACAAAATCAACGCTTGCTCCGCATTTGGCCTGGTGCTGAGATGGTTACGCGAGAAGCCGAGAATTTATATACCTTCGTGTCTGCAACTTCTGCCCGACCATACTCAACTTTTTTTTTGCAGAAACTTCCAAAACTGGTGTCAGCAAGAACTTCAGAGGAAGACAAAAAATCAAACAGAAAACTCCATCATATTCATCTGAGCTTCACCACACCCCTATCATGAAGATCCTAGTGGCATGTCGCCAGTGGAGGCGACCTCGGAACATCCGCAAGCGATTTACACTCCACAGATCCAAGGACAAGAAAGAGCAGCCGCAGCCAGAAATCCAGACCCGCAGGTCCATAGAGAAACTGGTCTACTCTCCCGAACTAGTGGAGCTCATCGAGGTGAAAACACCCCAGCCTCCAACTTACGCCGAGAGTGTTGACTTCGCTCCTCCGCTACATCCGCCCCCTGAGAAGGAGAGGGGCAGGCCCAGAGAACTATTGTACAAGTCGCAGCTCAACGACATCATGCTAAGACGGCCGAAGGGGCCTTCTCCGGCAGCAAGAAAGGTCTATGCTCCAACAAGGATAGATGCTACAAACTACCGGTTGGTGAGGACCAGGGAGCAACGCGCAGCATCGTGGGAACAAGGCTTGGGCATGGTGAAAGTGGCCACAATGGTGTGGCTAATATACACCTGTCTCGTGGCGTTGATCTAATCAGGGAACGCAACAGAGATAAGACAAGGAAGTCAAGGATGGATAAGTAAGGACAAGGAAGACAAGGAAGACAAGGAAGGACAGGGAGGTAATACTGAGGCACTACAAACGGTAATGAGGTAATTTATGGAAATGGAAATGATAATGATTGTCAGTGAGGACAGGCACTTGAAACTGACCGGAGAAAAGATAATGGATCGACAATGAGATCTGGCTGTGTGCGGCCAAGGTTTTGCTTACGGATATTTATTGCTAATGAAAGCACATACTACCGGGCTGGAATTTGCAGTTTGCTCTCCTTATTGACGCTCGAACTCGCCTCAGAACTTTCAGATGGGCAAGTTGAGCCGATTGTGGGAGTTGGCTCATCGCAATGTTGACATTCCCGTAAAAGCGACTTTGTGCGATTTCGCAAGATCCACAGCAATCATAGAGCTATGGTGATGAAATGCACATCGCATGATTAATTTTTCTTTTTGCTTATTCTTATTGTGTTTGTCAATGTCAAAGTCACGAGATCACCTGGCATTTTGCGTTCGAAAGAGCAATTTTGCTTCTACATCTGAACGATCAGCCCTAAAGATCTGTTAAGGGTCTATTGTTTCCGGGTACTGCATGCAGGGTGCCACACCAGAGATAATGGTACTTCCCCCAAAAAAATTAATTGTGGCTGGCACCTCTTCAAATCTCACCTGATGAACTGAAAATCTCGCGTGAGGTTGCAAAATATCAGAAAAACGCAAATTTCTGGAATTCGCAATAAAGGGGTTCATTTCACAGCTCTGTGTGTGTCTGTACTGCACGCAACCGTGAATTTGATCAGCTGTCATAAATCTGCAGAGATCCGAATAAGCCGCAGCGAAATTCACGCAAAATGCTCAGAAGTGTGTCAAGAATGAGGGGTTCCAGGAAATGTATGGAGGGGATTCGGATATAATTCTCGTGACGGGCACTTTTCACAATCACTGAATGATCCAAATATTTTAAAACTTTGCGTGACCTGGATGTGTTTGGTCGATCTCAGGCAAAGTGAGGTAGTGAGAGGTTATTGCAAGTCTATGCAGCCCTCACCAGGTAAACCCACTTTACTGAGTTCGTAATTGCACAACTATAAAATATTATCTGGGGAGAAAAGTTCTAGGCAAAGAAAAACTAGGCACAAGTTTAGCCCTTTATACTCGAAATCAAACTAGATTTCTCCAAACTTTAGCTTTCCCCTTTTTGCCAGTTCGTACTTGAGCAAAAATTCTAGAATCTCGGCTCGGCATTTTCGGCGCATCTCGGAGTTTCGCATTTTCTCCTCCAAATAGAAGTCTATGGAAACCACTAATACAGATTAAGCTTAATATTGATGAATTCACTGAAACCTTTTTAGAATCTACATTTGTGTTTCCGTCTATGAGTTATCCGTTAATAAATATATGCAAGAAGTAAATCGTTAGTCCATATCGTCGTGTGCATCCGTGTCCATCGTAGTCCCATCAATAATCGTCACCATCAGTCATCACCATCAAAAATCACCCTCGTTAAAAAACGCTCTCCATCAGGAAAATCGCATTGTGTCTCTGGTGGCGGTGCAGGTCTTGTTCTGGCAAGTCCTTGTGGCCGTGGCGTTTCAAAAGATCCTCGCTGGAGATTTTGAAGTTGTTGCCCGCAGATAATGTGTAGCTTGGAACATCCACCTCGTCTTCCAGTTCGGAGTCGGATGTGGAGCGCGAGAGCTCAGGCAACTCGTCCTCCTGCTCCTCCTCGTAGATGACAGAGAGATCGTGCCCGCTCAGCAAGTTGATGACGGGTAATTGCTTGTATGTCTTGACGGAGGCCAAGGCGGCGGAGGATGGGACAACATCCATGTCCTCCTCGTCGGAGGAGTAGTAGTAGTCGTCCTCGTCGGACTCTGGGTATGCGTAGGACTCCTCTGAGTCGGACTCGGAGTCGGAGTCGAAGTCGGAGTCGGAGTCCGAGTCAAGTTCGTACTCGGTGACCAAGGGCCCAACAGGCACGGTCTCTTTCTTGGGGATGGCAAACGACACCTTGGCGGCGCGTTTCTGCTCGGCCTGGACGGAGATGTGGTCCATGAGGTTGTCCAACATGTTTGCCTGCAACACCAAGGATCTCAAGGAGGTCTTTGGGTTGGCGGCTTCCTTTGTGAGTTTGGATCTGACCTTCGATGCCAAAACATAGGATTCAGCAAAGCTCATCATGGCAGGTGTATGAGTGGTATTATCTTTGAGTAGTGTGTGTGGGTGCAGTGTATCAATCTGAAAACCGATTGATGGTGAGGATGAAAAATAATGATTTGGGATGGTGGAGGAATTGGAGTTGCTTTATATATTCGGAGTATTAGTCAGAGGCGTTCCGCTTCGGATGACAAATTTACCGCTCGGATATAATGCAGGTCAGAAGCCCACGCGCAGCACCTGCATGGCCATGCATGCGTTTTTACCCCGGCCCGGATAACTACTAGAATTTACCTGCTGATTTTTCTTCCATTGTACAGGCTCGGCTGATTGGGCCCAACTAATCATCTTATGAGTGCATTAGATAAACATGTCATCCGATAATCTGGGGTAGTGGTCTTAGGCGCGATAAGGTGGCCCGAGCAAGTTGGCGGTCAGATCAGACGGTTCCGAAACGAAAACCGAAACCAAAACATTTATCTCCGTCCGTGTTCCGGTTGCTCAATTCTGCTACGCGGATCAAACCAAGTCAAGATTTTACATGCCGCCTGGCCCCATGCAGGAGAACCCGTTGGGGCTAGTGAAGTACATGTCATGGACACCATCAGTGATGGGAGACCGAAGTTACGAATTTTAGAAATTTGATGGTTTTCGTTTCTATTGTTTAGCTAAGGCGTTCTGATGGTGTCCAGACCTTGACTGCAAATCTTTTCCTTTCATGTTCCCATTTTTCGACTCTTCACTTCTTCTTCTTGAGACTCCATTACTAAGCGTGTATGCACACCATGCGGCTATACCATCACTAGTGCGTTGCTGACTCAGAATTGCTCATACCTAGAGAAGAGAAATCTGATTACTCATTGAAAATTCAAATATTTCATGAGTGTGCCAATTCTGGATTTACGTGGAGTTGATTTCCTTCCTGGTTTGGTTTGTTTTCTGATAGTTTTCCTATCCGGATGCGGGCCGAGTGCCACGGAAGCAACTGCGAAATTTTCCACCCACAAACCTGAGAGATTTTTGAGCGAAATAAACGAGCACAATAGTTTTCGCTTTCAAGCGAGCGAAAAGTGGCGGACAGCCGATGTAGCGACAGCTTGACAAACTGAACTTCAAATTCTTTTCATGTTTTTTGATTTTTCTTCTTCCTGTTCGGCTGTTCCACAGAATGTTTGAGCCGGTCTTCGGGTCTTTCTGCAGTACACGGCGAAGTAGAATTTGTAATACCGCCGACGGAGACAACGGGTTCGGAATTACCGCATCGGGACATGTTCCACGAGATATATAGATGGACCCAACACGCATTGACACATGCATGGAATGCAGGATCTGGTGTGGATTGCTGAACTGTGCAAACTGGCTGCAACAAATAAACCACCAAAGAGGAAACAGAAACAGACAAACCTGACACATGTGATGAGAATAATGAAGTTATTGTTGGATTGTTCTTTGTGATCTCTTCGTTCGGATATTTGTGTACAAATCCCCCCAAGTTTCTAGACCAGTTCCCTCAGTCTAGCCCTACTAGGTTAATTCCGCTCGCTTGGTGGATTGCTCGAGTTGCTGCCATATGTACAATGGGCTTTTGTGATCTCATCGTTCTAAATTTACCTGGACCCTTGGCTGCGGAATCTAGATTGCTTCGGACGTGAGGCTAGTGAGGTGTGTTTCTAGAACTTCGGAAATGTGACATTTGTGGCTGGTGATGCAAGTCAAGAAATGCACTTGCGTAAATCTGTGGTTTGACTTAACCTGAAAAATTTTTCGAGATTGAGTTGTCGAAGTACGGACACATTTGGCCAAGTTTGAGATTTTCAAACAGAATTTTTGGTGTGTTTTCGGGCAAAGTTATTGAGGTAGGTCTTCTTCACTAGCGTCTTACATAGCCACACCGAGATGAGGGCGGCATCACTGAAACCAAAAAAAACTCATTCAAAAAAAATAAAAGGACATTTCTCGTTACTTCCAGACGTCTACATTCTCCTGACAGAGAAATTTAAAATGTTATTCCTTTTTTTTTTGCTTTTGGTTTCTTCCCTTCACTTGGTTCTCATCAGTTCGGCTCTTCGGAAAGTGCGAGTTCCGTGTTCCCAGCCGCGCTTTCAGCCCTATCAAATCCGCAATCTCCGTCTATGGCTGAGTCCAGCACCGCCGGGCCAGATTTTAGAAATTATGGAAATTGGAGTTACGAGAGAGACGGGATCAACAAATACGGAAGCCATGACATTTGATGTTGAAGCAGGAAAACAAATTTTACAAATTCCATTACTGAATTTCCATAATGGAAAATTCACAGTAATTTACTGTGGACTGCGAACTATAAAATTTACACCAATACTACTATGGAAAAAGTACACCTGACTGTGATAATAAAGTACATCTTCCAACCTAAATCAAATTAGAATTTCGTGTTATTGAAATGCGGCGGAGTGCATTCCCCACATACATTCATCTTTTCCCTTTCTGGCCAGAGGCTGAGAGAATTATGTCCGAGTTTCGTTTATGCATTTGCTAAGGCTGAGTTGCAAAATGCATGCGGGTCCACCATCACACGGCTGCCACCAACGGAGAAATGGGAAACAGAGCTAGAAAGAATGAAAGGGACATGAGAATAGAGAGTAAGGTGATCAAGAGAAATTATAGGCAATTATCTACTTTTCTGATCTGATTTACGTTTTATGGAAAGGGCCAGGTTATCTGAGCTCTTGATCTACTGTGAAGTATGAGTGAGCACATTGCACAGTGAAAGGTACCAGCAATGGACAACCGAGCAACATGAAAAAAAAAATACAAAAGAAAGAAAACGATCAATTCTTTGACTTTCAAGGGAATGTTCACCAAACTGAGGATTATTTGAGTTTCTATGTTCACGGCTTTTTTCTGCACACTCTTTATCTTGTTCCCTCAATCTCTCTCACCTTTCTCACTATTCCATGGGTCGCACTCTACACTCTACAACCCAACTCAGATCTCCACACAAAAGTCAAATGTATCTTCTGATCTTCCGATCTTCCACCCTCTGTTCACATCCTTTCTGCATCAATCTTTTGTAACCTTTTTTCCCACATTCTCCCTACAGTGTCTTCTCTGAATTATACATTATGCTATACTGCTTAATCGAACAAACCGAATCCCATGTCGTCGTCAGACTCCTCAGCGGCTTCCTCCTCCTTCTCCTCGGCAGCAGCCTCGGCACCAGCAGCGGCACCAGAAGAAGCAGCAGCAGCACCAGAGGCAGCTGGGGCAGCGGCAGCGAAAGAGAACAACAACTCCTTCAAGTTCTTGCCCTCCAAGGCCTTGGCAAAGACATCGGCCCAGACACCGTCGACGGAGGCGCCGGCGGCGGAGGTCAAGGCGGTCAAGTTGGCGGCGGAGAACTCGAGCTCAGCGTCGGCCAAGATAAGGGCAGCGTACGAAACGGAAGCTTCAGCGGACATTATTTAGGTATGGATGAAGAAATGTATGAGAAATTTTCATTTTTTTCGTGGTGGGTTGTAGGTCACGTGAGCGCGGACGAAAGCAGTCACAGGAGTGCAGGAAACACAGAGTGTGAATAAGAAGGCAGGGACAATGGAGCTGGGAGAGAAGATGGGGGGTTGGAGATTTCGATAATAAGTTTAATTGGTGTTTTCGTGACTGCTTGAGGGTTTTTTTGAGTCTTGAAATTGTCAATGGGTGGAGTTTGCTGTGACTTGGGAGATCCCAGGTGGACATGTGTGTGCAGGACAATACTGAAGGCTCGATTCACACATACAAACAAGCAGACGTAAGACACCCGAATGAAATTCAGAAAAAAAGTAATTGATTTTGATTACTTCTCTGGTGTTGTTTGGGGAATCTAGTCTCACCGTGAATTATCATATGCAGCACATGCCATCCACCTCTTCACTGATGGCAATACTTCCTCACCACGATGGCTGCAACAAGCAAGCAAGAACTGATACACCCAAGTATGATAGTCTAAAACGAAAATAAGAATCAGCAGAGACCAGAGCATGAGACTGCCTCGAAAGTAAACTTACTAATAGTTCAATTTCAGAACTTTAAGTTCCCGTGTCCTTCCCATCCTACTCCACGTTGTGACCATGGTGAGCACTTCCATTGGCTCCACACATACAAGCACAAGACTCCAGACTCCCCCTACAAACACCTCAAAAAGTATTTAAATCATCCAAATCTTTCTGATTACTTAATTTCCAATGCAGCAATATCTCTCCCAATTTATTTTCTCTCTTCCCCTTCCCCTTCCTTTCCCTGTCTCTTCCTGTCTCTTCCTGTCTCTTTCTCTCTACCTTATCTGCCTCACTCCTGTCTGTTTGCCTCTTCCCCAGACTACAATGTTCAGAATGCCTGGACTCTTCCACATTGGGAAACCAATGATGTTCTCATCGAATCTCTCTGTGCCGCTCAGATCGTCGCTACTTCCCCAAATCTCAAAATTCAATTTCAACAAAACGTCATTGTCGCATCTCAGATCTCTCAGATCCTACAGATCTCTGACTTGGAAACGGTACAATCGCCACTACCAACTCCACCGAATCGACTGGAAATCTTTGGCCAAACCGGCTATTTTCACCGGCGTTTTCTGTGTGGCGACCACTTTTGCAGTTCCCGCCTTGTTCCTGTTGCCTCCGTTGTCTGCTCTTCGCAGATCTCCAAACTTCATGATATACTCAATAATTGCTTTGAACATCGGCGGCTTTTTGGCGTGGAGAGCTCCTGCCACAGCTCGGTACATGTCCAAATACGGACTCTTGCTCAAAGACAATTTGAGGCTGAACTGGACGCTCTTGGGGCTGGCGTTTTCTCACCAGGACGGAATGCACTTGCTCTTCAACATGTTCATGCTATATTCGTTTGGGTCCACTCTCTGCGCGTACATTGGACCTGCCAACTTCTTGTCGTTGTATGTGAACTCTGCTGTGGTGTCGTCGTTCTTCTCGTTGGCTCTCCCCACAATCTTGAGAACACTGCTTTCTGTAGGTTCCTTGGGGGCGTCTGGGGCCATTCTCAGTGTGTTTGGGTCATTTTGCTATCTTTTTCCGAAGGCAAGTATCGGCTTTTTCTTCATCCCTATTCCCGGTGGAGCCTGGTTCGTTTACTTGGCCACAGTTGCGTTTAATGTGGCTGGTGTGGCTATGAGATGGGGCAAGTACGACTACGCGGCGCATTTGGGTGGATGCGTGGCCGGTGTTGTCTACGGGTGGTGGTACGATAAAAAGAGAAGAGAGAAGTTGGTCAGAAGAGCCATCTGGTAGGGAAAGGTGTGGGGATTAGAGGATGAAGGAGATAAGATAGAAACATGGGAGTAAGGAAGTGCCAGGATCGCCCTTTACAACTGTTCATAGTATCGGTGGACTTCCCTTTAACTAAATGTGAGGATCAGTTGAGTTTGTGCTCTGGCGCAGATCTAGATTGACGTTATACACTAGAGTCTACCAAATCTGCGTTTCACTGGCCATGGACAGAACAAAGGTTAAAACAATAAATAAAGGTCAGAACCTCGTCAACCAACAAGAGCAGTCAGGCGCATCTTCCTCCCACTCTCTTCTCCTCTTCAACTTCTTCTCCAACTTCTTCTTCTCCTTTCTCCTCTACACCACCGCTTCCCTATGCTTTATTCTAATGTACACACGCCGCTCAGGCAAACGAGACGGATTTCTTCTTCTTTGGCTCGGACTCCTTCTCGTCGCTCTCCTTGGCTGCGGCTCGAGCATTCTTCCTTCTGGCCGCACGTGCAACGTTCGACTTGTTCTTGATCTCTGCCTTTTTGCTCTCCAACTTGTCCAGTTTCTCCAGCTCCTTCCGCTCAATCTCTTTCCTCTTCAACGCACGGATCTCCTCGAGTCTTCTCAGTTTCTCCAACTTCGACTCGTTCACTTTATCGTGTTTATCGTTAATCAGCTTCACAAGCAAGTTCAACGTCAAGCTGTCGTGGTCGTCCACGAACTTCTTACCTTTCTTCCCACTCTTCGCCTTGACACCAGGAACAATGGCTCTGTTCAAGTTCGGGATCTCCAATTGCTCCTCACGGTACTCCTTGCCATTTTTCGCTCCGTATAGTCTCGCTTTCGCCTGCTGTTTCTTGACTGCTTGCTTGGACGGTTTCCTGACCTTGGATTTCTCAGTGAGCTTCGGCTGGTTCTCCAATAAGTTTCTAGCTTGGGAATCGGAGAAAACTTCAGACTCGATGTTTCTCGTCTTGTTCTGTGTAGCGCGTCTTTTGGCCGTCAAGGACTGTCTGACTGCCATTTCCGTTGTTTGGTGTTTAAAGAAGTTGAAAAATCATCTCATCGTGGACTGCAGGAAGCAAGATGGGGTAGCGGAGAGGAACCGGGAGGATAGGAAATGGAGAAGAAAAAAAAAAATAGAGAAAGAAAGAGCGAGGAGAAATTCAGAAATATGAAACTGGGCTGATTGAAAATTCAATGGAAGTCAGCAAATGAGGAAATCCCGTTATTTCCTTTTGTGAGTACATGTTTGGACAGTCGTTTTGATTTCCTCAGGTTTAGACTGTAGGTGCGGAAATTCGCAATGATAAGATATTCTGAGTTGACCTATTTCCCAGTGAAAAATTTAAAAATCACGGAACAAGACTACCTGAATCGGGGCTAGATCATAGAACAAAAGACAAAGACTCACAATTTGTGACGTTGACTCTGTCGATCCTGCCTGGTGTGGCAGAACTGGCAGACAGTCTAAATCTGATCCAGAGAATTGAGTTGCAAATGTATCACACATTAGGAAGAGCAACTAATGAAAAAGAGGTGAGAAATTCCCTGACTCACTCGCCCGAAAGCTGATACTAAGACATGTCTGATGAGATTCTCCGGGCGAGCTAAAAAATCTTGACCGTGAAAATAAAATTCTCTTTCTCGATTTATCTCAGTGGAGTCTACCCTTCTTTTTGCGAAAGCCTAAGTTAGCAAAATATAGCATTCTGAGCTTCTTTATGAAGCGTTCGGATTTCTTCTGTATAAAATAATGATTTGAAGTCAGAGATGCTTATGAGTTTTCCCTGCGAATTGGCATTTCAACTTAGGGTGGAATATCTACACACCAAACCTCGGATTCAGGCGGAAAAACACATTCTCCGAAAAAACAAAAATAGAGCTAGCTCTCGCACAATCCTCGTCCCAAAAGGGTTTCGTCCAATTTTTGTTGTTTTTTTTTTTGGCTCGTTCTTTCTTCTTTGCTCTCCCGCCTTTATCTCGGCGATTTCCGCTGATAAGCCTGCACAGAGCCTATCGGCCCCCACTGATTTTCACTCTTGAGTCTACCTTCAAATCTTCAAATCTACCACTACTATTTTCCCATGTCATCTGCTCGATTCAACTGGAATGTGTTTCCATCGACAAAACTAGAGGCAAGTCAAATACTGACACCCTTGGGGTGCATGTACACTCCTCTATCCCCATCCTCATTGGTTGCCCTGGAGTTGTTAAGATGTTCGCTGTGCTCCAGTGTAATCAACCAGCATATCAGGATAGACAGACAGAACAACATGTGGTGGTGTCCGTTCTGTCTGAAAATGACGTTTTTCCCTGAAACTTTCAAGTTGCCAGAGAGAAATGCTCAGATGCCCGAGCAGATCAGACCTACTTCTCATGGCACAGTGGACTACGTGTTGCCCAAGGATATCACCAACTCTGGCGGCAATTTTGGTGGCAATGTTGGTGGCAATTCGGTTTACGTGGCTGCTTACGTCATCGACGTGTACCAGCACACAGACACAATTGAGCAAGGTGAGTTTGCAAAGTTGAAGAGCACTATTGCTGAGAGCATGAGTGCACTTCCAGAAAATGCCAGGGTGATGTTGGTAACGTTCAGCGATGTAGTGGAAGTGCATTACATCTCAGAAAATTCCACCGTGGCATTTTCGCCGGAGCTTTTGTTTGCTGAAAATTACGATTACAGTAAGATACTCAAGGACCAGAAGTTGAGACTGACCATCATGGAGAAACTTCAGGTACCACAGAAATTGAGCGGAAACTTTGAGTCGTCGTCTCTCAACAAGAATAACTACGTTTCTGACAACACAAAGCAGTTGCATGACTACATTCTTGCCTTGAAGCCAAAACTCACCCATCTGTTCAAACCACCCAGAGCAACTGGGCTAGCCACATTCATATCCACGCTCCTATTGGCCAATTCACATTCTGGACTCCTAGGGAAAGTCAACTTGTTCTGTTCTGGCCCGCCAACACTCAATCCTGGCAAGATCGTCGAGCTGACTTCCACCATAAGAACCCACCACGATGTGGCCAACTTCAACGCCCCCTTTTTCGTTGCAGCACTGAAATTCTACCAGACACTAGCTCACATATCCGCCGGGTACAGTCTAGACGACTCCTACACCGCGGTATACACGGCCAGTGGGAAAATTGTCAACTACAGTGTATCTGAAAATTCACCCAGGTTCTCCTTCGACATATACACCGGCTCGCTCGACCAAGTCGGCGTCTATGAGATGAAACTGTTGGCGTCAGCTGGTCTGGGCAACATTGTGCTCACCGACGGGTTTGACCTGCCCAGATTTGCCCAGCACTTGCTCCAGAACACCAAGGCCATTTCTGCTCAGAAACACAACGTCAAACTTTCAGTTTCCACCTCGGCTGGCCTCAAAGTGATGAAGGCTGTGGCCACAGGCACCGAACTCCAGTCCACGTACCAGCTGGAGAAACACACGTCATTGCACCACGAGAAAATCTCAGACACGGTGACGAAGTTCGATCTGAGCATGAAGAAGAAGAACTTCACCAATCAGTGGTACTTGGGCGATGTTGGAAGCACAGACACGGTGGCTGTATACTTTGAGCCTGAAACTGCGAGCTCATCTGAGCTGTTGGACGAGAACGCTGGGGCCAAAAAGGTGTACATCCAGTTTCAGACAAGATATACGGATATTGGAAGTGGGAACACGTACTTGCGAGTGTCCACCATCAAGAAGCCAACCACGCTAAAGATCTTGAGTGAAAATAAGGTGAAACTCAGCAACAACACATGGAGACTCTTGAACACGCGGAGTGCCATACTTAAGGAAAAGGCACTTTTGGAGTCTTTCGACTATAAGGCGTGGTTGGTGCTCTTCACAAGATTACTCATCAGCAAAATCGACACGACCATTGGTTATGAGGATTTTGAAGAGGTGGTTAACGATGTGGACTCGGCGTTGATCAGACTCACCAAGTTTTTCGGTGGGCTCAATGTCAATACGAAATCTTCTGAGAATCCATATGAGAGCATCGAAGTGATCCACCAAATCAGCGAGAGTTTCAAGGAATTGCCTGCGTTGTCCTATAGTCTTCGGAGAAACCCTCAGCTCACCAGAATCTTCAACAGTTCTCCCGATGAAACCGCTTACTACCACCATATGTTCAGCAAGAGCGAAACTGAGACTTCGTGCACAATGATCCACCCAGATTTCTATAAAGTTGGTGAAGACGGGCAACTCAAGCTGGTTTCTTTGGATATAACCAGTTTGGACTCGGATTCCCCGGCTTTTTATGTGTTGGACTCGGTCTTCAATGTGATTGTGTTCTACAACTACAAAAAACCCGAGGACAAGCTACCGCTACACAACTCGAACAACGACGAATTGATTTACGGCCATTCAGGCATAGAACTGCTCGAAGCCGCTTTGGATGTCGTCAACTCGAGTCTTTTGAAAGGCAGAAGTGTGAAGCCACGCATTATATTGACTCAGTCCGGCCATTCTCAGGCGAGATTTCTATTGGCTAGATTATACCCTGTGGTGGACAAATCCGAGCAGGTGGAACCGCAGAGCACCAGCTGGTGGAGTTTCTTCGCTGGCACACCGGCTCCCAGCAACTTGATGACAGACGACGTGAGCGTGAACAAGTACTATGAGGAGTTGCTCGAGAAGGTTCAGAATTATCAGATCCATGGAGATTTCTAGACTCAGACAGTCTGCAAGAATTTGATCACGGTATCGATAAGATCCTCTTCGGACCCAGCATCGGATTCGGGCCCAACATTGTGCGTGGCGCCCTTAAGGATCTTGCTTAGAGGACTCCATACCTTAGAGTCAGTATTTTGCTTCCATTTCTCAATCAACGCAGCACGGTCAACGTGCTCCGGAACAAACTCGTCTTTCTCTCCGTATAAGACCAACAAAGGCTTTGTGACCACACCAAACGATTTCTTGTAGTCCTCATCCGTCAAGTATGAGGAGAAGTAGTCGTCGTCGCCTCTCTTACTTGCGAGCGAGTAGAATCTGTATGCGGAGAACGCTGATCCCATAATGAGTTTCAGGGCAGCACGTGGCATGAGCTCGTCTGGATTGCCCTCCTCTATGTGATGTTTAGCAAGCTCTATCAACTCGTCCAACTTCTCCTGTGGAGCAAACGACAGAAATGCCTCGGAGTCACTCACTGGCGCCTGCAAAATACCTCCATCGATGTCCAGCAAACTATTGAAATTTTCAGACTTGCTGTGTTTGCTCAAAAACTCAATTGTGTCCTGGCATCCCGTGGAGTGGCCCATGAGCACCACCTTGGAATTTTCAGTGCCTCTCTGCTCTCTCAAGTACTTGACCAAACGGCCCAATTCCTTTGCGTCACGTGCCAAACTCCCTGTTCCGAAGCCCAAGTAAGAAGAGCTAATGAGAGCCTGAACCACGACCCACTCACCTTTGAGTTTCTCGGTGACTGCCTCAGCTAGTGGAGCCACATATGGCACTGTGAGAAACCCGTCTGTGAGTCCGCCAATGAACACCAAAAAGTTTTTTGGAGCTGCCAGCTTTTCGCCAAACTCAATGGCTGTATGTGAATTGTCGTACTTGTGTATCACCACCGAAGTCATTGTGGAAAGAAACAGTAAGGAACTGTGGAAGATTTGTACCGTGCGATTAGACTGCGGCCATTCTGCAGGAAGATAGTCCCATTGATAGGCGACAGATTTGCAATGCATAAACTCACAACGTCTAGATCAGACTTTTTCCCAAAAAAAATTGGAAATTCCTTAGAATTGCTCTGCCAAGACTTTAGTGTCGGCGGAGTTATCTGCTACTCCCCCCGTGCTGTGATTGAGCCCCACCTCAGGGATCATTCGAGTACTGAGGTTAATGGAGTGCACAGTAGTGAACATCACCACACAGTGGAGAAACACACAGTAGGCCAAGAACAACATTCTGGTGGCACGGGTGGCCAAGATGGTCCGCGTGACGAAGATAAATAGCCGCTCGAATGGCGAAAGCCGAGAATTCACCCGCTCCTGCTCGCGTCTTCTGAACTCCTCGATTGGGTGCAATTTCGACTCGTAACTGGCACGGTATGGGTTCTCCAAGTCCACGCTGTTGGCCTTTGGAGTCAAGTACCTTCTGTCGGCCACCTCGGGTTTTTTGATCAGCGCCATGTACCGTGTTTTCTCGTACAACTCCTCGTTGTCTGTCTGCAACGCCTTGACTTTCCTCTTCAACTCAGAGACCATATTGTACTGCTTTCTCAAGTCGTCCTCGAGCTCCTTGTTCTTCTCTCTGAATCTGTCCCTCTGTTTAGTGATGATCGGGAGAATCGAACTCTCGTCCACTCCAGAAGGTCCGCTGATGCTGCCCCGCCCAGTTTGTCTGGTCATCCTGGTCATGCCAGACATGAGACTGGCTGTGTCGTTGAAAGTGGCACCTGAAGCGTCCTGTACGTTGGCCAAGTCCTGCTCGAGTCTGGTGTTGAGTTCCTGCAATCTGATGAGCTCCTTATTGGTGGTGTTGAGCTGCGATTCCAATTGGTCAATCTGGGTGGTGAAGGTGTCGTGTTTTGCTCTGAAGTCGGCCAACTCGCGTGTCAACGCCTTGTTGCGCTCAATAAGCAAGGAATCAATGTCACTCTGCTCCTCGCCGCCTTCGCCAAATTCAATTTGTCTCATCAAGGTCAACTCGTGCTTGATCTCGTCGTAGTCGGATGTCGAATCGAGTCTATCCTTCAAGTTCTTGATCTCTTGTGCGTTCTGCGACAATTCTCTATTCAAGTTTTGCAATTTCTGCTCGTGCTCCTTGCTCTGAGTCTCGACTTTGCCCTTCACCTGGTTCAAGTTGGCAATGAGGAGCGCATTCTCGCTTTCAAGCTCTGCAACTTTCTTGGAGTACTCCTCTTTGAGCAACTCCTTATCTGACTCATTCTGAGAAATTGTCAACTCTCTTCTCAAGTCCTCGTTACGTCTCTCAAGCTCGAAAACCCGCTTTTTCCATGTCTCCAAATCTCTGGTGACCATGTCCAACTCAGCCATCACCGACGCCGAGGAGAGACCCGAGTCTCCCAACTGCTTATTCTGCGAGTTCAACTGCAACTCTGTGACCTCCTTGGACGTTCTCAACTCCTCCACTTTCGCCTTGTAGCTGCTGATCTGAGACTCGTGCTGTTTTTGGATACTCTGCCAGTTTGACTCCTTTTCGTCAATCAAAGCCTTAAGCTGGTCCTCCTGGGCCTTGAGTTTTGTGCCCAAGAGCTCTGCGGACTTCTGCTCGTTGCGCAATAATCTCTGTTTGAGAATATCATAGTCTGCCTTTTTCGAGAGCTCCTCCTTCAATTTGGCAAGTTCCAGCTTCAATGCAGAGGCTTCGTTCTGCTCTATCACTGCATCCAACGAAATCTCCAACAACGGCTTGGGATCTGGCGCCTCGGCTATGAGTCTGTAGAACCCAAAGAAGAAACTCTCCACTTTCTTCTGTTTTGTGGTGAGGGAGTCGATTTCGTTCTGGTACAACTTCAAGAGCGACTTCACCTCAGCCAATTTCGTCTCGTCGTCCAATTTCTTGAACTCTTTTGTCTTTGAAGCAAGCTCCTTCCGCAGTGCTAGCGACTGTTTCTGTTGTGTTTTAAGTTCCAATCCCTGCTCGTCGAGTTTCGACTGCAAACTCGACAAATCGATTTGCGTCCATGTTTGCAATGCATTCTCGAAGGCGTGCCCTTGAGCTCCATTGGCCAGGGTGACTTGTTCCGACATGGTGTTGACGACGAGTAGTTGATTCGGGACAAATGTCTCGGAGTGTGCAGGCGAGGGACGATCACCGATAGGGACGATTGCCAGATACGGCAATGACACGAGGTATAAATAGAAACAATTGGGGGGATTTTAGATGTGGGAATCGGCTTTCTTATATAGACGGATTTATTTCTTTTTTTTGTGGAGGGGATGTTTCACATCATGCGTGGGTGTGCCTCCCTCGCTTACATTAATATGCGACTAGCTGTTTTAGAAGTTTCGCAGTTGACATTTACGAATGATAAGACAGCACGATGAAATTGTGAGGACACATGAAATGATAATAAACTGATATATAGAGTTTGTTCAGTTTTGGTAAATTGATGAAATTTCTCGTTAGAAAGAAGAATCTCAGTTCCAAAGTTTTTGAACCTGACATTGTGATCTCCAACCTGGTCAAGATTAGGTGAGGAATTTCATATTGGAAACAATAGAGAACAAACCAAGGAGCAAGAAATCCAGAAATTTGTAAATTTTCTCTATTTTGTAATTTTCGTACGACTCCATGTCTGTCTACAACAACATCAAATGTTTGGAATATGGCAGTCCTCTGATTGACTGCAAAACTCACGCACACATAAGTTCTGTCATTTTTGCAACAGCAACAAGAAACACACCACCACAATTGAAAGTAGAGAAAGGCAAAGGGACAATAAGATCAAACAAGTCTAAGAGAATACATTGCTCACCTTAATTTTCACATTTTCTTGAAATCTTTCGAAATACTCCCAGCCTATGTCTGGCCCCATATTCTAGGGCTTGAGCCCCAATGACTATAACCACCCACTACTAAAATCACCAAACCACTCCAATTCTCAACCTAAAACCTACTCAACTTACCGTGAAACTATATTACAATTAACTGGAAATTTAACCAAATGCGATTAGATGATTTACTCTTCCTCCTCGTCGCCCTCCTCAGAAGCCTTACCGGCGTTCTTTCTCTTGCATCTACCTGGTCTTCCACCTCCGTATGGGGACTTTGGAGCAAAGTCAATGTGCTTCTGGGAGTCCAATCTCACCATGAAAGATGGGATGTTGACAATCTGCTTACCAACAGCAATGTGTCTCTGGGTGATCAAGACTCTGGCGTGGTGGATAGATCTGGCCAAACCGAGCTTGAAAACCTGGGTCTGCAATCTTCTCTCCAAAAAGTCCTCGATTCTCAAAGCCAAGACGTAATCCAACTTCATCTTGTCCTCGCCCAAGACACCGATTCTCACCAATCTTCTGATCAAGGCGTTACCCTCGAACAATCTCTTCTCATCCTTGTCGTCTCTGGTCAACAAGTCACGAGCAGCTCTTCTGATCTTGGACAATTGGAAACCAATTCTGTAGATCTCTCTCTTGTTCTTCAAACCGTATTCACCGGCCAACTTCAACTCAGCGTCCAAACGAGCAGACTCGTATGGTTGCTTTGGCACGGAGTAAGTCTTAGAGTAAGTTCTTGGAGCACCTGGCTGTTAGTATGGGAGGTTCATGGGAACCGAGGGTTGGGCCTACGTTTTTTTTTCAACTTCGAACTTCCACTGAGCAGCACATAGGCACGTCCAGCTTGGAACAGAAGATTTGTGTAACTGAAGTGTCGGGGTTCAGTCACGCGCTCCCGAGGGAGTTGAAAAGTTTTGAGGGCCCGAATCCTCTAGACTGTGAAGTCTATTTGCATTGCAAGTCTTGTGTGGAACATACGAGGCATGTTGACTTAATATGTGGTAGTGAGAAAAAAATTGGGGGAGGTGGATTTTTCACTCTTCTTATACCGCGCGAAAAATTTGCAGGGACTGCACAGACGGAAACGAGGGACATCGGGTCACGTGAGGGGACGGGACCAGAGAGTAGAGGAGTAAGTCGGGGAAGAAAACGGGAGTGATGATGATTAAAGACAAATTCAGGATAGGTGGATGATAGTGATTGGCTGTCCTGAATGAAGGGCATTTGAATGCTATCTGGAAGGGAATCATCTTGGTACTACTTTAGGTAATACTGGGCACAGGTGTGCTCCCAGGAACAAAAGTGAAATGAATAAATTCAAGAATCAGGGTCAAGTTTTGAATACCTGAGCTTAATGATTTTTTTTTCTTTGGCTACCTAAGATTTTCAAACTGTTTGTGTCGAGTTGATGTCTCGGTGATGAGATGGGTGTGTGGGCACATAACCCTCACGAACTCCAGGAGAACATGGACAGGGAAATCACAGACCAACAACAATAAAATATTTAAAGAGCTGACAATCCTCTTCCATCAAACTCAATTATTTTTACTGGCCATTCTCTTTTCTTTTTGTCCTATACCTTCCCTGGCTTCTGTCCTTCTCCTCAGCCTACTACTTTCCCTCCCATACAGGTTTCCCCAGATTACCTACACCAACCACTTTCAACCACCACCGCCAGCATGAAATTCGTGGCGCTCATCTCGGGCGGGAAGGACTCGTTCTTCAACATCATGCACTGCATGCACAACAACCACGAGCTCGTCGCCTTGGCCAACTTGCACCCGGCCAACTTGGACCAGCAGGAAATCGACCTGTTCATGTTCCAGACAGTCGGCCACACCATCATCGACAAGTACGAGGAGTGCGTGGGTGTGCCTTTATATAAGCGTGCCATCACCGGAGGCTCGACCAATGTCCAGTTGGAGTACACGCCGACGGACAACGACGAGATCGAGGACCTCTATGAGCTACTCAAACATGTTCAGAGAGAGCACCCGGATCTCGAGGGTGTGAGTTGCGGGGCGATTCTCTCGCACTACCAGCGAACCAGGGTGGAGAACGTATGCGGCAGACTTGGTTTGACGTCGCTCGCGTACCTCTGGCAGCTGGACCAGGCAGAGCTTATGAGTTCCATGTGTGCTCTGAACTTGGACGCCAGACTCGTGAAGGTGGCTGCTGTTGGGCTCACAGAGAAACATTTGGGCAAGCTGATCCTGGAGATGTATCCCATCTTGACGAAATTGAACCAGATGTACGACGTGCATGTGTGTGGAGAAGGAGGGGAATTCGAGACTTTGGTATTTGATGCGCCGTTTTTCAAGAAGAAGTTGGTGGTGAAATCCATGGAGATTGCTAATCTCCCTTCTGACGTTTCACATGTGCTGAAATTGGACGTTGAAGTGGTCGACAAGGATGTGGAGGAGGAGCAAATTGAGACTGTCTTGCTGGTTCCTCAACTACTACAGGAACAGTTCAGAGAGGTGGTGGAAAACGTTGAGAATGGAATCAGCGGGGACAAAAGTTCATTCCAGGAGATTTCTATTCCCAAAACAATCCAAACTGCCGCCTCCTCATTCCCCATTACTCCCCGCATCTCTGTCTTGCCCACCAGAATCTACATTTCCAACATAATGTCTGGAGCACCCACTCTTGAGGAGCAGACCAGCGATATCATGCGCCAAATTGACATTCATCTCAGAAACCACAAGCTCGACTTCACTGACCTCCAGCACATGACCGTCTATGTGGCCGATATGGCCAACTTCGCCCGCGTCAATGCCATATATGGAAGACCCTTCGAGAGAGTCTACCTCCCGCCCTCCAGAGTGTGTGTCGAGACCAGTTTGCCACACCCATACATGCTTCAGGTGCTGTGTGTTGCTCTCCGGCCAAAATTCCAGAAGATGGGCATCCACATCCGCTCCCGGCTGTACTGGGCCCCGCAAAATATAGGACCGTACTCTCAGGCCATCGTGGAGGCCAGGGATACCTTCAAAACCGCCACGCTTTCGGGCCAGATCCCGTTGGTGCCCAGCGGAATGGAAATCAATTCCCTGTTGTCCCTGCTTGAGAACTCGGCGCTACTGCTCCAGCACTTGTACAGAGCCAAGCTGTTGGTTGGCGTGCGCCACATAGCATACTGCGTGTGCTTCATAACACTGACTGCGCCACAGCTCGTGGCGAGTGTGTGGCAGAACTACGTCGACGATGTCGAAAACGGGCAGGATTTCTTCAACAGGTTGCTCATTGTGCAGACTTCTGGTTTGCCCAAACAGGCACAAGTCGAGTGGGGGGCACTATCCTACGACAAAGTGGTCTCGATGTATGAAGACGAAGAGGACACAGCTGCACTGAACCCTGAAATCTCTGGCCTAATTTCGAGCTTTGAAAGTTCTGTGGTGCCTGTGGGAGATGGACATGTTGTGAAATTGGTAGGAGACGACTTGGGAGCAGCCATTTCGTTTTTGAGGAGCCCAAGCTTGGACGGAACGCACGTGATCTTCTATGGAACGCTAGATGTGATTCACAAACTATCAAATATGGGACTCTCGGCCGAATGGGCGCCGGTCTTGGGGGTATGGAACAGTCAAGGCGAGCCCAGAGCATACGGCATGGTGTGGATCTCATAAAGACAATAAAAAACTTGCGGGTGATTGAATGATCGGAAATGTAGAAATAAGGATTTGTAGGCTAGAAGTAAGAATATTCTTGTTGCATTTCCTTTGTTTGCGTTGACTTTTGCAGTTCACCAATTCTGTCTTGTGACCAGAAATTTGCACCCATTCGCACTGCGAAAATACACTATTTGGAGGTCCACAGTAATCCATGGAAGACCAGAAGAAATAATGAATATGACACGTGTAAGAAATTACATGTTTGTGTATATATAAAGACGTTCCTCCGCTCACAATTTCAAGCTTCTTTTTTAATTTAACAGAGTAAGTCATGCACCTTTCTTGGTGCCCCAACTTCCTCCCATCTCATCTACATCGCGGTACTGTACTGAAAATTATCACTAACTATCACCATGCTACGAGCCAGCCTACCGAATCTACGAGGAAATGGCGGGAATGGCAGAAATCTATTGTCACGTCGATCCGTTTACGTGATGAGTTACGAGAAACGGAAATCTCAGAAACTGGGCAAACTGAAGCCCGAGACTCTACTGCGATGGGCTGAGAAGGACACTGACAGAAAGCACAGACGACAGAACGAGGAGTACGCCCGAAAACTTCAGGAGCTCAAGAAATTGTCAAAGGACATGTCTGCGTATATCAAGCGGAGAACCATTCAGGACGAGGAAACCGAGAAACTCAAGAACATACCCTTGCCTTCACAGGCTGAGGCCGAACGCATAGAAGCCTCAGCTAAACTTCTAGAAGCCGGCAAGGAACACGGATTTGACGCTAGCAAGAGCTCCTTGGCCACCTCTGCAGCTGCCTTGCCTGCTCTGATCCAGGAGAAACTCGGCTTGGCCGTGAAATACTTGGTTTCTCGAGAACACCAGAACTGGAGTATAGTGCTCCACGAACTCGGCCAAACAGGCCTCGAGGGCGTCTCGGAGAAAGACATCCGGAAGTTGGTCTACACTATACCGAAAACACAGCTCAAACAGATATACCCGCAGGTCCAGGCGCTCTTGGCGGAGAACAATATCCGGGAGTCTCCCAAGATGGTAAATGCATACCTCAAGGCAGTGGTAGCAGGCCCGAAAGTCTCAGACGAGGACCGTGAAGTGATTGAAAGAGCTGTGGAAAATTTGAAGAAGTCCAATAAGAAGGGGAAGCTCTCCAGGGAAACATACGAGATATTGGTGGAGACGTATGGGAAGTGCAGTGACATTGACCAGATGAACGAAACAGTCAAGGAAATGAAAGCTGTTGGATTGCAGCCGCTGCTGAACGTCTACTCCAACGTCTTGTCTACCTGTGTGTACAAGGCCCGCGACCACAAACAGGCCGTGCAGCTTTTTGATCTGATGAAGTTCTTGGCTGGCCTGTTGGCTCCGAAAACAAGGGAGTACCAGGATATAATTGTGTCCTACGTGAACAGCGACGACATTGAGAGAGCCTTGGACTTGTACCAGGAGATGTTGATCAAAAACCTTCCTTTGAACCAGAGCATTTTGGTTGCTTTGGCCAGAGGGTGTATGTCACGAGAGCCACTCAGATTCAAGGCGTGGGATTTCATCTTTGAGATCTACAACAACAAGTGGGAGCCCACCGTGCAAACTTTGGAGTACATGTTGTATTTGGCAGCGAAAGACGGGGACTTGGCGTTGGCCAGAGCCCTATATCAGCAGCTCAACCTATCTAATGCCACATCTCCCAGATCCTTTTCATTTTTGCTTTTGGCTTATGCAAAGCTGACCATTGGTCGGCCCGTTAGTGAGTTTCAGCCACTCGCCATCACCGCCCACGAAGCAGGGAGAAATTTCAGACGGAACATCTTGGACTTGGCTGATTTTTCACCAAAGTTGGACAACCCAAAGCGGGCGGTGCCATTCCTTCCACTTGTTGTTCTCACACAGAAATCCGAGCTTCTAGCCGAGCTGAGTGCCATCATGGCCCACGCGCTCATGGTACATCCAAATCATGTCAACGTCGAGAGCGTCAACACGTTCATGAATGTGGCTGCGAAAATGGGGACTTTGGATGAGTTCACGGAGCGGTATGCGGAATTCACATTTTTGGATAGGACTGGAGTGCGTGAATCGCAAAAGGATATGGAGGTGATTATTGAGCCGGAGGTTTTGGAACTGTTCGACACTGAGATTCTCGAGAAATCCGAAAAGTTCACAACCTCGCCCATATTGAAGCAGGTGGTGGAATCTAGATCAGTGAAAGTCGCCAGAAACACTATCACGTACCTCATAGCCTTGCAGGCTGCAGCGAAACACAAAAACTATATTTTCGCTCAGGAAATATGGAAGGAGCGTGGGTTGTACAGAAAGCTGGAGAATTTCAGAAAGTTGCCCAGAGACGTCAAGGACAGCTTAGACTTCAGTTTTGCCAGCGGAATGGTGAACTGTCTCACTGAATTGAATTTGCTTGACGATGCATTAGCAATTTTGGTGAGCACGGAATACCAGTTTAAGTGGACGTGGAAAGAGTTGAGACCACTATACTCAGCAGCGGTGGAAGTCGGACATGCGAACATCACCAGAACGGTGCGTGGAATAGTGAAAAGAGCACAGGTGAATCACGAGGGGAAGATCAGAAAGAGAGACTACAAGCGGTATGTGATGGAGCGTGGGTATTAGCATGTAAATAGTGTACCATAGGAAATTGAACATAGAGAGGACAAACGAAGGGAAATGGATAGTGAAGGGTAAGAGAACGGCAGAAAACAAAAGGGATAACAAATTATATTACCTTTAGTATTATGCTGTAGTTGAACGAACATTCTAGTTGTCTCTTGATCTTGTATGTACATGCTATTTACAGATGATGCTGATGATACCCTCCTTGGCAATCACTTTCGTCACTCTTTTCCCCTCCAAGTGTTTTCCTGCTCCCGTTTCCTTTACTTTCCCCAAAATCTCCAGCTCCGGCTGCTCGAAAAAGTGCTTCTCGGCCTTGAACCCTGCTCTTCTCTTCCCGTTCACTATGACATTAAACATAATCTCCAGCGACGCAATTGGCTGCGATTCTGGGAACTTCTCAAAGAAGATCGATCTCCATTCTCTCCCAGAGCTGTGTGCAAGCCCCTCCCAGCACTCTTCCGCCACAGAGGGTGTCACTGGAGACATCACTATGAGCAACTTCTTGTATGCATCCATCACCACCTCAGGGTTGAGACTTGGGTCCTCCTTGAGCTTCTTTTGAAGTATATTGGTCATCTTCATGTAGTCAGAAATGATAGTGTTGAAGGATAAGTCCACCTCGATGGCCTTAGCGATCTTGTTGGTGTATGCTGATATCTCATTGTAGAGCTCTAGGTCCAGAGACGACAAGCGGTAGGACGGGTAAAATTGACCATTCAAGACAACCTTTTCAACTTCGCTCCCTTCTTTCTTTCCTGAACCTCCTTCATCCTCTTTGTTCAGTTTCTGCAGGTTCACCACTTCCTCCCTCAAGTTGATCACTCTTCTCAACCACTTCTCCACGCCCTGGATCTGGTCCTCGTTCCAATTCAATACGTCGCTCACCGGCGCCGAGAACAAGATCTGTGCACGCACAGCGTCTGCTCCATACTGCGCAATGCACGCCGCTGGGTCCACACCGTTGTACTTGGACTTGGACATTTTCTCAAAACTGACACTGGGTGTTTCTCCTGACGCAATGATCTTCCCGTCGGAGTCGACCTCCTCGGGCTTCAAAAACCTTCCTGTTTGTGGGTCCTTGAGAGTCTTGCCATGTACCATACCTTGCGTGACAAGTCTTTTGATTGGCTCGTTCTTCCACTGGCTTCCATCCCAAAGGCCACAGTCAGCCAAAAACTTCGACACGAACCGCGAGTAGAGCAAGTGCAAGATCGCGTGTTCAACTCCGCCCACGTACAAGTCCACGGGCATGTGCTTCGACGCTTTCTCGTAGTCAAATATCTCGTCCTTGTTCTGTGCATCTGTGTACCTGAAGAAGTACCACGATGAGTCGATAAACGTGTCCATAGTGTCCGTGTCTCTCTTGGCGTCGCCTCCACATGACGGGCACGTAGTGTTCACGAACTCGTCGATCTTGTCGAGCGGGTTCCCCTTGCCAAAACTCTCTCCTTCTATCTTGGGAAGCAACACAGGCAAGTCTTTGTCTGGCACAGCCACGGGACCACACGACTTGCAGTGGATAATCGGAATAGGAGCTCCCCAGTACCTCTGTCTGCTGACGAGCCAGTCTCTGATCTTGAACTGAGTCGTTTTTCCACCAGCCTTGAGTTGACTCAAAGTGGCCATGACTTTCTCGCCTGCCTCGGCGGACGACAACCCTGCGAAGACCCCAAGATTTGCGATCCCATTTGGAAGCACACTCCCGTCGTAGAGCCGTCCGTCTTTTGCCGTGAACACCTCAGTGCTATCTTTTGCTTTGGCCACATCTGAATCTCCAACGGTCTGGCGTGGAGCCACACCAGGGCTGTGAAGAGCCCAGAAGTCGAAGTCACGCTCGTCATGAGCAGGGCATCCCATTACCGCGCCGTGGCCGTAGGATCCAAGCACATATGGCGCAGCATAGACGGGCACATTGTAATTGTGTGAGATTTGTCCATCCACACTGAACGGAAGCGACACTTTCAAATCTGGAAGTAAGAAGCCATCCTTGGATGTCGGATCATCATTCTCGGCTGCTTTCGAAATGAAATCCGCCAAGTCCTTGTTGTTCACAGCGGCTTCCTTGACCAATGGATGGTTGAGTGCTAGGGCCACAAACTGAACGCTGAAAATGGTGTCTGGGCGCGACGTAAACACGCAGATCTCTTTTTCTGTGTTGGTCTGAAACTTAACCTCTGCTCCGTGGCTCTTTCCGATCCAGTGTTTCTGCATGGCCTTCACTTTTCCCGGCCACTGCTCTAACTGCTGTAAATCATCCTGCAACTGCTCTGCGTACTTCGTGATGCCGATAAACCATTGCTCCAAGTTGCGCTTTTCGACCTTGGCTCCAGATCTCCACGATCTCCCCTCGGAATCCACTTGCTCGTTGGCCAAAACTGTTTGGTCTACTGGATCCCAGTTGATCTCTGCTCCCATCCTGTAGGCGAGTCCCTTCTCGAACATGAGCGTGAAGATCTTCTGCGTCCACTTGTAGTACTCTGGCAGAGACGTGTTTACCTCTCTTTCCCAGTCAAAATCCGCCAACATGAGGTCCATCTGGCTCTTCATCTTGTCTATGTTCAGCTCGGTCCATGTGGCCGGGTTTATGCCACGCTCAACGGCTGCGTTCTCTGCTGGAAGGCCAAAAGCATCCCACCCCATTGGATGCACGACGTTGTAGCCTTGTAACCGCTTGAATCGAGCGATAACATCGGAAATGGTGTACACTCTTTGGTGACCTAAATGGAGCATTCCGGAGGGGTACGGAAACATGGAAAGGGCATAGAATGGTGGGGCGTTTTCGGGCACGGCATGTTTTGCAGGGTGCAAGCTGCCGTTTGGTGACGTTTGCCTCCATTTTTCCGTCCATTTCTTGTCAAGTTCGTTGAGTTTTAGCGGTTGAGCATGCGATTGATGTGGATGTGGATGTAGAGCAGCCTGAGAGGAGCTGAAAAGCCGCAGTAGGGCTAATTTGTGTTTCTGGACACGAAAAAGAGATCGTGAGCCCAAAAAGGTGACCATATCTGCTGGTATGAGGCGATTTGTCTTTCAGTGATTGGTATGAAAATAGTGGTGCTTAGACTGCGCGTGCAGGACTTTTGCACCCATGAGATATGAGTAAAAATACATTAATTATTATACAGCGTCTGGGTCTCAATTTTCCCTTTATCAGTTCTTATTGGCTCTTTGGTTCTCCAATGACTTCAACGAGCTGAAAAGGAAATCACAGAGACCTGTATACCCAAGCTCATCGAGGCTGTTGAGTAGCGAGATCTTGATGTCATAGTAGCTCATGGAAAGCCAGGTATTCTCAGTGTCCTGACGCAATTGCGCCACGGATTCCTCCGAAATTGGCCCCGGGTGCCTTGTTGTGATTTGTTCCGCCTGATCTTCAAGTTTCCACACAAGCTCAGCGCATATGTAGACCAAGCATGGGTTCTGCACTACTCCGCCAACGGTCTTTAGCTGAATGAAGTTGGAGTAGCTGAAAAAGTTCAAAGCACTGACTTTCTGGAGAAATTCGTCGTCCAAGAACATGCCCTGGCTGAACGTGTTTGCCTCCTTTTTAAGTGCCATGTCTCTCCAAACAAAATTGATGGAGTCCATGACGTATTTGTTACGTAATGCAATTGTCTTTTGGTCTGATTCAGGAATGGGGATACTTTTGAGGAAAGCAAGGTATCCCAATGCTTCTGAAAGTATTAGTGGGTGCGTGGAGATCACCATGAGACACATAAGTGTAGGTGGAGGGACAAGTAGTCCTGCAGTGCCCCAGGAGTGGACAGTTTTGATGTTTTTGACGGCTTGTAGAACTTGCACGAGCCTGAGTTTATGGTGAAGACCGAGTTGTGTCCAAAGCTGCTCGGCTAATGCAAATGTGTGGAAGATTATGTCCAGAACGCAGCTTAGGTAGTCATGGTAGGTTTCCCCTTCCGCAAAAACGACTCGCCATTTCTCAATGAGGAAAGAGATCTCCTCAAATAGTTCGCCGGCTTCATCCAAGTTGTCTCTTCCAATCTGCGAAGCGATCTTTACTATCGCAGACACCAAAGCTGACTTCTCCCAAGGTAAATAACGTAGAAGTCTAATTTTCTTGCCCAAGTCGCCTTCCCCGCTATTAATGAATTGTGTGAGGGGCTCAGTGAGCGATTTGAGGCCTTGGTACCTGCCAAATTCCAAGAGTTGCGGGAATACATGCACAGAGTTATTATTATCACCCAAAATGTGTGACTGGATAGCATGTTTGAGTTTCTTCGTGATCTGGTCGTTCTGGCCAGCCACAACCAAGTATAGTGCCAAGTATAGCCGTCTGTATCTGTTGTTGGCCATTGTTGTCACGCTGAGCACCGAGCTCGGGTTCGGTAGTTCTATCTTCTCGAACTGAGCTATGAGAGAGCTCACAGACGACACAGAGAGGATCAGCACATGGTCTGAATGCGATACGAGGTCAAACTGGGGCCCTACCCTTCTTCGTTTCAGCCCTCTGGAGCTCAAAGAAGTGAATAGTCTGTGTAATTGTTTCTCCACCTCAGTGACCTCTCTTTCTATGGATGACAGCTCAAATTTCGCAAGAATTGTTGCATGCAATTGATCATTGGTGATCATCTCGCCAAAGTCACCAGCAGACCGCATGTTACCGGAGTCAGAGACATTTGGTGACCGGACTTTAACTTTCAAAAATGACAGAAGTGCCTTCAAAACCGGGTCGGATGGAAACTGCTCAGCCAAATCAGACACCAACAGCACGTGCCATTGTCTCACTGTGTTTTTGCTCGTGACGCGGGGCACAGCGTCTGTGCTGGACGTGGCCACCACTATCAATGTAGCGATATACGGTCTCAGGAACTCAAAGGGTAGAAGCCCGAAAAGCATGGGCAAAAATCTTTTTAGATGAGCAAATACGGACTTCCCGAATGCCGGGAGCGCACACACAAGCCATTCCAACAATCTTTGGATCGTGGACACTTGTAGTCTCTTCAGCTTATGCTGTTTCCCATTCTTATAGTATATCTCCGGTGTTCCCACCGTTCCCAAGACACGGCCTACTATTTCTCGCGGTAGAAGTTGTTTCCCGTCCGGAACGAGACATTCAGACACCAATATGTTCTTGTGGGTGGCCAGAGTTGTGGAGTGAAGCACAAGCTCTATGACAGCCTGGATCTCGATCGGGGAGAGCCCTTTCTGCGCAGTTTTCGAGAACTCGCGTATGGCGTCCGTTCCCTCTTGGCCCGTGACATCGACGAGGTCCGTGATTGCCAGTAAAAGGTCCGTAGACCGCATGGTGGTGAAGTTGAAGTGGTGTGTATGGAGATCTCAGGTAAACAAACACGGTCACGTGGAAGAGATGGGGAGAAACATGGAGATGGGAAAAGGAAACAAAAAGAGTGATTGTTGTAATTTGGGGGAGACCGTTTTGGAAAATAAGGTTTCCTGTGAATATATATATTTGAGTCTGTGTAGTTTTGGTGTTCATTATCTGAAAGTTGGTACTTGGTGGTGGGTGCGAAAAGTGACTTAGATTTCCAGGTTTTCAGATTCTGAGAGATATGGTCACAAATAGTGGAAACAAGAAAGGCGAGAAATAAAAAGAAAACGATAAAATAAATTGAAAAGTAGTTGGATAATTGGAGTTGTGGTGGGGTGAAATCGATACTTTC
Source organism: Sungouiella suratensis (assembly GCA_030566815.1). Classification (NCBI taxonomy): domain Eukaryota; kingdom Fungi; phylum Ascomycota; class Pichiomycetes; order Serinales; family Metschnikowiaceae; genus Sungouiella; species Sungouiella suratensis. The sequence continues at coordinate 364,042 of JAKUAV010000002.1, read as the reverse complement.
ATGCTTAAATATGAAAATTTCCATCAAACTTGGCCAACTTGATGTGTCTATCTCTTTTTTTTGGCAATCTGACCTGTGCTCACTATAGGTACATTCGACTGATCTTTTAAGACCGCACTAGTCAAGATTTTCAAAAATAAAAAATTCAATAAATGTCAATTACTCTGAATTACTTCTTCGACTTTACACGTATACTCTCTAATTCAAAATTCACTTTCCAAATCTTATCTATTTCCATGCTCGCCTCGCTTCTTCATGTCACTCGGCTTATCTTATCGAAAATGGAAATTGGCGCGCTATATAAAGAGCTGATCTGCCACTCAATGAAAAAGCCAAAAGAGTAATGACCACCGTCATTGGGTACGCACAAACCTTGCTTAAGGGTAATGACTGATCATGTGACTAACCAACAGAGCAGGAATCATCGGCCTCTATACGGTTTATGAACTTATCCAAAGAGGCACCGACCCACACTCCATCACTATAGTAGCTGAGCATTTGCCTGGGGACCAGTCTATATACTATGCGTCGCCATATGCTGGAGCGTATTACACGCCTATTTTGGACGACCCACAGCTTGAGTTCGCAAAGTACACCTACCAAAACATCGACAAGCTTCGGGCGTTCTTGGGTGCTAATTGTGGCATTGGCAGAGCGGAAACAGTCGAGCACACCCAGGAGGACATCAGTGCAGAATTGCTCCAAAAATTGAAATTCATTCCAGACTTGAGAGTCGGAAAATCATCGGTGAAGGGATGTAAGCACTGCATCACGTTCAATGGCATTGTGTTCAACACACCCATCTTGACTAAGAAGATGTTGGACAAGTTCAAGCAATTGGGTGTTTCCGTCAAGAGACAAAAAATTTCAAGTTTCAGTGAGCTCAAAACTCAAACTATCTTCAACTGCTCTGGGTTGGGCGCAAAGGACTTGGCCAAGGACGATAAAGTTTTCTCCACCAGAGGCCAAGTTATAGTAGTGAGGGCCCCACATATGAAGCAGGTGGTTCTGGCCTGGACGTCCGATGCACTGACATACATCATTCCGCGACCTGAACTGAAAACTCACGAGGTCATTTTGGGTGGATTCTACCAGCCACACAGGTTAGACGCCAACACGTACGGGTACGAGTCAGAGGATATCCTAGCTCGAGTGACAGCAATGTGCCCCAATCTCCTCCGCCACAATGCGCTTGGAAACTCAGTAAATGACTTGGAGGTGATGAGAACCATTGCTGGCGCCCGCCCGACACGCGAGGGAGGAGTTCGCATTGAGAAGGAGACTGCGGGCTCCCAGACTATATTACACAATTACGGCGCGTGCGGGGTCGGGTACTTATGTGGCCTCGGCATGGCAGCAAAGTCGGTTGGCCAATTAAGGGACTCGAAGCTTTGAACTCCGCTCTCTTAAATGCCACCAGCTTCTCTGTACCAGCGCACACCTCGGTCGAAACTCACCACACACAAGCCCTCGTTGGAGTCGCCGCCAGCGCCGCCACGCACTCCCTTTTTGATAAATGACACACCACTGCAAATGCTCGTATCGGTCTCCTCATCCTGTGTCGTGTCCTCCAAATCGGTCACGTTTATCTGCAACGTGGCCTCACGCTCTCTCAGCTCCAAGTTCCACACTCTGATGCACTTGTCGAACCCGCAACTGGCCAAAAACTGGCCGTCCTCATTGAAGCTCAAGCCCATGATCCAGCCCTCATGTGCAAATCCACCGATGGTGGTTTTGGACGAATGTGTCAGTGTAGTCAAAGACCCAACATTCTCGCCGTACTTGACATCGTAGAGTGTGATCGACCCAGCAGACTGGTTATCTCTCGCAACTGCCAAGAGTGCTCCTCCAGGCGAGAATTTCACGACTCTGGGAATGGATGACGAGCCCTGGCCCTGCTGGACTTGCAAGTCTGTAGAGTGGAAGGTGAATTCCTGTTTCATGCTCTTTAAGTTGTACACAACCACATCGCCCGAACTGTACCCTACGGCACACAACGCATCGCTCGTCGAGGAAACGCCAAGCGAATTGGGGAATGACGTGATGTTGCTGGCGCTGAGATTGCCCACGAAGTCAGTCACTGCAATGGCGATTTCTCCCTCCTGGTCAGTCACATTCAAGGCGTACACACCCGTCATGCCGTCTGCCTTCGTGACCACAAAGAAATCCTGTGTCAGCTCGGGGTCTTTGTAAAAGTCCGGGCTCCATAAGTTGGCGGCAAACACGTTCTTCGTATTGAGCAACTTGAAGGTGTCGAGGTCTTCGTTTACGTAGTAGTAGAACGCCACGGACCCGTCAAAACACCCAAAAGCCAACAACACGACCTTGGTGGTTGACCCCGCAGGCACGCTTTCGTACACTGCTACGTGGTGGAGGCCAATGTCGTTGATCAACTTGTGCTGGACGAACTCCAGCGGCTGGTGGACCTCATCCTTCTTGTTGTCCCAGAACGCCACGTAGCCGTCCGAGGAAACAGTCACTGAGTATTTGTTTGTCATTGCCACTGCTGTGATGTCCAGCTTGTGAGCCTGGGCGGCCGTGACCGTGGAGATGTATTGCTTGCCCATGAAGAAGAGTAGTTGAGAGTGCACAGTGGGGGAGAGCGAGAGAGGAAGAGGTGGAGGAGGAGTGGAGGAAGAAAGTGGCAGGGGAAGGAAAGAAAAAAAAGAACGTGGGAACCTGTCTTTATATATGCGATTCTGTTCTATTTTTAGAAGCCAGCTTCCCCTCTTTCAATTTCAGGACATATATCCTCATTTCCTCGTGGGCTACTCATCCCAGTATACTCGTGAGTATTCCAGTGCATTTCGCACTCTATACTTTTCTCACTCTCTGAATTTCGCACTGAGGGAATCCTCCACCAAAATTCGCACTGAAATCCCCCCGAATATTTCGCAACCACAAACTACATGTTTAAGAAAATCTTCCACCCCCGCCACCCGTTCCCGACCCCGGAAACAGACGCAAGCAGCTCGTCGGAGTCTGGCGAGCTGGAAATCGTTTCTGCGTCCGAACTCCAAACTTTGACTGAAAACCGCCACTTTTTCAGAAGACCCCTTGCTTTTGAGTTTGCACCCAAAGGTGTGAGAACTGGAACCACCAAAAGACCAGCCAGCGCTGAGCAAATGGGAAATTTCAAGGAGAATCTCAAATTATCAAGGGACAACTCCAAGGAAAACGTGAAATCGGCCATCTCAGCCAAACTGAAGTCGTCTCCTGACCCAACCCCGGTGTTGAAAAAGTCTCGCAGTTTCTCCTTCAGATTCAGACCCAACTCCAGTGCCATGTTCAAAGTGCCCAGGAGTAAGTCTGTGCATTTCGCCGACCAGGTGCAAGTGGTTGAGTTGGATCTCTCCAAGAAGATCGAAGACACCAAAAGTCCCGCAAATGGTGACAAAACCGACGATGACGGGGATAGGTCGTCGTCGCTGGTGTACACTGAGGAGAGCGAGGAGCACAAAACAGTGGGGGAGAACTTGGGCGAGATTTTCACCGAGAACGAAGAGGAAAATGTCGTGGATGACTCAGAGAGCGATGCCACAGAGACCTCGAGCTCTTTCGAGGAGAATGTCGTCTCCGTTCCAGAAGTTTCGCAGCCCTTGGATGTCTTGTATGGGATCTACAAGCACATGTGCCACACGCTCGAGTTGGGACCTGCTGAGATGGACGAAACGAGTGTCTACCAACTTGAGACCGAGATCCACACGGGGCTCGACGATCTCGCCGCAAACTTGAAGTCCACCACCGAAATCATGCACACCCTCAGAACCAAATGCCAGAGAAGGGACGCCGAGGCTGTGGAGTTGTACAGTGGGTACGACATGCAGAAAAACGAGATGTTGGAGTTGCAGGAGGCCAACAGAAAGCTAGCGGAGGAGAACGAGAGGCTCAAACTGGCTGAGAGTGCAAATGGAAAGGCAGAGGTGGAGTTGGCACAGGCCTATGGCGAGATCGACAAGATCGTCAAGCATTTCGAGCTGAAACTCGAGGAGAACGAGAAAGTCATGCATGAGCAGCAGGAAGAAATTGAGAGTTTGCAAAACAAAACTTCCCAGGCGGAACAAGTGCGTTCTCAGTTGGAGTTGCTGGGACTCAGAATTGCGCATGTTGAGCAGCAACTAGAGGAGGCCATGGACCAGATCAGAGAGTCTGGGAAGGTGAGAAAGCAGCTTGAGCTGAGCGTGGAGAGTTTGAAAAAAGAGAATTTTGAAAATTCTGAGAAGTTCGAGTGCGATTTGCGTGACTTGAAGGAAGTCCACAGAACTGAGATTGAAGAACTCAAGTTGAAGTACGAGAACGAGTACGCACAGTTGCACGAGCATTGTTCCACGGAAAAACAACGGTACGAGGCCGAGTTGGCCAATGAGAGAACAACAAATGCTGACTGGGAGAAACTCCACCAGGAAAAAATCTCCAAGTTGGAAGTGAAGGTCGAGGCCTACATGGAGCTCAAGACCAGAAACGGAGAGCTCGAGGCGAAACTCAGAGAGGCCGAGGAAAACATGAAATGTTCCCAAAAATCTCATCTTTTTGAGCTCGAGCAAGTGAAGGCCGCCGAAATCGACAAGATCAAGAAAACGCAGGCCAACAATACCCAGCTCAGGTCGCAGGCCATAGAACTCAATGCCCAGGCCAACAAATTGAGCGCGCAGTTGCAAAATCTGGCTGCGAATATCGCCAAGTTGGAGACAGAGTTGAAGAACTGCCACTTGAAGGAGAAGGCGAAACACAAGCACTACCAGCAGATCTTGAGCTCCAATATTTTCGCCGTGGAGACTTTGAGGAAATTCGTGAAGTCTACGTTTGAGGTGCTCACCCCGATTTTCCACCCAGACTCCACCAACCAGTTCACTCAGGCTTACTACGAGTACGCCGAAGTGAAAGTGTTTGATCTCTCCCACCACAGCTCGGTGACTTTGCTCTGCACTTTCATCTTGACTGCAATCAGAGACTTGGTCAAGGAGTGGATGAAGACCGAGCGGAAACTTGAGGTGGAAATCGAAAATCGGTTGAAGTACCAGAAAGAGGTGCTTGCGACTTTCCTGAAGATTGCGAGGAATTTCAATGGGAAAATCCACTGTGAGCACTTGAGACCTTCTCCAGCGCGGAAAGCCACCCGGAGAAGAATCCAAGAGTGAGAGGAAAAAAAGGAGGGAAGTGAAAGATTGGAAGGTGATTCTTGGTTTGAGTTTTGAATCGTCCTGGTTTTTCATTTTTTTCTTCCGTTAAATTTTTTGTTTCTTAAATTTTTTGTATCTTGATGAATGTATGTGCTTATGTAGATCTGGAGGTGGCTGTATCCAGTTGGTGTGTAGGTATTGGGGGGTGCGAAATTGCTGCAAAAACGAGTGTTTGGTGGTATAAATAAACCGCTTCCCCCTCATTAATTTCACTGGTTTTTTGTTTATTTTCTTATTCCAGCTTTTAGGATTTTTCTTGGATTTCCTCATTTTATTTCCATTTTCTAATCTCCGTTCGTTCCCTATGACCGTCCCCTGGTATTGGTGGTTCATTGGCAAGGCTTCCCTCCAGCCTACACTGGCCGAAACTGGCTCGTCTACTAGAAAGCGTGACAAGTTGCGCAGGCTCTTCAGCAAGAGAAAAAAGCCCACAAGCGCTGAACCTGAGCCCGCGGCAACATCAGAGGCCGCAGACGCCCAGCCTGAGGAGACTGGAGGCGACGATCTTGCTGCTCACTCCACTGCCGTGGCAGAGGCCGAGACAGTGGCCGTGTACCTGCAACCAATCCACCATTGATGAAGTGCAAGAGGGCAAAAGTGGCACCGAGGGCTTGACCTTGCTCAAGCTCTTGCGCCTCGGGTGGATGAAGCCGCTAGGCGAGGCTGGCTCCAAGAAAGTTGCCCCTACCGACCCAAAAGTACCGCAATCCCTCTATTTTTTGCATGACATCGGGCACGCTACAAGCACCACCGAAGTCAGCAACGTGACAGGAATGCAAGCGTGATTTATCTATTCTATAGGGTTAATGTGTTTATTGTTCGTGAGCCGCGTTGCCACGCAATGCGACGTAGAGAAGAGAAGAGAAGAGAGGCAAAGAGAGAGGGATGTCGACTGTACAGAGATTAATTTATAATAGCTCATCATGGTTTCATTCCGAGATGGAGCTAATTGGAGTCGAGACGAGATACAACTATTTCCAGCATCTCCCAACACTGGAGTGGATGTGCGGGCGCGGGCTCGACTGACGTGGTCTGTGGGAGTACTAATGTTTTTTATGAGGGCATATTCTATTTCTGTATGATAGTTTCCCGATTGCGGAGCTTCTCTCATCGAGAACTGACCACTCTCAATCTTGTGCAAGGCTGACTATTCTTAATCTCTTGCAGTTCAGAGTGTCGTATAAATCCAATTTCGTGCCCTCTAGGAATTCTAGGTTTGGCATCCCGCGTAAGTCGACTTCCTCATCTAACAGCATGTACTTGAACGAAATGAGGTTTGGAAGATTTAGCCGTTCGAGGCCCACGTTTGGTGATTTGATCTCCAACCACACTATATTTTGAGGGAGATTTGTGATGGGGAAATCTGAGACGAGTTCTTCAAGCCCATCTGGCAAAACCAAATCACGGTATTGCTCCTTACAAAATGCATAAAGTTTAGCGCGCTTGACAGACTTCGGAATCTTCAAGTGGCTCAACGGGATCTTCGGAGAAGACTCCCTCTCTCTCCCGGCTTCATGATTAGCTCGGAAGTTACAGCAATCCCAATCCAGATTTCCGGCTGCCTTCAAGGTGAGATCAATGAGTCCAGGCGGAAGACATATATCTTCGCCTTGGTAATTCCAAGGGTCGAGACAAAGATCGAGCGTCTGAAGAGTCTGCGGAAGCTCTAGATCTTTCACACTGCGACAGCAGATCTCCATAGATTTCAACTTGGGAAATTTAACAGCAGCCCAGTCAAGCCGTGTTTTCTGAGCTTGGAGATGGACTAGAGTTTCCGGCAAGGTGATCACTGATGGGTAAGAAACGGAGCGGTGCTTGCTGATGTTGAGTCTTTGTAAGTTTGGGAAGTTCGCATCATCGAAACGAGCGATTCCGTTGTCGGAGACATCAAGCTCTTTAAGTGTGGATGGAAATTGAACACCTTTCAAAGACTTTAAATTGTTTTGGGGCAACTCAAGCACCTCAAGGTTTTCGGGGAAGCTCACATTTTGCAAGGCAAAGTTGCCATATTTCACACAAAGCTTTCTTAAGTTCGGGACATTCTGCAAAAAATCAAGAGAGTACACGCCAGGGGTGGATATCTTCAATTCAGAAAGTCCAATGTGAAAGAGCGAGCGAAACGCATCTTTCCCACTCGATTCAAGTATCTCCATCAAAGACTCGAAGTCATAAAGGCCTCCTTCTTGGTGACCCGCGCCCTGGTCGTACCGGTAGAGGTTTTTGGGATAGTCGAAGTTGTATGCGCCCCGAGACTTGAACGATTTCAAATTGGCTGGAGTGGAATAGTCTATTCCCGGACTCCACTCTCCATGATCGTGAAGCTCCAAATGCCTTAGCAGACTGGGCCACTTATGCAACTCTAGCTCGGCTTCTTCCTCGGCGATGAAACAGACCGACTCCACATTCGGCGGAATTGGGACCGTTCCAACTTTCTCTGGGAACGAGTGCACACTGATCTTCTTCACGCTTGGAAGATTGGAGACATTGAGTCTCTTATACGATTTGTGATCGCCATCAAATTCAATGTTTTGAATTGTCGTTAGAAATTCGGCATTGTCTCTGCAGAAGTCAGCGAAGTCGTTTCTTTCCAAACACATTTTGTCCATCGGCCGGAAGATTTTCAAAGAGCGAACATCACACTTGATATCACCACGCGCCAATTTCTGAAGCTCTTCAACTGAGACATCGTGTGAAAGATGCTCTCGGTTGCCCGCCCAAGGACTTCCAAAGTACAAGTTCTCATAGACATAGCTCTCAAAAAGCCTGCTGAGATCCGATCCTAGAAGACCACTCCGGTAATGCTTCACCAAGGTGGTCAATGAAACGAGCGAGAGAATCCGCCGCTGGAGCTCTTCAGGAAACGCCAGGATCATGTGCGCATACGCGTTAAACGGGATTTTTTACCAGGGCCGGGAATGACATTTCGCTGAACGGCTGCCAATTCGTTATCGCGGTATACCAGTAACATATTGACGAAGTCCTGCACAGAGTCACCAAGATTGATCCAGTGATATGGTGGGGAGCTGAAAGCATCCATAAAGTCGAGTCGAGTCTAAAGAAAACATAGCGAGCGTCAGCCTCGAGGGTGTGTGGAGATTTGTTACTGTCCTCAAAAACTCTCTCTCGATGGATTTACTCAACTCTTGATACTGATGGTTTGTGGCCACCCGTACCTCTCGCAGCAGCCAACATCAGGATACAGTGAGGAAAATATCCGGCCAGGTGATCCTCACATCAAGGCACTTCCAAAGCGAAACAAGAAGAGGGCCAATTATGTCGGACGTTATCAAACAATTTCAGGAACTCAACATTTTCAAGAGCTTTTCCACAGGCACGAATGGCAGCCTAGACATCAATGAGAGGGGCCAAATCGTGCTTGCAGGTGCCAATGTCGTCAAAACAACCATCACGTCAGCCAAGCAGAATTACTGTAAGGTACTCCAACAGACCGACAAGGATTTCAAGGCCAATGACGTTTCTTACAACGAGTCAGGCACCCTTGTGGCGCTCATTGGCGAGCAGTCTGTCACCGTGTGTGACACCAGACAATTGCCAAACTATGACGCTTCCACGCTGTGGGCACCGTTCTCCTTCACTCTCCATCTGCTAAGCGGCCTGATCAAGTGTGTGCAATGGCACCCAGCCAGTCACGAGGGGTCTGTGCTTGTTGTGTTGACAGAGCGTGAGATTCTACTCTACGACGTCATGGTCTCGTTCCAGGAACCCTTGGTGAGATTGTCGCTCGCCGATTACCCCCAGCTCAGGGGCCAAATAGTGGACAGCATTGCATTCGGATCCAAGCACAATTTTGCTGGCATGATCACTCTCTACCTCACAACCACAACAGGGGCCGTCTACGCTGTGGCCCCCTTCGTGCACGAGTCACTCAAGATCAGAGCCACCAAGAATCTGATTGCTCAATTTGCATATGAGACAAAGACACTCTTGAATGAGATCCGGGACTCATTTCCACCATCCGCGGTTCTTGAGAACCCACAATTCTCTGCTTTATCGAGACAATTTGCTTTCGCAGAGGCACTTGAGACCCAGACAAACACTCCGCTCGTGAAATTATTGGACGGCGATGAATACTTGAGCGTGTCATACAGGGGTGATGAGATCGAGCACCAGGTACAGGGACCCCTCGCACAAGGTGCGCCTGGCTCGAAGATTATTCATGTGGGCTCCAACGAAAACATCAGCTTGCTAGCGTCTGTGCACTCAGCCAATAACCAGGCCGTTTTCACATACTATGCACAATTGCATCCATTGGTTATGGGGTGGAACAACAGCGAAGTGAGTCCAGTGCCGCCAACCAAACCGGTGAAGCTGGCCGACAACAAGAACCAGGGAACATACAAGAAGCCTTCACGAGGCTTCGGCTACTATGTTGACGCCGAGCCAACCGAGGACGATGCCGAGGAGAAATACAGGAAACAGCTCGCCAAGTACGAGGAGCAGCTCGATCTCTACAACCTCAAGCTCAAGGTGAATGAAAAGTTCAGAAGCGAGACTGGACTGTTGACCGTGGTCGCTACCGACGCCACGCGTATTCCGTACTCTGCTGCCAAGCAAGTCTACTTCAGAGAGGCACCAGAATCCAAGTTCTTGTGGGCACAGTCGGGCGTGGCTGTTGTGGCTGATCTTGCGAGGGCCATCGATGACCTTCTCTCGGATGGCAAACTCAATGTGAGATATAACCAAAAGGCAGTCCCACCGTCCGCTACTGGATTTGCTTTGTACAATGACTCCGTGGGATGCCTGGGTGAGTACATCATTGCATTCTCCACCTCCGCTCCTGTTGGGATCGTAAAATTGAAAGAAGAGGTACAGGCCAAGCCTGCTTCACGAGTCTTGGTTGCGCAGAATCAGTTGGTTCTTGACAACGCAATAGAGACAGGGGTTTCTGCTGACGAGCTCTCCATGATTATAGGGCCTAAACATGCTGAACCTATTCCACAGATCAAGGAGCTTGATAAGAAGAACGTCGAGTCTTTAGTGCAGGTAAATGAGCTCTCGAGGGAAGTCAACGAACGTGTTGGAGAATTCACAAAGTTCCTTCTCGCAATTCAACAGAAAATTGAAACCCAAATTGAGGTTTTGAGATTTCAGTCCGACAGTCTTAACGAACTCCGCATCTTGAAAGGCGAAGACGAGAACCTAGTGAAGACCGACCAAAGGGTGACCAGCCTTTTCGAGCGTCAAGAACTGCTCTTCAAAAAGACAGAGCGCATCAGAGACGACGTGCTCGCGAGATTCAATGCAATCAAGCTGGCTCAAAGTCTTCCCCTCTCTGGAGCTGAGAAGACCTGGTTCAAGGAGCTCAACCATATGAACGCGCTCATCAACAAGGACAAAGAAGGAGAGAAGAGCATGATCACACAGATCGAGGACTTGAAGCAAAAAGTCACCCAATTGTCTGTAAAATCCAAGACTGACACATTACTGAGCAAATCTGCGGAACAGCAGGTACTTGAGAATGAGTTACAGAGAATTGGCAGGCTATTGAAATCAGAGGATAAAACTATCTCCACACTACGCTTTAAAGTCGACTCCTGTCATCAATTACTTCAGTCACGTACATCCTAAATCACAGACTGAACTTCTCGTGAAGAAATTCAAGGATGGTTTTTGAGCAAAATTGTTGGGCCCAGTCGTCGAGACTACCATATGCGATGGCCTCATTGAGAAACACGCCGATGTGTACACCATCAATATCAATGGCTATCCTTTCGGGGTGACTGGAAGTTAAACCAATTTTCTCACACCACCTCAAAATCTCGTCAGTGAGCACTTCGTGGTCACCAAAAACAACAAGAAGATCACCACTTGCAATGATGGGAATTTTGCTCCAGTCAACCTTATCCAGGTTTAGCTCGATGTTCACCATTGCAGACTCGTTAAGCCATTCGTCACCGTTGGTGTACGCATTACCAAAATACTTTAGCATTGAATGAGACAAAATGTCAAACCCATGGAAACTCCTGAAACTTCCTGTGTCCTCTGCTTTGGACACATTCAAGTAAGGCGAGATGGCCACGCAACCCTTTGGCCACGATGCGTTTCTCTTCCCAGCCAAGTACATCAAATTGTTGACGGCCAAGTTTGCACCTGCCGAGTCTCCTCCCACCACAATGTTGGTGTACCCTTCAGCCACTAGTTTGTCGTAAACGTCATTGGCCTCGTTGATCTGTGTTGGATACACGGAACCTTGACACGTCAACGAATAGTCCACCACCAAAATGGAAATGTCCTCCCCATACTGGTTCCGGTATGCCCAGTAGAAGTTCGCCAATGAGACGACATAGTTGACACTGAACTGCAAGGCAAAGCAACCTCCGTGGATGTATAAAAAGATTGGCGAGTCTTTTCCCTTTAGATTCCTTGTGAGCCACAAACTTTCGACACCGTCCTGTTCCTTCGTGGTGTATTGCTCTGAGTAGCCGGGAAGACTCTTATAAGATTTGGGGAGCCAAACCAAGAGCGCCCTGATGCTGTGGTATCCAAGTTTTGCATCGCCAATAGAGAGCGACGAAGCAAAGTGCCGGAAGCTGCCCACCAATAAAGTTTTCCACAACGAGCTTTTCGTGTTGGCGTTGGTGAAGTTCGTCCCCACAGTGTAGTACTGTACAGTGAGGAACACCACCACCAAGGGAAACAGAATGAGCCTTCCGAGATTAGAAAGTGAAATCATTTGAGTACAGCAAAAAAGAAGTACCCGATGAAAGTGAACGATTCTGGACACTCAAAAATCCTTTTCTTAGTCCAGATTCTGTAGTCTTCTCAATTAAATGTATGATGGCTTACTCCACACGGTTGCCTGCCATTGTGCACTCCCGTGCGGCCCAGTGCAAGTCCAGTGCCCAATCCAGTAATTTGCAACCACTTAAGCTGGCGGAGGCGGCGGCGCCGGTTTCCCTGAATTCGTCCCAGATTTGCCACCGGGAGCACCAGCTGGAGCCCCAGAGGGCGGGGGTGGCGGTTTCACATCGGGAGGAGGCGGTTTCGCACTCACTGGCGGCGGTGGCTTCACGTTCAAAGGCGGAGGAGGAATGCTGCCAGGAGGCGGAGGCAAAGAGACCGGAGGCGGCGGTCTGGCCAATGAGGAGGGTCCAGGAGGCCCAGGAGGACCTGCAGGTGGAGCAGAGAGACCCGGGGGCGAGGCCCTCTGTGGTGTTGCTGACCTGGGGGTGTAGGAGTCTGTGTGGGCCAAGTGGCTGGGCGCACCACCAAACGACGACAATGACGGCGGTGGTGGCGTGTACAGGTCGATTTTCTGTCTCTTCCAGGGTGGCAAATCAGAGGGTGGCGTGGACACACTGGACTGGCCGTGGGGTTCACCATACATATCCCTTCCGTTCCCATTGGTGTAGCCATTACTCTGTCCTCCTCTTCCGCTGCCAATGCCGTATGCGTCTCTATCTGCGCCCAGACTTTCCCTTCCTCCGTAATTGTCCCTTGCACCTCCTGCTTCTGGGCTGTACAGGTCTGTTTCCCTCATCTTACAGTCACGGGAGTAGTGGCCGACGTTGCCACAGATCCGACACACAATCAGCGTGACGTCACGGCCCATGGGTTTACGTTGGTTGAAGATCTCAGGGGGAACAAACGGCTTTGTTTCTCGTAAAGTTCCGTTGAGCACCGCCAACTCTCTTAATTGGTCTCTCTTCAAGTCGTTCTGGCCCACGGGCGACAGAATCGCCTTCTCGATCACCTGATTGGTCAACTTGATCGCCTTGGTGATTTTCGCGGTGGTGTCGGCGGTGATCACCACGTGCAAGTCGTCCTCGGGTCCGCGTCCCAGCGGGTCGCTCAGTTTCCCGTCCTTCACCGACCCTTTGCCCCTGATGGCCAACTTCGCCCCCGAGTCCTCCTGCAACTGCCTGAGCGTGTTGCCACGTGGCCCCAACAACAACCCAACAAAGTTGATGTCCGGGTAGTCCTTGCTTGGGATGTAGAGTTTCTCGCTGGTTTTGGCGGGCTTGTTGTAGTCAGCGGGAGGGTCGTAGTTGTGGATGGCGTTCACGGCCATTTCCACCAAGGTGTGGCGCTCTTTCTCCAACAGCTCGAGCAAAATCGCCTCCCTGGTGTTGGTTCTATTTCCGTACTGGTCATATTGCGGCGCCTGTTCTGGCTCATGGAAGAAGTTCTGTATTTTCGCCGACGGAAGCAGCTTCGATATCAGTTTTCCTGGTCCCGTTGACCTCCTCAACAAATCGGAGATTTCCTCGATCCGAAACAACTGCTGGTAGGCGTCTATCTGCTCCTGGGTCAAGTGGCCGGTGATGATGGTGTCTAGCTTGTGGCCTGCGATCTCTGCGAAGCGGGCCTTGGCGCCTCCCCAGCGCGTTAGGCGAGAATTTCCCTCTGACATTTCGAGGGGGGATCCGTCCGTATTTATAGTAAATTTGGGCAGGATTTGCAGTTTTTCCAGACCGGTTGATGTGGATGTGCTACACTATATATACAGACTACATGTACAGATTGTATGTACAGACTATATGTACACCGCGATGTGCTCCACACAGTGGGGGAACTGTCACAAGAGGGAAAAGTGAAATAGAAAAGATAAAAAATTCTAGATTGGTTTTGTGTCTATAATTAGAAACAGAGCTTGGTCTCTCTCTGTCATGCATTTGCCACCGGCTGTCTATAAATACCGGTGGATTCCCCACCTAAAATCTGCACCTCTTAAATATATAAAGTGCACTCTCCAACACTTCAAGTGCACCCTTCAGCGCTGCAAGTGCACCCCATCCCACACTCAGCCTATGCTTTTCTGAACTCCAACACGCTGAGCACTTCCCACCCAGCTTTCCGGTGGACCACGCACTCAACATGCCAGCCTCTATCCTCCATTACCTTCCTTACCTCGTCAGGCTTGTTTCTCGCACAGAAGAGGATGTATGCCACGCCATTGGACGATAAGATATGGTCCAAGTTGTCCAAGACAATCCACGTGACCTCCATGCCGTCTTCCCCGCCCAAAAGCGCCAAATCGAGCCACTTGTCGTCGTTCAGTTGTGTTGGCAACTCTGGAACCACCTCTGCAGGAACATACGGAGGATTGAACACCAAAACGTCAATGAGTTTCGGTCTGATTGCACTTGTGAGGCTCATTTGGCACGATTCGACCGAATGGAATCCTGTTTTGTTGTTCAATTTGGCAGTTTTCAAGATCGTCTCGCACGCCGTGGGGTTCACATCTGTAGCTAGAAATACTCCATCAGGGAATATATGTGACTTCATGAACGCAGTGACAATTCCCAGACCCGCTCCGATCTCACATACGATGGGATTTTTGAGATGCTGAAGAGCTTTTTGTTTTTCCTCAAGACAATCTAGAAGCAAGAACGAGTCTTCTGCGGGCTCATAGACTTTTTCGTCCAAGTCATCGAAAAGCGGCGTCGGTAGCATTGAATGTCAAGTATGAAAATGGAAAAATGGGAAAAGCTCGATCAGCAGAAAACAAAAAAATGGAGACTGTCTTCAGGTTTCAATGTCTTTCTTTCTTTCTGTTATTTTTATTTTGATCTCCAGTTTCTGTGTTCTCAAGGTTGCATCGAAGTACAGTTCCTACTCATATTCCTGCGCGTAATCCTGCTCCATTTCCTCACATCTATTCCTTACCAAATGCAAGTGAAAGTCAAAACTTTAACGGGAAGAGACATCCCGGTCGACATTGAGCCCAGCGACAAAGTCATCAGAATCAAGGAGATGATGGAGGAGAAAGAGGGGATTCCTCCTGCGCAACAACGGTTGATTTTCAACGGGTCTCAATTAAACGATGAAATCACTGTGGAGGAGTCTGGCATTCAGCCCGGAGCATCGTTGCACTTGGTTTTGACGTTGCGTGGGGGAAACTGAAGGTGGATGGATCATACTGTTCAAGTCTCAGGTAATTTGCGTCGAAAATGACGGTCAAACCACAGGTTTCCCTATTTTGTCCAGTTTGCCACACCAACACCACCCTAATCCACTCAATTGCCCTTCTGGGCCCATTTTCTGGCATTGGCCAAAAACTTGCTGATGTCCGGTTTGCTCTGTGGGAACTCATACTCCTCATACACCTCCTCAACGCCGTTGACGTTGCGTCTTTTCCTCACGGAGGCTGGAACCTTCTCCTCGACCGATTTCAATGAATCTGGGGTCCCATGGTCACGCTCATACTGTTTCCAGGCGCCCAATAGCTCAATTGCATTTACACCGTCGTTCTTGGCTTTGTAGAACTTGTAGGCCTCGTTGAAGATGGCTCTTGTTGCTGCGAGATGGTGGCTACCCACAGAAAACTGGATTTCGTCGCCAGAAGCAGACTCAAGCTGGTCCATTTGGTCTGGAGATAAGATCTGCGACTCGAAAAGAGCGAAAGTGGTCCAAACCTCGGCATTGGAAGAAACTTCGAGCCATTGTCTGAACACATCTCTGGCTTTGCCATAGAGCATTTCGTCTTTGAGGAACTCAATGAACGAGGAGAAGTAGTTGGTGAGTTTGTAGTTGGCAGACTTGCCAAAACTGATGACCGCTTTGAAAATCTCAACACATCTTTCGGTTTCCTCATGCGACATTTCGAATTCCACATATTCCTTCAAAATGGCCAAAGATTCCGCCTCGAGTTCCCAAACCAAGGCCAACTCTAGCCATTTTTCGTAAAGTTTCCGCACACGCTCCCATTCCCCCAACTTTTTCTCGAGATAAATGTAATACTTGAACACCTTGTGCTTAGGTCCATACTTTGATGTCTGTCCAATAGCTCTTCCCAAAATCTTGCGTGAAACGTCCAAGTTCTGGTTCCTGAGCTCGAATTCAGCATAGAGAATCCACAACTTAGCAAAAGAAAATTTCTCTTTGGCCAAAAGCTCAAGTGAGCTCTTCCATGTCTGGCGAGCATCGTCAATTGCACCCAACGAGAACTCCTGAATCCACGCTAATTTGATCCAAAGAAAAACGTACCGTCTCCATGCAATCAGCTTCTGTTTGTGTTTTGGTTTTGTCTGAACAGATTTTTTGAGCAACTCAGCGATTTCCTCGGCCGATTTTTCTGTTTCTTGCAACTTCACATACTCCCACCACAGATCGTAGTCCTGCGGGTTATGCAGTAGTTCCTTCTCATACTGTAACAATCTCTTCAATTTGAGCGTATCCTCGTTTCCTCCGTGCTTTGACTCGAACTCAGTGAAATCTTCAAAGATTTCGGTTTTCTGGTCCTTCGAGATAAAGTCCAGATCTAGCACCGTTTTGTAGATTGCTCTGGCCCTTTCTATTTCTCGAACAGAAACTTCCCAGTTGGCCCAAGAAGTGAGAAATTCCAGGAACTTCTCGTCATTCTGGATGTTCCCATACTTAACCAAGGTATCTGTACCAGTCTCATAGATTCCTCTGATTCTTGCAATTGAAGCGGAATCAGACACTCCGGCCATTTCAAACAGCGCCCAATTGAGCCAAATCTCGCTCTCGCCGGGAAATTCAACCGCAAACCTCACATATAGCAGCCTCACATTCTCCACCTCATCGTATCTCTGCTCAAACGCAATGTACGTCTGCCAGACCTGTTTGGGCGGTTTCCACAGCAACCACCTCTCGAACACCGACCTCACACCTCGGAAGTTGGCCAAAGTTTCTTCCGTCTGCACGTACATGAACCATAGCTTGTCTGTTCTGGGGATAGTGGTAACTGCCCTGTCCAACAAGTTCCTGGCATGGTTCACGTTTTTGTAGAGCAACTCTGTTTCTATGTAGCGGACCCAGAAGGGAACATGCTGGACGTTCACCTCGAGTGCTCTCTCCATAATTGACCGGAATCTCTTGAAGTCATGGTTATGTTCGATTTCCCACTTGGCATAGCGCATCCACTGGCCGAAATTCAAGCGGTTTTTGTTGAGTTGCTGCTCATACTCTTTTCTCTTTGTTAGCTGGAACAGCCGGAGCTCGTCCAAGTCCTGGATGGTCTGTTTTGGTCGTTTGAATGTGGACTGTCGTATCTGATTGGCACTCTGTAATATATCAGAAGAGGTCACCTGGTTCTCTGCGTGTTTTGCTTCGTTGTTTTGCGTTTGGTCTAGGGCCAAATTGGGCGGTAGCGCGATATTGCTCATGATGAAAAAATTTGGAAATTATGCAAAAAAAGGTGGAGTTTGGTGTGTGTTTAATTTGTGGAGATGGAGATGGAGGGTGGGTAAAAAGAATGCCTTCAGCCAGATTCGAACTGACGATCTCCTCATTACTAGTGAGGTGCCTTACCAACTTGGCCATAAAGGCGTGTTTATGTGCACGAAAAAGCACTGGTTCACCTGGACAAGAAGAAAGTGCAGCGGAGATGGGGGCGAAAAAGGCCGAATTTGGCCTTGAAACCTAGCGCAGTCGAATCAGCGCCTCGACGTTACCCGGAAAAGTCTTTTTCCCGGTCCTTTCACCCCCATTTTCACGCTTTTGCATCCTCCTGCTCTCTCCTGCGCTCGCACGTGACCCAACCCCATACTTAACAGCCTAAACTCCATATTCTCCCCTACAACAATGTCAGACGAAGACGAATTTCTATCTGAGGAGTCATACGAGTTTGAGTTTGAAGACGACGATGAAGCAGATATCGACATCGACCAGGATCAGGAGCAGGACTCCATTGTATGTATTGACTAGAATTACTATCCTTAACTATGGACCAACTAACTTCCCCCAGGAAAACCAATATTACTACGCCAAGGGCCTCAAGGAGGATTCCGAGAGTGAAGCAGCAACCAAATTGCTCGCTCTAATAGATTCCGCGAGCTCAGAATCAGACACAGTGTGGATCTTCAAGAGTTACAAGCAGCTAGCCAAAATAAGTTTCCGGCAGCAGAAGTACCAGGAGGTTTTGGCCTATCTCGAGAAAATCATCCCGATGCTACCGAAGTTGAACGGAAACTATGCGGAAGAATCGATCAGCAAGCTCTTGGCGCGATACTCTGCGTGTCCGAATTCCACATTTGTCAACCAAATGCACGAGAGAATTATTTCGTACCTCGAGAACTCCCAGCAGTCGGGCGGCTCGGGCCAGCGGATGTGGCTAAAGATCAACATCAACAGACTCAATCATTATGTTGACTCTGAGGCGTGGGCGCAGTGTGTGCCGCTCATCAAGGCGATAAACTCCAGACTAGAAAGTGTTTCTGAAATGACCAGGAACTTATACGGGTTGGATGTTCTAGCCGCCGAAATTGCATGTGAGATGAAACAGGGGGCGGATATCGCCACTTTGACTCGCTTGCACCGTCGAAGCAAGGAGGTTTATGCCGCCATCACGCACCCGAAAGTCACTGGAATGATCAAAGAGTGCGGGGCCACCATCCAGTTCTTCAGACAGAACTACGAGGAGGCCAGGGTGGCGTTCTATGAGAGTTTCAAGAGCTACGATGAGGCTGGCCTGCCTGCGAAGCGAACCATCTTGAAATACTTGGGGTTGTGCTCGCTTCTTACTGACTCTGAGGTCAATCCGTTCCAGTCACAGGAAACACAGGCGTATGCTCTTTTGCCTGAGTACAAAAACCTCATTGGGTTGACCAAGAGCTATGAGAGCCAGGATCTTGCGAAATTTGTGGCGATCACGCAGAAAATGAAAAATGAGGCCGACCCTTTGGCCTCAGATAAGATCTTCCTAACATGCGAGGTGGAGATCTTGCAGAACTTGAAACGGAAACTTTTCGCGAACCTAGTGGAGTCTTACAGTGCTTTGAAGTATGATACAGTCATCCGGAAGCTTCAATTGAGTGGTGACGACGAGCTCGAGGACTTTGTCATTTCCATGGCCAATTCAGGCATTGGAGCAAATGTGCGGCTCCACTTCACCGCCAGAATCGTGGAAGTTCCACAAGTGTCTAGCAACGTTGTCTTGCCAGAGGATCTAGACGCTCAAAAGGTGTTTGTCAACAGAAACGTCGTGCAACTGTTGGAGTTCCGTGGTATATTTGGGAACTACACTTATGAACCTATGGCCATGGACACATCTCCAGATATACCGGCCACAACTGCAGACCCTGAGGTCAACATGCTAAGCGAGGAGACCAAAGGCGAACTCAGACATCTGAGGATCAATAAGCTGGTTGCAGACGCGGAGAACTGGCTCAATTACATGAGAAGTGCGATTCCTCTGAAGAGCCAGCATGTTGTCAGCCAAAAGGACCAGGTTTTTTCCGAACAACAGGAGGGAAGCAAGTTAGCCGCCCAGAATGAAAACAAAACTGCAAATGACACGACGGAGGAATCGGCCACGGGAGGTATTTTGGGTGCTAGTCTTGACTACGCAAACCACATGGATGAGGAGGAAGAGGAGGAGAACCCGTCCAAGCTAGGGATGTTGGAGAAATGGGCCGTGAAACTTTCGAACGAGCTCTACCTCGGGAAACCCAAACAGAAAAACTGAGAAAAATTCTGTTGAGCAAATTTTGAAGGGTTCGTGGTTGACCAAAATTGGCTGTGAAAAGTTGACGACCTGCACATAAGCACACGCGTTAACTTTTTGGTGAGCAGAAATTCAATGAGAAATTTTTCTCCAGTTTCCACTCACTAGTTCTTCTCAATGGTATGTCACTTCCTCAATACAATGATTAGAATTAATATGCGTTATCGTCATGACTAGACCTTCGGGTTGAAAAATGAAATCAGCTAACACACGGATGAAGTATTTCCTTTCTGTTGAGTGCAAAACTAACATTCAGACTCTGTAGCCCTGTAAGACCATAGACCAGACAATTGGAAAAAGACAAAATATCATCAAAAACAGGTCAAGCTGTTCATAAACAGTATCAAAAAGTGGCAAAAAAGAAAGGAACTGATTTCGCCCAGGATCGAACTGGGGACGTTCTGCGTGTTAAGCAGATGCCATGACCAACTAGACCACGAAACCTGTTCTTGTTCAACAATGGGTAGATGTAGATCTGGAGAGATCTGCTGGAAATGGGAATTTCGGAAGAAATCGGCAATAACTCGCTGAATTTCCCGTTCTTGGACTTGAAACTAACGAGAATCAGTGGAGAAAAGGTCAAATTATTCTATGGTGGATTGAAATCTGGGTACCTCCGATGTAAGATCTGGTTGTCTGCCACTGGATCAGGTAATTACTAGAAACTGACGAAAAGAGGCATCAATGGGTTCTGAAAGTCGATTGAAGGTTGAAATTACAATCTCAAGGGATTGAATCTGAACACATGGGTTTTTTCCGGCCAGAAAATCTCTTCGAATGAGTAGAAATTTCCCTGGTTCTGTTTTTTGCACCTATTCTCAAGGTATTCAAGAAGTACCATGGAACAACATGTAAATGTCACAAAAAAGCTATCCCAAAGTTTCGAAAACAAATTTCTGGTATCAGATATCTTCAAATATCTCCCTGAACCTAAAAATTTCTTTCATTTTCTTTCTGTTCACCTCATCCATGTTGACTTCATACACCTCATTCCTATTATCGTGAATCTGCACAGAATATTGAGAGCAAAATATTAGCATATAAGCACCTGCAATTCCTCCTAGTAAAAAAGATGAAAATCTATGGTGAAAATAGTATTTTTCTGGCCGGTCAAACTGGAATTGTCTGATGGACTAGCTGTTTTGGATTCACACGGCACCCTATACTCTCTTTCCTTGGGCCGCTGGGCCACATTGGTTGACCAGACCAAAAGAGACTTCAGAGCTAGGAGAAACATACAAATTTCACCTGGAACTGGGAGAAACTCTACACCAGCAATTGAAAAGACGCTCAAACAGATTGAAACGGTCTTGAGTGATCCAGAAAGTAACGAACTAAAGGATATACATGTCTGTTTCCTCGGCACAGAACTCCAGAAACAAGTGTGGACGTATCTCATGGAAAACGTCCAGTATGGTGAAACAACGACGTACTCAAAAATAGCCCTGGATCTCAATGTCAAAAACGCCAGAGTCGTGGCCAACTGCTGCGCCGCCAACAAAATAGCAGTGGTGGTTCCCTGTCACAGAGTGCTCACTTCTGCAGGCAAGAACACAGGCTACAGATGGGGCATTAAGCTCAAGGAAAAGTTATTAGCTATGGAGAGTGGCCGAGAAAAATAGAGAGAATGGGAAAATGAAGAAGCCAGAGCCAGGGAATCAAGGGAAGTGGAAGTCCATGGTGAATGGATATGGCTCATCCAAATCACTCAAATGTGCCTGCAAGTGCTTGGCCATCTGCGACTCCAGCATATCGTGCAAGTCAGGCTCTGAGCTTGCGTGGGTCATGTGGCCACGACTAGACGAGGCCAGCGCCAACTGCGAGTCCAGAAACGTCTTTATGTGCCGCTTCTGTCTTTTTCTGGCGGGCAAACTCTGCCTTCTCTTCCTCTTGGGCTTGTTGGGCCCACGCGACCATGCTTTGGGCGTTCTCATGTTAATTTTCCCAAAACACGACGAGTACGGGATGTTGTCCTGGTAGTCCGACTTGTCGAAGAACTCAGGCTTGCAGTCACCGTAGGTCTTGTACACAGACTCTGGTTTCCACTCACACTCCAGCGGATTGCGGCGGCGCTTGTCTCTCGGAGAATAATGACCGCCGTCCCGGATGTCCTGTCTGTACCTATCTTCCAACCTGAACTCGTCGCGGATCAGTTTCCGGATGAGTTTGTGTGTGTGCTGAGCATCCTGAAGTCGCACCTCGTCATACCCAGACATCTGGCCCAACTGGCCATTTTCCACCGGCTCGTCCTCCTGGAGCGCCTGCAAAGTCGAGTACATGTAGATTGTCCCCGCTGGCGGCGGTCTGCGGGGCTGCGGGCGGTGCAACTGAGTGACCATATTCATGAGTGTGGACTGGTCATGGCCAGTATGGGCAGGAGGCTGGTCCTGGAGGAACGCAAGGTCCAAGTCCCAGTCGATGTTGACGTAGCTGCTCGCGAAGTCCATTGAAATTGCCGGGATGAGTTGTGGTAGACTTTGGTAGACTTGGTGGATTTTTTTAGACTTGGTGGACTCTGGCTGACCCTGGCTGACTTTGTGGATTTCTGGCTGCGAATAGTCTGGCAGAGCAAACTGGCGCAGCAGAAAGGAGAAATTAAAACGAGTCAAAAGCGTGAAATTAAAATAATAAAGACAATCACAGAAAGGCAATTATCTGTTTCCGGTTTTTGACTTGAAAAGCTGGTAAAGTGGGTGACTTTCTCCTGGTGTAGTAGTTTGCAAATACATTCGCACTATAGGGAAAAACGGAACATACTGAGAATCAGGATGGGAGGAACAGCAAAGGGAAGAAACAGAAATTAAAAAAGTAAAAATGGAAAGAACGTGAAATAAGTATATGAGCTCTACATATTCTACAGCTTCTTATTTTTTTTTTTTCACAACTCTGTTCATTATTTGATCCACTGCCCGTTGAACGTGTAGTAGTTCTGCAACTGGGTCTCTCTCTGAAACTTAAGCTTGTCCGCATCAAAAGGTGCAGTAAGCAGAGACTCGAGTCTGCGGCAGAACACGTCGATCTCCTCGCTCTCGGCCATTTGCGCGTGCTGGGCCTCCGCCTGGAAGTTGCGGTTGTGCCTGTTTTTCAAGATCAGCCGTGGCACGCAAATGGCTTTCTTGGTTCTGGCAAAGTGGGGCCTGGAGTGTAACTTTGTCCACCACAGAGCCAAAGTAGCCATTGGCGAGTGGAACGACGAGAAGGTCAGGAAGGTGGCCATGGATCCTGCAGCCGAGTTGAACAACGCGGCAGTGGCGTAGTTCTGCTCACTGAGAGTCCCGGAAACTGGCGAGATTTCATTGATCTCATGGACACTTCCTGCGGTGAGAACAGGGGTGGGGATTTCCAAGTCGACGTCGAGGTCGAAGCAGAAGTCAAGCATGGAGGAGAACGCCTCGAGCTTAGACGAGGAAGACATAGCGAGAAAAGAAATGGAAATTGGCGTGGGTTGTGAAAAATGTGAATAGGTAGTTTTTGTTAGCAAGAAGTAGTGGGTGCAAAAAGCAAAAAGTGAGAAAATCAGGCACTGAGAAAAAGACAGTGAGAAAAAGACAGTGAGAAAAGCTGGTGTGGAATTTTCCAGACAAAAGTCAAAGAATAAATTTCAGAAAGAGAAGCGAAAGTGATTCGTTTTGCAAGTTCCCCGCTTTTTCGTTTTTTGTCTTTGGTCATCTTCTCAATTTCCAAACTTTTATTTGTGTTTTTCAGAAATTCACACACCTTCGCCTTCTCTGTGTGCTCCCCTGTCCCTGGCCTTGACGATTTGGCTGTGTTTCCATGTCGCACCGGGATATTGATTGCGCCCCACCCCTGCGCGAGCAAGACAAGAAAATGTCCTCTGCGTTTGCCCAAACAACAGAGAGCAAAAAAAAAAAAAAACAGGAAATTTTTGAGCGGCGCAAGGCTGCGTATTTATAGTTTTCCCATACCCTCATTACCCCGCTTCTAAAAATAAGTTCCTCCCTTCGACTCACCGCCTTCTCGGCTCTCCTGATGCCGCGTTTCGCAGCCACCATACACGAGTCGGACCCAACAACATCTACCGGGAAAACTATAAAAGGACGGCGAATCCCCCGGCATTTTTGGGGGCGGATTTTTCTCAATTGCTGCTAAGAATAGATTTCTCACGCTGTTTTCCCGCACTTTTCCCACCAGAATCCACGATCAGCGCACCCCCTTCTTATCGTGGGGGACCCTTCTGGGCCTCGGGGTTCACGCAGGAAAACCGGGCCCGCCTGCACTGAAACGTACCACATTGCGGGACAGATACGTCACTATATAACCAACAGAATTCCTTCAAAAAACAGCATACAATTTTTTTTTTTCACATCACCATAAATTTATAGAATCACACCGGATCTGAACGAGCACATGACCCAAGACTCAGTGTTGCCTTCACTGGACCCTCGCAGTCCGTTCTACGTGAATGTCCCACTGCACGACTCAAAACCGGTGCTGGAGTTGATCATCTACTTCAAACTATGGAAACTGTTCATAGCCGCCATGGTGGCGTACCTCAAGGACTTGGTCATGGCCAAGGAATTCGAGCTGAATTTGAACTTGCAGCTCGTGGGCTCCGTGCAATTCCCCGGCGCTAAAGACTTGGCCTACAAGTGCCTCCAATCAGTTGAACAACAGCAGCTGTCGCCACAGACTTCGCAGCTGACAACCCCTAAACTGGAGCAGAACAAGTCGCTTCAGCCCGTGACGACCGGATCGACGCTCACCGAGGGGAAAAGACCCGGATTGGCCAAAACAAAGTCGGCTACTTCGTTCCTCAAGAACCAGACGTTTGCTCACAAGCGGACCGGGTCGGCACAGAGCTTGAAGCTGGATATGCTGCAACTGCAGGTTTTCGGTGGCAACGGACAACAAAAGCCGAGCGTGCCTGCGAAGCAGCAGGCCAATCACGGCCACTCACTGCTGTTCAGTGGGGCCTCCAATGTCCACTCGGCGTCGTACGCGCCAAAGCTGGACGTGGCTGTGGACCCGGCGTATTTCCCGCCCAGGTCATTGTTTACTGGAATGCCGCAGATGTTGTTGAACCACCACATGAACACGTACGCGGCACAGGTGAAGTTGTGTAAGGAACTCAACAACAGAATCATCCCGCGCCTCGAGAACTTACACAAGAACCTCTCTATCAAAATCAAGGAGATCCGCTCGCTGTTGAAGAACGACTCGTTCGCAAACCCAAACTTGATCAAGGAGGTGAGCAAAACTGGCGCCATCATAAGCACATTTGTTGAGCTGGCCAAAAGGTACCTGGGGCCTAGACCTGTGGTGAAACACGAGAACGACATTGATGATGATGACGCTGCATCTTTGAGCGACCCCTTTCTCATCAAGTTACGCTTGGACTACCAGCTCAAGAATCAGTTGGTCCACGAGAATTTCGTGTTTGCGTCGTACGTAAACTTACAGAACATTTCTCGTGATTTGCTCAATTATGTGGTCAAGGATTTGAACTCCACCACCGACAAATTGATGAAGTTGGTGAGCGCGGAGGCAGTGTATGCGCTGTCGGTGGACCTGGCAGTATACAACTTGGCGGTGACACTCCGGGACAAGTTGAACAACGTGGACTACGAATGGCACCATTTCGTTGCCAACAACCTGAACTTCCTCAATGTTTACGAAACAGTGGGCTCCTCTACGAAAAGAGAAGCAAGGAGTTTCAAAGACGTGGTGATCCCATATGCTAGCTCCTTACATGGCAAATGTTTGCGGTGTGGGTACATGTACAAGAAACAGAAGTTGCTCAAATCATACACAAGTTTCTTCTACTTGTTGACCTGCAACTACTTGCACGAGTTCAAGGTGGACAACACGAGCGACGAGAAGGGATCGCCGCCATCGAAGAAGAAGAACAAGGGCAAAGTAGGCGGCGTGGTTGGACCGGAGGATACGCCTTCGAAATCATACAATTTGAATGATTACAGGATAGTCACGAAGAGCGAGGACGACTTTAAGTTTGTGTTGACGAAAGTGTCCAACTCCTCCCACAAGTTCACATTCAAATGTCAGAACGAGAAGGACTTCAACGACTGGTCGAGTGAGTTGTACGATTTGCTCAAGTTCTCAAACAATCACTTGAAGCGGTTCAAATTCATTGAGGACAATTTGGCCATGAGAGACCAAGCCAAGCCAGGCAAAGTCACGTCTGCACCAGGATCAGGTGCCACCACGCCAAGAAAGGACATGAACTTGAACTTGAACAACTTGTTGTCCCACAAAATGTCGCTTCAGAAAATCTCGTCGCCCAGTCTCTCCGGTATTTTCACACCAAAGTTGCAGTCTCCTACTGAAACGGAAGGAGGAAGCAAAAATCCCTTCGAGAATACCTTTTCCGAGATCCAGGGCGGCTCGATGCCCGCTGCATCCCCAGGTGCTGGCTCACCATACGGAAGTACGCTGCCTTCTTCTCGCCCAATGACACCGACGGAGGAAGGAGCAGCGCTGAAGCACCAGAAAGAGCACGAGAACTACTTGAAGTTACAGAACGAGATTTTGAAGCAGCAACAGCAGTTGTTGGAGTTGAGTGTGAGCCAGTCCTTAAGACCTTCGCTTTCCCGAAACTCCTCTTCCGAGCTGATGGTTTCGGTGTTGGAGCAGGACAACACGAACTTGGCGCAGTTCCTCAACGAAAACAAGAACTTGATGGAGAACACGGGGAACCATGTTGCAATGGAGCTGATGTCCTCATTGGCCATACCCACGGTGACCATCCTGAACCATGAGGAAAATTGAGGAAATGAGAGAATTGAGGAAAAGTGAGAAAATCGAGAAAAGACGAGAAGTGATTCAACGTAAATTTGAAATTTGAGTTCTGATTGAAAATCAATACGCTTGTTCTCTAGGTCTACACTGGCATTCAAGCATGTGCAGATTGTCGCAGAACAAGACAGACAAAGGTTGCTGCCAAATTCGAGAAACGCTTAAAAATTTCAAAAATCACAATTTTGCAATTTCACAATTTTCCACCCCTCGTTTTTGTTTGTTGCATGGTTATGTTATTCCGTGGGGGATTTTCCGGTTAGGCACTCGAGCATGAGCAACTGGCCAGTTTCACAGCCACGTTGATAAGTTGCTCTCGTCACGTTTTGGCCATCGAATCTCGCTGCGTCCTGCACCCGGGCCACTGATCAAAAAGTGGCTTGCCCTAGATATAGATTCCAGAACAACCAGCTAATCGACACACATCTTTGAGGAACTTTGCAATTGAGCAAACAAAACCCATTCAATTACCACAACCAACTTCTCACATCATTCATGTCGTACACCTCGGGATACAAGAAAAATGAGAGCGCCATAGCGTCAGACGCCGAAAGTGACGTGGAACTCACAAACAAACCAGGCCCACCGTTGAGAAGATCATCGTCGCTTTTCTCCTTATCTTCAAATTTGGAGCCGTTGCCCAGACCAGAGCCTAAGGACTACCAGAATTTCTTGGACGACACCAGGCACTTCTCCTTGATCAGAAACTTGCACATGGCAGACTTCATTACGCTTTTAAATGGGTTTTCTGGCTTTTATTCGATCATCTCCTGCTTGAGATTTGCTCTCACGGGGAAATCCCACTACGTGCAAAGAGCGCATTTCTTCATCTGCTTGGGGTTGTTTTTTGACTTCTTTGACGGCAGAGTTGCCCGCTTGAGAAACAAGTCCTCGCTCATGGGCCAGGAACTCGACTCGTTGGCCGACTTGATCTCCTTCAGTGTTTCTCCAGCTATCATTGCCTTTGCCATTGGCTTCAGATCCACCATTGACGTGCTTGTTTTGACGTTCTGGGTGTTGTGTGGTTTGACCCGTTTGGCTAGGTACAATGTGTCCACCAACAACGTGCCAAAGGACTCCACGGGCAAGGCCAAGTACTTCGAGGGTTTGCCTGTGCCTACTAACTTGTTGTGGGTGGTTGTCATGGCTGTTTTGGTGTACACCGACAGAATCTTGGACGACTTACCTGGCGGATTAGTCTTTGAGGGAACTTTTGCTGAATTTCACAAAGTGGCCTTCTTATTTTTCATCCAGGGCTGCGGTGAGATCTCCAAGAGCTTGAAGATTCCCAAGCCATAGAGAAGCTGAAGAGCTTGCTCCCTGATTTGTTGATCTTGCTGATGTCTTCTTGAGGTTCTGGATGAGATACTCATTCACCTTTCTCCAGCTGCTTATCCTCAACGGATTTGAACCGGGTGCGGCCCATTATCTCCACATAGCGGAAATCCGTGCCCCTGAACGTGCCTGACTGTAGCTCGTTGTAGTGTTCCGCGTAGTACTTTGGATCTAGCACCCCGACATCCTGTGGGTGGAACTTTAGGCTGTGGGATCTCTGTGAGATGTTGGAAAACCGACACTGTTCCCAGAAAACATCGTGGATTCTGTTGAGTTTCCAGAGACAAGCGGATTTGAACTTCAAAGTGGAAAATCCACTGAAGTTTCGTGCACTTGTTGGAGTGATTCCTAGTTTTCCAAGTTCATAGTGGAAGAGGGACAAGATCGACAAAAGTTCTGGCTCTTTCTCGATTTTCTCAATGAGTTTCAGTGCCATCTGCACTTCTGGCGTCTCCAGCCCGATTTTCTCCTGGAAAGCATCCACGTCTTTGACATAGTTAAGGGCATTCACTAGTAAGTTGCCGGACTTCTTGAACTGTGGGGTAGAATAGCAGCGCGTTGGAAAATTTGAAAAAGCTTGAAAATTCTGGAAACGAAACCGCGGCCCAAATCTGAAAATTTGTCTTCCCATTAAAAATTTCATTGTTTTTATGGGTTTCAATGGAGGTATCAGTGTCTGCTCTTAAGTACTGGGGTACGGGTGTGCATTCAGATGGAAAATGCTAGTAAAAAATTATCTCACTGTAGATCTACCTAACCACACCACCACCGCAAAATGCTTTCAAAATTGGTTCTGCGCGCTGCGCCAGCCGTCTACATGAAAGCAGCCGCTCTGCTGATGCCAGCCGTGGTCTCGCGGATGAATTTGGCCCACCACAAGAGGTTCTACGCCGAAAAGAAGGACGACAAACCGAAAAGTATCTTGGACGAGGATATGTTGGCCCGTGCCGGGTTTGACGAGCCCGAAAAGCCCCAGGAGGACGCCGAGAACACCACAGAGAGATCCAGCCGCAGAAGGCGCAGGGCACAGACGTCCAAGGACATCCAGCGTGAGAAGTACGCCAACTGGTTCTACTTGGCCAGTTTGTTTGGCGCCTTTGCCGGCGTCGGCTACATGTCGAGAGACTGGGACAATGACGAGGAGCAGAAACGCTTGGAGGCCCAGGACATCGACAACGGATACACCCCGCAGCTCATGTACGGCCGTCTCAACAAGAGATTTGGGTCGCTTTTCAATTTCTTCAGTGAGCCAGCATTCGAGAACTTGTTGCCTCCTCCTCCGCCAGAAGCATACCGCCGTCCACTCACTTTGGTGTTGTCCTTGGACGACTTGTTGATCCACTCGCAGTGGGACACCAAGCACGGGTGGAGAACTGCCAAAAGACCAGGGTTGGACTACTTCTTGGGCTACCTCTCGCAGTACTACGAGATTGTGATCTTCGGGCTGAACTACCAGATGTACTCGGACAAGACGGTGGCCAAGTTGGACCCGTTGAGAGCGTACATCCAGTATGCGTTGTTCAGAGAGGCGTGCAGATACAAAGACGGGAAGCTCATCAAGGACTTGAACTTGTTGAACCGAGACTTGAACAAGTTGGTGGCCATCGATGTTGAGGCGTCGGCCTTGTCGATGAACCCAGACAACGCGATCATCTTGAAGCCCTGGGACGGGAAGCCCGACGACACCTTGGTGCGGTTGATTCCTCTCTTGGAGTACTTGGCCACGCAGCCAATCAAAGACGTGCGTCCAGTCTTGAAGTCCTTCGACAAGGAGAACATCTTGGACGAGTACGCCGAGAGAGAAAGAAAGTTGCGCGAGCACTGGGCCAGAGACAACAAGGATCTCTTGAGCAGAGCACACAAGCCCAACGCAGGAAACTTCATTGCGTCTCTTTTGGGGATCCCGCAGAGCTCAGTCAACAAGGAGCCCAAGATGCCGTTGGACCTCATCCGAGAGCACGGGCAGCTCCAGTACGAGAGCTTGCAGAAGTACTTGAAGGAGAACGAGGCCAAGTTCTTGGAGGAGGAGAAGAAGATGAAGGAGGAGTACGGCAAGATGACGTTGAACAAGTTGATGACGGAGGGTGTTCCTAATGCGGAGGATATTGCCAAGGCGCAGGCGGAGAAGGCCCGTGAGGGCAACTAATGATCTTGGATATAGTAGATAAATCTTGTACATGAGACAGTCGAAGGCGGACGCCGAAGGTGGACGCTTAAAGCAGAAGCCGGAAGTTGAAGCCGAAATTGGACGCCGGAAGTGGAAGGCGGAGGAAATATGCTGACGGAGGAGTTTTTGTGTGGAGACTTTGGTGGATGTTTCTCGAGACAAGTAGAGAAGGGCAGTAGAGAAGGACAGTAGAGAGGTCGGAAGGGGAAAGAGTATCCAGATGGGAATTGAAAAAGGAGGGTTGATCCAAGATGGGTGCTGTTTCTGTTTCTTTTTATTTTTTCTTTTTCTTTTTTGGATTGGTTTTCCATAATGGAGAGTATTCATGGTTGAGACAGTGAGGAAATTGAAGGGTCGTTTTGGGGCCGTTTTCGCAGCAATTGGAGAGACAGGACAATGAGACACTGTGGTCGGCAGTGCAATGAAACACTAAGGATAAAGTAAAAATTTTTGGGAGTCAAGAGGCGATGTTTTTTTGCCTTGGAAGGTAGAGTCAATTTCCTTTCCTCTTTCACGCCAAAACTGGAATATAAATTGCTCTACTCTGGGCTGGTCCTGTGGTCCATACTGTGGTCCATAATGCTGGAGGAAGAGACAGACCATTGTTGCAATGAGACCGACCAAATTGGAAATTATAGATCAGATAGGGAATATCAGGACATGTAAGACTAGATCGAGAACGGAAAACGGTTTTTCCTTTTTTTGAAACATGGTTTTCCAGTTCTTACTGGAAGTCTCACAGGGTGATGCAAATTCCTCGGTGCAACAGGACATTCTCAATGCTGACCTGATTGCACCATTCCCAAAGGTAATGCCTATATTGAAGGTCACATGACTCTCTGAATGTCTCCTTCACTCTATATCAACCTATCAATTCTCTTTTACGTAATTTTCTCTCACCCTCTCGTCTTCTCTCAGCCTCCAAATCCATTTCTCTGTCCCCCATAGTTAAGCAACACTTCCCCTACTTTCCCACTACCATCATCATCCCAAATTAACCTGTTCGGGCATTAAAATCCACCAATCTCGCACGAGTGATTCTCCTTATTGCGGCTCATGCCGGTTCCGGCGGAAAATTCCAAAAGGCACCATTTTCATTTTCCACGTGAGATCTCCGCAAAATTAGCCAACACCGATCTCGGTCGTACTGCACTGAGAGGAAGAGAACTGGGGACACACAAGGCCACACCAAACCATCCCCACACAAAGTAGAACGAGTAGGAAAATAGAAAAATGAAAACAAAATCAGCGACCGAATCGAGATTCAGTTTTTTCAAATTGAAATTTCTCGTGCTTTCAGGATTAACCTGATGAGACACATATACCACCCTGCAGTACCAGACCCGTATCGGCAGGTTCTGTCCAATCAGCCAGTCACAGTGAAATATTTATCTAAACAATCAGCTCGGTGTTTCCTGCAGCCAGACCCCCATTTGTTCTTTACCTCTTCTTGGTTCATTTTTATCTTTTTCATCCCACTCTTTCTTCACGCCAGATTTTTTGGTTTTTGCTATTTGGAAAGTGTTTGGATTTCCCAGTGTTCACACTCGCATCGTCTGGTCATCTCCACCGTGATTATCACGTCGTGACAACAGAAATCACTTGAGCAGATCAATTACTCACTGCCTACTAATCAGCCGCCAACACCACCACTACCCAAAACAAAACTTGAGTTTTTTGTTGATCTTCATAATTGATTATGTCAGCACGTGGCCCATCAATAGCCCCCAGAGCGGTATTGGCCCCTCTGCCCGGTGGCGCTTCGTCCCCTGAGTCCTCGTCCCCAGGCGGGATTGTCACCTCCATAGTCACCCTGAGAGAATGGGTATTGCCGCCCCGGCCAAAGCCGGGAAGAAAGCCAAGTGTGGACACGCCGGCGTCTAAACGGAAGGCGCAGAACCGAGCTGCTCAGAGAGCGTTTAGGGAAAGAAGAGCTACGCGTGTTCAGGAATTAGAGGAGAAGTTGCTTGAGGTCGAGAAAGAGAAGGAAATCAAGGAAATGGGCTTGGTCAACACCATCAACAAGCTCAAGTTCGAGAACCAGTTCTTGATCAAGTCGCTAGATCAGCTCCGGCTGGACTTCAACTCGTTCAGGAGCTCCATGTCAAGCGGGAACTCGCCACTTCCCGAAACGTCGACCAACTCGGCGGCTAAAGCGGCAAACTCCAACCCTTACAAGTCTGAGATCAACCAGTCAGCCCAACACTTGCTCAACTTCGCCAAGTCGCTGCCCGTCAACCACTTCACTGGGTCTCCTGCTCTGCTGCAGTACTCCGTACAACAGATTCTGCCTGCTCCATCCGCAGACTCGCCACCGGCGGTATCTATGTTCCGCCCTGTCTTGACGCAGCAGCAGTCGCGTCCTAGCCAGATCACGCCACTTTCTCAGAATGCTTCCCCGCACAAGAAACTGCAAACGGATGATTTCGATTGCGGCGTGTGTTTGAAAGAGCTGTGTGCGTGCGAGGAGGTGGGCTTGAAGACTACCAAGACACTCGAAGAGACTGTGCGCAGCTTCACGCCGATGGCTGCGGTTTCTTTGAGAGGCAAACGGAAATCCACAGTGAGCGAAATTGACTTCACCACAGAATTCTCATTCAAGAAAATGCCAGATCTCAAGAGATTGAGAAAAGACCTGATGGAGCGCACGGTCAAGAAGGAATCCGAGTCGGCCAATTTGGCCTTCAACGAGAGCTCGCCAGTGGAGAACTGCGGCTTCTGCTCGGACGACACCCCATGTGTCTGTCGGGAAGCAGCCAAGGAGGCAGCGAGACTCAACGCATCATTGAAACCCAAGGAGGATGAGGAGCAGGACGAGGCTGGTCCCACGTCGCTCCCACCGATCCAGGTCTCCTCGTCGGCGATGCGGAAACTGTCTTTGCCTGTGATGCATCCGGGTCCTACGCTTGAGATCAGAGAATTTGCCAATTTGGCAGGTTCTGTGCCAACGGTGGTTTCCAAGGGCGAAGAGGCAGAGAAGCCCGAGGAAGAGAAGGGAGGATGCACGGGAAACCCCGGTCAGTGCGGTCAATGCCAGGCAGACCCCATGTCTACATTGTTCTGCTCGTCTGTGGCGAGTAAAGCTGCGCAGGAGAAGGAGGGGAAGGACAAGGACGTCAAGGAGGCAGTTGAACAGCAGGAAATTGTTGCTGAGTCACCAATACCGCTGAACAACACGTCAAGATCGCAGAGCGTGGCGGCCAGCACGAATCCATCCACGCCTCTTCCTTCTACGCCCGGAGGCAGCCAAACGGGCATCTTCATCCCTTGTGCCGACGCATACAAGACCTTGTCGAGACACAAGAGATTCAACTCGGTTGACTTCTCGTCGTTGGTGGGTAGATTGACCACGCGAGGCATGTTGGTGGAGGTGCAGTCAGTTGCCAACTTGATCAGAGAGCTCGACAGAAAAGTGTACGACTAATGAGGGACCAAGAGACTGCAGTTGATACAGGAACCTCGAAATTTTGGATCCCCCAAACAGTGATTTCACATCACATTCTCCTTTTTTTTTTGCTGAGATACATTAATCATATTATCTGGACCAGTTTCGCACTTATGTATTGTAGTTGTTAGTGTGCAATGTTAGTGTAGTGCGAGTAGTGTAAAATATCCTACCAGTTGCATTGACTGCGAAGAGCATCTCAAATATATATAGCCCCCGAGATCCATACATTTTAACAACAAAATCACATATGTTTTTGCTCCGAAGACCAAATCTACCGCTGCGAAATCCAATACAGTTTTCAAAATTTCGAAATTCGTACTCTACCCGACGACTTACTGTCACTGATGTTCTCAAACAGACCCAGAAGTTGCGGGTCGGAAACGACGAACTTAAAGCATTGAAAGAGGGGTCCTTCGAAGAGATTCCCGCTAAGAAAGGCGCCAAGATCAAAGATGTCGAAAGAATTTTCAAGAAAACACCAAAACCGACGAAATCAAAGGACACTTCCAAACACAAGAAGGTCCGTGGACCAAGGAAACAGAAAGCACGAAGCACAAAAGAGAAGGAAAGCAGCTCTACAATTTCAGATGAACAACTGATCAAAGTCTCCAGAAATGTTGATCCTAAGGAAATTCCGTTCAGCCAGGCGAAGAAACTCAAAGCTGCCGAAATCCCAACTTTGGCCCATAAACTAGACCGGGTGCTATTCTCGCCCGGCGTCCAGTTCTTGCAAGACCCAAGAACCCGCATCTACAACTTCGACCCGCACTTATCGGAAATAATGCACATTGACGAGTTTGACTTCCTGAAAATCGAAGGTTTCGTCACCGTTTCCAAGGATGAGACACTATTGAAGGAAGCCATTGCAAACAACAAGAGATTCTACTCCAGCACGCTGTCGATGACCCTGACGCTTCACCAGCTCTACTTGTTCTTGAACAACTACCACGAGTTGAGCAAAAGCAGGTTTGAGTTCCCTCAGTTCTCCCGAACTTGCACCACACTCCCACTGTCGGTGATTATCGAGCCCAAGGGCCAGGACCCCGAGGGGAAAACCATCTATTCGGTGTCCAGCGATAAGTCCGCAGACGTGGAGATCTTGTTGGGCGCCATGGGCCACTGTCTTGAGGCGATGTTGACTCACACCAAGGAAGAGTTCCAGAAGTTCATGAAGGTTGAGCCTGGAGAGACAAAGGGGAAAGAAACAGCAGGGGAAACCAAGGGAAGGAAAGCAGACGAAACTTGTGAGGAAGCTGACGTTGAAAAGCAACCAGAAGTTGCCAGTTCTGATGTTCCTCTGTCCCCCTCCTCGTCTTCCTCACCGCAAGGAAATGTGTACAATTACCTGACATGCGGAGAGTTCCTCATGCGTTCCCAGCTTGACTGCTACGACCCCAGACTCCCCGGAAACGGAACCTTCGACCTCAAGACCCGGGCCGTGTGTGCCATCCGCCACGACAGGAATTCAGATGCGTCCAAGTCCACCTACCAGATCTGGAAGTTGAAGGGCCAGTACGAGTCATTTGAAAGAGAGTACAACGACTTGATACGCACCGGAGCACTTTTGAAATACGGATTCCAGGCGAGAATCGGGCAGATGGACGGCATCTTCGTCGCCTACCACAACGTCAAGCTGTTCTTTGGGTTCCAGTACTTGCCTTTGCTGGACATAGACCAGGTGTTCTACGGAGACAAGCACGTGCAGAAAAGTTTGGAGAACAATCTGGAAATGCAGCCAGAAACCCAGGATCAGTTGGCCACGGAAGTTGCCGAGTCACAGTTCAAAGTTTCTCTAAGTATCTGGCAGGACTTGATGAACACTGTGATCTCAGACATGGAGAACACCCCGTATGCCAACTCTGCGTTCCGGCTTGTTTTGAAGAGAAATCAAAATTTCGTTCCGAACCCTAGGCATCCGACGCGGAAAATGTCACTTTCAAGCTTACAAGTTTACGCTGTGCCGTTATCTGGGGAGACCATCAAAAAGTTCCAGCTGTTCCTGGACCAGTTTGAGACTTCTTTTCGCGCGCAAATTTCTGCCGAGGAGCGCACAGATAACTTGAGAGAATACCAGAGTGAACTCGATAGGTTCAACAAGGAACTCGCAGAGAAATCTCCGGTGTTGAAATACACGGTGAAATGTGAAGTTGCAGAAGATGGAGAAGTGATTCTGGGCCCAGGAAGACACCCGTACCCAAAACTGACCCAAGTGCGTACTGCATACAAGTACACCATCAAAGCACACCCTGGGAACGAAACAGCCATTAGCTCCCTAAAAATTGACGGTGACTCAGCACAGAAAGACCAGTACCTCTCGCTTATGAAATTGTTATCTCAAACGTTAACATTGTCGGTGCGGACTGCAGAAAAGACCGGCTCCGCTTCTCCGAGCCTCGTGGATCAGATGCGCCGGTACTCCGCAGTGGGCCAGCGGCGGAGAGAAACGTGGCACCTGAAACAGAATCCCCCGGTGTTGTTCAAGCATCAGAGAAGAGCTTGAGAAGAATTACATTAAAATTTCTTTGGAAATGGGTGAATGGCTGGAAAACTCATCATATGATTCTGGGTGTCTTACATGCAGGAACTTCTTCACTTCCCAGAATTACCCTTTAAGTGCATGTAGAGTCACCAGGTTCCGGTTGTCCTGTTTTTCCGCGATTTGCACCCAATACCCGCTGCTCCGGTCATATAAGAAATACATTTGCATACCAGAAAAGACAAGACCCACATAGCAGAGAAAACCACTTGAGCTATTTTTTTTCAAATTCAAAAAAGTCAAACTCATCAAAACTTTATCAAAATTAAATCAACAAAACCACTGACTCCAAACATCAGGAAAATGCTAGAGGTTCAGGACTCGATGCTCAGCTCATACAACTCCACCGCCTCACTCGACTCCCTATTTCTGAGGTTCGACACCTCGGCAACCAATACAATCACACCGGTGAACAGCAACCAGCATCACGTGCTCCACGCCAAAGATGTGTGTGATTTGCTTCTGAAGTTCCTGGAGAAAACCATGGTGATGCTTGTTGGTTTGCCTGCCTCGGGGAAATCCACAGTGTGCAAGCAACTCGCCGAGTACCTTCGAGAAAACGGGTACAAGCTGCTTATATACAATGCGGGCAACATCCGGAGAATGGTCAAACAGAGTTTCTCCGACTCGGAGTTCTTCAACCCGGAGAATCAGGAAGCGAAAAACCAGAGGGAAGTGTATGCCACCATGTCAGTTGAGAACATGCTTGACGATTTCCGCCACAACCGCATTTCCGTCGGGTTTCTCGATGCCACCAACACGACCAGGGCCAGGAGAAGCCGCATGCTCAACTTGGTGCAAAACTCTGGCGTGGATTTCGCAAATGTCTTGGTGCTCGATATCTCATGCACAGACGAGAAGTTGCTCAACTACAACATCACAAGCAAGGCGTTCAACGTCGACTATAGCGGCCGAAACGTCCAGGAATCCATCTCGGATTTCCAGAAAAGAACACAGCACTACTTCAAGGTTTACGAGCCGGTCTCGGAACAGGAGCTAGAAGAGTATGGAGATGTCCAGTATGTGAGTCTCCGGAACGGCGGCACAAGTTTCCAGACGAGAGGAAATTTCGAGAATGGAGCAGCGAGGTTGTTTGAGAAGTTCACGCAGAATTACTATGGGTACTACGGCAGAGAATACTTGGCAGCAGTGGAGGAATTCTACACCGCTTTGGGGGCAGAGCCACATGCATTAGAATAGACAGGATAGACACGGAATAAAGGATATAGACAATGGGAAAATGACCGACAAGGGCCAAAAGAGATCGACAAGGGTCGACAAGGACCGACAAGGACCAACTGAATGAGAAACAAAGATGAACGTAGACATTCAGAGTCCACACTAAACCGACTAGACAATCCAGACCACCCAAACCTCTTCGTCCCCTTGTCTTTCATTTTCCCCTTGTCTTGTCTTTTCTCTTTTGATTCTTCCTTCCCTTTCTCTCGTCTTTCTCGTTTCCCTTCTCCCTAGTTCAGAAAGCCCAAGCCCGGGATGACTCCACCGCCTCTTCTATCATTGTACACCCCAAGACCCGGTACAGCTGGTGCCGCCGTGCTGGGCACAGAACTGGCCACAGACGAGTCCTCCAACACCGCATTCACGTTGTTATTCACGCCGTAGTACCACGCGCCGTTCTTATCGTTGGTGTACAACGGATCCTTCATGGACATTGGGTCGTTTGGTCTTGCACGCGACCAGAACCGCGCAGACCGGTCGTTACCGGCAGAACAGAGCAAGTGGCCCAACGGATGGTACTCCAACGCGTGAACTGCTTTCTCGTGGGCATACGGGATCTTGTGGATCGCCTCTATCTGGCTGTTCCCGCTCAGATCCTCGGCGTCGGCGGGGATGTACTGGTCTAGAACGTAGTGGTGCATTGCTCCGTCGTACGCTGCTGTAGTGAGAAGCGAGGGGTGCACCGGGTGCCACTCCACACACGACAAGTCGGCCTCGTGGTCTCGGATCACCATGAAGTCGGTCATGGTGCGCAAGTCGAAGATTCGGCACGATCTGTCTCGCGACACAGACGCCAAGAGCCGGTTGGTGCCTGCCTTCTGGAACTTTGTCTTCGTCACCGTATGCTTGAATCCATGGAGTGTAGTTATGGCGGTGGCAGCTCTGGGATCCCACAACTTGATCAAGTTATCCTTTGAGCCCGACACGATGAGCCCCAAGTTCGGGTGCCAGTCTGCGCACTTCACGTCCCAGTGGTGGCCGGCCAACGTGCGCTCCTCCACCCCGTTGTTGAAGTTCCAGATCTTGATGGACGAGTCGTCGGAACAGGTCAAGAACTTCGAGTCGTTGGGCGAGAACGCAATGTCTCTGATCGCGTCCAGATGCCCCTGCAAGATGTTGACGTTGTTGAAGTTCGGCTGCCAGTACTTGATGGCGCCGTCCTGGTCTCCGCTTAGAAGCCAGTCGTCATTATGCGAGTACTTCAACGCCAACACCGCCGAGTCGTGTGCCTGCATGATTGTTTCGAAGTTGAAGGTCATTCCGTTCCAGATCGTGAACTCGCCACTGTGGGAAGCCACCACTAGCCGCCGGCCCTCGGGGGTCCATTTCACTGTGTTGATGGAGTGCCTTGCCTTGTTGGAGGATAAGTGGACAAACTTTGTCTGGATGTCGAAGATGCTTGGGTTTGAAGGGAGATTGTCACGTGCATACGCCAACGACGGTAGCAAGTCGATCAAGTACGACAGCTCGGGCCGTATGCTGCCCACGTGCTGGCTGGTCTCGCCTATGGATCGCTGTAAGTACCAGCGGCCCATATTGTTGCCGTGGTCGACTGTTCTTCTGTGCTGGCCCTTCTTTTCCTGCAGCTGGAGTTGCTGCTCCATCGACTGCTGGTACCTGCCGCCGCCTCCATTGTAGCCTCCATTGTAGCCCCCATTGTAGCCCCCGTTGTAGCCTCCACTCATGTTGGGGTAAGTAGTTGGTAGTTGGTATTGAGAGAGTGAAGTGTGCAGGAAGTTACAAGAGAGAGATGGAGGAGGAAAGGTAGAGGAAGAAAAATAGAGTAGGATATTTTTGTTGAAGTGAAACTGAAGGATAAAAGAATTACTGAACGTGAGAGTTGAAATTTATGATTTTCACTTCAATTTTTTTGCTGGTGGTGTTGATTTTTATGGTGTCCTTTAGGTTTCCACTGTCTCTGAGATCTCACTAACTATGCTTTCTGTGCTCACTAACTATGTTCACTGTGCGCACTTACTGTGCTCACCATAGAATATATGACAACACACCAATCTTCTCCACACAACTGAATTCTGTGAAGTTTTCTGAACGATCTGATTAGTAAAGCCCAATGCAACATTTCTCTCTTCTTTTCTTTTTTAATTTTCATTTTCCTTCCATCACTTCCTTCACCTCTGTGTTCCTGCCTTTTCTCCACACCTGCACATTCGCCTCACGTGGAGTAATTAGTCAATCAATCCACACTTAATTCTCATTACCAACCTCAAACCGAACAAAAACAAAATGGTCAGGTTTTTCTACCACGACAACTTGGACACCTTGCAGAACTTCACTGACGAGCACGACTCCGGCGAACCCGTGCCTCCCGAGAAGTTATCCAAACTCGGTGTGATTTACAAGTACATTGACAACCAGGAGGATCTAGAAAAGTTGGCCAAGGAGCGCAACTACAAGAACAGAGACCAGGTTGTTTTGAACTTGGGGTCGTTTGGCGGCGACGAGAATGCATACAACGCGAAAATGGAGCAGTTCTACAAGGAGCATTACCATGAGGACGAGGAAATCAGGTACATTGTGGATGGAGAAGGGTACTTTGACGTTCGCGACAAGGACGACCGGTGGATCCGCGCCAAGTTGAACAAAAATGACTTGTTGATCTTGCCTGCGGGGATTTACCACAGATTCACACTCTCAAGTGCGTTGAAGAACGTCACTGCCTTGAGGTTGTTCAAAGATGAGCCCAAATGGGAAGCCATCAACAGGGACGAGGGCAGAAACACCGATGCGAGGATCGAGTATGCGCGGTCGATTGTAGTGTGAGGGTGGAGGAATTGAGAAGCCGCTGCAGTGGAACAACGAGAAGGCTTGGGTTTGATGGTGAGTGAATATGGTAATAATGGTAAGAGCAGTGTGGAGGGTGTAGGATAGATCCACCGGGAAGGTTATTGGGATAGATCTTTGGTATGGCGGGTGTCAATGTCGATTCTTGAGTGAGTTACTATTGACAATTTGAGGTGAAACAGGTGACTTATCATATCTCACCTCAGTTACCATTGGCAGCCATCAGTGTATCCAGTGATCGAGAACAAAAATCGAGAAAAGAAAAAGTCTCATGAAAATCTCCGGTCTCACATACACTCAGCTGTACTTCCCTTCTGATTTACCGCCTCATTCTCTTCCCTCTTCTGGCATCAATTCCATTCACTTCTTTCTTCATGTGTATTGTCTATGCATCTACAACTTTTCACTCCACAAACCATCTTCTCCGATTAATTTTCTTTCTTCACTTTTCAGGTCTATTGCCTCACGATCTTCACCTTGTGTTTGGCCATCCACGCCTCCATCTCCTTCTTCGTGGTCACCAACTCTTTCTCCACTTGTTCCTTCAGCTTGGCGAGCTCCTTCTTCTCCTCGTCCAACATCAAAATCACCTCGTCCACCGATTTCTCCGTGAGCACCCCGCCGACCATCTTGAAACATTTCCTCAGTTTCCGGTTTTCTGGCGCTATTTCAGTGAGTGTCTTGTCGACTATGGAGTGCTCGGAGATCTGCGACGTGAGCGTGGACAATTGCGTTTGTAAGTCCGTTAATGCTTCCTGGTACGCGTTATACTGTGTCTGGAGCTCGTGGGCCTTTTGGTCCTGGGCTTGCTGTTTGGCCTGGTCGGACATTTTGGATGTTGTAGTTGGTTGAAGATGGTGTGCACAGTGTGAGTAAAGTTGGAAATGGGAATAGGGAAGAGAGAAAATGAAGAGTGGGATAAAAAAAATTATTAAATTATTGTTTTTGGATAACTTTATTTTTGTTTCATGTGAAAGGGCTTCTACGGTGTTCTTTACTAAGTTTTCGTATTATCTACTTTTTTTCCTTCTTCTCCTTCTCAACTTTCTCTACCTTCTCAGTCTTCTCAGATTTCTCAGTCTTCTCAACCTTCTTCACCTTCTTCACCTCTTCGGTTCCGAGAAACAAAAAGTTGAGCACAAACACGAACCAGCCGAGCACAACAAACGACGCACTGGCAACATAGAGCCACGAGTTGGAGATGTCCCAGGATCTCTTGAACTCGTCGTTGGCCAAGTGTCTCACCGCAACAACTCTCTTGTCCTCAATGAAAGACAACCCCTCTCTCTTGTAGTCCAACTCGAAGGTGAACATGCCGTGGTGGTCTGGGATGGTGAACTGCACAAAGAAGATGCTTAAGTCGTTGGGCCCGTTCTCGGTGGAAGCGCCTGGGCCCAAGAGAGTCAAGTTCAATCTCTGGTATGGGTCCAACATCTTGAACGACAACTGCACGACGTTGTCCTCGGACTTAGGAACGTATGGCACCCACTGCCCGTTTTGCCACTCGGAGATACCAACGGTGTAGTACACGTCGTCCTTGATTCTGTACAAGGTGGCCTCGGACCCTGGCTCTTCCACTTTGTAGTGCTCCACGAATTGCAACGCCAACACACCGGTCTCCTGGAACACCCACTGCACCAACGAGTCCGTGAGCAAGTCCAAGGAGCCAAGCCATGCACCACGTGCATTGTTCAACCCCTGGAAGGCGGCGGCTAAGAACCCTTGCTCGCCCACAGTCCATGTCTTCTCGCCTGTCAACACCTTGTCCTTGGGACTGGCCGTGTAGGACAACTTTGGTGCTTTGACCAATGGAAACACAAACTCGCTGTTGGACAAGAGAGCCGAGGAGCCCTCGTAGTTCAATTCGGTGATCTCAGGGTAGATTGGCGACCCAGCCAAGTTGCTGGAGTCGAGGTGCAAGTCTTTGTTGAAGTGAGAGCTCAACACGAAATTCTTGGGTGCTGGGTGGATTCCGGCCTCGTTCAAGAACAGTCTGACGTCATCGGGGAAGCTGTACTTCTTGGAGCCAATGGCAATCACGTTACCGCCCTTGTTGAAGAACTCAAGTAAAGTGTGCTTTTTTGTGACTTCCTTGGCTGCAACGACTCTTTTCAGCGAGGGCAAGAACACCACATGGTCGTAGACGCGTTCGTCGCCCAACAACAACTTCTGCTCGTCCTCGGAGTACTCGGTGAGCGTGACCAGGTAGTCTTCGTTGACCTGGAAAAGTTGGAGTAAGGTATCTCTTTCCGGGGAGATTTTCAGGTCGTGCACAACCAACACCTGTTTTTTCTGCCATTCTTCGGTGGCCTGGGCAGTCACAGCCACTATGAGCGTGAAGATCGCTAGCACGCGGGCAATTGGGTGGAATTGCATCGTGGTGTGGATTGGAATGGAAATCGAGTGGGTATTTGAATACGTGGTGCGCTCGGCGTTATCTGCAGGAAGGCAGTGACAAACCAAGACAATGGGCAACGACAAGAAAGGTGGGAGTTCGTGGAAAAATCATGTTTAGCAAATGAGGGGGGGTTTTTGATAGCAAATATAGTTGGTGTGAAATTTCCAAGGTTTTGAGGTTGGTGGCGGTGTTAAATTGTCGTGGGTGTCTGTCAGTGTGATCTGTCGCACTAGTAAAGC
The DNA here is from genome assembly GCA_030566815.1 of Sungouiella suratensis. Classification (NCBI taxonomy): domain Eukaryota; kingdom Fungi; phylum Ascomycota; class Pichiomycetes; order Serinales; family Metschnikowiaceae; genus Sungouiella; species Sungouiella suratensis. The sequence continues at coordinate 321,493 of JAKUAV010000002.1, read as the reverse complement.
ACAGCCAGAGTCTGATCAAGGACAAGTATGAATTCTTCAAAGTTGCAGAATAAATAAAACTCCAGACATGAGAGATCTGAAATTCATGTCACTTTGAAAATCTCACAAATTAATGCTTCTGTTCTTTCGTGTTCCGTGTTCGGCATCGTACTCTTGGCCCCCACCTTTTGATCTCCTGCAGATGTCTTCTCATCTCTACTACACCACCATGATCAAAGTCAAGGTCGAGTTTCTCGGAGGTCTAGACGTGATCTCGAGCCTGGTGCGCGAGCACAAAGTGACGCTCCCGATGGAAGAGGGAGAAGCCACAATGAAGGACTTGATCTCTCACGTGACACAAGCGGTCATCACTGACCCTAAAGATATCCCGGTGTTCATCGAGGACGACACAGTGAGGCCAGGCATTTTGGTGTTGATCAACGACACAGACTGGGAGTTGGAGGGCATGGAGGACTATGTGGTCGAGTCGGGCGACGTGTTCACTTTCACGTCCACGCTCCATGGAGGTTGAGAAACTCCGAATATTGCATCAATACACAACAGGAAGGGACTGACAGGCAATAGATCCACAATTTTTGAGAATCCTCCTATCATTGAAGATTCTCTTATCTCTTTTTTCTTTTATGGTTCACCCCTCCTCAAAAAGGAACAAGGTGGCACCCGAGGAGCCCGCGGCCGCCCCAGTTATTGCGCGGAACAAGCTTGATCTCGATCTTCTCTCCGTTCCTTAGTATTTCCACCGGAATCTCTTGTCCGACTTTCCCCTGAACACGTGACGCCAACGCCAGTAGCTTGTTGTGATTGCCGGCGTGCACGTCGGAGTCGAAAAGCGTAACTGTGTCCCCAACTTGGAGACCACTCGACTCAGCAGGCCCACCAGCAGCTACTTCTCTGATTATGGCAAATGGAATCAAAGCACGTGACCGTTCTGTTTCAACAATCGTATTTTCAGCTTTTGGAACATTGCCGCTCCTCAATTGTTCTGTCAAGTGGACCTCTAGTAACTCAAGCACATACGCATGGTCGTTTCTGAGCCTGATGATTTTCGTCCTGATGAGGCGGATTGTGACAACATCGATATCATTTCTTGGGAACCCGTTCACCACAAGCGGCTGGTGCATGTCGAATTTGTACTTGTGTTTCAAGAGATCAAAGAGCGTCTCCAAGGTGAACTCGATGTCTCGCTTTGCCGCAGCCAATTGTGGGTAAGTCATCGAGGACAAAACTTCGTGGTCGTAGTCAGATTTCTCAAGATTGAGGTTCTGCATGACCCCAGTGAAGGAGTCGCCAAGATCGGTCTCATCAATGGTCATTTTGGTGGAGGTAAAGTGAATTTGCCTTCTGAAGTGAATGTTAGTGGTTTAATGCTTGTGTGCAGTTCACATGATCCAGATCCCCATCCCACCCAACACCCCAGTCAAAATGAAGGAATTGAACGAAAAGCTGAATAATATTTGAAGTACAATCTCTCTGTATGATTTATTCACCTCTGACGCATTACCTCATTCAACTTGGTACTAATTTCTTGCTGCGACCAACATCACCATCACATCTCACGACAGAGTGGAAAGCCCGCCCACCCGCACTTCAAGCTCTTTCAATCTCCCCTCGTAAGTTTTTTTCGAAACTCTCGAGGGAAGCATTTTGCCTCTCGATGAGTGCGCTCTGCTCCTCGATTTTTTGGCTTTGCGCCGATATCAAGGACTCTAAGTTGTTGACAAAGGTCGAGAGCTTCTCTGTAGCCGACAAAAATTTCGACGGTCCCAGGTCTTCAGTTGCTGTCAGCTCGGGCGTGCTCAAATTACCTCCGGCAAATTTCCGCTCAAGATCATCTAACTCGGTGTAGAGGCCAGCGATATCCTCCTCGTTTTCGCGAGTGTTAGCCTTGAGCTCCTCAATATCGGCCTCCAATTCTTCGGTCAGGCACTCGAAGTCATCGCGAAGGTCTTGGATTTCCAACATCGCTTTCTTGAAAAGATCCACAGCAATTTGAGAAGCTTCTTCATTGACAGGTGTGTTTATATGTGGTACTTCTTGAGGGGGGTTCTTAACCGCTGGTCCCTGAGTATCATTCTCTTTGATGACTAGGGGTTCATCTGAGAACAGAGCGGTGATTGAACTTTCATTCGAGCTGTGTTTTGACATAAGGGGCGGCTATCTTGAAAGAGAAAAAAGGTCGGAAATTCCTCGGGAATTTCTTGAGGGTCAAGGCATATTTATACCAATTTATGCCGTATTTGCAGCAATTAGTATGTGCAGGACCTGCATGATAGATTACATAGGGACTTCTCTCTTCCAGATTTAATAGCCAACAGAATTTCTGGCATCTCTCACACTTTAGTCAGCTGAAGAAACCAAATAATCTTCCAGTTGATCTGAAGTGAAATCATGTTACTTGCAGCTTGCACAGATCTTGTCTGGTACGTGAATTTCGATATCCACACACTGACAGAGCCAATCATTCGAGAAAGGAATGGAGATGAGAAAGCAAAGGTTCACAATAGCCGTATATTCATCACGCGGTCCTCGTACACACGACCATTCAATTCATACTTTAATAGCGTATCGTACTCGCTCATTTAACAACGCTTTTTTAACCAGAGAACCGTGGCAGCCAGGAACTCGGCTACTCCAATCAACCCTTCAAGCTCGCCTCGAGACTCTCGATTCTTGCCTTCTGTTGAGCAGTGGTAGCCTCTTGATCCTTGATGATCTGATCGCGCTCAGACAATGCGCGATTCAAATATTCAATTAAGACTTTCTGAGCGTCAACGCCGCTCTGATCTACAGTCATGACAGCCGTTTCCTTTGCAGCAGTCAATGCGGCGAGCTCCGCTTCCTTCTTCTCCAACTTTTCCTCAAGATCATCTATTATTTCCTGTTGCCTTTCAACCGTTTCCTGGAGGTCTTCGACCTCACACTCCAAGTCCTCAACGCGGTTCTCAAGTTCGTCACGCAGTTCATCGGTGTCATAATCCGCTCCCTTTGTAGCCTCCGAGGATGTTCCCATCAAAGGTGCCCCCTCCGAAGATGCTCCCCTAAGAAGATCTTGCACCGCTCTCAAAGTTTCGTCTATCGAGAATTTGGCTTTCTGTGGTTTCAGGTGAGGTTCAAATTGGGCGGAAGTCTTTGCTTCACCTTGGCTTTTAGCACCTTCCGCATCACTCCCGGTGAGTGAAATTGATTCATCTGAGAGCAGTGCTGTACTTGAACTTTCATTCATGAGTGGTGCTGACATAATTGAGAAAAGAAAAGATATCAAAAAAATTCGGAAAAAAACCTCGGGGAAGTCACTTATTTATAATAAATCGTGGGCTGCATTTGCAGCCAGACTCCATGTGCAGAACGTGCATGAGGAAGTATATAAGGCGCCCACCCGGCAACAAAAAAGAATCCAAAATATATTTTTTCTTTTCTCATAAAACTTGACTTATGGGTTTTGTCTGTGACTGACTTTACATTGTCGAACAAGTTGTTTCGTGCCCTTCGACGTGTTTCATGTATGGTGTAAACATCAGAGGAAGGAAAGTATAACCAAGCACCTAATTTTTTAGGTTCAGGGGAAAAATCTGCAGAAGTGTGCTGAACCAGACTTATTAACAGAACCTGTGGAGTTATATTATCAACAATCACTTTCTAGGTACTGGACTAAAGTGGCATGTTTTGTCGCCTCACTTTCTACCCCAGGATACGTGAAAGCAGGACTAACATTCCCTACTCCCGGTCCCAGTCGGGCTTCTTTCCACCCACTTTGGCCACTCGAGCATTAACCAAACTAAAGTCTGACGTTAGATATTCCGCAAGATCATGGATTTCCTCCTTGAGCATTTCAGTTTCTTCAAGACTGTGCCAGATATTCCTCGTGAAATATATTCTCCTGGCGTCGTCGTCATCACTTGGATGTGTGAGCTTTTGGACCTTCCCTTCATAATTTTCCAACCACAATTTGAGGTCACTGTTGATACACAAGACATCGTGGCCGATTGCGTCGCCAGCTTCCAAAAGAGCTTTCACCTTTTCCTTGCGCTGTTCGAGCTTCAAGGCTATATTTCCGAGAGCTTCTATCAAATCCAGATATTCCTTGGTATCGACTTCTGATTTGAAACTGTCTTGAGTACTGTCTAGGGTACTGTCTTGGGTGTTATCTTGGATTTCTGGGCTCAGGTCAGAGTTCAGTGTTTCTTCCAAGCTGTTTTGCTGTGAGCTGGTATCATCAAGGATGCTACTGAGTTTCATCTTGTCTGCCTGTGTAGTTGAGCATGGCATAGAATTTGCGTCGCTTTTATTGCAACGGGGCAGGCTGCCATACATTCTGTCTTCGTCGCCCATTGAGGACTCAGAGATCGAAGCAGTTCTTGAGGAGCTCGAAGAAATTGAATGCTGACTCATATTGTCGGGCTGATTTGTAGGAGCTGGTCAGTGGCGAGGGGTACATGAGATTCGTACTTGTGGCAGCCTAAAATTGCAGCTATTGGGCCCTGCAGGTGAAAATTGCAACTACAGCAAGAGATAAGGGAAATACACCAGCAGAACATGTTCGCTTGGCTTGATCAGCCAAAAAGAAGCCACATTGAAAACGATATAAAATTCGAGATAAAAATCAGGATACAATTGGGTCACAGGATGGTACGGCCAACACTTCTTCGCAGTTCGTGATTCGGCACAGACATGTCTCACTTATACGCGGGAAACTGGTGAATGTTATCAGCACATTCGGGCAAATACCCTCCAGAAGAGCGTTCTGAGCTACTTTGACGCTCAGTAGTTGTAGTGACCTTTTCTGAGAGCTGCTGCTAGCAAGGTATCAATATCATCACACTCTTTGAAGAGAATCTCAACTTGCTTTCTGGCATTCATTGCATGAGAACGACACAGTTGACGAAGATCCCTGATCGCACGCCAGAGCTCAGAATTTCTATCGGATAGGTCCCATCCAAAGCGTAAACGACTGGTTACTTCCGCGATTTCATCATAATTTTTGATGAGCGGTTTGAGATCCTCGTTATGATCGTGAATTGTTCCGACGAAGTATTCGATCTCCTCAAGGGCGGAGCTGAATCTTTGATTCCGTATCGCATACTCCAAGGCAATTTTTTCAATCACTGCTAACTCTTCAAAGTCGGGGCCGCAGTCTTCTCTAGATTGCATCCCCTGTTTGGTTTTCGAATTCAGCTCAACTGACAATTTTACTCCGTCAGTCACCTTTTGTGGGCCTTTCTGGTCACTCCCGTCGTCGAGTTTCGCTTTTTTGCATGGATTGCCTGGATTTGGGTCGGCAGCTTTCTCTATCGTTCAATGGGGAATGGTTCACTTCCTGAGTTGTCGTTTGCACTCATCGGGGAGTTGGAAATTGAGGGAGTTTTTGAGGAGCTTGAAGACATTGAGTTCGAGGGGCTAATAAAAATCGAAATGTGGAAATCAAGTCCACTGGTATGACGTGCTTACATTGGCCTCATTTTGCAGCTAACCCTGCGCGGAAAGTTTTGCAACTATAGTGAAAATTTAAAGTGAGAATGGGAAAATCAATTTTGCACTTTTGCTACCTGATGTTTTCACATTGAGTCTATGTACATGAGATTCCATACTAGCGGCAGCACTTTCTGTCCATGTCCTGGCTGTCAGACAAACACGCACCGTTGAGTGGCTCCGAGTACGTGAACAAGAATCTGCCGAAAAACGCACCCAAGATGCACGAGATGATGATGTACCCGTTATAGTACATGAACAACAACATGATGATGTACGAGACGCCCCACTCGACGGTGAACAAGGAGGTTCTCACCAAGTGCTCCACCACATTGGGTTTCACACCACTTTCGTTCAAGGGCTTCAACATCCAGCGGTGGGACAAGGTGTAAGCACCCACATTTGGCGCTTCGTCCGAGTACAACAGCTCCGAGTCCAGTTTCTCCATGCCGGATCTGCCACTGTACTTCTTGATCAAGGCAACGTCGTATTCCCTGGCAAATCTGTGCAACCACTGTGACGCCACCACAAGGAGGAACACACCAATACAGGAACCAGCAAAGGCGCCCTTTGACCTCACGTGCCACAGTCTGGCGATGAAACACGAGTCCACGGTGTTCCAATTCCAGAGCATGGAGATTTTGCAGCTATTTCCCGAGGAGGAGGAAGAAGAAGACGACATGTGAGAGGAGTGGTCCATTTTTGATGAGTTTTCTCTGAGATTGTCAACGAGAAGATGTCTTTGGAAGAGAAATCATTTTACCGGATCTTCTTCAATTTATATACTTGTGGGTTATAGTGGTTGTCTGAGGTGAGCAAATTAACCTACAGAAGAGGGAACTGCATGCCGAGGAAGAGACGTCTGGTCTAAACTCGGGGAGTGAATGGGAAATCGGAGAGCAACTACAAACAGTAAGCTGGTCGATCAAATCTCGACATTAAGCATAGCTATTTCGTGAGTCAAGTTTTTTGGTTTCGTTTTTTGATCGACTTAATTCACTTTTCTCGGGTTTCTCAGTCTACATTTGAGTCGCACTGATTTTCACTATTGTGCCAAGCGAATCCCGAGAACAATTTGAGCACATAAAACTTCTCATTCGATCACAATAACTGAAACGCTTTGTTTGTTCGTTTCAAATGATTCTCCGTGTCGGAGAAGGAATTTTGCAGCCATTGAGCCTTTGGCCAGACTGATTGTTTGCGTATCCTGACAAGATGGGGAAATTTGCTCACCACAAGAGAAACTGACGATCAAGAAACTCAATTTCAAACGGGCAGGTGAGGGCCAATTACAGAACGAATCGATAAAAATGAGCTGAAAATGTTCTCATCACGTCTGACGAGTTTCAAGATTTATTTTCAATTTCTATTTCAATATTGCTCGCCGTCAATTCCCAGTACTGATCTGGGTGGTGCATGAACTCACACTATCAGACATGTACCTACACAATCAGCAAATCACACAAGATGGTATGAAAATTACGAAAACAAAACTTCAACAAAATTTCTTCATGCTTTGCTGTTGGTCATAATTCATTAACTCTAGAAAATTCGTCTGTTGGGCAAGGGTTCCCCACGTCTTATCGGCTTATCAGTTTTTGTCATTGGTGCGGCTGAATTTCGCAATTTAAACTCTCCGCCCGTGTTGGCCGACCACTAGACAACTGGCCGATGTCAACTATCATGCACGGTGACGTGAAAGAAACGCAACACGTCGAAGCCAAATGTTCGAGCCTGGAATGAAGTAGCAAACTGTTTGTCAGGGGTACATCTCGGTGGAGTTTGAGGTGCTCAGTTGCAGCTATAAGCAAGTGAGACACAAGTCTGCCGTCAAAATTCCCCGCTCTCGGAAATTCGGGGAAAATACCCTTTCCTAAAATTGTTGACTGGAAATCAAGACTGAGTCTAATTTTTCTGGTTCTGCCAGTCTTGCCTGACGGCATCTTTTGCTGTTAGCTTTTTCTTTGTCTGTCGCTGCTTCACGCCAATCTGCTTGTGTGTTTCGGTTCACCGCATTTCCTTCTTCACGGACTCCACTCTTTTCCCCAAAGAGGCATCGATCTCACGCAAATATCGCTTGTACAGCTCAAACACCTTCTCCTCCAACTTGGAAGCGTGGGAATTATCGGAGCTCCCACTGGCGATAAATTCTAGACCGCCGCATCCGGCTCCATACGGCCAGTCTAGCGGCTGTGGCGACAGTTCCAGCAGAACGGGGGTGATGGGGTATGTTGGTATAGCCATTGAAAGTGGCTTTTTCAGGTTTGAGTTGGAGAGGAATCGGCCCGGTATTTATACCTGAGACTGGGCGCAAACATGGGGGACCCGGCTGAAGTTACCGATTCCAAATACGAAACGCGAAATCGTAAACGCTAACAAAAGCATCCATACATTCTACAGTTGAAATTTGGTCGGAATTGTATAGCGCAACTCACAACCCTGTATATCGGTCTAAATACGAAATCCTCGTAGTTTGTACCGCTTGACTCCATTGTCACGTGGAATTCCAGTGGGTGCAGTCCGATTGTCAATTTGTGAGACAAGACACAGACAATGAGTACAGTGACAATTGGGAAGCGTGAAACTGAAAAAGAATAAAAGAAAAAAAAAGAGTTTTTGTAGAGGGATTGTGGAATATGTTAGTTGTTTAGTATCTCTTGAAATTGAAAATCTCAACATTTTGTGTTTGAATCGGCAGCCAATTTGATAGTCAACACAAGGTAAAAGTCAAAAGCTTGAAACTGAAATTTCTGATATATTTTCTTTTTTTCGTTTTTTTGTTTACTTTTTTTTCAATTGACCTTCACTTTCATTTCCCCCGTATCACTCGATTCATTTACGAGCAATGTCATTTCTCGCGATAACTTGCCTCACCGGATGTGTCAGCCATGTTCAGATGCACGAGTTGACACATTGAATTACGAACAGGGGACCACACTAAGTGACGTCAGGATATATTAAAAATTATTGAAGATCATCTCGATTTTTGTTTTCAATTTCTTTCCTTTATTTTTTTTTAAGCAATTTGCATCAATTCAGAAACATTGGCTGTGATTCTAAGAATGCAAATAAAATCTGGACGTACTGATTATTTGTGAGAATGAGCACTTTTCTCATCTTTCCAGAAATTCAACACAAAAAATTGGAAAGAAGAAATTACGAGACCCAATCAAGATGGCTCACCTAGGCAAAGACTAAACTTCACTTTACTTTTCAGAAAATCCAAATTTCTCTTTTTTGTCCCTCCTTCTCTCTTCCTCTCTACTAGTCACCTTGTAGGAGGTACTGATGTGTCAGGTGCACTGCTTCTCTGGATTCCGTAAGCTCACGTGACGAGCCCATCTGGTCGTTTTCTTCATTACTAATTGCTCAACGCTGACTGCCTTCTTTCAAATATAGCTTTCTCCTTTCAGAAATTTCCAGTCTCATCTTGCAAATATCCGCTGTTCCCTCAAAATGCTATCGTTGACCCAGGAACATATAGACCACTTGAACAAAACGCTCACCAGTCTCTCTGCAGAGGAAATCTTGACCTGGGCTGCAATCACATTCCCCAACTTATACCAAACGACAGCCTTTGGCTTGACGGGATTGGTCATTTTGGATATGATCTCCAAGACGAAACCGGTCGATTTGATTTTCATCGACACCTTGCATCATTTCCCTCAGACCATTGACTTGGTCAAGAAGGTGGAGGCCAAGTACAACCCGAAATTGCACATATACAAGCCCGTGGGCGTCACCAGCGAGACTGAGTTCGCCAAGAAACACGGCGACTCGCTTTGGGAGGCGGACGACCAGCTCTACGACTTCTTGGTGAAAGTCGAGCCTCTGCAAAGAGCATACAAGGAGCTCCGAGTAAATGCCGTCTTGACTGGCCGCAGAAAGTCCCAGGGAGGAGCACGTGCCGCCTTGCCTGTGATAGAACTAGAAGAGAGCTCCGGAATCATCAAGATCAACCCGCTCTGGGATTGGGACTTCGCCAGAGTCAAGGCGTACATTGACGAGAACCAGGTGCCCTACAATGAGTTGCTAGACTTGGGGTACAAGTCGATTGGCGACTGGCACAGCACTGTTCCCGTAGCGGAAGGAGAAGACGAGCGGAGCGGAAGATGGAAGGGCCAGGCGAAGACCGAGTGTGGGATCCACCAGACCTCGAGGTTTGCAAAGTACATGGCTGCAAATGCCGTATAGGAATAGAGACACAAAGTAGGAGGGAGTGAGTAAAGTAAAGCAAGCCAGAACAAGAAAACCGAAAGGCAAGTGTGGGAATTTGAGACTTGACTTTCGATTTTCACTTTTTTTTTTTTCATAAAAAATTTCCTGATCTTCTTTTCGCTCTTTCCCTTATCCCTCATTTTCCGTTATCCAGAATCAGTTCATCTCGACGGAATTTCAAGATTCCGTGCGGAATTGTTATCAGTGCGGAATTGACTCACGCATATATAGGCCAATGACCGTGCCTCGAAATCAAAAAAACACAACCACATAACTTTTTCCAGAAAATGTTGGCAGATTTGCTTGTGGATTTATGGCACGTGGCCAGATCCAACCAATCAGCGGTCTTGCTGGTGCTCACCATCCTTTTGCTCGCATACAAATTGGTGCTTTTCCCATTTTTCATCTCCCCACTAAAAAACATCCCAGGGCCCTATCTACACAGAATCTCACATATCCCAAGCTTGGAGGCTCAGCGGAAACACCAATGGATCGAGATCATCCACCTGTTGCACGCAAAATACGGCGAGGTTGTGTTGCTCTCGCCCACAGCAGTTTCCTGCAATGGAGACCCAAAATATATCAACGACATCTATGTCAAGAACATGCCCAAGCACAAATTCTATGAGAATTTCAGGAACCACGGGTTCAAGGACAACATCTTCGCTCTGCTTGAGAACGACCGCCACGTCAAGTACAAAAGACTAGTGCAGAACTTGTACCTGAAGTCAGCAGTGTTCAACCCGAAAAACTCCCTGAGGGAGAATGTCATCGACAAAGTTGGCGACTTGGTAAAGCTGGTGTACAGGTCCTCTGTCAGTGGGCAGGAGCCAGATATGAGAAACGCAAGGCTGTTGTTGAACGAGCACGGGAAGGGCCACAAATTGCAGTCTTCTGATTGGTTCAAACCACAGAAGCTGAAGTACTTGGGCATCGACGTCTACTCCCTTTTCGGCCTGCTTGCCATGGACGTGGTATCTGCCTTTGAACTCGGAATCGAAAACGGAACGCACTTGTTGCAAGACCCAGCCAAAAGAGATATTCTCGTGCCCCACAGAATGCAAGCAGGAATGGTGTTCTGGACAACGTTGATGCCACGGTTCTGGAGCTGGGCGGCAGGCCCCGAGATCAGAAAAGCGTCCGAGGAAATCGAGGAGTGGCAGTTGAACTTGTATGCTCAGGCCGAGGAGAATGTGCCGCAGCCTAAAGACGGTGAGAACTTGACCACTTTGGAGACGTTCAAGAAGAATGGCTTCAAGGGGAAGTACGCATACACGTTCTTGTCGGATAACATCTTTGCCGGCCACGAGACCACCGCCATCCAGTTGACGTACATGTGCTACGAACTTTCAAGACCAGCCAACAGGGAACGCCAGCAGATGTTGAGACGGGAACTCCAGGAAGCGTTTGGCGTGCTGAAGGGTGTCGATGACATAATCACCGACCTTGAGAAAGTCGACAAGTTGCCGTACTTGGAAGCTCTCATGCAAGAGAACTCCAGAGTGCACACGTCCATTCCAGGTTCAGAACCTCGAGTCACCGACAAGCCATATGTTGTCAGTGTTGACAAGGGGACTCGCGTGGAGTTGCCCGTGGGAACACAGATCTCGTGCCAGCCTTACTCGATGCACAGGGTGGAGTCTGTTTTCCCCCAGGCCGACCTCTGGATCCCCGAGAGATGGCTCCAAAGGGAAGGAGAGACCGAGCCCCAATATAAACTGAGGATGATGAACATGCAACGTTACATGATGCCGTTCGGTAAAGGTATCCGCATGTGTTTGGGCATGAACTTGGCGGTGATCGAGATGAAGTTGGCCCTCGCCAATTTGTACTGGAAGTTCTCCTCGGATATCTGCAGAGACTGGTGCGATGTGGTTGAGTCCGACGAGAAAATCGGCAGCAAAATCGAAATCGGGTCCAGACACATGACCTCCTCGACGGACGAGAAGATGATGACCATGGTCGATGCATACACCACCCGGCCATACTACGATGAGTGCTGGCTCGAGTGGCTGGATGCGTAGGACAGGAATAAAAAGAAAGGACATTAGAAAAATAAAAAAAAAAAAAAAGAAAAGAAGAGCTGTAGCTATTTGATCCACCCTCTATCTCTTTTTTTTTTTGTTTTCTGTTTTTTCTTTCTTCTGTTATTTTTTTTTTCTGTTCTGTTATTATTTTCTTCCTTGTCCGTCAGGCACCTTTAGGTTGCACAATGCACGTCTAAGTGCTTAGCGCCTTCCTGCAGTGCGCCACCCTTATCTCCTTATCAACACCGGAGATCACATTTCGCAACGTCAACGGCCCACAACGCCAAAAGTTGCAGTGGCCAAACTTTCCTTGGCAGGGCGAGAACGACCAGCGGATAAATTTAGAACGTGTGCATGAGTCAGCAGGTGTGTCACCCAATGGCAGCACGTGCGGGCATGACCACCCCAGATAAACGAAACAAAAAAAGTACGGGCAAAATTCTCGAGGGAATCGGGTCCTTATATAGTTTTTCTTGTGGGCGGCTAATTCAATCTGCAAAATATATAAATAGCGAACGAATTCCCTCGAATTTTTCTGCCTCTGCAACTCACATTTGCCGTAATTGCCGACCCGCGTCACGTGCCCCAGCTCGGTACTATATAGTGACCGGATCTTGCTGCCAACTTTATTTGCCTCCAGAAATTTCGGAAAGTCAATAAGAAAATGCTTCCTTTTGCTGTTCCCTACCCTCCAGAGAAGGAGCATGGGTTCTGGGGCGTGCCCACCTCCACCATCGACTGGTGTGAGGAGAATTATGTCGTATCCTCATACATTGCTGAGGCGCTAAATACGATCACCAATCTGTGTTTCATAGCCTTGGCTTCCTTCGCCATATACCACGCGTACCACCACAAATTGGAGCTTCGCTTCATTCTAGCCGCGTTGGGGTTCCTCCTTGTGGGAATTGGCCTGTGGTTCTTCCACATGACGTTGCGATACGAGTTCCAGCTCTTGGATGAACTCCCCATGATCTACGCCACATGCATTCCCTTCTGGAGTGTGTTTTCACAGTTCAAGACTACGAAGGGGTCAATTGTTGTGGGGTTGCTGATATTCGCCGCGGCTAACCTACTCACGGTGATCTATTTGCATTTCAAAGACCCCACCATTCACCAGGCCGGATATGCCATTCTTAACGCCGGGATCATCTTCCAGAGCGCAAGATTGGCCCACCGCCACGTCAGCGACAAAGTTGCGTTGAAGCAGTTGGACCGCACGATGATTCTGGGCGTGTCCATTTTCCTTGCGGGCTATTTCTTGTGGAATATGGACATTCACTTGTGCTCGCTTGCTAGAGCCACAAGAAGGGACTGGGGGATGCCATATGGGTTTATTTTAGAAGGTCACGGATGGTGGCACATTCTCACAGGCACGGGTGTCTACTTCTACTTGGTGTACCAGGAATATTTGCATTGCTGGTTGACCGGGACAGAGAAGTTCTACAAGTTTGAGTGGGCTTATGGCTTGCCTGTGGTTGTGTTGAAGGACGCTGAAGGTTTAAACCGGTTCAAGGCAGAGAAACTCGAGAAGAAGACAATTTGAGACGGGTTAGGTGCAACACTACAGATTCAGATAAGACAATAAAGAGAAAAACCAAACTTGAAAGTATTGTCTGTCAATCAAATTAGATATCCTTGTCCAGTCCCATTGTTAAGCCCTTCTCGTGCTCAAAGCATGCTGAGAACCTCTTGGACGAATTTGTCGTTGGCTTCCAGACTGTACTGGCCACCCACCAATTGTTTGAGTGTGCTGATGGCCTGCTCTGAGGTGACGTTGCATTTTTGTGTTGTTTGATCCACGCACTGTGCTTTCCATGAGACGAGGATACTCTTGAGTTTCTCAACACCGACACTGATTTCCGCGTTGGAGCATTTTGTTCTTTTGCCGTTCACGTACGGATCAATGTCTGACCCAACGTTTATGTGTTGTAGCTCAGAAGCCTTTCTCTTTGCCATGTTGATGATCTTAGTTGGGAACTTCACTAGCTCGGCCACGTGAATACCAAACGACTTGTCTGAGATGCCTGGCTCAACTCTGTACATCAACGTGATGTCGTCCTCTTTCTCTTGCTCGTCGTTCTTTTCAATGTGGGCCACAACATGCAAATTCTGCACCTTCCCTTCGTATTTTTCTGCCAACTTCGTGAGCTCGTGGAAGTGGGTAGCGAACAAAGTGAAACATTTCTTGGTGGAGATCAAATGTTCACTTATGGACCACGCAAGCCCGAATCCATCGTATGTGCTTGTACCTCTTCCCAACTCATCAATGATGATCAAAGAGTTGTGAGTGGCAGTCGCCAAAATCAGCGAAGTCTCCAACATCTCAATCATGAATGTAGACAATCCCTTCAATTGAGAGTCTCCAGCTCCGACACGCGATAAGATTGCATCGAAAACGGGCAATTCTGGTGTTTCGCCATCTTCAGAAACTGGGATATAACATCCGACCTGACTCATTAGTGCAATCACCCCAATTTGTCTGATATAGGTAGATTTACCTCCCATGTTAGGTCCAGTAATGATGACAAAAGGTGAGCCATCCTCGTTTGCCAAGTTCACATCGTTTGCAATGAAATTCACGTCATCTTGAACTTCCAAAACGGGGTGTCTAGCCTCGGATAATTTCACCCTCCTCTGCTTGAACAATTCACTTTCGGCGGTCTCACTCATGGCGTGTAATTTAGGCTTGACAAACGGAGTTGGTGCAAAAATGGCAACATTGGCAAAAGCTGACAAGATATCCAAGGTACTGAGGGCCAACGAGAGACGCAAAAATACGCTCTGATACGTGATTGTGATGGATAAGATTTCCTTGATCAATTCCTTTTGCTTCGAGTTGTACTCCGCGGAATAATCAGCGTATTGCTGCGACAAGGCCCTCAATTTCTTCGTCGTGAAGAACACACCCGCCTTGACTGTCTGGAGCTCAATGTACTTATCTCCGGTGTTTCTTAAAATGGAAGAATCAATTCTGGTCACACGGAAGCACCAGCCGTGAATCTGATGTTTCTCCAACTTCAATTTCTTCTCCATGTCGATATTGAGGTCGTCAGCCACTTCCTCGTGTGTTTGTTTAATTTTGTCTGAGGTTGTTTGCAAATTGTTGTTGATGACAATCAAAGACTCATCGAATTCTGGGCGGATATTGAAGTCCTTATGCAAAAGATCGTACAATGACGTGCTCTCCAACGGAGATAAGTCGACTGTTGTCTCGACCAACTCCTGGTATTTGAGCAACGAGTTGTGGTCTTTGGTAATTGGCTCCAACCAATAGGATTTCAACAAGTTCTTCACATGTTCGTCCTTGCAGTCGTCGACGGCCATTTGCAACATGTTTATCAAGTCAGGCAAAATCGTAACAAGCTGGTATAGTCTGACCACATCTTCCAACTTTTTGTTCTCATTACCAGTCACTCTTTTGATTCCATTGGCAATTTTCTTGAGTAGTCTCTTGACATCTGGAACCTGAGAAAGCCATTCCTGGGAGACAAATACGCGTAGATTTGTATCGGTAATGAAGTGACCTAGCAAATCTTGTCTGTCCAAGATCGACTGCAAATCCGTAAGTGGCTGCTTCAACCATTGTGAGAGCAATCTTGTGCCAGCTGCCGTCTTGCATTTGTTGAGCAACTCGAATATGGACGTGACAGAGCTCGACTTGCCAACCACAGAGCTCGAAGTAGGGAAAATGTTGAGCGCTTTCATCGTCAGCGAGTCCAACTTCATGTAGGTCAGCAAATTGTACTTGTCTATGGAGAAAGACGGGGAGTCTTCGCCGAGCAAGTTCAAGTACTGGACCAATGCATTGCAGCAGCTCAAGGAGAGCGTGTGTTCTGACGAGCTTATACCCTTGGACGCCAAAATGAGCTCGATGTTGTCATCTGCCTCAATGCTTTCAGAAGTGACGATTTTTCCCAAGTCCTGGTCGATATCCTTCGCCGAAAACAACGACAGTTTCACCGAGCCAATCACGAGTGACCCGATTTTGTTCAAAACCTGGAACAACTTGATCACATCGGCAGACCCGCCGTCGGACTGGTCGGGATTATACGACAGGGGCACAATCACCTCCTTGACGTTGACCTGCAAGAACAACGACTCCAAGTTCGAGAACAAATCGTTGTCTTCAAACTCGCACACTTGCACGGCCTTGTTCAGCAAGTCCACCAAACACACGCCCACCTTCTTTTGGTTGGCGTTGGCCACAAACTTGACGCTGGCCACCATGGGCGTCAGCGCGTCGCGAAGCATCAGCTCCAAGTCGATCCCGTACTCTAACGACAAGGGCTCCAAGTTGCCCGGAGTGGCGGCTAAAAGCAACTGGAATTGTTTGTTGTACACCTCCAATTTGTACGAGTTGTCCACCAAGCAGAACTTCGCCAACGACGCGAACACCTGCGGGGACACCGTCACGTACTGCGTCAGATTTGCAGTCTTGATCACCAGCAGTGTTTTGTAGATGTTTTCAGCCACGAGTTGGGCGTCCTCGCCCAAGGCTGAGAAGTAGTCCTTGTGATCCACCACTCTGACTATATTGGCCAGCTCCTTTGGCGGGAGCGACGAGAACTTGCGGTAGAAGACGCGCTCGTCCACTGTGTCGGAGAACTTGAGGTCTGGGCGCGTGCTCGACATGACAGAATCCAAAAATTACTTGTCAAATAAAGTTGGGGGGAAGAGGGTCTATTTATGTTAAAATCGGGACTCGCGTGTAGCGCGTTGATGCTTGTCTGCAGGCCATTATGTGGGGCACAAGAAAAGAGCAAATGGGTAATAGACAAGATCCATTTGGGATGAAAAAAAATAAAAGATAGAAATCAATAATCACAAAGACAACCTGATTGTTCTTCTTTGGATTCCTTTGATTTAACTTTTCTTGATTGGGTGTTTCGTTGAGTTATGTTCTTTTTAGCTGATACCTATAGTTCGCGGTGAGACTACAACTCACAATTGAGAAATGACTGCGAAAACTGGGAACCAGAAAAACGGCAGTCAGAAAAAAAATTTCAATCAATTAACTTCTTGAAAACTCTTCCACAATAATTGGCTTTCCTTCATATTCAATTATGCTCAACTATGGTCTCTGACTTAGTACCCATATTGCTGGTTCTGGTACTGCTGGTTCTGGTAGTTGCCCTGGTAGTTGCCCTGGTAGTTCTGCTGACCGTAGTTGTACTGTTGGTTTTGGTAGTCGAAGGGCGGCTGCGAGTCCGGGTGCCACTCCTGCTGGCCTCCGTAGTGCTGGTCGTAGCCCCTCTCGACATTCTGGTATGCCTGCTGCTGCACCTGGTCCCTGTCCAAGTAGTCCAAGCCCTTGGTCTCAAACAACTTGTCGACTTCGCCACCGACAATCCCCGCCAACATTTCCTTGGCAAAAGCGTGACTGACTGGCTTCCCCTCACGTCTCTGGCGGTCTTCAAACAACTTCATGGCCTCAAAGGAAGCGCCACCGGCCACCAACTCGTGGGAGAATTTGGCCTCGTGTTGGCCGCCGTAAACGGCAGCGTGGGAGTCCTCGTGGTCACCGAATCCGAACATATTTATAGCAGCAGAGAAGTGTGGGTGTGGGAAATGTTTCTAAGAATAGAAAAATTGGTGGGTGGGAAAAGTTGGGGATCCCCTCATATTTATACCCGTGGCTGCAAGTAGTGCAGCTGTCAAATATGTCAACATTCTTCGGCGCGATCCCCGCTGCACTTCGGCTGTACCCGAGGAAGGGAAGCCCCAAGAACCTGGAAATAGGATTAGTCAGCAATTACGTAAGCGGAAAATATTAAGAAGTATAAATAGAGATGGGGTCCCACCCACTTTTTCCAGCAAAAAAAATTGTCTCTTTCTATTGAAAAGAAACAGAATTCGTAAATACCAAGCTGCGCCGAAACGCCTACCTTGTGTGCAGGTCACGTTGACGGTCCCTGATAGAAAAAACGCCCGCAAAAGGGGGAAATGAAAAGCAGAGGAATTCAGGCGGTTTTCAAAGGCTGGAGAATTCTGGATGTGTGTTGAACTTTCCTATGATAGTCGAATGTTACTATTTTTAGGATCCTTGGATAACAATGGTGACTCCTTTTGACATTCTGTCATGTCACTGACAATGAACTTCGCCACAATTCAATTCCCCTATTCTGATAAAAAATGTCGCGGGGATCACCCAATTGGTCTGGGTAATCTGAATTTGAGACAATTTAGATAAGAAAGGTGGAGAACAGGAAAAATCTGAATGTTGACCTATAAATTCATGATGGAAGTCTTGAAATTCCATTAAGGAGCACACATAAATTCGAATTGATAAATACAAATCAAAAGGCTTTTTCTTGTTTTTCTTTTCTTAGGTCAATTTTTCATTTTGCTAGGTGGGTTTCTCCCTTGATGCCAAATCCAATCCCCGGCTTTATGTGCCGCGCACGACCCGTCTCATGAAAAAAATCACACACACATTCAAATCTTTAAAACTTACCAACCCCCCAAAAACAATGTACTACGAGTTATTTGCTATAGCCAGAATCCTGGATCCCATACTCGCCAACAAGGAAGCCACCAAGATCGCTTCCACCGTTGGAAAATTGATCCTCAACAACAGAGGCGTCATCAGAGATATCACAAGCTTGGGACCAAAACCACTCCCCAAGATCATGTCCAAAGAACAGGAAAGACACTTTCAGGGATATCATTTCATAATGGGGTTCGACGCTTCTCCCGCCGTTCAGCATGAGTTGCTCAGAACGTTAAGGAGAGACCCCAGAATCTTGAGATCCAGTATTATCAAGAACGACATGACGAAGAAGCTAAATGCTGGCACGACTTTCCAGAGGGTGTTTGAGCATGTGGCTAATTAGGGACTACTTGTACATAGAAATGCATTACGAAGAAGAAGAAAGTGGAGGAAAGTAGAAGAAGGTGGTGTATGTATTAGTATTAGTATTAGTATTAGTATAAGTATTAGTATTAGAATTAGTATTAGAATTAGTATTAGTTCAGGTCGCTGGGCGACGGCATATGGACCATTCAGTCATTATTCGTAATGGCTCACCTCGAGAGAGTGGCTGGTTTGGGTTGTTTCGGCTTGAAGTTCGTCGCCAACTCGTTCAACGACACGTTGGACGTGGCCAGGCTGATCTGCGTTTCCTCCTCAAATCTCTCGTTGTCAAAGACCGAGTTGCTGGCGCTATTATCGGTGTCGCCGTCCTCCAGCACTGCCGAGTGCTCCTCAGATATGCGCAAAGGAGCAGTTTGTATCGTTGGGAGCAGCTCCCTGGAGCGGGACATGGCCGCCATCTCGAAGTCCGTGGTGCTGAGCGAACGAGGGTTGTAGAACGAGTGGGGCGCATCCTCCAAGTCCGTGTGGAGCGGCACGTACGACTTGATTGGGTCGGATTGGTCAATGTCGATGTGGCTGATCTCCGTGTACAGCCAGCGGCAAAACTTGGATGGCTCAATCACCGGGAGCTGCGTGTACTTGACGTAAGTGAACACCGTGACCGAAAGGGCGGCTCCCATGATCAAGTCAATGAAGTAGTGGTGTGTGAAGTACATGGTGCTCCACCACAAGAGTGACGCGTAGCCCCACCACACAGCGGTGTACTTTGGGAACAACCAGCACAAAAACAACACGTCCATCACCGCACAGCCGGAGTGGAGCGAGGGAAACGCACCAAACACCACGGGCGAGTTCTGGAACGTCGTCGTGTACATGTCAACACCGAACAACTCGTCAATACGGCCAAGGCCACCGGGAGACCCGTTCATGGAGTAGTCTGCAGGCTCCAAGCCGTGCAAGTTCTTATACCATGGTGGCGCCGCCGGGAAAAGAAGCTGCATCAACACGCCGGTCAAGTTCATGTATCCGAAGGCAAAGCCAAACGAGCGCAACGAGGAGGGAGGGGCAAACAAGAAAATGAACAACGCCACAACAAACGGCGACGAGAAATGGATGATTCCGTAAGGAAGCCACGCCAACACGTCCAAGACCGAGTTGCTTGTTTCTGCCAAGACATTCAGCAAGTTGTCTCCGTACAAGATCGTTTCCATGGCGGGTAAGAACTTGACGGAGATAGCAGGTTTCCACAGGGTTGGGATCTTTCCGGCGCTGAAAAAGAGAGCTAGCCAGGTGAAGATCGGCAAAGCGTATAGGAAGAACTGGGAGGTCAACGGGACCAAGAAGCACAAGGCGAAGGAGGCCAAAATGAGCAGCTTGATTGCAAACGACGCCGGGAAAATCACGTAGACAAATAGTATGATCAGCGTCAAGAACCCATAGTGGACGGCCTCTCCCAACGTCCACTGGTGCCGCCGTAATTTGTCGAGTGACGACTTGATGTCTGTTTCGAAGTTCAAGTCCGCCAAAGTCGAGCCTGGCGTCTTCTCCAGTAGGAAGTAGTAGTGGAACTCTTTGTAAGCTCTCTGGACAGGCCACGACCGAAGTATAAGGGACATATTTGGGTGTGGATTGATATCAGTTTTGGCGGCTGTGGTGTGTTGATTTTATGGTTTTAGCGTGTGGTAATTTTTGGTTGTGAGATCAATGATTTCGGCTGCCGGGGGAACTCGAGCCTATTTATACTGGCGAGCAAAAGATTATGAGCTTTTTGGAGTAAGACACTGGAGAAGTTGGTTTGCTTGAATTTAGTATGGAAAAAAAAGCAATAGGGTCACTTGTTCTGCGCACGTGACCGTGCCGGAGCTTCCATCAATAGGGGTGTGATGGGTGGATCTTGTGTGCAGGTCAAGAAGTTGGGGAAGTTTGCCAGGTGGGACAAACGAGTAGGAAAGGAGGTTTAGGGGGGTTTTAGAGATTAAAGGAGGTATTGGGGATAGTGGGAGAAAAAATGTTCAACTTTCTTTTTCTCAAATTTTGACTTTAATGAGAGTTGTGGTGGTCTTTTCGGAGTAGGAACAAGAAAATGTGCAGGTGGCAAGGAAAAGGGAAAGAATAGCAGAAAATAGAAGAGAATCGGTCAATTATGGGTCAGGAAAGTCTCTTTTATACACATTCAGTGGAAACCTTTTTTTTTTTTGTGCTTATGGTGAACATTGGTGGAGGGTTCCTTTGCTATATTCAAATGACAGCATACCGGAATTTGCACCCATTTCTATGTATATTTTGAACCTCCAGGGAGAAGCCAAAGTACCTGAAATTTTATGACAAACTCAAAAAAATTACTTCTTATTGTCTGTTCTTATCGCCTCTTTCCTTTTTTTTTTCTTTTCTCTCATATCTACAGAATCCCACTATACTGTCTCTATTTGGACTTCTCAAGCATAAATATTCGTCTGGACATTGATGTCTCCCAGCGGAGTCATTTTCTGCTCAGCAAACCACTTCTCGCCCTTCTTCACCTTTGCAAAAGATGACACGTGGCCTGGCTCAATGCACAACATGTTCAAGTACCCGTTCTTGGGCTGGAAATCGGCCATTCCCTCAGACTTCTTAATCCATGGATTCCACACCACAGCGTCGGGCAAGTTCACCCGCTCCAACGTCAACTCGACCTTGCCCTTGTCCACAATCTGCAACTGCTTGTGCAGGTCCACGTTATGGTAGATTCTATCGAATTCCTCGTGGAAAGAGAGCATTGGTGCTTTCTCCTTGTATGTCTCGGCCAAAAGCTGGTCGTAGCACTCTGAGTCCATCAAGTTGGTCACCAACGCATCCGTGACGTCGTTGACCCTGTAGTAAGTGTGGAACAACCAGTTGAACTCGAAAGATTCCGAGCCGGTGTTCTCCACTTCGATTCTGGTGGTCAAACTGTCCTTGGCCAAGGTAACGGTCAAAATAAGCGTGAAATCGTTGTTTCCCTCCCACAACGCCAACAACTCCGGGTCAACATTCTCTGGGCCCAAGCCAAATTGCACGGATACTGGCAGTTCTGAAGTCTGGCCCAAAAAGTCCCAGGTGGAGTTTCTGGCAAAGCCGTGCTGGGGCAATTTCGCCGTTGGATGTTCTGGGTCCTTCTGTTTGCCGAAAATAGGGAAAACCAACGGAATGCCTCCACGCACAGGCTTGGAGCCGTCCAATTTGGCGCCCTCACTCAACCACAACTGCTCGGCGCCGTTTTCCTGCCACAGAATGACGGTAGCTCCATATTTGAGGATTGTGACTGTTGTTTTCTCATTTTCCGGGTGTGTCAAAATCACCTGGGTGTCTGTTTCCTCGACTGCCATAGTATAAGTTGCGGTTGTGGTGGGGAAGAAATTGGCGTGGAAGTTGGAGTGTTTGTGGTGCACGGGTGCGAACGTGGAAGCGGAGGAGGCATTTCTGGCGAGAAGGAGAAGGCCGAGGGAGACGGTGAGGATGGTGGCCGGGGGGAATTGTGTGATTTTCGTAATAAAATTTTGGGAATTTTCGAGGTGGGGATCGCCCTCCTTTTATAGTTTTTTTTCCCTTTGTTATTGCTTTTTCGAGGGAACAAGGGGTATCTTCTCGGACTTGGTGTTCCGGCTGCGAAAAAGAAGTGGGAGTGAGAAATTTAGGGACGAGAACATTTGAGAAGCAGAAAAAGCTCATTTTCAATTTCTTTTCTCTTTTTGTTTCTTGGTTTTTTCTGTTTTTTTTTTTGTTTTTTTGTTTTCCTTTTCTTTCTTTTTCTTTTATTGTTCTAGGAGAATCTGCTCTTGAACTTCTGGAACCTATTAAGTGACCTCTGGCTGGCCTGACTGTTTAAACTGCTGATTGACCTTGAACTGTTCGAGCTGCTCACCTGACCGTTGCCAAGACTTTTCTGAGATGACGAGATGGTTGGCCGGTCGTAGAGCGAAAATGGTTTGGGGATTGTAATGTTTGAGTTTGACGCTTTTCTGTTCAAGGAAACACTCGACCGGTCTCTGGAAATATAGCCGCTAGTGTCTCTTGTGGTGTCCCTTGCACTGTCTCTGGGCAAACTCTGGATCTTCGATACCGGTTTTAGCGGTTTCTGGAAAGTATTGGTGGATAATGAGTGAGAACTGAATTGTGAACTGACCTGAGCAACTGGTTTTGTGTTAAACTGCGGTATTGACGGTTTTTTTTGTAGTTGCGGTATCAGTGTCTTTTTTTGTAGTTGTGGAATGGATGGTTTTTTCTGTAGTTGTGGAATGGACGGCTTTTTCTGTAGTTGTGGAATCGAACTCTTCTTCTGTAGTTGTGGAATCGATGGTTTCTTCTGTAAGTTTGAGATTGATGGCTGTTTCTGCAAATTCGACACTCCGGCCATCTGCAAAGACGATTGTCTGATTTTCACGGGCTTTGCAAACTCGTCTCCGTGCAACAAGGAGTTCAAGTTCATGGAGCCTTTGGAAGGTGAGATTTTCGTGAATTTCCCCGGCGAACTCGACAAGTCGCCGCTTCTGGAAGGCAGCTCCATGTTTCTGGAAGGCAGCCTTGACATTCTGGAAGCCGGCCGTGCAAGGTCCTCTCTTGTATCCATTCTGATTGGCGAAGACCGTAGACTGTTGATGTTCCCAGTCACTGGGGCCAAACTAGGTGCCGTATCGGGCGCCAAACTCGGCGTCATGCCCAAACTTGGCGCTAGCAGTGTAAACCCGGCCTTTCTCTGACTCTGCTGAGCGGTTTCGCCCTCGCCACATCTCTGTGGCTTCCTTGTCGGGCTCTCATTTTCCTTGCCAAAGATCTCCTCTGGCCCATTGAGCGTTCTCCTTTTTTTCGTTGCGCTCGATGGGAAGTCATGGCTGGGCGATGTTTCTGTTCCTCTGGACGCCGCGTAGTGAGAAGATATCAGCTCCATTTTCGAGAAGAGCGGCCTGTGGATGCCCGAGTAGCGTTTCTTCTTTGTAGCTGCAGAAACCGCGTGGCTCACGTTGGAATTGAGCCGGTTCGAGATCTCCGACGCTCGCGTGTCCAACTCGAGCAACACCTTATTGCTGATGGTCTTCAGGTAGCCCTTGTCGACCATATTGTGGAAGATGGGGTCTTCGACAGTGAAGTCGCTCATGCTCGGGTATCTGACCGGAGAAGGCGGCTTTGGACTGTGCAAGGATAAGTTTTTGATTTTCTTGATGGGTGTGTTGAGCACCAGCATCGAGGTGTCACAGTCCATCTTGGTATTTTGTCAATTTCTGGGTTTGGAAGTAGGAAGTAGTTGACGATGAGAAGAAGGGTGGTTGTTTATGTGTTCCCGAATAGGAAGGTGCGGAGTGAGAGGGAGAGACAAGGGAAGTGGGAGACAGGGAAGTGGAAGGGTGAGAAGGAGAGGTTGAGTGGCAAGAAGAAAAAAAATATCACGATAAATTGAGTGGGAATCCTGGGGTTTATATAGTTTTTTTCGGTTGCGGGGTGTCACTCCCTGTAGTTGGTGTGTTGGTGGAGTGAGTGGGTGCAACAGACAATCAGGCCGCGATATGAATTCAGTAGTGAGAAGCAAAAGGTATTGATGAACATGGAGAGAAAGAAAAGGAATGGATGTGATTGACCAAAATTTATAGCATAATTTGGGGCTGTGGGTGCCAATCTTGGCAGTTCAATTTTGTTTTTTCCTTCTTTTTATTTTGTTATTTATTCTGTTACTATTATCAACACTACATCTGTTTGCTCCAACAATTATTTTAGGCTGCGAAAACTGACTTTCTCTACTTCAGAAATGTCCATCCACAAAATCAGACATGCAATCTTATTTCTGTATCCGAGTTAATTGGATGGTTATCTTCACTATCACTCGATTGTCTTTTTCTTTTTTTTTGAGTTCATTTGTTGCCACATTCCCACAGAGACATAGCAGTCATGAAGAGAATACATACTTGGTCTCTTGGAAATGTACCGACCAGTGTTACCACCCATCGATGAGAAAATCCACTGCTGCTTGCATAGATTTTCTCTCCTGCATCCCATCCAGACTATCAATGTTTTAAATGAACAATTTTCCTTTTTCTTTATGACTTTTCTGCCATGTCTTTTCTTTAGGTGAACAGAGACCAACAACAACAACAAGCCTGATCTATATATGGATATTATTGCCAATCCATAAATGGCATTCACCTATCGCTTCCCATTACTCACATTTTGGAAGTATGATCTACATCTGAATTATTTCTGAGATGTGGGTAAACCTAAAGGAGATCAATCCCAATCTTCCTTTCCTGCATACAACAGTGTTCTTTCTGCTCGCCATCTCCCAACTATCCCCCACTTTTAACAGCTATACATCAGCCTGTGTGGCGTAATGGTTAGCGCATTTGACTTCTAATCAAAAGATTCCGGGTTCGAGTCCCGGCATGGGTTCTATTTCTTTTTTTGCGAAACGTCTTCTCGGCGATTGTACCGATTGCATGATATATCGAACGATGTCTTTCGGATTTTACAACTTTTATTTTTTCAACCGGCTATTTGCTCTGTATTCCGACATTTATTACATGTTTTCGAAATCCACCCGGAGTTTGATGTTCCCGGAATGCACTCAGTTTTAGTTGAGTTCCGGGGTACATCTCATCCCCCACCAACTCCGAGATTCTCCCGAAAAAAAGAACAAAAAAGTTTTGAAAAGAAAAACACAATTTGAGATTCTACCTATACTTGAAGTAGAATAATTTTCATTTATAAGCACTTTGAATCCCAGATTTATCTGGTTTTGTCACGCCTATTAGTGCCAAAGTCCGTGATTTGCCGGACTTGAAAGTGCGGAGTACAAAAACGGTCCTCGGTGGTTTACCTCCGGTTTTAAAATCACGAGCCAGTAAACCGTATCTGCGCTAATGACTATACCGGAATTCAGAACGAGTTCCGACTTTCCCAGCAATTGCTAGGTCGGTTTGCGGTAGTCCGATGTCCGTGAGTCAGGAAGCTCGGGGCGAGGTCGGACTTGAGTCATGTCCTGCAGATGGGTGTGCGATGCTCCTGAAACACCCGGGAGGTACGGGTGCCATCGCCTTCCCGCAGCTCGGGTCAATGGAAGTTCCTGCATCACAAACTCCGAAGCCACACATCTCAACTCCGCGGCGGAGACGTTGTGCCCCTCATCTCTTCACAAGCTCTACTCCGCACTTCCACCGAGGTGAAGTTTGAATTTTAAAGAGATTTTGTGGAAACAAAAAATAGTAGACTCGCTGATTTGTGGCTTTGGCGCCAGACAGAATCTCGCCACTTGCGTTAAGACCGAACTGCAAGGTATGGGAGGGTGGTGAGAGGGCTGTTCCGGTTCCACCCGGAAGAAAACCGCTGTCGGATTAATGTGACGCCTGGCGACACGGGCCCGCGACATTGGGTAAAGAACAAAACCTCTCTTATCCGGACAAGTCACCCGAGGTTTTCCTCTTTCCGAGGGCGAATTCCTCATACATTGCACCTCACATGGTGAGTTACGGTGGGTCCCCACACCTTTGCTAGCAGGATACCCCAGACGCATGTTTCCACTCCGGAACCAAAAAAAAAAATAAAAGAAAAACCAGAATATGACTACCCATATATATATAGACACATTTCCCCTCCTCTGTACTTTTCAGATTTTAACAGAATTTATCGGAAATTTTTCTTTTGAGTTTTTCACTTCCAACTTCCATAATCAAGACTCCCACAGTTGCTGCAAAAACCAAAAACGAAAACAGAAACCAGAAAGCAAAACCAAACCAAACCAAAACCAAAAAAAGAAAACCAAAGAAAAAGAAAAATGTCCTCAGACCTCGTCTCTTATTCCATAATGTTAAATGGCGAAAAAGCCATCACCCACACTTCTCCCCACTACGCTCCCTTGACTATAGGGAAGCCCGAGAAGATCACTTTGCCGCCCATTGCCAGCTATGTCTCGCTCACGGAGACGAATTTGAACTCGCTCAACAGCTTGATGAGAAACTCCAGCGCCAGCTCTCCGCCACTGTTGACCTCGCTGTCTGCCTCGGAACTGCCGCTCCTGTCGCCCAGACTCTCGTCGCAGGACATATACCAAAAGAGTCAAATACAGATTCAGAGTCAGAGCCAGAGTCAGAGCCAGAGTCAGAGCCAGAGTCAAATTCAGAGCCAGTTGCAAATCCACAGTCACAGTGTTAGCGCCAGTGCCAGTCATGATGAGGTCCAGAAGAAGAGAAGACAGAGACTCGGGCCCTCGTGCGATAACTGCAGAGCACGCAAGGTCAAGTGCAACGCCGAGGTTATCTTGCTTACACGCGAGTTCACCGCTCACGCCGAGGAGATCGAGGAGTTTGCAGCACTTCTGGCGCTGCAGAAGCAGGCGGTGGTGCTCGGAAGCGCCGTCACAGTCAACGACCACACCATCTGTGTTTCCAACGGGAAACTCATCAAGTTCAAGGCGTGTCTGTCGTGCGCGGGGAAGGCCCTCCGGTGCTGTTTCTCCAAGGGCTTCACCAAGGAGGATATTGTCCACAGCAAGAGGGCAGGCCCCGCGGACGCTGCGGTTGTTGTTGAGAGGAAAAGCTCTCCGGTGAAGGTTGTGAAGAAACGAGTGGCGGAGGTTGGTGGAGTGAGCGGGACCAGAAAGAGCTCGTGTGCTGCGTGCCGCAAGCGGAAAGTCAAGTGTGTGATGCACTCGCGTCTCAACAAGTGTGTTGGATGCGTCAAAAAGGATAGCACATGCTCGTTTGAAGTGTGTTAATGGGTACGGGAAGGATATAGAAAGGACTAATAATAACTAGAGCTAATCGAGAGGGTGTAGCGGAACAAAGATGTCGCGAAAGGTAGGAGAAGGGAAGCCAAGGTGAGGTGACAAGTACCCACACTTAGTTGGTATCAATGTGAAAATATGATAATGAAATGAAATCAAGTATTGTGCAACTTCAATCTGTGCTTTCCTTGTTTCTGACTATGTGACTTTCTAATTATTTTTTCTCTGACTTCCTTTGCTGCTCGGCTCACCGGTTGACCGTCCACGTGACAATTCACATGCCAACTCCGAAACTCGCCGAACAATAAGATCCGGAGAAGCGGAGTTAAAAGTAGAGATCAAGAGAGGGTCTTTGAAAGAATGGAAAGTTGGTCAAAATGTTTTTCGGTCTGGTGGGTTTGGTAAATTCCCGGGGTTTTTATAGTGTGGAGAATCTCGGAAATGCGACTTCGGATTTGCGTTCAAAAGCTCGGGAACAGGAAGACAAGGAAGGGAAGAAAAAGACAAAAGAAGAAAAAAAGTTTCTATCTACATAAACAGAAAACATAAAACTTTTCATTTTCTGAATCTGAACAATGACTTTTTCTTAATTTCCGATTTCAGATTTGGTGACTCCTTGTGTTCTAATTTGCACCCATTTTTCCTTGTGAAGTCCAGCAACGGTAAGAATGACAGAAATTTTCGGATGTCATTTTAATTGTATTGACAAGTATGCTTACTTGATTCTCCTATAAACTCAAAAAGATTTGGAGTTACAAGATTTCAGATCTGATGGTGGATCTGTTTCAGGTTTTGGCTGCAAGATTCATATCTTTGATGATATCTCGACGAATATGAGCTCAATTGAGTTGCATATTACACCATTCGATAGCGGTGATCTCGCTAATCACCCTGCTGAACTCAAAAAGGCCAGAATCAGCAATTTCCAACACTCACCCTCCTCCCTCTCCTCCCATCTCTTTTATTTGCAAAAATTTCAATTCCGTTACAGTGGCCGAGTGGTTAAGGCGACACCCTGCTATCAGCAGCCTAGGTGTTGGGCATTGCCTGCGCAGGTTCGAATCCTGTCTGTGACGTCATATTTTTTTCGATCTCCAAAGATCACAGATCCAGAAAGATTTCGATCTCAATGTCTTTAGAAAGTCAAACTCCCTCAATAAGGAGTTGTTTCCTTTCTTTTTTTGTCACTCTCCCCTTTTTTGCCTTTCCCCATTTCAGCCTTGTGGTTCCCCCTCAAATTGCACATCACGTGACCACTATCACCGAATCGCAAAAAAAGCCACTACTACTCGGACTTTGAACCCGAATATAAATACATTGATCCCCCCACATCCCATCAATTTATTTCAAACCACTTTCTTTTCTCGCTTCCCATGGATCCAACGCACGATCCAAACTTCACGCCGCCGTCCCAGAACCGCGACATCGAGCCTCCCGCTCACTCCTCGAAGATCCCGAAGAATATCCCTATACAGCCGGTTGTGCTAGCAGACATGGGATCGGAAGTGGACGCTCCTGCCCCTCATCCGTCTTTGCACCAAGTGGGGAAGTCCGAGAAGGATTTGCTGGGCTACCAGCTGAAAATTCCCCGGAAACATACGGAGTTGATGAACTCACTGAGCGACGAGGAGAGTTCGCCGCAAACAACAACAATTTTGCCGCCCACAATCAAGGTGAGACTGCTGCAAATAGCCGATTTGGAGGAGGTCCCACACGGAATCCAGCGGCAGGCGAAAACCTTGGCGCAGTACGAGTTTCCAACCCACAGATTGGCTACCACCTTGGTTGACGACACCAAGTACCCGCTAGTTGTGGTGGCGTGCGGGTCCTTCTCGCCAATCACGTACTTGCACTTGCGGATGTTCGAGATGGCGCTCGATCTGATTCTGGAGCTGACGCGGTTCGAGGTGATTGGTGGGTTCTACTCGCCAGTGTCTGACAACTACAAGAAACAGGGGTTGGCGCCTGCACACCACCGGGTCCGGATGTGTGAGTTGGCATGTGAGAGGACGCTGTCGTGGCTCATGGTGGACGCGTGGGAGTCGTTGCAGTTGAAGTACACGCGCACGGCGTTGGTGTTGGACCACTTCAATGAGGAGATCAACATAAAGCGGGGAGGCATCCAGACTAAGTCCGGCGAGCACCGCGGCGTTAAGATCATGTTGTTGGCCGGTGGCGACTTGATCGAGTCCATGGGCGAGCCCGACGTGTGGGCGGACCAGGACTTGCACCACATCTTGGGCAAATACGGGTGTCTTATAGTGGAGAGAACCGGGTCCGACGTTCGGAGCTTCTTGTTGAGTCACGACATCATGTACGAGCACAGACGCAACGTGTTGGTGATCAAGCAGCTCATCTACAACGACATTCTGTCGACGAAGATCAGGTTGTTCATACGGCGAGGGATGTCTGTTCAGTACCTTTTGCCGAACTCGGTGATACGGTATATTCAGGAGCACAGGCTTTATGTGAACGACACAGAGCCGGTGAAGCAGGTGATGAACGATAAGGGTGACTAAATCCATTAGAGTGTTTTGATTCAGTTGGACCTCCAGTGATATTCAGTTACTATGGATTGGTTTTTCTCTGATTCAGATACCGGAGATTCCGAACGTCCCTCTGCCAATTGGGACTAGGGACAAGAAACGAAATTGGGATGAATGGCAGTGACGCTCCTTTCAAGCCACATGGTTCCTTTTTTACTCCTTTCCTTGGTCCCCTGTTCTTTTTTTGCTCCCACTTTCTAATAGCAGTCAAACCTCCAATACTGCTCCTTCAGTTCTACAGTGCCCTGGCATTGACGATGGCATATAGATTATTTTACGCAGACCGAGCCTTGGGCTCCTTTCTGTTGTTTTGCCATACATCCAGCAACTTCTCGTAGTTGCCAGGCAACATGAGGTAGTGGAACTTCATGGGCCTGGTGTCCTTGATGGCGATCTCGTGGCCCTCCAAGAAATTCAAGCCTAGCCTCTGGAACTTCCCCTCGTGGCGGAACACCGTGATGAAGTTGCCCAAAATCTCGTCGAAAGTCAAGGCCTTGTTTTTCATGGCGAGCCAATTGCAGTTCTTGCTGGACCCCAAATGTTCAAAGTAGATGCCTCCCTGTAAACGGCGGGAGTTCTTCACTTTCAACAAAATGACAAAGAGCGGATACAAGTTGAGCGTCAAGATGAGTTTCTCGCCGATCTTGACCAACACCAGAATGCCAGCTCTCGAGCAGAAAAACAAAAAGTAGAATGCGAATGTCGTGGGCAACAAGTACACCAAGATCATGAAGATGAAGGTCCCCAAGAGCAACTGGTCGACCCTGAACTGGTCCTCCTCCAAGTTGTCGATTCTGTTCCTCAACACATTGTACTTCTTCCCGCGAAATAGCTGTGTGAGCGACTTCAACATCTCCATCTGTCTGTGGTAGATTTTGGTGGTTGCAATGTTGAAGTAGTAGATGTGGAGCGAGGCCAAGTTGACGTAGTCGATGAAGATGGCCACCATGAACGAGAACCCGCAGCAGCACGACAAAAAGAAGAACAACCGCATGATTTCAGAGATCACCAGCTGCGATTCGCCAAGCAACACCAACTCCCGGAAAATCACCCGCCACGTCTCCAACGTCCACACAAACATGCCCTCGAGGAACTGGCCCAACTCGTTGTTGAGCTTGAACCCCGCCGGGTGGTCCGACCCGACCCACTTGATCAACTTGGAGAGCTCAGCAAAGGCGTATTTCCGTATGAGCAACTGGTTGAGGACTCTCCACACTTTCTCGTGGTTGTTCACCAATAGCCGGTGCACTGTGCTCCCCAAGAGAACGTCGTTCACTATGAGCCACAACGAGTTGTATAGGTTGATATAATTGGAGTTGTTGATGTTGTGTCTCAAGTTCAGGTCTGGTAGTTCTAGCTCCTCCAAGAAATTCAGAGACAAGATCAGCGTGTCGTAGTAGCACAAGAACTGGATGGGGAAATAGCTGATCTGGCGTAGTCTCAAGTCCATCTGTTTGCACCACGCTGAGACTTTCACTAGAGAAGTGCCGTGATGCTCTTGGTTTAGTGTGGAAATTATGGGAACGGTGAGCGACAACATGGACGCCACGAGCCAGGAGAAAACGGAGAACAAGAGCCGGCGAACGAGACGTTGCAAAGCGTGGATTCCACTCATGAGAAGAAATTTCTTGGTTTCTTCCGTTCTCTTCTCATTGAGCCGGGCTCTAATTCTCTGGCACTTGTTGACCTTGTCCAAAATAGCATCCTCCGAGACGTAATTTTCGTCTGTTTCTGCTTGGAACACGGCCACCTTATCAATGAGCGTCTGGTCTCTTGGCTTGAGTCCTGTGCTCTGTAGTAGAATGGGCCTCACTGTGAAATACTCCAAATTCCTCAAGTTGGGAGGAGAATACGTGATCACCGTGAAGGTATCGGACCCAAAAGGTGGGATTGTGTCAGTTTTCTCGTGAACTTTATCATGGGATGGTTTCCTTGTCAATTCCACCGTGAATTTCTTCTCTTTCTTGTCATAAGTCAAGTGAATCAAATCACCGTTCTCAATATCCTGTCCATCTTCACTCAGTCCCACATTTATCAGCCCCAAATGCCTCAATTCAGAATCTCCAAACACTTTCCCACCCTCATAGTTCCTCTCGCTCGTCTGGATCACCACATACACATTGTTGATCTTGTATCCTAGTAGAAACCCACGAGATTTTGGCCCCAAGTCAATTGGCACGTATACTTGCCAGTGCATCACGCAACGCTATCTCTTCTCAAGTACTGCGAAGAGCTGTTCAAATTCTGGTAGAACAGAGCTCGGTTGAACAGAAGAAACTCGTCTGCCTCTGGTGTTGGAGAACCAGGGTACTTTTTCAGATGCCGGTGCTGAGGCGAGGGCAGACTCTCGATGCTGGAGCTTTCGAAGGTCAGGGTATAGAAGCGGGCCAATTTCCTTTCGTCCAAGGGGATTCTGCTGTCGAAATCTGCCACTTCTCCGTTGGGAGGGTTGGCGTACTGAGATTCGGTGAGTTTCCCTGCTAGCTTATAGAACACCACCAAGAAGGAGAAAAGCGGAGCTGAAACTATGAAGATCCGGGCAAGTGAGCTGTCAGAATTGAAAAACAGCAAAAACCAGGCAGGAAGAGCTGGTGTGGGCATAGATTGGTGAGCCAGCCAAGTTGCGATAAGATGGTGGAGATGACATCTGAGATTATGTATGGAGGACCCCAAGGAAGCAGTGGAGAAGGTAGTTAACACAGAAAGTGCAACTGATTAGATTATGGAGAGAAAGTCAAGAAACTAAGTTTGGGACCCTGATCAGACTGTGCTTTTTTTCTTTTTTTTTTTGAAGTTCCATTTCCACTATTCTGTGCTCCTGGCTTACTTGGGTTTCCTGATAATCCAGGTTTGCCTTTTTCGCAGCCTACGTGTCAGTGCACTAAGACAGAGGAAGGTAATGGAGAAAGTGAGAGGAAAAGAGAAGAAAGATAATTTTCATTTCTGAGGAAACTGGCGGTGTGGTGACTTCATAGAATGCATGAATCGATTTTGCTTCTTCTTTTCTTTTTAATGTTCAACATGGTTCTCGTTGGTGTGAACTTCAAATGTTCAGTTCTCATGCTTGACTCACCACAGTTAAGAACAAACAAATTTCACTTTCACTCCATTTTCAATTTTGGACAGAATCTTCTTTCACATTTTCTGACTGCTGACTCTTCCATTTTCCATTTTCCACTATCCAATTTTCTCCTCTTCCCTTTTTCTCTCCCTTTGCTCTACTGTCTCTACTGTCTCTACTTCTCTTGCGGTATCTAATGCCTACCATCACCTAACACAGACCCAGAACCAGTCATGGGCCAAAATATCGCCAAAACACAGATAGGCAGATAAGCAAGAAGGTACTATCTCGACTGAGAAGTATCTGAACTCAATCAACTTGTTTCAGCTGGACCTGATCCATGCTGTGATCCTCTCTTCCTCCTTTCTTCCACCTTTATCTCGCCTTTCTTTCTTTCTTTCTCCATTCTTCCTCCTCTCTTCCTCCTCTCTTCCTCCTCTTTCTTTTCTCCTCCTCACGAGAAACTGGAGTTGCGGTGGTGGTGCAAACTCAACCGGCTTGGACCCTGCGTTGGCTCGCTCAACTTCTCCAATCTCCTGTCCTCTTTGTCCAACACACTCGCCACATACAGAACAGCAAACACCCCCATGAGGAAAAACCCAGCCACAGACAAAAACACTATCTGCGGAAGTTGCCAGTGGGATAACGCACCCTTATATACTGCCAAGAGCGCCACGGGAACAATCACCTGCAAAACATTCTTCAAGAGTGCAATGGCTCCGAAAAGCTCGCCGATCTTCAGTTCCGGGAAGAACTTCACCACTGCGGAGTTCAAAGCGGGATTCGCCAAGGCACCAAGTGAGTTGAGAACCATCAACGAGAGGAAAACCGTGCCTGTGGGTGCAAAACTGAGACACACCATGCCCAAGAACTCGCACAGGAACGAGAAAGCTACCATGGCGTAGTCCACATGGTCAAACCGCTTGGTGTTGATTTGCAATTTCAACTTCTGCTGGAATACCTTCTTGCTGATCAACGGAGACACCACAATCAAGGCAAACGCTCGCGACAGACACGCCACAGCAAGCAAAATGCCCAAGTTCTGCGCTGTCCAGCCAAACTTGAAGATTCCATACAAAACGTAGATTTCTCCCATCGGCATGGATATGCTGGTCATCATACATTCCGCCACGATCAACACAATCACCGCCAACCTGTTTGGTTTCATCGAATTGTGTCTCAGGCGCAGAACCAGGTCCTTCGGGTAAGCAATGAGTCTGAGAGGTCTCAAAAAGTTGAAAATCTCAAAAAATCTCGACAGTTTGCTCTGCTCCTCCATGGCAGCGTCAAAACTCAACACCAGCAGGGATCTGCTGAGCGAGCGGGACTTTCTTCTTGCGTTCTCGGACCTCAGCTCGGGCAAAACGAAAAGCACAAACAAAAGCACAGTAAGCAAGATGCCAATCTCGACTTTCAAGGGCACAAACTCGTGCTTCTCGATGTTGGAGTACGGCACTGGAGCAGCTGGAGCCACGTGGCTGGAGAACACAGACATTCCATTGGAAACTTTTTGGTTGATCTTCTCAGAAATACTGCTTTTGGACATGCCCAACTTCAGAGCCACCGAAAGGAGCAAGTTGCCCGCCAATGGGCCCGTGGAGAGCCCAACAAACAACATGGCAATGTTGATTCCCAAGTAATAAGTGCGCTGGTGGGCCTCGGCGATGTCCGAGACGTAACAATTGCTCAAAGTGACCAAGGTGATCACGCCTCCGCACATATTTGCAATGATCTCAGTCACCACCATCCAGCCGAACTGCAACTCGGGCCAGCGAGTCATGACCACGTACCTGAGCAATTTGCCCAACGACTGCAACAACCCAATCAAAATGATGAAGATCCGGCGGCCGTACTGGTCCGAGAGCGGGCCGATCTTGCCCAGAGCGAAAAGCGTGGTGATTCCTCCGGCAATAGCATACGCCTGCTGCAACCCAGACACCAACACCTGCGTAGAAGTCGGGTCACACGCCCCCGTGCCATTCTGCTTCAGCACATAATTACACGCCAACTTGAAAGTGACCATTTGCCTGGTGCTCTCCGCACTGGACGTAGCAAATGCAAACAAGAACAAGCACAGGCCAATCATGACCACCAGCGGTCTGCGGAGCCAGTGGAGCGACCGGTGGGTATCTCTTTGCTCCCTTAACCAAGCTGCATCCTCGTCCAAGTCGTCTGAGGCCTCGTCAACCACAGCGCTGTAGGTATCCAAAACGGCATGTTGTAGCTGGGCCTCCAGGTCTGGGTTTGCGTGGGCGAACTTTTCCTTGCGGAGAAGCGGTTGTGACATCAGTAGTGTGGGAAAGTTGCGATGATCTGAGTGGATTCAGTGGAACCGAAGAAATTTTTTGTTGCTGAGAGAATTGCCCTGAATTGTGAGGTGCAATTGGTTTTTTTCCTGACGGGATGTGGATTTGTTATGTAGGAGCAAGCAATGCAGGCTTCGGTGCGGCGGCATGGAACACCGAGATAAGACAAGAGAGAGGAGAAAGAGCGAGGAGTATATAATGGGTTAGTGAAGCAACATGGGGAAGCAAATAAAAAAAAGTTGAAGAATGAGAACTCATGTAGATATGAAATGATGTTTTAAGTTTTTTTTTCTTTCATTTTCCTTGGGTTCGTTTGGGTCCCCTTGGTTCTTTTTTTTTATTTGACGTCTGCTTTTCATGTATGCCTGCCCCGAATTCCGTCAATGCCCCACGCCGCGATGGCTCGAAAAAATAACACCCAGGTGAAATTGTCTCAGATCAAGGGAGAAGGGATAGCAGGGAAAGAGGGGGAAATGATCCCCTTTATATAGTTTTTCACATTAATTTTTTAATTTCTTTTTTTTTGCCACCGAGTTGATTCTATTTTTAAATTCCTAATATAAATAGGGCAGCATTTCCCATGATCCTCCCTCACACATTTTTTCTCTTGTTTACTCTCCCCTAATCCTCTGGCATCGCCCTGCGCACTAGTGTGCGGGCCCTGAGCACCCCCGCGAGGCTCACCAAGCAGAACACAGATACACACACAAACGGCAACCCAGGGAATCCCGCGCCCACTCCAAGCAGGAACAACTGGCTGAGCGCAGGAGGAAACACAAGCGCAACCACACTCTGTGCAAGTGCAAGCGCGCCGTAGAGCTCCCCCGTTTTCAGCAGCGGGTAGAACTTGATCATGGCCGCAGCCAATGTAGGCACCGAGAGCACCGAGAAGGAGTCAAGCACACAGAGCGCAAGGAAGGTGGGGGTGTTGGGTGCAAACGCCCGCCCAAACACCGCGGTGAAGTTTGTCAATGAGCAGGCCACAAGAAGAACTGTGTCGCTCTGGTCTAGGGCCAGCCGCAGGGTAGTTAGGCCCAATTGCGGGAACACCTTGTTGGTGAGCAAGGGCGAGACTACCAGGTACACCAACATGTTTGAGAGCCCGTTGATGATCAAGTTGTTCAGGAGCATCACCGTGTCCCACTTGTACTTGTATATGGTGTACTGTTTGCTTAGAGTGACGACGGTCTCTGTGATGAGGAGCATGAGACAGTTGACTGCCACCAAGTACATGACGGCTTTCTGCACCAAGGAATAGTGTTGTCTGTTGCGGGAGTTCTTGTACTTTGGCGGGAACAGCAAGATTGCAAGCGGCAGCAAAATGCTCAGAAGGATGTGTTTTGGAACGAGACTCCACTCAGATTTGGAATTTGACTTGTGCTGGTGGAGACCGCCCCGCCTGTTGTTGTCATCATTATCATAATCATTGTCCTCTGCCTCCTGTGTCCGCCTGTTTTCGCGCGACCTTCTCACGTCCTCTGCAGACCTTGACTCAGGCAAGAAGAACAAAGTGAACGCCACCAAACAACACAAGATCGCGAGTCCGGCCTGAATGGGCACGAGTTCCAGCGCAGGCACATCATTATACGAGTTCCACAATTTCAATTTTCTCGCCAAAGTGATCAATCCGCCCAGAAGCGCAGGCCCCGCCAACAGACCCACATTGGAGAAGACCATGGCGTAGCCCAAGTTTGATATCCGGTTCTGCGGGCGGGAAATGTCGGCAACATAAGCCTTGCATAGCGAGCTGAGGCCCTGGACGCCGCCAAAGGCTAACGACACAAACAACCCGAGCCACATCCACGCTGCTGGCATTGACTGCGAAAAAGTCATGGCGAGGAAAATGACGGATTTGCCCACCAAACACGCCACGCTGAAACACGCCAAGAAGGTCTTGCGTCCGTAGATGTCCAGGAGCAGGCAAACTTTCGCTGTGGTCAAGATCAGAACGGCCGACAGAATAATCTCGTTCCACATGACAAAGTTGGTGACGATTCTTTGGACTTCTACTGTGTCGCAAAAAGACCCCGCCACAAAATTCGCACCAAAACTTTCTGGCCCGAAATTTTTTGGCCCCAGACTTCCTGCCCCAATTTCTGCCCCAAATGTCTCACCGTAGTCCTTCGATCTCTTCACATACTGACAGGCAAGCTTATAGTAGATGGTCTGCTCGGCAGGAGCAGCCACCCCCAACGCCAACTCCACTAGCATCATCACCACGCCGATTTTCCACACCGCGGGTTTGTGCAGCCACTGGAGACTCTCGAAATGTAGCCATCTCAGCTCGTCGTGGCCATATTCACTGGAGGTATCTGAGGCAATGTCTGCGGTGCTCTCAGTGTCTTGGTTGAGTTGGTTCCTGAGCTTGTTGGCACGTGACGGGAGCAAAGGAGACGTATCCGACATGAATAAAATAATGTTGAGACAACGACGAGATTGGTTTGGTTTGGTGAATTTGTGTTGGAGTTGAAGTTGAGGTGGTGGGTTTGTGGAGGTCGGCCGTTGGTTGCTATATATGCACAGCGCCAAAACAGGCGAAGAGGGAAAAGAGGAAGGAAGGAGGGAAATGTAAAAAAATAAAGTAGAGGATTGGAGAGTACATTCTGTGATGATGGAAGAGTTGTGTTGTCCTGGAGGGTTTGTGCTGTTTTGGTGTTTTTTTTTCTGGTTTTTCTCTGTTCTTACATTTCAACTGGAGTCAGGTTCTGGTGCTGAATTCGCAGTATACTGGAAATGAGCGTGGAACAAGTTTAAGTCAGTAATGAGAAAGTCACAAATTAAAAGCAACAATGGCTGATTTTCAGTTGAACAGTATCATTTTTGGAAACACATTTGAATTTGTTTTCAGGATTAGAAACATTTCCAGTTTCATTGTTGAGATGCCTTGACTTTCCTCTTGATTACACATTCACTTCTTTTTTGGCTGCGAAAAGAGAGGATCTGCAATGCACCCACTACAACAACAAACTACAGACACTATAAATACAGCAAATTCCCCTCTCATTTTCTCCCCTTAAATTTTCTTGATTTTACTACTTCCTCCCTCTCTACAACTCTTCTACTCTCAATATCTATGTTATCTACAATGAAACTCTATGCTGGTCCCTCGCAAGTGACCGGATGACCAAACCAGTGGCCATCAACGTCATACTTATGAGCGACACCGCAACAAAAGGCAACTGTGGTTTCCCGTGGCCCACGCCAAACGAGAACAACTGACTGAACAAAACGGGGAACACCAACGTGGTCACGCTCTGTGCCAATGATATGGCCCCATACAACTCACCTGTCTTCAGCGCGGGGTAGTACTTGACGATGGACGCCGTCAACGTGGCCATGCCGAGGTTGTACATCTGCTGTATGACGGAGAACGCAATATACGTCGCCGTGTTTGGCGCAGCTGCCTGGCCCATCGAGCAAATGGTGAAGATGAACATCGGCGCCACGATCATCAACGTGTCGATCTCGTCCACGCTGTGGTCCTTCACCTTGTACCCGAAGTACGGCAACACGCGCTTGAACAAAAGCGGCGCCACCGCCACCATCAACAACGTGGTGGTGAGCCCGTTGGCGAACATGCTGTACGAGAGCATCACCGAGTCCCAGTGGAACTTGTAGATACAGTACTGCGGCGACAAGATGATCTCGACCAACGCCAAGACAATCGCCATCGAGTCGCACGCGCAGAGCAACATGACAATGGCCCTGTCGCGGCCAAATCGGTGCTGGTTGTCTCTGGTTTTGAACTCCTCGGGGTAAAACAAGATTCTCAATGGGCTGAACACACTGACGAGTTTTTCCTTGAGGGAGAACTTCCTGAGTCGCTGGGCTTCCAGAGCCAGCGCAATGGACGCAGATCTAGACTTGCTTCTGGACACGGGTGACCGCGACTCGCCCAAGAAGAGCACGTTGTACACCACGAGGGAGAGGAAGATCACGATGGAGATTTTGAGCGGCACGAGCTCCAGTCTCGGCACGGCATTCTCAACGGTGGTATTGGTGCTGGGAACGGCCACGTTGTCCCTTTGTTTGGCATGCTTCAACACAAACGACAGCAACAAGGGCCCCACCAACTGGCCGAAGCTGATGCCAACAAACACCAAGCCCAACAAATAGGCACGGGTTTTGGGCTTTGTGATGTCGGTGATGTAGGCCTTGCATAGAGCCGAGATTCCGCCGGAGCCGCCAGCGATCAAGCCCACAACCGTGCTGAAGTACATCCACCACACAGGGAAGCCCTTGGTGCGGCTAACAACCACATAGAAGATCAACTCGCCCACGAGCATGCACGCGGTGAAAAGCGAGATGAAGAACTTGCGGCCGTAGATGTCCAGCAACCGGCACACCTGGACGGTGGTGGCAATCAGCACCAAGGGCAGAAACACACTCTCCCACATCTGGTAGTTTGTCACGAGCTGCTGCACCTGCACCGGGTCGCAGGTCGCCCCCGGCGTGTTCACCACCAACAGCTGGCACGCTAGCTTATAGACGATCACCTGTTTCAGCGGCGAGCTGATGGAGATGGCCATGCCCACGAGAAATAGAGCAAAGGCGATCTTCAACACCGCCGGCTGCTGCATCCAGGGCAACTCCTTCATGGCATTGAGCCACTTGGTTGCCTCCTGGTCGTCCTCGTCTTCTTCGTCGCCGTCGTCGTCGTCTATGGCTGATTCCTGAGCATCAAGTATATGCTCCTCGAGCAATCTGGCCTCCACATTGGCCGGGTCCGCCAAGGCGTCTGTGGCCTGAGCGATCATCAGAGCAGTTCAAAGGGGTGAAGAGTCTGTAGTTGAATAATGTTGAAGTTTTTAAAATAAAAGAAAATTTGTTTGTATGTGGTTGTGTGGGAGGTCGGGGGTCTTTATATGTGGCGGAGCGTTTTATGTTCGCTCTGGATCCGCACCATGCAAGCCAGTGCAGGTGCATGAACGCACGGCCCACGGCTCTATCTGTCAATGGGGAAAAGACAAGGTAGGGAAGGCCAAAGGTAAGGAAACAGAAAGAAAAAGAAATTGAATGTAATCAGATTTGAGGAGACGTGTGACATATAGTGTTGGTGTCTTTTTTTTTTACTTTTGTCTTTCCTGGTAGTAAGTGATTGGTATCCATATAACCATTTTGTCTCTTGGTGAGAGTGCATCTGTCAATGGATCGTAATTATGGTTGCGAATTTAGGTGAAGGTGCGGCCGATAAGGGTGATCAGTGCAGCAAGGGGAAATTGCCACCGGGAAAAGAATAAACAGGAAAATGGGAAAGGGGAAGAAAGACCGAATGGGGGATTCTTGAGAATAGTATGAATTGAATTTGAGACTTTTCCTCTGGATTCCTGGATGAGTGCCTTCCTGTCTTTTTATCTGTGGAGATCGCAGTTCTGTGAGCAGGATAAGTGAGAGTCAGGAAGAGATAAGGAAGAGACAACACAGACATGAAAGATGAATAGGCGAAGAGAAGAAAAATTTGGATTAGGTCAATTGAGTTTCTCCTGATTTGAGATAGCAGTTTGCAATTTCTTTCTTTCCTTCTGACTTCCTTCCTTTCTCCTGCCCCCTCATTCTTCCTATCCTCTGGTCTAGGGCTGTGACCCTAGTCTAGTCACATGACCACACCCTATGTCCCCAGCTCTCACCCCCATACACCCGTGCCTCCCGCACTCACAAACACAACGTCGAGTCGCACTCTTGACCAATTCCCCAAAACACCCGTACATCCCCACGCACTCGCATCCTGCGCACACATTGAGAATTTTTCATCCCACAAATTTTTCCTACTCCTAAAGCTCCCCCAAGAACCGCAATATGTCCTTGCCTGAATCTTTTAACTTGACCGCTGAAGACGCCAAGTTGTTGTTGGCCGCCAACGTCCACTTGGGCTCCAAGAACGTCCAGGTGCACAACGAGTCGTACGTCTACAAGACCAGACCAGACGGTGTTAACATCATCAACATCTCCAAGACCTGGGAGAAGATTGTGTTGGCTGCCAGAATCATCGCCGCCATTCCAAACGCCTCCGACGTTGTTGTCTGCTCGTCCAGAACTTTTGGCCAGAGAGCCGTGTTGAAGTTTGCTGCCCACACCGGCGCCACCCCAATTGCCGGCAGATTCACCCCAGGTAACTTCACCAACTACATCACCCGTTCTTTCAAGGAGCCAAGATTGGTGATTGTCACCGACCCAAGAACCGACGCCCAGGCCATCAAGGAGTCCTCGTACGTTAACATTCCAGTTATTGCATTGTCCGATGTCGACTCTCCATCTGAGTACGTTGACGTTGCTATCCCATGTAACAACAAGGGTAAGCACTCCATCGGTTTGATCTGGTGGTTGTTGGCCAGAGAGGTGTTGAGATTGAGAGGCATCATCCCAGACAGAGAGGCTGAGTGGTCTGTCATGCCTGACTTGTACTTTTACAGAGACCCAGAAGAAATCGAGCAGAACGCTGCCGACGAGGCCAGAGCCACCACTTCCGAGGAGACCGAGGAGGCTGCTCCTGAGGCTGAGACCGAGTGGAACACCGAGACCAACGTTGAGGACTGGGCCGACTCTGGTGTCACTGCTGCTGGCGAGGAGGCTGCTGCTTCTCAATGGTAAACATGCGTGGATGCTTTGTATATCTATAAACTACGTTAATTGAGTTGCGCGAGCTGCTGAGTGACTTTTGAGAGGGCACGAGGCAGTATTGCGAGTGTAGAGTGGGTGGATAGGAAGAGAAGTTGGAGATGGAGAGCAGTTGATGGTAGGGATGTGAATATTGGTCGGATTTTGTTTTTGAAAGAAGTTTTGGAATCTGCGGGCCGTGGGGATCACGACGGTATGGTTTTTGTGGTGCAAGGACCACTGGTTGACGAAATCAGTGTGGCATACCGTGAGCTGAAATTGGTATAGAAGTGAGGAAATACCACAAGTGACCGAAAGAGTGAACTCCACAAAAATTTTTTATATTGAATGTCCAGAAAAATTGTAACAGATCAATACAGAAACTCGCTCTGTCCAGATGAAATAGACAAATCTTTTTGTGCTTTTCCCATGGTCATTCTCCGTTTTTGGTGGTGGACGTGAGACAGAAATCTTGGTTAGACTGCCAAATTAAGGTCAAGACAAGGTACACCAAAGAATATTCACAACACGAGCAAGAGCAATTTCCAACGGGTTCAATTAATTTATAGATGTCAAGTTGACTACTTTCCCTGAACTTCCAACTTCAAAACTTATCATTTTTCTAATTTTCCATTTCGTTTCTGTCTCTCCACTTGAGCTTCTGCAATTGACTGCAACTCCACACTGCACTCACTCCACCACAAGAACAGTAATAGATATAGACAAAGCAATGTTGACAGAAATTCAAAAAATCAATATAGAATCTATTCAGAAACCAATAGTGTATTTTTCCTTTTGCTAACTATTTTTACTTTTTTTTCTTCTCAAAATCAATATTGTGGTGCTTGATTCTTCCTGTCTCACGTCGTCTTTTTTGTCGGTCTTCCTCTGTGTCTTTTCGCAGTCTGGACGCAAATTACCCTATGGCTTCCAGCTCCACTTGGACACAACCACACCTCCTTACCCACACCTGTTTAACCAGGAAACAAATATAAATACGACAGGATTCCCCCTCGCATTTCGCCTCCCAAATCTTTAAATCACCAATTGCTATTTATAGTCTAGACCCACGTTCCCTGTCCCCGTCGCTTCTTTTCGGCCTTCCCTCCCGGCCCCACCTTCTGTCTTCGCACATCAACACCGCGTCCTCCACCCTAATTGGTGTGTCCACTACTCAGTCCACTCACTCGCTGAACGTGCACCGGAACACTTGGAAATCTCGGGGGAAATCCGCAGAACAACAACAAAACAAAACCAGCAGCACAGAACAATCACAAAGGGCTGAAACGAAACAAGAAATCCCATAAAAGTTCATCGC
Source organism: Sungouiella suratensis (assembly GCA_030566815.1). Taxonomy (NCBI): domain Eukaryota; kingdom Fungi; phylum Ascomycota; class Pichiomycetes; order Serinales; family Metschnikowiaceae; genus Sungouiella; species Sungouiella suratensis. Next base: position 278,421 of record JAKUAV010000002.1, on the reverse strand, counting down.
ACTTGTCGGACTCTCTACCTCACCACTATGAACTACGACCCAATTCACGATACTTACTCCGCGGAGCAGCTACAACCGCCGCATGCAGCCACAGACACACCCCTCCTATCCCAACCGCCACCCGCTGCCAAGCCACATTCTACCCCGCTCACCGGCCCTCTGCTGGAGGCCCTGCCCAGCGAGGAAGCCGAGCAGGTCAATGGCGAGCGGGACAATGGAACAAGCGGACCCAGTGAAGCCAACAGAACAATCAAAACAATTGGGACAACCGGAACAATCGGAACGAATGCCACAAGTGGAGCAAACGGAATCAATGATATCAATGGACCGATTGTCACAACTGGACCAAATGCAACAAATGGACCATACGGATCAAATGTGCTCAATGGAACCGCCGCGACTGTCACCCAATGGCCTGTGGACCTTGAGCCTGGCCAGCTTCCGCCCGACTTCAGACAAATTTCCAGAGGATTCAAGCACTTGAAGAAATCGGACGGCGAGCCTTTCTGGAGGAAAGACATCCAGTTCGATTTCTTGCACGAGTTGTTTGCAGACGAAACCAAGTGCTTCACTAACACATTCCCCTTCTGCGAGTTCGTGAACTGCGCCAACGGGCCCAAGTTGACTTTCTCCGAGCTCTACGTGCGCACCTTGGCCGAGTCCTCCAAGTCCTCGAAAGTCTTGAGGGAGAGACTCATCAAGGACGTTGACATGGGTGTGGCCGTCAGCAAAGTGTGTTTGCTCGTCAACGCCGGACGCATGAACACCACCGTGAACTTTGTTCCCGACATGCGCCTGGCCTTGCGCACCTACCATTCCATTCCTTCCTTGCAGAAAGACGCCACTAGCGAACTGAGGCCACTTCAGGATACGCCGCGACTCAAGACAATCTTGAAGGCTGTGTGTGATGGCCAGGACCATTTGCAGACGTTGCTTGATCTTTTGCGGGAGCCGCCGGCAGAGAAACCGAACACGAATGTGATCAAGTTGATCTTCTTGATGAGCTCGTTTTTCCAGAACATCCCGTTCCATTACGATGACTCGTTTGACCATGAGTCGTTCTCAGATAAGCTTCGGTTCATCAAGGCGTCGCCAGGCCCTCAAAATAAGTTCATGGAGTTTTTCTTGAACGACGAAATTGACCCGAAGAACAGAGCCCAGAGATTCTTGTGGCTCATGTACACATACTTGGAGACGCTGTTCACGCGAGAGGAAATGACTGCCAACCCGTTCGGTGGCTTGAAAATCCCGCCTTTGGAGTACATTCCAGAAAGTGAGATCGCCAAGCACGACATTGACCTCGACTACGAGGTCGACTACGCGGTGAAGATGTACCACACGCGCATGATGCATCTCCGCGAGGATATCAGCGGAACGGGACTCAGGAAATACGTCAAGCCGAAGCGCGAGCGCTCCAAGCAGCGCAAACTGCCGGAGGAGGCACGTGGAGAAGAGGATATCGACGATCTGATGGTGGTGGACGAGACCGTGGCGGAGGAAGAGTCTGCTGAAGAAACTGAGCAGGCCGAGGAGCAGCCGAAGCAGAACAATAGTACGCCGAAACCCAATGGCGACCGTGCTAAAAGAAAGAAACCCACGCCGTCCGTGGGATCGTTGGTGGACGAGAACAAGAAGCCGCTAGATGCAGAGCTCCGGTGGACCAATCCTGAGTTCCCCATCTCTAGGCTCTCGAAGGTTAAGGGGAAGTACGCATACTGTACAAAAGGTATTGAAGTGCAGCCCTTGACCAGAGACAGTGCAACTTCAGCAGCCAAGAGAAGACTTGTGGTGACGAAGACGAAGAGCTACGTTGCTCAGATCGCCAAAAGCACGCCCAACTTCACTGCGCGCAGAGCAGAGTACTTGCAGTGGATGAATAGGTACTTCCAGTACAAGAAAGCCACGGGGAACGGGTTGCTTGGCATGGAGTGGGAAGACTTGAGGTCAGATGTGGTCAATGGCGTGGAGGCGTATCTCTACCAGCAGAAGGGCAAGATGCTCGTGAACCACCACTACGACGAGCAGATGGAAGACGAGAGACATGAAAACGGGGAGCCGGAGCTTTTGAAGAGGGAGAATTTCGTCACGGGCCAGGACATCTTGCCTGGAGACTCTGCTCCGGTGGATATTGGCAGCATCGACAAAGTCGGGTCTGGGTTCGTGGCGGTGCACGACTTTGACCACGCCAACGAGCGGACCAACTACGAGCATCTGTTGCTTACGTTGGTGGATGACTTGATCAGGCAGAATGGCCTCATGCGCCAGAAATCCAGCTGTGCAGTCAAGTTTGACTTGGAGAACGGCACGATGTCACTCCAGCAGTAGGACTGGGAGGAATAAAAAAGTTACATTTGGAAGATTGCAGAGATACCCATAGTGCTGTCTTCATCGTATGGCTGGGTCTTTATCTATGGACCGTCTCAACTTCTGTTTGAGTCTTTTGACTTCATCTTTTGGATTCACCATTTGCTTCCTTCACATGCTTCCTTCACTCGCTTTCCATTCCAAAGAGGTTCCCAAGCATCACCAGAAACGCCTTCACTATGCCGTGCAGAGGCACCAACGACAAGAACACCTCGTTGGCGTTGCTCAACACCGAGTCTTGTTCTCCCAACACGGCAAACTCCACGTGACTCGCGGCAGTTGCAGTCACGGCGTCTTCCACCACAAGCGACCAGAACAAGCGAACCTTGAAGCTGTGGCCAGTGGACTGCAAGTCTAGCTCTATGTACGGTAGTGTGGCTAGTGACACATACGGGTCCTTGTCCCAATCCTTACTTGGTCTCACCACCAGTTGGTTATATCGGCTCAATATCTCTGTGAGCGCCAGAACTCGAATGTGCTGCAACTTGGCCAAGCTGTGGTAGCCGTATATGAGCAAGTCGACTTTGTTGTTCGGGATATAATTGCGTTTCACGGTATTGCAGTAAGACGAGCTGACACTGCGCAACAGCCAACTGACGTCTTCCCAATTGGCCACTTCCAACAGCAATATCGACTCGTCGTGAATCCTGAGCTGCACATGCAACGTCGGTAGGCCCTTGGCCAGCACCGAGAAGTCCATCACCGTGACCAACTGCGAGTTCTCGTGCTCGGTGCGTGTCTGAGCACCAGAAATGTCTATATGGGGAAGAAACTTCCCGACCAAGTCCAAACGTTTCAGCCAATCAGGCGAAGGGAGCACGTTCACATTGTCCAACACGAATTTTGCTGCCGAGTCGTGCGCCGTCACTCGAGCGTACTCGTGGTCATTCTGATTTAGGTAGTACTCCAACTTCTCCTTGGTCTCATACTGTTTGTGCTGTCGCTGGTAGTCTGTGAGCGTCAAGTTGAGTCTGTCAATTGCATCTTCCAAGTCTTTTTTTCGTTGTTGTAGTGCTTCTTTCTGCTGGACCAACTCTACTTTCTTTGTCTGGAGCACTAGTAGTCTGTCCTGAGCAGACTGAGTGAGTTCCTCATCAGGTGGAGATTCCGGTGAGTTCTCCAAGTTGTCCAAAGTATCGAAGTCGATGTTCATATCAAAAACCTGTAACAGTGTCTGTGGATAAGTTTGGATTTGTCTTGAACTTGTCTGGTATGTTTTGTATGTCTTGATCTGTGTGGAGGTGATTGTTTTGGTTGGTTTTGTATAGTGCGCGGAGAACATACATGGAGAATACCATAGACATACTACCATGGTTTCTGCGCCAGAGTTGAAAAGCGTATGTACAAGGTCGAAGAGAGTCAACTTTGGTTACTGGGGAATAAAAGGATGACATTCATACTATAATAGTTCTCATTTGTTTCCATCATGACATGTTTAGTGACGGTGTGAATATGCACTGGATGAGATCCAATATAGGTGATGAGTCTCACCAAAAGGGATGCGAATGTCCAGTTTAAAGACCAATATCGACAACTCTAAAGTCAAGATCACCTTCCCATCACACTCCACCACGTTTTCATCTATATTCGTCCAGGGTTCCCCATGTTTCCACTGCCTTTTCCTGTCCACTGCATCTCCACATACTAACCCCCAGTACTTGGACAAAAACGTGTCTGTTCAGCTCAACGGATCGCGCAAAGTCACCGGAACACTCCGAGGATACGATGTCTTCATGAACATCACCATTGCCGATGCTTTGGAACACGAGCCTTCAGGTGAAAAGTTGGCCATTGGCACTATAGTCGTGAGAGGCAACTCCATTGTCTCCGTCGAGGTATGTCAAATATAAGGGAAGCGATACAAGGAACATGATTCTGAATCTTTCTTCCTACGAGTTCTTTGTTCTTGTTTACTAACTGCAGGCGCTTGACACGCTCTAATGATAAATAATGATGCTTGAGTTTGAGATGATCACACCTCAAAATGATGAACAATTGGTGAAAGTCGACACAGAAGTCATTCCGAACTCCCTTTTTGTTTCTGAGAAAGACCAGTCCAAGTTGGTTCTGCCCCAATGGCCTCTATAGCTAATCGTATCTCCGGGACATGAACACGCCCAGGTCTTTGTACCCACACTTCTCGTAGAATCCAACGTTGTGCGCCGAGCAGTCCAAGATGACCTTGTAGCAACCTTTTTCCCTCGCAATCTCACTGAGCAGCTCTATCAAGAAGTTCCCGAGCTTCTTCCCCTGCTGACTCAGTGCCACCGCTATATCCTCCACGTGGCCGACCTTCCCGCACCCGTGGATGAGTTTCTGCTCCAAAACAAGCATCCCTGTCGCCACCACGTTGTTGTCGCCGTCCACAATGACTCTGGGGTGGTAAATGTCGCTGTTTTGGCTCCAGGTGTCTACCAACTGCTCAAACTGGGACACAGACACTTCTCCCACGGTGGTGAGCACACTCAAGGTTTCCAAGTAGGTGCTGTAGTCATTTTTCTCCACCGGTCTGAATTTGTAGGTTTCAGGAAGTGCAAATGCCATTGTGTGCTATTTACACTGTTGAAGCCTGTGTCTGATCTGTGCAGACCAAGTGAGAAGCGGGCCTGCACTGTGGGGGAACGGCTGGAGCGAGGGAAGTCAGCGGTGGCGAGGAAGTGGAGGGAAACAGCAGGAAAGAGGGGAAAATGGGGTTAAAATTAGAAAAATCGAGGGACGGGGAACCGTGCGGATCGACCCGTATTTATAGTTTTTCGGTCTGAATGTTTTTTTCTCGGGGTTTTTCTCTTATGTCATTTGCACTGTGGACAGATAAATTGTATATTCTCGCACTTATTGCCTGGAAAAGCGAAAAAAGCAGATCCCCAGAATTTCCGCAGAGCACAATAAAAAATAAAAGAACCAAAAAAGAAAAGAAACATTTCAGTGAGTTAGTTTCCCTTGGTTTGGAAGGCAAATGGTCATCTTCATCCTCGGTTGAATCTGATCCCCCTTGCTTCCACAACCTTCCATGGTGACTGTTGGTGACTATTCCCGACGGAGAGTTTCCCTTTCCCGCGCCTGCACACCACTTTGGAACCTCTGCATGAGGGTAATATATTCGCAGCAACTCCCCACAAGACTAAATATTAGAGCCACCAAAGTATTTCCAACACAATGACTTTTGAATTCAAAGCTGTCAAGTGGACCAACAAGAACACGCCGTTGCAAATCAAAACAGACACTTTGCCAATCTCCAAAAACGCTGCGGGTGAGTTCGACGTGCCCTCAGATAAAGTGCTAGTCAGAGTGCGCGCAGCAGCCTTAAATCCAGTTGACTTGATCTTGAAGAATGTCGCTATTCCTGGACTTTTCAGAGCAGATAAGGGGTTTGGGTCAGACTACTCGGGCGACATTGTTGCCATTGGCTCTTCTGCGCAACAGAAAACTCATTTGAGTGTGGGCGATAAGGTCTGTGGCATGAACCAGCAACCTTTTGGCAACGGGACGCTCTCTGAGTACTCATTGGTGGATCCCTTTAAGGAGTCTGGGGAATCGATCAGGAGGATCCCTGGATCGCTTTCGTATGAAGAGGCGGCCGCATACCCCTTGGTGTTCGGAACGGCCGAGCTGATCTTTGACCATTGTCATGAGGGGAACACCTACCACAAGGTGCTCATTTTGGGCGCTGGAACCTCGGTTGGACGGTATTGCGTGCAACTAGCAAAGCAGGTGTATGGATCCGAGCACATTGTGGTGACTTGCCTGGGCAAAACCGAGCCTTTGGCCCGGGAGTTGGGTGCTACAGAGGTGATTGACTACACAAAGAACAAGAGCATCTTGAATCCAGTGTTGGAGTCTGTGAGGGACACAGGCAAGTTCGACGCGATCTTGGACTGCTGTGGGAACAGTGATTTGTTTCCTGAGATCACAAACATCATCAGGGACAGAAGTGCCCTGGGGTCCTACAATACCTTGGTGGGAGATGCAAAGATCGACTATCTGGGCAACATGTATGCGCTCATCTTCAAGAACTTGGGTGCAACAGTTCGTGGCATCAGGTCGAAGTTGGGGCTCTTGCCTTACTACTACGGGTCTGTTCGGGTGCTGGGAAGCGGTGCTTGGGCAGATAAGGTTCCAGAGTACTTTGAGCACAAGAACATCAAGGTGTATGTGGACAGCGTATACGAGTTTGATGAGTTTGAGAAGGCTGTTGAGAGGCTCCAGAGCAACAAGGCCACGGGGAAGATCGTGGTGAGAATCTATTAGGAGGAGAGAGTCTTGAAGGTAGGTGTTGAGTGGGTTCTGCTGAGGATAATAATGATATGACATATGTGGGTGGACGAATGTGAGAATTGTAATACACTTCCTTCTTTTTCTTTTTCCCTTCACTCCAAGTGTCTCATTCATAGATAATCGTCTCCCGCCTCTCACTTTCCTTTCACCTTTCTCACTACATTCTCGAGAACCCAATGCTAGTTGTACATTATGCAATACACCGTTCGTAGCTCATAAAACATCACTTCCTCTCTCACATCCTCAATCTCTCCAACCACGTTCTCAATGTTCTTTTTTTGTTCCCCTATTCTTCTTTCTTCTTTCCCTGCTTCTTTTCCCTCCTCCCTCTTCTCAAATCTCCTTCGCGGATATCGGCGCCAAGTGGTGCTCGCCGAGCTCCTCGGCTATCTGGTCAAGATCCCATCTTCTCGTGATGTCCCGCTCCAAACACCCCTCAATCACCTGCTCGAGCCACGAGAACTCCCTCTCGTCGTGCTGCTCCCATTTCTCCTTCAGCTCAGCGATTTGCTCCTTCCTCTTCATGTCCACCATTGAGCTATTGACACTCAGGTCCTCCACCAACCACTCCATCAAACACGCCTGCCGCGCCGTCCGCCGACTATACTTGCCCGCACTGATGATCGCACGAAGTCTCGGCTCATACGGATGCTGGAATGGCAACCGACCCACGATCATGGTGTACACCAACACACCGAGAGCCCATATGTCAGCGGAAGGTCCCAAGGGAGGAGGCAGTGGGTTCAAGAGCTCCGGAGAGGCGTACGGCAACAGACCTATGTGCAGATGGGGCAAGTCCGACTCGATCTCGCCGCCCAACTGGTTGTCCTTTGACTTGAACTCGTGGAAGTCCGAGAGCGAGGCGTGGGACGCTGTAGGAGTCAAGTCGAGCAGCTGGAGCGAGGGCCCGTGGGCGCGGAGCAAGTGCAGAATGCCAATTTTCAAGTCGTCGGCAAAGAGGAACTTGGTGTTGTGTGTTTCTTCCCCGTGGTACGGTTTTCTGGTGGGAACTGCTGAGCTCTTGGACCTGGCCATTAATGTGCTCTCGTCAAGCAAGCGGGACAGTCTTCTGCTGATTCGGGGAGCATAGACTCGCGACATGCCAAAGTCACACAAAATCACCTTCACATTGCCCGAGTCCAGGTCGTCCACCAACACATTCTCTAACTTTAGGTCTCCGTGAACTATGCCCAATTCCTGGTGCATGTAGAGTAAGGCTGTGACGATCTGTCTCGAGAAATGGATGGTGGTTTTGAGACGGCCCTTCTGTTCGTCAACCAGAAACGTGAATGGCCCAGTGCTATCCACCGTCTCGTTGAAGTCTCCCCACCGAGAAACAACCTCGAAGAGAGTGCCGCCGCCAATCCGGTTGGTGAGACAGAAGATTGTGTCGCTCGCCTCCACGTGGTCTAGAAGGGGCAAGATGTTCTCGTGGTGCAACTGCCGCCAGATATCGATCTCCTTCCTGAACACCTGTAGAACTTTCGGGTTGTGCACTTTCCCTGTTCGTTCGTTCTCCCGGGTGGATTTCACGATCTTGACTGCACGCACAATCCCTTCTTTGCTCACACACTCGCGGATCGTGCCCCAGGCGCCAAACCCTATGATTTTCCCGAGCTCGTGGCCCAAAACTAGGGCGCCCTTTTCGTCGACATTGACCTTCGGCTGCTTGTCCATTTTCTTCAAGTCCGACGACAGAGACATCGCTAGTAGTCTTCCTGCAATGGTGTTGGCACTGTTTCTCCGAGACCGGCGGAGAAAGCTGCCGTTGCCCACCACAGAGTTGGTCTCTGATTTTCTCCCCAGACTCACCGAGGAACGCTCTCCGAGATGCAGCTTGGCGTAATTTGAGAACTGCGAGTAGTCGATCAGCTCCGAGAACGACTTGACCATCTTTTTCCGCTGCGAGTACGGCAAGTCCGAGAAGTTCAGCGGTAGACTGGCCAACACTGCACTGAAGTTGACTTCGCCCGTCACGGGGTCCACCACGGTCGGCGAGCACCGCGGCTTTTTCTTGAGCGGGTCCTCGCGGAACTTGGGGGTGTTGTCGACCGGTTTGTCGAACGCATACTTGCGGAACTGGATGGGCTGCGGAGCCACCTTGGCGTGGAGCTGGTTCAAGTCCAAGTACAGGCCCTCGCGAGACACGGGCGTCAGCGTATCGGAGCTGCCACGTGTCCAGTGCTGCAACACATCCGAGAAGTCGAGCCCAGGGATGTACTCGTCTTCTAGCCCGACCAATGCGCTGAAGTCATTGTCAATGTACTCCTCGTGAGATCTCGAGTAAAGCTTCGGTTTCGGTGTGGGCGAGTCACGTGGCCTCAGTGGCGACACTGTCCTCGAGGGTTTTGCCCGGATTCGGCCGTCGTCAAACAACCGGTGGCCCGTGTCGGCGTCAAAGTTGTTGGTTTCTGTCTCCGAGTATGTTCTGGTGAGTTTGTACCCTCGGCCGATGTCTGGGTCGTCAGCTAGGCCCGGCAGAGTCAGCACACGTGACAACAGCCGTGGCGGGCGGAGGTCCGGTAGGTTTTCCCTGTCTCTGGGCTCTCTTCCCCGGTCTATGGCCAGGATCACTGGCTGAGAGACCCTGGGGATGTTCATAATGAGGTAATGCGAACCAAATGCGGAATGTGTTTATGAAATGTGTTGATTATGGTTCTGTGGATCCGACTGAACCCAAGTGAACCCAAAATGATACTATTTGGTCGAGTTTGTTGCGCCTTGACAGAAGAAGTAGATGTTAGTGGTAGTTAATGAGAGTGCAGTCCATCATACTTTTTGGAGCTGCACTGCATACAGGAAAAGATGGGGTAAGCTGCCATACTAGAAAAGAAGAGTATGGAGGAAAAACATGACACAGGATAAAATTTGAAAATTATGAATGTCGATGAAGCTCAGAATTGAGTTTGAAAACCCCAGACCAATTTTTTGGGTTCTCACTTATTTGCAACATTGACTTACTATGGGCCTCTTCCTGTCTCACTTGCAGCCATGTGCACAAATATAGTGTCATGACAATTGTTCACCAAACTCAATCGTCCCGCTGAAAATTAAGATTTTCTTATGCTTCTTGCGGCAGCGAGTCGCTCTCGTAGACCAGTTTTCTATTTTGCGGCGACGAAACATCCAGCTCCTCGGTGTCTGACTTGTCTGCTCTGACCTGGGCCTGGATCTGGGCCTGCACCACCAACGGAGTGACAAAGGACTCGGACAAAAGCTCGACGGCACTTGGTCTTTTCTCGAAATTAATCTCAAACGACTTTACCAAGAAGTCACGTGCCTCCGCCGTGCACCCGACGGGGATTTCGGGCGAGGTATGTGTTCCTATCTTGAAGATAGCTTGCATCTGGCTGAATTTCGGAAATGGGTGTTTCCCCGTGAACATCTCCACTATGAGACAGCCCACAGACCAGATGTCGGCTTTCTTCGTGTAAGCTGTTTGTTTCACGACCTCGGGCGCCATCCAGAACACCGAGCCCTGGAGCGATGCCCGCCTCGACGATTTCTGGTCTTTATCTTCGCCCTGGTCGACTTTCTTGGAAATTCCGAAGTCGCTGATTTTCGCTGTGCCCTTGATATCGATCAAGATGTTGGCTCCCTTGATATCTCTGTGTATAATGTCAACGCCATGGAGGTAACTTAACCCAACAAGCACCTGGCGCGTGAAGTTACGGATGAGCGGCTCCTCGAACGGCCCGTACAGTTGCAACATCAGCTGCACGGAGCCTCCGGGGATGTACTCTAGGAAAATGTTGAGGAAGTTGCCCTGGGAGGACAGGCCGTAGTACCGAACGATATTCTCGTGGTTGAGTTCCTTCAAGAGCGACATTTCTCGGTGGAGAGCGTCTATCATCGATCTCTGGAGTTCATTCTGAGGCGAACTTCCCAGCGGAATGGGGACCTGCTTCACGGCCATCAACTCGCCGGTTATGGGGTCCATTCCTAACACCACAGTACCGAAACTGCCCGCCCCGATCCTGGCACCCTGCACCCACTTCTTGCCCAGCAGAAAGTCCATGCTGGCGTTCTCCTCGCTGATGTCGTCGCCGTAGTGCGCGAGGAAATCCTCCTCGGTCTCGTCCTCGTCCTCGGAGTCCACGCTCATGAGCTCTATGCGCGAGTGTCTGTTCACCGACGCAAACAGCGTGATCACCGAGAGTCTGTGCTTGTTGCCACTGAATGCAGTGTGGTTCGAGACTTCCAGCTTGCCATCTTCGTGCACGCTCGTGTTGGATCCCCCTTGAGGCACTGAGTTCTTGCTGAAGACCAGAGTAGCGTCGCCAGGGTTCTTGACTTCGTCCACCATGTTCACGTTGTGCACCATGATGTCGCCAATGGTTCTCTGTGGCCGCATCCAGTGCTGGTCCGACACCACGGACGATCTGGCTGGACGTCCCACCGAGAGTGCCAGTCCAGTATAGCTGGCCATGCTTGCCATGTTAAACCGCCGCGAGAGACGCATGCTGTGCCGCACAGAGTTCCGGATGGTCGCCTCCAAGTCCTGCAGCGGCGCCTCGGGGAAGTACTGGCCCAAGTTGGACGAGATGAGCTCGCTGGGTGGTCTCTGGCCAAAGAAGTTGCGGAGTTGGGTGTTTTGAGGCAGCGGCTTGCGCCCGGCCATTCTCTGGAGGATGCGGAGCGACTGGTCCGCTGCTGTTTCCGACGGTTGCTCGTTCTTGGGCGTGAGCATGATCCGGTGCTTCTCTGGTCTATCTGGCGAGAAACAGATGGTGACAAACTCAACGTCGTAGAGACAGCTGATGCGGGCCTCGCCGAGCGTGGTGGTGTGCACGTAGGTGTCGTACTCGTGGTCTCTGCCCTTGACGCCGAGTTTCTTGAGCACTTTGCGCTTGATCAGCTGCGCATTGAAGCAGCCCTCCACATTGACCTTTTTGAGTGAGCCGTCGGGCAAGATAAACGTCACTATCCGCAGCGGCGCCACCTCGGAGCCCGGAACGATCGTCTGTTCCGACGGATCCACCGGTAGCTCCACAATGGCCGACTCCTGCTCCACCTGTTTGCGGATGTCGTCCACGGGAACCTTCTGTCTGAGCAAGTCCAGCTTGAGCTCGGCAATGGCCAACTCTAGCCGGAGCCGGTCGCCCAATTTGGTCACGCCGAGTTCCCTGAGGGCGGCTGTGTCGAGCTCAGGCACGAGATCGAAAGTGATGCCCTCGTCCATGAATGTGGAGAGGTACTGCTGACACCCCAGTTTGGCGAGCCACGAGTGAACGTCTGCGAACTCAGCCATGGAAAATAAAAGGGAATGTGGGAGATTTTTCTTTAATTGTTGAAGTGAGTGGCTTGAGTTCTCTGCTCTTTTGGCGTGTTTGTGCTCTTTTGGTGTAGTTGTGCTCGTGGTTGTTGAGCTTGTCTGATCTGGTCTAGTTCTCTGTATAGTGAGAAGTGAGCGATTGAGACAGATCAGATGGAAGGAATGAGGCACCTGGGAAGTTGAACTAATGAGTGGAGATTTGGATGAAAAACAATTGAAAAAGCTTTAGTTGAATGAGTGACTTCAAAGTTATTCCCTTCTCTTTTTCTTTCTTTTTCCTTTTTTTATTATTTGCCAAATTATCAGTTTCGTGCTAGCTTGTGCCTTGTTCCTGCTTCGCGTGCCGTCTAAGCAGGATGTTTCGACTACATATGTGAAGTTCCTGCGTGAGACAAACTAGAGGAGCAGAAGAACCAGACCGACGGGGAAGTGAAAAACACGAAAAGCAAAAAAAAAAAAAAGAAATCAAACTGAAAATTCAAAGAAACTCATCTCCAAGGTATCCACATTATAATTTTTCTTTTAGAATTCTTCTGCTTTTCTTTTTTTTTTTTTTTTTTCTTTCCCCTTGGGATTCTCTTTCCTCTTATACATGGTTCATGGCTTTCCCGTTCTCCACCACTTTCTGCTCGTCAAACACCTGGTCTGGGTCATTCTCCGCTCTCTTCCATGTTTTCACATCCATGCTTGCTGAATCAAGCTCATATACCCTGACTCGCCGGATATATCCTCCGTATCCTCCGTACCCACCTTCTCCGGCTCCTCCACCGTAACAGAGCCACATGTCATGCTGGTACTTCAGGTCCTTGTCGTCGGTGTTGAGCAAGCAGTAGTCGTTGGCATGGTCATGTCCCACCGAGGCCACCAGGATCCCCGCCAAGCTGAACGCAGACCGCATATCGGTATGGTATCTGGGTGCAGTTATGCCCTCCCGCAACTGGCCCACCATGGGCTTATCCTGAACGTCGCGGTACTGCGGAATTGGAATGTGGAAGAACGCCATCGACAAGAGTTCGTCTTTAGTTTTGTGCGACTGGCCGAAGATTGACTCGGCCTCCATTCCCACCCAGTTGATCTGTGAATCTTTGAACCAATCGTAGCCCGGATTGGTCTTGGGCTGCTTCGAGTAGCTGTGCGAATCCAAGAAGTAAAAAGCGGCGGCTAATTGTTTCAGTTTGCCGCTCTCCACGGTCACCACATAGTTGCCGTATCCGTCCACAGCTTCTGGACCAATAGCAGCAACAGAGAAGGGCAACGACAGCGCAAGCAGCATCATCTGCTCACGTGATAAGTTGCTCTCGTCGTCGTGGTTACCCAAGGTGATTGCGAATGGAATTTTCCGCTCGATGAAGGGCAGAACTGCTTTAAATAACGCAGTCTCCGGGTCTGGTGCGGCCTGGCCGAAAACCTGGTCTCCGGTCATGACAACGAAGTCTGGCTTCTCAAGATCTAGCACCTTGTTGATGAACTTGAGCGTTCTGGGGTCTGCCTCACACCCTTTTTCGGACTCGGCGGGCACTGGGTCTCTGCACTTGCCCACACCCGTGGAGAAATGCAAATCCGCCACCTGCAACACCTTGTACTTCCCGTCTCTGGAGAATTTCAATTTCTGCTGGTAGCTGGACGCCTTGTAGTCGACTCTGGGCCCCACACGGAAAGAAAGGCGGGGCGCGAGGTGTGGTGGGGCGCCAGTGTTGAGAATTGGGTGTGGTAGCAAATTCCAATTTGGGCGCGGGTCCACGGCGTCGGGACCAAACAAGACGTCGATGCCCGTGACGGATTTGGACCCTGGCGCACCGTACTTCACCCAGATGTCGTTGCCCAATTTCTTCCAGTTGACTTTGGCGAGCTGCTCCTTGGTGGGAATAACCATATAATTTTTGAGGTTGTGGCGATTTGTCTCCCTGGTACGGCGGACCAACCTCTGCTTGTGCTCCTTATCATTACTCTCGGCCTTCTCGACTTCCTCGACTTTCTTCTCCTCAGCCTGCTCAGCCTGTTTCCTCTCCTCCTCGGGTTTCTTTTCCGAGCTTTCTGAACTTTTCTCTTCTGGAAGTCCGTCGCCGTCCAACTTGTTTGTTGGGTTGATCATCTCGCCCAATTCCTCCTTTGCATGCTCCTCTTCCTCCTTGGCCTTCCCCTCCTCGCTTTCAGCCTGTTCCTGCTGCTTCTCCTTCTCTTTCACGAAATCTGCAATGTACGTGTCTGCAGCCTTGGACTTATCTGTCGAAACCCGCAACTTCTCGTCCTTGTTGGCCTCAAGCAAAAACTTGTGGTCGTCGTCGTCGAACGGGTGGTTGTTGGCGAAATCCTTGAGCACCTCCTTGGGGATACACTCCTTGTTTCCTCTGATCTTGCAGTCTTCCTTTGTACCCACCCAAATCTGGTGAATAGTCAAGCCATTGTGCGAATCAAAATAGTCTGGCTTCACCTTCTTCTGGTATAGAAACCTCTTGGACACCCACAGCAGCCCCAACAACAAGTCTTTCTGCACTTTCACCCACTCTCCTCCTTCCTTCAGTACATCACCCAAATACCCCGCCTTTTCTTCGGGTTTCCCGCAATCTGGCGCGTTCAAATTCACAAAGTTGCATCCGCCAACCAAAAGGTCCACGACATACGCGTCAGAAGGTGGCTGGAAGTACTGGGGCACGAGTTCTCCCGGTAAGTACTTGTTCAAGTGGATGAATCTGTTTTTGTTGGCGATGAGCGTGAGAATGGCGGCAAAGACTAAAAAACACGCGGTGTATGAAAGCTGGCGCACCCATCGCCGAGGTAGAAGCATTTTTTTTGGTAAATTTCGGAGATTTGTGTGAGTTTGCTGGAGTAGTAGAAATTGTAGGGTTCTAGATAGATGCTGTAGACCTAGGTGTTTCCTGCAGGACAGGGTTCAGACATGAAGACACCAGGAACTGGAGAAAAGAGTGAAGTTGGAAAGTGAAGAAATCGAAAAAAAAAAGAATTTTGAAGTTTTGCATTCTCTTATGATTCAGTTCTTTTCATCTAATTACATAATCTCACCACTGATACCTTATCTTTTGTTTATTGCCTCACTAGCCACAAATGACAACTTGGCCACAAGTGCCA
This sequence comes from Sungouiella suratensis, assembly GCA_030566815.1. Taxonomy (NCBI): domain Eukaryota; kingdom Fungi; phylum Ascomycota; class Pichiomycetes; order Serinales; family Metschnikowiaceae; genus Sungouiella; species Sungouiella suratensis. The sequence continues at coordinate 263,420 of JAKUAV010000002.1, read as the reverse complement.
GCGAAAAACTTTCTTTCTATATAATCAAGCTGATTCCAATTTTGCTGACTTTTTCTTTTCTTTTTTTCAATCAATTGTCCTTGTTCCTCTCCGCCTCAAGCTTCTCCTCTCTGGCCTTAGCCTCAGGCGTCAAGTCTGGAAACTGCTTCAAGTCTGGAATTGGCTTGTCAACACCTCCAACAACAACATTGTGAGGCTTGTTGACTTTGTTAATTGGAACGGTTTTCTTCCCGATCTGGATCATAGGCTCTTCCTTAGGCTCGGACATGATTGCAAGTACAAGATAAAAAGTGGCGACTAGAACGGCAAAGGTGATCGGGGAAGGAAACATTGTGGCAACTGTTGCTTTTGGCCCTGGCCTGCAGGGCTGTTTTAGTGACCAGTGCAGGAGAGGACGGACTGAGTGGGGAGATCAAGAGGAAGTAAAAAGCAAAAAAAAATATAAAGTGAAATGATCAGATTTGAAGACTTCGTAGCGTAATTGATTTTTGCCAGTTTAACTGAAAGCGGCATTTTGGAGATCGGGCCTCTTTGGTCTGCTTGCCGTATCTTTTTTGATTGCGTCTCGGAATGCTGATCTGTGCGGGCTTGTGCGCAATTTCGCAGCCATGAGGGGAACCCACCCGACCCCCAGCCGATGGCAAATATTTTTTTAATCAAAAATTCCCAGAATTTATCGGTCACATTTTTTCGGGGGATCCTGCTCCTTTTATATTCTTTCCTTCCCCTCTTTTCCTATCCTATTTATAGATCTCCCCTTTCCCTCGCTCATCTCCAGATCAATTCCCATCCACGCAACCAAATTCTCATAACCAAACCAGGATCTATCTCTTGATCTTCCATTCTCCCCATTTGTTTCACCTACCCAAAAATAAGAATTGAAAGTCTGACCCAAAACAATCTCCTTCCCGGATCCCTTCGTATATCTCCGGATCGACGTCTCAGCCTAAAATGGTTGGCCGATCCTGAAACACTATTGTCTCCAGATTCCTGCAGGCAACGGGAATCCAAACAGCTATTGTTCAAGGCGGGCCACACCTTCTTTTTTCTGATACACCCATCTTTCGAGGTTGAAACACTGCAAAAAAAAAATCTAAAAATAAAAATGGTCACGCATCGCCAAACTTGCATGACCACCCAGTTTCTGCAATATATAAACCCTTCCCTCCCACTTCTTACTGCCTTTTTCTACTCCGCCCGAGCTCGCTATTTTAGGCCCGCGGGCTTCGCGGCCTGTATGCATCCCTGTGTCACTACAGTATGCTAGCTTCTCCAGCCTACTTCTTGATGTTATAACTGGTCTGGGTAGTTTCACATTCACACACTTCACTTTTGCATTTTCTCGACCCCAAAACCCATGCCTGACCAATTTCTACTGTGGGACTCCGCTCAGGTCCTGTCTTATCTCCAGAATTACGTGGAGCAAGATATCACTTCGGCGTTCATCGAGAACAATATAGACGGCTCTCTTTTGCCCTTCTTGACTACGGAGCATCTACGAGAATTGGGCATCGCCACCTTGGGCACGCGTCTCCGAGTGAAAAGAGCCATCAACGACTTGCTTGCTGCCAAATTTGCCCACGGCGGTCCCAGCGGAACCAATGATCCAGATTACCGCCTCAATTGCATTAACATAAACTCCAACTATGTGCTGATGGAGGCTCTTTCGCTCTGTACTGTGCTCCTTCGAGATTTGAACAAGCTGTTTGAGCCAAAGACCGAAACTGAGGTGTTAGACATCAAGAAATTGAACGAGAACTTCAGCAAACTTAAAACCGACTTGAACCCGGTGATCCGGCTTGTCAAGGACTCGAAACCACTTCCAACACCAACTCTAGACCCTGGAGTGGGGGTCCCGCTGCCTACAAACTCCACCAACTCCATCTATCTGACCAACTCGTGGCTGACTTCAGAGGGCGACGCTAACTCTGTCCCTACAACCACAGTCACTGCACCCCTGATCATACAGCCGCCCAACTCGGCAGCCACAACATTGACGCTGATCCAGACATCGCTGCTCCCCAAACTGTCGTCCAACACATCCATCCAGCGGCCGGTTTCTGTGGCCAGTCCAACTTACTCCAAGCGCTTCTCCTCGGGGTCCATCATTTCCATGGGAGTTGGGAAAGTCGCTGACGTGAAGACCACAGCCGCAGGAAGGTATTTGGCCAAGCCACGCTTGGTGGAAGCCAAACAGAGGAACAGCGTCCACGAAAACGATTCAGGGGACATTCCGAGCTTGAAACTGCTGCAACAGCTCCAGCTGATCACGGGAAGCGGGCCACCAACACTCAAAGCAAAGGGGTCAACAGGACTGGTCACTTCGTCGCGCTCTGTCACCGAGATGCCATCACAGCCTGGGATTCAGCCCCTCAAACAGCTCAAGGCGTCCACAGACGACACGTGCTTGAAAGTGCTTCAGCTGGCTATGCGCAGACACCACATCCCACGTGAAAAGTGGTCGAAGTACGTGCTTGTGATCTGCTACGAGGACAAGGAGCGGATCTTGAAGTTGACAGAGAAACCTGTGCTTGTATTCAAGGAGTTGCAGGGCCACGAGAAAAACCCAACGATCATGTTGCGAGAATTGGCAACCTCGAATCCTGCTGCAAAAGACGAGTATGAGGACTCGCGCATTGGTGATAATGTTCCAGGCGGGACTCTTTAAATGGCATTGGGAATGTTACCTTCACTCGGATATTCAGACCTTCAAATTAATGATCCGAAGCAGATGAATTTTGTCGGTTGACTTCCAGATGCACTTTGAAATGTTGATAGGGCAGGATTAAGCTCTTTGTATTATGCATTGGACCTGGAGTTGGTTTATTGTTTGATACGAGCCGAGGAACACAATGCAGAGAAGTACATCGAGTTTTCATGCACAATTGGACACCTACAATGGAAACAGCATCTCCCTACATACTTTCTATGCAAAGCGATACACCCAACTCTCATGATCAAGATCCACTGGCTGTTGCCAAATAAAGCAATGAGTAGCCGAGATGGAGGAACGGCTGAAAAAGGGAAATCCTGCAGTTGCGAGCACGCGCCCAACCTCGCATGAAAAGCCTCGTCATGGAATATGTAGGTGTGCTGATACAGCAAGCCGCCAAAAGTACTCCTCAAGGTTATGAGTTTTCATGTCTGTATACCGTAAATGCATGCGAGAGCACAAGAACGATAATGTGGAGTGAGTGAAGATGAACTGAACAAATGGACACAAAAAAAAAGAACTCTGTTTTTACAGCTGCAACATGTTTCGACAGGGACTATGGACATACAATGGCAGTCTACTATTTTAAAAGTCGAAATGTCAAACTATGTGACTCTAGGCCATTAAATATCATGACAGTGTCTTTTCTCACTCTCACATTCCTTCAGCTTCATCAATGTGGATTATCAATACCAGTGGGTCACACAAATCCTCTCAAAATTAAAATCCATACATAAATTCTTCAGCCTTAAAACAATGACTACGATGATTCTTAATTGCGGGCAGCCATAATGCACGTTATTGGACCCTCTCGTATTGTATCTCGCGTCTTCCCCATCAACAATGAATGACTTGCTCTTGGCATCACATATGCATATATAGGTGAGTCCACGGCCCAAGTCCACGGGAGAATGCAGCTGAAATAATATCTCACAAATACCAAAATGAGAGCATCGGTGTTTGCCAGTCTCATTGGGCTTCTCTACATTTCCCTATCACTGGCCTATGTGCACATGAACGTCACCTTGTTTGACCCACACCGAGCACTTGGAAGAAGAGACAGTGTCGATGCAAAAACGCAAAACAGAGACTTCTACTACGTCGCCGAGTTCAAAGTTGGCTCCAGGGAAGACACAGTGAGAGTTCTCATCGATACCAGAATCTCCTCCTTCTGGTTTCCTACCATTGGGTGCACACCCAGAAGCTACTACAAGAGAGATTCCGTGTACAGCTTGTATGAGTGTGATTCACAGGGAACGTATGCCCCTCGCCTTCTGGATACATTTCAAAATCTCAGCACACCCTATGAGCTCGAGTTGGTCAGTTCCATTAGGTCCTCTGGGTACTTGGCCAAAGACACAGTGCAGTTGGGCAGTTTCAGCGATACCATGGAATTTGGGGTCGCACAAAGCGCCAACACAATCGGAATCCTCGGGCTTGGCTTCCCAGAATCCATTTTGCTTGTCAATCTGACCACAAATCTGTACACCAGCCTGAACTCTGGATCATCTGGTTCCTCCAGTTCCAACTCAAGTGTGCTGCTGCTGCCCAGTTTCCTCGAGCAACTAGTGGAGAGAAACTTCATCTCCAGCAGATCCTATGCATTTCTGTTGGGCCCCAATAACGCCTCCGAGGGCCAGTTGCTATTTGGAGCAGTCGACCACACAAGATATAGAGGTGCACTCCAGAAATTGCCCATGCTCAGTTTGTACACCTCACATTCCCAAAAAGAGATAGCAGTGAGGCTCGATGGCTTCCTGGGCGATGGATGGAGCTCGCAAGTGGACTCGGGTGCTTTGATCGTGCTGTCGAGCACTTTCCTGAGCTTTCCGTTGGAAATATTGGAGAGTTTCGCATACAAGACCAACGCCAAGAAGGAAGAGGACGGATTCTACTACTATGACTGCGACGTGTTGAAGTCACACGACCTGGTGTCGTTCTACTTTGGCGGAATTGAAATTGAGGTGCCTTTGCGTGATTTGGTGAAACAGATCGTCGATATGTGCTACTTGCTGTTCAACGTCGGAGACGGTCCCATAAGACTAGGACAGGATATCTTGCAGAGCGCATATGTGGTGGTGGACTTGGACAACGAGGAGGTCGCGCTTGCACAGGCAGCAGGTGACCCCGAAAGTTCAGGAAATGCTAAAATTGAGGAAATATCTTCAACCATTCCGCTGGCACTGGAGGCTCCGTTGTACAGTTACACCTCAGTGCGTGAGCTCTACTCGGCTCGTCTGAATTACTTCAGCACTGCGACTTTTGAGGTGAGTGCGCCGACTTACTCTACAAACACCGGACTGAGGTCAGTAGACCACGGCGGAACAGAGTATGAGGCCACAGTGACGGGCGGAGGTCCAGGTGGTGGAAGTATTCTGGGGTTGGTGATCAGTGCGCTCTGGCTCCTACAGATGATATAGGCACATGCAAAAGTGAGGAAGAAAGGAGCGGAAAAGAGAAGGAAAAGGGGCAGACAGGAAAGGCAGAATCGAAAATACATTGGTTTGTAGATTTTCAATGAGAGTGGCCATTTGTAGTAGACTTTCCCTGAGTGTTCCCTGGTTATTCCTCAGTGTGCATGTGGGTTTGCAGCCAATGCACCATGTGAATACCACAAATGTCCTTACGTCAGCCCATGTCCAAAAGTAGAAACGTGCCAATTATGTGGCTGTGGCCCCCTTCTCCTAGGATGTTTGTGCCTGACATGCATTCTCATGCCAGATCGCTTACCTTCACTTCTTGGCACGGCTGCAAATATAAATATGGGGACACCCACAAATAAGTAAGGGCTAAGACAGAACGGCAGGGAACTCCACAAAAAAACAAAGAAAAGAAAATTTCTTGATAACCGACACTGATTATTAAACCAGACTTTCACTGAACTCACTCAATAATGGTCTCTGCGAAGTTTTGTCTCTTGGCCCTTGTGCCCTTGACAGTGGTGGCTGCGCCCAACAAGAAACGTCAGGAGGTCGCAAAGCCTGGGGTGACCGGGAGCGCATTCGACGACATCAGCTTGTATGACTTCTCCAGCGCTTACATCGCCATCTCTGACCACTCGTGGGCCACAGAAGGTGCGGCTTTAACCTCGTCGTATGACTGGAACACCGACATCCAGAGTGCTGGTGGTACTGGCTCTGGACCAGGAGGAAACAATGTGGCAGAGACAAGCACTACAGCCACTGGCAGTAGTGAATCAGCAGCAACTGGAAGTTCGGAAAGCTCTGGAGGTTCCGGAAGCTCTGAAACTTTGGAAAGCACTGGAAGCACAAGCGAGGCGGCTTCTGCTGCGGGAAGTTCTTCTGCTCTGGGCATTGGAGGTGTGGCCAAACCGCTGGCTGCAATTGGGGCGGTGATGCTCTTGCTCTCGCTCTTGTAGAAAAAAAGAAAAAAAAACTTGAAAAATGAACGCAAATTGGTTTGTTTTATTGAATTTTATGATATGGTATGTTTAGAGCATGTGGTAAGTGTAGATAATGTAGGGAGGTAAATGTGCTGATTTGGTGATGGGAAGGCCCGAAGTATTGTGAGTGTGAAAATGAGGAAATACCAGTGGGTGAGAACGGTAACCACACATTGTAATAAAGTGTTGTGAAGAGAAAATAGAACATAAGAGAATAGACAAAATAAACTTATGAAAGCGTGTAAGGTAGTCTGTAACGCCGGACTGACTGCTTCATACCAAAAAGTTCTCTTGGTGACGTGAATTAAGGTTTGACGGTGGACCAAATGCCGTGCGCACCCATTGCAGTGTGGATCATTCAGATTATAAATTTCGCAGCCAAAAGTTGGAGGCCAATGTGAATCAAATATGTAGATCTCAAAAAACAACTGATACTCTAGGGGAATTCACAAACAAACTGAAACTCATCCTATGCTTATTATGGTCACCAGCGCCCATTTGTTCGATTCGCCTAATACGAGATTGGGGATTATGCCGCCGTACATGGGGCTGACTGGGGGTCTGCGAATGTGGACATGTTTGACGGCTTTTTAGGGGTCTTGGCCGAGATAGCGCTGACACAAAATGCGAGGAACTCGGGATATGAAAAGAGATATATACATCAGTACAGAAAACTTCAACATTTACTATTTCCTTTAAGTTTTTTATGAAGATACTGAATCTCGTCTTTCTGTGTCTCCCTTTGCTCTTCACCTTGGTCTGCGCGCATGTCCATTTGGATTTTGTTGCGCACAAGCCAAAGAATATAGATAAGAGGGAGTCAGTTGAGGCGACACTCGAGAATCGGGAGGTGCTCTATGTTGCAGACTTCAAAGTCGGGTCTCAGCAAGAACCTGTGAAACTCTGGCTCGACACAAGGATCTCCACGTTGTTTTTCCCCACCACTGGCTGCAGCTACAATGTGAAGAGAGATACGAGAAGAGACACTGAGACCAGCACCGAATTTACAAAGAAAGATGATGTTTACGATGTTGAGAATTGCGACTTGTATGGCATTTACACGCCAGAAGACCTGAGCGCTTCAAAAATTCCTCGGAGAAGTTCTTGCTTGACGTCGTTGGTGACATATATGCCAAGGGATACTACGGCACCGACACGGTGAAGATCGGCGACTTCATTGGCGATGTGGAGTTTGGCGTGGCAAAGTACTCAACCACAGTGGGGATTTTGGGTTTGGGGTTCCCGCACTCGATTCTTTTGGATATCGATTATAAGAATCTGTCTTCACACAAAAGTTTCACTGAGCAGTTGGTGGACATGGGCGAGATCAGCAGCAACTCGTTTCTGTTTCGATTTGGGCCAAATAATGCTTCTGAGGGTCAGTTGCTCTTCGGTGCCGTCGACCACTCGCTCTACCTGGGGCTGTTGAACACCATGAAAATGCTCGATGTGTACACTGACAATTCCTTCAGGGAGATCGCCGTGAGGTTTGACGGGATCTCAGGCAAAGATTTCATAGTGGACATTCAGGGAAGCGCAGTGATTGCCATGTCAAGCACATACTCTGGGTTGCACTCAGATATTGTCAGGGCAGTAGGGAAGCAATTGGCAGGAACAGAAAACTCCAGTGGGATGTATACGCTCGACTGCAAATTGATGGACATGACCGACTTGATCTCGTTTTATTTCTCTGGAGTTGAGATTCGAGTGCCAGTTCGTGACTTGATTAAGAAGTTCTACGATACTTGCTACTTGACTTTTGTGCCAACTGAGGGTTTGATGGACATAGGGCAGGATATCTTGAAAAGTGCATATGTGGTGGTTGACATGGACAACGAGGAGGTTGGATTGGCGCAGGCTGCAACTGCAACCAAATCTGCCAGTGTGGAGGAAATCGGGTCTCTGATTCCATTGGCTACTCAAGCTCCATTATACAGTTACACTGAGTTGGAAGATAAGTATAACTATAGCTACGGAGAGTGGTACACCTCAACATATAAGGTCGAAAGTGCGCCTGCTTACTCCACCAATACCGAAGGTGGAAATGCGGACAAGTCTGATAATGGTGTCGGTGCCATGTGCGGGCCACTGGGAATCATGTTGGCATTGCTCACCCTCTTATCCTTTGTGTGAAAAAGAATAGGAATGATTCACGTGAAATTTCAATCGAGTTGATGGACTGTTGGAGGGTGCAAGTGTATTTGATGGTGTGTTTTTTATTGCCTTGTCATTTTGTGATCTGCTACTGAATTGTTTTCTGGCACTACTGGTGACTCCATTTACGAGAAAATACACAAAAGCTCACTGGATATGGCTCATAACATTATCTGTACCTAGACATAGTACACCATGCATACTCCAGTCGTGCATTTGGTCATGATTTAGGCAACAGTTTAGCGTCGCGACAAAAGAGTGCAACAGATAAACGTGATCGGAATTCAGATACAGCAATTCGGACGATCTGCAATGCGCTAATGAAGATAACAGATTCAGATAAGATTGACAAGAAGAAGAACGTTGAAGCGAAACTCAAATAAATGTCTTCTGCCAATTTGAAATTATAGCAATTCTACTCAATTGCTTTCCTGAAGCCATTACCATCGAAATTGCCATTCAAGGTATCCAGTTCTCCCCTCTTCGTAAATCATCAATGCGAATTTCTTCACTTGACGCAGGTGCGCGCCGCGGCTTATGTGGGGCTTAGAGCCAGGATACGATACTCTGCAAGAAAGGCTATCACCGCACGTTGTTGACCCAACCGTATATAATTATAATGTTCTTCAGCTCTTGGCACACGTCTCCCCTTTTTAGTGCATCAACAACGGAATTGCGAAGGTGAGGAGTGTGATTCGGGAAGACAATTGGTTGAATACGAGGAAAGCAGCTGCTGAATAGCTTCAAGAAATGTGCAGAATTATGGTGTGAGAGGAAGAAATTGAATTTTTTTTAGATGTGAAGACTGTCACAATGCATACTACTTTATAATAATTTTGTTAGACTTAAGCGGATCTTCGAGGTGATGGATTTGCAGTTGAATTGCAAATGATCCCATTTAAACCATGATTCTACCCCAATCGGTGTATTTCAATGGCTTTGGTCGAACTTTCCCACGGGTCGCAAAACGAGCACTGTGACTAAGTGAGTGACGATGCACGTTCTGTAATAAATTGGCAGTGTCGGCTCTACGCAGGTGGTCCCTGGATTATCGACACAGGAACTAGTTACCATTGTTCACTCTCGCAAGATAAAGTTTGGAGTTCGTCAAAAGATCTTCGAAATTGTGCAACTTATGATCAAATCTATGGTATCGCAAAGGAGTCTTGCTGTCTCAACTCTTAATTTCCTTCAGTGTATTTTTTTCATTAATCGTTTCCAGTAAACTTCATGGTAGTCATTTCTCGCAGTGGCTGTCTTGGCTTTTTGCCCATATTGCCTGCGCGTAATTTGCACCCAACGCTCAGAACGACGAACAAAGTGACCAATACCCAAACTCAAATGGAATTTCTGGTATTTCATGGTTATAATCACAGCACGGCTATGCTGATAGGAATACCCATACATATTCGATCACTTATTTACGTGTCAGACAAAAACCAGTGTGTGGTCATGTACACTGGTGTGCATCACAGCCAAGATTTGACTCCAGGTAACGGTTTCGTAAATCCACCATGGAGAAGTATATAAGACCCACAGATCGGATCTTCAATTCCGCAGATACATAACAGAAACAGATTTGAATACAAAGAAATTAAAGTCAACATGCTTGGCCTCTATTTCATTCTCACTTTGGCATCCGCGTATATGAAGTTGGACTTGACGGTGCTCAAGGGTAATACACCCGTTGACTCCAGCGTGGACAGGCAGATCCAACACAAACGAGACGAGAACGGCATCTCCATTGAAAACTTGAACATGTTTTATTTGGCAAACATCTCATTGGGCTCCACCAACCAGACTCTTGGTGTGCTTTTAGATACTGGCTCCTCTGACTTATGGGTGCCTGAACGTGACTGCAATAACTACTGGGAGTCAAGCTGGAAGCGGTCGGAAAACACCAAAATTTCCACGAGAAAGTTGGGGCAGCCACATAAAGACGACAAGGCCCCGAATGTTAAACTGCATTTCCACGAGAAGGAGTATTACGACCTCTTTGACTGCTTATCCTTTGGCTACTTCAGTCCTAATGAGCTGTCGACATTCCAAGAGAACACCACTGCGCCAGACTTTGAGATCTCATACTTGGACGGATCTGAGGCTACCGGGTACTGGGGGTCTGACTATGTGACATTTGGCGACTACAGGGTGAACATGACGTTTGGGGTGGCCCTGTACTCGGACCTGCAGCCTGTATTGGGAATAGGTCTAGTTGAGAACGAAGTGTCCAATTACGGCACATCTGCAAATGACTACGAGGACACTTTCACGTACCTGAACTTCCCGTTGAGATTGAAAGAGGAAGGATTGGTGAAAAGCCACGCCTACTCCATTCTGTTGGGCCGCAACAATGCCTCTGAAGGTGAACTTCTCTTTGGTGCAGTTGACCATGGGAAATACGACGGACAACTCCAGAGAGTGAAGATTGTCAATGAATATGAGGAGGCAGGGTACAAGGAGCCATTTGCATTTGATATCATTTTGGACGGGATCTCAAGTGACGACTATGAGTTCAGAGAGCAGACCTCAGTTTTGCTTGACACGGGCTCGACTTTGCTGAGATTGCCATATGCCTACTTCTACGAGTTGTACGACTACTTGGACTTGAGAGCGTCGCAGGAATCCTCTTCACTCTATGAAATCGACTGCAACTACCTCAATCTGGACCAAACACTCTCTTTCTACTTCAGTGGAATCGAAATCCAGGTCCCCTTGCGCGACTTGGTGTACCAGTACTATGGCTGCTACTTTGGCATCAGAGGGTCGCTGTACTCGCACATTTTGGGTGCGAATATCTTGAAGAACGCATATGTGGTGTACGACTTGGACAACGAGGAGATTGCCATGGCGCAGGCAGCTGCAGACGAGCGGCCAGAGACCATTGAGGAGATCTCCAGTACGGTTCCACTGGCCCTGAAGGCACCATACTACAGCAAGACAAAGTTGGCAGAATACTATGTCACGGACCGGTACGGGTACCTTGATGAGACGTCCCAAGCCGTGGAAAGTGCTCTGTATGATTTTGCAACCGCCAACAGAACTTCCTACGACTTGGGTCTGACCACCTATGTTAAGTACTATACTTACAGTCAGTCAGTGTATGGAGACACATACACGACCACACGGACTCGGTATGTGGCGACCACGACCACAACTACAACGACAGCCAATGGGGCCGGAAAATCAGCGTTGGGCGGAATTATGCGTAAGTGGTTGGTGTTGCTCTTGTTGTGGATCTAGCTGCAAAATATGACCTGATATGACCAAAGAGGAAACCGTAGGAAAAAGAAGAAAAGAAAAAGAGGAAGTTGTTGGAAGTCACACTTGAGCTTCAATTGAGCATCTGTGGTTGAAATTGCAATCTCCTTGTAAAATCACCTCATTTATTTTCGTGAGAGGTTATTTTCTGTACTAGTCCTAGCGTATTACATACGTAGAAATGTTCGCACTGATATCCATGCATTTCAGTATCACCCTCTGGCCCAAAATTCGAGGCAAACAGTAACGCCTCGAAATCAAATTGATTAGTGATACTTTCGAAGAAGACTGTGAAGAACCTTTTCTATTTTTCTCTTACCATCTACTCATAGTTCTCCTTTCTCACTGTTTCTCTGTTCTGCCCTTCGCGCATGAAATCCATTTTCAAAATATGCACATGCTCTTATTCAGCCTGACATCTTCTGTGCCAAGACCACACTACGTCATTTTGAGCCCACACTGATCTGGATAAGGTATTCCCTCGCCTCGAAATTCCGTCAGCCCCAGAAATGACACAGAAAGGTATTGGTGGGAATCTCGAGGAAAGAAACTCACTGAGTTTAGTGGCGGAATGAAATGGCTGCAAATCAGCAATGAGCCACAAAGGACCGGGGAAATGTACTAAAAACGAAATGTCAAGAACAGAGTTGGACCCCAACACTTGGTCCTGGTCATCCACACTGCCATGTACTACTCTCTAATCGGTGCCTGATGACTCCTAACCTTAATCTTCACATGACCTTGAGTTCAGACACAGAATAGACATGTAGAATGTCAAAGAGCCATCGACCACAGAATAACTCGGATAATTGAGAATTCGTAGATCACTTTAACTCTCCGATTTTACTGTTTTTCGTCTTCTTGCTATAATTGCCCATATTTGTCAAGCGGTCGATCTTGGGAATTTGACAAGTTCACGTTTTGTTCTTGGCTCAAATACCCCAGTCGACATATGGAAGTCCAAATTGGTACCTGTGGAGAATACAGGATCTGCGCGCACGGCTGACCACACCAACATTGCGATCATAGAGAATACATGAGGAACAAAAGAGAATTAGAAGGTAGAATTATAAGTTTAGTCAAGTTAATGGAGTTTAGGGCGGATAATCTTGTTTGTCTGACAAATAGAATGGCAATTGAGAGTCCTGTGATTCTTACTTCATCAATACCTTAACTCACACTTCCTTTCTGACAATTCTTCCCTGAGCTGTGTGGAGTATGTGCCCCGGACCAACCTTGCAGCCGGAAGTCCAAGCGTCTCTCGATAATATAAATAGACGGCTCGCTTCCTTATCTCAAACACAAAAAAAAGGTCCAAATCTTCAAAGTTAGCATGATCGTCTGGCTCTTTTTGCTTGCTTTCGCCTCTGCGTACGTGAAACTTAACTTCACGGTCCACACAGGCAACTCTGTGAGCGACAATGGCCCCAACCGACAGATCGAGGTCCATGCACGTGACGACGGACTTGAGCTCCAAAACATGAACACGTTTTATGCCGTGGACATTGAAGTTGGCTCAAACAAGCAGAAAATCAAAACTTTATTGGACACTGGCTCTGCTGACTTATGGGTACCTCTCAGTCTGTGTGACAGTCTGAGCAACAACAAAAGAAAGAGGAGTCTCGGGAGAAAGCGCGGAAAAATGCTCTCCAAGAGGTATTTTGGAGTTTTTGAAGAACTCAAAGAGCTTGAAGACCTGGAAGATTTCCATGAGAAAGAGGTTTCCAAGGCTTCCAGTGAGTGCAAGCAGTATGGCACTTTCGCACCAGACGACCTGTCGACATTCAAGGAGAACACCACCGCCCCAGGTTTTTACATCCAGTATGCAGATTTTTCTGTTGCTTCCGGCTACTGGGGCGAAGACACGGTAAGTTGGGGCGACTACTCTGTGACTTTGCCCTTTGGCGTGGCCGAGTCTGCAGATATGCAATCAATCTTCGGCATAGGATTCCCAGCAGGCGAGTCGCTGAATTCTTACCGGGCCGCAGACCCAAACAGGCCGCTCTGGACGTACTCGAATTTCCCCATGTTACTCAAAGAGCAAGGCTTGACCAAGAGTTGGGCGTACTCGTTGCTGTTGGGTGCAAATAATGCGTCCGAGGGCGAGATATTGTTCGGTGCAGTCGACCACGGGAAATACGAGGGGCTGCTCCAAAAAGTGAAGGTGGTCAACACCTACGGGAAAGTGAATGTGCCTGTGTTCAGGTTTGATGTTATTTTGGACGGTGTTCTGAGCGACAACTTCGAGTTCAAGGATCAAACCACCGTTTTGTTGGACTCCGGTGCTACCTTGCTGAAGTTGCCGTACCTGTACTTATCTGCACTCAGAGAAAAGTACGACCTCCGGACTTCCAGCTCGCTGGACTCGATGTACGAGATCGACTGCTCGTACTTGCAGCTGACGGAAACGCTATCCTTCCATTTGAGCGGGATTGAGATTTCCGTGCCGCTCAGAGACTTGGTGTACAGATACTACAAGTGCTACTTTGGCATCAAGCCAGATGCAGTGACATACACGTTGGGTGCAAATTTCTTGGAGAGTGCCTACGTGGTGTACGACATGCAGAACCAGGAAATCGCTTTGGCGCAGGCGAAGGCGTCACCGTCGGAGGAGAAAATCGAGGAGTTTGAAGGCACGATTCCGTCGGCGCTGGAGGCCCCGTACTACACCTACACGGACCTCGAGGAGTTCTACACCACCGCCAACAGGAAGTACACCAAGGTCAGCCAGCAGGCGAATGTGGCGCAGTACGACTTCCAGACATCGGGGAGATCCAGCTACGACTTTGGGTCCACGACGTACCCCAAGTATGGCTCTGGAGCCTACTCCACCAGACTGGCCCTGTACACCACCAACAGAGGCTCCACCAACAGAGGCTCCACCACAAGTGATGAAGACCAGGGGTCTGAGCTCACCCTGGCCACAGAGGAGTACCTGACCGACCCACCAAGAGTGTCGGACCTCGCGCTGTACACCTACGACGACGTCTCAGATTTGTTCAGCTTCTCCACTTACTCCTACACTGGGTACGACTGGAGCTCGTGGTCGGCCTCCTACAACAGCATGAGACTGTCTGTCACCGCGGCTAGGCTCAGCCGGCAGCTGGCCGATTCAGCATCCCGCAAGAGCTCTCTCCTGGCCAATTCAGCATCCCGCAAGAGCTCTCTCCTGGAATGGAGTGTATCTTTCGAGAGCCTGCTTCTGAACTACTACCTCACTGCCTCTGGAGGCAATTTGGGCACTATTTCTGCTGGTTGCTACGGGTGCCCGGAGACCGACGACGCAGATGCCTCCACTGGCACTGGAACTGGAACTGGCGGAGGCTCAACTAGTGCTGGGGGCATGGGCTCGCGCAATCTGGCGTTGCACGTGTTGGTGTACCAGATGGTTGTGTTTTTGGTGATGTGGATCTGAGCCAATGTGTATGGGTGCGAAAAAAGAGGGACCAGCCTGGATAGTTTTTGCATGTTGCCAAAGTCTATAGTTCTTTTGTTTTTTATAATGCTATGAATGATTATTTGTTCTTTCGGGTTTCATGTCGTTCGGTCAGTCTTCCTTTTTTTTCGGCGATGTATCGCCGGTGCCGAGGATGTGGGCATTTAAGCTTTTCGTTTCGCTTCTCAGATTACCGCATTCGGTGACACCCTTCGCCTGCGTTTTCGCAGTCAAAGCCTAATGCAGGGTCTCAATGGCACATTTGCAGAAGTGATTCAGACAAGGCGGTAAGTAATCAATACGGTTCAGCTGAATTTGATGTGTGTGACCAATGAAAGAATAAGGAAAAGAAAACACTTATTTAAAACCCTTGGAGATCTTTTTTCTTTGTCCTCCCCCACATTGCTGTATCTGTCTCCTTCGGCATATGTGCGAGGGACTACCTCAAACTCTAAATGAAAACAACCACCCGAGTACCCCGACGGCACTATAAATAGAGGCTTCTTCCCCCGCAAATTCCACATCCAATGATTTTTTTGCCCTTCCTCCTTGCGTGTGCCTCGGCATACGTCCAGTTGAACTTCACCAAGCACAGAGGCAACTCAAGACAGGATATGGGAATAGACAAGCAGCTTCAGTTGAGCAAACGCGACGACGAGCTTGTTTTGGAGAATTTCCGGACATTTTATCTTGCAGAGATCTTCATCGGCTCGGAAAACCTGAGTGTGGGTGTATTGGTCGATACAGGCTCGTCTGATTTGTGGGTAGCAGTGAGTTCTTGCTCCTTCAGCAAAAGGGACAACATTTTCACCCAAGAAGAGGACAATTTGGATCGAAACGATGAAATTCTCATTCCAAGAGACATTGACGACTCCCCCGCGATTCAACCAAGAGACTATTATGACTGCAACTCGTATGGCAACTTCGACCCGCAGAATTCTACTACATTCACCGAAAATGTCACTGCTCCTCCCTTTGAAATAGCTTACCTCGACAAAGCATACGCAGAAGGTTTTTGGGGCTCTGATTACGTCACGTGGGACCAGTACAGGGTCAACTTGACATTTGCAGTTGCTGAGCAGACAAACTCGCAGCCTGTTTTTGGTATTGGGTTTCCTCTTTTGGAAGCACTGGTGACCAACGATCCAGATAAAGAGCTGTTTGTATATCCGAACTTCCCGTTGAAATTATACGAGGATGGACTCATTGACAGCTGGTCTTATGCTATTTCCTTGGGCAGAAACAATGTATCTGAGGGCCAGATCTTATTTGGAGCTATTGACCATGGCAAATACGAAGGACAACTCCAGAAGGTGAAAATGGTCAATACTTACGGAGACTTGCTGGGACTCGACGCGTTCAATATCATTTTGGACGGCATTTCTGGCGACTCGTTCTTGCACAGAGACCAGACGGTGGTGTTGCTTGACTCCGGGTCCACTGGTCTGCTTTTGCCTGAGCTGTACTTGGAGGTTGTCCAGGAGCATTTTGACTTGGAGTACAATGCCACAGCCAAACAGTACGAGATCGACTGTTCTTTTTTACAACTGAGCGAAACCATCTCCTTCTGGTTTAGCGGAATCGAAATTGAGGTGCCCATGAGAGACATGGTGTTTCAGTCCGACAGATGCTGGCTCAGTTTCACGCAGTCCAACACGTCGTATTTGCTCGGTGACGATTTCTTGAAGAATGCGTATGTGGTGTATGACTTGGGCAACGAGGAGATTGCCTTGGCCCAGGCAGCAGCAGAGGAGCGCCCTGAGACCATTGAGGCGTTTCTGGACTCCATTCCTCTGGCTCTGGATGCTCCGTTCTTCACCTATACTGCTCTAGAGGAATTCTATACCACAGCAGACGGATACTTTGTTTCCACAACGAAACTGGTTCAGAATCCGCTGTATGAGTTTCCCACATTGGATAGATCGTCATATGATTTGGGAAACACCACTTATGAGACGTACACCACAGATATTGCGCCTGAGATAAGTGGGTCTGGCGTTGGCCCAGTTTCTGGTTCCACAAGTGCTGGACACGCCTCTGGAAGTGGCCACAGCTCTTCGAAAACAGGCGGAGGATCGCGTAATCTGGCCCTTGGTGTGATTATCTATAATCTTGCGGCATTGGCCATGTGGATCTGAGAAAAGTTTATATGATTTGAAATTTATGCAATATGAACAATATAGACCTTAGTATGCATGCCAGTACAGACTGATAATTCAATTTAAATTGTCTGCACGTTCCTCTGAACGCGTTCACTGAAGTAGACAAAGACGTAGGACGCATGTTTATTTTCACATGAGATGGCTGCAAAATGTGCAATCAAGGTGATAAGTGCAGACCAACAGGAAAGTGAATAAAATAGGCAACAGGAAGGTACATCAAAAAGTGCAACTTAAATAAACCAATCAAAGAAATTTCTTGTTCCCTATTCACTGTTCACCTCCACAACCTTCCGGTGAGAGCATGTAAAATTGTGGCTTTTGCCTAAGCCGCGAAAGTGATATACGAGCGCGTCACACTCCTGTCTTGATAAATTTCTAACAATCTAAGTGCACTTTTTCTTTCCAAATACATTCAGACAAGCTCGAAAAAATGATTTTCACATTGAACTTCTTCAATTCCAGGCTGACCCCTTTTTTTAGGTCAACGGACGTATGCATGGTTTCAATAGTAGGTGCGCAGTCAATGCCTCATGCACATACTTAGGAGTTTTGCACAATGCCCTCAAAACCTGTCTGCAAATCGCGTCTTTTTGCCGATGAAGCATGAACATTCACCTGCACCGATAAATTTGGGATATCGCTGAAAATTCTGCAGGACCTGCGCATCTACGGCCGATCTTCATCGCTCAAAACGAGCGGAGTGGTGACCAAGAAAACTAGACCTGTCAGAGAGAGACAGACAAGAGAGGGAAATATGTCACCAAGGGAAATTGTATACCAAAAAAAATGACTTTCTGGATTCTATCAAAACTTTTGTCAATGACTCACATATTTTTATGCACTTGCACTGTTTCCCAAGTTACGTGTATTATTATGGATATGTGCCCTTTAACTGTCTTGCAGCTAACAGTCTCCACCACCAAAAGCACTATATAAAGATTGAATTTCCCCAACAAAAAGAAGTTTCATACAACTCCAGAAACAACATCCAGTTCGCTCTTCCCTAGAATGATCTTGTGGGTTTACCTTCTTGCATTGGCCTCGGCCCACGTTCATATGAACTTCACCATCTTCAGAGGAAACTCGCCTCACGACATGGCCATCGACAGAACAGTGAGAGTGCACCGCCGAGACGACGAGATCGAGATCGACAACTACCTGACCTTCTACCTTGCCGAGGTCGAAATTGGCTCGAACAAACAGAAGGTCGGTGTTTTGCTCGACACTGGCTCCTCGGACTTGTGGGTGTCTGTGTCGCTGTGTGGAGGCTCAGCGAAACGGAACTTGGAGAAGAGAAAATACGATTTCCGGAAGTTCTTGGATGCGCCGCTCTTGGAGGAAGTGTCCAAGGTCCAGTACGACTGCAATTCCTTTGGCAACTTCGACCCAGACAAACTGTCCAGTTTCACCGAGAACCTGACTGCTCCAGCTTTTGAGATCTCGTATTTGGACGGGTCCTACGCAGACGGCTACTGGGGGTCTGACCAAGTGTCGTGGGGCGAGTACTCGGTGAATTTGACCTTCGGAGTCGCCGAAACCCTGGACTCGCAGTCTGTGTTTGGCATAGGATTCCCTGATTTGGAGGCCCTGAACTCATACGAGTCAAGTGACCCATACAAGGAGCTCTGGACGTACTCGAACTTTCCCATGAAACTCAAAGAGGACGGGTTGGTCAATTCCTGGGCGTATTCGCTTTCTTTGGGCAGAAACAACGTATCTGAGGGCGAGATTTTGTTTGGAGCCATTGACCACGGCAAGTATGACGGACAACTTCAAAAAGTGAAAATGGTCAACGAGTATGCGAGCGTCGGAATGGAGCAATTTGACCTCAGCATCATCTTGGACGGAATCGCAGGCGACGGGTTCGAGCACAGGGAGCAGACGGTGGTTGTGCTTGACTCTGGCCTGACGTTGCTGAGATTGCCCGAATCTTTTTTGCGGGACTTGGTGAGAAAGTACAGTTTGACCTTGTACTCCAGCACACTGACCACCTACGAGATCGACTGCGACTACTTGACGCTGAGCGAGACGATCTCGTTCTACTTGAGCGGAATCGAGATCCAGGTGCCGCTCAGAGACTTGGTGTTTGAGAGTTACGTGTGCTACTTTGGAATTAGACCAGCAGAGGAGTCGTTTATTTTGGGCGACAACTTCTTGAAGAACGCATACACGGTTTTCGACTTGGAGAACCAGGAGATTGCTTTGGCGCAGGCGGCGGCAGAACCTAAGGCAGAAACTATTGAGGATATTTCCAGCACGATCCCACTGGCACTGGAGGCTCCATACTACACTTATACCGATTTGGAGGTATACTACACTACCGACGGTGGGTACTACACGACCACCACCAGAGATGCACAGGTTCCCCTGTATGATTTCCAGACCACGGGCAGATCCTCCTACGACTTGGGCAACACCACCTACCAGCGCTACGACGACTACAGTGAGCCTATCTATGGCGACACTTACTCCTACGGAGGCTACACATACTCGTTCACAGGAGCAAGTGTGGGGTGCTACGGGTGTCCCACGGGGTCTGAGAGCAGCACAGCCACACAGGGAGGCGGGAGCAGCACGAAGGGCGGGGATGGCAGCCGTGCACTGGCGTTGGGGAGTATGATGTACCATTTGTTGGTGCTTGGAGTGATGTGGCTCTAGAAACCAATTAGAACTGAATTTAAACGGAAGAGTAACTTCTGTGAAAGCAAAAAAGAATAAAGTTGTTTGTTTCTTCTTACTTGTTTTGTAATTCCGTTTGCAGCTTGGACGTTATTACTGACCAGCCACCATTGTGGTGCAGGAAATATTCGTAAATTGCAAATGCGCCTCTCACATACGAGCCCTGCTTCAGAAACTCAGCACCAGTAGGGAAACACACATGCGAGCGGAGATCAGATTTAAGAAGTAGTGAAAGAATGTCGAAGCCCCATTTGAATGGGAACGAGAAATGGAAGCCAAAGCTGAGTTCACCTTTTTCTCAGCTTTTGCAGCCACCTTCTTAACATTAACTGTCCACAATCTTACCTAATACCTACATCCCTCTGACAGTGCCAAGAAATCCGCAGCCGTCAACATTCTCCACCTGGATGACCCAAATAGACGTAAAGTGCCGCCTCTGCGTTTGGCAGCCGTGCATAATGTCTGACTTGATGTCCTTTAAATAGCCACCGGTAGATCCCAATTGCAACCCACAATGCTCTGGTTTTTCTGGGCACACTTGGCGTCCGCGTACATCGCGCTTGACATATCTATACGCCATGATTTGCAGCAAGAAAATGGCAAGAGAGAGGACGGAAGCGTTAATGCAGACTTGAATAGCAGATACTACTACCATGTGGTGACCATGGAGGTCGGGTCCAACAAAGAGAAAGTTGACGTTATCGTCGACACAAACGCTGGCGACTTATGGTTTCCATCTCCGTCTTGCAGCGTGGTAGACTTGGAGTTGAGGCAGGAACACAAAGAGAGACTAGAGCAAAGAGGAGGCCCAAAACCTTCTACTGAGGGCATGTACTGGCTCTACCCCAGCTGCCACGCTTTTGGCACCTTCAACTACAACCAATCATCCTCATTTATCAGCAACGGTACCAAATTCAACGCAGCATACTCGCAGATCGGCTACGATGCCAATGGAATCTGGGGCTCTGACCTTGTATCGATCGGTGGCCAGTCGCTCACTGTGGATTTCGGCGTGGCCACTTATGCGTCCACGGTAGGCATCTTGGGCCTCGGCAGCGTCAAGTTGGAGTCCAGAAACACCTACCAGTACGGCTACGTGGAGTACGACAACTTCCCTGTGCAGTTGCGCAGACAGGGCATAACCGAGGTGGCATCTTATGCGATCAGTATACCGAGAGACAACTCCACACTGGGCGAGTTGCTCTTTGGGGCGATTAACAAGGGAAAATTCGACGGTACGTTATATAACGTGCACATGGTCAACGACGGCGGTGGAGACTACGAGCAGATCATCTTGGACGGAGTCGTGGTGGGCAACTACGGCATAAGACACCAGACGCCTGTTGTTTTGGCGCACGGGAACCCATTTCTGACTCTTCCGAGTGAGATTCTTCAAGTTCTCTACAAGTACCTAGATGTTGAGTATGACTATGACCAGGACCCAGTGGACTGTAAGTACTTGGAACTGGAGGAGCAAGTGACACTCTACTTCAGTGGAATGTCGTTGAATGTGCCTGTTTCCGACTTGGTCTACAAGTTCAAAGACCAGTGCTTTCTTGGAGCCACTGAGGGCAGCTGGGAGTTCTACCAGTTGGGTGATAATATCCTCAGGAACTTCTATGTGGTGTACATGATGGACTCACTGGAAGTGGCGCTTGCACAGGCCTCCACGGACGGAAAAAGTGACGATATCGAGGACATCCCCAATGCTATCCCCGGCGCCAAAAAAGCTCCCAATTACGACGACGTGGCGCTCATAGTGTCGTGGACCACCAATGAGTACGGTGAGATGGAGCAGACCACCAATGACTACTATGTGGAGCCCATCACCGCGACGTTGGCCAATGGGAAAACAACAACCATGACTCAGGGGTATGAAAACTACTATGCTTCGGACTATGATGAGTATCTGGTGGCCAGTGTTCTGTACAACGAGTCGTATCTGGGCTACTCCAGCTTGATGTCTCTATTGGGCAGGACCAGTCAGAACCAGACAAGTCCGAGCCAGACGCTCAGTCTGGCGATAATGAGTCTGGAAAGTGGAAGTGGAAGTGGAAGTGAAACAGAAAGTGGAAGTGAAACAGAAAGTGGAGGTGTCACCCGGACTTCTCTGAACTCTGAGGGTAGTACTGAGACTTCTGGAGGTACTGGAACTTCCAAGACATCAGGGGCATCGGAGACATCCGGGCCAAACTCATCGAGTGGGAGTTCTCAACAGGATAGTTCCAGCGCTCTGAACGCAGGCATGGGTGTTTATCACTCAGGAAGCGTGATATCTGTGTTTGGTGTGTTGGTGCTCTCGCTCCTCTGATTTCGCAGCCAAACAGAAATGGAAGACAGGAAGGAATGAATATGAGCGAAGCAGGGAAGTACAGATGAATGAATTTGTGTTTAGTGAATCATCTAGTGTATGAAAAGGCATGAACTCAAAAAATAGAAAGCAAGTATTGGACTATTGCAAATTCGACAATGGATATACTCAGTCCGTGGTATCTGGTGTGTCTAGACCCAAAGGAACAAGACACTCCAGACATCTGACAGAAGATTCACTCAAAGAGAGCAAGACAGCAAGTGTGTGTCGATACGTGACTTACGAAATACTTTGCCTCCTTAACTCCCACTTATCGAACCCCAAACCCTCTACTTCATCTCCTCGTCTTCCACTGTCCTCTAGGGCTGGAACCCTAACGTCCACACCCGTGCCTCCCCACCACACACACCCAGGAAAAAACCCACCCCAGGCTTCCCTCGCACTTTTTCTCTCTGGTGCATCACGTGACCCACCACCTTCAGCGCGGGCATTAAAAATTTTCCTCGCTACTTTTCAACACTCTCTACTACCCACAGAATTGCAACATGCCTCCAAAATTCGATCCTTCTGAAGTCAAGTTCATCTACTTGAGAGCCGTCGGTGGTGAGATCGGTGCCTCCTCCGCATTGGCCCCAAAGATTGGTCCTTTGGGTTTGTCCCCAAAGAAGGTTGGTGAGGATATCGCCAAGGCCACCAAGGACTTCAAGGGTATCAAGGTCACCGTCCAATTGAGAATCCAGAACAGACAGGCCACCGCCTCTGTTGTTCCATCTGCCTCTTCTCTTGTCATCACCGCCTTGAAGGAGGCCCCAAGAGACCGTAAAAAGGAGAAGAACGTCAAGCACAGTGGTAACATCCCATTGGACCAGATCTACGAGATTGCCAGACAAATGAAGGACAAGTCTTTCGGTAAGAACTTGGCCTCGGTCACCAAGGAGATCTTGGGTACTGCTCAGTCTGTGGGCTGCCGTGTGGACTACAAGAACCCACACGACATCATCGATGCCATCAACAACGGTGAGATCGATGTTCCAGAGAACTAATCATACACATAGGGTAATACTACGATTGAAAAAAAAAGAAGCACGAGGGGTGAACAACTGTAGAGAAGATAAATTTGCAGTGAAAAATTTAGTCTGCAAAATAAAAAATCTCAGTTTTTCTCATATTAAAGATATTACCTTCTTTTTTTCCTCAAGTTTCTGATTTTTTACGCTCATTATCGGGCCTATCTTTTTCTTTTTTCCAATCTCTTTCCCTGACTCTTTGAGGGTTCCTCCATCCGTACCTCCGCAACTTCTCCAGATTTCTCGCACGTGACAGATTTGGGTATCAACAACTACACCATGTCTGACTCGATAGGTACGTAAACCGAGAAATTCGAAAAGGAAGAGGGAAAAATGGAGACAACATAGTGGTAAGATTCATGTTATCGAACTCAAATCTCCAAAACTTCCCTCCCTCTCCCACCTTCCTCGTGTCCCCCCAACTAACTCCAGATCGTGTGTTTGTCAAGGCCATCACCACCATCCGGGCGCTTTCGTCGCGGTCCAACCACGGGTCGTTGCCCCGCCCGCCCGCAGAAAACAGAATCAAGCTCTACGGCTTATATAAGCAGGCCACCGAGGGAAACGTCCAGGGGATCATGGCCAGACCTGAGGGCCACACTTTGGAGGATGAGGGAGCGAAGAAGAAGTGGGACGCCTGGAAACGCGAGGAGGGGCTTTCCCGAACCGAGGCAAAGAGACAGTACATTTCTTATCTTATCGACACCATGAAGGTGTATGCGAGTGGGACCTCCGAGGCCAGGGAACTTCTCAGTGAGCTAGAGTATCTTTGGGACCAGATCAAGGACGTGGAGTTCTCTGACGACGAGCCACGACACGTGTTCTACAACGTGGCCCCACTGGTGATCTCCAATGTCGACCAGCTGGACAGGTACTCCACGGCTACTCCGTGGCCGTTGCAGAGCAACTACCTGGCGCTGGCCACCAACCACCAGTACAGAAACAACTTGGAGCAGATCTACCTGCACCTGCGGCGCAACACACAGCTTCTGTTGGCGGAGTACGTGAAGGGGCAGGGACAAAGTCAGAGCCAAGGCCAGAATTACAGGGGTGCTTCCAAACTGGGTGCTTTGCTGGTTCCTCTGGTTGCGTCCAGACAGGTGGATGTGCCTGCGGGGACGCTCGAGGATTTCCGCGCGTGGCAAGGAGAAATCAATCTGATCATCAACAAGATCAGCAAGGAGTACGCCACACGCAAACTGGGGACAAAACTGGGGGCTGGCCACGGGTTGGTGAATCCCTTCAGTGTGGTGGAGACAGACCTGGACGGTCTGGAAGGGGAGATTGATCCGCGCGAAGCAACAAAGAGGAAAATTGTTTTCTTGCTCAGGACACTCGGGAAGCACGTGTTGCATTTCCTCAAGAGTTTTCTGATCAGCACGGTTGCAATTCTCTTTGTGGTGTGGTGTTTCAAGAAAAACGTGGTGGTGCAGCGCACAGTGGTCAAGAGTCCAGTGGGCACGCGACAGAAGAAGGAGCTCGTGATCAACATGGTTGTTCCCGACGAGAACAAGTGGTTCATCCGGTTGCTTCTGCTTGTGAACAGCCTAGTAGGGTTTGTATAGGATATGGTATGACGATTAGAAAGAGGACGGGGGAAGGGGGAAGGGGGAAGAAGAGGGAAGAGTGGAGGGAAGTAGTTGTTAATTTTTTGTTTTTTTTTTTGGCCTGATTTGCTTTCTTGCGCACGTAACAACAGCCCGATGTAGCTGGTTGTGGAGATTGAATCTGATGTTGAAGAAATTCTGGTACTTCCTATTATCCTGGTCCACTTGTGTGTGCGAAATGGGTGCAAATTGCCAAATGAGTAGGAGACACAGTGGGGCACATAAAGAGGACAACAACGACAACAAGCAAGATCAATTTCATTTTTCGATATGCCAAAATTATTTACGTCAAAATTCAATTCGCAACTTTTGCTTATTGTTTTTCTTCTGGTTCTTTTCTGAATTACTGTAGTCTGCATCTCTCCTACTGTCTCTTTCCACTTCTCCATTGTGCCTGTACACACATTAAGACAGTCCCCAGATATCTGCCACCACACCAGACATTTCCAGAAAAAAATCACCAAAATCGACTCAAATACTGACTCATAGAACTTTTCCCTCCTTTTACATTTCAAAATCCTCCCCTTGTCCAGCTTTCTCCCACCCTCTTTCCTCCTCCCCAGTCACGTGCGCGCATCTCTTGAAAAAAAAACCAGCCCCACCTCATCTCTAACTATACAACCACAATGGATATCCACAGATGCCGTTTCGTGGACTACACGCCGCATACAATCACGGCCATGGCGTTCTCCCACGCCAGCGATACCCACCTGCCTTCTCCGCACAGCTTGAAGCTCGCTGTGGGCAGATCTAACGGCGATATAGAAATCTGGAGCCCAAAACACAACTGGACACACGAGCTCACGCTACCGGGCGCCAGGGGCCGTGCCATTGAGGGGCTTGTTTGGTCACACGCCCAGGGCGAGAACCCGCGTCTTTTTTCCATCGGCGGGTCCACTTTTGTCACCGAATGGGACCTCAGTCTGTTGAGACCAAAACTAAACTACGACTGCAACGCAGGGGTGGTGTGGTGCTTAGACGCCAATGCCACCGGCGACAAATTGGCTGTGGGCTGCGATGACGGCAGTGTTGTTCTCGTGGACATCTCGGGCGGCTCGGGCGTCATGGAGCACGATCTCATTTGCCAGAGACAGGATCTGAGAGTGTTGGGCATTAAGTGGCACGGCGCGGACTTGTTGGTGGGCGGCTGTGCGGACGGGAAGGTCCGGTGCTGGGCTGCCAACGGCGATAGCCGCGGGCGTATCGTCAGCTCCATGAAGGTGGACAAGCTGCGCACAGAGCTGACTTTGGTGTGGAGCATTGTGTGTCTTCCGCAGCGGGGCCAGTTCGTCACGGGTGACTCCACGGGCGCAGTCAAGGTGTGGGACGCCAAGGCGTTTACCTTACTCCAGGGCTTCACTGCCCACGAGGCCGACGTGCTCACTTTGGCCAAGGACTACTCGGGCTCCACCATCTACTCCGCAGGCATCGACAGAAAGATCCACCAGTACACGTGGTTGCAGGGCCAGAAGAAGAAGTCGCTGCGGTGGATCCACAGCGTCAGCCGGCTCTTGCATTCGAACGACGTGCGCTCGTTGGCGATGCACGAGAGCAAGACACAGAATCTCTTGGTGAGCGGCGGTGTGGAGCGGGCCATGATCGTCCAGCACGGCGACCACTTCGTGCAGGGCTCGTATAAGAAAGTGTTGATGCTGCAGCAGCTTCTGAACATCCGCGTGCGCGGGCTGAGCAAGCTCGTGGCGCTTTTCCAGGACCAGACAGTGAAAATATGGAGGATCTTGGAGAACGAGGGAAAGCACAAGTTGGTGGCGAAGCTCAGCTTGGCGGACGACGACAACATCACGTCGGTGAGTGTGGGAGCGTCGGAGGGCGCCTTGTCCTTCTTGGCGGTGGCCACCATCAACACCGTGAAGGTGTTTGCATTGACAGAAACAGAGCTGAAACTCAAAGTGAGGAAAATCAGAGACGAGGCGTTCGGCGAGGTGGTCAGCGGGGCCAAGAACGTGCACATCTACGACCACGCCAACTTGCTCGTGCACACGCCCGAGGACGAGTTGTACAGATTCACCATTTCTGAGGAGGGCATAGAGTTGGACGATGAGATCGAGAGCGTGGCAGAAAAAAGCAGCGAGACGAAAGCAGGCTACGATTTTTGCAACAGCATCAAGCATTTGGCGATCTCCCACGACTTTTCTGCCGTGGTGGCCGCCAGATTCGACAACACAGTCGAGGTTCTCCCACTCAATGGAAACCAAGGGTATGTGGTGAGTAAACTCTCGAGTCCCGTGCATTTGATGGACATCACAAGTGCCAACACGTTGGTTGTGCTTGCAGACGAAAACAAACTCCTTGAGCTTTCCCTTGAAGAAAACTCACAAAGACTTCTCACCGACTGGTCGCAACGTAACAGTGAGAACACATCCGCCTCATTGGCCAAGAGCAGCGATAAGCCACAGGGCTTGTTTGTGGAGCAGAGGAAGGTGTGGGTCTACGGAAGCGACTGGCTTGCCTTTTTCGACTTGGACTTGGACTTGGACAAGATTATTCCAAAGAACCG
This sequence comes from Sungouiella suratensis, assembly GCA_030566815.1. Lineage (NCBI taxonomy): Eukaryota > Fungi > Ascomycota > Pichiomycetes > Serinales > Metschnikowiaceae > Sungouiella > Sungouiella suratensis. Next base: position 236,112 of record JAKUAV010000002.1, on the reverse strand, counting down.
TAAGAGAACCAGAGATGGAGAGAACAAGGACAAGGAAGACAACGAGGAGGACAAAGACGATGACAAAGACGATGACAAAGACGATGAAAAAGACGAGGAGAAATCGGAAATCGAACAGTACAGCAAGCGCAAGTTGCCCTTCTGGCTCACCCGCAAGTATAGGCCGATCTTGAAAGTGGCCGTGTGGGGAGACAACGAAATCACAGTGGTGGAGAGAGAGGCCTTCTCGTTGCCCACCACTTCTGCATTCGAGGCGGCGCACTTGAAGGTGTAGCCCTAGATAGCCTCTATAGCATAAGCATGAATCATCTATGAAGTAAAACAGTAGCTAAAACAATGTGAAGAAATCAGTTGGTGGGGTGTGGTTTCCCTAAAGCTGGGGACAGATTCTGGCGGCCTGGAAGAACACACGCGCGGCGGCGCCAAGACCCATGAGGCATTTCTGTGGGTTTTGGGAATCGCCCTCCTTGTCGTCGCCACGCATTCCATGGCCCTTCTTACCTCCAAATTCCTCCTTGTAGTACTTCTCATAGTACTCCTTGAAGGTACGGTTAGGCTCGAAACTCTGGATGTACAATCCGTCCTGGGGGTCCTTGGAGTACTTGTAGAACATCTTCAAGTGTCTGGCGGTCTCGTCCTGGATCTTCTGTGCCATTCCCTCCGGCACGTCGGGTCCAACGTACAACAAGTAGTCAGCCAATCCCTCGATGAGCAACGACGTCCAGAACGAAGGGTCACGCCAGTACCTCAAGTCGTCCGGGTAATCTCTGTCGTAGAAAGGCGAGTTTCTGTTGATCGAAGCCTCCGCCAACCCGTTGGCGATGTCCAACCACTTTTTGTCCTTGGTGATCAGGTACAAATGCGCCGCTGCAGACAAGGTGGTACCCGTGTTGTAGGTCAACTCACCGCGCTCAATCTTCATTCCGTCTGGCTGGATCCCGTCCATGATACACTTGTTGCCGTCCTGCAATGTCTTGATCTGCCAGTCGATACACTTGGCTGCAAAATCCACGTAGACTTGGGCCTCGCTAGGGATGAACTTGGAGATCTGCAAGCACGCCTTGGCAACCTCGGCGGTGGTACAGGCATTGACATAAGTCTTGGACACGTGCCACTTGACACCGCCAATTCCCTTGTGCCAGCCGCCCATCAAGAACCGCACCAACTCACGGCCAGAATCCAAGAACTTCTTGTCGCCGGTCACCTCGTATGCAGTGATGATGGCACTTGCCACCTGGGCGTCGTCATCGTAGTAAATATCCATGTCATTCCCGTTATTCTCGGCGGCAGAGTAGCCCTTCACGTGGTTATTCTTGTAACTGGCAAAAGTCTGAATAGCAGGGGCAATGAGGGGCAAAAACTCCGGGTAGATCCTTGCGCCGTCAACAATGGCCTGTGCAGCCACAGAAACCGCCCACACCACGAACTTATCGTTGTTGTAGCAACCAGCACACTTCTTGGGTGCAACAAACTGTTTCTTGCTGGGGTTGTAGAAGTAGAGCCACATGCCACGAGCCACGTAGTAGCCCTCGAGGTTTGGGTTGGTCAATGTCATATTTGCAGCTCCTATTTTTTTGGTGGTGTTGATTGTTTTCGTCAATTGAAGAAACTCCAGAGTCTTGCTGAGTAGTACTGAGGAACTCGGAATGTATGTTTGCTGCGATTGCTGCGCACTATGAGTTATCTGGGATTACCAACGGTCTCACGTGGGGACTGGTGGGGTGAGCAGAAAGGCGAGGCGGGAGATCAAGCGACGAAAGTGGCAAAAAAAATTGGAGTATTGCCAAAATTTCTAGGGTGATTTCTGGGTGGGAGGGGTCATCCTTATATAGTGCCGATGCCTGGCTGTGCAGGAGCTCTATTAAAAGAACAAAGCATGATAAGTCTGGAAGTGAAGATAAAGCTAAAAAAAAGGAGACATTTCTTCAAGGTCTTATATTTGCGACTCTGGTAATTAATTTCCGTTAGCCATATTCTTGATTTCTGTGTTTTGTGAATTTCTACCGGGTTTTGCGTTACTCCACTAATGTAAAGAGGCTGAGAAATATGTAAGGACCTGGAAACATTGTGGGGATCACGAAAAGACATAAGAGGTGATGATTATGGAAATCTAAAAAAACTCAAAGAAATTGATAAACTCTTTAGGTATATTTCTACCTACCTAACAGACTCCATGTTCAGGTGCTTCTAATTTCTGTTGAACTATTGTTCTTTCTTTTTGGTTTTGACATTATTGGAACATCGAGAGAATTTCCCACGCACAGAAGCCGCGAAACACAGCCGCACCATATGCACTGGAAATTGATAATACTTAAAGAGCAGATCTAATGAAACTTAGATACCTTCAAAAATTTAATAGTTGGGGGATGACTGAATATACTCAACCATAATGAATCTCATAGATTTTAAGAGATCTTAGATTCAGATCTCTAGTCCAAGTTTGATCACCTCGATTGCAGCCATTACCTGAACGCAGCCTTCACAAACTAATTGATTCCGGTTATTGCCATTGCCTGCACTTGACCCCAGGAAGTACTCTGCAATGACCATAAGATTGTCACAAAATCCTACCACAGATGAAAATATGAACAACAAATGGTGACCTATTTCTGGTGTCGGGTAAATCCTTATTTGGTCTCTTCACATGGCTCTCTGAGAGCGCAATTATAATGTTGCTGAAATTCGAGATGTCAGATGTTATATTCGACTTCACAGCTAATTAAATAGCTATTGAGGCTTGATGACAATGTGAGAATACTTGCAAAACATCACTTTGCAGATAAATCTGGCCAATGCCACTCTCCAACCTAGACATGAAGTCAGACATTGGACGTACTCATCAGCACCTTCTATGAAGTTACCATCGTCATCACTCTTGACAGTCACAGTATACTTTGACATTTGCCAACTCGGCAGGTTACTGAGATATCGACACCTGTATCACATTATCCATGATACCTGACCATTGTGACATTATGGTTGGTGCCTATATCACCAAAGGGTAGAATGCCATGTGGTGCACTGTATGGCAAAGCATTAACCAAAGAAGACACAAGGAATGCTAGTGTCAAGATGTTACGAACCAACATTTTCGCGAAGTTTGAGTGATCTCAGACAATACGACAATACTCAGAGTATTGTCAAGTATCGCTTTTCGTTCGTTTAGGCAATAGGAGATTTTCTTGTCCCGAATTTGTATGCAATGGGGTCAAATGCGGATACCCTATTCACATTCAGGGTTACCATAATCTTTCAATGCAACGAGTAAGAAATAAAGCTATTTGCTTTGTGAAATGCAGCACAGCGTTGACGATCTTTTCATTTTTTTTTATTTTGATCAAATAACGTTCATTAGCGGCCACAATTCCACAAAGTAAATAATTTTTACCCTTCTCTCCTGCATATTGCGGTTTTTTCAGAGATCTAAAGCAGTTGTCAGATCGATCCATATTTTTTTAAATCTCAATAAGGGCTCTTTGGCCGAGCGGTCTAAGGCGGCAGACTCAAGTTCTGTTATCGTAAGATGCGCGCGTTCGAATCGCGCAGGAGTCACTATGTTTTTTCTCACCGAGGCTTATCACGGCCATGGCCAGACATTTTATTTTCTACCCCCTGAAGTTTCAACAATCCCTACGTCCGACTCTGAACCTCTTTAGTTTATTCGAATATGTCTACTTCTCTCCAGAATAAATATGCTATTATGTGTGCGACTAGTTCTTAGCATCCAATGGCTTTCTGGCAACGTACAACATCATTGGAGTGAACAACTTCTGCTTACCTCCAGCAACCAAGTTGACAGCAGCGTCCTCCAAGGCCCCAGTGACCTGCTTGGAGCCCTTAGGAGCAAGTCCGATCTTCTCCAACAATCCAACCATCTCGGTGGTGATGGTTCTGCCCACCTTGGAAGTTCTGAACACAGTCAAGTAGTCAGAGAAAGTCTGGCAGAACTTCATGTCGCCGGCCAACGGGTAGTACCATGGGATCTCGTCGTCGGTGTCGGCCAAGTCCTTCTCGTACTCGATGTCAAACCCAACATTTTTGAGAGCCTGCTCGGCAACCTCTCTCTTGTACATCTTGGGGATACCGTCACCAACCTCGATACCGTAGGCGATCTTACGGTGCTCCTCGTTGGTCTCGTCGTACTCGTCGGTCATGACCCACTCGTAAACACCGAAAACTCCACCGGGCTTCAACACCTTGTAGATCTCGGAGTACACACCCTCCAACACTGGGGCGTGCACGGTGGCCTCGATGGCGTAGACGGCGTCAAAGGACTCTGGCTCAAAGTCCATCTGCATGAAGTCGCCCTTGACGTACGAAAGCTTGTGGTCCAACTTGTACTTCTGCGCGTAATGCTGCGCCCTCTCGACCTGGTAGTCGTTGTTGTTCAAGCCCACAATGGTGCAGTCGGTGAATCTGCAGATCTCTCTGCCCGGGCCGCCAACACCGCACCCGACGTCCAACACCTTCATGTCCTCGGTGATGTTCATCTTGTGCGCCAAGTAGTGCTCGTGTCTGGCGGTGGCCTGTCTGAACGCCTCGCCCTTGTAGTAGCGCGAGAAGTGGAACGACGAGCCCCAGCCGTACTCGTAGAAATCCGTCACCAAGTTGTAGTAGTGGGCGGTCAATTTCGAGTAGTCGCCCAATCTCTTGTCCTCGTCCTCCTTGGAGACACCGCCGTCCCAGTGCTTGAAGTACCCCTCGGTAGCGACATTGGAGGCATCTTTGGCTTTGGCAATGAGCGCCGAAATTCCGGTCTTTTTGTAGGACTCTCCGTGCATCGCCTTGGCGAATTCCTTGTCCTTGGCGAAATTTTTCTCTGCGAGTTGAACGGGAGCCATGTTTGGGTCGTTTGGTGGTAGTTGTTGAAACTGAAAAACAAGGACTGAATATTAGGGATGTCTCTTTCGCTTTATAGTGGACGCGCGTTTCCGTTTCGGGCAGCGTTCGTATCCTCGTTTAACTTGTCAACGCATACGACGGCCTGCAGATAGGCAGGCGCAGAGCCATCCTCGCACTTGTCTCGTTCCTCGTTTACCGGTTGCAAAATGCAGCTCCGCTTATGACAATAAACCCGACACCAGACAAAGCCACCAAGGAAAAAGTAACAAGAAACTGAAAAAAAAGAAGAAACTGAACAATTGAGATCGACTGAAATCGCAATTCCAACGTGGCACGTGAAATCAACTGAACCTCAACCTTCTTCTCCTCCTTCCTTCTCTTCTTCTTCTCCCTAGTTCATGTCGATGTCGTACTCCACCTGGTCTTCCTCATCTAACAACTGGTCAATCTCGGCCAAATCTGGCACCGCCGGCTTAGCTGGGATCTCCACAATCCCACTCTGTACGACGTTGTGGGCTGAGCCGTGGCTGTCGTTTTCAGCTGCCATTTCTGGATCCTTATCAGCCTCTCCCTCCTTTTGCAATTCCAATTCCGGTTCCTGTTCTGGTTCATTTCCTCTTTCCTTGTCTCCATTCTCGTCCATTCCGTTCTCATTCTCTTCCTCATTCTCTTCCTCATTCTCTCCCTCTATTTCTTCACCTTCTCTTTCTGGTTGAACTTCGTTATCCTCCTCAAGTTTAACTCTGGAAATAGACCCTGATCTGGATCTGACCGGTGTTTGATCTCTTATCATGGATTCCCTTTCTTGTGCTTTGCTCACGAGATCTTCAACAAAATTCTGAAATTTATCAAAAGTTCTCTCGGTGGGCGCATCAAACACAAACTGCTCGTCCTGCTGGCGGTCACTGATGAGCTGCCTTGTGTCGTCGATGGCATTTTTCAACCCCAAGAGCAACTCAGAGCCCAAATCCTCCGTGATGAAAAGTTTCCCGAGGTTCAGAATGACAGTCTTCTTCACCTGTTTGGGCGAGTCCTGCTCCACAATCTGCAAGAACTTCATGGCCTGCCAGAAATGGCTGGGGTTCTTCCTGATGTCCTCTGGTTTCGCATTCACAAGGTTGTTTGGATCGCCCCAGTAGATGAGCTGCTGGATAATTGTCGCTGCGCTGCTCAACGTGTCGTAGCGGGCCAAATCGCTGTCTGACCTGAAAATCCGGTAAAAGCAGTCGCCGACAACCGAACTGATCTTCAGCTGGTGGCTCTCGTGGCTGAACGCATACACAGGAATGCAGAACGCCAACGTTTGCTTGAGCTCCTGATTGTCTGCGTTGAGCGGATGGAAATACGAGAGAAGCAAGATCTCCAACAACTGGATCTCCTGCGCAGCCTCCTCGTCGCTGTCCTTGAGTTCGCCCTTGCCGAAATCCACCAAGAGATCCGCCAAAAACAATTTGCAGAGTCCCTCGGCAACCACAGCCTGCAAAGTAGGCATCTCGTAGGTTTTCAAAAGACTGTAGAAAAGTCTGGCAAGGGAAAGAGAATCGACCGAGTCGTCACCTTCGTCACTCAAAATACCCACGCCGTGCGTAGACAAGACATCAAACAAAATCTTCGTGGACAAGATCTTCAACTCCTCATCTGGTGTTTTCGACGCACTCATCCCGAAGAACTTCAAGTTGGACGTACCCAAGCCCTTGTCAATGAGCGAAAACAACCCCAAGTTGGTGTACCCGAGGTACCGGATGGTCGGGTTGACGTTGTTGGAGATCGCCGGCCGGATCAAGGTGTCGATCATGGAGTCCAACTGGTGGATGTTCGACAGCGTGTCGTTGACGTTCTCGAGGTAGTGCTGCAAGATGACAAGACACTGGACCAACAACTCGTCGGGCGGCAACGTGGGCGCGGTTTTGCGTCTCTTGCTGTGGCTGCTGCTGTCCTGGCTCTCATTGGCTGTCTCCTCGTCATTGTCGTCGTCGTTGTTCTCGCCAAAAATCGACGCGGCGGAAACAAACGTCTCGTCGTTCTCGTCGGACGCAGAGTCACGGATATCGGTGATGATTTCCGTACAGAGCCCGGAAAAGTAGCTCTCGTCCACAGAGATCCGGCGTAGGATTCTCACACAGATGCCTATGAGCTTATCCGACAAGATTCCGTTGGTCAACGCGTTCGTAATAATTGGCATGAGCCGTCTAGTTCCCGCGGTATCGGCAAAATCGCTTCCTCTGATGATGAGAAGGAGCTGCTCGATGATAAATTCCAACTCAACTAGCTGTTCACGCAAAGGCGCGTATTCCTCCTCGAACTCCGCAGAGGCCTCGATGTAGTTTCTCCGCTCGTTCGCCTGGTGCTCCACGATCTTCCCGAGCTCCTTCAACCTGTCCTGGTGCTGGTCTAGTGTGCCCTGGTAATTCTCATATTCTGCCAGCGACTCCTCCAAGCTGGTCTCCAACGTCTTGATTTCCATGCGCAACTCGTCGGCTTCGTGGACTGTGAGTGCTGTCGGCTGCCGCTTGACTTTGTCGTGGACTTTCTTGTACTGTGCTTTCTTGGTGGAGATTTTCTCTTTTAGTGAGTCCAAATGCTCCATGAGCAGCAGGATGTATGCAGACTCCTTGGTGACCTTCCTGGTCAACTCACGCTGCTCCAAGTGGCTGGACTTGAGATGTTGCTCGAACTTGGCCAATTTGCGCTCGTGCACCATCAGATTCTCCACTAGTTCCTTGTTGGAGTTCAACATGCCCAGGCGCAACTTCAAGTAGTCCTGCAACAACAACGCAAGTTTCGTGAGCTCGGGGATGTTCTTGTCGATGTTGTCGTAGAGCTTTTGCTTGTTGCAGAAGTCGAAAAACGTGCGAATGAAGAACGCTTTCTCCACAGTCAACTCTTTCCATGTTTGCGGCGAGATTTCCATCGTGTTGAGTTTATCCGTCTGCAGCTCGTACAAAACGTTCATCGCCGTCTCGGCCACATCGCTGTCGATCACCTGGAGACTCTCTATGAGCTGCAAAATCTCGTCGTTGGCCAAAGAAAGCCAGGTTTTCAGAAGCATGGACTCTGCTGCAGCCTTGACGCTGGTTTCTCGGTCGTTCAACCCCCAATTGAGAAGCTGGTCTCCTGTGCCCGCGCCAATCTCGTTCAAGTTGGTGATTTCCCTCAATACCCTGGAATATATCAATCTTCTGTTGATGGCATTTGTGTCTCTGGCCCGCTCCAAGATATCCGGCAAGGTGTCTGGGGTCTTCACCAAGTTCAAAAGAGCCGCACGGCGTACTTCGGGCGAGTCATCGTGTTTCAACGAGTGCACAAGCAGCTTGGTGGCCGAGTTTACTTGTTCTCCTTCGTTTTCCTGGTAATACTGGAACCTCGAGATCGCCACGACCGCCTGGATGCGCACAATCGGTTCTCGGTCGTGCAATCTTCTATTGAGCGAAAAACGGAGCGCTTTGAACAACAGCTCGTCGATTTCTGTGATGTAGTTCACCAAATATGCAAGAAGCTGCACTACCCTGTATCTGACCTCCTTGAACTTTGATTCAATGCCTCGGAGCAAGTGTCTGATGAGGTTATCCACGAACTCAGACGATACGCTCTCCAACTCGTCGCCATCCTCGGAATAGTCGCCGTTTGGGCGCGCTGTTGGGTTTTCTGATTCCTCACTCAAAATGGTGGCCACAACAACCGAACAGAACTTCGCAATGCGGTCTGCGGCAGGCACACCTTTTCTTAGCTTCAATATCTTCGATATCAATTTGATAAAACGGAAATTGAACGCCTCTTCGTACCCGATCAGGATGGCTTTCACTTGTAAGCTTCTCATCAACATTACGAGCTTGCGGTGGCCCGACAAGGACGTTTGCGCGTCCTGGAAAACGTGGGACATGGCCACCGAGATCTGCTCTAGCAGGTTGATCTTTTTGATCGACGCCAAAGTCGGTTTTGCGGAAGTTGTCATGGGTGGTTTTAGATTATGTGGAGTCAGGGAAGATGCGTATAAACAAACAGAGGGTTGTATGCAGGTCAAAAAGAGATTTGAAGATTGGAAATCAAATAAAAGCGAAAAAGGAAATTATAGTAGTACAATTCTCTGATTTATAAAAGAAACTGTAAGTTCTTGTTGTAGCGTTGCTGGTGGGAGCAAAAAGATGAGTGGTACGGGAATCGAACCCATGTCTCCTGCTTGGAAGGCAGAAATGATAACCACTACACTAACCACCCGAATTTAGCAAAAATTTGAAAATGGAAGGTCCAGAGAAGTGGGATGGAGGCAGCAATGGGGCAATTTGGCTCTGAAAGTAAGATAATATGAAAGTTGATGGAGGTCTCATTCCAGAATATTAATTCAAATTTTGCGATCATTTGTGTGGCCGGAGAAACGACGCGCACTGTCTTTGAATCCTGCAATACACTTCAGTCTCAGGAAACATAAATCAACTTCAATAATTTCGAAAAACTCAATTGCCTGGTCTTGCCACCCGGTTTCTATTTTTAGATCTCCCAAAAACTATATAAACCCCTCCCATTTCCCACTTTTTTCCCACCCACAATTTCCCCCATTGCATCGTGCGTCTTGCATCTCCACCTTTGCATCTACGCAGTACGTCGAAAACCTTCACTTACCATGGATCTCCCCGACGGTACGAGCCAGGCCAACCAATGAGACTTCGTCAAATAACATCTTACTAACTACAGACGACAAGTACGTCGATGTGACGTCCATTTTTGCTTCCGTGGTCGAGAAAATGGCCAATGGGAAAGTTGCAGCCTCTCCTCATTTCGACATGCTAGACGGCGCCAGAGCAGTGGAAATGGGCAATGTGAAGCTAGATACGGGGCTCATTGAGTTGGAACCTGAAGATTTGACATTCGATTCGTGTCTGCCCCAAAATCTGGCCGCCGTTGCTCTGATCATGGATACCATATTTGTCAGGTATATGAGTTGGCTCCATGGTCTGTCACTTCTGGTCACGGTTCTCAGTGTGCGGTATGTCTTGGACTTTTTGGAGAACTACCAGGCGTATCCCGTTGTGGCGAGTGCAGGATTTGTCAATTCCAGAATACATTCTTCAGATTACGTCAGAGGCCATACTTACGAGGACAACTTGGTGAACATTGCACTTAGAGGGTTTGTGGTGGGGATGTGCAAACACATTGGCTTTTGCCGTAACGTGGGCACCTCTGTTTTGTATGACGAGGAAGATCTCACCACCCGGCTGATGGACTTTGACTTTTTGTCTCAGATCGCTCCAGAGGCAGCTACAGCAGAGATCGAGAAAGCACAGGCGTGGGTCAGATCGACGCAGAAACTCGACTCCGATGCAGGGCTCAGTGTCTGCTTGCAGTATTTGGAGTTCCTGAAACAGTTGGTGTGCCTTGAGTACTTGCTTACTCTGCAGGTGAAGCTATTCAGTGCAAGCAGCTTGAAAGTTGAGTGTTTGGCTCGAGCCAGCAAGATTTTGGACGAGTTAAGAAGTTTTCAGGTTTCTGCGTTGCCCAGGGGCACAGTTTCCCGGTTTGTCCAGTTGGACTGCAACAACAAGCACATTCCGTGTGAGAACTTCACTATTTCCAGAGAGGAGGCCATTGCCAATTTCCAAAGTTTCAGCCAGAATGTCCAGGACTTCGTTGACCAGATCACCCTGATCAAACACGCAGGACAGCTCGACACGCTCATACGCTTCACCATCGCCCCCAACATGACCAGCAAGTACCTGGTAATTGCTCGTGGACTTTTGCAGCTTTTTCTCATTCGCGACGACAAAAGCATCGCAGGGCTGAACGAGTCCATTGGATCGGTCAGCATGAAGCTCATGGAGCGGTTTTCCACGTGCGGGAACTCGATCTTCAAGCCCGAGGAGTGGAATATCCAGGGGAAGGGAAACCCCGACGAAATCAGACAAATGTCGCTCTCCAAGGTGTCCCAGCTCATCGACGACGTGGAGAACGCCATGTACCAGAAACTCAGTGCGTGCGGCAACAACCGGTGTCGCCAGAGACAGCTCAACAACAGAAATATTGTGGTGTGGGACTCGCTACAGTTCAACGCGGAGAAAACCGAGCAAGAGGTGTTTGAGAACGGTATAGGAGACAGATTCGACCCTTCGGTGGACGAGCCAGCATTGGGGATCAGCTCCTTCGTGTACCACCAGAAACTCGAGGTGATGATCGACGTGGTTCTTGCAGGTTTTGAGCAGGAGATATACAAGCTGTACGAGGCGGCCAACATGTACTACTACGCGGCGTATTTATCGCAGATCAGCCACCTGCACTTGACACTGAGAGTTGTTGGTGTGAATATGGGCAAGTTGGCGTCCATTGGCTCGATGAGCAAGAAACTCAAGAAGTTGAAGGCAGGCCCGAAGAAGGACCAGCTCAGACGGCAGATCAGACACATGGAGGACGACGTGGCACCGCAGATCAGGCGGAACATTTTCTTTGCTCAGGAATTCTTGGCACCGGCCAGCCAGGCGCTCTTTCTCGTGTGCTATTCTGTGTCCAATGCAATTGAGGCCATGCACAGCTTCTCGCAGCTGCCGGCACAGGATCTGGACTCGTTGGTGAATAAAGAGGCGCTCTTTAACTTGCGAATGAAGCCCTGGTCGTCGGTGGGGGTGCCCGAGATGCCGACCTACGCCATGTTGGAGAAACGGAAACTGCCATATAAGGTGACTGCGAAAACGGCTGCGAAAATCTCAGCGGACGTGAAAGTAACATTGATGCAGGCGCTGAAAATGTGCGGAGACATCGCCAACAAGGTCAAGAAGGGCGTGATAACCGACGAAAACGGACAGGAGTTCAACTTGGCCGAGGAGCTCATCTATGCTGGCGGAGAAGAGAGTGTGGTTGTATATTTCGGTGCGCTCCAGAAAACGTGTGTGGCGTATTCGGTGGAAACAAGCCGGTTGGCCAAATTCGGCAGCGAAAAGTTGAAATTGGTCACGAAGAAGGGATACCATCCGTATTTCCCCATCTACTCGTTGGAGGCCAAGGACTCAAAAACATAGAGAGTACCATAGAGGTCTGAATTCTCAAAAGCAGGAAATTTCATACATTGCGAAGAGTCATACATAAACTTCGAGATGAAGAATTATGTTCATTAAACATCAGCTGGTTGTTTCCACTTCTTGGTCTTCTTCCCTGGAGCATGGCCTGATCTTGTATGCGCTGGGATCCAACATGACATAGTCATCGCTGAACAAATAATCAATGTATTCCCGATAAGAGGGGTACTCGAGCGTCAAATGCTCCTCCTCTTTTTTCAACTGTTCTGACTCTTTAAGGAAACTCTCAAGATCTGGCGCCGACAGTTCGAGCTCGTCACGACCTGTGAACTCCACAAACTCCCTGGCGAGTTCTGCTACCCAATTCTGGTGTCTATCATAAAGACTCCACGTCTTTCCGTTGAAGAAAATGGAGCCTTCCATTTCTGTGTTGTACAACTGCTCATGTGTGAGTTTGATTCCCTTGGTGTACTTTTCAAGGGATCTGTCCAAGGCCCTGACGAAAACAGGCATGGGGAATTCCACGATCTTGTCTGCCCTCGCAAGAAGTGTTTCTTTGTCCAAGCTCATGCTGCTCTAAGACTGTAAAAGCGGATTGATAAAAATTGGTTAATATAAAGATCTCAAGTGGTGGGCTCAGTCAAAGGTTTATAGTGTGGATGTAGTTAAGGAGCCCCCGACAGGATTCTAATAATAGAAATGTTGGCACAGGCATCAATGCAGGCGTCAATGCAGGCGTCAATACAGGCTTATGCATCTTCCCAGGGAAAACCTCGTTCGCATACAGACTAGCCACTTCGTTAATGTTCTCAGCACAAAATTTTGCATTTAGATCTCTGCGATAGTACACTGCTCACGGCAGCAGCATTGGATACCTTGTTGTGGACTACATGGCCATGTAAAATTATTCTTCGAAAAACAAAAAACAAAAGCCCTTCATCGCCAAGGACGAGGAGCGGAAGACAGATTAACTAACAAATTCCGTCGGAGCACGGATATGTCTGAAGGCATGTACCATAACAAGCACAGATGCTCACGCCACTCACCACTCGGCGATTACATCCAAGTGCCAGGATGCACTTTCTTCCGGGCAGACCGCACACGGTGCCCCTTTTGTGATGGCGGGGACCTTGCTCTTCGACAATGGCAGCATATTCGTCACTGAACACATATTCGATGTACTCCTGGTAAGACGGATATTCCAATGTGCCTTCAACTTTTGGCGCTGAGGCGAACTCGCGGAAGTGCTGTTCCACAAGTGGTACAGACCCCTCAAGCTCATCGAGACCTTGATAGGCTGCAAATTCTTTGCTCAACTCGGCAACCCAGGTCTGATTAGGGGAGTATAAACTCCAGGCGGTGCCATCAAAAAACCTTCCGCCCGTCATCTCCTGCTGATACAATTCTTCGTGCGTGATATTCACGCCACTGGTATACTTGATCATGCTAGCATTCAAGCTCCTAATGAAAACATTCTTTGGGTAAACGACCGTCTCATTTGCAGCATCCAAGAAGGTGCGCATGTCGAGACACAAAGCAATACCTGCAATGAACATCAATTGTGAGATGTGTTGAAGTGAAAACATGCTCACCGATATTGAAGTCGATTATGTTCTGAGTTATGGAGTAAGTGACCTTATTTATATACCCCTAGAGCTTCATGTACATGGCTCCGTTTGAGTGTACAGCTCTGTGCCTTGCCTTGATAAGGAGATACATTAGCATGAAATTACCTATGGTGAAGTGACATCTGCATGACGCATTTCTACGAGAAGTCTAGAACATGCCGAAGAAGACCAAGTCTTCGAACCGTGCAGCAATAGGGGAAAGTGGCTCCTCTAATTGAGAGGTTTTGAGAATGATTATGGCGAGCTCGAAGCAGAAGCAAACCCGGTAGTTTGTAGGGAAGTTTGTGATCTTACCTATTGCTCACGGTACATAGCCAAGCCCGTGCAAAGCTCATTTAAACCACCACTCTAATCCGTGTTCCCCGCAAGAAAAGTCTTATCTGTGTTTCGTCGAACAATAGACAGGCGAAGCGCAAATTTAAAAAGCTACAATGGGGCAATGTCTCGAAACTGAAACCAACAAACCAAAGGATATTTTCATGTCTACGCTCTTCTATGACTTTGGATTGCATTGTCAGTTCGAAATTAGTTTTCCACAACAGGGATTTGCAGCTCCACATGTGAGTGCTGCATTTGAAAGAACTAAAAATAACTACGATGAAGTTTGACTCTTGAAATTTCATCACAGCTTATCAAACAATTGACGCATAATCACACTGGGAAATCAACTCAGTTTCCCGCATGCGGCAACAATGACTGCACAATTCTTTGAAGGATGCGTGGCGATAATACCGTAATACTTGTTGGCGGCGCCAGCAAACTTAAAATTGCGCATCATGATAGAGCTGACAATTTGTCACTATTGTAGACTGAAGCAAAAGAACAAAATTTCTTTGAGCGCCTTTCACGGAAGTGAGAAATTGAGCCACATCTGATCATGAACACTCGAATTTTCGACCGCTCGAACCAAGGGGGTTTCTAGTTGGCATATCCGCGTCGTACTTTCTCACACTTGACGTAGCCCGAGGCTACAAACCATAAGCACACTCCTTCATCGGGAAGAACTCATGAAATACTTTTCCATTTCGCAAATTATGGAACAACATAATAAGCTTCATGCCGCACACGCAGCACAATGCGCACGATTCACCAAATTCTCGTAAGTCGCATGAATCCGGCGATCCTGTAATTAAATCCGAGGCTGCCACTTGTACCGATTTGGATTTCAAAGATATTTGGAATCCGCTTGGGAAGTCCACAGTTCGTTTCCCCCAATAAAAAAAGACCCCTTATTCTCCACTAAATTTAAATCTATCATCACAAACAATAATAACTTCTCGGAACAAAGATCCCTTCAGCACTCTCTTGTTCACCCTCGCTGCCTCGGTCGTCGTCGCACCAATAAGTGCAAAAAGACAAAACATTGCACGATTTTAAGTTGACGTAATCTGTCTCATTAGCAAAATAAAGGGTTGGTAAATGGCAGAGGTGGCTCGGCATTTAGTGACGTTGGCGACTTGATTCCGATACTTCTTCGTGTATGGCGAGTACTTCTAATCACAACCACGAGTCAGTTTATCTCAGAGTGTGTAATAGACTTATCATCTATTGAGATACTTAGCAATCAAATAATCAGCAACCAAGGATGTGGAACTTGAGTGGAGAATTAGATCGATGTCGTGAAATGCACCATGACAGCTCAGACCAGGAGAAAATGTATTTTTGTGTGAAAATCAGTTTGCATCAGTATAATCAATCTGAAATACAATTTTGACCTTTGTTCTCCACAGGAACTTTTTAACTTTGGTCTTTTGAAGTGAAAAGGGTTTCGGAGTGCAATATCTGATTTTACGAAAGGCAATCTGCAAAATGGTCTTGGAAACAGTTAAAATAGAATTTACTACATATGATATTGTAATTGCAATTGCAAAAGACCATTGCAATTTCCTAACAATTTGATCATTCGTTGTTAAAAGTACGGACTAAATATGTCAGCTTCTGTATATCGTCCAACATGCAAGTCAATCAACACGTCCTGGAAAAGTCGACGACGAACTCGAGGAAAAAGTCAAGATTGATCAGTTTAGGTTTGTGAACTCAACGTTGAATTCATTTCATATCTCATGATTTCGTCAGAATCTTTCAGTTCTGCGGTGATCTTTCCCCGTAATGCACTCCCACGTAATCGTCACTGAACACTAGTTCAATGTACTCTTTGTAAGAGGGAAACACAATATCCGGATCATCCAAGACCTCCCTTTCTTGATCATCGAAAATTTCCAAAATCGGTCGAGCTGAAGTTTCCATTTCCTTCAAGTTCAAAAACCTCACATACTCCGGTGCCAACTCTGCCACCCAATTCCTCTCGAAGTCATATAGATTCCAGCTCTCCCCACTGAACAGAATGTCACATTTCATTTCGACGTTGTACAATTGCTCGTACGTGAGTTCGATTCCCTTGGTGTACTTGGAACTATACTCCTCCCTTACCCGAACGTAAACTGGCATTGGGTACTCAACAATTTTATTGGCGTCATTAAGTAAACTGGCCTTATCTGGGCCCAAGGCAAGCACACAGCAGAACACCAGAGCAAAAGCAAGAAACCTCATCAAAAACAGAAAGAAATGAATAGAATCAGAAAGGGAGAAGATCAATAAAGTCAACGACAATAAAAAATAGGGAAGAAGTTTTCCTTATATACTTGCTTTCCCTTGATATCCCAATCTTTGTTCCAGATTGTGTCTAATTGTTGGTTTTGCAGCCCGCACACGGGACCCTAATGATAGGCTCCGCGGTCGGAAGTGGCGCGAGATCCGAGGGCCGGGTGCGCTCCGAGGGCCGGATCCAACGGTGTTAACGTCGGCGCCGACGATGCCACAACTGGACAGATCATGACGTTTCCGGTCATTTAGAAAACTTAATCGGAAAAATCAGGGGCGGGCATTCCACCTGCTTATATATTTTTTTTTGTATTGCAACGTGTTCTTTTGGAAGCCACCTCACTGTGATCTCCGATTGCCCAATTCGGACATATCACCGAGACTCTAGATGTCTACAACAGTTCAGCACTGGAAGAAACCGAGAAGCCAATTCTTCATCAAAATTGTGGGACCACATGACTGACTATCAATTTTGAAATGTACAAGAAAATTTCGGGGAAGGTTTGCATTTAAATAGACGTTCGAGGCTGTTCTAAGACACTCTTGATAGTGGAGGGATTATTTGTCAGCAGAAAAAGAAAGCCAGATCCGAGGGCTGGGCTTGCCACCGGAGCCGTTCCTGCCCACCTCGGATCTCGAGCCGTGCCAACAGGAAAAGAGACACTCACACTGGGAAATTGTCAGAAAAAAGTCTGGAATTGTGATTTGTGGGTCATATTGAATGAATATCCTTTCTCGCTTTTTCTTTTGCTTTTGGTGGGTACTATATTCCATTGAGGTGTATTTATATTAATTCAATGACCTGCACATAAACACTAACAATTGGTTGAGCCCCTCGGAACTCAGCTCTGGTCCTTCCCACCCCCACCCCCGGATCTCAACTGTGACGCACTCTCTGACTTATAAGTATGCGCCGTCCCTCTTATTTTAATTTCTGACGTATTTTTACTTTCAGTTTCTTCTGACTACAGTTAAATACCAAGACACTCTTAGTTTCCCGATTTCCATCAGAATCGATTTGAGCTCGGGACGACCACATACCCCACTTTCCACTCCGGCAGTTCCGTTCACCACACATTGGTCAAATTAGAGTTTGACTCCCTGAATCAAGGAGCAACTCATATATAACGCGTGAAAATCAAGTTTCTGAGAGTTATTACACGCCGAAACAGCAAAGGAAAACAAATATCAAATTAGCCGCCGCTCATAAACCCTTACTGATCTGACTTTCACCATGACAGACTCCAAGAGAGGATACAGCGAGGATGTGCTGGTGCAGGGAATCCACCACGACGACAAGAAGCAACATACAAAGCCCGGCCGGAAACCAATAGATACCGAGCCGAAGCTGAAGAGAACAGCGCAAAACAGAGCCGCCCAGCGAGCTTACAGAGAGAGAAAGGAGAAGAAAATGAAGGAGTTGGAAGACAAAGTGGCGGACTTGGAGGACGACAAGATCAAGGCCGCCACGGAGCTGGATCTCTTGCGTGCGCAAATCAACTTGTTGAAGCGGGAGCTCACACGGTATCGTGGCCATCTGGATTTTTCAGATTTGGCAATTAAATCACAACAACTCCCCGTTGTAAAACAGGAGCAGCTGCCTGAAACGACGCCACAGGACCAGAAATACAACGCGGACTTCCCGTGGTCTAAGAATAACTTGCTGAACTTGCAGGTGGCCAGCGACGCGTCCCTGACCCAGCTACCGGATTTGGTCAGTGGTTCTTCCCTGTCTACTTCTCCCTTAAACGATAATATCATTTCGCCCGAGTCAAACACGAGCGAGAGTTCTGCAGGAAACCTTCAGCTGAACTTGAGCCCGCTGAACCAATTCAACATGGTGAACAACTTCGAGGAGCAGCTAGACCCGTTTTGCGTGAACTTGAACGAGGCATGCGGAACCAAGCAGAAACCCATGCCCAAAGTGCACAGGGCCGCGAACCCCGTCCCACCCCTCAACGAGAAGAGAGACTCCGTTCTGTCGCCGCAGTGGAACGGTGTTTCGCCCTTCCAGACGCTTTTCACGCCCAACGAGAACCTCTCCGACCCCTTCTTTGCAGACCCAACCTACAGCTTTGTCGCACCGACCGACGGGTTCCAGAACGACCCCTTATCGTTTTTGAACGACAACAACTTTGACGTTTCGTTGGCGTTCGGCAATGCCACCAACGACATGGTGGAAAACCCGGAGCCAATGGCCCAGACAGACTCGTTGGCAGGCTTAACCACCGAGGAGTCTGCATACGACCCGTTGAACTCCGTCAACACCGACTTTAATTTCAACGAGTTCGTCAAGTCGAGTCTCCCGTCGGATGTTAGCACGCGCACTAACTCTGTGACCGAGAACAAGTCTGGCTCTTCTGTCACCAGCTACCACACCTCCACGCCTTCCATTTTGGAGGAGAAGGAGGAGGAGGTTGTGCCTGCGCCCGAGGAATCGATCAGGTGTTCCGAAATTTGGGACAGAATCACGTCTCACCCTCGGTACACGGAGATCGACATTGACGGGTTGTGCAGCGAGTTGAAGAGCAAGGCGAAATGTTCCGAGCGTGGTGTTGTGGTTGATGCCAAGGACGTGAACAGCCTCATTGAGCGGTCGGCCATGAGACGCTAGCAATTATAGTAATGAGAGGAAATGAAAATGAGAGGAGGGAAAGTAGGAAGTGGGAAAGTAGGAAGTGGGAAGTCAACAGTTCAGAGAAGGAAGATGTGAGAGTTAACAGAAATCAAGTAAATAGTTAATCTCAGACAGCGATTTATCTTTCTCTTTGGAAATAATCCATTTCACTGACCTGGTTTTTCGCAGCTAATTGAGATGGTCAGACAATGAAGGAAAACAAGAACACAACTTTGAGAAATCACAAGAGGAAGATAATCAAAAAAATCATCACGATCAAATAATCAATAACTGAGCATTTCGAAATTAACAATTGACTTTTTCCTTTCGCATCTTATTTTTCCCTGGTTCACTTCTCCTCTACTTCACTACTTCATCCTCACCTGCACACAGCACCACCCAATCACACTCAACTTTTCTCATTTGCTTACATCTATCTCCCAAACAGCCATGTCGACGTCGATTATCCGTACCATCAAAAACGTGTACTCGTCTGGTCTCAGAAGAGCCGCGTGGCAGATACAGAACCACAACGACACAAAGCGCGGCTGGCTCGTGGGCCAAGATGACTGGGGCAACAAGTACTACGAGACAGACGTGCCCGAGGAAATCCACTTGAGAACCAGATGGGTCGAGTACGCCGACTGGGGCATCGACATCTCGCGTGTGGAACCGGGATGGCACTACTGGTTGGGCCACGGCACCAACACACCACCAGACCAGTTGCCCGAGGAGCAGAGGGTGAAGAGAGCATATCCCTTGACGAAACACAAGGAGAACATGACGGCGACGGCGGGCGCATATGTGCCGTACAACACGGCGAAGCCCAAGTGCCAGTCGTGGGCGCCAGAGGTGAGAGCCAGAGTATAGATAATGGAAGAACAGACGGAGAAGTGTAGGAGGAAAAAAAGTGTAGAAAGGAAGAGAAAGGAAGAGAAAGGAAAGAAGGAAGGGAAGGTGAGAAGGACAGGGAAAGGAGGGGAGAGTACGTGTGGAGAAATATATTGGATGAGTTTGGATTTTCAGTGGAGAAATGGAGGAGATGTATTGTGGTGAGTTGATCTGGGTGGATTAGTGAGACTCACATAGTTAAGCACAGAGAGGAAGTGAAGAGAAAGTGAGAGAGGAGGAAGATAGGGATGATGGCGTTTGGCTCCTTTTCTTTAATATGCATTTGATGATTGAGTGGACATAATAGTCTTTTTCTTCAATTGAGTTTCCTTCCTGTGGTATTCACTTGAGTTTCCTTCATTTGGTATGTTCTGAAGTGTCAACTGACTGTTCGCAGTCATTGAGGCTCAGTACAGTGAATGGTAGAATCAGCGAAAAGGACATGGAAAGCACACACGTCAATAAGATTCCCCTAAAAACTCAATCCCCATAACTATTCGCTTCCTCCTTTCAACTTTACATATTATTATTATGTTCTTTGCTATCTGTTTATGTTCATTACTCATCGTTACTGTTCTTCCCTCTCTTGACTCATCGCGCATCTACCCCACACATCCACTCACAAGTCTCAGAGTCGATTAAACATCTGGATAGAAGATCAGAAGATCCACGAACTCAAAGCAGCGACTCTTTCCCAAATCACGACAATCTTCAACCTTTCATATTCTTTATTTCTTGTTCCTCCCACATTCCATTTCCCGGTTCTTTATCCCCTCTACTCTTTTCCCATCACACCACCTTCTCACCTTCTCACTACTGCACAAATTTTCAACCACTTACTACCAAAATCATGTCGGACAAACTCCCCCCCTTGGCTGCAGATGCAGTCTTGAAACAGTCCATCGAGGTCCCCGCGGACTTCGTGAAGGTCTCGGGTGTCGATTACTCTAAGGACGCCGCCTACAACTCCTCGGCCACCGACTTGATTCTGTCCATGAAGAACATGGGTTTCCAGGCGTCATCGGTGGCCAGTGCGTGCGATATCATCAACGAGATGTCGGCGTGGCGCGGGAAAAACATCGAGGAGCTCGCGGAGCACGAGCGTGGCGGCCAGTTTGACGAGCAGGGCAACCAGAAGGCCACCATCTTCATGGGTTTCACCTCCAACTTGATCTCCTCTGGTTTGAGAGACACCTTGCGGTACTTGGTGCAGCACAAGAAGGTGAGTGCGATTGTGGCGAGTGCTGGAGGTATTGAGGAGGATTTGATCAAGGTTTTGGCCCCAACCTACATGGGCGACTTTGCCTTGCCGGGGAAACAGTTGAGAGACCAGGGCCTCAACAGAATCGGCAACTTGTTGGTGCCCAACGACAACTACTGCAAGTTCGAGGAGTGGATTGTGCCCGTGTTGGATAAAGTGCTTGCAGAGCAGCAGGAGGCGCTCCAGAAGCTCGGAAACGCCGCGTTGAACGCCGACTCCGATGCGGTGTGGACTCCGTCCAGATTAATCGACCGCTTGGGCCAGGAGATCGACGACGAGCTGTCGGTGTTGTACTGGGCGCACAAGAACCAGATCCCGATCTTCTGCCCGGCTCTCACGGACGGCAGTATCGGCGACATGTTGTTCTTCCACACCTTCAAGGCCTCTCCACAGAGATTCAACTTGGACATCGTCTCGGACATCAGAAAGATCAATTCCATGTCCATGGAGGCGTCACGTGCGGGCATGATCATCCTCGGCGGCGGTTTGATCAAGCACCACATCTGTAACGCGTGTCTTATGAGGAACGGCGCAGACTGGGCAGTTTTCATCAATACCGGCCAGGAATTCGACGGCTCGGACGCGGGAGCAAGACCAGATGAGGCCGTGAGTTGGGGCAAGATCCGGGCCGAGGCGAAACTGGTGAAAGTGTACGCGGACGTGACGGTGGTGTGGCCGTTGATCGTTGCAGCCACTTTTGCAGCCAAAAGACCGGAGTAGGCCGGGGAATTGTGGTTGGAATGGATGAGGATGTGGAGATAAATTATGCTTATAGATTAAATGGAGCTGAAAGGTGTGAGAACCGTGAATAGAAATGTGATTCTGATAATTTTGATTGTGTTTGGTGAGGAGTAGTGGTGGTTTTTTAGGTTTGTGAGGGTTATTATCAAAGTGCGCATAATTTTCCCTACTCTTATTTTAGGTAACATACATACATCAGAACAAGAAAGAGTGGAGAAAGAAACAATGAATATTCTCCTTTACACGCACACTTGAAATTACAGGACATTAAAAAAAAAAAATTTTTTATTAAACTATATACTCACTATGCAGCAGAACACTTCAACAGGATAGAGGCACACTTTGTTTGCAGCAACAAAACTTCCCTAGTCCTCAAACAACCTTTTCATCCATCACAACAAAACCTCACTCAAACTTCCTGCCGAACTTGTTTGGATTGGCCAAGGGACCCACAATGTGCGGGTAATCAAAAATCACATCTTCGTCAGGAAACAGGCCAAAAGGGGAGTTTGGAATCAAGTCGTTGAAAATCCAGAAAATTCTGGATTGGAGAGCATAGGATACACCCTTTGCATATACAACGAACCGATCCTTGGGCGCTTTAACCGCATTATCATACTCGTCAAGTCTCCGTCCGGTGCGGTAGTAGTTTTCCAAATCCAAGACTCTCTGGGCCACCCGAGCAAGTCTTTCAACAACCACAGACTCATCAGAGTCAGAATTCCAAGGCAAGTCCTTGAGGTTGTTTTCGGTATCGTAGTCTTCATGACCGTACCTGATGAAATCAAGTACTCTCAAGAAAGAAACGAGCATGTCAACATGCTTATGACAGGAATCCCTCAAGTAGACGTGGAATTCCTCAGGTTGGAGATCATCACCTCCTTGAAAAACTGAATTCTTTCCATCATTTCCCCGGTTGAGTGGTCCGAAAACCTTCATGACCTTGAGAAGTAATGGCGGCATGCGTGCTTCCTCAGAGACATCAGTGCGATCAGTCTCTGCACTGCCAATCTCAGGAGAGAAAATGGGAAGTTCTTTCGCGTCCACACAAGTGTGATTGATTATTTTCATCGAATTAATTTTCAGGCCAGCAAGAAAATGGGGCGGATTGGTCACCTTTTATCTTTTGCGATGCATCATGGTGCATATTGGATGCACTCTTTATGCGGCCATACCATTAAATTACATGCACGCCACATGTGTTTCAAGCATTAAAGTAAATGTCTCGTGGGGGCCCAATTCTATTTTCTCTCTGCCCGCAATTCTTACCCGCCATATACTCTCAGTTCATCTCCTTGGTATGCTTTACGTGACTTGTGAGCTCCATAGTATATGGCAACACTATCTTACGTGGCACTAAGAGTGAGCATGCTACAAAAGTTTCAATTTCGGAAATTCAGACTCACCAATAATTTTCTGAAACTGACAAGCCTCCCCCCCTCTTTCCCCTCACATGCAACTGTGTTACCTTCATGCACAATTTGCCACTGAATTTGTTCGGCATATTTCCGGTTAGCTCCGGTCACAATTGCCAGTCTTCGTGCGATTCCTCTTTTTCTTCAAAGAGGCTCAAAAATGTTACTTTTGATGTTGGAAACTATTGAAAGCCAGGGTGGGAAGGAAAATTGAATGTTAAGTCGCAAAAGAAATTTAATTTGAAAAGAGGAGAGACCTCAAATTTACAACCAACTAATGAAACTGATTATCGCAGGACTGACATTGTTGTACAGCGGTAAAGTACATCGCATCAATTTATTCCTCTACTTACTTCACGAACTATAATAGAAAAGCATGCACACACATCATGAACTTGTTATACGGGAGGTTTCACCAAAGATCAGAATGCAGGTATGAATACTTAAACACGGAACTTCACGGAATTTTGAGCGGCACGAACGAGCTTCATACTGGCTCTGCTCACACATTGAAACGGCGCTCAGCAAAATACAATGGTGCCCGGGCGGCATTACCATGATTGTCATGGGGAATCTGATGTGGAGACTTGACGCGATTATCTTTATACGCGGAGTATACCCTTGGGGGAATGATGTAATTTTTCAGTTCCAAATCACTCTTCATAAGGACGACGCTCGCTTCCAAAGAGCGCATAATTTCGTAGACCTGTGTCAAATTTGTGACATGCAGAAGCCATCCAGACTCTTGAATAGGCTGACCAGATAACCTGGACAAGTATCCGATCCGAGCTGAATAAAGACTGAGCCTCGTGATTACTTGGTGAAAAGAAGGATTCATATCATACTCAAAATCTGCAAGAAGTATCGCCTGGATGTCATTGCCTTGAGACTGTGCCACTTCCTCCAAGGGTATCACGTGGGAGCCTATGGTATCTAAATCAACCATGGTATTGAACAATGTGCGTTGCATTTTCTTCGGGTGAGGATAAAAAGAAGCGAAAGAACAAATGAGGGAGGCTGGCCTATTTATATAATCTCCAACCAAGAAAGGTTAGCTCCGAATTGTCGTCGGACTTGAAGACACGCATGGGTGCAAATGCAGAAGGGTTGTATACACGTTCGCCAATTGTGGGCTCGGCATTACTTAATAACGCAACTTCATTGAGTGAATGTACCCCGAAGGAAACCAGCTGCTCAGTGTATTTTATTGACACTTCACAAACTTTTTGCTCAGTAATTCACACTCAGCTTTGACACACAACTCAAATACTTACATCATAAAGGGAGCCCGAAATCTTGGAGGTTTCCTTCTCAAATTCATTTCAAGCAAGACTGTCAAAAGAGGGGAAGAATCAGATAGCTACAACTAGCTTTGCATAGGAACCACTAGCTTCCCATCTCAAGGCGCATGCCACTAAATCCCGCAACGGAACCAACCACCCTCTGATCTCTTACGTACAGGAATGCATATCGAAGCCTGAAAGCGAAAGCTTAAAGTTGTAACTTTCAAAACCGTTTTCTCCAACGCGAGTCTGCGGGTTTAGGCCTGATGGAGAAATTCAGACAGAAAGAAATAATTTTCAGTTAGAAAATGACGAGATGCGTCAATAGAAAGTTCATCAAGATTCATATTCTATTGCAATGGGAATTGACAGGCATGCAGTGATTCGCATCTTGCAGGGTACCCTGCATTAGCCTCGAGCAACGCCCCAAACCTGCGCTGTTACATATTCTGAATATGCACCAAGACGATACTCAGCTCATATCAATTAGCATGTAATATGGCGAGCTTCGAGCTCTTTAAGGACTTTCAACTAAACACCTCCGATACGCCCATCATCAACATCGAAGGCCGTCTCGAAATTCAACCACTCCGAATAAAGTATATGAGTGGTGAAGGCTGGAATGCAGATGATGACAATAAAGGCGCGTCTATAGCCAAGTGAATGAGGGAATTAGCTCGGTTTAATCCTGCCCCTCCCCAATTGGGGTCTTCGAAGATTAGGTTGTGGGGGCTCCTGCAGGGTATAAGGACGTCTAACAGTCGGGGCATCTGTGCTGCCTCTATAATTATAAATGCATTTTATTGGCTAAAATGGCTCGAAGGCGTCAGAACGTGGCATGGGGTCATGCCAGGCAGCCAGCAGCGGCTGGCAACACTCGGAGTCACTTCCGCTTCGGGATATCTTTCAGGAAGACTCATGTGCGACATGCGTCACAGGACTGTAGGAGCTCAATTTGAACAACAAACATTGCAGTCATTTTCACGTGATTCTGAACCTTTTGCTAAACTCCGATACTACAGCTGTGTATTGACAAACTCCGTACCCGATCAGTTTATATTCCCTTGTGCACTGTTCATGATTGCAAGTAGTAATAGTGAGTAGAGGATCAAAAGAACCTGTACCGTGATTGATATCAGACCCTCAAAGCTCCTCCAATGACCTTGCGTCAGATCAAAGTTACAAGATCCAACTCATCAAATGTCTCGGGTGTTTGATTACTTGCCACCTGGTGAAGTTGAGAACTCTCACCTAAAAAACAAGCTTGTAAAGTAGCAAATATAATAGCTTTCAAAATCGATAGTAGAGCAGCCCAGCTCAATCCTCGTACTCTGCGTCAACGTCAAGTTCACTTTTATAATTGTCTGGAAATTCGGGGCGGTTGACGTAGAGTGTTACCCAGATGGATGGCATTTAATGTCTCAGGGAGTCATCTAGCTGCTCTGGTATATATCTGCTTTTTGACAAGAGCAAACGAGTGATGTATGCGGGAAGTGAATTCATGGAGGCTTTGTCTGGGAAGTCAAGCATGGAAGTTCTGCTGGCAAGTTCATAGACTTCTTCATTACTCGAGAAGCTTCACTTGCTGTGGATGGTATTGAACAAGCGAAATATTCCCCTTATCTTTCTACTTCAGGTTGAGAGAAGATTCCTAATGTATACGTCGAAGTTTGCCTTCCCTGAGGTTTCGCACCCAATTCTTTCACTGAACATTGATGAACTTTATAAAGAATCCGCAGATCAACAAAGTGCATGAAATTGAGAAACTCAGTTTTTCGAAATATTGCAAATTTTTTCTAGTTTGTAGTCGGGCCAAGTCCATTCATTCAGAGCCTTCAAACTATGAGACAAGAATGCTTCGGTGTAGACATGAAGGTCACTGCAGATCAATGAAGCTTGGTCAAAGCTAGAAAAAGAAATGAGAGTCCAAAGAAAAAATTTTATGATCCCGCCTGATCTGGCGAGTCTCTTCACTCAGTGTGATTCACCGATTCATCCTAATACTTTTATTTACAGAACATTTGTTGCAAGTGTGGCCCATACTTAACTGTGGAGCCTGCAGAATGGCCCTAGCGGAACACTCCCACCATGGAAGGAAAAAAGACAAAAAACCGACAAAATCAACAAATCAACAACAACACTATTCCACTCTCAAAACTCCAAAACCAAATTTCACAACACCTTTCTGTCTTTCTTGTGTTCGTGATGCTTTTACCGGATTGGGCCATGTAATTGACCAATCTGGCGGCCTGCACAGACCTGTCATGTGGCTGCAAAGCCCACCAAGAGAGAAAAAGAACTGAAAAGTATAAAAGGCCAGCGAATTCCAACAGATATTTTCAATCTCCAATTTCCACATTTCAGCTCCATCCGATCTCCATTCACAATTCTTCTTCCAATCTTTTTTCAATTTCGCCTTATTCTAATGTCCTTCCCCTTCCGGTATTCGCCAGCCAGTCCCGCATGGTGATGTGGCGCGCGATAAGATATATAAGTGCGAATTCCACCAACGGTTTCCGACCAGGACATATAAATACCCGTCCGCGCACTCGCTTTTTCCCCACCAGTTTTTTGGCTCTCAATCGACAGTCAACTGACAACCAATCGACTTTTGACTTGACATTCGGCTCGGACTTACATCTCCCGGGTTCACTTTGTCTGCCAGGAAATCATCCACAACCTCAACCAGAACACTCGCCTAATATGGTCTCTGACAAGCTCGTCCAGGAATTGGCGGCTCTCATGAAGAACGCCAGCGCCGACGACCTCCAGCAAATCAAAAAGGCACTTGCGCCCTCCGCAGTATCCCCACGTGGCGCTGCCAAAGTGTACGACGACGAGTACTTCGACTCGCACGCTTCCTCGTACATCAACTTCACCTACAAGAACCCGACCATCTTCCATGTGGTGCGCCACTTTGGCAACAAGTTGAAAGCCGCCGGGTTCACGTACTTGGCCGAAAAGGACACGTGGGCGTCAATTAAGCCTGGCAAGTACTACACGCACAGAAACGGCTCGGCGTTGGTGGCGTTCATTGTGGGCCCGGACTGGACGCCCGACAGAGGCGTGGGCGTGATTGGCTCGCACATCGACTCCTTGACGGTGGCGTTGAAGCCGAACTCAACAAAAACTTCCGTGGACGGCTACGAGTTGCTTGGCGTGGCGCCTTACGCAGGCACGTTGGGCGACGTCTGGTGGGACAGAGACTTGGGTGTTGGCGGGCGCTTACTTGTCAAGGACAAGAAAACAGGCACGGTGGGCCCCGTGTTGGTAGACCTGACCCCGCACCCGGTGGCAAAGATCCCCACGTTGGCCCCTCACTTCGGCACGCCCGCGGTTGGGCCGTTCAACAAGGAGACCCAGGCCGTGCCTGTGATTGGGTTCACGCTGGCGTCTGACGCTGACGACGACGAGCCTACTGCTCGCGAGAAGGCCGCTCCCTTGTACGGGAAGCACCCGCTCAAGTTGTTGCGGTACGTGTCGCTCCTCTCCGGCGTGGCCGTGGAGGACATTGTCCAGTGGGACTTGCAGTTGTACGACGTGCAGCAGGGCGTGCGGGGCGGCTTGAACAAGGAGTTTGTGTTTGCGCCACGTGTGGACGACCGCGTGTGCTCGTACGCGGCCATCAACGCGTTGATCGAGGCGGACGCGCTGGGCTCGGTGGCCTCCGACGCATTTTCCGTGGTGGGCTTGTTTGATAACGAGGAAATCGGATCTGCCACCAGAACAGGCATCAAGGGCCAGCTCATCGAGGCCGTGGTGTCACGTGTGCTCTCGCTGGACTTCTTCAAGACCAAAGACGTCGAGGTTGCTGCCGAGGAGAAGCTCACCTACGCCAACTCCATCATCTTGTCTGCAGACGTCAACCACTTGCTCAACCCGAACTTTGCCAGCGTGTACTTGGAGCACCACAAGCCTGTGCCCAACAAAGGTGTGACCATTGCGTTGGACCCCAACGGGCACATGGCAACAGACTCGACTGGTTTGGCCTTGGTGGAGGAACTTGCCAGGTTGAACGGCGACGAGGTGCAGTATTTCCAGATCAGAAACGACTCCAGGTCTGGAGGAACCATCGGGCCATCCATTTCGTTGCAGACGGGCGCGAGAACAATCGACTTGGGAATCCCACAGTTGTCCATGCACCTGATTAGAGCGACGTTGGGAGCCAAGGACATTGGGCTCGGGGTGAAGTTCTTTGTGGGATTCTTCTCGAACTGGAGAGCCGCCTACGACAACTACGGCGACTTGTAAGGGATGAAGACAAGACTGAGAAGAAAAAGTTAACAAGAAGATTTCAAATAATACAAAAAAAAAACATTTGTTGGACGAAGTTTCTGTTTGAGATTTGCCTGGATCTCACTCATGAGTGTGCGGGACCATAGATAACAGCACCACACTCGAAAAAGCAACAAACAAGCCCCCAAGAAAAAAAAAGAACATAAAAGGAGGTCCAAATCCCCCCGAAATTTACATAAAATTTTTTTCTATATCTAGCTTAACCCCTCGCCCCTGCCTCCTCCCACTCCACACTTACCACTGCCAGGGAGTGCATGCACGCTCCATGTTTGGTTTTCCGTCATGCCAACTCACTAATTGTCATTTATCGATACAGCCATTGACTAGACACATCCAGCCATGAGTATGTGAAATTGGAAAAAATCCCATTCAAGTACAAGATTCAATTGATTTGATGGGTTTTTTTATTTTTCAATTGCACCAAAATGCCGTATACTAACAGCCAGCACCTCCAAAGAAGATGTCTTTGCAGGAGTTCATCTCCAACGAGTGTATGTAACCCTTTTATGTCTGGAAACGATCAATCAGACACTGATAATTCATATGTGGGGCTTTTGCCGCTCTCAATCGAGCTCGTTTCACCAAAATTCATCCCTTTTCCATTACATTCACTAACACACAGCTTACGGCGGCTCCTGGGCAGATGATGACATCGACATTGCACTGATTTCTGTGCCAATTGAGAAAAATAGGGGTTACGGAGGCTCTGGAGACTCTTTCAGGTCCGGATTCGGCCTGAATGGCTACGGAAACAGGGGTCTGTCTTTCATGGACAATGGGCCTCCATATATTGTGAAACTAGCGAACTTGCCGGTCACTGCGAACGACGAGTTTGTTGAGGATTTGTTCAAAAGCAGATACACGTCCTTTGTGAAGTTTAAAATCGTGTTTGACCCGCTGTCGCAGCCCTTGGAGTCTGGAGTGGTGAAGAAAATAGCATTTGTGGAACTCCTGTCCTTCAGCGACCAGAGCAGAGTGTTGAAATGGCACGACTTGTACTACCGGGGCCTGAGGCGAGTTGTGATTGAAAGCGCAGACTTCCACGACTTCCAAAATTGCATGCTGTTCAACCAGGAAAACGAACTGAAACTCCGAGACGTGGAGCGGGAGTTTCTCTCGGGCAGAAACAGGCACGGGTGGGCCGAGGACCACGGCAGGGGCCACGAGCACCCAAATGGGAGCAGTTACGGCCGTGGAGTGCTTGGAGACCACGGAAGTTCCGGCAGACATGAAAATGCCGGAGGAGCTGCCAGTATCTTGCCCAGACCAGCACAAATAGCACAACCAGCACTGCAAACACAAGCGAAAGCGGTCCCACAGCACCCAAAGTCTAATCCTTTCGGCAACGCGAAGCCTGTGGATGTGCTCTCGAAACTGCACGAGATGGACAAACACCTAATTACCATTGGCCACACCACAGTCACGGCGCCTGATATTGTGGAGGAACTCAAAGGCGCAGGAGGCGAACATGTCAAGAATCCGAAACCTTTGGATTCCGCATCGAAAGGTACAACCTCTGGGCCATCTCTGGCCACTGCAAAACCTGGTCTCACGCCTGCACCTATCCCGTCGTCAGTATATGGTCAGCGGCAGAGTTTGGCGGACATTCTTTCCAAAAACGACTCTGACGGCTCGGGCAGTGCCAAACAACCCGTCAGGAAGAGCGCAACGGCCACTCCGAAACCGCAGGTGATCAAACCAACGATTTTGAAGAAGAAACCCGCAGTCACGTTCCCACACCAGCCAGAGGCTGAAATAGCCGGTGCTGTGAGTCTTGATGGGAACACTGATGGTCTCCAGAAGGTGGAATCTGATCTGCAAGAAAAACCCAAAGAGAATGAAGCAAAAGCAGAAGTGGGAGAAATCACCAAACCATCAGAGTCACAGAAGTCTCCCGACCACAACGGTCATAGTCAGCGCAGGGAGCTGAAGACCCAAGAGACGAAAGGCGACCAAGACGAAGGAACCAAAGAGCCACGCGCCCCAAAGAACCCACGAGGTCTCAAGCCTTCACGTGATGGTGCCAAATTTGAGAGTAAGTCAAAGGCTGAAGTCAGTGAAAAGCGGCCCGTGGAGAAGGAAAGAGAGGAACGAGGGTCGAGGTTCTTCAAAAACTTCAAGAGCAGGAGAGACTCGTTTGAGGCTCGGCCGCCTAAGTTCTCAGCAGAGAGGAGAGGCTCACAGTCTGACGAGCTCCACAAAAACACAGAGGAGGCAAGTCTGGAACAGCCTGGAAACGGTAAGCCGCTCCGCCAACAGAATCTTTCGGAACGCAACAAGGCATTTGCGGCTTCCTCTCGTCCCGACTTCAAGAAACACCTCAGTGAAATCACACATGCTTCTGAGCGTGAACACAAGAGTCCGAGGAAACCCAGAAAGTCAAGAGCAGAGCGTGGTGAACGGAGTGAAAGGGGTGAAAAAGTTGAAGTCGACAAGCTGAATAAACTTGATGCGCTGGAGAAGCTGGACAAATCCGAGGGAACACTGGAGAAGGATGCGGTAGCTGGACCAAAAGCAGAATCTGAGATTTCTGCAGATGGGAAAAGAGAACCAAGTCCAAAAGAAAGGAAATCAAAGCGGGGCAAGAAATCTTTCAAGAAAGGTGAGAAAACTGAAGGAAAGGGCGGCGAGAGTAAGACAGATGCTCAGGGCGAGACGAAGGATGTGGTGAAGGACAATACGCCGAGGGAATTTAAGAGTCTGAAGAAAGATTCAAACTCGGGCGAAGGTTCGAAATTGGGTGAAGGGCTGGACTCAAAAACGTCTTTGGCGCCATCTGCAAATGCTGACTCTGCCACCAGCGGAGAGAAATCCCAGCCTCAACTCCCCAACGGCGAGAATACTGCCAATAGCGAGGCAACTAGCTCACGAGGAAGGGGCAGAGGAGGCAGAGGCGGATTCAGGGGCAGAGGAGGAAGAGGAGGAAGAGGCCGTGGCGGTCGTGGTCGTGGTGGCCACAGGGAGTTTGTCTCTGCGCCCAAAGCGGAACCATAATGCCACTGAATGTTCTGGAAGTTCTTCCTTGAAAAGTCCCAACTGGACATTGTCCGTTTGCTCCCGCGGGTCCACTAAACGAAGAAACAAATGCTAATGTCAATGTATTGTAGCTACTACAAAATCCCACTGTCTCTCAAGGAGTTCTCCAATATCGTCTCCTTGACCGCAGCGAACACCAACTGGATGTTGGAGGTGTCTGTAGCCTGCGTCACGTGCGGGTAGATGTTCAACCCGGACCGGTTCACCTGCGTGAACCTCCACAAAATGTACTTCACCGCCTTGTTGATGTTGTCCCCACCGTTGTAATCAGGGAAGTGCTTTTCTAGCGGCGAGTAGGGCAACTTGCTTGCAAACACGTCGATCTTGTTCAAAAACAAAATCACCGATGTTCTCGAGAACCACCGCGAGTTCACCACGGAGTCAAATAGCGCCAACGACTCCTCCAACCGGTTCTGCGTGCTCTCCTCCAACAACACCTGGTCGTACTCGGAGAGCGCCACGCAGAAGATGATGAGCGTCACGTTGTCGAAGCAGTGGATCCACTTCTTCCGCTCCGATCTCTGGCCACCCACATCGAACATGTGGATGTTCAACCCGCCCATCTGGAAGCGGAAGTCGAAGATTCCCGAGGTCTTTTTTCTCGTTCTCAAAATGTCCGACTGCGAAGGAACATAGTCTGGCGCAGCAATGCGCTCGATGTCCGCAAGGAAGTAGTGTGTCGAGTCAATAAGATAGAAGTCGCCCTGGTGCACCTTGATGAACTTCTTCACCTCCGGGTAGTTGTACAACGCCTGGATCTTCTGCGCGATGCTGGGGCTGAACTCCTCCTCGGTGCTCACCGACAACTCGTAGTCCAAGATGGCGTTGACGTCGTCGTAGCCCAAGATGTGTTTCCTTTCCTCGTCTGCAGAGTCCAAATCCGGCTCGGACCCCTGCGGCGCAATCAAGTCTGGCTGTAGGTCGATGATGGCGTTGATGACGTTCTTCACGCAGTCCAACACGTTCTTGAACACAAACGGCTTGTACTCGTAGGCCTCGGACTCGGAAAACCCGTTCTTGTGCAAGATCTTCATCTGCTTGACAATCGTGGACTTCCCGCTCTCGCCAGACCCAAGCAACAACACCTTCAGCTCCTTCTCCGACGTCTGCACGATTTCCGGTGTCTCCACGGAGTTGTTAGTGGCGGTGTTGGCAGACTGCTTCTCGTGTTCTTTGGACGAAGCGGTCTCGTTGGACAGGTCCTGCGACCCGTTCTGGATGGGTTTTAGACTCGTACTTCCATTCTGCGGCTGTTTCTGTAGACTCTGCTGCTGCTCGTTTCTCTTGGCGGCTGTAGATGTGGCGTTGGCGGCTGGCGCTGTTGGTTCTTTGGACGAACACAGGCCCATGGTTTTCGCTGACTTTTCTGAGTTGAAAAATCAAAAAATCAAGAAAGACAACAAAAATTAGATTGTGCCAGGCGATTGTCGTGGCCAGTAATCAAAACTCAGAAGAGAAAGGCACTTTTGGTGTAGAATATATGTGTTAACCAAAATACACATGGGCCGATCATGACTTTTGAAATGAGTGTGTGCTCGCCCTGGTGTACGGGTGTTTGTACCCTTTTCTTCCCTTTCCTTTCCTTGCCTGCCCTCGCGAATCCCCACTTAGCAACTCTGCCTGTGGGTCTGCATAAGGTAACTACTTGGTACAGCTAAGGACGTGGATTAGCCATGCATTATCAGTTGAAATTCCCTTCTCGAGCAGCGGAATTGGGTTGCCGAAACCAGGGCCGAGACTGTTTGATCCTGGAATTTTTTTTTTATCTCTCATTTGTTCTCGTAGCTTCAATTTGCATCCACTTATTTTGGTGCTGCGGGTGCTTCGGCACTTTCAGGAACATCATCTTTTTGAATGACTTCGGCCGCCTCGGTGGCGTTGTCCGTCATCTCCGCCAAATTTGCTTCGCTCTCATTGGCTCCTTCAACATCTTCCATCTCCACACTCTTTCCTGTCTCTATCCCCGTGTCCATGCCTGTATCCATGCCTGTGTCGGGCTTATCTGTGAGATCATATGGGGTCTGGGAAACCGACGTGTAGTCTGCTGCAGAAACTCCAGTTCTGGGCTGAGAAGGAGGCACAGACGCCTCTCTACCGTCCTTGCCCTTCGTCTTGAGATTCAGAATCCTCTTTCTTTCCTCTCTGCGCCTTTTCTTCGTCTCGAATTCGTGCCATTCTCCTTCCAAAGTCTCCATGAACGTAAGTGGCTCGGGCTTTGGCTCGTTGGTGAAGTACGCATGCTGCAAAGCTTCGTCCGCAGTCAATCTCTTCAGAGGAACGAGCTCAAGCAATCTCAGCGCGAGGTCAAACCCGTCATCGCCCAAGATTGGCCTGTACTCACTTTCAAACTTCGGCTTGAGGTTCACGCGGGGCTTCAACATCTCAAACCACGGCATGTTTTCGATATCGGGCCAGCTCTCGAGCGTCGGCGTGCCCATCACCTCGAAGATTTTGTGCAACTGCGAGATTTCCTCTATACCTTGGAAAGTTGCGCATTTGGTGTAGAGCTCAATCAAGAGACACCCAACACCCCAGATGTCGACTTCTCTGCCATAGTCTGTGGACCCCAAAAGAAGCTCTGGCGGTCTGTACCAGATAGTGATCACTCTGTTGGTGTAATCTGGCTTGTCTCCCTCGGCCAACACCTTCATGTTTCTGGCCAAGCCGAAGTCTGCAATTTTCAAGATTCCTTTAGAATCCAAAAGAATATTCGATCCCTTGATATCACGGTGAATCACCCTTCTGGCATGAAGGTAGCTCAATCCTTCCATGAGCTGCTTGAAGATCATTTTGCGGTGTCCCTCAGTAAGATCAAGGTCTGGATGTGTGAGCAACCCTGTCAAATCGTGGTCCAAGTAGTCGAAAATCATGTGGATTTGGTTGTGCTCCACAGACATCTCCAAGAGGCCAACGATGTTTGGATGATCGAAACTTTGTAGAAGCTTAATCTCTCTCATTGCCGTAATCGGGAATCCTTCACGTTCGCTCTCAAGCCGGAGCTTTTTGAGTGCAACATACTCGCCCGTGAGCTCGTTTTTGGCCTTATAAACCTTACCATATGTTCCCTCGCCGACTTGCTGGACACGCTGGTACAACTCCGTGGCTCTCATT
This sequence comes from Sungouiella suratensis, assembly GCA_030566815.1. NCBI lineage: Eukaryota > Fungi > Ascomycota > Pichiomycetes > Serinales > Metschnikowiaceae > Sungouiella > Sungouiella suratensis. The sequence continues at coordinate 201,392 of JAKUAV010000002.1, read as the reverse complement.
GAATGAACCAGGTAAATCTGATCTGGACTGAGGCGCGGCGCTTTTGGCCGTGGTTGCTTTTTCTTTGGCTCGCTGTTCCGCTCTGCGGTCTTGGGTCCTTTCGGGAGCCGGCTCAAGGGTGCATCACTTAACTCTGCCGCCTTGGCAAATCTCTCCTTTGCATTTCTTCCCTCTCCTTCAATTCTTGCGCTGGGGCCCCTTGGCCTCTCGTCTCGAGGACCCCTTTGGTCTCGCGGATCTCTAGAATCCCTGGAATCTCTGGAATCTCTGGAATCTCTAGAATCACGAGGGTCTCTGTATCTTGCATCACGTGGCCCTCTTGGATCCCTCGAGTCTCTTGGGTCTCTTGAGTTTCTGAAGTCCTTGAAATCTCTTGAATCTCTAATATCCCTGTGATCCCTTGGGCCCCTTGTATCTCTTATATCCCTAGAATCTCTTATATCCCTCGAATCTCTCGAGCTTCTGGCATCTCGATCATCTCTGCCATATCTGTCGCCTCTGGCGTCTCCTCTTATATCTCTGGAGTCACGCTTATCGAAGTCTCGCCTCTTATTCGGCGTATCGTAACGGTCTGGATACAGTCGCTTGGGTCCATCTCTGGATCCAGAAGGACCCAGCGGCCTGGCGGAATACAGATCGTCGACATCACGTGATCGTTCCAGTGGAGGTCTGTAGTTGTCTCTGTTATTGAATTTTCTCAGTGGAGGTCCATTGTGGGGCGGTCTAGATGGGTGACTGCCTTTTGGTCCCGAGGGAGCAGGCCGCAGGCTTTTCGGCCCTGTTGGTGGTCTGTATGTATCTGACATGTGGTAGTGACACGTGCTGAAATGTGAACAAGACAGAAATTATAACGCTTGAAATAGATGTGATCAGCAGACGTTTGGTATTCTAGGTTGTTAGTCTAGAAATTTACCATCAAGCTTGTGCTCCAGGGCTGTCTGCAGTACCAAATCCAAATAGTGTTACCCGGACCAAGTGTGAAGTACTCTATCTCCACCTCCTCTTTCAGAAATTTTGTGTAAATCTAAAGTTTCGGTGACTTTGCAATCTATCACAAATTCTTTGGTGAATTCCGATTAGGACATCTGTTCTTTTCGTGTGCGTGTGGCACTTTTTCCATGAGTTTCCCAGGTAAAAGAGTAGAGAGCAAGCGAACGAATAATTTTTTACAGCCAGGTCCACCAACGCCCAAAGGCAAGTTGGCGACGTATCCTTGATAGCAAGACGCAACGGAAATAAGCGAAATCACAACATCCGTGGCGTGTAAACAAAGCAAAACACTCGGAAACGGGAAATGAGATAAACCCCGTGGTAAGCGTGACCCACTGAAACCATAAATGAGGCCAGCCATGAAATTCGACCTTGACAATCAGTATAGCAGTTGGTTTTCCTATCATTTCCTGCAATTTTAGGATCACCCATTTGAGTGATATTTCTCTTTCTTTGTCTCACTTAGGTCAAGACCAACCAGACATGGATCTTCACCGCTGAACCCTCCAACGCACCGGCCTGTCACATCACGTGACCAATTTCATCCCTATAAATTCTTCTTTTTCTTCCAAAATTTCGTGGCGCCTCCCTTGTATTTATACCATTCAACGCCAAGTAGTTATAAATGTTATTCCCGAAATGACGATCGCTGAAAGGGATCGAAAAGATGGTCTTGTCTGCAGTACGCGCGGTGGCACAAGACTCCAGTATATAAATATAATAACCCTTCTCACCTCTAAAAAACGATAAACATATATTCGGAAAATGGTATGGACAGAGATTTTAAAAAACGGTAGCCTGAATTTGTTTTGACTTCATCACGTGACTAACCCATAGGGAACAATTTCTAAAGCTGCACATATAGGATTTGATTTGGTTGTGGTTTCGGCCTTTTTAGCTGGAGTACGCAGAAACTCAGGCTTAACGTATGTTAAAAAGATCAAAGTATCTCCAAAATCTTAAATGCGGAATTATTTTACTAACGCCAGTCTTGATGTTGACCATTTTGGCAACGAGAGTGTGCTGTTCTACGCTAAGAAATACTTGGACTTGGGAGAGAAGACATTCGACTACACCTCGGCATGGTTGGGATCATCCGAGTACTTCACGCGCAAATAGGATATAGGGATTATTAAATAAGTGACTAGCAAGAAAGTGGCGACTTAAAACGTGGCGACACAAGAAAGTGGCGTTTTACTCCACGGTGACGGACTTGGCCAAGTTACGAGGGAAGTCCACGTCGATGCCACGGTTCACCGCCAACCAGTAGCTCATCAACTGCAAGGGGATAACGTTCAACAAGCCCTGCAAGCAGTCCACGGTCAACGGCACGTGTAACGTGGCATACGCCTTATCGCTCATGACGTCGTCGCCCTCGTTGCAGATGACAATGGGTCTTCCGTCTCTGGCGGTCACCTGCTCGATGGCAGACATGACTTTGGGGAACAAAGAGTCTCTTGTAGCGAACGCGATGATGGGCAACTCGCCGTCGACCAACGCCAACACACCGTGCTTCAATTCTCCGGCCAACACACCTTCCGAGTGCATGTACGAGATCTCTTTGATCTTCAACGCTCCCTCCAACGCAGTAGCGAACTGGTACCCACGGCCCAACAACAACAAGGACTTCTGCTTGTCCAAGAAGCTGTTGCACAACTTCTTGATCTTGTCCTCCAAGAGCAACACCTTCTTGATCTGCTCGGGGATCTGTTTGAGGCCCTGGACGATCTCGATGTGGCGGTCTCTCTTCGACAAGGAGTCGTTGGACAACGAGAGCGCGATCATCACCAACGCAATGTACTGGGACGTGTACGCCTTGGTGGAGGCCACTCCGATCTCGGGGCCGGCGTTGATGTGAACACCGCAGTGGGTCTGTCTGGACATACTGGAGCCCACAGAGTTGACCACACCAACAGTGAGGGCGCCTCTTTCCAAGCAGTACTGCAACGCCATCATGGAGTCTGCGGTCTCACCGGACTGCGAAACGAAGAGACAGGTGTCGTCTCTGAAAACGGGAGACTTTCTGTCCAAGAAGTCCGAGGCCAACTCGACGGAAACAGGAATGTCGGTCAACTCCTCGAAGATGGACCTGGTGGCCAAACACGAGTGGTACGAGGTTCCGCACGCAATCATGATGATACGTCTGCATCTTCTGACGGTGGGCAACCACGACTTCAACCCGCCCAAGTTGACCGTGCTGTTGTCGAAGTCCACGCGGCCTCTCATGGTGTTGAACGTCGAGTCTGGCTGCTCGAAGATCTCCTTCTGCATGAAGTGCTTGTATGGGCCCTTCATGATCTCGTTCAACTCCATCTCCAATGTCTGGATGGGTCTGACCGTCGACTCGCCCGCGGTGGACTTCTTGGCTCTGTGGATGTGCAACTCGCCGTCGTAGATGTGCGCAATGTCGTCGTCCTCCAAGAACAAGACCTTCTTGGTGTGCTGGACCACGGACGCCGGGTCGGACGACAAGAAGAACTCGACGGGGGACGGAATGCCGTCGTCGGCGAAGAACGCTCTCGACTGCGACGTTCTCAAGTTCAGCTCAGCACCTGCAACCGAGTGTGGGTTGGCAAAGTTGTCCTGGTTCTCTGGGAACTCAATGTCGACGAAATCAACCTTCAACTTCTTCTCGGTCTTGACACCGACCAACAAAGGAGAGCCCTTTCTCGTGCCGCAGACTTCACCGGGGTAATGAGTGGATTTCACCAACAACCCGTAGGAACCCTCCAACTCATACAAAACCTGCTTGGTCAACTCGTTCAAGTCCAAGGTGATGCCGGCCTTCTCGTTGCTGTCGTAAATGTGCTTAAACAACTTGGCAATGCACTCTGTGTCGGTCTCGGACTCGAACTTGAAGCCCTTGGAGAGCAACAATGTCTTCAACTCTCTGTAGTTGGTGATGATACCGTTGTGCACCACAATGAACTCGCCCGTGGGGTCGGATCTGTGCGGGTGGCAGTTCAGGTACTCTGGCTGGCCGTGGGTGGCCCATCGGGTGTGCGCAATGCCAACGTGGTTGTCGAAGATCTGGTCGCGGTCGATTCCCTGCTTGATGATCTCTTCTCTCAAGATCTTGACTTTCCCGGGCGTTTTGATGATGAAGTTCTCGCCCTTCTCCTTGCCGTCGACGGCGATACCCGTAGAGTCGTATCCACGGTACTCCAATCTCAGAAGGCCCTCAATGAGGTTGTCCATGATCTCTCCACGAGACCGGTCCACCAAGAAGTTGACGTATCCGAAAATTCCACTGGGGAGTTAGTAAGAGCATGAAAATGTATGAAATTGAGGGAAATCAGAGATTGACATTCAATTAACAAATGAAGTTTTGTCTTTTCGGTCTGTCTTCCCTGTCTCTCTACCTCTGGATTCTGATACATACCACATGGCTGGTTTGTGTGTCTCAGTAGTGAGTTTGAGGCGAAGTCAAATGTGTGAAGGCGAAGTGAATCGGGGAAATCTTTAGTTTTGCTTATTGCAGTAAGCAGGAGATACTCTGAGTGTGTGAAAAATCTAATTCAGAGAAAATTCTGCTGTGGTTTGTATGCTTTAGATATTTATACAAAGTTGGATGACGGACACGGCCGATTTTTTCCTCATCCGTGGGCACCTCTCCAATCAGGATGTCGCACCATCACAAGGAAGACCAGATACCCACCAAAACACCAAAACCGAACATTTTTAAAAACAGATTTCGAGACCAGTCATCCAATTGAGTTGATAAAAGGCTACCATCAAATTTTCAGACACTGTTTATCTCGCTCAGACCACTATGTCTGGAGGTCCTGGGGCAGGCGCGACATTGTCTCCCCCCTCTGATCCGAACCTGCCTCGTCCATTACCCTTCTCAATCGGGGTTTTTTGTAAATACACCGTGTCATTTTGTTCCTTGCGGTGAGGCGCTGTTCCTAAGCTACTTTCCTAAAATAGCTCGCTTGGCCCATTGACCAACTTTAAAATCTCACAAGCAGAATAATTTTCTGGAAAAAAAAACTCGAAAAAGTCCCAATGGAAATTCCCTCCTGCTGATCCAATTTGCCACGCCCTGAGATTTGTTCCAGAAACTGTTAATTGCCTGCAGTGAAACGATCTGGGTCGAGCATGGAATGTTTTCGGCCCAGACCAATAGTAATCTCGGGCGTGACCAGATCTGATACGTTTCAGCCACCACACGAAAAAACTGGCTTATAAAGGTTGAAATGATTGGAGTGGCATTTTCCATGCATGGACGATCGGCGGCGCCGAGAAACAACAGCAAATTTCACTCGGGCATGGCACTCACGCAGAGATTTGCAATAGCAGAGCAAGGTATTGGCTGCTGTGCATCCGTACACCAGACTGGGTGGTTGTCTGTATTGCAACTGGAAAGTGAATCTCTTGAAGCGTAGGGAATACACCCGTACACCAGGAAGTCTACATCTACTTTTCTACACCCGTGCACCAGGCAACAGGCACCAAATGTTCAAGTCTCCTGCACGGCGGCATCCCACTCATGTTCCAACCCAAATTCTTCAGGCCCCTCTTTGGCCAGGTCAGATTCAATTCTCGACTCTCGAAAAAACTCAAAGAGATCCAGGTGCCCATACTGCAGGCAACAGCCAAAAAACCACCAAAGCCAACCCTCCAGCTGCTCAGAAGATCCAACAAAAAGGACTCCACCAACACCGAGTCTGTGATCACCTCTTTGCTCACCAAGTATAACAACCGTCAAGTTGAGCCCAGCGAACTTGCCAAGTACCTAAAACCGGTGACGTCAATCACCGTGGGCGAGCAGATCGACCTTGACAAGGTTAGTCAGATTTTGGAGAAGAACGCATTACATCACAGCGTCATAGTCGCCGATGAAGTGATCAATTGGTCTATTGGCGGCCAGGAGATGCTCATGATCTTGGCCAACGGCACCATTGTTGGCTGGAACTTGTCGGAGGACCAGATGATGAAGACCTATGTTCCCACTATAATGAGTGCAGTAGTGGAGAAGTACGAGCCAGAAAGTGAAGAGATGGATTTCGTGGAGATATCTAAGCCCACAGACGAAGAGAACGGCACGTCTTTCATGCAGGGCGACGTGTTGGTGATCCAGGGCGAAAACAGCCAGCAGAAGCAGTTGGAAATGGCTGCTTTTGCCATTGGCCTCTCGCGGTCGACGCGTCTCTCGATTCTCGAGGAGAGTTTGGAGAAACACATCCAATTGACGCGTGACAACAGCGAGGCTCTACTGAAGGGGATGAGGCTCCAGACTAAGGAATCCGACATATTGAAGTTGACGGGCCGGTTGTTCTTGATCCGGGGGAAGTTGAACTTGTACTCGGAACTCATCGAGACGCCGGATCTATACTGGAGCGAACCAACTCTTGAGAAGATCTACGAGGCAGTCAGCAGAAGATTGGATATCAATCTGAGAATTGGCATCATGAACAGGAAGTTGGACTACGTCACCGAGGAGCAAAGGGCGCTTTTGAGTGTTTTGAACGAAAAGAAGTCCACGAGGCTCGAGTGGATCATCATTATCTTGATTATGGTGGAGGTGTGCTTTGAAACATTTCATTTTGTGGAGAAGTACCAGGCCGGTTCCGGCGAAAAGAGCGGCGACACGTGATCGGCTGGTCACGTGATACCCCGGAACTTTCACCAGCCAATCATGCGCGCCGCCATCTTATCAGCGCCGCCGATGCAGGATGGCCTGAGTCATCTCGAATCATGACATTTGTTGCTCTTTCGCATGAGACTGGCAAATTTCTTGGCTCGCCGAATTCGTTTCCCGCTGATAAGAGCTTGGCCAGCTAATTTGCTCAAATTGGCCTCTCCAAACTTAACTGAAAGTTTTCCAAAATTGAGTTCCGCTCACTTTGCGCTACGACTCAGTTAATTATAGTCAGGTCTAAGCGTGACTCGAGCGGCGGCAGATCGAGCCAATGAAAAGGGTTGGGCCCATGGGACGACCCTGAGCCGCACCTGCACGCGCGACCAATTTTTTCCAATCTCCATCAAATTAGCGTATGCCGCGTCCTGCAGAAAAGCGAATGACCTGCTTCGGTAGCATCAATTTCCGTCGCCTTTCCTGCAGAAAAGCACACTTCCCAAGGCATCCCAACGGTACGCTGCAGACTATCGCAGCGTCTCTTTCACCTGCACAACCTCGGAATGGGTCTGTCACTGACCAAATTTTTCTTCTGGTTTCTGTTCTTTCTTTTCTTGGGCATTCTATAAATCTCAACTTTTCGCATCTTGCCAATTACTGTGATTTTTGCTCAACATGGTGCTTCCGACAAGAAGAGCTCTCTTCACAGAGAATGAACAGTACAACGAGAGCTACGTGCTCCTCTTTTGCATTGCTTCCTCAGTCATCTGGATCATGGTGCCAGGTTTGGCGTTCCTATATTCCGGTTTGCTGAGAAGAAAATCAGCGCTTTCCATGGTCTGGATTGTCATTGTCTCGTCATTTGTGGGCATTTTCCAGTGGTACTTCTGGGGCTACTCTTTGGCCTTTTCGCTGTCCAACAACAATTTCATTGGTAACTTGAGCTCCTTTGGGTTCATGAACGCCATTGGCAAAACAGGAGACGACGGCGAGTACCCAGAGATTGCATTTGCCATTTTCCAGATGCAGTTTATGTTGGTGACCTTGGCCATTTTGGCTGGGGCCTGTGTGGCCGAAAGAGGCCGCTTCTTGCCCGCGGTGGTGTTTTTCTTCTTCTGGGCCACCTTGGTGTACTGCCCCGTTGTGTACTGGATCTGGGGCGGTGGCTGGGCCTCCTCCTGGAATGGTGGTGTTTTGGACTACGCCGGAGGAGGACCAGTGGAAATCTTGTCTGGAGTCTCTGCCTTCGTGTACTCTGCATTCTTGGGTAGAAGAAACGAGAACTTGATGATCAACTACAGACCACACAACATCTCGACGATTTTCTTGGGCACCTGTCTTTTGTACATGGGCTGGTTGTTCTTCAATGGATTCTCGTGTGGCAACGCCTCGGTCAAGGTTCCATACTCGATGTTGAACACCCACTTGTCCGGTGCATTTGGTGCTATTTCCTGGTGTCTCTTGGACTTCCGCTTGGAGAACAAATGGTCCATGGTTGCTGTTTGTTCCGGGTGCATTTCAGGGTTGGTTGCTGCCACGCCCGCATCGGGAGTCATTCCGCTTTGGGCGTCTGTCATCTTGGGCATTGTCGCCGGAGTCGTGTGTAACTTCTCGACGAAGTTGAAGTACTTGTGTCGCGTGGACGACTCGCTCGATGTTTTGGCAGAGCACGGAATCGCAGGAATGGTGGGCTTGATTTTCAACGGAATCTTCGGGTCGTCCACTGTGATTGGCTACGACAATGTCACCGACCACGCCGGGGGCTGGATCGACCACAACTGGAAGCAATTGTACATCCAGATTGTGTACATCTTGGCCACCACCGCATACTCTGGCGGAGTGACCGCTGTGTTGTGCCTCATCATCAACTACATCCCAGGCTTGAAGTTGAGAGTCGACTACAACGCCGAGGAGGCCGGAGTGGACGAGGACCAGATTGGAGAGTTTGCGTACGACTACGTCGAGGTGAGAAGAGACTTTTTGGACTGGGGAGTGCCGCTGGAGATGCAGACCAAGAACCAGAGCGCCGCGGCTTCTATTCCAGAAGAGCAGGTTTTCACTGCGGTCGGCGAAACCTCGAGCAGCGAGCCTGTGACAAACGAGAAAAGGGACTAGATTAGAGCATAATGGATAATACGAGAACTGGGAGTAGGAGAGAGGAGGAGGAAGAAGACAGAAAAACAATGAATGAGACAGGTGAAAAAATTAAATGAATCGATTGACAAAGTGGAGTTCTGTGACGTCACAGAGTTGTGATTATTTTTCCCTTCTGTTTTTTCTATGTTCTCCAATGTGGAGTTTATTGCGGCCGAAGGAATTAGGCTGTTCCGCACTATCTCACTGAGATTAGGCGCAGTGAAGAGCAACGAAAAGGCGGAGAAGAATAGGAAGGGGAATTAATCAAGAAAAGAAATCAAGCAAGGAAAATAAGGAAAGAAGAAATCACTTAAGCTCAGGTATGTCATATGTGGAATTCACGGAAAAAAAAAACTGAATCGAATATTTTGGTCTGTACGGTTGGGTGCCAACGAGATAACCACCCCGATTTTGCACCCTTATGTATGTACACCAGAGAACCCATGACTCTCACTACCAAATTCCAAATATACGATAATCAACAGAGTAAGACATCATCTGTACGCAATCCATAACATACCTTTCATTTAATTTTATTCTTCTTTGTGTTCTCCCTTTTTCTCGTCTAGTTCACTTTTTGGTTTCCCTCGTAACTCTGCCCTTGAATCGCCACCTGCATACAACACCCCATTGGAAGCTTCCATCACGTGAGACTGCTCCGGTTACCTCCGTGCACCACGTGAGGAAGAGTGTGGGGAAACCCGAAACCGGCCGTACAAAAGTACCAAATTTCACCAAATTGACCTCACCATCGTTTTCTCCGTGCAATTTCAAACCCAACCATGTAAATTTCATTTCAACATCCCCACCCAATCATCTCTTTCCTGCGTCCCTTCTTACTCATCTTTGTCAGCTCCGCTTGTGCGGGCCGCTGGTGAGCGCTTGTCTGCAGTCCGGAATTCAATTGCCTGAAAATTCTTTTTGACTCATACTTAGAGTATAAGAAACAACTAAGCGCTTTTTCTTTTGGATTTCTTCACACTACCAAAACAACATATTCGCCAATATGCTCAAATGTGTTAGATCCCCAGCGTCGCGCTCCGCCTTCAGGCTCGGGGCCCGCTCTGCTGCCCAGATCAGATTCATCACGAAAACGAATTCACAGCTGGCCACCATGACACAGACCGCCGAGGCCAGAAGACCACAGCCGGCCCCTGCGTTCGACACAGAGACCGAGCCAAACGTGTTGACGAAAAAACTGGCCATGGACGACTCGTTCATCGGCTTGACCGGTGGTGAGATCTTCCACGAGATGATGCTCAGACATAAAGTCGACACTGTGTTTGGATACGCCGGCGGCGCCATCTTGCCCGTGTTTGACGCCATCTACAACTCCGACAAGTTCAAGTTTGTCTTGCCCCGCCACGAGCAAGGTGCAGGCCACATGGCTGAGGGATACGCCAGAGCCACTGGTAAAGCTGGTGTTGTGCTTGTCACCTCTGGTCCTGGCGCCACCAACGTCATCACGCCAATGCAGGACGCCTTGATGGACGGCGTTCCCTTGGTTGTGTTCACCGGCCAAGTCCCAACAACTTCCATCGGTACCGACTCGTTCCAGGAAGCAGATGTCATTGGTATTTCCAGGCCATGCACGAAATGGAACGTGATGGTGAAGAACGTCGCCGAGTTGCCCAAGAGAATCAACGAGGCGTTCGAGATCGCCACCTCCGGCCGCCCGGGCCCAGTCTTGGTCGACTTGCCCAAGGATGTCACTGCCTCCATCTTGAGAGAGGCCATCCCAATCCAGACAACTTTACCTTCCAACGCCTTGTCCCAAATCACGAAAAGATTCACCACCAGATTCACCACCGAGGCCATTGAGCGTGCGGCTGAGTTGCTCAACAAGGCCAAGAAGCCCATTCTCTACGTCGGTGCCGGTATCTTGAACAGCCCCAAGGGCCCAGAGCTCCTCAAGAAGTTGGCAGACAAGGCTGTCATTCCAGTGACCACGACCATCCAGGGCTTGGGTGCGTTCGACCAGAGAGATGAGAAGTCGTTGGATTTCTTGGGTATGCACGGAAACGCCGCCGCCAACACCGCCATCCAGAGCGCAGACTTGATCATCGCCTTGGGTGCCAGGTTCGACGACAGAGTCACGTGTAACGTCAGCAAGTTCGCTCCGGCTGCCAGATTGGCCGCTCAGCAAGGGAAAGGTGGTATTGTCCATTTCGAGATCAGTCCTAAGAACATCAACAAGGTGGTGGAGGCCACCGAGGCCATCGAGGGCGACGTGACCAGAAACTTGGACGCTTTCCTTCCGTTGGTGAAGGAGGTCAAGGAGAGAAAGGAGTGGATGTCGCAGATCAAGCAGTGGAAGGAACAGTACCCATACGCATACACCAAGGAGACGCCGGGCTCGAAGATCAAGCCACAGACCTTGATCAGAGAAATCGCTCGCCAGTCTGAAACCTACGACAAGGAGGTGATTGTCACCACGGGAGTGGGCCAGCACCAGATGTGGGCCGCACAACATTTCACATGGACCAAGCCAAGAACGTGGATCACCTCGGGAGGTTTGGGAACCATGGGATACGGGTTGCCAGCGGCCATCGGCGCCCAGATCGGGAAGCCAGACGCCATCGTCATTGACATTGACGGCGACGCCTCGTTCAACATGACCTTGATGGAGATGTCGTCTGCCGTGCAGGCTGGAGCCCCAGTGAAGGTCTGTGTGTTGAACAACGAGGAGCAGGGTATGGTGACGCAGTGGCAGTCGCTTTTCTACGAGCACAGATACTCGCACACGCACCAGAGCAACCCCGACTTCATGAAGTTGGCCGAGGCCATGGGCATGAAGGGCATCAGAGTGACCGAACAGGGCCAGATGGTGGAGGGCGTGAAGGAGTTCTTGGACTGCACGCAGCCAGTGTTGATGGAGGTGATTGTGGAGAAGAAGGTGCCAGTGTTGCCTATGGTGCCAGGAGGAAAAGCATTGGACGATTTCATTGTGTATGACGAGGAGGTGGAGAGACAGGAGAAGGAGTTGAGAAGAGAGAGAACCGGCGGCAAGCACTAGGCATTCACTTCACATAATTGATTTATAAATGATTCGCATGGACGGTGTGGGAGAGTGTAGGAAAGAGATTAAATGGGATGAGGAGAGTCAGATTGGACTTTAGTGGACTTCGGTGGATTTTGGTGTGAGAATGGCTGCAAAATGTGTGGTCAGGATGGAAATGTCAAAAAATAAGAGGAATGCATGCTTGTTAAATCACGGTGAAGAGACAATCAGAAGTCAATGAACATGGTTCTCCCACTTGATCTCTGACGATCTGTTGTGGTGAGCCAATCACAGTGTCTATACTTCTCCTTTTGGACTCGCGCATTGACGTGAAATTACTGTGCATGGAAGAACTCAAGTGACAGAATACTCCACAACAGAACTTGAGATATATTGATGAAAGAATAACCCCAAATAATTCAGAAATTCATGGCATTGTGTGCACCATTTCAGATACTTTGGTGTCTCCTTCTTTGTTTTCTTTTGCCTTCCCCATTGTCCTACTCTGGGTCTCCATTATTATTTTCTGTGCGCACATTGAACATTTGCCTCCTATATAAATAGACCAGTTCCTGCCACAGCTAAAACACTCTACATTTTTCTGCCAGAAAAGGTCAAAAAAAGATCAAAATGAAGTTCTCTGTTTTGGTTTTTGCTGTTTGCACGCTTACATCATCCGTCTTGGCTACACTGGATGAAGACTTTGACTTACACTCCGACTTGGGTTCAGTCTCAGACTTAGACTCGAATCCAGACTTGGATTCAATCTCAGATGAAGAGGTGGAAAAACCGGAAGGGTACCATACTTTGGTGGAAGGGGACCAGGTAATTCTCGGCAACGAAGGCGTGAGTTTCGTGGTGGACAACTTCAACTTGGAAGCCTTGCAGTACTTCTTCGACACCTGTGGAAACCTACACAACACAAACAATACCCTTGTGCACTGGGAAAGTGGGCCAGAGGATAATGAGGCAGAGGATGAGCCTTTCGATTTGCTCTCTAAAGTGGGCGAGGAGAAATTGAGAGAAATGTTTGGAGACGAGTATGATGATTTCATGGCTGGCAATGCAGTCTAAACTGGCAGATTGAAAAATCAAGGTGAGCAGGATTTGGAATCTCGAGAGAAATTCTGTAAGACTCTGAAAGAGAAAGAGAAACCACCACGAAAAATGAGTGAGCCTTCTAAAGTTTCAAGACCATTGTTTCAGAACTTCTTTTGACTTATCTTTTTGACTTGTCGGGAATGGCTGGTTTCCCATGACTCAATTGTCCTGTTGTGTCTCAAGTGTCACGCACCCACACCCTTAACACCGAGACAGACCAGGTCAAGACAACCACATTCACAAAACAGAACATAAATGAAGAAAATGAAATGTCATTACATCCACATCCAAAGCTCTCTTCTGCAATTCCCAATATTTTTTTCTCCCGTTTTTTCAACGCATAACCTCTTATATCTCTCCCGTGGCAGCCTCCTGCATGCACCGCCCCATCTTCCGATTATCCGAGGGTGCTTTTCCTGGGGTAAGCGCACCATATATATATCTTTCCACTTCTCCGAGTTCAGACACACATTGCTCTGTTTACAATTTTGGAGGTTGAAACTTCCCAAAAGTGAGATACTGGACCCAAGCCAATTGCAAATCTCCCAAAGAAAGTTGATACAACCAGAATTTCCCACCACCTCTGTCTATTCTCCACTTCCCCATACTTTCAAAACATGGAATCTGAACAGGTCCTAGATACAGACAACCGGAAGCTCATCAGCACCACCAGCGGCTGGAGGGTTTCCCAGGCGTGTGACAGATGTCGAATGAAGAAGATCCGGTGCGACGGCGGCACTCCGTGCGGGAAGTGCTTGCTGATTGGCTTTGAGTGTACCACCTCCGATAAGTTGCTGAGACGGGCGTTCCCAAAAGGGTACACTGCCAACTTGGAGAAGCGGATCCGTGATTTGGAGGAGGAGAACATGGTGTTGAAGGCGCACGCGGAGAAAAACGGGCATGTTCCGATCTCGGCGCCCGTGGCTGCAGTTAAAGAAGAGAGAACGAAAAGCCAGGCCCACGGCATCACCACGTTGACCAATCACAACAACACAATCCACATCAACAACCCGATCGACCAGATCTTCAACTTGGACAAGAAGGGCGCCATCATCGGCAACGACAACTTGAACTTCGAGTCGCAGTTCAACCACTTGCTCATCAACTTGAACTTGCCCTTCTTGAAAATCACAAACTCCCACAACTACTTGCTCAACGACCCGGACTCCTACTTGTACCACCCGTCGTACCTGAACTACAACGACTTCCACAACAAGGACTTGGAGATCATCTACAATCCGCTCACTGTGAATGGCCACCGACTGGGCCAGATGAACAACCAGTTGCCCCGAGATATCTACGACTTGTTCATCAAGCTCATCAACAACTTCAAGAAGTTGTTCAACCTGAAAAAAGAGTTGGATCACCAGATCGTCCAGTTCTTCTTGAACTACAATACGTTCATTCCAATATTCGACTATAAGAAGTTCATGGAGAGTTACGATGCGTTCCACACGATGTATCCGTTCATGTTCACGTACGACGATGCCACAATCAATGGCTTCAACATCTCGACCAACGACTACGAGGTGGTCAACGAGTACTTGATGGTGGTGATACAGATCTACGCCATGATTCTGATGAACGATCCGTCGCTCAACATGAACTTGCTCTTGAACCATCTGCATCCGAACTACTCACACAAGTTCAGGAAAGACCAGTTTGCCAGTGAGCTGATCATCAAGTCGCTCTATGACTTTCTTCCGTACCTCAACCCATTCCATGTGTCGATGAGCCAGCTCCAGACGTACTTGTTGTTTTTCTACTACTCGCTCTTGACCAACAACAAGGAGAAGTCGCTTGTGCTCTCGTCGATGATCAATGCGTTCATTGGTATCTTGGGTATAAACTTGAACTCGAAGAATCTATTTTTCAATGACTTGAGTTTGAACTTGCAGCAGAGAAGAGACAGAGTGAAGATCTTCTGGGGGTTCAAAGTGTTGCTCAAATGTTTCAACTTGAAGTTTGGGTTCAAGCCTTCCATCAACACCACCGTCATCAATCCAGTTACTATCGAAAGGTACTTCAGTTTGACCCCAGAGAAACTCAGCACACTCTTGGACATTTCCGAAGGCGCAGACGTCGACAGTCTATTCATGACGCTCTTGAAACCCAGCGTCGAGTTCTTGAACCTCATGAACATCATCATTCCCTCGTCCTTCTCGCCCAACTACTACCAGTACTTGAAGAGCGACAGACCAGGCGGAGCAAGCGACCATTCGACCCCACAAGGCATGCCCAACCACAAGAAACACCATCCGAACAATCTCGACTGGATCTTGAACGATGACGACGGTGACGGTAACGACGGAAACTTGAACTACAACTACGCGCAGTTCTTGGCCATTGACAAGAACTTGTCCAACTGGAGGTACTCGCTCAAGGAGAAACACATCAACTTGATGCCCTTGCACCAACAAATGGGATTGCCCATCTTGTCCAGTGTTGGGGACAGCACTTTGTACCACCGGGTCACGTTTGAAGGAGAGAATCTGACCAGAAACGGAATCACCGAGGAAGGGCTTCTCAATTTCGCCAACACGGGCATTCCAGACATGCAGAGTGCGGCGCAGCTCATCAAGATGCAGTTGAATTTCCACTACCTCTTAATCCGGTCGCTGAACTACTTGAATTTCGTCATTGATAGAGAACTCACCCAAAGCTACTATGTGAAAATCGCCAACATCTCACGAGAGGCATTGGCGTACTTCATCTTGATATTCGAGCATGTGGGAAGATCAGTGGAGCAGTCAGATTCCGGCAGTCGCTCTCAAAGCTTCAACAACCACTTTTTTGGCGATAAGAAGTTGGATGCCGGGTCACCAGATTTGGCTTTGGACATGGATGACGACGGGTTTGTGATCAATGACTTTTCGGTGAAAAGAAGGAAAACAGCCAGCTCCACGCTGTCCGGAGTGACCAAACGAATCAAGGCCATTCCTTCTTCCCCCTTCAATTCCATGCTTAATGGTCTCTCGCTCACCATCATCAACTTGAAGAAATCCATAGTGTTGCAAATGCTCTACTTGCTCATCTGCACTTTGAAGATCGCCAAAAAGGGAGGCTCCATGAGCCGTGACACCGTCATCATCATCAACAAGTCCATCTCGCTCTTCATTCTGATCTTCATCAATTACCAGCCCAACGCCAACAAGTTCATGAAGACCAAGAAAGTCAAGGAGGACGACTTATTCAAGAAAATCATCAACGACGAATTGAAAGACGATTTTTTGAAGGACAAGAAGGGCGAGGAGTCGGACGACGAGGACGGAGATGCCGACATTGACTGGGACGACGAGGATATGGACGAAGATCTCAAGTACTTGAAAACTCTAAAGTACGTGAAGTACAAGACCAACATGTTGTACGAGCGCTCCCAGCTGAAGAGAGCAAAAGCCGAGTCTGGCGAGAACAGCTCGAAACTGGAAACACCGGTTACGCAGCACCAGAAATCGGAACAGACTCCGCTCTTGGGTTCCAACTTGGGTGTCCAGTTGCCTCCGCTTATTCCTACGCTGATTCCTTCACTGATTCCCACACTGATTCCAACACTGATTCCGCAACTGGGGTTCCTGAACTCCCCGCCTGCGTTCCCGCAAATGTCGCCTTCCATGCTTCCGAGAGGACAGTCGAAGACAAAATACGACTTCTACCTTGCGGAAGATGACGACGCCAAAAAGGAAAGACTAGCTGCAGATCTCATGAGCATGAAGCACGGGAACAGAACATTGTACCTGGGAGCTTGGAACTACGGCCACGAGAACAGTCACAACGGAGGTGATTGAACCAACTCCATGTTCTCATCTGGAAATTTTCTTTCTCCCCCACCTATTTATTAATCTATAATTACTCGGGTCCGTCGATGATGCACTTCACCGCGCCGGCCCCAGAACGCACCAAGTCGTAGGCCTTGATGGCATCCTTGAAGGCAAACCTGTGTGTGATCAACGCCTCAAAGTCAATCTGTGCTTTCTCCTTGCCGTTCTTGTAGTTCTCGTCCAAGATGTCCACTGAGGTCTTGTAGTCGCCATAGCCGTAACGGAACGAGCCAAACAACGTCAACTCCTTGGTGGCAAACTCCGTGATTGGGAAGTTCACGTAGCCGCCGGCGTTGCCCACCTGCACGAACCTCCCACCGGCTCTCAACGCAAGAACACCTTGCTGAATGCACACCTGGGCACCGGTGCACTCCAACACGACGTTGGGTGCAACACCCGCAGGCAAAGCCTTGGAGAATGGCGTCTCGCTCTTCGAGTTGAACGTGTGCGTGGCCGCGCCGATGTCCTTGGCCATCTGCAACTTGTTGTCGAAGATATCCACGATGGTGACTGTGGCGGCACCGAACTTTCTGGCCACGGCGGCTGCAAGCAACCCCACGGGCCCCGCACCGAAAACAGCCACGTGGTCACCAAAAGTGATCTTGCCCAATCTCGACGCGTGCACGCCCACAGTCAATGGCTCCACCAAGGCGCCCAACTCAAGCGACACATGGTCGGGCAACTTCACCAAAAAGTCCTCGGGCGACTTGTACACTTTACACAACGTTCCCGGTGGGTTTGGCTCGCCCTCCGTGGAGTTTGGGGTGGCGGCAAACACCATGTGGGGACACAAGTTGTAGTGGCCGCTCTTATACTCGTCACTCAACCTAGAAGGCACACCGGGCTCGATTGCAACCTTATCGCCGACTTTCAAAGAGGTGACTCCCTTCCCCACAGCAGTGACAATTCCTGCAGACTCGTGGCCCAACACCATTGGCTTTGTCAAGACGAAATCGCCAATTTTCCCGTGGGCATA
The DNA here is from genome assembly GCA_030566815.1 of Sungouiella suratensis. Lineage (NCBI taxonomy): Eukaryota > Fungi > Ascomycota > Pichiomycetes > Serinales > Metschnikowiaceae > Sungouiella > Sungouiella suratensis. The sequence goes on along the minus strand of JAKUAV010000002.1, from coordinate 183,789 downwards.
GTAGTGGATGTCAGAGCCGCAGATTCCGGTTTTCTTCACTTCAACAAGAACATCGTGTGGCTCGGAGATTGATGGCGAGTCGTAGTTCTCGAATGAGATATCGTCGATTTTGTTAAGCACCAAAGAGGGGTTTGACATAATCAGTTTTGTAGCTTTTTGATTTTTTGGTGAGAAGCTTTCGAGATGTGGAGATTTGCTCACTATTTATATAAATGCGGGGGTGGGGTGGTGTACCAATTTAGGCAGGAATTCGCTGCGATCTGCTCTATAGGGCGGGTCCACCTTCCCTTGGAAAAGTAACATGAGAAGGAGAAAATGAGGATAAAGCCAGGTAATTCAGGATTTGGTAAAATGTCAAACAGCGCCATTGAACGTCTTTTCTTTTCCAATCATAGTTTTTCCGAATTTTGCGTGTTGTTGATTTATTCTCCAGCTGTTGGTTTTCCCCAGTTTCTTCACTGACCTGTGTGAAATGTGGAAAGTGCAAATCACACCACAAGTCCGAAAGCTTGGTACGGCAGGCTCAGAATTTTTCTTGAAGTATTTCAAAAACTGGAAGATCAAAAACAGAGCAAAAGAGTGGACTACAACCTTTAGTTTTGATCAATTTTCTAGATGTTCTTTCTTTACTGCCACACTTATCTGATTGCTGGGGTAGGCGAGATTCTCGGCCTGACAGGGAAATGGTGCGCAGAGGGTGCAAAATCCTGGAGAAATGGTGAGACACCAGCCATTGGCCAACTTTTTCACATTGAAAGAAAAATTGAGTGATGATCGTGGGGGAACAAGCTGGAGAATGGGATGGACTCAAAAGTGGAGGAAATGGGAGTCAATATGGAGGCAATGTGTTACTTATTGGGGTGGGTCAAGAAATCTCTGAGATTTTGCGTGGGGACATTTTGAGCACGAGATTAGCAGTTCATGAACTTCAGATAGTCTGGATTGAAAGAGCCGGGAGTGTCGAAATATATAAAAGGAAGTAAAAATTCACTACTTCTCCTCTGTTCATTTTGGTTCCTTTTATTTCTCACTTTTGCTTTTCTCTTCTCACTGTGATCCTAACTTTTCCACTTACACCATAGTCTCACTTGCCTGTATTTGCAGCTATGCCATATTTCCATGAGAAAAACCGATTTGACCCTTAAAAATACCAAATGTCACCTTTTTCACCAACCATCCCTTTCGGTTCCCTTCTCTTTCCCTAGTCCAACTCCAAGTCACTGTCTCCCAACTTCCCGTTGCGTGACTTCTCAATAAGTGTCGAACTACTGCCTCTGTACCTCTCAAACACCAAGTCTCCCTCTTTCTCTTTGATGTTCTCGAACAGCTCGGTCATGTGACTTTCAATGTCATTGCTCGACTCGAACTCCTCGTCGGTTTCACTCTCCAAGTCCGTGGTTTCTGGTGTAGTAGCACCACTGGTGAAGTCTTCTGCCGACTTTTCTCTGTCACGCATTTCCTGATTAGTGTCAAAGTCAAATTCTCCATCTGAAATGTGGCTCGCCATCTTCACCTTATGTTTTTCTAGCTCCTCATGTAAGATATCTGCTCCTTTCTGTAAGATATCAGCAGTGATCTCCATGACTTTCTCCTTATTGGCTAAGATCGCCACTGTGCCTCCAACAAGGGCACCCAAAGTGAGAGCAGTCTTCGTCGAAACCGCAAGAAAGAAAACCATATCTAAATTTGAAAATTTGGTTTATGAACTCGTGGTTGTAAGTAGTAGATCAGGGATCATTTCAGAGGCGAGGAGTGTGTGTTGGAGCCTGCATCACGTGCCAGATAAGGAAACAAGAACAGAAGGGAAGGAGCAAGCAGGAAAGGGAAGAAAGAGATTCTGAGAAGATTTTTTGAAGGCGTGGATTTTGAGGAAAGTCCAGGGTTTGCAAAAATTTCCGTATTTGGAATTTCCACTAAGATCTGGCAGACCATTCATGTGCCTATGACTTCAAGATAAGATAAGCAGCCCAGATCTGGGGGAGATACAAGATAGATACAGATGATACTTGATGTGTTGGGGATTTTAAGATAAGAATTAAACCAGAAGGTGAATTACACACCCAGTTTTCATCTGTGACACTTTTTAAAGCTGAAAAATGACTGTGACGGCCACAAATCGAGAATCCCGGATTTGGCCATATTTAAAATCTCCACACAATCCACTACTTTTCAAACCTCAACAATTGGTTTCGTGGTCTAGTTGGTCATGGCATCTGCTTAACACGCAGAACGTCCCCAGTTCGATCCTGGGCGAAATCAATTCTTTTTTTCGCACGTGCAAACACATCGCATGCACCACTCCCGAGGAAACATAGCCACATGTTAGGCAACAATCGAGCGCAATTGAAGAGAAAATGTGAAAATGAAAAAGAAAACGGATTTAGAAGAGCATCGAAATTTTCTTGCAATTTCCCCTTTCGGCTGGAAATGAGGAGAAACCCCTATCGTGGTTAGTTGTCTCAGATAACATTTAACCCACCTTGATATTTTTTTTGGCCGTAAAATCAGAAGAATTCCCCTTGGGATTGTCTGTCATGCACTGCATACAAGACGGAGTAATGACATACTACAGCCCACATGGTGCAGGTTTCATGCGTGAATCCCCACAATTTGCACCTTCCACGCATTTCTGCCACAGATTTTGGACTATATATCCCCAGATCTCCCACCTTATCTTTTTTTCTGATTTCCAAAACTATATCAGATTTATTCACACCAACATTTCAAATCGAAACCTTAAAAACTTTTGCTCGCCAATAACTTTCATTCAACCAATCAGTCTCACATCCAATCTCAATGTCTTCATTCACTAAATTCCTCGACAACTTGAAAACTCAGAAAAACCCAACTTTCACCGACTCGGCAATCTCAACCATGCCATCGGCCACTGTGGATGACTTTGCCATTCCTGCACCCGTGGACTTGCCTCCAAAACGTCGTTGGAGCTACACTTCCTATTTGAACCTGGGAACTTTGCACGGCGACGGCGACAACTTGATGGTGGGATTGTAAGGACACAGACTCGGGACGAGAGTCAATATGGAACGGACGTGCGCTGGGAGCACAAACGATGTATTCAATAAAATCATAACCAAGAAATATCACATCTTCAATATGGCTGACTCGAGTGTGTGTAAATGCCGAGGTGCTTTTTTCGCCCAGCTTGTAGAATCTAGAAAGTGTAGCATATCATCATTTTCGGGGCTTAACTCATTGACGACTTCAAAGAGACATTCTGCGCCGCTTATCCTTACCTTTTCAAGTGGGTGCAAACATGTTAACCAACATAGTCTTTTTCTGGCTTTGGCGCTAAACTCAGGCAGAATGTCCCATATAGCCATGAATTGAAAGATCTTGAGAACTTGTCTGATTCTGGCAACATCGCTCGTGTTTATGTGCATGTTGTATGTGCGGATGAACAAAGCGTCCATGGGAAACTCAAAGGACACTTCAAGACCAGCCTCAAAGAGTCTTGCTAGCATTGTGAGGGTGACATTGAATGTCTTTTTCGTTCTCTGGTCGAGATCAGCAACTTTCGCTCCAGATGGAATTTTCAAGATCTTCAAAAGACCCGTGACGATTTTGTCTGTTCCGTGAGACTGCTCGAGCTGCAAAACATACCTTATTGAAGCGTTGGTGAGAGAATTGTTGCCTGTGGTTGCACCTGCACTGTGCACTATCCCACTCCAGAAATGCACCCAGCTGTCTTCTGGAATAACCCTCAAAATATGTGTGAGGTCTTCAAAGTACACTGTGTAGTTGCTCAAATAGACATTTGCGTCTTTTGGAGCTAGTACCTTCATTTCGCAGAGCAATCTGTGTGCTTGCACTCGGAGTTTGTCCATTGGCTCTCCCGACAACCTAAGGAGTTTTTGTTCGAGTTGTGTTCCCAAATTAGTAATAAGTTCATGATTCTGGATGTTTCTTTCGATCAATGTGAGCGTGGAGCCTCTCACCTTCAGACCAACGTCTCCCTGATTGGTCAATGTGTAGTCATCCAAGAACCTCAAAATGTGGTCACAAAAAGATTGGAAATTTGCAGATTGGGAAAGTTCAGACACATGTTCACTTAAGGATGTGATTAAAGCGGCTCGCACATCAGCATCCACGGCAGAATTTGAGATCATGGCCATGGCTGCCTCGAGACCATTATTGGCTAGGACATAACCCATGGATGTCTGTGCAAGCAAGTTGTTCCCATGTTGGATGTAACGGACAATATCATGAACAGAAACCGGCAGGACTTGTTTCTTCACAAGCGAGTTGAAGTAATTTGTGATTTCCTCGATTAATCCATCGGAGGGTTGGGTGCGAGCAATGGAAAGCAAGTTGGAATTCAAAATGAGCGTGGGGGATTTCAGGGTGTGTAATGATGCATTGTACCAGTGAAGCAAACTTTCTGCCTTTTCGAAATTGTCATGGTGATGATCGAAGTTGACGTCCGACACTAATTTCTGGATATGATCAGTTCGTGTTTCAGTCAAGACATCGTGATTGAGAAACTCGGCAAGGGTATAAAGCAACAATGTGTGTCCTTGCGATAAGTTCAGTATGAGTTTTTCAGTGATTTCCTCATTTGATATTCTTGTGATAGGCCATTCATGTCTATCTGGAACATTGTAAATTGCAGCGAGAATTTTCCCACCAAGTTTCCTGGCATTGAATTCAACTTCCTCATTGATGATATTCTCAAATAATGCATCGTAAAATATCGATTTTGCAAATCCCAAGTCAATCAATTGTAGTACAATCTTATGTGACTCCTTGAGACTGGAGACTGTGGAAGAGTCAAATAATTCAATAAAATTTAAGGTCAACTCGCCAATTTCACTTGCATTTTTCTTTGGGAACACCATTCCAAAGTACACCAGCCCAAATCTTCCAATAAATTCTTGTAATGCTGCTATTCCGCATCTTCTTATGGTGAAATCTTCATCAAACAAGGTGACTCTAAGGAGATCAGATAACACATGGTCCCACATATTATTGGTGGCCAATGCTCTGAAATCAGCAGGGCGAATTGATCTGATGACTGCCCATGCACAGAAACACGAGGCATCTCGTAACTGTGACCCCTGTACAAATGGGAATGTGGTTTTCGAAATTGTACATGTTGCATGGAAAACCAATAAGATCTTTGGCAAGAAATCATAGTTGGCAGCTTTTGTCAATGCAACAAACCCCAAGAAGAGCAAAACTGTGTGGTAGCGAGACACGTTCAAGGTTTCTGAGGTTATGTCAAGATTTGTGACAAAACCTTCGATCTGTGTCAACTTTGGAAGCTGAAGTTGCTCCACAACAAACCAAGTGAGTTGTTCTGCGTAATTGACAGCTTTCAAGTTCAAGTACGAGACGATCCGGCTCAAATTCTTCGCCACAGTCTCCCTGAGTGTAGCATCCAAATTGTCACCCAAAGTGCCCATGACATCTAGGATAAGCTGGTTGATAATTGAAGCGACAGTGCTGAAATCATTATCATTGATCGATATTCTCGCGATTTTGGCCGATACCTTCACCAAATAAAGTATATGTAGTGAGTTCACCTGGTACCCCGGATTATGTTTAATTTGAGAGAAATCCAAGGTTATTATCTGAGAATGGATCTTGCCTGCCAACTTCGCTACCTCGATGTTTGAGAAACGTTTGAGGATCTGATTGAGTGCCATCAAATGTCCCAACTTGGAGTTCCCCGGCATGTGCACCCACTCGTCAGCTGTAGAGTCCACATATTCTCTAAGTAGCAGAACACAGTCTGGTCGTGTGAGCAAATTCGAGAGCAAAGCCAGAGATACAAGCTGCGACCTCGACGCATTTGTTTGCTGGCCCAATATCTCTACTGCCAACTGCAATATTTGGCGTTCTAGCTTCTCTTCTATGCTGGCCAATGGGAACGGCACCATCACCAACAGAGATAGCCACAACAACACAAGGAACGTCTCATAATTTCCAAGGTCGCTATTTTGCATGAGCAGAATCAATTGAGGGACCAAGTACACGTCGTTGGAGAAGTGCGTGGCAACTACCTTGTATCCTCTGACTTTGGCCAAAGCATAGATAACCTCAGCCAATGGGTTTCCGCTTGGGGATTTCTGCAGATGCGATAGTAGAAATGCAGACAGGATCACTTCAGTGTACCATTGCAAGTTCTGGTCGAGCAATTTCGGCTGGAGTTCGAACTCGTTGATCTGTGCAACGGTTTTCTTGACCTTAACTATGAGATCAGGAAGAGCGCCTGACTTTTCCACATTGACCTGAATATCTTTGAAGAGCAATACCAAGTTCTGATTGGCCACGTCACCACGTAAAGTCCGCGGCTCGAATTCGTCCATCCACTGAGAATTTGTGGGGATTTCCTGTGGTATTTATATATTTCAGCTTAACTATGGGATCCGTTAACTATGCGCGATACAGGCCGATAAGATCAGATGAATCTGGACACTGACGGTCTGATCACAAACCACAGATTTAAAAGAAGAAAAAAAAACACAGTGGATATTGAAAAAGAAATTCATCTTTTTTTTTTCATAAAATATAAAATTCCACATTTTTCCTGTTCTTTTTGCTCCTCCTATGTATCACCTCCACTGGTGTACGGGTGTCACTTTAACACTTCTCAAAAAATTCTTCAGTTGGTACTACTCTGCAGCCATGTCCTCCAAACAAATGTTCTACAGAATCAAGCAACTAAGATCAACGATAGGAATGCCTCCTCAGATCCGCAAGAACATTGCTGCTTTGGGCTTGAAAAAGAGAAATCACGTGGTCTACCAGTCCGTTTCTCCAGCTACTGCTCACAGACTCAGAGTCGTGAAGGAGTTGGTTTCGATAGATTTATTGGATGCATCCTCAGTTGAACAAAGCAGGGCAACTGACAAGCAGGTTTTCCCCGCTGGTTTTGCCAAAGTCGGGCAGTTATAGGATGTGGAACAGAAACATCCACTGATATTTGATGAAACTCCGACTTGAAGAGCGGAACGGGACCACCAGGCATGTACATACGGCACGAATAGACGATAATAAGGATCTGGATGCGACTTGGGAGACGGTCAGTGTAGGTTTTGGGAGGTTGACAGTGGAAGCAGAGAGTGAGGGGATATTGCTCAATTTGGGGACTTTGGGACTGGAAAAAGTGTCGCAAGGGGGAGATACAAGCATAAAGTAAAGGACCAGCTGGTCACATTTGCTCCCAAACTAGATTTTGGTTGCTTTGCTGACGGGCCTAAAGACCTGATATAAGTGACCTGCACATAATCATATTTCCAAGATTCAACAAAATACAAAACTTTCTACTTAATTTTCTCGATTTTCATATTAAATTCATTGTTTCACGAATGAAATTTCTGCTTTCTGATACTCCAACAATTCATTACCCCGCAATCTCGGTTTTGCAATCACGACACTGTGATTGGATTTGTGGGACCACTGGTACTGCAGACAAGACGTATTTTGTGGGTGAGTATGGCCTGCGTTAGTCCATTGACTTTTTTCCAGCTAAAAGTGACCCACTTGCATTCGGCCCAAATCATCGAATTTTATTGACCAGAAAACTCATTCTGGATTTTCCTGATTGAACATTCCCACTTTGAAACTAAAAGTCAGTTTATTAGAGCCTATTCATCGGCGTTCACTGGTCTTTTTTCATCTCACATATTCACAACATTCACCCGGCAAAACCATCCCTTAATTTGCCTTGAGATCCCACCAAAAAATATTCAAAATCAGTCTACAATGTACTTGAGAGCTACACAGAGAAACAGAGTGACGTCGTCGATATTCAGCTCGACTTTTGCCATATGTTTCTTGCTCGTTGGAGCAAACTCGGTGCTTCCGTGTCCAGTGGACAGTGTGCACGGGAATGATGCGATAGTCGATGAAAGATTGAAGCGGAAAGAGGAAAAGGAGTTGAAGTAAGATCACCTCTTCAACTTTTTACATTGTGTTCTCCCATTTGGCCCAGTTGCCCATCTGGTGCTACCTTATAGGTTGATCCTATACTTGCATGAGTCAAGCCACCAACAACGGAGTGGTTTTTCTCCATTTAACAACCTTAAGTGCTGTACATACCACGCAGTGACACTAACGATTTCACTGCCACGTCAATACAATCATTCTAAGTTTGCTTGTGCTGTTGTAGCCAATCACAGTGGCAGAAATGGCCGCGGTCACGTGCGCGCATCGAGCGTGGTTGAGTAGTGTTTGTTCGCATTTGTTCGCATTTGTTCGCATTTATCGCTCTCTGGTCCGTACTGTGAGTAGAGAAACAGAGGCACAGACGGTTTGCACCAAAACACCAAAAAAACAAGGAAAATCAGAAAAATCTGCTCACTGAAACCAGGGGAATACAACCTGATATTTATACTCTCATTTTTCCCCGCTCCCACTTTTTTTTGCAACCACCTTCCCCTTTCGGCCCCAACGTAAACACCCTCAGCCTATATGATAAGAACACATCCCCCATATTTCTCCACCAACTCATGTCGCTTGCTCTTCCCTATAGTTTCCCCAAAGCTCCGTCTACCGAGCCAGATTCCTTGCTTCCTAGAGAAACGCAGATAGCGCAGAATCTCACTTTGGACCAGGAATGGCATAAAGTCTCGCCTGTACAAGTGAATGAGCCATACGTCAAGACATTCAGCAATGCCAATACTCCAGAGACAATTCCAATCATCGATGATCCTCTAGACGACATTTTGGCCGAATCCCAAAGAGAAATTTCCGAGTACAACTTGGATTTGCCATATAACTTGGTGACTGCAAAATCCCAGGAATTGCCTAAGATGCCTCTGAGAAGTGGCAGCCAGTTGCTCATCAGAAAACGCTCGAGAAATGTCTTGGAGCATTTAAGCCAGAGAAGTTTGGACAATGCCTCCAATACTGTTTACCACGGCCTGAACAAAACACCAACTAGAAATTCCATGAGAATCCTCTCTTTGAAGAAATCTAAGGGTAACCTTGGAGAGTTCACAGCAGACACCAAGAATTTCACAGAAAAGAGCATCATGCAGAGACGGATCAGTGCAAGACTTGAAAACGGCGAAAAGTTGGCGGAATTCGAGGACGATAGTGTCAGTGACCCGTTGGCCTGTCATGCGGAGAACATCATGAGAATGGCTATGGACTCCACGATGTTTTCATTTGGAAACAACAGTTTCTCGCTGACGTTTTCGAATTTGGCCGACGATCTGGTCTTGGGGAAGAAATACCCGGACATTTTGGAGGCAGACAAGAGTTTGGGAGAAGCGCAAAGACCAGTTTCCATGCTTGCAACGAAAAAGGCACAGAAAATTGAAATCAGCGCAGAGGAGTTGGAGGAGGCAGTGAATGAGGAGATCCGATAATTCTGAAATTTAGGAATTTTGCTGAATTTGTTCGTTAATTATTCGTTTCCGAGGAGCAACTTGAGGTACGAGCAGTCTCTCGCATCAATCTTATCATAAGTGGATCGATCAGACACCGCAAACTTCGGAAGTGAATTCAAATCGTGAGTTGACCAGAAGTTCTTCACATCTTCTACCTCGGGTTTTTGATTTTCTTCCAAAAACTCAAGCAAAAGTCGTCCCCGGTGGTCTAAGTGAGTGAATTTGGATATTCTCCTAATGAGCTGTGTGCTCATTGTGAATCCCATGCAGAGGTACTGGAAAAGGTAAAATTCAAGGAGATCATGGTACTCTGGGCCTCGGAGACTCAGGAAAATGAAATGCAACATGTCTTTTTCGGTGAATTGTGTGTCTTTTCCAGCAAGGTATTTGTACAATTCTAGGCCCGTGGCTCGCGAGGCAGGGGAGTTAGAAATTGACCTTATGATGATGTCGAACAGCTCCATGGTGAGCCAGTCATGCAAATAGTTGTCGTTGAGAATTTTCAAGGATTGGAGGGCCACAATGACTCCGGACAAGTTCTGGTATTTGGCCATATGGTTGAGTATGCAATTGACAAAGAGATGGATGGTCTTAGTGTGCGCTGAGGTCTCGAGCAAGTACTTGATGTGTGTTTCCACGAAAGTCGATAGTAGTTTCGTGTTGAGCAAAGTGTTGCCTTGGTTTGTTGGGGTGGTAGTGACTTTTCTGGGTAGTTCTCCATTCTGCCCTTCTTCGTTGCTCTTCTCAATATAAGTTTGGAGCAGATTGGTCTTCTTCTGTGCGTCAACCACATTCTGATCCTCAATCTTCAAGTTATTGATCTTGTGCGAGACAGAATCCGATATGTCCTTGTATGACAACTCGTAGGTATTTGGTCTGGACACAAAGCTGTTGAGCACGTCCAAAACACGCTCCATGGACTTATCCTGGCCATTCCCGTCTGTTTGCAAATCCTCATAGTAGCAGTAAGACCGGATTATATCGGCACATAGCTCTTTAGTGAGCGCTTTCTCTCCCCTAAGTGATTTGTGAATATAATGCCATTCTATCAAGTTCAAAGTCAGCTCCACGTCGCCGTGCGAGGATAAGGTGTGCAAGATCTGGTGCAAAGTCGTGTCTGAAAGCGTTTTGAGTGAACCGTTCAGTTTGGAGATCACACTGGAGCTGTTTTCAAAGATGACTTCCTCCACTTGTAGTTGTGTGCTGAGACCAGCCATGATCCACTTTTCATAGACCAATTTCACGATTGGAAAGTCATTGAGCAGAAGCCCAAGCCCCAAAATTTTCATCCAGGTTTCTGGCTGCAACAAATCCTCGTTGTTTTCCTGGATTATTTTCACCCACCGATGTAGAGTTTCGCAGTCGTGGAAAGTGCACATATCATCCACCAATTTTAGCATAGGCAAAGCTTCCAAGGCAAATTTCACATCGTCTGTGCCAAACAAGGTCGCCATGTACCTTTCCAAAAGCAGAACGGCGCCTTCATAGTTCCCGCTATTCATGTGAATGTTCAAACAAGCAGAAATGTATAGGTACTCGAGATCAGCACCGAACTGGGGCACCACAACACTTTCGTAGACAGATTTTAGCAGGAGGAGCAAAGTGAAGTCGGAGCAATTATCAAAGATCGAGAAAAGCATTGTTGCTGCCAACTCGTGCTCCTCCTTCGTAAGCTGACTGCTCACACATAGTTCCCTGTACAAGTTGAGGGCAAGAGACGCCTCTGAACTATCTTTTTTCTGTGAAATCAGCAAAAGTAGCAAAAGGTATATGGAATTTGTTTGAAAACGCAGCGATACCGGGTCATTTTGGAGGATCTGGGCCGCTTCCCATACTTTGTCATACTGTCTGGCACAGACACTGAGAAATAGTAGAAGGTCCACTTTTCGAGGCGTGAGTTTCACCACAGACGATCCTTTGCCCTTTATCTTCCCTATTGGCGGCTTACTGAGGCTCTTGGCCTCCTTGATGTGCTCTTCAGTGACGTATCTGAGACACATCGGTAGAGTTGGATGTGAGCACCCGTTCTGGCGAGCCGTGGCCATGACGGACTCCAAAAATCGATTTCGGGACATTCGAAGTCTGTGAAGTTTGAGAATTGGATTTTCCAAATGCAATTTTCGCCCCTTTTGGCGAGTTCAATGTGGCCTTCTGACTTGCAGTAGTTAGTAGTCAGACATATAAGCGCGATGTGGAGATGAGACAACTACAAGTGAGTCAAACAGAAACTTGGAAAAAGAGATATTGTTGAGAATTTTTCCTTCAACTTTCATTATTGATCATCATACCGAATCGCTCCACCTCACATTTTTTTGATGAGCTCCTTTGTTTCTCGCAGACTACTAGCAACCAATCTGGCAGCAGGCAAGTCTCACTTTGCCATATTCGACAGAGCCACCAAGACCATCCAGCGGTCGAGAACACCTGCAAATGCGCCCGAGAAGTCCAGAAAGGCAGAGTATTTGCGTGATGAGGTCGCCATACGCACGATTGAGCGACTCGGGTTCATCACCAGAGACTTGACCAAAGTGCTAGATTTGGGCTCTCACCTGGGCAACTTCGTGAAGAATCTATGTGAGAAATCTGAAGTTCCGCCCGGTGGAGATAAGGCTGACGAGCAGATGACCGAGCAGCTTAATAAGGATAAGGAGCAGATCAAGGCCAAGATCCAGGAGTTGGTGATGGTGGATTCCAGTGAGGAAATGTTGTTCAGAGACGAGAAGGAGAAGTTCAACAAGGAATTCCCAGGGAAAATCACAAGAGTTGTGGCTGACGAGGAGCACTTTGAGCATGTGGCACTTAGTACACCAGAACATTATGATGCCGTCATCTCTAACTTGTCCCTACACTGGATTAACGACTTACCACAAGTTTTGCAGAATATCAACAGAGCTTTGAAGCCAGACGGACTCTTCATGGGCACGATTTTTGGCGGAGACACGTTGTATGAGCTCCGCACGTCTCTTCAGCTTGCTGAGTTGGAGAGGAAAGGAGGCATGTCGCCCAGAGTCTCTCCGTTGGTGCACTTGAACGATATTGGCAACTTGCTCAACAAGGCAGGGTTCAGCATGCTCACCATCGACACCGAGGACATTGTCGTGGGCGGCTTTCCCGATTTGGTCTCCCTCTGTGCTGACCTCCAGGCCATGGGCGAGCAGAATAGTTTGGTATCCAGGGCAAACCACTTGCCCAAGGATGTGTTACTTGCAGCCAACGAGATCTGCAAGAGTTTGCATGGAGAAGTCGGGGAAGACGGCACAGTGACGATTCCAGCGACGTTCAATGTGATTTTCATGATTGGGTGGAAGCAGAGCGAGACGCAGCCACAGCCTTTGGAGAGAGGCACAGGCCAGATCAGCTTGAAGGATGTGTTGTAGAAATAGACAAAGAGGAAGTTTTTGCCAATGGTATGATTAACGTGTTGATGAAGAGTGTGTTGGAAAAAGACGATGATGTTTATTGAGAGAAGAAGTCTGCCTCATCTTCGGAACACATCACGAACAGATCTCAATGTGCGGAAAGTGAATTTATATGAGTCGAGCATAGTGATTTGGGGCGGATTGAAAAACGACCCGATTCCCGTAAATAAATGCCAAAACACATCTTTCAAGTAACTTCTCCGGTAGTCTGAGGCAGTCATGCCAGTCAACTCGTAATAGCTTTCCATCTCAAGCATGTAGTACAATCTTAGAGCAGAGATCATAAGATGAGTCAGGCCCAAGGCCACAGGAAAATTGAAAACGCCTTTTTGAAAAATTGGCGGAGACAGATTCGGATTGGGTGCCACCGAAAGAGCAATTACCAACGCAGAGAATACCGCAATGGCGGTGAAGAGTTTTTGTATCCTCAGAACGGCTGCAGGCAATCCCTCCAAAATGGGAAAGTCAGGATACATCAGATCCACCAACAGCAATGCTTTGTCTTTGCTCAAATCTGGCCATATACAATCCTCGCAGGGCTTCCCAGATCCTCCAAGTGGTATTTGAAACAAATAGAGATCCTTAATCTTAACTATGCGCTTGCGTCCGTTAGACTCATCATACACTTTGAATCTCACCATTACCTCGTCTGTGTACCACAGAGAAATCACGGAAAATTGAATGGTCATCAGCATATCGGGGCCCGGGTAGTATTCCTCAAAGTGCTCCTGAAGTCCGACCACCAACTCAGCTTTTTCCCGTGTGAACGGATCACGGGGAACTTTATAGATGTCCAACTCTGGGAGGTGCGAGCAAACTTGTGGAATCTCAGAGATGATGATGTGCTCGTAAAATAATTGGAAAGCCCAGTAAGTAGATATTCTCATGGAGACAGAAGTAAGAAAGGAAAGAAGAGTCCAGTAAGTATATATGTTCATGGTGACGGAAGAAAGAAATATTAGGAGAGGAGATCGATAGAAGAAAAATGAAAAGATTTATAGTGAAGCCTGAAATAGTTGCGGTGGAGATAAGGGATGTTTCAGAATGCGCATTTTGCAGCCAATGTGCACGGTGAAACACAACTGGTAAAGGGTACATGAAGGAACCTACCACACGGGGAATACACCACAAAAAGTCAAAAAGGAAAAGAAAATTTTTATGAAAAACCAAAGGATAAAAACCACGATGTGACTCTCAATTCATAAATTAAATTTTTATCTTGCTTTGAGTATATGCTCGTATGCCCGTCTCTCCTTTCTTGTACCGTCATACTTCATCACTCTTGGTCTCACTTGATGAGGCCAGCTTCCCTTCAACTGAAGTCACCAATTCCACAGGGGGAGCGCCCAAATTCGCAGCCTCCAAGTCTACCCTGGGAGCAGGTGGTCTGTTGCCGCCGAACTTATCCAAATCAAATAAGCAAGCCGCCACGAACAGCTCAATGGCGGTCCACCCAAGCAAGACGACCCATTCATATCTGAAGCGAATGCTAAGGCTGCTCGAGATTGAAAGTCCCAAGTAGCCGCCCATAACAACGTATACGAGCACATGCAACAGTTTGTAGAGATAGTCAAAAATGTATGCCATGGACATGTGTTCCATGAACATGTGTGCTGCCAATCGAGCAAGAAAGTACATGAGGGAAAGTACGATCATCACAGAGCCATAGCACCATTTGGCGGGGATAATGAGTTGTTCGTGCTCCGTGAAGGTGGGCTCTCCGTACCAGCTGCCAATTGAGCGTATTGTTCTCAGCCTTTCTGATTGTGTGCTATTGGGGTACAAAAAGCTAGCGGTGTTCATCATCTCCCACTGGTTGATTGTCGCAAAGTAATGTTTCCCAGTGTAGTCGGACCCATTGTACAAGCCGCAGCGAAGTGTTGTGTGGAATAAGAACCTGAAAATTAGAATGGTAGGCTCAACGAAAATATGCGTGTCTTGATGTTTCTGGTGTTCCGGCTCCATTATGGTGGAAATATCTTGGAGGGCATTTCTGGCAGACAGAGTTAGGTCACCGTTCTCAAGAGCTGTGGAGACGTCCAATAACGGCAACTCAACAACGAAAATTGGAACAAACACTAAGGCGAGCACGACCACACAAATTGCAAGGGGACCGAAGGATCTGATTCGAGGACGAGTCATTGGGGAGAAATTTAGCTGTTGTGTTTTAGTCTGTTCTTTGGTGTTGCTTTAGAGTTTATTCGATTATTTTGAGAGTGCGGAATTTGCAGCCATAATATAGTGTGGACTTGGTCTGCGGGAGGGAAAGTTTAGGGTAAAAAGTGAACAGAGAATTGAGGTATGCCAGAGTCATATTTGAGATATGAGCATATACACAAGGGGAGATGAACATTTAAATTTGTGAACGAAGAAAATTTTCATGATTTTGCTGAGTATTTTCCATCAACTGAGAGCCTGTCGATTCTTGAAAGTGCGAAATAGTACTGCCAATTCTTGCTTGTTGCTTTTTACATCAAAAACGATCCGGCCATATTGCTCCGGTTTTGTCATTTCTTTAATTGTTTGACTTTATAATGTTAACAGTGGGGCGTAAGGAGAAACTATGGCAGTTCATGGAGCCCTTGACAGACAGATGTATGAGAGCTCTGGGTGCAAACGTTATATCAGGTTAACTTTGGTCAATAGACGAGAAGTGTGAAAGAACCTCAATCATGATTCTCACTGGGACCCTTTCTCAAGGCTCATCATATCATTCCGAAATTAAACGTGTTGTATGTCACTGAAAACTCTTGCAGCCATTGTGCTATCTGATTCATCCATGTTTGGTCTGTGAAGGAATCACCCACAAATGTGTGAGGATATTCTGGAGACATGAACTACAAAGCTTCATATGACTGGACAGTTGATTATATAATTTGCAAGTTTGGTGGTCTGTGTTGATTAACTTTGCAGCAAATGCTAGTGACCAACTCACAGTGTGTGCTCATGGTCCACTCTCGAGCTTCAACTGACTCAACTTCAACGAAACCTCTGAATGCCTACAGACGATAACAAAACAGACTTCACATTGACTCTACCGACACACAAGCAAAATTGGCAGAGACGCTCATGCCACAACTCCCTCAAAATCATCTTTTTATTGATTTGATTTTCGTCCTGAGCAGTCTCGAAGCTTCCGTTGACAATGTCACAAAGTGTAAGAGTAACCCCCGTAAACAATGAGACCGCACACTGGTCCCGGACAACTTCACGTAGTCGCAGTAGTTTTCAATTTCGAACATGTACCAGCCCTTCAAGATAACCACAAGGATGATCGCCATAAAGCCGGCGTCGTATGTTTCACTTTCCGAGAACAGCGAGGGCCATATCTCCACACCGTGGAGGAACTCCAAGAACAGCAGCAAATAAAACAATGTTTGAAACTTTCTCAATTGGTCTGTTGGCTCGGGTGTGATGTTTGTATCGGTGTAAAGCAGGTCCACGATCTCCAAGGATTTCTGGTACCCGTAATCCAGATGTTCTGAGGAACTGCCAGCAAACACCCTGGAGAATGGCCACTTAGGGTCCAGAAAAAGGCATTCCGAGCACATCTGGTACCCAAAAGCCCAAAAAGGCTGGTAGTACAAATGAACTGTGTGGGTTGGCGTCTCGAAGTCCCCTGTACGATTGTACACGCCAAAGTTCAACTTGACTTCTCTTCTGACCCATGAGGGGAATATCACGGGTCTCATGTAGACCAGCAATTGCAGATTGTCTCCAGTCGACAAGTTCTCATGAACTTTTGCAGCTTCCACAATGTGGTGTGTGAGCGTGGGGAGATTCTCTGTTTCAAGCTGTAAGATGTCAATGTAGGGGAAATGCGAGCGAGAGTGTGGAGGTTGCACGTTGTAGATTATCCTAATGTATAGGTAAGCTAAGAAAACTCGCTTGAGAAATCTGATGGGAACGTTTGAAAAGTTGAGGTACATGGTGGACGTTGTTGTAGTTGGTGTTGTAAGAAGAAAGTAGTGAAACAGTAGAAGTAGGGGTGGTGTTTCAGAATGCGCATTTTGCAGCCACATGAAACACATCGAATGAGGGATGTGGATAAGGTGAGGAACAGGAGACAGGAGTGAAAAGATTTGTAGGGGCTGCGGTAGATAAATATAAGTGGAGATGTGTGGCTCAGAAATTTCAAAATCGTTAGAAAAGTAAAATTTAGGGATGGAGGTTCATTGGTTGTAATTGTGGGTGGTACAGGTAAATGGGTGAAATGCACTGAACATGGTCTCATACTGTGAAGACCAAGAATGTACCAACTGAGGCAGGTAGCTGGACGTGAGTAGCTGACATATATATGACCAGTAGCAGTAGTCCACTCTCCTCTGCTTATACACTCCTCTGCCTAAAATTTTCTCTTGCTTCTTCCTCTTGCTTCTCCATCTTGAACCCACTGCCTCTACTGCTATATCACAATCATTTATTGCACGACGAATCTAGCCAACATAACTTAGAGATCCCCATATGAGGATCCCTGATTTCAATCTACACAGCAGCAGCATTATCTCCGGACACATATGGCGGCAATTTCTCCCTCAACTCTTGCATCTCCTCATCCAAGTCACTAATGGCTCTGTCGAGAGATATGTATCCACTGAAAGCAACAAGTGCAAGAACATCAAGCGGCATGACTGAATGGATGAGGACAACACTCAGGAACCAGTTGCAGGTGAGCTCGGAACTTGATGCCAAAAAGAGAACAAAGTAAGTAGCTCTCAACACGAAAAGAATTATGGCATCGGTGACTCTCAAGGTAGTGACAAAAGGCTCAAATGGGGAAGATGGCACCAACGCAAGAAAGAACATAATCAGGCAAAACACGATCAGAACAATGTTGATCAGCGCCCTCATCGACGCAAGATTGCGGACTTTGGCAGTGAAGAAAGGTTCGGGGTACCACTTGTCGATTGTCTCGGTGGAGATCATAGTTGGTTCGGGAAATTGCACCTTTGGGTCGGATCTGGGCATACTATACACTTTCTGGGTGTAGTTGCTCGCTGGACTTTCACCCTGGTACTCCAGACCATTGAGACATTGCACACCGAACTGAAGAGTGATCGTGGACTTGAAGGACGTGAATGAGACGGTGGGTTGGACGTAAATCGAAGTTTCATTGGAATTTTCCATATGCTCGGACAACTCCACGTAGTTGCTGGTGATGATCGGTCTCACTGCCTCTGGGAGCTCAGGCTTCGAGAGAAGCTGGACAACATCCAAGGAAGGCAAGGTAGCATCAATAACCTCATCACAAATGAGGTAACAAACGAGTAAAAATGATATTGAGAGAATGGCGATTCTCTCTCTTTTGCAATTAAATGTGATTTTCATTGTGATAAGAAGAAGTGGTGGTGACTGAAATACTAGTTTGTGCACATTTCGCAGCCACCAAAAGTGGGTGGGGACTAAAAAAGCAATACCATAAGAAACTTTCGAGAATGTTCCAGCATGAACAGAATGGTATGTGTGGATATAGGGACGTAGATATGTTCAGACCACGTATTCTTATTCCAAAAAGACAAGGTCGATTTTTGCTGATGGTACGTATGGTCCTTTTTCTCATGCTAGTGGTATCTCACAACCAAACTGAAGGGTGAGTCAACCTACGAACCCCAACGAGGAGATGCCCCGGAGCGTATTATGTAGCTCCAAATTTTGCTTTTTTTGGGTCAACTCTACCAACTATTGTTCAAAATTCAAAACCTCAATTCATCTAGCTGCTATGCCACAGTAGCAAATCCCTCTGTTCCCACTGCTCTGATCAAGTCTGCTTGTCCTCGCTCAAGTCACTCGTATTCACTATCTCCACAGGAGGTGCGCCAGCATTTCCAGCCTCCAAATCCATCATGAGCCGAAGAGGTCTCCGTGGGAGTCGGGTGACATGATAAACAAAGCCGGCCCCCATGAGTATCTCACACGCGAGGGTCACCAACACAAACGGGGTTTGGTTTTTGGAGTAGCCTTTACTGGCGCTTTCCACCCCCAAGCCGAGGATGCCACTTAGGGCAGCGTAAATACATAATTGCATAACGATGTACACAAGTTCGGAAAACGGTGCAACGGGTCTCCACACCAAAACCCGAGCGAGAAGGTAGACGAGGCAGAAAACTATTATCACAGAGCCAAATCCCCATTCACAGGCGATGATGCCTTTGTCGTCCACAACAGGAGGCTCTCCATACCAGCTACCAATTGCCTCGATGGTGAACAACTCGTCTGAATCGGTGCTATTGGGGTACAGAAACCGTGCGGGATTCAAGAACTTTGCCTGTCTGATTGGCACAGCGTAGTGTTTCCCGGTGTACTCAGACCCATTGTTCAAGCCGCAGCGAAGCGTTGTCTGGATCAGTATCCTGGAGATGATGATTGAAGGCTCGACGAAAATGCGTGTATCTGGATGTTTTTGGTGTTCGGGCTCCATCTTCGTGAAAATGCTCTCGAGAGAGCTTCTGGCAGACAGGGTTAAGTTGCCGTTCTCAAGAGCATTGGAGACGTCCAATATCGGCAAGTCAAAACGGAAGATCTGACCCAAGAACATGTGAAGACAGACCACGCATACAACAAAGGGACTGAAAAGTGCTGTCGAAAACGAAGTCATAAGTAAATGCTGTTTTTTTCTTTGAGTTTATTCTCTGGTTCAAGATTTCTGGTGAGCAGAAAAGAGCGGTTTTCGCAGCCATAACATAGTGAAAATGGATGGAAAGTCCAGAGAAGCGAACGGTAGAACTTTGGAGAAAAACTGGGATTTCCAGCATCACAAGACAATTATGAAGGTGGCTGTCGAGAGTGAAAAATATTTGTATTCACAAAAATAAATTCGTTGGGCCATTGATCACCCGGATCGACTAAACACGGAGTATCCAATGAATAAATTTGAAGGCAGCCACTGAACAGCTTTCTTCTCGCTTCTTCTCGCTTCTTCTCGCTTGTCCTTACTCAAAATAGGCCAGATATTCTCAGTTCATGCCATTCACCCGTAGTATGGGAAGACTTGTTCTGAAGCAATCCCAGTGCGCCCAACATTCTCTTTCCTCAATTTTGCAACTTCTTTTCTCCATACATGGCGCATCCTGGAGATCGACCACCACAGATGACCCAGCAAAAGCCAAAAGTTGAAAATCAGATCCCACACCAAATCTATCAATCCTCTGTGGATAATCTCAGCGCCAGCATCCAACACAAGAAATAGATGGCATATCTCCTTGGTCGCAAGGGTAAGGAGAAATAATGAGGAGCATGCGTATAAAATGATTTTATTGTAAAGTGGACGCATGAGTTGCAAAAGTAACAATGACACGTAGAGCCACAAGGCCAGACAGTCGAGGGATGCTCTCATAGTTATAGTTCTGAAAGCCCTGGGTGTGAAAGTTTTCTTGGGATACCATTGGTCGATTTTCTGTGGAGTCAAGAAAGAAACCTCGTCTGGGCTGTTGATGGTGTTCAACTTCTCAAAGTCGATCATTATGGTCTGGTTATAAGTGCATTGTGTGCCATTGACAGCTCCCAGGCCATTCAAGTAGTATAGACCGAAGTTGAACTGGAAAACTAGGTCGAGAGGTTTTTGGACGATTGTGGGTTCCACATAAACCAGAGTACCATCAAACTTACTTTGTTGTTCAGCCAATTTGTGACTGTATTCCTGGAGAATTTCCTTGCCTGGCAGCAAAAGATTCGGGATACTGAGGATTTCCAGAACATCACGCGGGGGTAAGGTTATGTTGACCAATTCGTCGACAAACAACTGGTTTATTTGTAAAATTGATAGGACGACAATGCAACAGGAATAAATTGTCGAAGCTTCTTTAGCAATCAAGGGAATTAGCATAGTGGGGGGAGTGTGAGCAAGATTTTTGAGGCTTGGGAGAATTTATATGGCTGCGAAAAAGAGAAAGTATAGCACCTGGAAATTGGAAATTACAGTGAGGATATATTTTGCAGTTCTTGTATATTGATGTGTAGTGTACGATGAATAAGGTTGACCTTGACAGTTCAAATTGGATTTCAGCATTTCCAATTGATTTTGTTTTGCTTACCTTGATCATTTGGTTAATTCGTCTCTAGTCCCTGAGAGTTTATCCATTTTGAAGTTCAATATGTGCACATTCGAAAGGTGTGATAAATAAGGTTAGTCCCAACGAGAGTCAGAAAAATGAAAATGATGAGAAAGATGAAAATTTGATATTCAGTCATTATGAGCAGAAAGAACAATAGAAATACATTTCAGGGCATTTCGGGAGGCTAGTGTGGATTCATATGGATATAATGAGGTTTAGAATTGATTTAGATGGTGCGCATTTCGCAGCCAGGGAAAGGCTAAAAAGAGAGATATCATGGAAGAGTAAAGTGGATTGTTGAAGGTGAAAAATACTGCTAATATAATTATTAGGAACTTGACTCTTCCCTCTCAAATGCTTTTTCCAATTGTCTGGGTACTGCCGAATCAGACTACTCAGCTCTGTTTGATCTTATGCTCGGGCTCAACCCTTGATAAGAACCGCTGGGCGGCGATTTGATAGCATGCCAAAAATTGCATGAACAATAGCCACAAACACTCGCGACGCTCTTCAGCCCCGGACAATCCCACATAGGCATAGTAACTATCACTCTCAAACATGGACCAGAGAATCAAGCCAATGAACACAACGCATTGTATGAAAATGGCATCCATCACACCATTCATGGCACTGTCACTAGGTGACAGATCATTGCTGAACCAAAATGAGCTGAAACAAAACAAACTGAGCACCACGCAAGCCACCCATGACATTATGGTGTTCCAAATGAACCTGATTCTGGACACACGGCTTACTAGTTCGGGTGGGTATGTTACACCTGGATAAAACAGGTCCACCACTTGTAAGGCCCTTTCATATCCAGAAACCCCAAAAGTCTCTAAAGAACCAGAATCCTCAAAGGTCTTATTTTCTGAGCTTGACATTCCTGAGTGCAGCACCTCGGGATTGCACCCGTCGAAGTTCAACACTCCAGGGTCCAGGAAAAAGCTGTCGTTGTGGAATTGGTACCCTAGAGCCCAAAGTGGCTGGTGGTACAAGCGAACGGTCAAGTTTGGGTTTTCGTACTCGCCCGTCAGATTGTGGAAGCCGAACTTCAACAAGACTTCTTTTCTGATCCACGAGGGATAGATGACTGGCTGCATGTAGACCAGCAGCAGCAGACTGTTACCAATGAGCGAGTTTTCGTAGTGCTTCGCAGACTCAACAATGTGGTTGGTGATTTCGGGAAATGAAGTTGTGTTGAGCGAAGTTATGTCCACCTTGGGGAGATGTGAGCGAAGGTGGATAAGTGAGCTGTGGTAGGCCAGATATACCAAAAGCAAAGCAACAAAGTAGCGGTTGCAAAACATGGCGTTGAGCTTTTTGTTCTTCTCAGCAATTTTGCTTAAAGATATCATAGTGGTGGAGTAAATGTGAGGGAATGATGGGAGATTGTGTGGACTTATGTAGTGACATGTTTCAGGGTAGCTTTCGCAGCCAAACATGAAACATCCGGGTACAGGCAAGGAGGCAGGGAGGATGAGATAGAGGCAGGGAGGAATAGAGAGAGGTGAGAGGGTTGAGATTTAGGTGAGAGAGGGTTAGGAATAGAAAGGATGAAATCCGTAAGATAATGAAAATTAAAGCAGACAGAAAAAACGGGGACTTGAAGTTCGTTCATTTAAGATTTTTCAGTGTCTGAAAAATGGCCCTTCGCGGTGCAATGAGAAACAGACAGGGACTATAAAGTCACGCCAAGGCAGTCAAATTGCACCGAAAAAGGAACTTTCGACAGAAGATTTCAGTTGGACATACCAAAAAGATCAAAAACCTCTAGATCCTCTTTCGATATTCTCTTTTTTGACCCCACTATTTTCTACTTCCCTATCATCCGAGTTTCTCTCACCACTATCGCATTGCAAACTACATAATCTGCAAATCTCCAAAACTCTTACCCCAAAGCTAAACGGATGACTCAGTTTCCTGACTTTGCTCCTGACTATTCTCCTGAATCCGTTCCTGGCTGTGCTCCTGGTTGGGCACATATGGCGGCAAGTCCTCCATCTCTACCCACCTGCTGTCAAACACTCCCCAGACACTTCGGGCTTCCGGCCCACCAAACACATCGTCATAGGATACAGTCAAGCTCAACGGAATATAGACAAGCATGTCTAACAGAATCACGAAATGAGTGAGAAAGATCAACAGGAACTCATCACTGACGAACTCGGAGTTTGCGCCCAAGTAGAGAAGAAAGTGACATGCTCTCGCTCCGAAGAGGAAGACAATGAGAATGAACCTGAGCGATAAAAGACATGGATCCAACATTGAATCGGGAATCAAGGCCAAAAGAAGGATTGCAAAGCACAATATCATCAGAAGGATGTCGACCTGTGATCTCATCCATGTGAGATTGTACCATCTGGCAGTGAAGATGGGTTTGGGGTAAAAGCGGTTAATGTCGTCCGTAGTGATATCAATTGGGCCTTTGACCATGAAGTTAGGATCGTAATTGAACATTCTCCATCTTTTCTGTGTGTATGTGCGCAGGGGCCTTTCGCCCTGGTAGCTCAGACCATTGACGCAACGTACACTAAACTCAAGGCTGATTGTAGACCGGAAGGGAGCCATGTTGACATATGGCAGGACGAAGATCAGGGTTCCATCGAGATTGGAAACCTCATCAGCCAATTCCTTAAAAGATTTCATAAGAATGAATTTTGCTTGCACCGAGAGGTCAGGCTTCATGAGAAGTGGAAGAACTTGCACGGATGGAAGATTGGTGAGGACCAATTGGTCCACGGCATACCATGACGCAAACAAGAGAGACAAGAAAACGCATGCGACTCTCTTCAGCTTGAAATCGAATTTAATATTCATGATGAGCGGAGTTGGTGGTGAAGATTACAATCTTTGTGCACCGTTCGCAGCCACCAGAAAAAGGCGGAGAGCGAAAAAGAAATACCAACAGACATCTGGAGCACGTTCGAGAAAGTTCCAGGAGTGTAATTGAAAGAAGTGAAATAGGGGAAATAGAACTGTATTCACCTTTGAATGTATTCTGAAAGATGTTTAGTTGGCATTTTCCTTCAGTCTGGCCACCCATTCAACTCTGGTTCAAGCTCCCCAATATATACCTAACATCGAGCAAAAGCCATACTACAAAAGCCAAAGAGAATTCAAATTTCCCATTTTCTCTTCATCATACATCTAGAATCCTATTCATGTGCCCTTGTTCTTCTCCTCTCATTTTCTCACGCCCTAAATCAATTCCCCAGTTGCTCTCTCGCTGCCTTTTCGGGCTCAGGCTGTTTGGCATCATCCCACAAACATTCTTCTGCAAGGACATGAAGCGGAATCAAAAGCATGATGTCCAACAAGGATAATAAGTCAGTGACAAGCGCCAGCGTAAAATTATCTTGAAGATTATCCTGACCCACAAAAAGATGCAGCACAAGATGCATAAGACTCCACATTAAGAGGGCTAGCATGAATAAAAGCTGCACAACTCCAATTGCATCATTGTATGTTGAAGATGATATCAATGCCAACAAAATCAAACACACGCACGGAATTGCCATTAGCTTGCGGAATATCCTCATCACGTCAACTCCCAGAAGTTCGTCTGGGGTGAAAAAGGGTTTGGAGTACCACTGGCCAATCATCTCGAGAGAGAATCCGTTCACCTCGGGCATGTCACTCGCACGAACCTTGCCCCTGTACTCCTGGGTGCATGTGCGTGAAGGCAGCTTTTCTGGCAATTTCTGGCCATCAAGATAGTGAATGTCGAAGATGAGATCGATTCTGGCTCTGTAGGGCTGGACGATCACGTGTGGGCGGACAAAGATCAGTGTTCCTGGGCCTAGAGCAGGGCTTTTGAGCATCTCGTTGTATTCCTGAAGAAGAACGAGCCTGGCTGGAATTGGAACCTGGGTGTTGGTGAGAAGAGCGGAGACCTCCACCTTGGGCAAGGTGGTGTTGATCAACTCCTCAGTATAGGCGAAAATAATGAAGAGCGCAGCAGCAAAGATGATGTTGGCTCTTGCGAGTATATTTCTGGCTGTGAGACTCATGGAAATTGTAATTCAGAAAGTATGAGAATATCTGGGTGTTTCACTGGTTGTACTGATGGTGGCGGTAATTTGTGCACATTTCGCAGCCACAAAAATAGGTGGGGAATGGGAAAAAAGCAATACCAACCACCACGAGAATAACGTTCCAGAAAGTTCCAGAGTTAGTGCTAGGTGAGAATTATTTAAGACTCTTGAAAAGGACAGGTACTTCCTAATTTTTTTCTTTCATGAGCCCTCTTGCCTACATTGACAAAACAACCTGGATTTCACATTCTCACAATACTTAAGCGGAAGACGTGAAGTCCACCGACTCCACAGAGCTTACCTCGAACGTAGTCTCAGCAGCGCCATCCATCTTATACATTTCCTTCTCACTCTCTTCAAAATTCTGTTTTTCACGTTCAACCTCAGATTTATCCAACTGTATTCCCTCTGATCTGGGAGCAAGTGCTTCCTCGTCTGAGAAGTACCAGTCAGGATACCAAAACACTTCAAGTGTTAATCTCAGAATATTGAGGATCATTGAAACGTGACCTGCGCCACATAAGATGAAGATCCACTTTGAGAATAGAGCCTTCGACTGGAGGACTAGGACAAGATGGACAACTCTGACAACAACGAATACCAAGATAAGTAGTGTAGACAAGGCACGAGTGAATGGCTTGAGCCTTTCGCCCCGGCAATAAACCAACCACACAATGCTTGCAAATGCAAGCCAGAACGAAACTAAGCCGAGTTTCCACCTAGCAAGAACGAGTTTGTACGCCTCCTTAGTGAACATCGAGTCCCCGTACCAATTTCCCACCGTCTTCACGTCTGGCCACTTTCCAGGGTTGGGATTTCTGAAATTTTTGTAGTCGGTGACATGGACATCCTCGCTGGAGTACTTGACACGACTCTTGCCTTCGTACTTCGTTCCATTGCTGTAGTAAAGACCATACAGCCAACGAGTCAAGGTGAACTGGGGCGACTGAGTGACCTCAGGCTGGACATACATCAGGATTCCGGGATGACTATCTGCTTCCTCCTGCAACCATCTTTTGAATCTCAAAAGGGTAGGTTTTCCTTGTTCCTCGAGATTTGGTCTGCTGAGAACTTCAGCCAAGTCCAAGCGAGGCAAAGAATTATCGACGAGAAGTTCGAAACGAAACATATACATTGCAAACAACAAAAAGACGATCAAGACCTTTCTGGAACAGTTTTTACTGGTCATGTTGAGAGAAATCTGTGGTTGTAGAAATGTAGTAGTGAGGAAAAAGTGTTTGTGCGCATTTCGCAGCCAAAGATAGGGGAGAGACAAGGTGGAGCTGGAATGTGCGAGAAACGAAAGGAATGTTCGAGAAGGTTCTAGGTGTTGGAAATCAAGGAGAAGAGCTCGAATATAAGGGGAAGAGATACACGAATTGGGTTCTTGGGGTTCCAATTTAAGATGTGGGATAGTGGTATCTACAGTCACAGTACCAGAAACACAATTCAGAGCGAAAATGTATTCCAAACTAAAATTGACAAGACAGGAAGTAAGAATTTCATACCCCTGTCATGATGCCCTCTCCATCCCTGATGGCAAGACTGGACTTGTATGGCGGAGGCGAGTCAACCGAACTCGGAGACGTGGAGAACAAAGGTTGTTTTATCGTAGCCAACACCTTCATGAAGAATCCTACATCACTTCTCCAGAACTCACGAAGATCGCTCAACGTACACCAGACGTAGCACACAAGGCCCAAGAAAGTCGACACCGAGAAAAACAATTTGTCGGGGAAATCCTTCATGTCGATCTCAGCAGATAACTCAACGCAAAGGATTATGCGACACACTTCCATGGCTGCCAAATAGCTGGCGAGGAACAGTCCGGCTACATGACCATAGATGCGCACAAGGGGGACCGGCATGTCAATTATGGCCAAAAGCAAAAGCACTCCCACCGAATCTATGTCGATGTTTATGATCATGCTCAATATTCTCTCGGCCCGCTTGGTGAACACAGGTTCTTCGTACCACTGGTTGAACTGGAGTGGGACTAGCTTGTGCAGCTTCTCCTGACCGAAGAGAGTGTGAAGATCTCTGCCTGAAACATCATGAAAAACTTGAAATTGATGTTTGGCGTTCTCGATGTGATCTCCGCTTTCCACCAGGTACAATCCATACTCGAACTCAAACAAGTCGCCCGTGAGATTCTGGGTGATGGTGGGCTGGATGTAAATCAGGGTGTTTGCGTAACTCACGAGCTCTCTGAAAATGTCGCGGACTTCATGAAGAAGGGTCAAACTGGGCTGCTCAAGGGAAGGGTTCTTGAGAATTTCAAAAACATCCCGTTGAGGTAAAGTAGTGAAGACCAAGTTTCTTTGCGAGATATCATACACGCACAAGCGGCAGAACGAGATGGTGATGAACCATTTCAAGATGGTCTGTGCTGTGTATTTCATGGCGGCAGGTAGTTTGGAAATTAGTAATAGGGAAAATATCAATAGAAAATGAAAAGTAGTAGGTAAGAAATCAGTGTGGATCTGATATAAATAGTATTGTGTTTGTGCGCATTTCGCAGCCAAAGATAGGGGAACGTCAAGGTAGAGCAGAAACGTGCGGGGAACAAAGGGAATGTTCGAGAAGGTTCTTGAAGACAGAGTTTTGAGAGAGGAGACCGAGAATGAGAGGAAGAAACAATCGATTGAGTGTTCAGGTTGACTTGTGAATTTCAGATTCTGCAGCCTATAGGCGAGCGAATTGTATGACCAAAGAGAAGCAGACATTTATTCCACACTAGAGTTTGGCAGAGTCTGGCTGAGATTCACCACACTCTGAGATTTCTTCCACAATTCTTCTCTTCTCATCGAGAAGATCAATTTTGTAGGGTGGAGGTGGGTCAATGGATTCCAGGGGCGTCAGAAATCTGAACTTGGCAAGCTGCTTCTTGAGCACTGCCACATCACTTCTCCAGAACTCACGGTAGCAGTTAACAGTATCCCAGATGTAGCACAAGAGCCCTACAAGAGCCATGGCCAGAAGATACAAGGTGCTTGGGAAATCGTTCATCCTGATCTCAGCATTAAACTCGACGGTGAGCACAATGCGACACACTTGCATAGCTGCCAACCAGACGGCAAGAATGATTGCCAACGGGTGAAAAACGAGACGTAAGACGGGGATAGGAATATCACATATAGCCAATACCCAGAAGACCAACAAGCAGAAAACGTCGATTTCAATGTTGTAGCTCATGATTCTCCAGCCCCGCATGGGGAACACAGGTTGTGGGTACCATTGGTCGAGCTCGCTTATATTGAACTCAATCTGTCCAATCACGCTGGAGAGAATAAGCACATTATCGTTCGAAGCCAAAACTGGTATATCCGTCATCTGATTGCCGTCGCTCACGTTGTACAACCCGTACTGAAACTTCACCGAGACCCTCTCAAGACTATGTCTGACAGTGGGCTGAATGTAAATCAGAGTGTTTGCATATTTCTCAAGTTCACTGGCCAAATGGTCGCAGACTCCATGAAGTACTGTCAAGCTGGGCTGCTCAAGGGAAGGGTTTTTAAGAATTTCAAAAACATCCCGTGGAGGTAATGTGGTATCCAAGAAGTTTCTGCAGAAGACCTCATTCGAGAACAAGTAGCACCAGCAGATGGTGATGAGCCACTTCAAAACGATCTTCGTGGTGAGATTCATGGTGGATCAGAATGGAAACTTGGCTGTAGAGAAGAAAAGAAGTATGAAACAAATGAATGGGAGAAGTAGATCTGGTATAAATAGTATTGTGTTTGTGCGCATTTCGCAGCCATGGACAAATGAGGGGAAGGAACCCACCAGAGAAAAATAGGGGCACCGAAAAGTTTCGAGAACCTTCTGGTGATGATCCGAAGTGGGAGAAGCAACATACAAGAAGAGACTCCAGAAATAAATCTGGCTGATCAATAATTTCTGAATTCTTCTGACTCTAACTACTTACTCTCTCAAATCTGATTTTCAGTATGCCATAGACTTTTTAGTTCGCACTACGCTACAGGAAATGTGCAACAAATATATAGGAACACCAGAGGATCTCAAAGATTAAAACTAATCCAAGTCCTCGATGGTGAATACATTTTCAGGGGTTTTGGCTATCTCAGCACGAGTAGGGGTGTTGGGCGAACTCACTTTTGATTTCACTGGCGAAGCCTCGGGCGTAATCTCAGGTGTCACCCATCTGCCAATAGACTCTGCGTCGACCAGAACAGGCTCGATCTTCACTTTAGGGTCAGTGCCAGAAAGCACGCTTAAGATGATGTCGTTTTCATTCTTCTGCCTTTCAATTATGGCGAGGTCAACCTTGGAGGGACCAACTTCAGAGTGAATTTCATTGGTCTCAAATTTTTCAATTTCAACTTTTTTAATCTCGGTTTGGGTGATGCCAGGAGAGTTTCCAGTGGTGGCGGTGATGATAACTTTGGCTCCAATTTCCTGTTCTTCTGATTTCGCACTAACTTCAGGGCCAGAATTCACTGCCTTGACTGATTTCTCAGATTTCGCACTCTCGCCTGACTTTTCTGACTTCTCTGACTCTTCTGACTTCGCACTTTCTGTCTTCAGTTTTCTCACTTTTGGCAACACCATGGGAAGCTGGATGCGTCCGTTGTACTCTACTTTCTCCTCGAACAGAGGCAGCGAGTGAATCACATCAAGAGTAGGCACTTTGTCGAGTGGCGACGGAACTGCACTGAGTCCAGAAGTGGTTGAGTAAGTCAAGTCCTGTAGAGCATTTTCCTCGTCATTTCCTCCATTATTGGCCCTGGCAATATTCTCTATCATCCGCTCGAAAACCAACAAACCAACGACTCCCATGTTGAGAACCAAGTGTAGCGCCAATACAGACACTTTCCCACCGAAATTCTCCAGGGGAACCTTGCCGTTGGCCACACAGTAAAGTGTCAAGTAACAAGTCAAGAGAATCACCAAAGGCACCTGGAGAGCCAAGTGGAAGACCCAAATGTACAAAGACCAGAAAAGTGGGAGTGACCATGCCAGACATATCAAGATTACACAAAGCACCATGATGGTAATTTCGATTCCATGGATGGCTGCGAAAAGCCTGTATGTGTCTGGAGTGAAAATGGGCCGCCCATACAAACTGTTGAGCATGTATAGGGAGACAGGCAGATCGGGAGATTTGGGAGAAACCGGGAATGTGGCAGCAGACTCAGACACCGACAGCTCAAGCATGAGTTTCTCGTATTCGCTTTTTTCCGTGGTGAGAAATTTGCTGGTTTGTGAGATTTTCTGGCCTCCACTGAGTTCCATGCCGTTTGTAAGATTGTACAAACCATAAGAAAGGGCCAAGGAGATCTCCAGATCAAGACAGAAGCCGGGTTTCACGTAAATCAGAGTATCATTATTTTCCACGAGGTTTTTCTCCTGGAGCACGTAGATGGCGGTGAGCACCGACCGGAGTGGAGGTTCGAGCCCTCCTTTGTTGAGGAGTTGGGGAACATCCAAACGAGGCAAGTCCGACGAGAATTTGGCCTGGGTGCTGAGGAAACTGAGGAGGCCCCAGTATACCACAAGGATGATTATCACCATCTGGTATCTATGACTGGTCACAGTCAAGGTGTGTTTGAGCATGGTGAAGAAACGAAGAAGGAGAAGAGAAAAAAGAAGTTATTAAATTAGAGGAAGAAAGGGGGAGAGAAAGACAGAGGGTATAGTTTGTGCACATTCGCAGCCAACTGAGAGTGCGCGCACAGTAGAATGCACCAGAAGATTGGGAGACAACGGACTTTAGAACAAGACAAGAATATTGGAAGATGAGAATTTCTTTTGGAGATCTACAATGGCTTCGACTGATTGGCTGTTACTCACTCTCAGAAATTCCTGCTTGTTCTTTTTTTTTTTTTTTTTGGTCTCACTTATGGTAGCCTCGTGTGGCTTGGGTTTCTTATCGGTGGTTATACAGGAACACACAACTATAGTATGGCCGAGTACACCTAGGGAAAAAACTATATAAGGACCAGAATTTTCCCCCTCCAATTTTTTTTCTTTTGTATTTTTTTTCTTTGTTTCTCTGCTCTTTTTTTTTTGTTTCTCCAGCAACAAGCTACTTCTGCCCTACCGGCACCCCCACCCAGACTCTTCCTGTCGCCGCCCGCACTAACTTGCCTTCCTCGGCATAGTTATCAGTCCTGTGTGCAGCCTGTGGAGTAGTCTTGTGATTCCAACTACTTTCTTCCTGACCAATGTCAAAGTACAAAAATCTGACGACTCTAAAAAATGGTGAAGTCCACCAGAACGTGGTGTTGCCCAACTACACCTTGGACTCCTCCTTGGTGCTTTTGCCCGGCATCATTTACAACGTGACCTTCTCGCGGTTCAAGGCCGCCGCCCTACTCTCCAAGTACCGCAAGCAAGCCGCCACGTTGCCGCTCGTGAAGAGTCTTTTGGCCGAGTATGACTTCGACTCCTCGGTGAGCGACTCGGCCGCCTTATCTCCGCAGGCCTTGGACGGCGTTAAGCACTTCTACAATGTGGAGCAGCAGATAAGACTGAGCTCAGGATACCAGGAGGCAAATGCCGTGGTGTACCCGGCGAGCGAGTTCGACTGGATGCTTCTTTGCGTGACCCCCAATTTCGCCAAGATTTCCGACATCACAGGGAAGCTGAGCGCGGAGCTGGACGTGGTCACCGTCACCCGTATTGTGGGTGTGGTGGACGACACGTCAAGCATAAGAATCACGCTCCAGGCAATTGCACGGGCGGTTAAAGACCCAACATACAGGTCCAGGAAGCCCAACGAGGTGTTTGTTTCGGTGAAATGGAACGACTCCGTGCCTGACTTGCAGCGTGATGTTCGTCTCATAAAGTCCACAGCGACGTCCTTGTTCGCACTGATTGACAGGTTTGTTGACGATTACAGGCACGTGTTGGCGTCTAAGGGCAAAGGGGATGATCTCTTGACGCTTAACCCCTTGGCAAACGCCTTGTTCTTGCAGCTTGCAGGATCGAAGGATTTCGCCAAAGCTTACGCTAGCTTGCAGAAGATAGTCACCAACAACGGCGGGTCCGATCTCGCCACGCCACGTGGCCTTCTGCGTGTGATTGACTTGAGCACGGCCATCATTCCTTTCCCGAACCACGAGAAGTTGAGGTTGCTCAATACTCTAGACCTCAAAGACCGTGCTGGAGAAATCAACAGTCTCATGGAGAAGATGAATGACGTGTTCCAAAAGATCAAGGATTCAAATCTGTTGATGAATCACTGGTTCTTCAACGAGGCTTCCAACATGCAGAAGGCCAATGTGGTGGCCAATCAGTTGAAATCCATCAGGGTGGTGTTGGAGGGGCTCACCAGCAGCGTCAAGCCAAACAAAAACCAAAAACAGCTAGTGAGGCGCGGTAATAATGCAGCGCCACCATCAAAACACTCACCTGCCGATAACAATGCTGCAGGACAAGACGACGACGGCGACGACGACGATCTTCGACTTATCTCCGATTTCATCCGCAACAAATTGCCCGAGATCAGCTCGCTCTCGGACGATAGCAAGCGGTTGATTGTCAAAGACTTCAAGCGAGTCAAAAACGGCAACCCGGGCAATGCTGACTTCCATGTGATCAAGAACTACTTGGAAATTGTGGCTGATTTGCCCTGGGACAAGTATGTGGTCAAGTACAAGTCCAACAAGGACATAGATTTGGCCGAGGCTAGACGGCAACTCGATGAGGACCACTATGGTTTGGATCACGTGAAAACGAGGTTGATCCAGTACCTTGTGGTGTTGAAGCTATTGGGATCTAATGCCGAGAAGGAATACGAGAAACTTGGCATCTTGGAGGCACAGAAACAGAAACAGCTTGAGGCAGAAAAGGAGGACAAAAAGTTCAAACGAGAGTCAGCAAATGGCGAGGCGATCATCATTCCAAATAATGATGAGAGTCGCTCCTCCAGAGAGCAGGCACAGGAGAAGATCGAGCACTCATCCAAGCTCACAGACATCGAAAAGGAAATCGAAGCGAAGAATTTGCTTGTCTCGAAAAACAACAAGTCGCCCATCATCATGTTGGCTGGTCCTCCTGGTGTGGGCAAGACATCCTTGGCCAAATCTATCGCGGGCGTTTTGGGCAGAAGCTTCCAGCGTGTCTCGCTTGGTGGCATCAAGGACGAGTCCGAGATCCGGGGCCACAGAAGAACATATGTGGGTGCAATGCCGGGCCGGATCATTCAAGCATTGAGAAAAGCGAGGTCGATGAACCCTGTGATTCTTTTGGATGAGATCGACAAGATTGTGGGTGAGAACAGCAGTGCGAACAAGTTCAATGGTGACCCTGGCGCAGCTTTGTTGGAAGTCTTGGATCCTGAACAGAACAATCAGTTCATGGACCACTACCTTGGGTTTCCTGTTGACTTGTCGCAGGTGATTTTCATTTGCACAGCCAATGATCCATACAACTTGTCTCGGCCATTGCTCGACAGACTAGAGAAGATCGAGATTGGCGCTTACGACTATAATGAGAAGCTTGTCATTGGCCAAAAGTACTTGTTGCCAAGACAATTGAAGAGGAACGGATTCCCCGATGACAGCTTGGTGTACATCGAGGATGACATCATGAGAAAAATCATCATCGACTATACAAGGGAGGCTGGTGTTCGTAATTTGGAGCAGAAGTTGGGTACTGTGTGCCGGTTCAAAGCGGTTGAGTACTCGGAAAGCTTGTCAGACCCAAAGATTGCATACCAGCCCAAAGTTGAGGAATATGACTTGTCGCAGTATTTGGGTATCCCGCATCCCAGCTTGAGCAACGAGATCATAGACCTGCCCATTTTGTCGAGTCGCTATGGTGTTGTCAACGGTATGTCTTACAACAGCGATGGCTCAGGGTCTGTTTTGATCTTTGAGAGTATTGGATTCCACAACGAGAAAGGTACTTCTTCTTTACAGATGACAGGAAGATTGGGGGAGGTGTTGATGGAGAGTGCCAAAATTGGTTTGACGTTCATCAAGAACACCTTGCACAGGCACTTGTTGAACTGTGAGAACTCCGACGCCTTGATTGATAAATTCAACAGTATGGAGATCCACATGCATGTGCCCAGTGGAGCAGTTCTGAAAGACGGGCCTTCTGCTGGTATTACCATGGCACTCTCTTTCCTCTCTTTGATCTTGGAGAAGCCTGTGCCTCTGGACATTGCTATGACTGGAGAGATCACTCTTCGTGGGTTTGTGTTGCCGATTGGCGGTCTCAAGGAGAAGATTTTGGGTGCTCATTTGACTGGCCACATCAAAAAGGTTATTGTGCCCCGTGCCAACAGAAGAGACATCATCGAGGAGTACGTGCAGAAGATCAATGACCCAAGCAAATTGAACGAGCTTTTGAAGGACAACGCGAGAAGATCGGGCTACCAAAACACAGCACCCGAAGATTTCTTCGCGGAGAAGTACGGCGTCACCGTGGTGTACGCCAAAGAGTTCTGGGACGTGATCAGAAACGTGTGGGGAGACGAGTTGTTGGCCAACGTTGAACAGGCTCGTTTGGCTGAGTATCACTTGTGACGTATGTGAAAAATTAATGAATCAATATGACTTACCAAAAATGGCCGCAAGTAAAGTTGCCTCGTATAGAATGATGGAAAATGTAGCCAAGCAAATATGAGCACTGTACAATAAATTTGGCAGGTGTCAGCAAAGAGAAGCATCGAGAACAAATTTCCAGTGGAATGTGCTGTCGCTTCGTGGAAGCAACTGATGTAATGTTGCACATTCCCCAATTCGCACCCAAAAGCTTCTCTGGCAACGCCATCTTCTGCGCCTCAACTATGCCACTGAGAAGTGAGCACTTTAATGCGCATTGGCCGTCAACAAACAAACTAAGAATAGGCGTATACAGGAATTTGCAAGTGTAAACAGCCAAGCGCAGGACGACATGACCCAAACCAAAACGAATCAATCATTCAAGAAAACACAGCGAGATCTCTCATTGTGCCTAAATGGCTTGGACACTCAAACTCACCAAAAGCCTCGAGGCACTCGAACAAAGTCAGTGCGACAATTCCTGCGTGGTTCTCCTTAGCTCCTGTGCCCTGTGCGAACCCCGTAACTCGCACTTGACGCCTGCAGCGACAGGTATAAATACCCCCTAGGTTTCCCCCATGAAAATGCGGCAAATGCGGCAATTTTTGGTGTGAGAACAGCAGGGGATATCGCCCGGTATTTATACTTCCCCTCAGCTAAATATAGATCCCACGTTAAGCCACGTTTACCCCACTTCCATTGACTGTTGTCACCTGAGCGCCCTGCAGGACCGGAACACGAGTGCACACACCGCGCGCGACGCTTTTCTTTTTCGCGGGCTGATCTAGCATGTTTTTTATTTGCAAGAGGCTTTCACTATAGACCACCTTCCTACCTTATTTTTAGTGGTTTCAGTTTTCGTTTGTTTGGCACTTTGCTATTTCCAAATTTCGTTTCGTTTTTTTCGTGGCACAGAAGCCAAACACCTTCGCTACCCTCCTAAGCCGGATCCCTTCAGCTTAAAGCCTCATTGCAAGGGATCATGAATGTGCTTTTAGCTATTTTGCTCCTAGTGGCCCCAGCACTAGCTGCCAGGAGGTCACTCTCGGCCACCTCGTTGGTCACATGCATGGAGAACTCCCAGATTTCGCCTTCCTACTTCAATGTGACTTTCGATCCAGACAACAGATCATTGAAGTACAACCTAGATTTGACCACGGAGATCTCGGCCAACGTCACCGCACACGTCCAGATCTACGCCTACGGCTTCGTCATCATCGACAGAACCATCGATATGTGTTCCTTGGGCTGGAAACAGTTTTGTCCATTGTACCCTGGATCAATGCAGATCGAGTCCATTGAGTACATTTCTGAGTCCTACGTGAAACAGATCCCGGGGATCGCTTACCAGGTGCCAGATATAGACGCCGTGGTGAAAGTTGATGTTTACGACAAAGCCTCGGGCGACCGGTTGTCCTGTCTCCAGTCTTCGTTCACGAACGGAAAGACGGTGGCCCAGGTTGGAATCAAGTGGGCCACGGCATGTATTGCTGGTCTTGGCCTTATGATCGCAGCGTTGTTGTCCACATTTGGAAACTCGAACGCCGCATCCCACATCTCCACCAACGCCGTGTCGTTGTTCTTGTACTTCCAGTCTGTGGTTGTGGTGTCCATGCAGCATGTGGACAGAGTTCCACCTATTGCGTCTGCGTGGTCCGAGAATTTGGCGTGGTCCATGGGCTTGATCGAAGTGAAGTTCATGCAAAAGATTTTCCGCTGGTACGTGCAAGCCACGGGCGGTTCTCCCAGCACTTACTTTTTGGGCACCACCAAACAGATCTTGGTGCAGAGAGCCAAGAGGTATTTGCAGAACATGCATGACTTTGCTCTGAACGAATACAGAATCTCACCAGGCGTCAAGCGTTCCTTGGACTACTCGTTGAGCTCCAACGAGAATTTGATTGTGTTGAGAGGCATCAAGAGAATTGGGTACAACTCGCACATTGAGCCCACATCCATTGTGGCAACGGGTCTCACCTTTTTCGTGCTATGCGGCTTTTTGCTTGTGTTGATCATCTACTTCGTCAAGCTGGCCACCATTCTATTGATCAGATTCAAGAAAATCAACCCGAACAGACTAAGCCACTTCAGAAAGTCGTCAGCCACGATTTTGAAGGGTACCTTGTTGAGATACATCTACATTGGTTTCACGCAGGTTGTCATTCTCTCATTGTGGGAATTCACCGAGCAGGATTCCCCTGCCGTCATTGTCATCGCAGCCATTGCCTTGCTTATGACCTTGGGTGTCATTGGATGGGCTTTCTGGAACACATGGAATGTCGGAAAGCTCTCGCAAGCAGAGCACCATAACCCGGCTGCATTGTTGTATGGAGACACAAGAGTTTTGAACAAGTACGGTTTCTGCTACACCATGTTCCATGCTGAGAAGTACTGGTTTGGCATTGTGTTGATTGGCTACGGTCTTCTCAAGGCCATCTTTGTGGGCTTGTGCCAGGGTTCAGGCAGAGTGTCGACCATCGTGTTGTTCATCCTTGACTTGGCATTCATGATCTATTTGTTTGTCATGAAGCCATACATGAACAAGTCCACCAACATCCTCAACTACTGTATGGCGGTGGTGATATGTCTCAATTCGTTTTTCTTCATGTTCTTCTCCGATGTGTTTGGCCAGCCAGCACAGGTTGGATCGATCATGGGCTGGATCTTCTTCATTTTGAACGCTGCCTTCTCGTTTGTTCTCTTGATCATGATCATTGTGTTGGTCACTTTGGCCGTGATCTCCAAGAACCCAGATGCTCGTTTCGCTCCCGCCAAGGATGACAGAACTTCATTCCAGAGAATGTCGTCAATGAAACACAAGAAGTCTGAGAAGAACATGACCGCCGAGGCGCGTACCCAGAATGAATTGTTCGCTTTGGGTGCAGCTGCTCAAGATCACCAGGCCAACTGGGAAACCGAGATGTACAAGCTCAATGACTTGAGCAAGCAAGCGGACGAGTCATCTTCACAAGACAACCTGAATCCACTCTACGACGACAATGAAAAGTTCGAATTCACTGAGAGACATCCCGACCCCAACTTGGACGAGGACTCCGACGAAGCAGGTAAGACATTCGGCGAGAAGCTCAAGGATAAGATCAGCCGTAAGTTTTCCACGAAACTGAAGACATCCCCCGAGGAGAGAGTGATCACAAGAATGAGTGATACCATCAGCGACGACCATGTCGGGAGCTTGCCCGTGTCCCCGGACAAGTCGCTCGTCAACCACAAAAGAGACAACTCCATGATGCTGGAGATGTCGAACTACTCGCGCCCCACGGGCAAAAAGGACCTCGTATAGGACCATGTGATACCATTGTATATTAGTTAAAGCACACCGCGCTCAAATGGGGAGTTTCTCCCACAACAGCTGTAACTTCTGGAGCAACTTGAGGTCAATCGAGTCCAGATTTACACCCATGGTTTTCCCCACGAGATTGCTTGCCTTCCCGGCAATATCCAACGTCTTCGCCACGGCTTTCCCAATCACATCCAAATCTTTCCCACTGAAGTCATAATTCTCGTCCACATCAATTTGCTTGTTCCAGGGCCCATTGAAGACCTTATTATACACCATATTCATTTCCCAGGGAGAAGCGGTTCTCAAGAACAAATTGTGATGGATTAAAACGGAAGGTTTTCGCTCAAAACCGTACCAATGTTTCCTTGGGTCCTCAGCGATTATTGCCCCAACATTCGTATAATTGTTTGGTGAGCAAAACCCAGACTTGGTGGGTGTGCACTTGAAGATGCCACCGAGAAAAGTATGCGGCACAAAGAAGCTCAAGTTCAGTTTTGCGTAGATTCTTCTTCTGGCGACTTTGAAGCATTCGGTCGTCATTGGAGTTTTCGCCTTGCTCTGGACTTTTGGCTTGTTGCTTGTTTCTTTTGGTGATGTCTGGTTAATCTTGAGAGCAGAGAATAGTGCGGACTTTGCGGCCTTCAAGGATTTGCCAGAGAAACTTGAGGATGTCAACACTTCGTCCTCGTCGGTGAAACACATGAGATTTTGGAAAACTGCACTTTTTGAAGAAATCTCAAAGGATTTGGACCGTGTGAGTTTGCCGTTGCGACACTCACACAATAGCACAAAATGCGTTCTGGACAATCTCGACACCGAGAACTTGACGCTCTGAACAATCTTCATCCCGGTGTATGTGTAGTCCATTCCCGAGGAGCAGACACTGGCGGCGACAAAAGCAATAAGCGATAAAATCAGGAGAACTGTTTTCATTGGGGTGTTTTGGTGGAGTCAATGGGAGAAATGGAGAAAAGTGCCGGGCAGGCCTATTTAGTTTTTTTTTTGGCTGCGAAATGCGAACTTGAGGCCAGGGATTTATGGTATGACAGGATAAATAAAAGAGCCATGCAGATCAAAAAGGCAGTTATAGGTGTGAATGAAAATCAGTGATATGGAACAATTCGAAGAGAAAAAAAATGAAAGCTATGAGTGGAAAGAAATTGAGATAATGTATTCTGATGATCACTGGTTCTCACCTTTCACTTTTCCTCCAGCATACTGCAATCCATCGAAGGCGATCATGGAAGTGAGAAAATAATTGGAACATTCAACAAAGAATAAGTAAATGACAGATAAATTTGAACAAAAATCACAGTCATGAAACGATCAAAAAATTGCATTTTTTTTTCCAACCAATTCCTCCTCATTTTCTGCCCCTTCATTTGTCCCCTTCTACGCATCCAACCTCCACACTCGGAGGTACGGGTGTTTCCACTCCACCTCAAAAAATTGCGATGAGATGACATCTTCCCCTAGCGTCTCATGGATTCCACACAGCAGCTGAATAAGCCGCACCGTGGCGCCGACGGCAAGAAAGCCACTGCCAAGAAGAAGCTCCACCAGAACGGACACAACGCAAAAGCGTTTGCCGTGGCTGCTCCAAACAAATTACAGAGACAGGCCAGAAGAACCCAAGATGTCAATGAGAAGAAGCTACATGTTCCCATGGTGGACAGAACACCCGACGACGACCCTCCGCCAGTCATTGTGGCGATTGTGGGGCCTCCGGGCACAGGAAAGACGACGTTGATCAAGTCGCTCATCAAGAAATTGACGAAAACCACAATCACAGAAGTGAAAGGACCCATCACGGTGGTGAGCGGAAAGAGAAGAAGACTCACGTTCATCGAGGTGAACAACGACTTGAACTCGATGGTGGATGCGGCCAAGATCGCCGATTTGGTGCTCTTGCTCGTGGACGGCAACTTTGGCCTAGAGATGGAAACCATGGAGTTCTTGAACATTGCACAGCACCACGGCATGCCGCGTGTTTTGGGCGTGGCCACGCACTTGGACTTGTTCAAGAGCCAGAGCACATTGCGGACGTCGAAGAAGAGATTAAAGCACCGGTTCTGGACCGAGGTGTACCAGGGTGCCAAGTTGTTCTACCTTTCCGGTGTGTTGAACGGGCGGTACCCGGACCGAGAGGTTTTGAACTTGTGCCGGTTCATTTCGGTGATGAAGTTCCGTCCCTTGAAGTGGAGAAACGAGCACCCGTACTTGTTGGCCGACAGAGTCACTGACTTGACCCACCCTCAGACCATAGCTGAGAATCCAAAGTGCGACCGGAAAGTCGCCATCTACGGTTACTTGCACGGAACACCATTGCCCTCAGCCAACGCACACATGCATATTGCCGGTGTGGGTGACTACCACGTGCACGCGGTGGAGAAATTGCCCGACCCGTGTCCTACACCTTACTTTGAGCAGAAATTGGATGAGTTGGAGAGAGAACGGGCCAAGGCCGCGGCAGAGGCCGGGGAAGAGATCGCACAGCCCAGAAGAAGACGCAGAAAGAGACTTGAGGACAAGCAGAAGATCATTTACGCCCCCATGTCCGACGTCGGCGGTGTTCTTGTGGACAAAGATGCGGTGTACATAGATGTTGGGGACAAGCAGTCGTTTGTGCCTGGCGAAGAGACCGGAGAGGGCGAGAAACTTGTCACGGGACTCCAGGAAGTGCAGAAGACCATGCACGAGCGTTTTGCCGAGGGCCCCGGGTTGAAGTTGTTCTCGACTTCCGCTGAGTTGGATGGTGAAGAAAAGGAGGATGACGAGGACGACGACGAGATGCAGGGATTGCTTTCCGAAGACGAAGAAAGAGAGAACACAGGCAGAAACACCATGCGGAAGCCCAGAATCTACGGCAAGTCCGTGCTGGAGGACACTGAGTTTGACCACTTGGAGGATGATGACGAAAACTCCGAGGGCGAAGACAATCTCGACGAGCCCAAATTGGTCGAGGTTGATTTTGGCAGCAAAGCCGACTCGTCCAAGCTCGAGTACGTGGAGGACTCGTCGCTCTCGTCTGACGAAGAAGACTACGCAGCCATGGCCTCCAAGTTGAAAGGATCTGTGCAGCGCAGGTGGAACATCAACAAGTTGCTCTACTTGGACAACATCGATCCGGCAGAGGTGGTGAAGAGATGGCGGCAGCAAGTCGTGGAGGAGGAGGACGAGGAGGAGTCCGACATTGAAGAGGATGAGGACAACTTCTTCAAGAAGAGAGATACCCTGCTGACTTTCGAGGACTTGGACACGTTCATTCCAGAGTACCCCAGTCTCGAAAAGCTCCGAGAGAAGTTTGACGCCTCCAAGATCGAGGACTCGGACGGCGAGTACGAGAACGGATACAGAGTGTTGAAGGAGAGATTGTTGGTTGCGCCAAAACTTTCAGATGACAAGGAGAACGAAGAAGCGGGCGAGGGAGACGAGGACGAGGAGCTCTATGGAGATTTCGAGGACTTGGAGGGAGGCGATGGCGAGAGCGGAAATGGCGGAGACGATGACGAGGGAGATGACGATGAGGATCTCGACGGTGACTCCAATGGAGATGAGAATTCAGACGGGGACGATTTCGCTGACTTCGACGCCGAAGAGAACGAAGAGGTCGACGAGAACCTCAGTGTGGAGCAGAAGAGAGAACTCAACGCAGCGAAAAAGGCCAAGCTCAAGGTCCAGTTCGAAGACGAGGAGGACAGAGAGTTTGGTGCAGACGACCCAGAGGGAGACACCGAGGCAGACACCTGGTACGAGTTCCAGAAGAACAAAATGGCCAAGCAGCTCGAGATCAACAAGACCGAGTTCGAGGAGATGGACCCAGAAACCAGACTCAAAGTGGAGGGCTACCGTGCCGGATCGTACGTCAAGATTGTGTTTGAAAAGCTCCCCTGCGAGTTCATCGAGAACCTCCAGCCAGAGTACCCAATTGTGCTCGGAGGCTTGCTTGCGACGGAGTCGAGATTCGGCGTCATGAACGTGAGAATCAGAAGACACCGTTGGCACAAGAAGATCCTCAAGTCGCTGGACCCATTGATCTTGTCCTTGGGCTGGAGAAGGTTCCAGACGATCCCCATCTACACCACCACCGACTCGCGGACGCGTAACAGAATGTTGAAGTACACTCCGGAGCACGCGTACTGCTTTGCATCCTTCTACGGCCCGCTTGTGGCGCCCAACACCACCTTCGTTGGCTTCAACATCGTGGACCAGACCTCCACCACCGGCCTGTTCCGTATAGCGGCCACTGGTATCGTGGAGGACTTGAACTCGTCCGTGGAGATCGTCAAGAAGTTGAAGTTGGTCGGTCACCCATACAAGATCTTCAGGAACACTGCTTTCATCAAGGACATGTTCACCAACTCCTTGGAGGTGGCCAAGTTCGAGGGAGCGTCCATCAGAACAGTTTCTGGAATCCGAGGAGAAATCAAGAGAGCTCTCTCGAAGCCCGAAGGTTACTTCCGTGCAACTTTCGAAGACAAAATCTTGATGTCCGACACGATCTTCTTGAAGACTTGGTACCCAGTGAAAATCAAGCAGTTCTACAACCCGGTGACGTCGTTGTTGCTCAGGATGCACGAGGACTGGCAAGGAATGAGGCTCACGGGTAAAGTGAGGGCTGAGCAGAACATCGCCACGCCTTTGCAGAAGGACAGTGCATACAAGAAGATTGAACGTGAGGAGAGGAAGTTCAACACTTTGAAGGTGCCCAGACTGATCCAGAAGGACTTGCCGTTCAAGTCGCAAATCAAGGAGATGAAGCCACAGAAGAAGCAGAGCTACATGGCCAAGAGAGCTGTTGTTGCAGACGGCGAGGAGAAGAAAATGAGAGACTTGGTGAACAAGATCAATCTCTTGAAGAAAGACAAGGAGATCAAGCGAAAGGCCAAGAAGCACGAGAAGTTCCAGGACAAGATCAAGGT
Source organism: Sungouiella suratensis (assembly GCA_030566815.1). NCBI lineage: Eukaryota > Fungi > Ascomycota > Pichiomycetes > Serinales > Metschnikowiaceae > Sungouiella > Sungouiella suratensis. Next base: position 141,182 of record JAKUAV010000002.1, on the reverse strand, counting down.
GTTGGCGAAGAAAGAGGAGCTGAAGAAGGAGAAGGAGAGAGAGCGCAAGAGAGAGTACTTTGCCAGGGAAGGCAAGAAGCGGAACCTTGACCAGAGTGAAGGAAACGCCGCAGCATTCGGGGCAAAGAGAAGACGTTAGCATAGCATAAGGAATAGAATAAAAGTCAAAAGAAAGGACGAAAGTTATAGGGAGGGAAAAGTCACAAGAAGGAGATGATGGTGTTCAGAAGGTATGGGTCTGGTTGTGTGAGGAATTTGGGGTCCATTGAAGAGGTTCTTGATTTTGCAATCTGAGGATATGTAAGCGCATAGAAGCTCGGAGTTGGGTCGAAAAAGGGAAGTGTAATTAAGATTGCAATCATTATTGAGTGAAGAGAATCACTGAATGTTTTCAGTTCCGGTGTGAATTCCGAAAATTTCGGTGACGTTTTTTTTTTTTTTTCTTTTCTTGCTGGCGAAATCTTGATCTTGTCTCAGTGGAACTCTTAACTACTGTCGCACGAGCCAAAGTAGCAGCCAAACAGTGGGAAGAAGAAAAGTGAAGAAAAGGGGAAAAAAAAAATGAAAATTTTATTATCCAAAGTTGAGCTTCGTTTTCTCGGATTATCATATTTTTACATTCACCACTTCACTCCTTCAACACTTTTGATTGTGGTTTCTGTTTGTCTTCCTCTGGAGGTGGGACCCCAAGGTCCTGCAGCTGATGGTACAAAGCAAAGCTAGCCACCTACACCGTGACTTTCACTCAGCCAGACCGTGAACCCCAGGTTTTGATTACGTCATCGTGAAAAATCAACAAACAGCAAAACTGAAAACTACAACTGAATTTGAAACTACCAATCTCACCACCAGAAGAGTTACACTACCTCCATCCACACAAACTACCAATACTGCCAAATGGCCCATTCAGCCGTGGCCACAACGCCGTACCACAACAAGTACGTCTCGGACATCCCGCTAAAACGACCCCAGGAAACGTTTGTGGACGATCCATGCTCGCTCGAGGAAGTCTCACTTGCAGACTTGGAGTTCGACTTGGCCAACAACATAAAGGATATCAACAGGCTACATATCTTCCACGCCATAGCCGTTTTCAGCTCGGTGCTCAATGACCTCATACTCTTGAGCGGGAACAGAGAGCTTCTCGAGAAGTTCCGCAAACAAAGACTTGAGGCGTACCAGATCAACATGGACAGTCTAGAGAAGGACTTACTAAAGGAGAGAACTGGGTTCCATGATGACGACTTGCCCTTGCCGCTTGATCCTCCACAGGACCATAGTGAGTATAAGGAGAGCTCCATCGATGCGTCCATAGAAAAACTGATTGAGGAACTGATCGAGAAACTGATTGGAAATCTGATTGAAAAACTGATTGGAAATCTGATTGAAAAGCTGCTAGAAAACTTTGGCGACCTCCAGGAATCAGAATCCTACGTCTCGCTATCCAACCAATTCGGACAGAACAAAGGCTCAGACGAATTCTCGACAAGTTCCGATGCAGACGAGCTGCTCATTGACGTGGGGGCCAAACCACCGCAGGCTTTCATCTCGACCGAGCTGCTCATCCAGACCACATCACTAGAAATGCTTGCTGACCCGATCACAGCGCACAGCAACGAGCGCTTACGGAAGGAGGTGCTCTATCACATGACGCCAAAGATCAAGCAGCAGGCGGAGTTGCTTGTGCGGTGTTTTGGGTTGGCTAAAGCTCCGTCGGTCACCATCGAGCAGTTCCTAGCGAGAATCAAGCAGTACTCGCCGTCTGTTTCCGTTTCGGTATACATCCACAGCGCCTACATGTTGTTCAAACTCACGGTTTTGTTGGACGTGATGCAGTTGACTCCGCTAAACGTGTATAGGTTCATTCTAGCCCTGATCAGGTGTCTGACCAAGAAACTCGAGGATATTTACCAGAAACAGCAGAATTTCGCAACGGTGGGTGGAGTTGCGCCTAAGGACTTGCGGAAAATCGAGGTGAGTTTTCTCTACTTGTTGAACTTCAAATTGGTGGTGAGCGAGTATATTCTCAACCAGTTCTTGACCAAGGAATTTGTGGCCCTTCGAGCATTCTGCAAGGACAATTTCAAAGAAAATGAATAATGAGGTGGGATGAGATGAAATGAGAAGGGTGTGTCTCGCTGATGAATTAAATGATCTATAAATGGAAATAAAATTAAAATGGTGAAAATTTTGGTAGACTTTTGTATATAGTTTTGGCTGCTTTTTCGCACCCAAAATTTGAAATAAATTGAGCAGCCAAAATGGGCGAATATCGTTGATTTTCTAGAGAGAATTGAATTAAACTAAAAACATTGAAAAAAATAGTGGAATGGTATTGCTTTCATGCAAAAAGTATGCGATTTCTGTGGATCGAACACAGGACCTTCAGATCTTCAGTCTGACGCTCTCCCGACTGAGCTAAAGCCGCAGTAGAACCCATGCCGGGACTCGAACCCGGAATCTTTTGATTAGAAGTCAAATGCGCTAACCATTACGCCACACAGGCAGTTGTGATACGTGTTATATTTGCTGGTTGAACTGGAGACAATATACGAAGTCTCAAAAGTCGAAAATTTGCCAAAATCGGCATGGAAATGGAATATTTAGGCCTGTCTGATTATTTCTAGCTAGTTTGCACCTGGTAATATTGAGATTTGAGCTGTTTATCGTCAATCTCACTAAATCTCAGATTGGGTGAATCAAGAATGAAAGATCAGCTCGTATCTTAATAAAAGAGCCCAAAAAATGGAAGTGTCTACTCAAATTTGGTACCATATTCAGTTCATTTACTTTGGTGTGTTAAGACTTATCGTGGGTGCAAATGTCAGTGAGTTTCGAGTGAAGAAAAAGTTACCAATAAAAAGTTACCAATAGAAAGAAGCATTGAATTTGAGAAGGATGAAATTGAAAGTTTTGATACATGACAAATTTAACAGAACAGAATATGGCGTGTTATTGTACTGCTTATCTCTGAGACTTATTGAGTGTCTGCAAAATTTGGGTCCCCAACGAGAAAAACACCGGCGACCACAACAATGGCAGTGTTTGATCTGGCAAGGAATTTACCCAGAATTATCAAATTCACGTCGAAGAAGAACATTTGGAAGAGTTTAAATTGCTGTGAATTATGAATTGATAGAGTTTAGTTCCACCATACAAGTATGAGAATTTGCACTGAGCCATCAAAAGAAGGCAACATAACGATGAGCTCTAACCGGACTGAAGAAATAGAACAACCAGATGAGCTTTAGCTTCTTTTCTTACGTCCCTCTATTTTTTGTATACCACCTTATTCTTGTTTGTGCTTTCCCAATTGCAGATACACCCCACCCAACACGCACTTAGTGCCCCCCAAACTCTTTCCTCGATCTACAGTTCCACATCCTCCCGTAATTTGCCAGTCCCCCAACGTCCAATTTCTAACCAAGTGTCAGTCCCCATTGTGAATACTCAATAGAGCGCACATTGGAGCCATATATAGGTCTACACATTCACTTTGCCCCATTGTCTTTGTCGCTAAGAGTGGAGGTCTAGAACCATGTGGCGGAGTTGATTGTTCTGAAAGTCGCAGCCGTTATTAGCCGTATTGTTCTGAGAACAATGATTTGCGCAATGCTTGCTGGCAATCTTGAAATACTTGGGCCCACAGCAACTGGGGGAGACAAGGTCCACTTTAGTCGAATTACTGGTTTGGTCGATTTCACTGCAAATTTATTGGCAGATTTAATTGCAGATTAGTGTGATTTGCATGAACTCCGTATGACGTTTCCCCAAACTGGAGGAAAGTGACATCAGTATATTATTCTCCGGTGGATGCGAAAAGTGCGCGTCACCAGAATGCACAAATCGGTTGAGGCGAAAAATAAATCGAGGCTCAGGCCAAGTCCGACAAGAGCAGGCCAGAATGTCGAAAAACAGAGAAGGAAAAAAATAAAGAAGAACAACAACAACAAAAAGGAGACAGCAAACGAAATTGAGTAACTGTAAGAAATACATATATATAAATATAAATTTCCGGTTTTAATTCTCCTGGGTTTCTCATCTCCATTGATGTTATCTGTGTGGATTGTGCCCCGCGCAGCGCAAGACAGAAATAAGTCTGCTCGCAGTTTTCCACCGTAATGTCCCACGACCAAAGAGCCAGTAATGGCAAGAGCAAAAGGCCCCAGATCGGATCAATGGAAGGTCTTAGTAGAAATTTCGCTTCTCCCCTTGATTGCCAGTTCCCCGATTTGTTTCTTTTTTTTTTTTCTTACCCTTTTTGTTTTTGCTTCTGGCCTTCCCCAAGTTCTCCATTGCACTTCCCCATCATATACAATCTATGCGAGAGTCGGATGAGGTCGGAGATAATGTAGGCAAGATTGCTGGCTTACCCCGTCCAGTTAGCCGTGCTAATTGGCGAGTCTCGAAGAGGAAAAGAAATGAACAGAACTTCAAAAATTTTTGTTTTACGTTGGTACATCCCTGGCACTGACTTGGTGACCCCTGTAAATGAAACTCTAAACTGTGCAAGTTATTGTATGCGCCAGATGCAGATCCATGGTTAAATGCACTTGTGGCCCATTGGTGTTGAATAGCGCAATTTACTGTGCAGTGACATTCCAGAAGAAATTTGAAAAAAAAAAATAGACAGTGACTGAGAAATAGATCCTCCTCTCTGCTGTTCTTCCTTTTCTCCCGGCCTGGAAATCTCTGCGCGAGGAAAGTCTAGAAGGTCACTCAGCAAGCGAGGGCGCAGAAGAGGGGGCCGGTCTATAGGTTGCTTATGCACGAGACGGGCGTTGGAATCCATGCATGGGGCGGCATTTAATGCCAGCGAAGTCAGCGACAATCGATTTCATTGGTGCGGAATTCCCTAATTGGGAAAAAAGGAGGGGGGCTTGCCGCGGGTGCCGACAGTATCCTGCAGGAATATGCACGCCTCGGATATGGATGTCACCTCCGTCATCCAACTCCACCTGAGGGCGCGGGGCTCTTCTGGCATGTATGCAGGTTATCTCCGACCCGCCAGTACTTCCAGACCACACAAAGACTCTTGACAATATCCAACAGAGCAAAACCAAAACGACCTCTCCGAACTCTCCTGCGCTCCACCTCCTGAAACATCCCAGTATGGCTTCCTAAACGCCCCTCCCTGAATCGGAGTTCCAAGGCTCCCCCACTACATAGCGGGCCTGCATGCGCCCCTACGCCTATTGTCTGCGTCAGACAACCTCCGGTTCCCACAGTTCCCCAGATTTCTTTTTTTGGATATCCACCGTTCCCCATATCTTGGTTAGGTCCGGAGTCTGCATCTTGATGTACATATATATATAACCATTCCAAGTCGCCGCCTCGCAGATTTTACCTCCTCCATCTTTTTTTACCCGTCTACTTCCGTGCTCCCCATATCTTCAAACTCGATTCCCAACATCCGACCCAAATCATGTCGTACACAGCTACAGCCACCAGAGGCATCGCTCCCACCAGTTTGAACTTGAATATTTTCAGTCACCCTCCGTCCAAAGTGGTGCAGCCAGTGCCCCAGCAAACAAGACCAGAAAAAAAGTTGCAGAGGAGACCCTCGTCTGTGCTAACCGACGACGAGGACATTTTCTCCCTCGATATGGTCACCATGGACATGGACTTTGACCAGGCGTACCAGATGTACACGCTGATGCAGCAGAAGAATGCGCTCATGGGCATCGAGCAGCTCCAGCAGGCACAGCAGATCAACATGAACAACACATACGCCATGCAACCACAACAACCACAGCAACAATCACAACAACAATCACAACAGCACTTGCCACCGCAGCATGACCACGTGCAGCTGCAAATGGGTCTCTCTGGCTCCCACACGGGCACCCAGACGGGCCACCAGACCCCCACGGCCATGGAGTTGTCTCTGCTCTGTGCTCCTGGCGAGTTGATGAACGGAGGCGGCCTCTTTGCCGGGTTGGGCCCCGAGACGCCGCAGATGGAGAAACCGCACGACGAGATGGACCAGTTCTTCTCCAACACCGAGTCGGACGCCTTGGAGAAGTTCTTGGACAGATTGGCGTCGCTGAGTTCCCTGGACCCATTGCAGATGTACCAGAACCAGCACCAGCAACAACAACAACCGAAAATGCCCCTGATGTTTGAGTTGCACACCATGGGATCCGCCGAGCACAAACCCGTGCAGCGGGACATTCCAGATCTCATCAAGAAGGAGATCACCGATGCATTCAAACACCCACCCGTGCAAAGTCTCAAGAGCTTCGGCACCGCGCCCTCGCAGATCAACACACAGCTCCCCACGCCGCTAGATTCGCGCCAGTCGCTGACCTCGCAGCACAAGAGAAGCTACGAGGACTTGCTGCCTCCGTTGTCGCCCCTGCTGAAGAAGAAGAGAAAGCTGACCAAGCCCCTTTTGTCGCTTGAGCAGAAGAGATTGAACCACTCGCACAGCGAGCAGAAGAGAAGATTGTTGTGCAAGGAGGCGTACGAGCGGTGCTTGAGGCTCATCACCAATGTCGAGGACTACAAGAATGACTTGGTGTCAGCCAGTGCGGTGACCTCTTCCAAGAAGAAGAGCAAAAGAAAGCAGATCAACAAGGAGGGCTTGCCCAACTTATCGAAGCACACGGCGTTGTGCAAGATCAGCGAGGAGATTGAAAAAATACACAGCAAGAACTTGCGGTTGCGTTCTTTGCTTGAGACCAGTGCAGGCTACAGGTAGGCTTATTTATTATACACGAATAACGAAGAGGACAGGGATGTAGGGAGAAAAAATAGAAGAGATCGACAAAGATGGAAATGATGACTTTACCATAAATCGAGGTAAATGACTGTTTCAAGATCCGCTTGATCTGATTGATAAGCTTGCTCTACATCGAGCTGGAACAGTCCGAAAGTGAAAACTGATTCAGTTCAATTCAACAAAAGATTTGATTTTTCTCGGAAAAAGAGCACCAGTACATTGATTTTCCAACTTCCATAATTTTTTTTTTCCACTTTTCTTCTTTCTCTTCTGTCTCTCGTCTGTTTCAGCTGTTGCGCAGTGATCTCCATAGTTAAGGGCCTCACATACAGAAAAGCACCAGAGGTGACCCACCACCACCACCAGCTTAATCACCCATAAAAAAAAAAAAAGCAAATCAAATTTTTCAAATCCACCTCTTTTCTCCTCAAATCACTTCAACCAAAATTTCTTCTGTCATTTCCTCCCTCCTCTGTCTCTCTGTCCCTCTCTTGCCTGGACCTCCATACGCGACTGACAATCGCGAGTGTCGCGCAAGTCAAACTACAACCATGCCCGCCAGCAAATCTCTGACCCCGGCGCCAGCGGACCACCCGGCCCAGGTCTTGCAGATCGGCGACCCCGAAGACGTCCAGACCCTACTCAAACTCACTCCCGTGGTGTTGCCCAACGTGGCCACCGTGAACAGCCTAGCTGAAAATTACCCAACGGACAAACGCTGGACTACCTTCAGGGAAGACTTCCGCTACATATACGTGAACAACTGGATGTATCTGTGCCGAGGGTACATCAAGTTGGCGCTGGACCACTTTGACGCGGACTTGTTTGAGATTGAGTTGTTTGACTTGGTCCATCCGCCTCCTCTAGATGAGCTGCACTTGCTTGTCAACAGAGCCAAGATTGCGCTCCTCTCCAAGATCCACGGCAAGAAAATCGCTTCCTTGGGCTCCTTCGAGTCGCTCTTCCGTATATACTTCGGCAGCGAGACGCCGTTGGGTGGGCCTGACGACGACGACGAAAATGAGGATGTGGACCAGTCCGTATACCCGCGGTTTGACGACTTGTACATCGACCAGAAGTACGAAGTCTTGTACTTGTTGATGGCCGAGGTGTCTGTCTACGCGGACTTCAGGGATTTCATCGATAAGCAGAAGCTCTCGCCAGACCAGTTGCGTGCTGTGCTGGTGACACAACTCTCCAGGGTTCCAGGGCAGGACGAGGACTATATCTTGGCCTTGGACAACACGGCCCTCTATAAGCGCTCGGTGGCTTTTCCGGAGCTCATTGTGCCGAAGAAGAGGAAGTTGGCGCCCCAGTGGCCGGAGGACGAGTACGAGCCGGAACAGTTCGATGCGGCAAACTTACAGTACGAGCTCGTGTTCAGAGACGTCTACGGGTTGGACAAGTTCATCAAGGAGTTGCTTCCAAACAAGAAGAGCAAGAAAAACAAGGCCTTGCTTGATGTGATCCACCTGGACGAGTTCGTGGACAATGTCTTCTCCTACGAAATCAAGAAGCGTAGGATCTTGTCGCACAAACGAAAGGACTTGGAAATGGCCAGACTATTGGCGACGAGGAAGCGGTCGCTGCGTCTTGAGGCCAAGGAAAAGCAAAGGGAAATTGAGGAGCAGGAGAGAAAGGCCAGGGAGTACGAGGAGTTGCAGTATGCTGCCAGTCGCCGCAGATCTCAGAGAGCCCGTCTGCAATTGCAGACAAAGATGAAGATGGACTACACAGCGGGCCTCACGCGTGAACAGCGCTTCAACTTGCGAGCACAGAAGAACTACGAGGACAGAATAGAGTCTGCCGTGGAGGAGTCCAGGGAGAACGGCGAGGAAACCGAACAGGGAACTGAACAGGGAACTGAACAGGAAAGCTTGTTGAGGAACGACGAGACTGAAGATGAAAAGAGCAATGTGAAAGAAGAGGATACCCATACTGATGAGGTGAAGGATGTCACGAGTGAAGGTCTGGGTGTTGGTGGTGTCAGTGGTGGCAGTGGAGTCGCTGAGGTAAGTGGCACTTCCGGTGTAAGCCAAGGTACGCTTCCAACTCAGCCACCAACGGCACCCAGCGCATCAGTCAACGGATCTACAGAAAACAAAACCGATCCCGCTCCACCAATTGTCTCCAATGGCCAGTCGCCTCAAGCTCCCCCAACTTTGCCCAGCCAGCCAAATTTCCCACAGATTTCGCAATTCAACGGGAACCCCAGTGTGCCTGGATTAGGGACCACTTTCGGGCCGACAAGCGAGAACTAAACTCTCCAGGTACCCATGCATGCCGTTTTAAGCGCTGTCCGTCGAGACAAAATCACAGGCGTTTCCTAGATAGAGCTACTGTGCACACGCAGTTTTGCGCTGACGACAAGTGACTCATAACCTTATTTTTCACGCATCGCTAGGCCAGGTTGACAAATTGGGCATTGGCTTGAACGGTATGGGTTTGGAGATCCCGTACTATGCGGTGATTTTTACGAGCAAGCTTAAGGATTTGCCCTCAGACAAAAGAGCTCATTATGATAATGTGGGGGACAGAATGGTAGCGTTGGCTGCAGTACAACCAGGTTTTTTAGGTGTGGACTCAGTTAGGGATGTCGAGAGAACTGGGATCACCGTATCCTACTGGAAAGATTTGGAGAGTATTCGGAACTGGAAGCGCAACTCAGAGCACACCATAGCCAGAAACCAGAGGGACGCATTTTATCTGCATTACAACACGAGAATTGCGCTCGTTGAACGGGAGTATGAATTTTCTCTGATCCACTGACCGTCTAAATCTGCTATATAGATCACAAGTTCAATTCGTTCAAAATCTGACTAGCCAAGGTCTTGTAGTTCCATGTGTTTCCGAGTGTCTTCTTGAACTGGACACCGTACAATCCTACCAACGGCACCTTCACGATATTGATCTCAAACTTCAATGGTGTTTTCCGCGAGGCCGAGTTGTCGTTTTCGTGGCCGTGCTCCAATGACGTGCTTGGCGATCTGTGGTGAGCTCTCTGCTCAATTCTGGAGGATATCAACATGTCACTGCCTCCACCAACCATGATGCCACTGAGCGAGTCGACGGAGTCATCATCAGCCAACTGTTGTAATTGGGCTCTGGTCTCGTCGTCGAGATCCTCATCGTCGAAATCAACGCCGTTCAAGATCAGCTTGTTGAGCTTGGCTGCAGCCGGTGTGTTTGGAGGCATCAACGTTTGCGAGCCGTTTCTCTTCCTGTACGAGTGAAGAATGGACTGACCAATGGAGAACTTCCTTCTGTGACTGCTGCTCATGGAGTTGGAGGAGCGATGACCCTTAGCAGGTGGGGACAACAATGTCGAGTTCATGGTGTTCACGTTGGTGTTCAACTTGAGCGACGGCTGTCTGCTGAGATGCTTTGACGTCTGCTGGGGTGTGATCACTTGTGGAATAGACTGATGCTCCAGTTCAGGCTCGGGTGTTTTCGTTCTGTCACTTGGACTGGTGATCTTCAGTAACGAGTCAGAGGAGGATTTGAAAGCGTCACCATACAAACGTTTTTCCTCGCTATTCTCGTCCAGTCTGTACTCGTCGATGATTGTGCTGGCCGTAGGAGTAATTTCACCTGAGCGAGCAACGGTCAAAGATGGCGAGTGGACACAGACAAAACCACCTTTCACTTCCTGGAACTTGACGCCCAATTTGCTCAATACGCTAATGATGTTGTACCGAATAACTGGCAAAGGTTTGGTGGAGGTTGTTTGCACACTGAAAAAGCCCTTGAGGAATAACGTCTTGGGGTATTCGATAGAGGGCATGCTGTTTCTGCGTGCTCTGTTGAATTGCTCCACGATCTGGTCCTCGGTCAAGTTTGGAGGCTGTTGGTGGTCAAATTCGTCGAGAGTAACATCGTCAAATGAGATCTCTTCCTTCCGGTCATGCTGAGAATTGACGCCTTCGTCGCTGTTCTGCGCGGCCATGGTGTTGGGCAAGGCAGGGTGGTTTCCTCCTCTGTAGTAAGCGGAATCCTTCCTTGCATGGCCGCCGACAGACTTGGCTCTTGCCGTTGGATGAAACTTCTTTGTGTCCAACAAATTTGCTTTTTCCTGCTCGGGTTTCTCTGGTTTTGGTGGGACGCCCGCGCCCGACATTTGGCTGGTGTTGATGTTGGGTAAAGGTGGCAAGTACTCGACAGGAATGAAGCCGTGGAATTTGTTGTTGGACGTGGAGGAAGATCTGGAATGCGACTTGTAGTTTGGCTGCTCCTCGTTCTTGGTGGGTGGTCTCTGCTGCCTGATGAACTGGTCGTTGGCAAGTGATACCCTAGATGCACTGGATTTCTCCTTGGCTGTGACTTTCATACTGACCCCACGGCGCACCAACGGATCCTTCTTGCTTGAGTTGGACGACTGAGGCAGTAATTTGGCTGGAGAGTCGTTGAAAGAGATCTTTGGCGCTGTAAGCGGAACGCTACCTTCTCCAATTGAGTCTCTGTGCGAGCCAGAGTGTGAGCCACTGTGATTTGACGATGGACTCTGAGGCTTTGTCTTTTTGGTGGACAATTTCCGGAAAAGCGAATTGAAGCCAAGTGGTTTCCCAGCGTTGGGGTCCAATGTCTCTGGAGAGCTTGGGCTCTGTGACACTCTCTGGCCCGGCTCCACATCGTCAGTGACTGGCGACTGCGATTTTCTGTTCAACGAGCTTGGAATGGCCGAAGTGTGTGCCTGTTCTGGGAACTGCAAAGTAGGAACCTTTTGCACAGGCTTTTGGCCACTGGGGCTGGGTGGTGCACGGAACGGGTTCTCTTTGTGCTCTTGGCCCTGCTCGACTGGTGCTTGTGGACTGGGTGAAGCCTTCGGAAGAGGATACCTCGGCGGAGGTTGTGGAGAATGGCCATACGGCTGAGAAGTAGGAGGAGGTGGCAACTGCTGCGACAGTGACCGTGAGTGGTTCTTCTCCTCCTGCTGCTGTCTAAGCTGAGCCAACATCGCCTCCTCTTTTGCTTTCTTCCGCTTGCGCATCTCGTCCACCAAATAGTATATAGAGATCAACGGATGGAACCCACATGTGGGATCAGGAAGTGTCAGCAGCGGCACGTACGGTCTGCCTTGTTTGTGGGACCGATACCAGCTCTCCGAACACATCTGGTACTCTGCGCTATTGATCAAGTGAGTCAATTCCTCAGACACAAGTGGAGCCAGCCCCAAGTCGTAGGAAGCAATGGTCTGGATGATTTCTGGGTCCAACGGAAGCTGCAAGGGCGCGCGCTTGGGCATGTAGTTGGGCACGGGGTACTCGTATCCTTTGTTCATCCACGGGTGCTGCACGACTTCCAGGAGAGTGGCTCTCTTTGCTGGGTCAACGACAAGCATTCGCGACAAAAGCAGGACACACTCCTTGGATATGAAAGGAGGGTACTCGACGTTTCCCTTCTTGATTTTCTCGTGCAAGACAGAAACCACAGGATCGTCAAAGGGAACTTTGCCACACACAAGGACGTAAAGCACCACACCAAAGGACCACACATCCACTTCAGGGCCAGTGTAAGGTTTGGCACTCAACAACTCCGGCGCAGCAAAGTACAACGATCCACAGTACGTCTTGAGAAGACTTTTGGGCATGTACAAGTTCGACAAGCCGAAGTCGATGATCTTGATGTCACCTTTCTGGTTGATCATGATATTCTCAATCTTCAAGTCTCGGTGGACAACATTGTTGCGGTGGCAGTAGTCCAACGCCGACGCTATACCACGTGCGAACTTCCTCGCGTACTTCTCGTTGAGCGACCCGTGCGACACAATGTAGTCAAGCAACTGGCCTCCTTCCACGTACTCAAATAACATGTAGTAATGGTTGGTCATGGGCACCATCTCGTATAGACGGCAAATGTGCGGATGGAAAAGAAGACGACCCAAAGCGCCCTCTCTGATGGTTCTCTTATCTCTAGCAACCTCCTTTTCGAACTCCTTCTGGCGCTGGGTGGCCTCCTCTGCGGATTTCAAAGGCGGATCATTCGAATGAGCACGCTGGTACAATTTGGCAGCACGAGGCACGATTTTCACCGCGCACTTCTCGGACGTCACATTGTGTCTTGCCAATTTGACTTTGCCCATGGACCCGGCTCCAATTGTACGAATGAAGTCCCAGTCTCCAATGGACTTTCTGTGGAATTGTTGCTGCTGCTGGGAGTGCAGCAGGTGCTGCGGCAGTTTATGCGAGTTCCCGTGTCCGTGCGAGTTTCCGTGTGCCAGGGAAGTTCCGTGACTCTGTGAAGTCCCATGACTCTGGGAGGTTCCATGGCTTTGTCCATGACTTTGAGTGTGGTGGTGATCTTGATGGTGGGATGCTTGCTGTGTCTGCTGCGAGTTTGACTTCAGGCCCAAATTGGCCGGCGGCAACAACTCTCTATCCTTCTGCGGCACACGAGTCGTGCTGGGAGTGCGGGAGTGGGATTTGCCCAGCAGCATGTCGCCCATATCTGTCCTTGAGTTCTTCATGGAGTTCGACACCGATCGAAGCATGCGTGGAGTGGCCGGTTGTCCTGGCGACAGCGAGTTGGCTAGCAGCAGCTGGCGGTGGTTTGGAGCGTCCATTGTGCAATTGGCTCACCTAGTGTTTTGGATGTGGAAGTGCTGAAGAGGATGAACCAAAATGGACAAATCGTTGATTATGTTGGTGTTTGCCAATACGAATACTCGATCAAAATGGATTTGTCAATGAGTTTTGCTCGGAATTTTTCAATCTGTTATAGTTCCCCCGGTTGGAACTGGCGGAGTGTTGCTTGGTCAGCGGCCTTTTCTCGATGAAAAGAGCTAGCAGTTTGCGGGAGCTGAAAAGGGAAATATCGGTGAGAATTCCAATGGTGGTCCACTCGAGAAGAAAACGAAAAGTCTCAATTGGTCCCCACTATACAATGGCTTGCGCGAGCTGGAGTGTCAAGAGAGCCAAAGAATTGAGTTTATCGAGTCCCTAGGTTTTTTTGGCTTGCGCACGTTACTGTCAGGGGTCCTACGGTGGGGTCCGCAGCTGGATACAAGAAGGGCGGAGAGATTTTGGTTGAAAAGTTGGATTTTTGAATTTTTGAAAAAAGGAGTGTGCTCAGAAAAAGACGAGGATTACAAATCTGCTATCACTTTTGGAAATTGAGCTGTTCTGGAATTTATACCCCGGCACTTGCAAAACGAGAAATGGATGGTTTGAGACTCGTGCAGCTATTTTTGCCAACTGCGAGTGAACACTGCGCACAAGCGAGGTAAATCCAGTATGTGAAATAGAAGATATAATTTTCAGACGGAAAAATTGAAATTTGAAAATCTATTTAGGTTCTGGTCAACTTCTCAGTTTCTCGTTCTGTCTGTTTTCCACTTGTATGCCCAGTTCGCCGGCAAAGGGACAAGAACACTGGTCCACTGACAGATGCTGGCCATAAAGCCTTGTTTGGGAGAGAATGGGAATGAGGGAATTAGACATGGAGATGATTTCAAGGGGGGAAAAAGGAAAGGTCATTTGGATTTGCTTCTCCAGGGCTTAAACAAATCATAGACTGCCATTTTGGGATACCAGTGGGAAGATTTTGCGGTGGTGCATGTTTCCATATTGCTGGTCTGCTCTACTGCTGAGGTGCCAGTGTTAACTCAGTGTGCAACCTGAACAATGGACGCACGATACCAAGCAAGATCAGACGAAAAAAAAACCGATTACTATGGATTTTACCTTAATATCCAATCATATGATGATCTTTCACTTTCTTCATTAACATTTTTTTCTTCTCTTTTTTTCATTTCTTCTATCCTTCTACTTCTTCCATTGATCTGCGTATATTTTATGGTCTAGTGCTTGTGGTGCTTCAAGTGAGACTGGTACTCCCAAGTGTAGCCACCAAGAATGATGAGAACAGCAAGGTGCACCAATGGCTTGCCAGAAGCGTTTTCACCGTCGAAGTACGCGGCCTTGTACTTGCCCCAAGGGGTGGTTGGCTTCTTGGCAGCTGGAGCTGGGCCAGTTGGCAACTTCTTGTAGAACGAAACAACGTCGGCCATTCTCTTGGCGTTTGGGTTGGACCCGATGTTCTGGCGGTTAGTACTGGTGTTGGGTGTTGAAATCAATGGAGATATCGTGGATTGGATGGTGGTGTGGATGGTGGTGTGGATGGTGGTGTGGATGCTGGAGTGATAATTGTAATGGCATATTGGTGATGTTGTATGATACTTCAATATGATATGGGGAATACCACGAAAAGTGAGAGCCCGAACGCGTAAATGAAAAAAAAAATAACTTTCAGGTGGTACGCTTCCAGTTGCATTCAATGTTCAGTCGCTTGATTGCTGCTGATGAGCGATTCTGGTGGGAGTTCAGTGTGGGATTTCTCATATTCTTTAGATCCCTGTGGACTGGGGACAATCTCGCTCAACTTCAGGAATATAGAATAGATTTCGGTGGCTTCAATGATATTTCGTCTCGACAATTCGAAAATTGATCAATTTCATCAATTTTCAGGTTGGAATATGGGCGTTTGGATGGCCTTCTCTGGATCTTCTCAATTCTCTGTAATTCATCACATCTCCACCATGGAAATTATCAAGGTTCTTCAATTAGCACATACCTTCGCAGAAGCAATCTTGGGAGGGATCAAAGTAGACAATTGTCTTCTGATTACGAACGACATTATGGTGTGGGTTGTTCAGTTATAAGTCAAAAGTGTTTTTCGGACAGTCGGTTTTTTCCCGTGGCCACCACGACCTCTCATTCGCTGTCATGTGTGCAGGTCCCTACAGTGACAAGGAAGAACCCATGGTAGAGAAACCAAGTGAAAATGGAAGTTGTAAAATTTGCAGGAGTTCAATTAGTTGGAGCAATTGAAGGAACTTTATAGAAACTAATCATATATATTAATTAAACTGTGGGGGTTGTGGGAGGTGGTGTTGAGTGAGAGCTTCGAGATGCACGTGACAGATCACGTGACTCATGGGAGACGGAAAGCTCCAAGCCAGACAAGCGAACGACTGGTGGAGTTTCCATTTTGTGGATTTAATGCTTGATAATTGATTGCAGACACACGACGGTCAGATTTTGTGCACGTGTTGAGTTGTGCCTGTCAGTGACAACCCTTAAAGTCTCTCCAGCAACAGCTAATAGCACAATGTTGAAATGAATATGGACAAAATCAAAATCTCAAGTCAACATTACAAGTCAATATCTCATTGTAACAAATAGGCCCTTCCCAAATCACTTATATTTGCCGGTTCTCTCCCTTACACTTGGTCCATTAATCATTATATTAATACACATCTAGTTCTCGCTAATGTACAACACTGGAAGTTAGTATTTGTTCAAGTCTTGGTAAAGCTATGTTGAGAGTCACATACCGTTGTTTCCTCTGATGAAAACATCGCCAAATGCTTTTCCTGCAACCTCGTTGACGTATTCCTTTGCAGAGTCCAACACCACATTCATGTATCCGTCAATACTTTGCAAGTTCCCATGGTACGAGACGCCATTGTGGAGTCTCACGACCACAGAGCTGCCAATGATCGAACTGAGGAATTTCGTTGGGTCTGTTTTCCGATCGTCTGCCATGGTTAATATGGAGTAGAATACAGTGAGATAATTTTCCTATAGTATGTGGTCGTGCATGCACCACCAGGTGTAGACTCTAGCCAAATACCCCATACAATTAATGAAAAAAAGAAAGAAAAAAAGAAAAGAAACAAAGAATTTCGATAAGAAATAGCATCTGTATAGATTCAGTTTTTCTTTTTTTCAAATTTTATGTGGTCTTTGCTTCTTTCTTTATGGGCTGGAAACGTGGGTGAAACTCGGCTGCTGCAGCCGGATAAAGTGCGATGAAAGATACCACAACGATATAGGGTGATTCAGAAAAGTATATCGAGAAGAATAAAAAAACTCTTTAGATGTGAAATCATTGAAGTTCGAATAATTCAACTTTTTTCTGAAAATCTCGAAAATCGCTTACATTCCGCTGGTTGTCTGGAAACAAGTCAAATCGGACTAAAACGTGTCACGTGACCTGTGTTTACGCGAGCGGCCCCGTCAACGAAAAAGTACAAAAGGACACCGCCTCCGTTCTTCTTTTCTACACATATTGGAATTGCAACAATGGACAAGCTTAAGGATGTATGTACCGTTTGATTGATTACGTAATCGAAGGGAAGAGCGCAGTTGAAATATCTGGAGTTGTTTCGAAAAAAAAAATTCGTGGCCAGATCAACTAAGGGGCGTATACTAACTCTATAGAAAATCAACAGTTTGAAATTGGACGCCGAGAAATGGCAGGAGAAGTCCGACGAGTTGGGCGACCGCATCAAGGAGTTGGAGCAAGAAAACTTGGACAAGGACCACCAGATCCAGGCCTTGACGAGAAAGAACCAGGTTTTGGAAGATCAAGTCGAGAAGTTGGAGACCGACGTGTCTGAGATCAAGGAGACCGCGGACCAGTCCCACTCCTTGAAGACCACCAACGAGAACTACACCAAGAAGATCTCTGTGTTGGAGGAGGAGTTGGAGGAGGCCGACAAGAACTTGAAGGAGACCACTTCCAAGTTGAGAGACACCGACATCAAGGCCGAGCAATTGGACCGCAAGGTTGCCTCTTTGGAGTCCGAGAAGGAGGACTTGGAGAAGAAGTATGAGGAGTTGACCGAGAAGTACAACGCAGCCAAGTCTGAGTTGGACGAGATCAGCCAGCAGTTGGAAGCTATTTAGGTTAGTGGGCATAATTGATACCGAGTAATTCACAGTGTAGAGTAATGACCATTTGATCGAAGTATCTTGAGATAAATCACAGAGTAAGCCACAATCAGCAGGTTTCGCATGGATTTCATTGGACAGTGGTGTTTTGTTTTTTGGGCAGAGGGTATTGGTGGAATGTGCCATTATCTATTGTCTGGGACAATGTAGGAGGTGTTAATTGGGTCTACCTCAGTCACGTACCAAGACAAGCAGGCCAACACACCGAGAAAGAGAAAAAAACCACAGAAAGAGTGTTTGAAATATATTAAGATAACTTTTCAAATTTCAATTTTCACTTTCCAAAATAAAAAAATAGTCGACTTTTTATTGTCACGTATTCCACTGTCCCTCACTGGATATACCAGATCACTCCAGCCTGTATCTGATCCATCTTCAGATCTGAAACCCCCCACCACAATCGCAAGCAAAAGCAGAAACCGCTATATAAAGTCACATATTCCCGCTCAAAAAACCACGACAAATTCAAATACCACATCAAACTCTTTCTACATGGCCGTGCTCAACAGACTAAGGCACCGGCTCTCGCTGACCCAGCTATCTGCTCACCATGTCGAGGAAAGCTACACTGAAGTGCGCCGGCTGCGAGACACCGACCGGGAAAACACCACCACTGAGGAGCCAGACGCAGAGCTGCCCGACCTGGACACTTTCGGGCCCTTGGAACTGCCTCCTCTGTTCTTGCCCGTGCAGCAGAACTTATATGATCCAGGCGAGAGGATCCCCAGCTACGAGCTGTCACAGGAGCAGCACCAGCACCAAATGCGGAGCCGGCTGACTGGCAGAACAGCCCCGAACATCCATAGCGAGTCTGGGCCGCCCATCTTGACCACCACCAACTTTAGAGGGAGGTATGCTGAGAATAGGCCACTGAGAGTAAGAGAGTGGGTGGACAGACAGGCCGCCAGCCCTGCGCGGAGTGGTAGAAAGACACTCAAAAATTTGGGGTTGAAGTTTCTCAATGCAAGACAACATATCTTGCTTGCTGCGTGCAGAGACATCTCTCTTATACCCTGTCTTTTGGGACTATTCCAATCATGGTGGGTATTGGTGCGTGCGGTGCCTGACACCGACTATTCTGGGGCCAATTCAGAGGCCATTTCACAGGCCATTTCACAGGCCAACTCCGTGGTGACCGCGGCAAGACACTCCGAGCACTTCCTCACGGGCATCTGGTGCATTGTAGCTGGCTACTTGCTGTACTCTGTTCTTGACGGGCTCATGGTGAGATGGATTGTCACGTACTCGACGACCGGGGCCATTGTGCGCATGATGTCGATGTCCACGATCCTCATAGCGATCGAGGAGTACCTTGTGGCTGCTTTTCTGGCTGAAGGGTATGCCTATGCCTTGCACACATGGATCTTGATCTCGTGTGCACTTACAGTGCTCTATATAGTGCAGAACTTTGTCACGAGCAACATTGACTTGAAGGGGAACCGGCGGGCGCGGTTTTTTGATTTCTACAACATTGTGGTGTTTGCCGTGGTGCCAGTTGGGTTGGCCAGCTTCATTACCATGGTTGGTGTGTTGCGGTCCTTGCTCATCTTGAGACTAGACATTGACGCACGGTCTGGAGTAGTATAGCAGATACAGTGAGGAAGTGGGGAAGTGGGGAATGGGTAACTAAATAGGAAACAGGGTATACCAAAGTTTACAGTGTAGGGGATACTCGCATCAAGCCATCTCAAATTCAAAATTTCTACATTTTTTTTTTCACTCTTCACCATTTCATTCTGTGGTTCTTCTGTCTTTTGGTCGCACTGAAAAGTTGCACCCAAAGTTGACAGGCGGAGAGAAGACAGGGAAGAAAAAAACAAACAATAAGATAAGTAAACCAAATTCTTTCAACCTATTAGAGAAAGCGAGATCTTAATTCGAGATTTTCTTTTCTTTCATGTCGACTTTTTCTTTCCTTACCTGCTCCACGTTACTCTCCTACTTTGTCCTCTACTGAGTGTGCACACTTTTTCACTGCGAAAAAATCAGAAGTACCAAACTACCAAACTACTCATACTTCACATTTCTCCACACAGACCAGAATGGGAGTCCATATCTTTGGAAAGTCTATCAAACACAACGCCTTGGTCAGAATAGGCCTCGCCAAGCGCATTTTTGGCGTGGGTTACAAGACAGCACAGGAAATCTGCGCCAAGGTGGGAATCTACCCAAGAATGAGAATGAACCAACTCACAGAGCCCCAGATCATGGCCATCAACAAGGAACTCTCAGATTTGACCATCGAGGGGCACTTGAAACAGCGGATTTTGGAGAACATCCAGCAAAAGAGAGATATCGGCTCTTATGCCGGTGGCAGACATGCAGCTGGATTACCAGTGCGTGGACAGAGAACTAGGAATAATGCATCCACGGCAAAGAGATTGAATAGACTCGATAGGAAGTTGTGAGGAAGTTGCGAGGGACTTGTACATAATACACAGCATACGGAGGATCTGTAGGAGGTCGGAAGTGAGAAGTCACTAAAGGAAATGGAGAGTAAGGGACAACAAGGAGGAAACAGAGAAGGAGGAACACATTGGAGATGTCTTATGATGTATGAAAGTCCAGACAATCAAGATTTCTTCAACTTTTTTGTGCTTCTTTTGGCATTTCACTTGCTCAGTTTCTCGTCTCTTGAAGTCTCAAATACTCTCTGAACCTTTCCTCCAACAGCTCCCAATAATCTCATAAACCCAAAACTTTTTCTACTTTCACATTCACTTTAACGGTTCCATGTATCGGATCAACCTCTACTGTCCACTTTTCCACTCTTCTTCCAATCTGTCTCTACCGTTATGTATTATGCAATGTCTTATCCAAATAACTGGATGGAGTCACCAGCCACAAGCTCTTCCTCCTCTTCCTCGTCACTGACCTCCTCGTCTTCTTCCTTCATGCTGACCTTCTGGCCCAATAAAGACGCAAAGAACTCGTCGATCTGGTCGTCGGCCCACTTCAACGAGTTTCTTGGTGTCTCAAAGTTGGCAATGGGCTCTTGCACGTGGTACCGGAGCTTTCTGCCCTTGGATGCCTTGTTGTCGACGTTCTTCTTCAACTTGGTCAGCGCAGCGCCCCGCAATGCAAACTGAAGGCCCGACGTTGGGTCGTTCAGCTGGATCTTCTTGTCCACCAAGTCATTAAGCAACACTCTGTAGAAATCCTCGTCGTCGAAGATCAGTTGGAGTTCCTGGACGTTCAACGAGCGTGTTTGGCCCTGGTTGGCTGGAACATCTGCGTTTTCCTCTTCCTCGTCCTCGTCCTTTTCAGCGGCCTGGCTGTGTTTCTCCAAGTACTTGTCTATGCCCAAAGGCTTCACCTGTCTTCTGTTGAGCCGCGTTCTCTTGACCAATCTGTCCATGTCCGACAAGTTGTTCACCACCTGCTGCTCTGCAGACTGGTTGAGCGCCTTGAACTTGGAAGCGTTCATGGCACTGGACCCACTGGAGTTCTGGATCTTGGCCAGCCATTTCGTCAACACAGACAGCCTGTACTTGTTCAAGATCTCGTCGTAGTACTGTGTGGTGGCCAAGTATTGGTCCAACGACCGTTTCTTGGGTGTTTTCGTGACGCTTTCGGTGACAACTTTCTCCTTCACATATAGCTGCGAGCGCAACTTGAAGATGGTGTCGAGCAAGCCATAGCACTGGTCTGCGGCCTTCTGCAAGTGTTTCTGTGTGTTCTCGGTCTGGTACTCCTCGAGCGACTCGTAGTCAGCAGGTAGGAGGTTGGAGTTGGCGACGGCTTTCTGGATCTTCAATCTGGAATCAATCACTGCATCGAACACCTTGTGCTGCTGGAGAACCGCGTATCCCTTCAACGCGTCTGTCGTGGCGGCCTCAGAGAGTCTGCTGACGATGTGGCCTCTCTCCTTCGCCATCATGGCCTTGATTCTGGCCCTCTTCACGTCTGCGTCTTCCTCAGGCTCGCTTTCGCTCTCGTTCTCCGAGTTCTCGTCCATGTTCGAGTCGTCTCCGCTATCTTCGTCGCTGTTGGCCCTGAGGGAAGCACCCGAGTCGCTCTCGTCGCCGGAGATGGCCCCGTTGTCGTTTTCACTGGCCTCTTCCTCTTCTGCACTGTCTTCACTGCCAGACGCCAGAACTTCCAGGTTATCGCTGTCGTTATCGTACAAAGCAGATCTGTCTGTGACCTGGCCCGTGTATTTCTTATCGACGACAATCTTATCGGTTTGCTTTCTCAACTTGGACTTGGGCATGGCCACATAATGTTCGTTTCTCAACTCTGAGTCTGATTCGCCCGCGGACAAGTTGTTGTCGGAGCCGTTATTTGCGAAGGGATCCAATTCTTCATTTTCAATGTCAAAGTCGTTTTTCGGCTGACTGAGCTCGGCGATTTGCTCGGCCAACGATTTCTTGGCCATGGCTGTGGGTTTGAGATGAGAGTGGGAGTTGTGGAAAATGTATGCGAAGAGATGGGGAATTATATGGAGGATGGAGAAGAGGGAAGGACATGGGGCAGAGGAACAGGCAGAGGAGAAGGTGAGGAAAAAAAAAGAAGAAGTAGAAACGGACTGGATTGATGTTGAGAGTGTAGAGGTTGCTGGACTTCAATATATTTTCTGTCATTCAATTTTGTCTTTTTTCTGTCTATTGATGGAGGTGTGTTGTTCCTGTTCAGTATTCTCTCACCACCAATAAGTCGCACTAACTATTAGGCTGCGAAATACACCATAGAGAATATAGACAACTGAGGAAAGGGCACAAATAGTGGGTGATTGAAACGAAAAAGAAAAAAAAAGGGAAACCGATTATTGTGAGCGACTGAATTCCACTTGAAGCTTCCTTCCCCTTCGAATTATCTCTTCCCTTCCCTTGCTTCTTGCATCTCCCTTGTTTTTTACATCTCTCTCAGTCCCCCACTTCTGCTTCTACCTTTACCTAACTCACCTCGCCAAATCTGTAGTGACCTTTCGCTTCCGCGTGCTTGCTGGCGCCCATTTCACCCACCAACACCTCGTAGCACTCAAGACACCGCACCCGGAACTTTGTCGTGTTGGTCGTGTAGTTTCTGCTCTGGAGCAAATGCACAAGCTGCTCACTGGCCTTAACTATGGTGTTCTCACCAGCAGTCCAGTTCCCCACATCATTTGCCTTTTCTTCGGTCAAATTGGAGTTGGTGATGAAACAGTCATAGTGGATGCCGGAGTAGACAACCACAATAAATTTTCCGGGCTTGTTGGCTTCATCCTGGAATACCATCTTGCTCCCCAGCTCCACATCGAAGCATATGATTCTCACCCCAAGGAACTCAGCCAAGATGCCCAACTCGATGGCCCCGCCCCACGACTCCAGTTTGCGGATCCACTCGCAGTACTTTTCGTTGCTCCGGCCCAACACAACCTCGTCGTATGTCTGCGGATTGCTCTGTACTGCCTCGGCCACTATACTTCTGAGATCCAAATCTGGCCACTTGAAATTTCCCGTGAGCGCATACAGAATGGCGTTGAAAAGACAGGAGTTGTCGTCTGGGACGTTGCGAAGAATCAAGTAGGAGCTCAACTCTGGAATGTGCACATTGGCGATCTTATCGTTGGTGGTGGTGGAATCACTATGAGATTTAGAAGGTGACGATAAACCAGCACTGGATTTCGATTCTGATCCAATTTTTTCTTGTTGAGTGTTTCCCGTCTCGGCAACCAACTGCTCGCTTGCCTTTATCCCGACCTCCTCTAGCGTTTGCGTGGAATAGGCATCCACTGTTTTCACTGGGAAGCCATATCGATAAGATAAGACCAGTACACCTTCCAAGGGTGTTTTGGTGAAGTGGGTGGGAATCTCAGATACTGGAGTTTCCTTGTCGACGCTGATAATCGCAGATTTGGCCCCGGCCTTGATTTTGATCTTCATGCTTACGTGATATGGTGCACCACCTCGCCGATTACTACAGATATGTGCACATAGTAGATTGCTAGTATACAGAGGGAGCCAGACACACCAAGAAACACACCAGGAAATTTTTGAAAATCACAAAAGTCACGGGAGACTGTGATTGTCGCTGTGTGTACATTCAATTGCTTAAAATTGAAAATCTCGGCCAAAAGTGATGGCGATAGTCAGTGTTCATGAATGCAGTGATAGCTCATTGGTAGAAAGTCAGAAGCCAACAAGGAAAGCCAAAAATGTCTCGAAATTTCCGAACTTCACACTTCCAAACGAGTAAAGTGGCCATCTTAAACTCAGATTTAACCTCGGTTTTCACCTTAATCGGTCATTTCGACCTCGTTTCCCTGGACAGGAAGAACTTCACCTTGCTCTGAAGGAATCCCCGTGATGATCGCATCCAAGGTATCTTTCTTCTCGGATTTGATCTCATCTAGTTCCGTCTGGTTGTCTTTCTTGTACTCCTCGATTTTCTTGTATTTTTCAACGGAATCAATGAACTTCTGGAGGTTGTAGCCAGCACAGGCCTCACTTTCTAGTGGGGTGTATGGTCTCTGCCTGAGATCCTTTACTCTTCTCTTGTGAACTTTCCCTTTGGTATGGCGGTCCAAACTGATCTGGTTTTCGAAGTATTTGGCGCATTCCACACAATAATACTGGCCCAATCCTGGCTTGGTTTCATCTAGAGGTTGGTTTTTGAGTGCTCTCACTGACTCCTTCGATGCGAGGTCGTTGTACACGAGATCGAGGTCTCTGGTTCTTCTCTTGGTTTTGTATCTCTTGACACTGTATCTTCCCATTTTTTATCGGTTGGTTTGGTATTTCACTGTGGGGTGGAAATTATATCTGATGCGATGAGCACAAATATTCAGGCACTGCAGACAGAGATATAGATAACACCCAAGGCCAGAAACAAAAAAAGAAGGAGAAAGTTGTGAATCAGATTGTATAAGCTGAAATTGA
This sequence comes from Sungouiella suratensis, assembly GCA_030566815.1. Taxonomy (NCBI): domain Eukaryota; kingdom Fungi; phylum Ascomycota; class Pichiomycetes; order Serinales; family Metschnikowiaceae; genus Sungouiella; species Sungouiella suratensis. Next base: position 116,865 of record JAKUAV010000002.1, on the reverse strand, counting down.
GTTGTGAAGTCTTGAAGATTACAATTCGAATCTAAATTTTTCTTAATTAGGACTTCTTATCGTTTCAGTAAGGTGGGGGAAGCAAGAACACCCTATATGATCGAGGGAACTGAACTTTTTGGAATTTCCTCTCAACTGTAGGTGCAGTCCAAGTTAAATATATGGATACATGGCTTTTCAAGGATTCTTAGAATTCTTTGTTGTAGATTATCATGCCTTCTGTGTATGTTCAAGACAGTCACATTGAAACACGTGACTGATCACATTAGTAAGCCCCATTCGCACTTGGTATCTATATGCAGCACCTCCAACCTTCGCAGTGTGGGCCAAAAAAAATTTCGAGGTGAGTTTTTCTAACTCTTCACAAATCAAAAAGGTATGTTCAAACACACCTCTAGATGTGGAAGCGATGGTGAAAGTGCCCAGAATCGAAACCGTTGAAGAAAATGAAACCGCCTGATATCTTTTTTCCAGAAATTTTGGATGAAATGCCCACTTTTCATTGGACCCATTCAGATGTGGAAAAGCGAGCAATAGTGAACACTGAAAAGCACAGCCAAAGATGATATGTGCAAGAGAAGAAAAAATAAAAGAAGGAGAAGTGGAGTTCCAGTCCACCTGGATGACCACATTTCCCCAGCCGTTCTGACCAATCACGTCATGGGTGGCTCTTGTCCTCCCCTCTGTGGCAACATTACTAAGCACTATAAATTCACCCACATTCGCACTTTTTCCCAGACACACTCATACTAACTTCCCCCAGACAAAATGGCTAGAAGACCAGCTAGATGTTACAGATACTGTAAGAACAAGCCTTACCCAAAGTCCAGATACAACAGAGCTGTCCCAGACGCTAAGTTGAGAATCTACGACTTGGGTAGAAAGAAGGCCTCTGTCGACGAGTTCCCATTGTGTGTCCACTTGGTCTCTAACGAGCAGGAGCAGTTGTCCTCCGAGGCTTTGGAAGCCGCCCGTATCTGTGCCAACAAGTACATCACCACCATCTCCGGAAGAGACTCTTTCCACTTGAGAATCAGAGTGCACCCATTCCACGTTTTGAGAATCAACAAGATGTTGTCGTGTGCCGGTGCCGATAGATTGCAGCAAGGTATGAGAGGTGCTTGGGGTAAGCCTCACGGTTTGGCTGCCAGAGTTGCCATTGGCCAAATCTTGATGTCTGCCAGAACCAAGGACTCCAACAAGGACGTTGTCATTGAGGGTTTGAGAAGAGCCAGATACAAGTTCCCAGGTCAGCAGAAGATCATTATCTCCAAGAAGTGGGGTTTCACTCCTTTGGACAGAGACCAGTACATTGCCAAGAAGAACAACGGTGAGGTTAAGGACGACGGTGCTTACGTTAAGTTCTTGTCTAGAAAGGGTCCATTGGCTGAGAACTTGGCTCAATTCCCAAACTTCCAGTACGAGGTTTAAGTGTATAGGAACTAGCTTCTGATCATATGAGTGTAGGCCTCAGGGTGGGAGGGTGATGAACAATACTTTCTGTTGTTTTCATTTGCAATTTGTTTAAAGTCTACCAATTCACAGAATGCAGATTTCGTTTTTCTAATCTAATTCTGTGAGGCTTACAGGATTTTTTACTTCCAGATATTTCCAGGTTGGAAAACTGCGAAAATTCTACTCACCCAAATTAACAGTAGGAAACTTCAGCACAACAAGAGTATCTTTCAAACACAAAAATTTCTTCTACAAATAGATCTTCGATTACTTAACTGAATCCGGATCTCCCAAAATCTCCTTCTGAAATATTCTATTTTTTCACTTTCCTCCTCCTTGGCTGGCATTGTTGGTCTATGCGGGTTTTGCATTTCATCTCATTTCACGTTGGTATTTTCATTCAAGCCGTGCACACAACCTTGACAGTAATCTTCTTGTTCTACGATAAGAAGAAAGTGTTTGGGGATGCATGACCAAAATTCTGCAATATAAATAGAGGTAGATTCCCACCACATTATTCTCCAATTTTTTCTTTTCTTTCTTTTTTCGTCTCCGCCTCACCGCCAGACATGCCCTCGGACTTATTGGCCGGTGTGGCCACGTTCGACGCGAATACATATAAATATCGCGACTCGTCCGCCCTGCCGTTTTTCTTCCACTACCAGTAGTAATTATGTCTTTCGCCCACAAGGAAAAACCAGACACCTTGGTGTTGTTCGATGTCGATGGAACTTTGACCCCAGCCAGATTGACCATCTCCGACGAGATGAAGCAGACTTTGGAGGCCTTGAGAAAGAAGGTCGTCATTGGCTTTGTTGGTGGCTCCGACCTCTCCAAGCAGGTTGAGCAGTTGGGTCCAAACGTCTTGCAAGACTTCGACTACTGTTTCTCCGAGAACGGTTTGACTGCTTACAAATTGGGCAAGGAGCTCGCCTCCCAGTCTTTCATCCAGTGGATTGGTGACGAGAAGTACAACAAGCTCGTCAAGTTCATCTTGCGTTACTTGTCTGACATCGACATCCCAGTGAGAAGAGGAACCTTCATTGAGTTCAGAAACGGTATGATCAACGTTTCGCCAGTGGGAAGAAACGCTTCTACTCAGGAGCGTAACGAGTTTGAGAAGTTTGACTTGGAGCACAAGATCAGAGAGAAGCTCGTCGCTGCCTTGAAGGAGAACTTCTCCGACTACGGCTTGACCTACTCCATCGGTGGCCAAATCTCTTTTGACGTGTTCCCAACTGGTTGGGACAAGACGTACGCTTTGCAGCACGTCGAGGACGAGCACTTCAAGGAAATCCACTTCTTTGGTGACAAGTCCTACAAGGGTGGTAACGACTACGAGATCTACACCGACGAGAGAACCATCGGCCACGCTGTCAAGGAGCCAGCCGACACCATCAAGATCTTGAAGGAGTTGTTCGACTTGTAATTTATAGACTATTTACAATTGACAGATATCACAAGCCAGGTCCCACCTCAACGATTCAATTTTTTCTGTAGAAAATCGCTGACGCGTTCTGCCCAGCAACAATCACCTGCTCCACATTCTGTTTGCCCAATTTCCCATCCAAGAGCTGGAGTCCTCCCATGGACTGGTCATTGAGTTTTCTGGCCAACTTTCTCTTTGCTTTCTCTGACCTCTCTTCGAAATCTTGGGGCTCCACAAGCTTAGGCAAACCGAGCGGTTTGGAAGATTTGACAGTTTTGCCATTTCCAAACTGGCCCTTCTCGTTGTCTCCAAACACTAAGACATCTTTACCTCCAGCATTGTCTAAAGTGACAAACACATGGTCGGAGCCTGCAGAGACATCCTTGACGCCAACATTGGTGACTTTTCTGGACTCCTCGTTGTACTCAGACATTCCCAAGAACAGCTTCAAGACTTTGGCTGACGAGTTTGCGTGGATGTACCGAGACAAACCCAACTGTCCCTTGAGCCCATTGCCAAAACTCACCAAAACGTCCTGGTCCATCATTGCAGGGCTCTCGTCTTCGTATCTGAGCCTGATGAACGCCGTCTCGTCGCTGGCATAGACATCTCTCACGTATAACGGTCCGTTGGCTGCCTTGTCTGGTAAACTATACCTGATTATGTTCTTGAGCAGTTCGGCACTGTAGGCCAACTTGGGGACCTGCTGTATGTCTGTGGATGAGCCCACATCACGTCCACACTGGCCGCTGGTGTTGTCTCCCCACGTCCAGACGTTTCCGTTCAGCTCTAGTGCCACATTGAAATACTTTCCTGAGGCAACAGCAATGAACGATCTGGGCTTGACAAATCTCTCGTCTTTCAACGAAACGATCTGGTTGTTCAAGTTGGTGAGCTCGTATGGCTGGTCGACTGGAATCTGTTCTGGGTCCGCGTATGGCGAGTACTTGGGTAATCCAAATTGGCCACAATTTTTAGGATTGGAGGAGGTGACGGTCTCGAATACACGGCCCTTCGAGGTCAAAACAACCAAGTGGTCTTCTCCAGCGGCTAAAGACTTGACTTTCTCGCCACGAGCAAATTCCGTGAACTTAATGGTGGAGACTGGGTATGTGGTTGAGGATCTGAACCAGCCGGTGGAGGTAGTGGAACCAGAACTGATTTTGCCGCCCACAAAAAGCTCACTTTGGTTCTTGCTGAGGTAATAGAAGTTCTCGCCCGACAAAACAACCGACAATACTTTTTGTGGCAACAGAATCTCCACTGGTTCCTTCAATTTGGAGGAGTAGTGATAGACTTTTCCACTATCCTCAACTGCAACCACATAATCATCGGCCACCAAAACATCAGCAAAGTATTTTCCGTCAAACCCAGGAATTCTCGATGGCAACTTACTGTTCCCAGCGCCAAAAATGTAGATTCCACTTGTAGTTTTGGAATCTTTCAAGTTATCAATGAAATCCGGCCCAATTTCTGCCGCCATGCGCTCAACTTTGGCGTCTGTCGAGTTCTTGTTGCCCTTAGGGTCGTTCATATCTTGGATCTTGGTGTCGTCGATGTCAAACCAGTATTTGCCCTTGTACATCTGCTTTAAGTATTTGTAGTTCATCACCAACGAATACACAGAGAGAATCGACACCAAAGCCACCATACCAACAGCCATGCCCTTAAACCTCTCTGTGGTTTCCCACTTGGACCTTTGTTTCTCTTGTTCTGCTTGGAACTCCTTCTGAATCAAGTGTAATTGGTATTTGAACTCAGCGGAGTTGGGCCGGAGCCCCTGAAGACGTGGGTGGTTGGTCAAGTCGAGCTGCGGCGCATCAAATCCATTATTCTCGATGTTGTCTTCATCCTTGCCGACTTTGGAGTCGGTATCATTGTTAATGGACTCTCCGAAGGAGAATTCCTTTTTTTGCTTGTTGAACTCATTTATGGAGGAGTATTTGTCTGAATATAGTCGCAAAAGACCCAAATTTTGACGGGCAGATAGCTGCAAGCGAGCTGAACACAATGCACTGGGTCTCAAGCTCCTAGCAGTTAATCTAAAGAAAGTCATTGAGGAGTGCTTAGAATCGAAGTGCATCCCATAGGCCACTAGCGTAATTGGGGGATTGTATGCACTACCACTCACAACAAGATAAGGCAACCAACTCTTACATTCACTACACTAATAACAAATTCAGAGAGACCATAAAAAATCATAAGTCAAAATCCTCAAGGAATATTTCGAAAGCTTGGGAAAGTCTGATTTAATACTTGACTATAATTCTAGTCTGTTAATAACTTCCTTCTTGAGTTTAGCAACACACTACACTGATCAACACAACACACATCAACACACTCACATGTGGAGACCGGGCATATTAATTCACAAAAGATCGCTAGGGTCGATCACAAAATTCGATACCAAGAAATTCGTGCGGTCTTTACAAGAACAAGGAGGATTCTCGCAGGAGCAAGCAGAGGCAGCAGTTGTCATAGTCAACAAGGCGGTAAACGACGGGATCAGCCAGATTGCAAAGAATCTAGTTGCTCAGGAAACGTTGAATTCTGTTGCGTACCAGCAAAAAGTCAACTTTGCCAAATTGAAAGGAGAGCTCCAGACCATGGATAAGTCTGAGTTTACCAATTTGAAGAAGGAGCAAGAAGAGCTCCGGACAAACTTGACAAACTTGCAAAATAGACTCAAAGAGGAAATTACCAAGAGCTCGGCTGGCGTGAGGCTCGATTTGAATTTGGAAAAGGGACGCATCAGAGAGGAAAGTTCCATCCACGAGCTGAAAATCGAGGACACATACACGAGGATTGACGAGGAGATTGCCAACATGCAGATGCAGATCAAGTCTGTGAAGACGCAAGTGATGCAGTGGTTGATTGGTGTGAGTTCCGGTACTGCGGCGCTCATGCTAGCGTTTGTCCGTTTCTTCGGGTGAGCAGAGGCAAGCAGAGGTGAGCAGATTAAAGAGATAATGAGAGGGACGAGAAAGGAAAACAAACCGATGAAGAAGTAAAGAGGATCATGAAAGGGAATGAGAAAAATGCCTGGAATGATGCCTGGGATAATGCCTTGAGGAGAATCATAAATTTTTTTATGGGTTCTTTGGACTTCTTTGTTGTGGCACATTCTGGTGTGAGGAATGGCTATGCGCGCTCTAAATATACTACACGGTGCTATGCTGAGCATGTCCAGCCTGTGAGAAGTAGACGGGAAGGGTACAGTAAACACGACGACAACGGCTCCAATTGACGTCAAATCAGTTAAACATGTATGTGAAGGCTGTAACTTCTCAATATTTTCAATTCTATTTTTTTTTTTTTTCTTCTCTGTGGCGCCCCTTCGCATCTCATGCTAAAGCATTTCGATGCTTGATGCTTGATGCTTGACATCCTGCGCGCACCCAGATCAACTTCAAGCAACACCTACACCAAAACAATCCCCCATGAACTCGCTATATAACCACGGCGTCAAGCAGACGCAGATCATCACGCGAGATTTGGCGCTGCTCGAGAAAAACCTCAGCACCTCCCCAATGTCTTTGCAAGGCACAATCATCACCTCTCTCACTGCGTTCAAGAAGACAATCAAAGAGTACAACGACTTGATCAAGCAGAACCTGTTCACAGAGGAGAAACACAACCAGCGATTGCAGAAATTCCAGAACGACTTGGCGCAGTTCTCGGCGAAGTTCGACTCCCTCAGGCACCAGAGAGAAGTGCAACTACAGGCAGACTCACACCAGGAACTACTCGGCAGAAGACACAACGCAGCGCCGTCGGATAACCCGTACGATGTCAACCAGGCGGCCAATCAGGCCCCACAGTCGCTGTTGCTGTACCTGGAAGGCTTATACAAGGAGAAACAATCGCTTTCTCGTGGATCCCAGCAGCTTGACCAAATCCTAGAGATGGGCCAGAGTGCGCTCGAGGATTTGGTGGAGCAGAACGAAACTTTGCAGAGATTGGGCCAGACATTCGAGAAAGCCATGCTCACGTTGGGAGTGAGCCAGGGCACGATCCGGAGAGTGGAGCGGAGAGCCAAACAGGATAAGTGGCTTTTCTGGCTTGGGGTCATCATCATGTTTGTGATGTGCTACTACATTGTGAAATGGTTCCATTAGGCAAAAAGGAAGGAGCGGAAAGAGGTAACCACGCAGAGGCAACCACGCAGAGGCAAGAACGCAAAAGGCAAAAAGGCAACAACACAACAGCACAAAGAGGCAAGAGGCTAAGAGCTGCTGTTTGTTCAAAGAGGAGTTAAGATGGCTTGGCTGGGTTTTTACTTTTCTCGTGCAAAGAAAGGAGGCTTGAGGTTGGCTCTTGCCTGCACTTATTCGCCCCACCTGGGATGTACATCACGGGAATAGCATGGGACCCAGATGAACAAGAAAAAGGCGGAACCGAAAAAGGGGCAATGAAAAAAAGAAAATTGAGAACAATATCCTTCTGTGTATGTTTGAAGAATGAACTTTCCAAGTATTGCTGATTATATTCCGGTGGTGTAAGCTTTTTTAGTCTTGACGTTTTCTCGTTTCCATTCTCACTCCGTATTGTTCACCCCCACAGAACATGTCAACGTTCTCCGGCGCAAATCTACGAAATTTCCAGAAAGGCAATTTTCTCGGGATTCTCGGCGGTGGGGTTCAGGCTGACGTACCGTCTTTATGGCCCAATCTGGTTAAATCTTGTAAATTACCATTGTAGGAGCCCAGCCCGAGCACTGCCTAATCGGGCAATTCTTCAGTGGCTGCGAATTCAACATTGCCCAAAAGGGACATGAGATTGGATAGCGAAGTCACCGAGAGCGAGCGATTTGGGCGTCATATATAACTGATGCATCGCCAACACCGCTCTGGAATACTCATCACTAGATTCTGAAAAAGTCGGAGCCCGCCTCTTCTCCCACACCATTCCTTATACCCAAAGTTTCGCACCCACGCAGAAGCCAACAAGAAGAGGGAAGAAGAAGATAAAAAATCCATACGACCTGAGGTAAAGACTTTGAGAACCAACCTCAATAACAGACTCCAATCCAACTCATCCAAAACTCCCCCGAAATGAAGCTCAGGATTCTTCTTGTGGCGGCCTGTGCTGCTGCCTTGCCCATTGAAGAACGAGAAGATACCGTCTACCAGACCACCACCCAGGCCGTCGGATGGGCCCAGCTCTTTGGGCTTCTGCCCACGTCCACAACGGTAGCTGCTGTGTCCACTGCTCCTGCCACCACTGCGGCCACCGTTGCGGCCACCACTGCTGCTGCTGTTGCTGCTGCTGCTACAACTTCCTCTGTAGCCACAGCCACCACCACCTCCAGCGGGGGATTTTTGTCGCTGCTCTTGGACTTCTTCTCGGGCGACGACGACAATGACGCTGCCACATCCACGGAAACAACTGCTGCTGCCACGGAAACGGCGCTGTCGAGTTCTGGCGGCTGGTTCTCGTCGTTGTTGCTGAGTCTCTTTGGTGGCTCTTCCTCGTCAAGTTCTGGATCCTCTGTGTCCACTGCAACTGCTGCAACTGCTGCTTCCACCGCCACAGCATCCACGTTGGTGGCCTCAGTGGCCTCGGTGGCCTCACTGGCCTCTCTGTCTGCTTCCACCTCAACTTCAGGGGGTCTTCTCGCTGGTCTCTTTGGTCTGTCTCTGTCTCTGTCGTCAGTCAGTCTGACTGATTCAGTAGGGACCAGCACCTCCACCGCACTGAGCGCAGAAATAGCCAGGGTGGCCGCCTACGCCGAGGAGGGAGCAGGAATCACTTACTCGCCATATACCAATTCTGGTCTGTGCAAGACTGCCAGCGAGGTGAAACTGGATATCGAGATGTTGCTGGCGTACAAGATCATCCGGTTGTACTCAGTAGACTGTCTGGGGATCGAGAACGTTGTGAGTGCCATCTCGTCACTGCAGAAATTATTCTTGGGAATTTGGAACATCGAGGCCTGGGCCACCGACTTGCCCTCCATGGCCGAGCAGGTGCTCACGGGCTCTCGTGGCTGGGATGCAGTGCACACTGTGTCTATAGGCAATGAGGTCGTGAACCTGGGCACCAACACTGTTGCGCAGGTCAAGTCTGCGGTTGCCAGCGCCAGACTGTGGTTCAAGTCCAACGCGTCGGACTACTCGGGCTACATTGTGGCTGTGGACACTTTGGCTGCAGTCATGGCCGATGCGTCCATGTGCGACATCAGTGACTACTTGGCGGTGAACTGCCACCCATACTTCAGTGGCGTAGAGGCGCTGACCTCGGGCACGTGGTTGAAGTCACAGGTCGAGAGCTTGCTGAGCCACTGTAATAACGGCAAGGATATCTTGATTACCGAGAGCGGCTGGCCCACCTACGGTGACACCATTGGACTGGCGGTGCCTTCTGAGGATGACCAGTATTTGGCCATCAAAGCCCTCGCTTCGGTCATGGGAAGCGAGGTCATCATGTTCACGACCTACAATGATTACTGGAAGAATCCTGGTGCGTACAATGTTGAGCAGCACTGGGGGATCTACGGTAATCCATCAGTTTAATGTATATGTTAGAACAGCCTTGTAGTGGGGACAAGACGGTCATGAAGGCATAAAGAGGGAAAGAAAATCCGAAGAGAATTGAATTGAAAGCCTCCTGAATAATGCAATATCTTTCCAATTTCTATTTTCCATACTTATTGTCTTTCCCTGTACTCCTCTGTTTCCCCGGCGTCTTTTGCACCCATATAATATTGACCTGCACATAAGCCACCCGCCCACCTGCACACGTCCTCAAACCTTGAAAACAACTAAATACTAACTACTACTCATGTCCGAAAGAGAACTCAAAAAGTTGGCCACACGGCTCACTAATCTCTTCGAGAGCATTTACAGTATTGCCAACCACGCTGGATCGCTTATCTATCCGGATTTCCAGAAATTACCGCTGAGAACTGGAACAGATTACTACAAGTACATTACCCACCCTATTTCACTCCACACCATTGGCAGAAACATCAAGAGGTTCCATTTCAAGGACGGACAGTCGTTTATCAATGACTTGGCACAAATCACATGGAATGCGCGTCACTACAACGAGCCCGGCTCGGAAATCTACGAGAACGCATTGACTTTGGACAAGTTCATCAAAGATACCGTGATTCCAAAGCTAGCCGCTGACCCTAAGGTTCCAGGCAACACCTCGTTGCATTACCCGGATCTTGGGCCTTTGGACGAGTACGGCAGCGCGCGCTATGACGACGATGGCGCCTCCGGCAGCCCATACTTGAAAAACGAGGACTACGATGATGACGAGCAGGCGATGTTGGGCTACAACCACTTGAACTCGAAGTCCATGCTGACGCCACCAAAACCCGTGGAGAGCGGTGTCAGACGTGGAAGACCACCAATCATCGACAAGCCGTACGAGTCGAGAATTAAGTCGATTTTGAAGTTGTTCAAGAAAATCAGACACCCTGAAGACGAGAGCCACATTTTGACGGCGCATTTCGAGAAGTTGCCAGACAAATCGCTTCCGGGATACTACGATGTGATAGTGAACCCAATCAGCTTGAACGAGATCAGAACAAAGGTGCGCTCGAGAAAATACACCGACGTCCAGCAGTTTTTGGATGACCTAACGCTTATGATCAGCAACGCTAAACTCTACTACTCCGCTGACCACGGCATGACCAACGAGATCGTCTTGTTCGAAAAACAGGCTGAGGCAATCATCGAGAAGGAAATGAGTCGTCCAGAGAAAGACTTCATAGTTGCCACTGCCCTGGGTCTGGATGGCTTGAAAACACCATTGGACTCTGTCACTGTGCACACCCACACATACAAGGTCGGCGACTGGGTGCTCATCAAGAACCCGAACGACAGCAACAAGCCAATCTGCGGTCAGATCTTCAGGTTGTGGTCTACGGACGGCGTGCAGTACACTAACGTTTGCTGGTACATCAGACCCGAGCAAACCGTTCATCGCGTGGACAGATTGTTCTACCTCAACGAGGTGTGCAAGACCGGCGAGTACAGAGACCACTTGGCGGAGGACATCATTGCTCCCTGCTACGTGATCTTCTTGACCCACTACCAGAAGGGTGATATCCCACCCAACTTGCTCCCCGAGGGCACCGAGTGGTTCATCTGCGAGTTCCGTTACAATGCCAATACCTACCAGTTCAACCGGATCCGCACGTGGAAAGCCTGTTTGCCCGACGAGATCCGTCACGTGGACCAGCCAATTGTGCCCATCAACGAGCCCAGAAGATTGATCAAGTTCGACTCGCCGCTCAAGCTGTTGCTTCCAGATGATGCACACGACGACATGTTGGTCTCGGGGCCTACTCCTGGGCCAAACACCAACGGCCCTCCTGTGGTGGGCTCTGTCTACAAGAAACCACCTTACTACAATGACGAGTTGGGCCAGTGCTCGACCTCCCCCAACGTGTCGCCTGCCCCAGAGTTCAACGACGTCCCCTCGGGCAGAAAGGCGTACATCTTCACACCTGTCTCGCAGTTGAAGAGTGTCACTGGGCTGGGAATCTACTCTTCCTCAGGTACACGGTCTGTGCCGCTGTCATACATCCCTGGCCAACACGACGAGCAGCTCAGTGCGTCTGCGTACGACCCATCGTACAAGCCATACCAGCAAGTTCCGCTGTACAAGCCTTATGGCTCTAGCTACCCGAAGGGAAACTACCCACCAGGCACCAACTACAAGCCTTATGTTGCCAAGCCATACCGGTCTGAGATGTCGCCCAGCGCCAGCCTCCGGGGTAACTCTCCTGCAACATACGCGCAACCCGCCGCGTACCTGAGCTCCACATCGGCATATTCCGGCGTACTTCCCGGTGGTGTGGTTTCTTATGTGGAGATCCCAGGCGAGGACGGCGGAGAAACACCCAACTTGCTGGAACTCAGTGGGCTGATAATCACGTCTGGCAAGAGCACAGTGTGGTTCAGAGCGCCTCCTGTGTTGGTGACGGCGAAAGTGGCTACTCCCGTGAACCACACGGCAAAATACCTAGCCTGGAAGCTCAGGAAGGCCGGCCGCAAAACTGTACAGTAATAAGATAACAAAGAAAGTGAACAACAGAGGAAAACTGAAAGAAGGAAATTAAGACACAAAGGCGGGAGAGCCCAAGGACTGAATGTAAGAAAAATTTTGGGCATGTTCGAAAGTAATGTCCTTGTGTTTTCTCTGTGATTTTGGAACCCCACATTAGTAGTGTACATTTCAGAGAATGTACACCTAGTGCGCTGCACACTACACTATCAGTTCTCCAGATATCACCACAACACAATAGCCAAAGGATACCAGAAATCAGATTCTCCTAATTCAACAAAGAAGGATCCAGAAAACAGAAATTCCTTCTCTTCACAGATTCCCACAGATGTCTTCCCAGCTTGCGGAATTCCAGGAGTGTCTACGCTCACTGAAGCGAATAGTGGCTCTAGTAGGAGCCGGGCTCTCTGCGTCTCTGGGGCTCCCGACGTTCCGCGGGTCCCAGGGCCTCTGGAAAAACTTCAACATGATCGATTTGGCCACTCCCGACGCCTTCTACATCGACCCTGGCTTGGTGTGGCAGTTCTACCTGTGGAGACGACACCAGGCACTACAGGCACACCCAAACGAGGGCCACCGAGTGTTGGCGAAGCTTGCGGAGGTGAAAAGTAAAGAGTTCATCACCATCACGCAGAACGTCGACGGTTTGCTGGCACGAGCAGGCCACCCACTGAAAACACTCTATGAGATCCATGGCTCACTCTTCCAGCTACGATGCACCAGTTTTACGTGTACGTTTGTCGACAGAAACAACGTAGAGGATCCATTGACGCCTGCCTTGGATCAGAAAAACGAGTATGTTGAGAATGTGGAGGATGTTGAGGAAAAAAGTGGTGGGAGTGGAAAAACTACTGGTGGTGAAATTTCCAGTGCTGATGATTCCAGTGCTGATAATTCCGGCCCCATTGGGGCCTCAGATTCTGGGGCCGACTGCGAAAATAGTGCGCGGCCCTCGCCTGAATTCACACCGACAAAAGAACTCGCAGTGGACGAGCTACCGAAATGTCCCGTGTGCGATCTGCTCATGAGACCCGGCGTGGTCTGGTTTGGCGAGTCGCTTCCCTTGAGGGTCCTAGATGGAATAGATAATTTTTTGGAGAATGGGAAAGTCGACCTCATTCTAGTGATTGGCACCTCAGGCACAGTGTACCCTGCGAATAGTTATGTGGAGTTAGTGCGACAGCGCGGGGGCCATGTTGCGATTTTCAACACGGACATTGAGCCCGATGTGATGGAGGGGAAACTTGAGAAAACCTGGGGGTTCCAGGGCGACGCCGCCGAGTGGCTCCCCAAAGCCATCATGCCAGTAATTGCAGATCAGACAAGTGCATAGACAAATAAAGAAAAAATAAAGAACAAAAAAAAATAACAAAAAAAAAAAGACTGGAAAGGTAGGGCAGATTAGGCAGGGAAATACAGGGCAAAAGAGATAGGACAGAAGAGACAGGACAGAGGACACAGGACCAAAAGAGACATACCACTGAAATAAAATGAGTAGAGTTTCTGACTCTTTTTCTTCTTTTTGCTTTCTTTTTTTTTCTTTTAAATTGCTCCTGAAACAGGGGCGGCGGAAACAAAGTGATCTGGAAGTTCTCCCGATCTTCGTGCATGGGTCGCAAGAAATGGGGCCAAGATCCGATCTCAATTTCACTGGTGGGTCAATTTTGCCGAGGTGCTTGCAGCCCACTATTCGCTGCGCACACATTCTGGGCCAGCTATTGTTCTGTGGCTCCTTTGACTTTTGCCCTTTGGACACCAAGGAAATAATTCGGGGAAAGTGTATTTCTGGTGCTGAGAAACTGTAATTGGATGATCTTGAGTTCATGTACAAATAGGCAATTGCAAACGCTGGGGGCCAAGTGAGATCGGCCCAATGTTGAAATTTGGGGTACGGTGCCTTTCGCAGGAAATCCCAGGGTGGTTGGCGAGCCGCATAGGCACCGGGCATGGGAGAAGGCAAGAGGCAAATGAAAAAAAGAAAAGACTCGTTGGCATCGATCTCGATCTGAAGTTGACACAGAGGCACAAGATGAAATTCCATGACCAAAATATTTTTCCCTTTTTGCATCTAAATAATTGCTTCTCCGGTGCCTGCGACCAAGCCCAGATCTCACTTGCAGCGCGCATTGATAGCACCAGTTTCACCTCACCTAGCAACAGAGGACCATCAGAGGGCCAACAGAGGACCAACAGAGGACCAACAGGAGGTTGAGTGAAGACCACAAGAACTCTTACAAATTGTAATACATTCATTTTCAGTGTCTTTACCTCCTTGTATTCATCTATAAAAACGTTCATCGATGTCTCTACGCCCGCGTGGAGTCAAGGATGCCTCTCCTAATTCAAATGTGCACCGCGCACTCGCCAAATTCGCCCTAAACGTATTGTTCGCACTAATCAGCTTCTTCCTCTGCGGAGACATGCGGCCCCGGTAGAACGGGTTGCCAACATACGTGGCCACGGTGTTTCTGCGCTCACTTTTCTTGCCACTGAACTTGGGCGTGATCAGCAGGGTCAGTAACAGTCTCAAGCGTAACGAGGGCAACGAATTATTCTGCGTATTACACAGTGACATAACTCTTTGCATATTTCCCGTTGTGGGTTCATGTCCTGAATGCAAAGTTGGAAAATTCGCGCATGGATTATTTGGTGCAAATGATTCACTAGTCATTGTGAGTGGGGAAATTCCTGGCAACGACAATTCACTGGAGATGGAATTTGTGTTTGAATAGTTTCTGCTGTAGTTTTCCTCGTATGAGTTGGTGATGGACTCGGAGTCTTCGTAATAATGCTTATCGTAAATGGTTTCTGTTTTGTGGTATTCGTTTTTTGAATGGTTGTTGTCCTCATTATTCGTTAATTGTTCATTGTCCGTAAAGCTTCTCGCCCTGTCCAAGTAAGTGCCATAAAATTCCAGAGATTGTGATAACTGAATACCACGAGGTAACTCTGGAGCATCGTCTTTGGGACCAAGCAATGGAGAAGATAATTTCAACTGTGGGTTGCATCCGAGAGCAGAAGTTGCAAGTTTCTGGGTTATCTGATGGTAGCACTCCAAGTAGTTTGCATCGAACTCATCGAGAGAGTCTTCTAAGCTGCCCACCTCCATTGGAACAACTAGTGAAAGTAGTGACCGTCAAATGTCGATGCACAAATGGGAAAAGTCAGCAGGGGGTGGACGGAACTATATATTTCAGGCTGACAATGGAGACAGAGGGAAAAAAAAACAATTCGGCAAGACTTTGCGGGCCGGTCCAAATTGGGTATATGACTGGCGTCCATTGCGCAGGCGCCGTCTGTAATTGGGCCTGTGTGGCATAGAACTCCTGCCAGTCTCACAAAAAAAAAGTCTGCCAAAAAAAAAAATCCGGCCCCAGAATCCGAGCCACGGCCTCGACTGCGGGCCCCAGGCCGGCCCCTAAACTCGGATCGCCCGCATGATTGTTGCACTCAGCACGGGCAAACTGTGGAGAAAATTCCCGTCTGAAAAAAAAATCGATGGTTGCGTCCGACTGGTCTGTAACATTTGGTCCGTGCTGAGTTTCTTTTTCATTGAACAATTTTTATTATTTTGTACTCTTGTGGTGGTTCGTTGCGGCCACAGGGCGGATGGTGCGATAGGGCAGGAGTGGAGTGTCTCGGATGCCGCAGGAGCAGCAGCAGGAGCAGCAGCAGAGATTGCGCAGCTTTGTGAATAGTGCAGATATTCTCAAAACTGTATGGCGGTGTTTAGTAATGCTGGCTTCACAGCGCCATGGTGGGTTTACGGGCCACACCACGCGTCCACACGCGTATGGCGAACTGTACACAGCAGGAGGGAAATGCCATCTCTACATTGCTCATAACGAGCGGGTGCACAATGTGTGCATTATGTACATATGGTAGACGATAGTTTTGGACAAGGGGCACATTCTCGGGTCGCAATTTCTTCGCTCTGGACAGATTGGTGCGAATCTGTGTCGTTTTCGTTTATTCTTTAGTGCCGCGCCAATGCTCACGCACAATGATCACTGCAAGCGCACCAATGCACTTGTGCGTCCACAAAAGTGAGGAGACTTTGGCTGAATGAGAATGAGACAGTGAGAGAATGAAGCAACGGCAATGTGAAATGTGAAACGGGGAATTTGTGAATGCAAAATTAAGATTGAATTTAAATTTTTGGTAGTGACAAGATTTCTTGGACGCATTGCAAGGGCAATCATTACAACTGGATCATTATTTTTTTTCCTAACTCCATGTCACTTTCTATTTTTGCCCGCCTGGGGCGCTCGTTTTCTTCCTATCCGCATGAGTTTTTCGGGCCTGTCCGCACTTTCGCAGTCAAGCTTGGTTATCAACACTGCCGATCTCCTTGCCCCCGGTATATAACTGGTGAGCCTCTGGCTATCTCATTGCGTCTCGGGCCAAATTTTACTGACTATGGAAATTCATTCGATCTGGGCGATACTCGAATATCACAAGACACACAATGCTCATTGTCTTTTTTTTTTGTTCACATCTCATTGACACAATCTAGAACCGTCGCCACACTCACTCGACTTTCGTAAGTTTATCGTGATGCAGACTTTTTTTGCACTGGACGCATGCGTCGGGCTTACTGGGTGGAGAAACTGGCTCACGTCCGAGCAAATTTCAGGCGGGACTCGGATTTTTTTCATTTCTCATTGTAAAACCTCGCAAATTCACCGCTTCCCCTCCGGCTTACAAATTCATTTCCCGAGATTCACCCATGAGGTCTCTTGCTCTTCACCTGACAACTCCCACCTATCCTTCACTTCTCGGTATCTCCGAGGGTTTTACTTCGTAACTGGGATACCAGGCCCATGACCTATGAGGCTTGGGTGAGGTCGCACATGTAGATCTACGTCCGAAATTAGTGGCATTGGAAAATATGTGCCAGATAATAATTTTTTGGGAGATTAGTAGCTGATGTGGTCCCAGAGCCTCCTTTCACATCTGGTCTTCTAACCTTGCACAAGTGTATGTCTGTGTGTATTGATGTGGACATTGCGGCCATTGTGGTTGGGCCGGAAGTGGTATCAGCAGGATCGGAAGGCACGGCCAGTTTCTTTTATCGGCAACCAGACAAATGTATCTATTGTTTCCTCCAAAAATTGCTTTTCGGTCCAATGTGTCATATCTCCCCTTTCCCTGTATCGGGCCAAAATATTGATTTCGGCCGTTTGGCACCAGGAGTGACTAACACAATGGGATTGTGAGCAATTGGCAAAGCGGAGAGAAGAAAAATAATCTGGGTTTTGAGTGTGATTGATCTTCTGGGGTGAAAAATTACACTGTCGATTTTTCAGGCACTTTTTCCAAATTTTCCAGTTCGGGGTCCTTTGACTTTTTAATAGATAAGTGAAAATTGTACCTCGCATTGAGGCCGCGAAATTCACACACTGTCAAATAATGAGAACCAAGAAATTGGTAACACCACAATACAACAATGGAAAGAGAAAATCCAGGAGAAATTTGACCGACATTGTTATCTACTGATTGAGGTTTATCACACGCCTCGAAACATTTCCCTTTCGAGCATTTATCCGTGCTACGGATATCCTGTTCTTGAACAATGGATAGGGGCATGAAGAAAACCCGTACCTCCTTGAATTGTGAATTTCGAAGTGGAAAGACATGGAATATAATGAGAAAAGACGGGAGAACACGCTGCTTGTCTCCAAATGGCAAAATTCTCAAATCTCAAACTCTTCAAATGTCCTGGTGAACTCCAAAAATTGAAAGTCATCAAATATCCGATATAGTGTAATGGCTATCACGGTTCGCTCTCACCGAGCAGATCGGGGTTCGATTCCCCGTATCGGAGCATCTTTTTTGTCGAATACAGGCACGAGAAAATTTTTTCACTATCGTCTACATCTGCAAGCGTAAGTTACGAGTTTTTGGGAAAAAAGCTTAGCCCTGTGGAGTTTGACAGCAGATTTATTTATGAGATAACTCTTATCGTCACATGTCATTGATCGTCCCCCACAATGAACCCCCACGGCAACAATGGTTTTCCGCTTTATCATTAACAATGACCTCATTAAGGGTCTCGTAACGGTTCCCCATACTGTTGTTCATGTCAAAGAGCGCCGCTCTTTTGTACCTAGCCCTGTGTGCAAGCTGCACCCAACGTCAAGCATCGCGCATGCGCCCAATTAAAAAAACTCTCGCAGTGACTTGCTTATCGGGGCCGCGGTACACTAACCATGGATAGAGTATAGTAACCATGGATAAAGTTTAACGAGCAAGTCAAAGATTAGCCGAGGGAGATCAGATAATGGAAATAACGGAATAACCTATAAACATCAGAATAACTTCAACTTTCATTTTTCCATCTCAGCCGGATTCCCAGATCCCACTTACCCCATCTGGCTTTTTTCCTAGACCGTTGTGTTGACCTGGGTTTGCATGTCTTTGTGCCGGCCACGCGCCGTTTTCGGTTGTCGTCTAATTAAGCAAATCTCTAACAGGCTGGGTGCAAGTATACGCGGCGCACTATAGAGACAGGACCATAGCCACGGTCGATCGACCCATAAGTCTCGCGATAGGGGAGCGGACGGTGAAACTCACTTTTACGTTTTTTTTCCTTCGATTTTGACTGGGCGAACGGCTGCAAAAACGCCAACCGAAAACTATATAAACACACGCATCCCCACCATTTTCTCCCTCTCCCCTTTTCCCCTTTTCATCCACTCGTACCGTTGGCTCGCCAGTGCGCAGCTACGGTTAGCGATTCGCTTATTGACGCACGCGGTACCTCAAAGGATAATGTGGGCTCGCACTACGCTGCCCCACAGATTACCGTGGGCCCAAGGTTTATAAGCGTCCGCTCCTGCAACAGCCCAATTTTTTTTTCTTTTCCTTTCACTTGCCAGTCGCTGAATATTCTTGCAATGTCGGTTTTTCTCCTTGTTGCAACCACGCCTCAGGCCCAATGGAACCCTCCAAGATCCAACACAAGGTCTGGCTCGTCCACCTCCCTGCCCCGGTCCACCAGATACCTGTCGAGTGTGCGGTCCCTCCACACGAGTATCAGCGACAAGTCCGGCAAACCCAAGAAAGTGTTTGACATGGCCACGCTGAAGTACGTCGACGCCGAGGAGTTGATGTCGCCGTTCGAGAGGAAACTCCACACCTACAACAAAACCGTTGAAAATTTTAAGGCGCACGACAAGATTGCGTCATTGAATGCGAAGCTCAACGAGCGGACCAGGGGCAACAGCCACTTGCAGCTTTTGACTCCCGACAACATGGAGTTGATGCGATTCTGCTACTTTGAGAATTTCGAGCCGGACTTGACGGAAATTAAAAAAACCTTGGAAACTCACCAGCCCAGTTATGCGCGGGTCATTGGACTCCATGAGCAAACGGCTTCGAGTTGTGTGCAAGTTGCGAAAAACGGCAAGTCGCGGCGCGGAAAAGCAACAGCCAACGCCAATAATCTGACCTTAGCTGCTGAGCCCATTGCGCACAGCGAAACTTGCATAGCGTCCGTGTTGAGACTGCCCGTTTTCTGGAACGACGTCTACCACGACATCAAGTACGAGCTGAGCTCCACGGACTTCTACGACTGGCTACCGGCACAGAAGGTTGCCCAAAACTTGATCATCGAGTTGGCGGAGTTGGCGTTGGTCAAGTTGCACTGGTTCCTGTGTACGGTGCTGGCGCAGGAGTCCATGAAGATGAACGCCGATGAGTTGCACGAGTTGGGGAAGAATTTCAGTTTCTACTTTGGCGACAATACCGTGGCGGACCTCTCGCACCTCCGTGAGGAGTTGATGGGCAGTTTCGCTCAGCACATGAAACTCCATATCCCGGTGAGCCAGGATGACCTTTCGCAGCTTTTAGGGTTGTTAATAAGTTGCGTGTGCGACAATCTCCGCATACAGTACTATGGCCGCAACAAAGGCGAACAATTGGTTCAGCTTTTCGGCGAGTTCTTATCGGCTGTAGCCGAGACATTGTGGGAAGTTCCCTCGAGCTCCAGATCTCGTTTGCCCTCGACTTCGAGTATCGAGTCTGAGACAAGTTCGGTTTTCGATCTGGCACAGAGCTTTTCACTGTCGGTGAGCCCCGTGCCCGTTGCTGTACAGGAGGAGAAACCCAAGAAGAAGAAAGGATTTTTCAGGAGATTCAAGTGAGGAAGAGAGAGACATGACGTTAGTGAGTTTGATTTGTGTTTTGTGTTTTTTTTTTTGTGAATTAGTGTTTTTGTGAGTTTTAGTGACATTTGTTGTTTCAGTTATTTTGGGGAATATATTTTGGTATGTTAGACGAGGGTAGATCTTGTGGGTAAACGTCATGTCGCATTGAGGGGCACGAACAAAATTTTCTGGCTCTCTTCGCACTGTGTGCAGGAAATACCTTTGATAAATGGGAATGCTGGCTGGCAACGGACTGCACCCAAGCAAAAGCCACATCAATAATCATTCTGTTTTGGGAATGATGCTGGTACGGGTCATTAATGGGCAAACTCAATTAGGCCGTCTCGGGTGGTACAAGTGACGTTTTGGATGGAAAAACGACGAGAAATCCCCGACAAATGGGTTTCTGAGTCCAACGAAAACATCTCTATTGAGATCTCCTAAAAAAAAAATTGTCATTGATGGTAAATACCCCATAGCTTGCGCATGCTATTTATGTCCAGTGTCAACAGAGTGCATGCTTGGCGCAACAAATCTAAAAATGTCGTCTCCCTATACATATATAAACTCGCCAGATCCATTTTTTCGGGGCTTAAGATATTCGTTTTCTCACGTCACTTTAATAACAAACACCAACCACCTTTTTCCCCATAATGCTTCCGCCAGCTTCAAACGACCCAAACTTGATGAACGAGCACGCGTACTACGAACGTGGGCTTGAAGAACAACCCATGAACACCCAGTGGGCTGTTGTCCTTGGAGTTGCCCTCGTGGGTGTTTTGGCATACAAGGTCTCTGCATCGGCTATCAAGTCATGGCAGAAGGAGAGGAAAGGTGCCATTTTGCCCGAGCACAACTAATTTTTGAAATTTTGGAATTACGGAGTTATTGGGATTTACTCCAAGAAAAATTTTTTGCACATCTAATTTGAGTCCTGGGGAGTAGTCCCGGCTAGCCCATGTGTTTACACCCAGGATCTCCCACGTTCGCTACATCGTCATATGAAATCATCATCCTATCATCGCTTCGGCTCATTGCATATTAAATTAATATATTGGTACACGGAATGTCCTGAGTGTAGACCCAGATAAGCGATGAAGGGCTGGCACAACCAGCATATTCTAGATCCTTTCGCAACTTCGGCATTTCCTTTTCTATTGCAACTTCGATAGTTTCTGTTCTATTGCAACTTCTTGAAATCTACTGCAACCTCTCCAAAACCTCCCTAGCTTTTCAGCACTTTTGTCTGGAGCCCCGTCATCTCCACATCCCAGATGTTCCAGTCGTACCATACTATGGGTGGGATGATGGTGCATAGGTGCCAAAGCGAGTGTGCATCCACCAAGCAGGCAATAGGCTCGAAGTCGGTCATTTCCAATGTGCATGCCGCCAAAAGAAACACGTTGAGTGCCACGGGGATGAGCGGAATATACTTTGTTCGCGAGAGCCCCACGAGGTTGAGCTTGTTCAAGATTCTCGTCTCGTACGGCAACAAGTGGATGGAGTTGTTGAAGAAGTGGGGTCTTCGGAGGTACTGGCGTTGCACGGAGACGGAGTGCGCGATCCAGAGGGCCAGGGCGGCTAGACCCAACACAACATTGAATTGCATGTTGTATGTGTAGTCCCAGCTATAGTATAGCTTTAGGTAGTGAAGCGAAAGCACCACCACCAACATCAACTGGAACACTTTGCGTTTCCCTGCTTTGTCGGCCCGGAACAACTCGTAGCGTCTGATCACAATGGCGTTCAAGTTCGCCGCAATGATCGCCCCGGCTCCCACGTAGTCCAACGTCTCTGTTATGGGGAAGTCTCTGATGTGGAACATGGCACTGCAGAACCAGCCAGCCATGGAAACGGTAAGCAAGAGCAAATACTGCGAGTACATGGTGGCCAAGTCTGCATCCTTGTATGCTGCGTTTTTCAATTGTCTCTTGACCTTGAAATAGTTGCGGTAGTTCAAGTATAGATTACCCAAAGAGAATATGGTCAGGAACAACTCGGTGATACCCAAGATACGTCTGAATGGCCATTTTCCGTAGAACTGGACCATTGGCAACTTTTCCGAGATTCTCTGGCGGGTGATCTTTTGCTGGCATTTATAGTCGCAGTCCAGATCACAGTCCCATTGTAGTAAAGCTTTGGCTATCCAGTTGGTTGAGTCCTGGGCGTACTTGGGGGAGGACGGGTCTGCACAGTAGGACTGGCAGTCTGACAAACACGACGTGTATGCAGGAAGCCCATCACCAATGGAAGCAGCGACGATTGGTATTAGAGCTATTAATGCTGCTGATTTCATTTGGTTGTTGGAAGTTGACACGGGAGGGATAAGTATGCGGAGCGCAGAGGAGTCGCACGTGAAACGGGCACGTGATCACAGTCACGTGATTAACAACACGTGACGTTTTTCAGCATTCCACTCGTGACCTTCTACTCGTGACCTGTTTCAGTCTGGAAATCTGATAACCACGTGTGGACAATTCCGATTGCGCTTGGGAAAAATGGAAGTATGTGTGAATTCCAGAACGTCAATGTGTGCCGTCTTTGCTGATTGTTGTCTTTTAGATATCACGTTTGCTTTGGCTTTTAAACAATTGGCAACCAGATGTATCATAACGATTGCCTGAAGTGCCAAAGTCTAAAAGGTTTGAGTTATTGCCGAGTGAACGTCATTATTCAAATAAGCAACGACAGCAAGTGCCAATTGAATGACGTACAGTGCAAATCTCTAATACCCCTCAGGAATGACCATTAGAAGGGGGGAGAGATAAGAATGCAGCAATCACAACTGAAATGCGCAAAACCGAAAAAGAAACCAAGCTTAGCAGATATGGACATGGGAAAGGGAAAAGAGAAAATATTCAATACGCCCGTAATTGATAGTTGTTTGAAATATTGTGTTTTCAATACAGAATTATGACTTTTTTACTTTTTTTTATTTCCTTGAGGTTCAAAAAAAAAATTCGCCCAGGTCCTCCTTCCTCTCTCTGCTTGGTCCACATACAAGGCCGTAAACGAACGCTGGGCCTGTATCTGTTACCCGCGGAATCTGTCAGTCTGCCGTCCGGTGAGAAATATCTGCATAATTCTGACTTTTCAGAAATCCTCATTCGCTCGTTTTCCTCTTTATGCAGAGTGCCTGGTTTAGCCAAACAGATCTGTGCCGTTATAAATCGGAGGCAAAAAAAAAATTGAAAATTCCAGAAAAACTCTAATCTGGGTGGCACGACAGCAATTGTGGGAGACCAAATGGAAGTTTTTGATTTTTCCCAAATGTAAATTCCAATTACGACAGCAACTGTAGTATTGCTGTTTGGCCCATTTCCTTTAGGTGAGGAGAAGTGTAAGTTTCTCTACTTCCTCCTTCCCTCTATGCCAGATCTGAGTGCATTTTTTTTTCCAGGAATTTTCAATACAAAGGGCAACAACAACAATGCCAATTTGGGGCGGAAAGAACAGCGAAAAAAACCTCCAATATTGTCTGATTTCTGGGAGTTTCCATACCAATTCTAAAATCGGTGGAACTTCCAAAATCAGAAACCAATCCTTGTCCCCCTACGGCACTTTTTTTTTTTTGCCATTGGTGTACACACAGCCTGCGGCTAGTGCGGCTCAAAATTTTTTTTTTGTGCCCTGAAGTTTTACTATATATTTGCCGGCTCCCCCAGCCAATTTCTCTTTCTTGGTCCTAAGATTTTCGCCGCTTGTGAGGTTTCAATTTCAACTATTTGGTTTACTTTCCAAAGAAACATCAACTCCAGTGTCTCCCATCCCAATTGCGAACTCTTCCAGATCCTTTCTGAAATTTTCCACTGGCTATATTTGTTATTGCCTTCCAATCTGCATTTTTGATTCATTTCTGGCTCCACTTTATTACTGAACACTTACCAAACACTTACTTTCATTTCATTAGCATGTTACCACGTAAGTCCACTCGTCAACGCACCTTAACTGCAAAAGTTATGGACACCCAGAATGAAACTAACAATGCAGTCACCT
The DNA here is from genome assembly GCA_030566815.1 of Sungouiella suratensis. Lineage (NCBI taxonomy): Eukaryota > Fungi > Ascomycota > Pichiomycetes > Serinales > Metschnikowiaceae > Sungouiella > Sungouiella suratensis. The sequence goes on along the minus strand of JAKUAV010000002.1, from coordinate 92,811 downwards.
TGAAGAGAAAAATGTCTCTGGAGACAACCTCAAAGCATAAACGTTCCAAGTCCCAGCCAAATACCTTGGCCAAGAGACCGGAGCATGCAAAGACCAAGTCCAGCCCCGACTTGTCGAAAGACTTGAAGGACGACAAGATTGACCCGGTCGAGAAATTATTGAGTATGACTTGCTCCACGGCAGACATCTTGCACATGGACGACGAGTCTGTGTCGCCACTTGCATCCTCCTCACACTTAGCATCTGCATACCCAAGTCTCACTCTGAATTTCACCCAGGCGATCAACGAGAACTTGAGATCTCACTATATGAAACTTTGCAAGTCGCCCATGGAGATCCACAACGACCACCTGTCGTTCTCAATTCTCAATTGCAAGCCAAAAGTGGAAGAGAAGCCGCTTGCGACCTCGCAGGCCAACCACATCCCGTTCTTCAAGAATGTCAATTTCAGCTCAACGCCTTCCTTCCACAAGATCGATGACTACATCTCGTACGAGGACGATGAGCCATTGTCCACGGACTCTGAGCACGAGGACATGCCTGCACCCACGCAGGAATTGCAGTTGCCGTTCCCGCCGGTTTCTGGCAAGATGTCTTTCCACTACAGACAGAACGACAATATGAACTTTTCGTTGAGCGATGTCCACACGGAGCTGGAGCCACAGGACATTTTCAAGTTTTTGAACAAACGGTCGGTTATCTCCGGGCGTGCCAGCGAGATGATTGGCACGTCGAACCTCATGATTAAGGATTTCTTCCTTTAGTTTACTTCTTTGTATAAGGTTTAATTATATTTTTGATGGTGAGAGTGTGTAGGAGGGCTGAGCCCCCCGGTTTAGGTTACCCTCGAGAACGGTTGGGATTTGGGACTTTACCCTCGGAAGTCGCCACTAAAGCATCGGTCCTTTTTTGGGGTACTTTGCGCATATTAAGGCGTGAAAGTGCGAAGTTCACAGTAGTTAAGTGGAAATTCAAGACTTGAAAGTTGACCCTCGACAACACCCTCGGTTTTGCCCTCGGATCTCCGCCCTGCCCCAGAGCACATATTAATCTACACCTCACCGATTTCACCTCTCTACATCCTCCACCAAACCACATGTCCCTTCTTCTGCTCATTTATGCTTACGTAATCGGAGGCATAACCTTCCTCCCGTTGCTTTTGGCTGCTTTCATCTACTTGCACCCGAAAAAAGCAGAGGAAAAGGAGCCCGAACCATTGAAAGCTGGAGAAATAGAGGAGCAGAGTCAAACGGGCCTAGACGCCTACAAACAAGGCTGGATCACTGTCACACATGAGTACTTGGAGCTGACGGAGCACATCTCGTCGTCTGCGCAGTCTGTGTCCGAGTCCAGCGAGGGGAAGCTGGCGTACTCGTCGCTATACAAATTGGTCAAGAACTCCAACTCGAAGAACGGCAAGAACTCGTCTTCGAGCGTCTCCATAGACTCAGCAGACACCTTGGAGTCGCCCATGGCCGGATCTGCGAATGCCGGACCAAAACCAGCAAACAAGAAGCACCGGTACTACGCTGTGCTCAAGCATAGCAATCTATTCCTATACAAGGACGAGAGACTCAGAGACGTCAAGCATGTGGTTGTGTTGCTGAACCATATCGTCACCCTATGGCCGAGATCGCTTTCGGAAGGGTCCTTGTTCACGAAGTACCTGTCAATTGCGATTTTGAAGAAGGACTGGCTGAGGGCACGCAGACTCTCAGATAATATGGGGGAACTGGGCAACGTGGACTGGACCGAGGAGAAGAAAATCACCATTGAGGACGTGGTGGACCCGAAGAACGACTTGCCGGCTCCCCCAGGCACGTTTTTCATCTACACGGACGTGAACATCGACAAGGAAGACTGGTACTTTGCACTCATCAGGGCAACAAAAGTGGAGAGCGAGAAACCGGCCAGCTTGAGCCCGCACGTTTTGGCAAAGACACTCCATTTCGATACGCAGAACATGGTGAGTCTCATCCAGACGCTCTACAGTTCAGAGGGGCAATTGCAGACGAAATGGCTCAACGCCTTGTTGGGCAGACTATTTCTCTCCTTGCAGCAAACAGACGTCATGAGAAACTACCTAGTGCTGCGGATCGAGAAGAAACTCAACAAGATCAAGACTCCGGGCTTCTTGGATAAGTTCCAGATAACGAAGGTGCGTGCTGGCCACGGCGCTCCGTTCATCACTTTCCCAGTACTCAAGGAGATCAACCCAGAGGGCGACTTGCTCATTTCCCTATACATGCAATACACCGGGTGCATGTCGATCCAGCTTGCAACGAAGTTGAACTTGAATCTCGGCACGCGGTTCAAAACGAGGGAGATGGACGTGTTGCTCTCGATGACTCTTGAGCAGATCCAGGGCCCCATGCTCTTGAAAGTGAAGCCTCCTCCCTCAGCCAGACTCTGGTACACTTTCGAGCACGAGCCCATCATGTCGGTGAAAATCGAGCCGATCATCAGCTCGCGCCAGATGTCATACAACATCATCACCAACCTGATCGAGAAGAAATTGAAGGATGCAGTGAGGGAGTCCTTGGTGCTCCCACATTGGGACGACTTCATTTTCTACAGCACCGAGGATGAGTTCTACCGTGGCGGAGTATGGGACAAGGACTCCAGGAGAGAAAAGGAGAGTGATACTCGTGTTACGGCTGATGTGCCTGAGTCAGCGTCTTTTGCAACTTCCACTGACGAGACAGTATTCACAGTGGACGACGAGGAGAAGGCAGAACTCAGAGAATTCGGGAAGCAGTACCAAAAGCTGGAGCAGTACGCAAAACTGGAACACTCCAAGGAGTCCAGAGAAACCAGAGAAACCAGAGAGTCAAGAGAAACTAGAGAGTCCAGAGAGTCAAGGGACACCAGAGACTCAAAAGACACCAGAGACTCTAGACTGGAGCAGGCGTCTCTTACTGACTCGCTACCACTGAAATCACAGAAAACAAAGCTCTCCAGCACCATTGGCGACCTCTCCAAGCGACTCAGAAAGGCCAAGTCCACACACACCATTGGCGTTGACGAGACCAACTGTCTCTCTGACGGGTCGATGATGGACCACTCGCTGAGCAAGCAAAGTATCATCGACGAGCCAGAGAGCTCAGATGTGAAGTCCAGCACGCTCAAGAAGTTGGGCAACTGGTACTACGACAAGACCCAGGGCGAGCCCCAGACTCCGCCAACGCCCGTTTACATACCTCCAGAGATGATCTCCAGTCGCCGAAGAGGACGCAAACCCTCGCTGGCCACGCTTTCCTCAGACCCACAGAGAAACACCGAGGGCAACTCCTACGACTTTGGAGCAGCCAATACCGAGCCGTCGTTGATTGCCCGAAGCATTGACACCAACGCAGAGCTCTTGTTGAAAGCAGAGCCTTCGCTGCCTCTGATTGACTTGGCCACAGACAGATTGAGTGTGCGGTCCGAGCCGGTGTCTCCACCCAAAGTTTTGCAAAGGTCAGAGACGGTGCTTCACCGCAAACCACCGCCACCAGGACCTGTTCCAGATTTCCCAGAGACAGAGGATTTTCCAGGGGAGAACAATGTGAGGAAGGATGTGGAGGAGGAGGAGAAACTTACAGAGAAGAATGAGAACAAGAATAATGGAATTGATGGAGAGGTGAGGGTTGATGGAGATGGACTTTAGAGTCGACGGAGACTACCCAAAAGTTATGCAAATTCACCAAAAAACAAATACACAAAGGAATACGGTTGACTTGCTCTTTTTCTATACGTATGGGGCCCAGCCTCCGTACATCTGACACAAATTCTCTTTGGATGATGCCTCTTGGATCAACACATCCACCTGGCCGTGCACGTTCATGGGCAACCCTTCCTTCTCGTCAAGAAGACCTCTGATCTTCCTTCTCACCTTCCTGAGGTGGTCCTGTGGGTTATCCTGAGTTTTCCAGTCGAGCAACGGGTCGTAGATCAACGTCTCCAAGATATTCATGAGCGAGGCTTCGTTTTCTCTGACAAGCCGTGCTGTCACCTCGCACGTGATCCGGAACGTTCCCTCTATTCCCGTTATGCCCATTGCGTCCGTCATGTTCTGCGTGAGTCTGAACGGGACAATCTCGGGTGTAGGAAGTGTCGCTCCCTTGTCGAACAAACAATCAAAGTCAATGTGCAAAACAGCTCCGGATTTCTTGAAGAACAATATATTTTCACAGTGCCGGTCACCGAGCCCAATGATGTAGCCAACGATGGACATGACTGCAGCCGTGGTGGTGTAGTCCTTTCTGGCCAAGTACCAAACCGCTGGGTCGGAGAACTGGTCAATGAACCACTGATGCAAAACCGGAGGAAACTCTTTGCAGATGTTGTCGAAAAGCGACACCAACGAGTCCATGGCACTCGATTCCAGGGAATATTTGGCTTTCACCACTTTCTGCGCCTCGTCCAACTTTCCAAAGATCTTTCGGTCGTTCAGCACATGTCCGATCTTCTTCTGCTGGTGGTGAATCACCGACTTCATCGTGGCCACGTCTTGCACAAACTCAATGACACCCATATCCTCTGCCAACGGGATCACAGAGTAGTTCTCAATAATTAACTTTCTCTTTCTGGCATTGGCATTGGCGGAAAGAAGCCTGTTGATCATGTTGGTGAACTCAAACACCTTGGCGTCCTTTCTGGTATCATCACGCTTCACCATGAGCCTGTATGGCTTGTTGTCTGTACCTCTGATTGTGATTTGCTTGGGCATCTGCAAAGAGTGGAAAATGGTGACCTCCTCGTCAAATCCGTCAAAAGTAATCAAAGCAGACTTCGGGAATGCCAACGTGGGCTGTTTCCAGTGGCCGACTGACGGTAGTCTGATTTCCAAGTTCAGTTTCACCGGGATGACCAAGGAACTGTAACTCTTTTTCAAATCTCTGATTCCAAAGTCGTCGCTGAGAAGCCATCTCTTGTTCTGCACCTTCTTGACTTTTTGCATGGCCAACTTCTCCAAAATTTCAAACAACTCTTTGGCGTTCACCACCCCTGCACCCAATGTCTGGTCGGACTGGATCAGCGTCAAGATCTTGATGACATTCTGCCTTCTGCTGAGGTCTTTGGACTTCAAATGGGACAAGACATACCACAACGAGTGTTTTGGGTACTTCCTGATGAGCAAGTCTATAATTTGCAGCAAAAGCTCCACACTGGGCTGGTGTTTGTGGGTGATTCTCGACAACAACTGTGTGATCGAGGTATACCACACATAAACGGGGATGGAGTTCCTGTAGGTTTGTATATCGTGGACAATTTGGTTGAGTTTCCTCTCTGCGTCTCGGGTCTTATTGGGCCGCTGAGCAAAATCAAGCCAGACAGTGATGAATTTGGGAAGTGCCTCGAAGATGTAGGTTGGCCCCAATGCCAAAGCTTTCAAGTAGAATCTGATGATTTGCTGCTCGTAGAAACCAGTGGTATCGTTTCGAGATTCCATTACCTTGCTGTAATATTTTCCCAAGTCGAAATAGGGCTTCTCCCATGTGGTATCGAACTTATATGCCTTGGTGTATTCGGCGATGATCGCAGCCGAGGAGCTGTGACTGGACTCATCGAGCCAAAGCGCATATTGGAGCTGAGTTTGCGCTCCTTTCCGCACATCCTGCGAGTTTCTCTTGGGCAAATTCTCAGACAAGGTTTTGATGGCCTCTGTCTGCTTCCCTTCGTCCCAAAGTAAGTGAGCGTACTCAATGTTGGCCAGCTGGTCGTTGAGCACCATGGCATCCATGATACACTTCGTTGCGATGTCCAAACGGCCACTTTTCCTTGCGATCGCCGAGCACTGCAACAATATGTCAGAAATCTTGTCTGAGTTGTTGGTCAATGTGTTGGCGACCTTATGCACAGATAGAATTCTCCACTGGTTGTCAAACAGGGTGTCTGTGTTGCCCAACCTATCTCTGAGCACTTGTTCTAGCTCCATCTGCAGACTTGTGTCGTCATCGAGAGTAGAGACAATGAGGGAAGTGTCGAACATAACATGCAACTGCGTCATCAAGTCTGAGTTTTTGGAGAAAGACAGCGACATAGACAGCGATAGCGACTGGCCAATAAGCCCGTAGATCTGGTCCATATTCAGCTCGAACTTTGTCTGCGGGCCGTCGAGCAGCAACAACGCCTCTGAAAACTTGAAGTTGATCACACTCTCCACGTCTTGGGCCAGACCAATCGAGCCTGCAATTGTCTGCCATTTTCTGATCTGGCTGGACTCGCCCATGGCTATAGATGCCCGGAGACCTACCATCGCCCACGCCATGGGCATCTCACAGATACTTTCGCTGTTGAACTTGGAGTCCAATTTGAGTAAGACTTTGTCGTAAAGAGCGTGATCCGCCAACGATTTGAGGAGTTTCGTATTATACTCGATACGCTCGTGCTCACCGCCAAGCTTGCTGAGCACCTGGAACGACTCCTGAGCAATGGCCCAATTTTCGTTGTACTGGAACGCATCGAGTTTCTCGGCCAAGTTGGAGGTCGAGAATTTCTTAAGGACTCCATCCAAAGCATCGAAGTCATCAATGTTGGAGTATACGGATTGTAAGGTCAGCGCTATACTCAAGTTGTCCAACTTGTCTGTCTTCAACTTCCCATCTCTGTAACATTTCTCCAAGTACAATATGGTTCTCTCGTAACTGTCACATTCAGACGAAGTCACAGCAATAAGCTCCATCGGAATCTCTCTCAAAAAGGCTTGCACGTACGACCTGCTCTTCTTGAGTGTGGATGACACCAGCTTGGAGATCAGTGTGTCACTGAGAGACTGAGTAACTGCAGACACCCACTCGTTAAAGTAGTCAATGACTTCAAACACAGCCTGGTAGCACAATTTGAGCTGCTCGATCCGCTCTGAAGAAGACAGAAGCGAAGTACCACTGTTCAAGATAGCCATGAACTCGTGAAGTATATCCTGCTTGGTTTTCTCGTCTCCATTCACTATGTGACTGAGAGCCACATACTTTAGCAAGTACTGCGATATCGACACTTCCTCGTCTCTGATCAACATGGAGCAAGTCTGGAATATCACCATTTTCGCTTCTTGGCCGTCTTTGCGAGTCTCTGGGAAAGGTCTCCTGAACAAATTAGTGGTGAAATCCACTAGCCACTTTTCGTACCTCATACCCAATCGGAACAAGGGGAATGTGAGCGGCTCGTACCTTGGATTCGGAGCGAAATATTTCGATGACAAAAGCGGCGTGAGTGTTGATTTGTCGATTTCAGAGAAGGAGTTCCATACATTCGAGCGAACACCTTGACTTTCGGGCCCAAGGATGGATTCGTTGAGGCCCAAAACGCTGAGGAATTTCTGCATCGAATACGCCGAGAACAACTGCTTGACCGGGTCATCGGAAGCCCAGAAATTTTTGATGACTTTCTCCTTGATGAATGTCGAGAGGAAATTGGCGTTTTCCTTGTAGTCTCGGAAATCATGGAGCACTATCAACTGTGACTTGATGCTCTTGAAATTGTATCTGTTGGAGTCCAAAGCTCCCATGCTGGCCAATGCCTTAGCGCACTTTGTCGAGATGGCCAGATCTTTCGTCTTGAACTGGACTGATATGTCCAATAAGTTTCTCACCAAAAGCGAAACAGACTTCTCATTGAGCACATCTCGAAACTCCTCACGCTGACACGATTGTTGGTACTTGTTTGTGAAGTTCAAAAGGTCGTCAAGCGCCTGATGCACCACATACTTGTTATTTGTCTGCAATCTTCTTGCAAACTCCGGAAAGTAGCTCAATTTCGATCGTGGCTTCATCATACTGATGAAAGTTGCATCTAGCACAAAGTACTGGTCCAAATCGTTGACGAAAGGCACAGAAAAGTAGTAGAGCGCATACTTGTTATACTTGTCTCGCAACTCACAAAACAATTTCTGCAAAATCTCAGTAGCCACAATCTTGGACTTATGCTGCAAACTCTCGAACTTCTGGAAGATCAAGGAGATTGTGATGTCGAAAAGTGACACCAAGTGACGGGTATTAAGATTCTGCACCAACACATTCCAGCATTGAATTGCCGGAAGCTCCATTGTGCGGTTTCCCAAGGACGCTTGGAGACATGTGGAGATCTGGCCCAAAGCTGAGGAAGCGGCATCAATATTCCGACTGATCAAGAATTGCATAGCCTTGAGAGAACCCAATTTCTCCAAATACGGCTTGATGCCCTTCATGTGGTGAACATTCTCTGAGAATTTCTGAACAAGCTCAAGAACGTGCTCCCCCAACACGTACTTTGTGTAATCGAATTGCTGAGTGTCTGGAGGTGGCGTGTCGCCATTTCTTTTCGCCCAGTTGATCTTTGCAACGTACTCAATTGCTGCAAAAATCCGTTTTTCGTTGGTGATGTTGCCCTCAATGTCAAACTGCATCTGGAGCATGATGTACCACAACACTTCGCCCACGTTGGGAATCAAATCGGTGATGGTGAGCTTTTTGTATCTCGGGCTAGCATTGCTGAGCACGTTGACAATGTACGTGGCGTCAACTTTCTCGTCTTTGCACAAATATGTGGCCATTATCCTCGGTAGCGTTTTCGCTATAAGTTTCATCTTATCCATATTCGATGCGTCCGCAATCTCTTGAATGAAGTCGTGTTTGTAGTATTCCAAGAACCGCGGGGTGGTGTATTCTCTTGTGTTGCTCAAAAAGTATTTCTTGCTGATTCCCAAGAGCTCAGTTAGCCTCGAAAACATTCTGGGTTTCCTGATGATTCTCTCTGCAATGCTGGGGAGAAACGGCGACAAAAGCTTGTATGGAGTAACTGATTTCGCTGCTGCCACATAGAGAAGACATGCATATGCCAAATTAACATGCTGCTCGTTTGGCTCGCCCAAAGTGTCGATGAGTTTGATGAGAATCACACATAGCCACTCACCCTCACTGACCACAGCAAGCTCGCTCAACGCCATAAGAGAGGATTCAGCGAAGAAGACTTTCCCGCTTTCGTGGTCGAACCTGATCCGGGAAATCGTCAGGAATATCTGTCGGAACAAGACCTCCAGAGTATCGTCCAAGTCACGAACAATGAATAGCGGCAAGACTCGACTGGCCAACAATCTGACATCCCTGTTTTTGTTTTGACTGAGACACTGTAACACGAATTGTAATGCGGGGTCTGTTTCCGACCGGTTTGGCTGGCGGAAAGTGTGGAACAAGTTGAAAAGCATGAGGAGCAAATTTGTGGTTAGCAATGGGTCTTTGAGAAGAACCTGTAGCTTTCTCTTCAACAAGAAATTGCACACCACATCCGTGTAAAACATGTTTGCCTCAAACTGCTCGTTGATCTGTCTTCTCTTTGCAGATACGCCCAAGTACACATTTTTTGCCAAATGCTTATCACATTTCGAGCAACTTCGAGACTCAAAGTCGTAGTCTCCATTGATTATGCACGGGACATCTCTCAACACCGTTATGAAGGTGTACAAGGTCATTCTGTTGTTGAATACGGCCTGATTGCTCTCCAGGTGGATGAGTTCACATACATAGTTGAGCCACTGGCCAATTTCTGTGAGTTCGCCATCTCTTTTACCTCTCTGTGAAACAAAGTGGCCAAACAGGTGCTGTGTGTCGACTATGAAGTGCAAAACGGAAATCGTGGAAGCTGAAGAGTTCTCGAAAACCTGATCTCGAAGTGAGTTGAGCTCACTATCGACAAATGCAACCGAGGCCAAAGAATACTTCAGTGCTGCATTGTGCACAGACTCAGAATCGTGCATGATCGATTGCTGAAACATTAGTACGTTCAACAATTTCAAAATTGATGGTGGAAGTTGTGAGTCCAGAGCCAGTTTATGTGTGGCAACGGGGAACACATGCATGGGGAAAGAATTGAAGAAATTAGTAAGGAGGCCCTTCCCACGACACAATAAATAAATTTTCATGAGACAAGCACATGTGGCCTTGTTGTAGCTCTTGTAGAACGTGCGTTTAGGGTTACTCTTGGAAGAGTCAAAATGGTCATGGATCCAGTGCAAAACCAAGTCCACCTGGGCCCATTTTGCGTTCGTGTCCAAGAGCAAGTTGCATGTCAAGTTGAGCAATAGCACACTCCTCAAATTGTCCACGAGTTTCAAGTTTTCATCGCTTGCATCTGTCAAAACTGAATCTAGATGGGTAGAGTTCAAAATGAAGTCGAGTTTTCTCGCAAGAGCACCGAACTTGAGCGAAGTACTCAGATCGTGCAAGGCCAACTTGTTTGTGATGTCGTAGTCGTTCACTATGGTGAAGAGATGCACGCCCAGAGATAGTAGTGGAGCATATACTGACGAGAAGTCATCTTTCAGACTCACCATCGACATGTAGTCGAACAACTTGGCGATCTGTGCGTCCATCAACTCCAAGAGCATCAGGCGCAAGTGTTTCTTGTACTTGTATGCGTGCAAATGCACCAGAATGATGTTGATGAGCTCCATGAGGAAAGACTTCACCAAGTTGGTGATCTCCAACGAGTCAGGGAACTGCGAAAGCCAGGAGCATGCAAAGTGGATCACCCACTCGTATATGAGAGTCGTTGTGGACGTCGTATGTGCCATGCTGGCGATGTGGGACCCCTGTAGGACGGTGTTGAGCTCTTCCATGGTCACAGGCGTGTTGAGCAAGTGTTTCTTGCTTGTGAGCACGGTTTCGACCGCTTCAAAAAGCCTGGCGACGAATTTCAGCGTCTCCAAACTCGGCAGGCTCTTTGCTGCTGACAATTTCGCCTGCGCAAACCCAAAGAGATGGAGCACTAGTTTCCTGAAGTCTGTATGTTCATCGTGGGCCACGTTCTTCGAGACGTCGTCTAGAAATTGCGCTAGCTCGGTAGCAGGGATATTCTGGTATGGCGCAGACATGTGAACATTTAAGTCGGTGGATTTTGGCGTGTGTGGGGCAGATCGGTGGAGGCTTTATATTAAGTATGTAGCATACGCGTGACATGGAAAAGTAGTAGTGAGGTAGAGATAGATCTAGATTCCAACGGAGAAAAAGAAGAAAGAAAGAGAAATGACATTGAGATCAGACCTTTATAGGCAACTCAATCATCTACTTTCTTTTCCTTTTCCTTTTTCGATTTTCTCGTCTACATCCCCCTCCCTATAGTGTGTATTAACGTATCTTACTGCCCAAAGTTGATGGCCCTCTTGAACAACAAAATGTGTGGTTCTGGCGCGTGCGTCTCGTAGTGCGCCCAGCCCAACGACTGGATGATGCCCAAACCCCTCCATTCCTCCTCCAACAAAATCCGTAAGGTGCCGGTTTCTGGGTTGAAGTAGTCCTGTGGAATAGCTTTGAGCATTGCCTTGGGCAACATCACGTGTCTGTACTCGTTGACATCGTCTTTGTAGTGCGGGCTGTAATGGATCTGGTCGGAGAACCCCAAGACTTTTGCTCGCTCCGAATCCGTCAAGTATCTGGGCCGACTCATTGTAAGTTAGTCAGTTTTAGTTTGGCCAGGTGTAGCGAAGAGCGCGCGTTATTTAGATTCTTTGCGCACGTGACCTGGAGACAAGATGAGAATGGGGAAGATAGCACTGGACACTTAACTTCCTCATCTCTTTTCTTGTTTTTTTTCCAATGGCACTGAAATGGCCGTGGGAGTGATATTTGATTCACAGGTGCCGCCAGATGGCGCGAATTTCTTGGTGCCGACGGAATCTTTGGCCAGGAAGAGAATCGCTCGGAATCTCCAGATTGGCTCCAGTTGTGTGTATGTGGAGGACAGAGAAGAGACACACCAAGAGACAATTGCCAGAGTTGCACAACTATCCAAAGAATTTCTGGAGTTTAAGGGCAGCTTCATTGTGAAGTTTCCCGATCGCCAATTGGATTCGCTCAATGACTTCATCTCATCCTTGGACAAACTAGACACTTCGGTCCTACTTGCCATTGCTGCAATGGAGGACGTCACATACTGGCTCAAACTCAGAGATGCCAAATGGACCAGAAACGTCCAGTTCGTGCTTCAGATCACCGAGGATTTCCTGGATCATATGGCCAAAAGATACAAGGTCTTGGACTACCTGGCCATTTTGGTGGAGAACACAGATAATCTCCACCGCATAGCTGAGCTCACTGCCAAAAGAGGGAAACCCAGTGTCATGGTGCACCAAGGCAAACCGAAGAAGTTTCTTGACGAGCTCAAACGAGCATGTGCTGCCGTACAAATAGAGCCACATCTGGACAAATTGATAGACCCACTCCAGCCCTTGACACAGCATATGGAACTTGATGTGTACCAGACTTTTGAGAGAGACACCGAAAAGTATCGCTGTTATGGGGCAGCTATAAGACAAGCTATGGAGCTTCTCCGAGATCTCCATGACAGATTGCGTATTTTGGTAGTTGGACCGGGGCGAGGGTTTCTTCTCATGACTGTTCTCTCAGTAGCCAGATCCGACGACAAAATCACGGTGGTAGAGAAAAACCCAAAGTGTATGGGCATTTTAGAGAAGTTGTGCGCCGGACGCACGAACGTGAAGCTCATCAAGGGCGATGTGCGCAACTTGAAGAGAACAAAATTCCACTTGTGTGTTTCTGAGCTTTTGGGGTCGTTTGGGTGTAACGAGGCAGCACCGGAGATCTTGGCGAAGATCAGTGCAGAGATCGCAATCCCAAATAGCTTCACAAGTTACTTGCAGCCAGTGTACACAGACATATTTTTGAGGCAGTTGGCCGATGTGAACACGGACAGACCGTACCTTGCCAAACTCAACAGTTACATGGACATTGGGTTTGAAAATCGTGCGTTCAGTTTCGGCGCACCTAGTCCTTTGGCCCACTTATACTCGCCCTGGAACGTCAGCACCAGTTTTTTGTTGGAGCACAAACCTTATAGTGATAAGGAGGACCCCAGAGATCTGGCTAATGCTCTTTTGGGGTACTTTGAAGCTGAGTTGTATGAGGGTATCAGAATCAGCGTATGTCCGAATTTCGAGACCGGGGAAGGCGAAGGCGAGAGCTTTTGCAACTCCTGGTACCCTATGCTATTTCCTACTGGGGAAGCAAACTTCGGTACCGAGATCACAGTGGAGAGACACAGCACGGACAAGTTATGGTATGAGTGGAAAGTTGGAGACAAGGTGTTCAACGCAGGCGGGAGGTCGTGGTCGGTGAGTCTAGATAATGACGGAGAGATGTTCAGTGATTGGAGCGAGGATGGTGAGAACTGGAGCGATGACGCTGATCCCTAGATCCATCAGAGTGACTTCTGTCAGATCTGTCTCTGTCACTCCTCTCAGATCTTTCACTCCTATCTCTGTCTCTATCGCTTGACCTGTGGCTGTGAGATTTGTGCCTGTCGCTCCCGTGACTTCTGTGACTCCCATGACTCCTATATCTATCTCTGCTGGGCGATCTCTCCCTGTCCCTAGATCTGTGGCTTTTCATCTTTTCTCTTTTGATCATCAAGAGCGGATCGTCGCTCAATGCAGACGCTGGCCTTTTCTGACCAACACCAGAGACTTTATCAAAACGCAGCTCCTGTTTTTTCACGGCTCTTCCGCCCTTTAGTAGATGCTCCATATCTTCCTTGTTCCCCAAGAAATCCTCCTCCACTTCCCTGAACCCAGACTCGTTCACCTCGGGTTCCTTGGCATCTGGAACGTCCGTGTACATCCATCCGAGCTTGTTCAACTCCAATTTCTGCTTTGTCGGGAGATTCTCTGGGTTGTTGCCATACTGTAGCTTTATGAGTTCTTCCTTCTCACGCTCCAGTTCGATTTCCTTTCTGCGCTGTTTGATAGCCTGGTATTCCTTCAATGCATCCTGCTCACGCTCCCAGACTTTTTTCTGGTTTTTCACCAACGCCGGGTTCCACGATTTCTTGAGGTTTAGATCGCCTGGCATGAGATGAGTACTATGTATAGTGATTAGATTCAGGTGTAGTATGCGCACTAAGTATGGGGAGAACCAGAGGCAAAGAGGGTAAGTGAAGTGGGGATCAATAAACTGGTTTGGACATTTGAAAAAAAAAATTGGGTTATTAATGACGAAACAAACTAAATCTATGTTTGTTTGATTTTTTTTCTGGCTCTTACAGATATTTGTTACCACTGTTCTTTCCCTGTTCTTCTCCATAGTTAAGGACTGTGCGTCATATTGCCTTGGTGGCAACCACAAGAAACCAAAACCTAACAATTTCACCGTACTTTAAGACTCAAGTAACAAAACCAGGACTGAAAACAGAACCTTCGTGTCCTTCAACGATCACCCGAAACATTAAATCCTCACATTTCCTTCCTTCTCCCTCCCCTTCTCTATCCTCACTACAATATCCCCCAGCTACACATATTTCCTGTCATTTCTTGACTATTTCCATACAGACAAATCAGAAACCGTGAATCTTGATGTTCTTCTTTGGCAACTGCAACTGGCTAGTCAAAAACTCCGAAACCTTCACTCTTTGATCACCCTGCAACTGGATCACTTCACCCAACTCGTCATCCTTGACAATGTTACCGTTGCAAGCAAAATCTTTCTTCAAAACCTTCAAGATCTTCTTCAAGTCGTACTCGCTAGGCACACCTTGCACAGTGGTAAGGGTCTTACGACCGTTACGTTGTTGGATACGGATATGGATGTAGTTTGTTGGCTGAGCTTCGGAATCACCAGTGTCGGCGAAAGGATCTGCGGTTAGTATTAACTAAATGGAAAGTTGTGTTGTTGCTGGACATACCAAAAGAGTTCAAGTTCTGGATAGTAGACATAAAAGTGTTTCTCAGGTACTAGTTAAAGCTTCTGGAGGTGTAGATTGTGTGTGAAGGTTTTTTAATGATGGTGCGACATGCGACATGAATGTCGCAAAGCAACCATAGAAGCAGCCACGTTAACTAGGATTCTGAAGAGATAAATTGGGAATTTAAAGGGTTGATGTTTTTTGCTTTCTCCTGATTTGTATGAGTAACGAAATTTTTTTGCGTGAAATCGTGTTTATTGTTTGCCATTGTGGAGCATTGTTAGCAGTCCAATAACACCCACTTGAATGAGGATTTGGTAGATTTGGAAGTTGACAAAAACAAGCAAATGATTGTGTAATAGTCCATCTTCAGAATTCTACATTCGGAATTTCCAAAAAATCATTCCTGGGAATTCCAGGCTTTTGACTTGACATTCCAGATATGTAATTTCCTGCACGCAGCATTTAGCACATGATAGCGGCCATCTTTCCATAATGGACATTACCGCCACAATGAAGCACAACCTCGAAAATCAAAAAAGTCCACCAACTCAACATCATCCTCTCCAATGGAAGATTCTTCCCTTTACACCCGTACCTCTCTGCATTCAAACACGGCCTGCCAGGAAACCCCGATCTTGTCTGCAGTACAATGCCCAACGGTTCATGGGCAAATCAACATATCACCGCTCTCACATTACGAGCATCAATTGTCATCGGGCCAAACCCCAGAAATCTCCCGCATAAATCCATTTCTGCAAGTTTTTCCGGGCCCTCATTTTCCACTTTATTAATTCTTGCCATTTCAACTGTCTAATCGTCCTTGCCATGGCTACGAAAAAGGCCCAGGAATCTACCACGGTGGTGAAACCGGTCACTGAGAAGAAAGCTGCAGTCAACAATGAAAGAGAGAAAAAAGTCCAGGCGTTCGTCACGAGAACCATCTGGTCGCTAGTGATGATCTCGGGATTCGTCATAACGTTGTTGCTGGGCCACTTGCCCCTCATTCTGTTGGTTCTTATCTTTCAGGTGCTAACTTTCAAAGAGATCATTGCCTTGACCGCAGAGCCGGCCAGAGACAAAAATATTCCTTACAACAAGGCATTGAACTGGTACCTTTTATTTTCCACGATCTACTACTTGGAGGGCGAGTCGTTTTTCTCGTTTCTTGAGGATATCGTGTACTCGCTGAAGGCGTTGACGTTCATGTACCGCAACCACAAGCTTATCTCGTACTCCTTGTACATTGCCGGGTTTGTGTTCTTCGTCTGGACGTTGAAGAAAGGTTTCTACAGATTCCAGTTTGCGTCCTTGTGTGCTACTCACATGACCTTGCTTCTTGTGGTGTTCCAGTCACACTTGATCGTGGAGAACATCCTCAACGGAATCTTCTGGTTGATGCTCCCAGCCTCGTTGGTCATTGTCAACGACATTTTCGCCTACTTGTGCGGAATCACTTTCGGCAAGACCCAGTTGATTGAGATCTCTCCCAAGAAAACAGTGGAAGGCTTTGTTGGAGCCTGGATCTGCACAGGCGTTGCCGGGGTGTTGTTTGCACACTTCTTGTCGAAGTCAGACTACTTGATTTGCCCCGCCATCAACTTGCATACCACAGTCTACAACTACCCGCACTGCGACCCCAACCCGGTGTTTGTCCACCAGATCTACCAGTTGCCCGCTAACATTGCCCAGTTTGTCGGCACTGACGTCATTGCCATGATGCCGGTGTACTTCCACGCCGCGGTCTTGGCCACTTTCGCCTCGTTGATCGCGCCTTTCGGTGGGTTTTTCGCCAGTGGCTTGAAGAGAGCTTTTGGCATCAAGGACTTTGGTGACACCATCCCAGGCCACGGCGGAATCACCGACAGATTCGACTGCCAGTTCTTGATGGGGTCGTTCTCGTACTTGTACTTCCAGACTTTCATTGCGCTGAGCAACATCACGTTGGGCAAGGTTTTGCAGTTGGCGGTGTTCCACTTGTCCACTCAGCAAATTCAACAATTGGTGAGATCTCTATTGAAGTTTTTGAACACTTCTGGTGCATTAGACCAGGACAAATTGGAAGCGATTTACAGTTTGTTGAACTAGTGGCGGCATAGTGGTTTCTGATCTCAACATCAATGAACAACCGTAAGAGAAATTCTGTAAGAATAATTATGTAAGAGGAGTAATCTGATGAAATTTACTGAATACAGTGGAGATTTTCTGAGGGTCCAGAGCGCGCACTGGGATTGTCGACTAAAATTCCTGCACACAGTGCGGCTGGTTGGACAGGTGATGAAATCTTGCCCAGTTCTCTTGATTTTTCTCTTGCTGGTACTCAACTCCGAATCGGGGCTGTGATCCCTTTGTTCCTGGTGTCAGATCAGAACAACAAATCATCGAACATCCTCATACCAGCTTCGCTTGCAGCTCAGCTTTGTGTATTCCCCTATCCAGCCAATTGCCACACCAAACGGCCATGTGCTGAACATTTTATAAGATCTAAACACCCAAGCCTATTTTGCTGAACCGGTTTAGGGCTGTTTGACAACCGGAATGCTCAAGCCTTGTCGGTGGGCCTCGATAGGGCTGGCTGAGGCTGAAGAGCTGGCATTTGCCTGCACACAGCCGAGAATGGTTCCTGGCCGCCTTCCCAATCCGGCCGCGCGCTCCAGCCATTTTTCGCAGCCATTGTCGAATTAACTAGGATTCCCTCCAGATTCTGTCCATGCTGGTTCGAAAGCGGAAATGCTGGCTGCCAGTGAACAAAAAACTGGCCAAATAAATCACATATATAGCCCGATCTGTCCCTGATCTTCACCGGCAAAAATCACAACCGTCTACACTCGCTCCCAGTCTCTCAGACTCCACACTCGTTTACCACACAGACACCATTGTCAGAAACCAGAAAGTGATCAGCACCACAACAGCCACTACTGTTAATACTAGAGCCACTACTGTCTAGAACCACAACTGTCACTACCAACCACCAACTGTCGCTACTGCTTTTGCTACTACCAAAATGCTCCAGGTCTTTGTGTTTCTTCTTCTCGCCCAGAGTATTGCGGCCATCCCGCTTCCTAGACTCATCACCAGATGGCACACTGCAGAGGCCGTCACATCGACCTCCACATACACCACGGGCACCACCACGGTGTGGTTGCCTCCTGTTGAGATCTTGATCTCCAACGGTGTCACATACACCATCACCCAGTCCACCGGCCAATGGGCCACCACTGCCTACACCACCACCTCATACTATGAGGACGACGTTGAGGTTGCCACCACCCAAGCCGCTGAAACCACCGAGGCAACCACTGAGGCAACCACCGAGGCAACCACTGAAGCAACCACTACTGCTCAGACTACTGCTCAGACTACTACTGCCGAGACTACTTCCACTACCGAGGCCACCACTGACGCTACTACTGAGACAACTGAGGCTACTACTTCCACCACCTCCACCACCTCGTCCACTTCCACCTCATCCTCGTCCAGCTCCAACATCTACGCATGGACCTCGACCTACACCTACACCTTCACCACCAAGACGGCCTCCGAGTCTGAAGTCCTGTCTTCCTCATCGTCCCAGGCAGCCCAGCTCAAGGCTGCAAACACCGCTGCCACCACCACTACCAACGCAGCCACCACCACAGAGAACGACTCCACCTCGACTGACTCCGACTCGCAGTCCACGTCCTCGTCGTCGTCCGGCCCTACCGACTCCATCTCCCCACCATCCTACATCGTCTACTCCCCATACAACAACGACTCGCTGTGCAAGTCCTACGCCTCCATCAAGACCGACTTGGAGCTCATCTACAGCAAGGGCATCTACAAGCTCAGGGTCTATGCCACCGACTGCAACACCATCTCTGCTGTGTTCCCTATTGCTTCTTCGTTGGGCATGACCATCAACCAGGGCTTCTGGATCTCGTCAGCTGGCGTGGACTCCATCGACTCCAGTGTCTCGGACTTGATCAGCTACGGTGAGGAGTACGGCTGGTCGCTCTTCGACTTCATCACCGTCGGAAACGAGGCCGTGTTGGCTGGCTACTGTACGGCCTCCGAGTTGATCAGCAAGATCTCCAGTGTCAAGCTGAAGTTGAACGCCGCAGGCTACCTGGGCCAGATCACCACCTCCGAGCCTCCAGCAACCTACAACTCCTACCCAGACTTGTGCACAGAGTCCGAGATCGACTTTGTGGGCATCAACTCCTACTCCTACTTCGACACCAACAAGTACGCTTCGCAGGCTGGAGAGTACATTGTTGAGCAGCAGGCGCAGATCGAGAAGCTTTGCTCCAAGTCTGCTTTTGTCACCGAGACCGGCTACCCACACAAGGGAGACACCAACGGTAACAATGTGCCTTCCATTGCCAACCAGAAGATCGCCATCCAGGCCATCATCGACCTGACCAACGGTAACGTGACGATATTGACCACCTACGACGACTACTGGAAGTCGCCTGGTGAGTATGGTGTCGAGCAGTACTTTGGCACCATTGAGCTTTTCTCCTAATCGCATTTGCATTTCCCTGTACTATATAGAATAAAGACTTACGAAAGTGGTTTGTAGAAGAGGATCCAGTCAATTGTAGAAAAGGGTCCAGTCAATTGTTGGAATTGAAAGTTTGCTCTTAAATTCTTCTCAGCCTAATCTTCTTTTCTCTTCTGCCCACTGTACCACTCTCTCGTCTTTGTCATCATTCATTAAACATTCTACTTCCAATTTTCCTCTCCACTGTTCTCCTAAAACTCAATCACTTTCTTTGGGAAGTACTCGTCGATCAAGTCTAGGTAGTAGCTCTTCAACTCCTCCACGTTGTACTGCTCGTCGATCTTCGAGTACAAGTCGTACTTGTTGAATGCCCTCACTGCTTTCAACATCTCCTCGTCGTGTGAGTCCATGAGATACGTGTATGCGTTCTCCTGGTGCCATGGATAAAATGAGTGGTAGCGGATCATCGCTAGCGCCTCGGGCGGAAGCGTGGAGTTGATCTTTGCTATATGGTACATGTACTCATCATGTCCCCAACTGAGCATCACCAGGTCGAGCCCGCAGTTCTGCGAGTAGATCCCGAACTTGGTGGAGTAGAGGGGGTTGGCAAAATCGGGGTTCTTGCGGAAACTCTCGCAGAATATCACCTTCTTCAGGAACTTGCATCCTACTGGGAAAGTATCCCCGACCACATCCCACTGGCCCTTGGAGTCAAAGAAATATAGAAGCTTCCCGAGATCGTGTATGAGCCCCACAAGCTGCATCCACCGCGGTTTGTGGTCCCGTCGTATCGCCTCGGCGGTCTGTAGTGCGTGGTCTATCTGACTCAACTCTGTGTCTGGGTCGCTTTCGTCTAGGAGCTTGTTGAGTCTCTCCAACCCTTCCCACACGGTCATTTTCGCTCTCACTTTCGTCTTGAAGTTGATGCGCGCCTGGATATTGTATGCCACCGTCTGCTTCTCGTGTTGCTCCTCGTAGAATTGTCTGACTCTGTCGCATGCCAAATCGTACTGTCTGAAGGCTTTCTCGTCTATGGACTTGTAGAATTCAGATTCTTTGTCCCATCTGCTTTCATCTTCATCATTTTCTTTAGTGGTTTTGTCTGTGTTGCTTATCTTGTCTGTCTTGTCTGTGTCTTTAGCTTCTTTCTGCTTAGTTTCATGGCTTGCCCTGATATTGTCCTTGATTTTGTTCACAAGCAAAACATCGTCGTCAATAGCTTCTAGTAGCTTTCCTGACTTTAACTTTGTGGCGAAATAGTCTGCATTTCGACTTCTGGGTTTGGTCACTGACATGTAGTAGTATGATGAGTTAGATGAGATATGCAGGTGACAAGAACCACCATAGAGAACACCAAGAAGTAGGTGTGCCAAAAGAAAAAAATAAGATAAAAAAAAAAAAAAGTGAACTGAAATTCAAAAGAGAGAATAATAAATTTGTTGACAGACTTATATCTCTTCATTCTCCTCCTCCATCTCCTTCTCTCTCCCTACTGAGTCTCAATCCTAGTGTATTATGTCTAGCTAGTCGGCGGAATGCAAAGTGGAAAATAATAACGCAAGCGCGCTACCCCGCCACTGTAGATGCTCAGTGGTGAGCAGCAGGAAGTGGGTTGTCCACCACAACTCCTTCCAACACCTTCCCCTCCTTGACCCATCCTCCTGGCGAGATTGGCTCGTGCTCTGCATTGTATTGGTTGATTCTGTCCACCATCACTGGTCTGAACGACTTGATCAACCCCTGGATGGGCCATGCGGCGGCGTCTCCCAACGCACAGATCGTGTGTCCCTCGACTTCCTTGGTCAACTCGAAGATCTGGTCAATCTCCTTCTCGGTGGCCTGGCCCTTGACAAATCTGTCCATCATCTTGGCCAACCACGTGGTTCCCTCTCTGCATGGCGTACACTGTCCGCATGACTCGTGCTTGTAGAAAGCAGAGAATCTCTGGATAGCTCTGATAATGTCTGTTTGCTTGTTCATGACAATGACAGCTGCGGTTCCCAAACCAGAGCCCTCGTCTCTGAGGTAGTCGTAGTCCATCAACGCGTGGTCGCACTGCTCTTTGGTCATCACTGGCACGGAACATCCGCCTGGAATGACACCCAACAAGTTGTCCCATCCTCCCTTGATACCTCCACAGTGTTTCTCCAACAACTCCTTCAATGGAATAGACATCTCCTCCTCGACGGTACATGGCTCGTTCACGTGACCGGAGATACAGAACAACTTCGTTCCGGAGTTTCTCTCACGGCCAAAAGACGCAAACCAGTCGCCGCCTCTTCTCAAAATCGTAGGCGCAACAGAGACTGTCTCGACGTTGGCCACGGTCGTGGGTCTACCGAACAACCCCACGCCGGCTGGGAATGGTGGCTTCAATCTTGGCTTGCCGGCTTTGCCCTCGATCGACTCGATCAATGCTGTCTCCTCTCCACAGATATAAGCACCCATACCACGGTGGATGTACACGTCAAAGTCGTAGCCGGAGCCACACGCGTTCTTTCCGATGAGCCCAGACTTGTACGCCTCGTTGATGGCCTGCTGCAAGATCACCGTCTCGTTGTAGAACTCGCCTCTGATGTAGATGTACGCAGCAGTGGCATTCATACCTCTGCCCGCCAACAAACAGCCCTCCACCAACTTGTGCGGGTCCTTTCTGATGATCTCTCTGTCTTTGCACGTGCCGGGCTCACCCTCGTCGGCGTTGACCACCAAGTATCTGGGTCCTGGGTTTTTCTCCCATCCTGGAGGGTTCATGAAAGACCATTTAAGTCCCGAGGGGAAACCAGCACCTCCACGGCCTCTCAACCCGGACTTCTTCATCTCGTCAATGATCCACTTGTCTCCTTTCAAGATGATCTCCTTGGTCTTGTACCAGTCTCCCATCTTCATGGACGACTTGAGGTCATGGCCATAGGTCCCGTAGACATTCTGAAAGATTCTGTCCTGGTCCTTCAAGCCGCCATGGACTCTGTTGGGAGTGGTAGCAGGGTCGGCGTTGGTGGCCAACCTTCTGACACTTCTAGCAGATGTTTTTAAATTGCGAAGCATCTTTGCTGTTGGTGAAGATTTTACGTCAATTTGGGTTTGGTTTTTTTCTATAAGTCGCACCTGTGTAATTGGTTTTCTTGCTCGTTCATTGGCTAGAACTGGGGATCGAGGGAAAACACCACACACAAGGGGGAGTTGGCAAATCTGAAGGTTGCTTTTGAATGGGGTTGACTAAATTTATAGTCTTTGAGGGTCTTGTTGACACAAAAAGGTGCTTGTGGTGGAAAGCTTTAGTAGTCACGTGCTGAGTCACGTGACCTGGGGTCATCGATTCACGGGCTTCCGTCGATACCTCCGTAAATTCCTAACTCCGAGAAATCTCTTAATCACGTCCATAATAACCGCCAGGAAGATTCAAAAATCTTTAAATCTCCAAATTCACCTTTTTTGCTGACCGGTTCAAGTGCCTGAGGTAAGCTGGTGTACGGGTTTTTCCACCACGCTTAGGCCCCACAGCCTTTGCAAAATTCTGGTGACGACAGCCAAAACCACCAATCCGTGCAAAAAAATTAAAATGGGTTTCAAGATTCCCATACTTATAGCGCTTCTTGCGGTGCTTCTATACTTGAACCAGTCCGCCCCGTCATACGAGTCCAGCGAGCTCGATCGCATCTTCAATCCTACACTATATAAGGCCAAAGAATGGATACGCCAATGGCAAATGCCGAAGTTGGACGAGCAAATCGCGAAATACGGGTACAACCCATTTCTCAAGGGCCAGAATAAGCTCAGCAGCAACTCTTACTTCCAGGACCGCGGGCCTTTCAAAGATAGAGCGCAGATCGGGGTGGAAAATGCAACTTTGGTGATGCTCGTGAGAAACAGAGAACTCAAGGGCGCCTTGCTGTCGATGAGGTCGCTCGAGGATAGGTTCAACCAGCACTACAAGTACCCATGGGTTTTCATGAACGATGTGCCCTTCACTGAGGAGTTCATGCAACAGACTTCACTTATGGCCAGTGGGAAAGTGTACTATGAGTTGATCCCGCTGGAGGACTGGGACGTGCCGCCGCACATCGACGAAAAACGACTCGACGACAACATTGCCGCGTCCACGGACGTGATCTACGGGTTTTCCAAGTCGTACAGGAACATGTGCCACTTCAACCTGGGCTACTTCTACAAGCAGAAGAGACTACTAAACTACGAGTGGTACTTCCGCGTGGAGCCCGACGTGGAGTACATGTGTGACTTTATGTACGACCCGTTCACGTTGCTCCGTGAAAACAACAAAACCTACGGGTTCACAATCACTATTCCGGAGTACTACAATACCATCCCCACACTCTGGCCTACAGTCAAGAAGTTCATGGACGAGAACCCGCAATACTTGCATCCGAACAACGCCTTGGACTTCATCACCAACAACGACACCGACGTGTTCTACGGGTCGCACACGGAGTCCAATTCCGAGTACAACATGTGCCATTTCTGGACGAACTTTGAGATTGCAAATTTGAACTTCTACAGAAGTGAGGCGTACGAGGCGTACTTCAAATACCTTGACGAGGCTGGCGGTTTTTACTACGAGAGATGGGGAGACGCGCCCGTGCATTCGATTGCGCTCTCGCTTCTCATTGACAAAAACGAAATCCACCATTTCGACGATATTGGCTACTTCCATGCTCCATATATGGCCTGTCCGCAGTCCCAGGACGTCCAGAGCATGAAGAGATGTGTCTGCAGGAAAATCAGTGAAGACGACGAGGACATCAACAAGGGCATGGACATTTCGCTTCCGAGTTGCTTGGGGCGCTGGTGGAGGTACGGTGGAGGCAAGAGGTTCTTGAACGAGCATCCGTACACAGTCTTTTGAGATATGGGCCGCGCACGACCGCGGAGTACATCGCATCTCATCATCGCATTTTTTTCCATAGTGTAGCATACCACCAAATAGCATGAGTAAAGGAAAGTTGAAGGTTGCACTTAAAAACCAGAAGATTAAAGAGGCTTCTGAGAAGTCGAAGTCGCTCAAATCCAAATCCTCCAGATCTGAGCCTGTGGTTGAAGAAACCGAGGAAATTGTGGAGGAGAAACAGACGCCAAAGGCAGAAGAGCCAGCAGCGTTGACCAAAGCGCAAAAGAAAAAATTGAGAATACAGAATAAGAAGGCGAGAAAGGCTGCCGAGAAGGAGCAGTCAGAGAAGGGCGAAGACGAGAAATTAGACGCCGAGGAAGAAACTGAGGAAAAGGTGGAAGCTGAGGAAGTGGAGGCAGAAGCCGAGGCAGACGCCGAGGAAGACGACGATGAGGAAGACGAGAATGTCGACTTGGATGTGTTAGCCGCCAGCGAGAGCGAGAGCGACATCGAGGACGATGACGAAGAAGAAGAAGAGGACGATGACGAGGAGAAGGATGAGGAAGAAGAAGACGAAGAGGAAAAAGACGAAGAGGAAGAAGAAGATATTCCCATCTCCGACGTCGAGCTCGACTCCGACACCGACGTCGTGCCCCACAGCAAGCTCACCATCAACAACACAGCTGCGCTCAAGGATGCGCTCGCCAGAATCCAGTTGCCGTGGGAGAAACACTCGTTCGTCGAGCACCAGTCTGTGGTGAGCGCCGAAAAGACCGAGTTGGGCATCAAGGACATCTACGACGACACCGAGAGAGAGTTGGCGTTCTACAAGCAGGGGTTGGATGCAGTGCACCAGGCCCGGGCCACGCTATTGAAGTTGAAGGTGCCCTTCTCCAGACCTCTAGATTACTTTGCCGAGATGGTCAAGAGCGACGAGCACATGGACAAGTTGAAGACCAAGTTGTTGAAGGAGGCCGCCGACAAGAGAGCATCGGAGGACGCCAAGAAGCAGAGACAGTTGAAGAAGTTCGGCAAGCAGGTGCAGCACGCCACGTTGCAGGACAGAGCCAAGCAGAAGAGAGAGACTTTGGACAAGATCAAGTCGTTGAAGAAAAAGCGGTCCGCCAACGAGATCAGCAACGACGACGAGTTCCAGATCGCCTTGGAGGAGGCCACGCAGGAGCAGCCTAAGAGACAGAGAGTCAACGGCAAGAGAATGGCCAAGGACGCCAAGTACGGCCACGGAGGCAAGAAGAGGTTCTTGAGGAAGAACGACGCGGACTCGTCGGCCGACATCTACAACCAGAAGGGCAAGAAGGGCAAGGCTGCGAGACCCGGCAAGAGCAAGAGAGGCAGAAACTAGATGATGGAGTAGGCAGAAGTAAGGTGGAGACGAAGATTGATGGCTGGGGTAGCTAGCTGGCATTAATGCATAGAACACACTGGAAAGGGAGGTGTAGATTGTTTGGGTAGGAAGAGAGGAGTGGGTGGGGGAATTTCTTTCTATTTTTTTGTGTGTTCGAGCAGAATGGTGATCTATTATCTTGGGGTGTTCTACTTTTTTCGCAGCCATTTAGTGTGCTACAAGTGCGTTGCCAAAAGCAAACTTCACCATGTGAGATAATAAAAAAAAAATACAGTGAACAGCAAAAATTAGACAAAACAGCTGGATCATTCTTCTTCGTTCTCATCCTCCTCATCACTCTCATCCTCCTCATCACTCTCATCCTCCTCATCACTCTCATCCTCCTCATCACTCTCATCCTCCTCATCGCTCTCACTCCGAGATTCCCTCTCCTCTTCCCTGGCAGTATCATCTTCCCTCTGGCTATCCAAAACATTGGTCGAAACTGCCGAGCTGTCCAAAAGTTCCTGGATGGTTGGGACCAGCTCTTCTGACGCGAGTTTCCCGATAAGGACATGATATTTTTGCTCGCTGACGTGGTTTAGCATCTTGAAACACTTCTCGTGTACTCTTTTCTTTACCTCAAGGGCCTCAAGTTTCGTCGCGTACGCCTCATCCTTGAACTTATGAGCATCTGCTTCAAGAACAATAGCATTCTGCTTCGCTTTACTAGCCTCTTCTTCCAACTTACCAGCGGCCTGTCTAAATTCGATAGCATTCGCCAACTTCGCAGTGACTTGCTCTTCCTTGTTGAAGGCGATATCATAGAGATCCTCTGCCTTTTTAAATTTAATTTCTGCTTCTCCGATTCGAGCTTCTGCTTCTCTGTGTCGAGCTTCTGCTTCTCTGTTTCGAGCCTCTGCGATTCTAAATTTCTCGTCAGCTTCAATCTCCTTCGCCCATGCTCGATCTCTGGCTTCCTTAGCTTCCCTCATACAGTTCGCAAGCCTGGTAGATCCAGCCTCTGAGTCCCTCTTAGCACCTTCCCAAAGGCTGTTTGCTTTGGAATACACAAGTTGAGCGTCGCTTAGCTTCTTCTCGGCCTCAGAACTCATCTTTACCGCTTTTGCTTTCTCCTCATTTGCCTTCTTTATCATCTCTTTTGCGAGCTTTGCTGAACAGTCTGCCGCTTTAAAGACCCTTTCCAATCCTACAAGGAGCTGTTTGCCCATGCTTGCATAAGCACGAACAAACACCAATCGAAACTTTCTAATGGAATCCCCGTTTTGAGGGCCGCCTTTGGTGGATTCTGCCACTTTCTCAACATGCTTCACACTCTTGTTCCAGATTTCCATAGCTTTTTTGGCGGTATCTTTCAAGTTCTCATCTAAATTTGCAAATCTAGTTTGATTCTCCTCGAGAACCAATTCCGCTGAGTCTGGAGATACGGGACCTTGGCCAACAACGGTTGCAGTAGCGGTTTCTCTTGAACTAGCCAGATCGTTTGAAGTAGCATTAGCCTTCTGTCTTTTAGAATTTTTCCCTTGTGGTGGGGTTGCTGTGTTACGTGGTCTTTTGTTTCCAGACATTTGAATATTTTGTGTGTGTGAGAATTTACCAGGGGATGTGGCTTCTTTATACCTCTCTGAAGTCAAATTTGCAGTTTTCGCATTTGCAGCAGAGGTACCAAATCGGGCCAGCTTGCCGCTTGCCAAACTACCCCTTTCATTCGAGATCCTTCCTCTTGAATTCTCTTTTGAAGTTAATTGCGAAGTTTCCTTGGTATCTTTCGAATTCACGACAGCACGGCTCAAGACTATTTCTTTAGCCTTTTTAGAGTCCTTCTTTCGTCCCAGTTCTCTCTTCTCCGAATGAGGGATATAATTCGTGTCCATTATCATCACGTCGTCACTTTCATTATCACTTTCGGATTTGATCCGGGCTTTACAAACTTTCGCTTCGTCTTCCATTGAAAACCTTGTGCCTAATAAGTCACTCTCTCACCCAATTGTAGGGACTGATCCAAGGTGCACTCGCTGATAATTCGTTATAAGTTTGCTAGTCCGCTAAAAAATATTGAGTCTAGATGATTGTTGTGAAGTTTTTGAAGGTCACCCATTTATAATTGCCCTTGTGTGACGTTATGCTAGCTCATGTGCTTTGATGAAGAAGCCAATACACCACCTTCACTCAAGCAGCCTGACTACAAATATGCCAACCGATGAGCTTTTTTGCGATCCCATTTACCCTTCTAATGGATCGTCGTTGGGGCTTACGTCTTTCAAGCCGTATGAGTGTGCTTCCATGACCAATTTCGCAGCTTGGACAGAGTTCTCCTCGCGCGCAAATGGAATGGTATATACTTGAGAATGAATGAGTTTGTGACTTCATGATAGCACGAGCCCGACAACCTGACTTTCAGTGAGGCCCTTCGTCCACATAGTCGGTGTATTTACGAAAGTTATTAAAGAAGCAAAATCTCAATTGACAAACTATTCATCTGACGAAAATAATACTAGTCACTCCCCCGCACTGCTGCCGCTTTCGAAATGAATTTCACTGTAATAACTGTCGAGAAGGTCAAAGTACAATTGGCTCAAGTCTCGAAAATCAAAATCTGTGATGATGTCATTCAGAGAGACGCTTCCAAGTCCATTATCAGCCGAAGCTGCTTGGGGAGGATTACCTGGTATCTGAAAGGTTTCTGAGGCTTTGTCACGCAAGATCTGTCGGACGGAAGAGTAGGCCGGATCTGATCTGTCGATCGTGAACAAGACGCCAACCGTATCATTTACGGACGAGTCTGTCATGACTTGGGATGTACGATCTGAAGAATCTGGTATATCGGTCATAGCAAAATAAAGAGCACAAGTAATAGTGGTAGGTAAAGAATGTGGGGTGGGTGTACGCAAAGAGTATTTATACCTCTTCATGCACGAGCTCTCCTATTTCTCTATGCAAGCTTGAATTCTTACTGGAACTCCATGGAAGGTTCGAAGACTTACTACAATCGTCTAGCTGCTTCCATTATCTTCTCGATTGGAATGAGGTCTGTCAAACTTTCGCCGAAGCGAGCTGCTGATAACACGGGAATAGAGAGTTTCAGAAAGTGCCACATAAAATCCAAATTGTATTGGTTTTCATTTGAAAAATCTGCCTCCGCTTCATCTCGTCATTTTCTGGACATTTCCCATTTTCATCAACTCATAAATGCTACAGATTACAGAACAAATTTATGGACTCTTGGAGACATACTTTTGTGACCTGTCCAAACATCCGGCAGTCGCGACTTCGCAGCCAAAATGTACAGTCAATAGAAAACGAACAAGATAAGAAAAACACGAACAAAATAAAATCTGAAATATAAACATGGCCTTTGCTACCAAGAATTCAGACTACCTCAACATATTTATGCACCTTCGCTTCCATCCTTTTTCTCGCATACTCACGTTCGCCCTCACGTTCACCCTCACAGCATGAAACATCTATCGAAGCGATGAAGTTCTCCAAATCTCTCTGTACATTTGACAACGATCTCTGCGAAGCAAATACCTCATGCGAATTTGATATTTCACCTCATTGACTTTGGTAAGCATCACGAGCAGCTCTTGATGTTCCCTATTCTTTCTGGGTCTGGCTTTCAAGAGCGACAACCTCCTGCTTCGATCTGGCAGCCTCTATGTTTATAAAAGAGACACAATTTCATCACAAGCAAAAAGAAGCTCCAAAAATGAGTCATGTGAAAATTCTATCAATTCTCACAGTTTGCTTTCACTTTCATAGCTTAATTTCAGATCTTTTCGGAAAAAGCGATTTTCATATCTCCCAGAGTCTGACCTCAGGCAAACTAAATTGTCACGCACATTGAGAATCTAGCAGAAGACCATAAACTGAAAGTCCAGAAATAAAATACAAAAACGGGAAATTCCAGAAAACTGATTGCAAATCTGCCATTAAGCACCCACAAGTACCATAACAAAACTCTCAAACTAACATCAGCAGTCTCTTTTTCTTCCTACCTTTTGCACCCTCTGGTTTCCTCCTCTACACGAACAATCGTATAAAACGCGCGCATACGATCAGAGTCTAAAACCAACCTCCAACTATTCACCGAAAATGGACAAACAAGCGGTCAGACAGAAATTCATCGACGAGTTCGACGGCTTGGTTGCCGAGCTCAGAGAGATTCTTAAATCTTACAACATGCCCGCAGAGGCCATCTCCTGGTTCGAGAAAAACTTGTTCTACAACACCCCAGGTGGAAAGTTGAACAGAGGCTTGTCTGTCATCGACACCTACTTGATCTTGAAGAACAAGAAGCTCGAGGACTTGTCTGCTGAGGAGTACAAGAAGGTTGCCATTTTGGGATGGGCCATTGAGTTGTTGCAGGCGTACTTCTTGGTCGCTGACGACATGATGGACCAGTCCAAGACCAGAAGAGGCCAGCCGTGCTGGTACTTGAACGAGGGCGTCGGAAACATCGCCATCAACGACTCGTTCATGTTGGAAGGCGCCATCTACATCTTGTTGAAGAAACACTTCCGTCAAGACTCCTACTACGTGGACTTGTTGGATCTCTTCCACGAGGTGACATTCCAGACGGAGTTGGGCCAGTTGTTGGACTTGGTCACCGCGGACGAGGAGCACGTGGACTTGGACAAGTTCTCCTTGGAGAAACACTCGTTCATTGTCATCTTCAAGACCGCGTACTACTCGTTCTACTTGCCCGTGGCCTTGGCCATGTACATGTGCGGCATCAACAGCGAGCAGGACTTGAAGCAGGTCAGGGACGTGTTGATCCCGTTGGGCGAGTACTTCCAGATCCAGGACGACTACTTGGACTGTTTCGGCACCCCAGAGCAGATTGGCAAGATCGGCACCGACATCAAGGACAACAAGTGCTCGTGGGTGGTCAACCAGGCGTTGTTGAAAGTTACCCCAGCGCAGCGTGAGCTTTTGGACAACAACTACGGCAAGAAGGACGACGAGTCCGAGCAGAGAGTGAAGGACTTGTTTAATGAGTTGAACATTGCCCAGACGTACACTGAGTACGAGGAGTCTGTTGTTGGCAAGTTGAGAGAGCAGATTGAGCAGATTGACGAGTCCAGGGGCTTGAAGAAGGAGGTGTTGTCTGCGTTCTTGGCCAAGGTGTACAAGCGCTCCAAGTAATAGAATAGAAGAAGAGAGAGGATGAGAAGGAAATGTAGCACACGACAACAGATGAAAAAAAGTCTGATTTATTGTTGTTTTTTTAAAATCCAGTGTCGGACTTTTGAAAAGATTTGATTGCTAGGATCTGCTGGTGGATCTCAGTATTCCTAAGTATTCCAGATCAGGTACTATGCACCGCACCAAGTCAAGTAGACAGACCTGGACATCAACTTAGAAAAACCAAAGTAAAAGCTCCCCTTCAGTCCCTTCCAGTTTATCTATCAACTTCCAAATCCCTCTTTGTCTCTCACTTCGATCTACACCCTCCCGATAGTGACGTTTATTAATGCAAATCTAGGCGTTGACAATCTCCAACTCCTCTCTACCAGCCTTGGTGTACAAGTACTCGTTGTAGTCTCTGGCGTTGGTCCAGACGTTCCACACAATCACACCTGGAATGATCACGAACAAGGCCTGGTTCTTGGTTCTTCTGAAGACGTTGAAAACCGAGTTGTACAACGCGCCCTTCAAAGGCTTGGTGGCGTATGGCGAAACAGTGTAGATGCCCACGTGCTTCTGAGGCTGGGAGCCGATGTGGCCCCACCATCCCATGTAAGTCTTAGCAGAAATTCCTCCCATTTTCGTGTGTGGTTGGTGACTAGCAGTTGAGGTTTGAATTATTTGCGAAAAGAGTTGAGTGTAATTGGCTGGCGCGATGCTGAGAAATACGCTGGGGAAGGGTGTGGAGGCAGGACACAAGTTACGCGTGAAAAAAATATGTAGTCGCTGAAAATCCAATATGTACAGAGCTTAATTCAAAGTTATTGGGATAGTGAAAATTACGTTTTTCATAAATTTTTGAGCTCCTGTGAAATTTGTCTTTGCCCATTTAGTGAATTTCGCTTTCATTGTAGCAATTAACTCTGAGGGGCGGTGTCTGCAGGACAAACGTCTGACCCGGCCAGTGGATAAAAGTTACTTGACTATTGTATTTGGGTCCAAGTGTTGGGGCCAACGACAAGAAAAAGAGATCCCAGCAAAAGAGAAATTTGTCAAAAATGTTGGATTTGATTGTTCATTTGCCAATCAATCCCCCAAATTTTTTTGCTTTCTTGCTCTTTTCCCTGCCTCGTTATTTCACTCTGTAGTCCGATTTAGGCACATCGATGTCACCAGCCTCGGTTATGTGTACTGCAACTCGAATTCCTGCACCAACCAGGGAAGAATCCAGGCCCTTTGGTTCATATATATATATATACATCGACCAATTTCAGGATAATATTTTCAATCAGCAACTTTCTTTATCTTATCAGAATTCTTCGTTATCCATTTTTAATTATCAGATCACAAGATTAGATATCATCATGTCCACTTTTGAAGCTACCAAGGGCCGTCTCGATACTTTTGCACTGAACTGTGCTCAGGCGGTGGATACTGGGCTATACTATACTTTCAATTTGTTGATGTTGGTGATGTCCTTTTTCGATGGAGTTGTTGACACGTCAGAGAAGGCCATGAAGGACGTGAAGGTTGTGTTTCAGTTGGTGCAGAATAAGAATATCAACTGACAACGAAAGTGAGAGGGTGCGAAAGATGAAGAGTGCGGAAGAGGACAAGAAGAGAAGCAAATGAGAACGACGAGCAAGAAAATATGAATGTATTGATGATTCAAGGGGTTGTTGATGAAAGAAGGAAAGATTTGTGGGTCGGCAAGACGCGCCATCAGAATTTATTGCGTGTTTATAGAATTATAGATGTCGATGGCAGATAGTGTAGTGGAATTGCTGCAACAGAGTGCACAGCGAAGGGCACAGCCAAGGGCACACAACCAGGAGCTTGTGAAAATGGCTTGGAGGGATAATCTGTGGCAGGTGAAAGGAGGGGCTATAAAGAATGGAAAAAGAAAGCTTTCATGAGGTGATTTTTCCGAGCAGACAGGTTTCTTGGTGTGGTGGAGGTGGTCAAGTAGACAGACAAGAACTTTGAGAATTCACTAGAAGGAGAAGATCAAGAAATAAAGGAAAGGGAAAACTGGAGCTTTTTGGACATGAAAATTATATTTTTTTGTCTTTCTCTGTTTTAGTTCTTGTTGTTCTTGTTTTTCTTTTTTTTTTTTTTCAATTTTTTTTTTTGTGGTTGTCAATTGTGTTCTCTACATTATCCTGCGTTGACTGGGAACAGATATGTAGGCTGAGAAAAAGAGGACCAAAAAAGAGGGACTAGGCAAAAAAGAGACTAAATACCATTTTGGTACACAAAAGCGACAAGACTGAAATGGAATCAGAGAGTGGGTCAAAAATCTAAAAAACTGAGTTTTCAAATTTCTCGTTTGGCACCAATTGGTTGTACCTTCAGGTTTATGACTCTCCAATCTCACTTTATTTTTTCACTTTTTCCGTGTCGCACTTCTCGTCCCCACTACAGACTTTTTCATTACCTTGGAGATCAGTTATTATATACCTAAGCAGAGATACGCTTCTGGTAAGCCAATCTGCCCTTTTGTCTAGAGTTCAATCTGACAACCTTGGTCTCTTCAGCCTTGGCGATTTCCTCTTCTTCTTCAGTGACAATAAGTTCAATGTGAGATGGAGATGACTGGTAAGCATTCACGCTACCGTGGGCTCTGTAAGTTCTTCTTCTTTGCTTTGGAGCCTGGTTGACTTGGATGTGAGTGATCTTCAATTTGGAAACATCCAAACCCTTGGCCTCAGCATTGGATTGAGCGTTCTTCAACAAGTCCTGGACGTAGTTGATGGACTTGGTTGGCCATCTAGCCTTCTGGACACCCCACTCCTTACCCTGGGCGGTTCTGCCGATGGACGAGTTGAATCTTCTGAATGGGATAGCTCTCTTGTGAGCCAAAACGTCTTCCAAGTACTTCTGGGCAATCTCCAAGTTCCAACCGGAGACGGCTTGAGCGGTCTCTCTGGTGTTCTTGAAAGAGACTCTCAAGTAGGCACCGCGAGCAGAAGCAGACTTAGCTGGGTTAACTGGGGTAGCAGCGTAACGAACCATTGTAGATATTGAGAAGAGAAGTTTTGCAAGTGATAAATTTTTTCTGGTTGTTGGAAGTGCGACCGGGGTGTGTGCAGGGTGGACTGGGGCGAAACTTAGGTGCGGTGCCCTATGCGCGCGCACGTGACCGCTTTTCGCCCTGCCCTTCTCTCTTTCACTTATCCGCGACCTTTTGTGTGGGTAGTAGGATGCAGATAATATATCTAGGTGAGCAATAGAGGGTGAGATGGGTGCCGGAAGTTTGTGACAGAAACCCTTTTAATTTATATCATTTTCGATTTCTTCTCGTGCGGGGTAGAGAACTATATAAAGAGCCCATCTCTCCCACTTTTTCTCGGGTTCTCCTACTTTTTCCCTCCCCCTTTGCTGCCTCTCGCCATGCACCTCTCCCGCCCTGCCTAGCGAAGTGGAGTTGGCTGTACATGCAAATCTACAACATGCGTCCGGGCCGCCACTCGATCTGACAGGGATGGGAATTTCGGGAAGTCGGGCTTCTTATATATTTTTTGCTTTTTGTTTTTTTCCTTCCAACAGCCACGTGTCCTCTTCACCTTCGCCGTGGCCTTGCCCCGCACATGGAACTGCCAAAAAGTCCCATCTGCTCTTCCCTGTCCATACCATCTGTCAGTTGCGTCACGCAGACAATCGGCCGTCACATAACCCCGTTGCGGCTTCTAGTTTCACCCTGCCGAGCAGTCCAAGAGTGCATCCGTTTTTAGTTTACCGTGCATCGTGATCGTATAATGTGGCGGTTTTTTACGTTTCGACCGACTTGCAATTTTCGCCAACCACTTTTTTTTCTCGTTTGTCAATGCTGTCCATACTAATCACTTAGTCCGGCACCTGCCCCAATTGGCGTGGGCCTCCTTATGGCCTTCGCACGACCTGCGTTTGGGGGCGGAAATTTAAAAACAATTGCTGGTTGGTATTTTCCATATAATCAATCGTAAAGCCTCTGTGTGGTTAACCGCCAGTGACTTAAATTATTGAAATTATCAAATTCTTTTGTTTGCAAACGCAATTCAATTGCAGATTTCAAAGGTTGGCCTTTCGAATCCGACCAATCCATATTGTCTCCCTTGTCCCGGTCAACTAAATCCGGCCAGTTCACACATTCAGTGTACACTACACGAAAATAACGTGTTTCTTCCATTCATTAATTGTTAAAGTCCGCCAAATTCACTTGGTTATCTTTTGAAGGGGTCAATTGCACGTGCCCGTGTTTATATTATCGCTGAACTTCTTTCCCCACCAAAATGTCCGATACAGACAAACTCGCAAGCCTACTGCCAGACGCGCCGCTCGACAACAACGACATAAATGGTGACGGGACGCCTGGCTTATACGACATGGACTTGGACATGCCCGCGGGCGACAATGACGGCGAGGGCGACGTTGGCGCTGACTTGTTGGGGCTCAACTCAGACGGAGACGCTGAAGCAGAAGCAGAAGCAGAAGCTGACGCAAACGCCGACGCCGATGCAGACGCGGCTGACAACAACGGCTTACCCGACCTCGCCAACGACTTGGACATTGAGCTTCCTGGCTCCGAGAAAGAGGCCAGTGCCGACTCTGACCAGCCAATTGCATCGTTGGAGAAGCCTGAAGATGCCATGGACGTTGACGAGTCTAAAGAAAGCTCGGAGCCGGTCAAGGAGGAGCAGGACAACTCGTCTGCAGACCTGGAGACCTCGGACAAGACCGAGCTGACGAAACCTTCAGAGGCCACGGAGGCCACGGGCGACGATGACAACGAGAAGCTGACGAAGGAGGAGGAGAAAAAAGAAAAGAAGAAAGAGGACAAGAAGACCGAGAAGAAGGACAAGAAGGAGGCCAAGAGCCGAACGTCTCTGTCGCCCAAGTCAACTGGTGACGACGTGGAGGTGAAGAAGGAGCCTGTGGTGGAAGAGGCACAGGTCGAGGACGCGGAGCCCATGGAGGAACAAGGCCCCGTTGATGTGGACGTGGATGACAGAACAAGAATTCGCCAGACTCACTCAATTGTGGTGCCCTCGTACGCGAGCTGGTTCAGCATGAAGCTGATCCACCAGATCGAGAGAGACTCGCTCCCTGAGTTCTTCAACTCCACACACCCTTCCAAGTCTCCCAGGATTTACGCAAACTACAGGAACTTCATGATCAACGCATACAGACTCAACCCCAACGAGTACCTCACGCTCACGTCGTGCCGCAGAAACTTGGTTGGTGACGTCGGCACCTTGATGAGGGTGCACAGGTTCTTGAACAAGTGGGGTCTCATCAACTACCAAGTGAATCCTCAATTCAAGCCAGCGTACGCGCTAGAAAAATTGCCTAATGGGTCTCTGGTCGGTCTCCCATACACTGGTGAGTTCCACGTGCAATACGATACCCCTCGTGGTCTTTTCCCGTTCGAGACGTACAAGCCAAGTTCCGAGAATGTCAACATCGACAAATTAAAGAAATTGATTGACTCCAAAAGTACGATGAACGGCGTCTCTGAACTGCATGAGGAACTCAACAACGACTCATCTGAGCCAGCGGCCAAGAAGCAGAAAATCTCCGAAGACGACTGGTCGCCTGAGGAGCTTGCTCACTTGCTTCTTGGCATACAGAAACACAAGAATGATTGGTACAAGATCGCTCAGATTGTTGGTAACGGTAGAACTCCACAGGATTGCATCCTCAAGTTCTTGAAGGTCCCAATTGAGGATCAGTTTAATAAAGTCAGTGACAAGGACTTGGGCATCTTGAAGTTTGCTCCAAACTTCCCTGTCATTTCTGCCGACAACCCGGTGATCAGCAATTTGATCTTCATGACGAACTTGGTGGACCCCGAAGTTGTCAAGGCAGCCACGGCCAACGCTTCCAAGGTGATTGACGAGCAATTGTACAAACGCGTTGAAGAAGTGTACGGCAAAAATGTGAAAGCTGACGTGACAGAAAAGAAGGGAGACACCGAGAAGGAGGAGAAGTCTGAGGAAGGAGAGGCAGCTCACAGTAATGGCAAAGGAGACAGTCCAGGAGCCAAGAGCGCGGAGATTGACAATGCTCTCACGAAAGAATTCGAGACTACGGCAAGCGACACTGTCATCGAAGACGCAGCAACATCTGTTTTCGGCTCTGTTGCTGCACGCAGTCATCTATTCGCCAACTACGAAGAGAGGGAAATGCAGAAGCTCACGACAACAATTCTCAACCATGAATTGAGCAAGATTGACGTGAAGATCAAGAAAATCAACGAGCTTGAGAAAATCTATCAAAGAGAAAGA
Source organism: Sungouiella suratensis (assembly GCA_030566815.1). Classification (NCBI taxonomy): domain Eukaryota; kingdom Fungi; phylum Ascomycota; class Pichiomycetes; order Serinales; family Metschnikowiaceae; genus Sungouiella; species Sungouiella suratensis. The sequence continues at coordinate 56,071 of JAKUAV010000002.1, read as the reverse complement.
CAGAATCTCGCACAGCAACAAAGCGAGATTTTCATTGACCGTCTTGCCTTGACCAGATCCACCGTCAATATCACCAAGAAGTTAGACGAGGCCGTCAACGCGCTCAAGTCCACCAAGGAGAAGGAGTCCTCGCTCTCAGCGGAAGAGCTTGAGAAGGTCGCCAGTCTCATCTCGGATGCACAATCATTGCTATTCAAGCCCACGAAACTGACATTTGTTGAAGAGAAAGCACCGGTTGAAGAAGCTGACCTGAAAGAGGCTTCCACCGCCAAATCTGAGGCAATTGTCAAGCCCTTATCTGTGGAGACCCCACAAGCATTCAAGGTGTGGGTTCCATGAATACAGTCATCTTTTTCATAGGGAGAGACCGAATTCTTCAGGTTTCTGAGACTGGGCTAATCTGTATAATAATATATTTACGCATAGACTACACGCACTTATATCCAGGTCCGACTCCACATATAAACTACAACTATAATACATCCAAGCTGAATGTCCGAGGAGGGGTATCTTGACAATCTAGAGGATGACAGCTATCTAAACCAGCAAGAGGAAGACGGTTCTGGCATCAAAAGCGAGAAATTTGGAATAGATTCCGTCGAAAACAGCCATATATTTGAAGAGTTAGGAAGTGACGATGAAATGGAGCAATCTCAACAGAACGCGAGCGAACCAAATCAAAACAGTGTCATAGAGGTTCTTGATGGCGAGCTCGATGACCAGCTGGACTTGGAATCAGAGAAATCCCACCTCAGTGAGTCTGAATCTGGCGTGGTCAAAGAGCAATTCGAAGGTGAGACAAGTTCATCTATAGAGGTGATTGAGATGAGTGACGAGGATGCAAGTCAATCTGAAGACGAAGAATCACTGGGAAAGAAGAGCGTGGTGGAATTGGATAGCGAGGACGAGATTGAGAACCTAGAAGCTGAGGGAGATCAGGGTCAGAACAACAACGATTTGTATGAGGAAGAAGTCCGGGAGTTACACACAGAGGAGGTTGAGATTGATATTGAGATCCAACAAGAAAGCACAGAACAACTAAACAGGGAAAACGGAAGTGAAGAGGTACCTCTTGAAAGTACTAATGGTGGTGGAGATCCTGTGTCGAGCCTAAATCAGGAAGAACCAGTACCAGAAAGCACAGAAAGGGAAGCTGGACAAGACAAGTTCTTACCGATTGTTCCGACCATTATATGCATATGCGGTGACGAGTTCCTACTAACGCCGTTCTACGAAGAGTGCAAGTGCCAATTGGAAGATATGATTTCGCTTTTCAGTGTGGACGAGGTGAGAGGACAGAGTCTCGAGCAAATTTTCCAGCTCCTAAGGGGAAATGGCGACCTCATCGACGCATACAACTTCAACGTCGAAGATGAGCTACGCATAGACTTCCCAGAGTTGAACTTGTACGTTACTGAAGACAATGTATTTGCACGAGAATTGAACCTCGACGATATCATTGCGTGCTTCCACCAACTCAGGCAGAACAGTGCTTTGAAGGGCGAGAAATCCATTCCCGATAAGTTTACTGTGTTGGTGTCGATGCAGCAGCGGTTTGCCTCGCGGTACGGGAAGTTGAAGAAACTAGTGGAGCAACAGGGAACGTTCACCGAACTTCTGGGAAATTTCAGTTCAGAGGGACAAGTCAACAAGAAACGGAAACTCAGCGTATAGGAAATCGAAAAGGACAGGAAATTTTGAGTTTGTGAGATGAGTCTTGGTGTGGAAATTTGTCATCGGTCTGCTAATCTGTAATGTCTATTAAAACCACCTGTCAATTTTGCCAGAAATGAGTCTCACCGGATTAGCAAACGGCCCTAGTTGATCACGCCGCTCTCTCTGAGCCTCTGGTAGAGCTCGGGGTCCAAGTACTTCTGCAAGTTGGGCTCTCCACTGAGGCCCTTTCTTCTTCTTGTCTTCATGACAAAGTCCCGAGCCAAAGACTGCTTGGGAACGGGTTTCAATGCAGGCAAAGGACAGTCCTGGTCCAATGGGTCCCCAGGAACAATGTCCCACCGTGCAAACTCCAAGGTGCCGAACGCCTGGCCCTGGGTGTAGAGCCTCAAGTCTGTGTCCAAACCCACAGAGTCAATAACTGGCACGTAGCCTTCAAGCTCGAAGAGCGGGGTGGCAGGAACTGGAGATTCCAGCACTATCCAGCCTCTTCTCTTGCCCAATATGGTATGCACGGCGTCCTGGCTCTTGTATGTGCAGATTACATTGACCCTGTACATTGGCTCCATGAGTCTGGGCGAGGCGGTGAGAAACCCGGTGTGGACGGCATTTCTGGTGATCGGGATGAGCTGCCCATTGCCAGACTTCAAGGTCGAGCCGCCCAAAACTGCATCCAAGATCTTGAACTTGGTGTTGCGGATGGGCTCATCACATAATGGGCCCTCATTTGCAGCCAAGTGAAATCCGGCACAAATCAACTCTTTCGATGCTGCCAAGGCACTCTTGTCTGTTTCTCCCTCCAAGGTATCGTCCAAAAGCATCGAGGCGCCGCACAAGTCGTCTGGGCCAAAACTCCAGATGGACCGTGCTGCCAAGGCGTCCCACCCAAAGTCGTTCCTCAAAATCTTCGCTGTGACCTTCTGTGGCTGGGCTAGACTGATCTGCCCGCTCTCAATTGCCCTGCTGAGCTTTTTATCGTTGACCGGTTCTGCCGTGATCGAGAGTGAGCTCTTCTTGTTCAATCCGTAAGTGGTAATCTTAGTGACCGATCTCTCGCTGGTAGTCTCGCTGAATTTCGTGATTGGGTCGCTCACTTTGATCGAGAGGTACTCTGCAAAGATGTATCTGAGGTCGTGCAAGAAGCAGTCGAGGTACAACTCGCCAGGAGCTAGCACCACATGTTCTCCGCTTTCCTCCACTTTCACCACCGCAGAAATGTACGCCTTGCTCAAGATTTTCAAGCCCTCAACAAGCTTGGGAAGCTCGCGTGGGTGCTCGGGCTCAATTGCAACTTTGTACACGGACTTCTGGCCCCATCTGGAGTAATGGATGGGCACAATTTGGCTTTTGGCTGTGGAAGATCCAGACACCGTGCAGTTCTTCTCTATGGCCGGGGAAATTCCTGAAATCAATGCAACATTACCCTGGGTAACTTCTCCAACGGGTATTTTGTATCTCCCGCATGGAATGTGTATGCTCTCCACTTTAGCTGTGGACACCAGATTCCCTAAGTTTAGTTGTAGGTCATCACCAACCGATATCTTACCCTGATATACTCTCACAATGGCCAGGTGCAGTTTCTTATCGCTATCAAGAGTCAATTTGGCCACTTCTGCAACCAAACTGTCCGCTGTAGTCAAGTCTGCTTGGATTCCTCTCTTTTCCAACTTCTCCTTCAAGTGAGCCACAGGATCTGGCAAAGTCCACACCACCAGGCCGGCAAAGTCCTTTGTGGAGTCGAAAACAAGCGCAAAAACATCCCTCAACAAAGTTTGCGGGTCTTGCTTCCGTGAACTCTTGGGTAAGTTGACCCCAAAGTTTTCCCATAGTAAAGAGGAAAGCACAAGTCCATCCGGGTCTGAGACGAGCGAGTAGGAAAACAACTTATAGAGAGGATCAAGCACGAGCTCTTCAAATGTCCTGCGTGCTTGTTTTTGCTTTTCCGAGAACCTGACAAACTTTTTCACCGCCTTATCGTAGGAAAAGTCGCCCCAGAGCAATTTCGCCAATTGCTCCACGGAGAACTTCAGTGAAGAGCCAAATTTCTCCACATATATCTGCGCAAATGTTTGCAATGTGAAGCACGTCTGTAGACTTGCCAGCGAGAACACAACGTTGTTCTGTAGCGGGCTGATCAACTTCAGGTGAGTGTACACTGCGCTGAGCTCGTGGTGGTAGATGTAGGCGTTGATGTCGTCCAAGATGTACTTGACCTTGAGATGAAAGTCTGAAGGCGGCAATCTGAGCTCTAGCACCAATCTGTCGATCTTGTTGAGCACCACTGTGAAGGGTAGGTTTTTCTGGACCAAAAGCCCGACTATGCGCTTGTCTCGTTTCGTGAAACCTTCCAAAACGTCTATGACCAAAACAGCACCTTCCACAACATTCAAAACAGTCTCTATCTCGTCCTGGAAGTCCGGGTGGCCGGGACAGTCGGCCACATTTAGAATATAAGATCTGTCTCTGGAGTCCAGCACGAAAAGCGATGCAAATTTGGCCGCAATAGTAAGTCCACGCTCGACTTCAAGCTTGTTTGTATCCATGTATCGTAAAGGCTTGAATTCCTGCTGTTGCTTCTTTGCTGCAGACACGTTGATGTGAGTTTGTTGCACCAATAAATCAATGAGACTTGTCTTGCCCGTGTGCAAGTTTCCGACGAAAGCAACATTTCGTATCCTCTCAGGAAGGTCTTTGGAGAGCTGTGACATGTATTCACGTGAGTATGTCACCTCAGGTAGCGAATTGTCTGGGGTTGTATACTCCACAAATAATTTCTGGTCCTCCACTGTTTTGATGACGGGCTCGTCTTTGCCCTCCAGCAAAGAGTCCACAAGGATAGTTTCGGCATTTCCGAATCTGTTGGAGAGGGAATTGGTGAGCGCAAGGGACTCTAGCTCTTGATCTGGGACGCTTTCCGTTTGAACATCGAATTTCAGATTTGTCTCTGGAATTTCGTCGAGATCTTCGTTTTGAATGCCGTTTTCGCCATTTTCAAGATCAGAATCGCGATCTGACCCAAGGTAGTTGCCAAACTCGTCATACTCGTCGTCACTGTCCATATTGTAGTGGTGATTTAAAATGCAATGAGTTGAAGCTATAATGTGTGTACTGCAGGTAGTATAGCATCTCCAAAGACAGAGACAAGTTACTAAATAGATTTATTCAAATAATGGGATGAATTGGTTTTTGTATTCGCTTGCAGCTACTCTGTTGTCTCGACGACTTGGTTGTTTCAATGACTTTATTGTTGATGACCTATTGCGCTGGATAGCTGGACGTTGTGTCCCATACTATTCCTGGTCATCTCTATGATACACAGACCCCGTTCACAGAACGAGCGTCTAATCTGGCAAAGTGGAACCCGTTGTTTGTTTCTCCGTTCTTGGATTTCTTCATCACGACAAGGTCTGGTACTTTCTCAACTCGGTCAACAACGTCTTCAATTGCGTGTCGGTGACCTTGCTGCCCAAACTTGGAATCAAGGACCTGGCTTCCTCGGCATCCTCACACTCCAAATTGCCCAACTGCGCCAACTCAAATGGATGCAAAGGCTCCGAAGCCTGACTGCTGAAGTCATTCAAGAGTTTCTCCACAGTCTCAGTCGAAGAGGCATTCTTGAACCGGCTGAATGTCGATAAGTAGTTCAATGTCTTATGCACGATCTCGTTAGAGTTGGGACCAGCAAGCTCGATGTTGGCGATCTCATCCTCGCGCTGGTTCTCTTCATCTTCGTCATCGCCAAACTCTTTGTTCTCGCCCTTGTTTTTTCTCTCTTTCAAAGCGGCTCTTATCAAGAGTCTGGCCTCTGCCAAGTTCAATGCGATGAGCTGCTCGGTGTCCCCCGAGTTTGTGATTTGTGTGATTTGGAATTCTGGCCCTAGCTTCAACAAAGCTGCGTTTTCTTCGTCGTCGATATTCTGCGACTTTGGCTTCCTCCTTCTGACTCCGAGTGCACTTGTGCTCACGTTCATTTTGATTTCAAATTATTGTGTGAGTTTGGGCGGATGAGAATTGCGGTCTCGCAGGTAAACTAGTTCACCTTTGGAGGCCTACTTTTCATTTGAGTTGGGCGCACCAATTTGTGCGCGCACGACCGCAAGTTCCGGTGTACGGGTGTTTCTCCACAATAGTCTAAGACCATGACAGAGTGGAGTCAAAAATTGGAAAAATTTTTAGAAGTCAAAAAATTCTTGATCCTTTCCGCTTCTCTAGATTTGCATTTCTCCACTGGTCTCAAACGTCAACTTTGAGTGGGTCTGTGGAGGAGCTTGTCAGCAGGGAGGAAGTTGAGGATTTCTCCAGGTGGGAGGTATCATTGACAAAAGGATGTTTGAGCGCTTCCTGAGGAGTCAATCTCTCCAACGGGTTCAAATTGAGCACCTTCGTCAAGAAATCAACCAAATTGTGTCTGTCCTTGTACTCTCTGTCGATCATGGCCTGGGTCATTTTCCGTGATGGCATCTTGTAGTTCAAGACAATGTCCTTAAGCAATTTATGGTTGAAGTAGTTTTTGTTGGGCAGCTCTGCCTTTGAAATGTCTTCTTTGCCTTTCGACGTGCGCACAAACTCCAAGTACTCGTCGTGGGTTTTGAGCTTGTACGTGGGCTTTGCACTGCCCTCGGCAGCTGGGATTTTGTTGAAGTAATTGAGCGAGTTACGACCAACCTCGATCATGTGACGAGGAGGATTGCCCAACATGTCCACGATCTTGAAAATCTGGTTGAACTCCAGTGATCCAGGGAACATTGGCAAACCCAAGAATAACTCGCCAACAATGCATCCCAAGGACCACATATCGATCAGCTCAGTATATGGCAACCCCAAAATCACCTCTGGCGATCTGTAAAAACGTGACTGAATGTAGGAGTATATGGTTCGTCGCGTGAAACACGCACTGCCAAAGTCAATCACCTTGATCTCGGGCTTGTCTGGCTGGCAGAGCAAAATATTCTCTGGTTTGAGGTCACAATGGATCATCTGGAAGCCCTTGAGTTGTGCGCACGCATCAAGCAACTGTCGAGTGAGCGACTTGACCAACTTCATTGAAAGTCCGTGGAATTGGTTTTGCTTGATTAGCTCATACAAATTCAGAGCCAAGATCTCGAAAACAAGACATAGGTGCTCCCGGTGCATGAAAGTGTCCAATAGGCGAATAAAGCTGTTGCTGCGGCTATTCTGGTTGAGAAATTCCAAGAGCTTGACTTCTGACAACGACTGGTTCAAATAAGCAGGCTTGGACTTGACCACTTTCACCGCCACAATCAGCTGATTGGCCAAGTTCTGGCATTTGACCACTTGTCCGAATGTCCCCGATCCCAAAAGATCAAGCACCACGTACTTCCGGCCCTCCTCCTGGCCCAAAATGTCATTCACATACAAAATGTAGTCGCTCTCCTCGTTATCGCATCCATTGTTGAATTTCGGCTCCGATGGCTTGGTCAACACCCGCTTTGGGTTTGTTGTTTTCGAATACCTGAACTTCTGCGGCTGGCACATGGCATACAGCTCGGTCAAGTACACCGAAAGAGCATTCACCGGGGAAATGTGCATCAGGTTCACGGACCGCCGTCTGTACTTCGGCTGGTGGTGCGTCCGCGGATTCAAATCGCTCTTGCTGTGTACGCGGATCGCCCGGGGCACTCTCCTCGTGGGCAGAGCGGGTAACTGGGCCGTGGTCTGTGCTGAGTAGTGGGAATTTGCACTGGGGCTCTGACCGACGCGAGCATTGAGGTACTGCGACGCAAGCGAGCTCGGCTGGTAGGCAGAAGCACCAATGGCGACGGAGGAGCGGCGCGCCACCGCAGCGCTCGAGTTGTTGCCGAGATTGTTGCCAAGCTGGCCCGGTGCCTGAGTAGGCGGTAGCATCTGGCCCTGCGCGGCGACATTGGCGGCTAATTCCCCCTGAAATGGATTGTTATAAGGGTTATACATTGACCCGTCCACAGCCGCCGACATACGGCGGTCTGGGAACTGGTTGAGCAGCACCTCCTGGTTTGTATAGTAGTGTGTGAACGGATTGTCTGATCTGGTTGGAGGGTTGATATAATTAGCCGCCGACGCGTGTTGAGCTGCGTGTTCGTAAGTTGTGGGTAGCTGGTTGGTGAAGGACTGTTTCTTTGCGGCTAGAAGCGCCATTTGCGGCGACGAGAGCTGGTGGTTTTGCGGCTTCATGGCTGCCTGGCCCCCGTACCACGGATTTCGGAACCCGGGCGCCAGGGCGGGGTTCTGCTGCTGCAACGACGCCGGATTTAGCTCCGGGGAGGTCTGGTCCTGCAGCTGTGAGTTTTGGGGCCACGTACTGGCCAGCTGGTCGTGGCGATTGTATGAGTAATTGTAGGACATTTCGGGGCAATTGACCGCGAGGATATGGGGTGTAATTGGTAGGCAGTAAGCTGAGAATGGCAGGCGAGACCGACACTTCCCTATAGTCCTTTTATAAACAACACCAAGCGCGAGAAGTCGGCGGAAACTGAAGGTGTGAATGTGGGTAGAAGTGGAGGTGAGCAAGGTTCTGGTGATAGGTTGAGCCGACCTGCATGTAAGGGCCGATTGGGCTAATTTAAAAAGTGGCTGATCTTGGATTTTGAAAGGGGGGAACCCGGTCTATTTATATTAATTTTGGGATGCGTTTGCAGTTTTTTTCTTGAATCATTTTCAAATTTTTTCTCTGACTTTATATGTTCCTCAGTGATCTACTTGCAACCTACTCACTGTGGTTGTACCTGCACAACAACTTGCGAGGCTGGGCCCAAAGATCTGATAAACGAAGCGAGAAATATACGTGGGGGAACTGTGAAAATTTGAAGAAATATTGTGAATTACGAAAATGTCAAATCATCAAAAAATTGAAACTTTGGGGCTTAATGAATTTCGTTGGCCTCCAAAATCAACTTCCTCCATTAAGCTTTTGACCACGTCTTTTAGACAAGTCAGGTGCGGAAATTAGACTTGGCCGTAAAATGTCCGGTAAAATGTCCGTACTGAGAAATTCGAGACAAGACACGGAGATGAGGAACCTGAGAACTTGAGCTACACAGAGAAACATGTAAGTATTAGGTATTGAGCAATTAGATGAACAGTCAGGAATACCTTGGAAGAACTTGAAGTGAATAAATAGATGAAAAAAAAAATATATATAGAAAAAATAAAAAAGAGAAATATGTTGTATAGTGACCTTTCTCTCTTTCTTGTTCATGTCCTGTCTGAACAGCTCTCTCAACCTTCTCCAAGACTCACAACCAGTGCCCTAAGTTTCCAAAAAAAAACTACAAAAATTTAATTTCCAGTCAAATAAATTCATCTGGAACTAAATTCTCGCTTCTTGACTATGGTCCTCTCCTTCCCTATCATTAATGGCCTATCTCCCTCCTTTCCCTCCTGCTCTGTTCTCCATCTTTTGCTCATTTTTTTGCACCCGAGGCTTTCCCACCGCGCACATGAACTTTTCACTCCCCACTATTTAAGTTCCCCAGATTCCTCCACCCCAAAACGCTAGATGCTACCTAAACTCGCCCGCTCGATGTCGCAATCTTCTCGCCACGCCGCGTACCTGCGACTCCAACTCACACACTCGCACTTACTGGCGCACTTCTCCACTTCTGCCACCTCGTTGTCTCCGACTTACGCCTCAGCAACAGTCGGCAAAAAGTACACCGAAACGTACCGCAATTACGGCGTCGATACCTCCAGCAACAAGATTTTGTCGTACTTCCATGATATACCGCTTGGTTTGGACCTAGAAAACAACACGGCGCAGATGGTGGTGGAGGTCCCGCGGTGGCTGAATGCCAAGTTTGAGATCAACACCAAACTCCCGGGAAACCCCATTGTTCAGGATGTGAAAAAGGGCAAGGTGCGCTTTGTGCGTAACTTGTTCCCCTACCACGGCTACATCCACAACTACGGTGCGTTCCCGCAAACTTGGGAGGACCCTACGGTGAAACATGACGTGGACGACCTATTGGGCGACGGAGACCCGCTCGATGTGTGTGAGATTGGCTCGGCTGTTTTGGCGACAGGCTCGGTGAAAACAGTGAAGATCTTGGGCTCTCTTGCGTTGGTGGACGACGGCGAGTTGGACTGGAAGGTGATTGTGGTGGATGTGAATGACGACTTGGCCAACGAAGTGTTTGACATCCACGACGTGTTTGTGAAGTGCCCGGGGCTTTTGGAGGCGACCAGAGAGTGGTTCAGAGACTACAAGTTGCCTGACGGGAAGCCGCAGAACAAGTTTGGGCTCAACGGAGCGTACAGAAACCAGAAGGAGACCATTGAGACGATCGTGGAGTGCCACGAGGCGTGGAGGAAGTTGGTGGAGGGCAAATCGAGCGCAGAAGGGTTTGCCATTGAGAATGTGAGCTTGAGTGGCACACCGGGGCACTTGGCGGCGTTTGAGTTTAATGACCGAGTTTTGGGCAGCGAGATCGAGCCAGACGCAGAAATCCCAGCTGAAATCTCACAAAGCCACTTCTGCTCGAAGTAGAAGAGCAAAGGAGAAGGGAGGAAACAGATGAAAATGGAGAAAATGGAGAAAATGGAGAAAATGGAGAAAATGGAGAAAATGGAGAAAATGGAGAAAATGTTGGTGGTGTTGGTGTGGTGGGGGCACTTGTAGTATATAGTACATAGACAGGCATAAATGGCAAAAAAGAGGTGACACTGAGTGTTGTACCGCAACCAACGGGGCTAAGTCGCCAGCTGTAAGTGGAAAAGGATAAGGAGGATGATCTCTGTCCTAAAAAGACAGAACACCTCTGGTAGAACTGGCACCAGTCAGATTGCCCATCCTGGAACGCTAGGGTAAATAGAGCACAAAATAACTAGGTGCGAATATATGTTCTTTAAAAAAAAAAAAAGTAAGAAAGGTGAAGGTAAAAGGAGCATATTGGGAAAATAAAATATTTTGGAATTTCTAATTTTCTTTCTTTCATCTGAACTTCGTGCAATTTATCAATCTGAGCAGAATAAATTGTGGAGTTGCATCTTGGATCTCATCCTTGTCTATTTCCTTAGTTCCAATCTTTCTGGTCAAACCTACGGACATTTTTCGCGGCCAAAATGTGAGGGCACAGATCAGTAGAGTCTCAGTCAAGTAACTATGACCTCCACCATAACAAAGACAAACTTGGAAAAAATACTATGAGGCTGATACCGGCATAAAACCCAAGTCAATGTTAGAAACTTGATTGTTTTCCTTTTCCGTTCTTTTGTTTTTCTCTTGTAGACTCTCCATGGCTCTCTTCTCACAGTGTGCATAAAGCAGCATCGAAATTTACATCAACACTAACAACTCAAAATCAACACCATGGAATCGCAGGCGGCAGAGCTCAAGCGGCCGCTCAAGCCCATGGAGCACACGTCTCTCTGGACGTTTGCCTCGGCATTGACGCTTTTGCAGACCGTCCCCGAGGATTACATCAGCGATGCTCTAGACGAGTTTTTGATCAACAGCCAGGACGTCTTGCGGAGTTCGGAGCCGTTTGGCAAGACGGGAAAGAGCAAGGCAGTAACGGATGCTACCAAGGAGTTCACGTTGCGTGGTGTGCTCTATAACGATGTCACTGCGGAGAATATCAGGATGGCCAAGATAATAGCTGCTCAAAGCAACACTGATGAGTTGGAGACGCTAAGGGTGATTGTCCAGACAAAAGCCCGTGTTCCCGAGTTCCAGACAGCGGCCAAGTCTGACTTGAGCTCAAGATTGCCTGACGAGGGCGCGGTTTTGGCTGAAAGGGCCAAGCTTACATTTTACACACTGGCCTTACTCAGAGAGAGGAGAACGGTGCTAGCCTTGGCTTCCGAGTGCTACAATAACAGATACAACGAGCAGTACCTGGCGTCTGTGCGCGCGGTGGGCCGATCGTTGGTCAACGGGCCAGAATACGTCACTTCTGTGATCAGAACCCTAGAAGAGCTTTTTGGGTTTTTGAGCAGAGACAACGAGGACTTCTCGGACTTGGGCCAGCTCGTCCTGACCGAGAAGACTTTGCTAGCAATCGACTTGCTCAAGCTCTTGTGTGACCTCCACGTGTCGCCTCATGTGGCCGATAAGCAAATCGTGAGCCAGTGGTTCAAGTTGGCGCAGAAACTGAACTTCGCCGTGTCCATAGGTCCGCACGTGACTCAGAGAGAGCAGTTCACGCTAGTGCAAGCTCTTTTCACCATAATATCCTTGCAGATGTTGAACTTGTCGTACGACTTTGCTCACCCTCTCGAATTACTGTATTTGGAGGACGGAGAAGTCTTCTCCCAGGTCAACGAGGCCATCACGGGAAAAGACGCAAATGCAATCATACGGTACGCGTGGCTCATTCTCGTGTACAAGAAGCTGATCATCATCACAGATGTGCCAAAACTGCAGCTGTCTTTTCTTTCCGTGGTGACTGCACAGCAGACTCAATTGAGTCTCTCCTTCTTACAGGAGAATGTTGAAATTGCTCCGGTGTTCCAGGAGATCAGAGCATTGAGCAATTTCCTCAGGTTTGACGATGTCTACAACATCATATTGACAGAACTCATCACGGTGGCTCTTCCACTAGTAGTGGTCACCCCAGAGATTGCATCGTGCATCGCCAAAGTGCTAACTGCGGCTCCAAACAGCTGTGTTGAGAAGTTCTTCGAGGACGAGTTTGCACAGAGCGCCATTGTCTTGGCCAGAGCGAAGTTCCCATTGCTAATTTCCCCATACATCAATCTTGCATCCATCAATGGGAACTTCGCCTTGCACGAGCTCACAGAATTGAAACTGTACATCCAGCTCCTCAACAGGCTGGAGTTCACGCTGAATTACGACATCGATCTGGAAAATACCGACTTGGTGAAACTCACAGACTCCATTGACTTATACCCACCCTACGAGCAGAACAACAGACTCTCATTTGTGATAAATCCAGACACAAAGGCGAAATTGCTTGCCACGGGCGACGAGACGAAAGTCCTTGTGAGCTTTTTGTACGACTACAATGGCTGGGCGTTCTTGGGCAGAGTTTTGCAGAACATTTCTCGCGGGTTTGACATAAACGATGACGAGAAGTTGGGTTTGCTCGTCAATATTGTCGATTTGGTCGACAGTGTATCCTCCACGGGTAGCCCCGATGAGTTGCAGACCATCTTGGAGTACATGTCCGCATACACGGACGACCTGGATATAGTGGAAGTGTTTTTCCGGTTGTTTGAGCAAGCGTTGCACAACAGGAGCGTGGAATTGCTGGAAAAGCTCATCCGCGTGTTTTCCCACTTGACGCCGGTGATTCTGACCAGAATATGGCCATACTTGTCTTCCTCATCTTTGCTCTCCAACAAGGGCAAAGAGGGATTTCTGTCGATATTATTTGGCTCGATTGAGATGATCAGAGGGGACTACAGGTTCACAATCAATTTGGTGAAGTTTGTGTTTGCTCTTTCTGAGAACTGCTTGTCCGTGCACGACGACTACCTGGTCGAGTCCAAGGGCGAGATTTTGGCCAGGTTCATGGAGCACCTTCTTTTGGTCTTCGAGAGCTACAACTCGTGCAAATTCAATGACGGATTCCAGAAACTCGAATTGGGACTCTTGATCTTGGATGTGTTCAGACAGACGTTGGAGACCATCCATTGCATTGATCCTAATGTTCCCGCCACACAGAAACCCACAAAGGTTTTTGCTCTCGCTTCGGAGAGAATAGTGAACGCATTTTTGTTCACAGACTCCACCACAACCAGATCTGCATCCTCGATCATCCACATGATCGAGTCCTTATCGCTGACGGCCAATTTCTACGAGGTTATTGACATTTCTGGCTACTTTGCCAAGCTATGGATCAGATCAGCTTTGAATTTCTCCAGGCTCTTGGTGACTATCAGACTGTCCATAAACGCCTCGCCCAGCCGGTACGAGAAGGAGCTTTTCGCCAAATTGCCAAATCTCGTTCAAATTTATTCTCGTGGTGGGTCTTTCAGAAAACCCGTTCTCGACCTCATTACTGCATTGACCAACGGCAAGTGGGAGAAAGAGCCCATGCCATCCATGTTATCACATCTCGGCAGAGACAACGCCAGGATTTTCTTGCACTCGTTGGCTGTGGACTTGGAAAACTCTTTTGACGACTATGCTATCAAAATCTCCATTTACGACTTGCTCTGTGCAATTATGGAGGCCAACCAACAAGGTCTTGCTGTTCTCTTCATCAGCGGGAGACACGTTTTTGGAGGCTCGCAAAAGGACGAGGCTGACCAGAAACTGGTTTCTCTTCTCGCCATCCTCAAAAAGAACGTCAACGATATCAAGTACTACCCGGAAACAGTGACCGTCCACTTGCTAGATGCAATTGCCTTGGCCTTCAATTCCTGGACCACCACGAACGACGAGGATAGTGATGTTGTGTTTGTCAAGGAGTTGGTGAGCATGATGGGAGCTTTTGAAAAAGCTAAGATTGTGAGTGACAAAACAGAGTTGGTGTTCTCTTCGTACCAGTGCAAGATGTACGCCAAAGTCGCTGAGATTTTGTCGTTGGCTTTGTTTTCCACAAAGAACGAGAAGTGCAAGCTGTGCATTGCTGATTTGCTCAGCAGTGCGGACTTCATTGAGAAATTGCCTTCATTCTTCACAATTTCTGATTACCAAACTGGGCTTTATGAGCAAGTGGGCGCGCAGTTTGAGTCATCCTTAGGCGGTTTGAGACTTCCCCAGTTTTCTGTGGCCTTACAGAAAAGAAACAGATTTGGTGGGAATGCGGTTTACGATCTCTTGCTAATGGATGCGCTTTTCCAAAGAAATGTGAAGTGGCCCGAAATCAGACACCAGGTTGTGTTTTCAAGCGCCAACATCCAATACTACAACGCACAGGTTGCCCTCTCAAAAGCTTTGGGTGCTTTGGTCACCACATACTGCCGCAAATGTACCCCAAAGATTGGAGGAGGCTACTTCAAATTCGCATCCCAATTGTTGAAGATTAGCGAGCCTCAAGATGCATACACTGAGAGATTCGTCGTTCAGCAGTACCACGAGAGAATTGAGCTTTCATTTTTGGTGGCCTTCACGTTGAATGGGATTGATACCTACAAGAAGGATCCCAAATACGCACTTGACATCATTGAGTCCTGTGGCGAGTTGCTAGCCTCACCAGTCTTTGAGAAATCCAAGGAGTTTTCATGCAAGTCTCTTTTGAGACTCATATACGTGGCGCTTCTGATCTTGAAGGGCGACTTCGAGTTGATTTTGTCGAGATTCAGCGTGTTGAGAGATGTGTTCAACTCTGTGGTTGCAAAGGGAACAAAGAACATTGTGATTGAGTTGCAAAATGACGTTTATCTTTCAAGAACCAACAAGAAACACGTCTCGACAAACTTCGGCGATAGACTCGACGACTTGAAGTTGATTCTCACCATCTTCAAATCCTTCCTCGCATTGAAGGTCTCCTCGTCGCTCCAGGAAGAGCTAGCCGAGTGTCTTGCTGTGCACGGCACCATTGACATCTTGCTCAGTCTCTATTCGTTCTCGCATTTGATTTTGGTGAACGAGGAGCCGATTTTCGCACAGTTGAGTTTGATGTTCATTCAACAACTCTTATCTGTGGATGTCTTTGCGGAGAAATTCGTTGGATCGAGCTTGTTCATTGTCATCAGAGAAAGCGTGATTTCTATTCCACTCAGAAAGGGTGGGATCACCGTGGAAAATGCGCCACAGATCCACAGGAACTGGGCCAATGGAATATTACCGATTTTGGTTGGAACTTTGGCCAGGAACGGAATCGACAAAGAGATCTTCCTGACTTTGCGTGCATTCTCCAAGCAAATCGAGTCGTGTGTTGAGAGCTGGTCGCGTGACTCGTCCTCTTTGCAACTATCCTCGGCTGGTACTTGGGAAACCACCCAGATCATGTTCATCTACAGATTTTTGAGTGCCATGGCCAAATCGGAGGGATTGCCGCCAGTTGGCGCCAACGAAGTGGACATGCCGCTCTTGCCTGGGCTTGACACCCAACAGAAACGAGACGACTTTGTGGACTACATTGACAATTTGCTCAAGCACCCGAAATTCTTGTCCTCGAGAATCATTGCCTCCACGCCGGAGGAGGCTACTGCATTAGACTCGGGCGACCTTGCCTCACAGTCGTTGGTAAGCTCGATCATTGACGACATTGGCGAGCTCAAGGAGTTTTGAAATTAGAATGGAGGATCTAGTGTATGGAAGGTGTAGAGGCTTAACTGAAACGTAAGCGAGGCAGCGATGGGTTGCGAAAGAAAAGGTAATACAGAAAAATTTTTGAAAGTGAGTATCCGTTATATTCTTGAGAAGAGTAGTTTTGGTGATTTAGTAGTTCACTTTCTTTTTTTTTTTGGATATTGGAGAATTATTAATGCAACACTTCAGTGGTTGTGTTTTTCTCTTTTGGGTGCCAATTGTAGTAGTGCACAGTGTGTGCTGCAAGAACACAGATGAGCAGCAGTGGTGGCAGATAAACATACAAAGGAATCCAAAAATAGAAACAAAAAATTAATATAAATAGACCTCGATCCCCCCTTGTTTTTTCGATACATTTTTTTTCTTCTTTCGAGCCCCACCACTCTCCACACCCCGTCCTTTCCCCCTCCCCACCGCCCTCTGCCCTCGGCGCGCATCGTATATGCGCGATTGGCGAAATCCATACGACTCAAAAGTTCAACCCAAAAGCTCAACGCAAAAGCCCAACACAGCATGTCGTTTTATGTTTCTGCGCCAGGGAAGGTCATTCTTTTTGGCGAGCACTCGGCTGTGTACGGCAAACCGGCCATTGCCGCCGCTCTAAGCCTCCGAGCGTACTTGTTGGTGGTTCCCTCCCAGAACCCAGACGAGATCGTGTTGGAGTTCCCCGACATCAAGTTGAAGCACAGGTGGAACATCAACAGCATTCCCTGGAAGCTTCTAGCGGAACACTTGCCTATTCAGGAAGGCACGCCGGCCACCACCGACGAGCTCGTGCCAGAGATCTTGGACCAGTTGGCGGATTTGCTCGCCGACACTGAGTCCAACTTGCACTACACGGCGTGCCGGTGTTTCTTGTACTTATACGTTAATTTGTGTGGGCCAAACGTTAAAGGCCACCATTTCTGCATCAGACTGACGCTCCCGATCGGCGCCGGGCTCGGGTCCTCGGCGTCTACTGCCGTTTGTCTCTCTACTGCTTTGGCCAAGTTGGGCAACCACATTCTGGCGGCTAGCTTGAAGTTGCACGACGTCACGCCGCGCAAGGATACGCCTGACGCGCAGTTCATCGACGCGTGGTCGCTCATGGGCGAAAAGTGTTTCCACGGGAACCCTCTGGGCATAGATAACGCCGTGGCTACACATGGAGGAGCTGTGTTGTACCAGAGAATGAAGGGGCCGGGTAACCCGTCGATGAGAACGAGCGTGAGGAACTTTGCTGCGCTCAAGTTGCTCTTGACAAACACAAAAGTGCCCAGACTGACCGCGGAGTTGGTTGGCGGAGTGGCCCAGATCAACAATAAGTTCCCAAAACTGTCTGGCGCGATCTTGGATGCCATGGAGCACTTGGCCAACGACGCGTACCAGTTGATGTTGCAGCCTGAGATGGATAAGCAGGAGCTCGCTGCGTTGGTGAACATCAACCACGGCTTGTTGGTGGCGTTGGGTGTTTCCCATCCAAGTTTGGAGAAGATCAAGATCATCGCCGACTCGCACAAAATCGGCGCTACGAAATTGACGGGAGCAGGCGGCGGAGGATGTGCCATCACGCTTCTCAATGAGAGTGCAGACGAGGAGAAGTTGCAGGAAGTCGAAAAGGAGTTTGTTGCTAATGGGTTTGAGACCTTCACCACCATGCTTGGGGGTAAAGGTGTGGGCATGCTTGAAGGCGAGGGAGAGGTGTTTTCGACAGAAAAGCTTGCGAATTTCGCGTCGAGAGACGAGATCGAGCAGGCAGTGGGGGCTTCCAGCCTAGACGGCTGGAGGTTCTGGTAATAGAATAAATAGCATAGAGAGCAAGGTGTAGGAGAAAGGAAAAGAAAGGACGCGACGGAAAATCTACTGATATTCAAAATCAAGAAATTATCTGCTCTTCTAGTTTTTCTTATTTACAACTCTAGATGCCCCTGTTGAACTCGACGTGGTCGATTTCGTTCCCGTTTTTGTCCTTCAATCCGTGGAACTTGGTTTCCACTGCCAGAACAGGCAAAACTCTGCGCTGGGGGAAAACCGCCAACGCAAAGGGCAACGCCACCAAGGAAGTGGCGAAAATCAACCCGATGTTCGCCAAAGTCTCTACGAACTTCAGCTTTCCCTTCAAAAGTCTCGTCTGCTGCAATTTCACAAGCAACAAGGGAGGCAACACCATGATGGGCGTGGCGTTGATCACTCTGCTTGCAGCCGTCTCGCCGACAGCATAGAACGCCGCCGTCTTCGAGGATCCCAACTCCTCCCCGCTCTTGTCGTACACAGTAATGCCATGTTTGAGCTCCTCGGACCGCATCAAGAACACATTGGCAATACCCGCCGAAACCACCGCAGCAAAGGGCACCAAACGGCCCAACACCATCCTCGTGTTTGGCGCAAGCGACTTCAACCGCGGAACAATCGAGTTGAGCCCCAAGGCCACCGAACAAGAGGCAGAGACCGCCAAAGCATAGTTTGTGGCGATCTGCTGCGTGGTCAACGGGTGCGACTTGTTTGCGTTGGAGATGTTGATGGCCACGTTCAACGACTGGTTGGCGATCTGCCAGAACAACGTGCCGGCCGTGCCCAAGCCTGGCGTCAACATTCCGGCGGTCACCACCAAGTTGGACAACACACACGAGCTCATGCGGAAGGGCAACAACACGGTCTCGCCGGTGTCTGGGTGCAACGTGGAGTCCAACACCTTCTTTGCTTTCCACAAGTCGGGCGTCATCTGCGGGATGGTGCCGTTTTTGTAGTCCCACACCAATCTTCTGGCGTGCTCGATGTCCTTGCCTGAGTTGAGCAACATGGACGGGTCTGAAATGTCGGCGCAGTGGCGGACACGGCCGAAGTAGGTGGACAAGTTGTAGCGGGAGTCCGGAAGCGGCACGGGGCCGGGGATAGACGAAGCCATTTTGGTGGGTTGAGATTTTCCAGTTCGCGTGAGGAAAGGCGGAGGTGAGAAGAGGACGAGGGAGAGGAGAGAGAGAGGTGCCAGAGAAAAAGTGGGGAAGAAAAGAAAAAGTGGGTGGTTTTTTTTTTTGGAAATATGCTGGGGGATTCGGTCCTATTTATATTATTTTTTGGAGTTGTGCTTCCCCTCTTTTCTTGTGGCCTTCCTCTGGTCCATCTCTTCCTCTGGTCCATCTCTTCCTGCACTGGAACTGACTATCTACCATGTCAGTATTGGGATTAGGCGTGGACATCGTCAGGATCTCACGGATCTCTCGACTTTTGGCTGGAAAATCCGCTCACAGATTTCTCCAGAGAGCTCTACATCCAATTGAAATCGAGAAATACGGTCAACTCAAAGGTGAGAGGGCAGCTCAGTATGTGGCTGGCTCGTGGGCTGCAAAGGAAGCATTATTCAAGACCTTGAGTGCTGAAAGTCAAAGGAATTTTCAATTTAAGGAATGGTATCGAGACCAGAAGGAGAACAAACCGTTTTTGGCGAGTGAAAATGTCACCGCTGATGAGTTTCTACTAAGTATCTCTCATGATGGAGATACACTAGTGGCCACGGTCCTCAGGCAGGAAAAAAGAGTCAGTAGGGAAAGCAAGAGAAAAAATCAACTAGACTAGACTTATAACGAATAAATGAATGAACGAATTGATTGGGATTGAATTTACAGGAAAAAATTGGTGATTTTCGTATACTTGTAGTATTGTCTCTACTCAGTCTTCCATTTCCTACTTAGTCTTCCTCTACCTTCCAAGACTTCCTTTTTGTTCCTGAGATTTCCCATTTTTTGTTTTCCCGTTCTTCACTTTCTCTCTACGTGTTCTCCTCTATACTATAATATATTTGTGTGTCTATTCCCACTCGACAGTGGCAGGAGGCTTGGAGGTGATGTCGTAGGTGACTCTGGCCACACCGTCAACCTCGTTGACGATTCTGGAGGCAACGTTCTTCAAGAACTTGGCCTCGAAAACGTACCAGTCGGCGGTCATAAAGTCCACGGTCTCAATGGCTCTCAAGGCAATCACCTGCTCGTAGGTTCTCTGGTCTCCCATGACACCCACAGACTTGACAGGCAACAACGCAGCAAAAGCCTGCGAGATCTCTCTGTACAAGCCGGCCTTCTTGATCTCCTCGATGAAGATGGCATCGGCCTCTCTGGCAATCTTGACTTGCTCCTTGGTGACCTCGCCCAACACTCTGATGGCCAAACCTGGGCCTGGGAAGGGGTGTCTCCACACCAAGTCGGTGGGGACGCCCAAAAGCTCACCCAAGTGGCGCACCTCGTCCTTGAACAACTCTCTCAATGGCTCGATCAACTTCAACTTCATGTTGTCCAACAATCCGCCGACGTTGTGGTGGGTCTTGATGGTCTGGGATGGACCCTTGAAAGAGATCGACTCAATCACGTCTGGGTACAAGGTTCCTTGCAACAAGTACTCGATCTCTTGGCCAGAGGCTGGCTTGATCTTGGCGGCCTCGTCCTCGAACACGTGGATGAAGGTGTTACCAATGATCTTTCTCTTCTTCTCTGGGTCGGTGATTCCCTTCAATCTGCCCAAGAACAAGTCAGAGGCGTCGACGACGGTCAAGTTGATGCCCAAGCCCTCGGTCAACGTCTGGTACACGGTCTCGGTCTCGTTCTTTCTCATGACACCGTTGTCCACGTAGATGGCGTGGAATCTGCTGCCAATGGCCTCCTGCATGATCTTGGCTCCAACAGTGGAGTCCACACCACCGGAAACAGCACCGATCACCTCGGCAGTAGGACCAACCAACTTTCTGATTCTGGCGATCTCGGTGTCGACGAAATTCTCCATCGACCAGTTGGTGTTGGCCTTACAGATGTCCACGGCGAAGTTCTTCAACAAGGTCTTACCGTTGACGGAGTGGGTCACCTCTGGGTGGAACTGGATACCGTAGATGGGGTCGGACTCGTGCGCAATGGCGCAGTATGGCGAGTTGTTGGAGGTGGCCACGGTCTTGAACCCAGTGGGCAAGGCGTGCAACTTGTCACCGTGGGACATCCACACCTGCGAGTGGTCCACGCCCTCGAAAAGAGGACACGTCTTGTCCTCGACGTTCAAGGTGGCTGGGCCATACTCTCTCTTGTCGCCACGGCCAACGCCCTTACCGTTGATCCAGGCCAACTCTTGCATACCGTAACAGATTCCCAAGATTGGCACGTTCAACTTGAAGATGTCGTGGTCCACGTGGGGGGCGTCCTCGGCGTAGACGGAGTATGGGCCTCCGGACAAGATGATACCCTTAGGCGTCCAGGACAACTCGGAGATTTTCTGAGTGCAAGGAAGCATCTCGGCGTATACGTTGAACTCTCTCAATCTTCTGGTGATCAAGTGGGAGTACTGGGAGCCAAAGTCCAACACAAGGATGGTGTCGAACACTTTGGAGACCTCGACGGGGACGTCTTCGACTGGAGCAGACATAGTTCAGGAGTTTTTTTTCGGAGGGGTGTAGTGGGATTTCCCAAGACCAAATTGAGCGATGAGTGCGAAAGTGTGAGATATATATGGGTTTTTTTTTCTGGCCATCGGCGCGGCCTGCACGCAGCGGGGGGAGTCAAGTCTGTTGGTGGAGGGTAGTAGTCATGGGGGGTGGGAGGGATCCCGATAAGAGAGGTCAAGAGTGTTGAAAATAACAGCTGGGTGGCAAATTTCCAATGTGGATTTCGTCCCCTTTATATATTGCTGTTCTGTTTCCAGGGGTTCCACCTTGTTTCCACCGTGCTGTCCTCCAGGTGCAAATGCTGAGGCAATGCCGCGGCACCCGCGGATCATTTTGCACCCATAATCAAGACCCCCAATGATTTGTCACGATAAGGCTGACGAAAAACGGAAAAAAAAAGAATGAAAATAATTGGTAGGCACATTTCTAGTCTACAATTGAATGACTTTGAGTTTTCTTTGTTATTGGTGCTTGTTTGGTATTTCTTCCAATTGTCATGTCTGAGTTCACTATATTAGGTGACGCTCAAATGTGCCTCTGTGTATTCTCTACTACTACCTCAGGAACCAGTGCATCACATTTCTACAAAAAAACATATAAATAAGGGCAATTCTTGAGTTTCCTTATTTCACCAGAGCTTGAAAATCATAAAAGCTCAATTTCAATTTTTTCTTTGGTCTTGTTTAAACTTCTCACAGTCCATTCACCTGAGAGTCCAGACCACAGAATCACCAGTGAGAAATCAGAAAGAAAAGAGAAGTCCACCAAAAGTCTGAAGCACAGAAAAGTCGAAAATCTCAGTCAAGAAGACTTTTTGATACATTACCTTCACTTTTTTTTTTTCAAAACTTCCACTTTCTGGTATTCTCTTCTGCCTCCACTCTGATTGTGCACGTTATGAGATCACTTCCACCTCCGAGGAGAACCCGGAAACGCAACTGGCGCAGGTTCAAGAGATTTTTGAAAAACGTATTTACGAAAACCTACTGGTCGCCCAAGCCAACGAAAAGCAACACCATCTCGTATGTGGCACGACCAGGAATGGTTGCAACTGCCTGGCACGGAGTTCGTGTTATAGGGTACTTGACCCGCGGCCGCAAAATGACCGTCTGGGAGCTGATCTAGGAGACGTGAGGAGGTTTTTGGTTTTCGATTTTTTTTGTGTTTTGTTTATTTGGTACGTGAATATGAATGTATGAGAGATCTGAGATAACCGGGAAAGATAACTTTGACTTTGGTGTATCGTGACTGATGTAGACTGGTGTGGACTGTAGGCTATACTGAATGTTGGAGGTGAGTAGGAGATTTAATGATGATGACCCTCAAACATTTATTTTCAAGATGTTGACATGATTCATCAACTACATAGGATTTTCAAAACTTAATTGAGACTTTTCATTACCTGTTTGAGTGTGAATTCCAGTGGAGTTTTCTACAGTTTTCTCATTCTGGTGGTTGCGAAATCTCACCAAATCAGTGAGACTCCAGATGTCCATGAAAACCAGAATAAGATCCCACAAATGATCGAATAATGAATAATGTGTAAACCCTAACTCGGTATCAATGCCTCCACGCTCGTACTTGCCGTCTTTTGCTTATCTGTTTTTTATTTTTGTAATTTATTCTATTTTATCAGCATGTCTCTCTATCTCTCGTTGGCCTCATCTCCCAGTGAAAAGACCACCCACCACAAACACACCAAAGATGAAATACTTCCAAAGCAAAATAAAAAATAAAACCTAACACGAACTCAAAGCTAAACAATTCCTTTTCCCTCTTTCTAAATTTCTGTATTATCTCCCCTCTTCGCCTCTCCCTCCTCCATCTACCCCACGCATTCCTATACAGAATTTTTTCTCATCTCATCTCTACACCAACATGTCTGAGTCCCAGGTCAAAGTCAAGTTCTTCACCAAGGAGGATGACGAGACGCTCCACACCTCCGATGCGCCTTTGTTTGTGCCTGTTTCCTTGAAAAGATACGGTTTGTCCGAGGTTGTCAATCACCTCTTGCAGAAAGAAGACCCGGTGCCATTTGACTTCCTCATCGACGGCGTATTGTTGCGTTCCTCCGTCGAGGAGTACCTCACAAAGAACGGGTTGTCTCTGGAGACTTTCTTGAACATCGAGTATGCGCGTGCTGTTCTTCCGCCATCGTTTTTGGCCTCGTTCAACAATGAAGACTGGGTCTCCAGTGTCGACACCATCAGCTCGTACTCGGCGGCTAAAGTCCCTGAGAACGGGCCAAATGTGCAATCGCAGATCTTGGCGGGCTCATACGACGGCGTGGTCAGAACTTACAACATGTCTGGCCAGGTCGAGAAGCAGTTTGTGGGCCACACCGCGCCAGTCAGGGCGGTTAAGTGGGTCTACGAGAACAGAATTGTATCGGGAGGCAACGACAGACAGATCAGATTGTGGAAAACAAGCGGGAAAGAGCAGGACTTGGATGACGTTTCCGAGGATCCAGAAAACGCCAAAACTTTGGCGATTTTGGAGTACCACAAGGCGCCAGTGGTTGGTCTTGCGGTGAGCCAGAAGTCCCACAGGATTCTTTCGGCCAGCAGTGACCACGTGGTTGGTTTCTGGTCGACCATCCCCAAGGAAATGACGGTGGTGGAGCCATTTGGCGGAGAAATCGCTGGTGCGTCTTCTGCGCTGAAAAAGAGACGGAAGATGGCGCTCCAGGACTCCCAGGTGAAGCACAGAGCACCTTTGGCGTTGCTAGAGGGCCACACACAGCCCGTGGAGGCCGTCATCTTCGACGCACGTGACCTGTCGGTGGGCTACTCTGCCTCTCAGGACCACACTATAAAGACATGGGACTTGGTCACCTCGCGGTGCGTGGACACGCGGACCACGGGCTACTCGCTCTTGTCGTTGCTCCAGTTGCCTGACGTGAACCTCATTGCGTCCGGTTCCTCGGCCAGACACATCAACTTGCACGACCCAAGAGCTCAGAGTGGGGCCACGGAGAAGCAGGCAATGAAGCTCGTGGGCCACACGAATTTCGTGGTGGATCTCGCTGCATGTCCTACGAACAGCAACATGTTTGCTTCGGCGTCGCACGACGGCACTGTGAAGGTGTGGGATGTGAGGGCAGAGAAGCCTTTATATACTATACAGAGAGAGGCCGGAGCCAAGGGGAAGAGCAAGGTGTTTGGGGTTTCTTGGGACAAGGAGATTGGTATCGTCAGCGGAGGCGAGGACAAGAAGGTCCAGATCAACACAGGCAGCAACATCGCCAACTAGCATCGCCAACTAGCATAATACATAGACACGCAGGAAGAGTGTAGGGAGAAGGAGATTCTAAAGCCCGAAAATGAAGAAAGTTGTGTATGGATGACATATTTTGATGCATCGTGGCTGTCTAATCCATAGTTGTGAACTTCAGAAGTCTGTCCTTGTGTCTCTGAACTTTATTTCTTCAGTTCTTCTCATCTTCTATATTCCTTCACCTCACTTCCTCTGGTTGTCCTTGTGTGCACTGGTCCACATGTTGAGGCCATAGTATCCCTGCCATAAGCTCTCCTTATCTGTGATGTAGCCCAAGGTCCCGTTGTTGCAGTATGGAGAACCTGGCTCTTTCAAGGTGTCCAAGACATTCACATCTTTCCATCCAGTTTTCTTACGCACCTGTGCAATCTCGTCGGCATTGAGCTCGACTTGCGCTGCTGTGCCGTACTTGAGCGGGCCAACGTTGATCCAGTATCCGTTCTTGACTGAACTCCGGCTCAGTGGAGTGGTCAACTGGTTTATAACGTCAAAGTAGTCTATCAAGTTCTCTGCCGTGTCGATGAAGAACACCGACACCACCACCACATTCAGATACTTCTCTTTCTCGGGGATCGAAAAGTACCGGAAGTCATCGAGCACCACGTGCAAATTGTCTGGTTTTTTGACTCCATTTGGAATGTTCACCAGTCTAAACTGCGAATCTGTGTGGACAAAGTTCGAGCATGTGTGTATGTACGGCGACAACTGGTGATTCTCGGGTGTTTTCTCGTCGTTTTCCGCCTTCAGCAGCTCATAGACGAACTGGTGGCACGCATGCATGAGACCTGAGAACTCAACTGCGTAAACCGCTCCGTAGTCCCGGTGCTTCGCCACCTCGTGCGCCACACGGCCCAAGCCAGACCCGGGCAACACTATGCATGTGTTTTGTGCTTCGCTCTCGGGGATAATCCGGTCCAAATGGTCCCTTATGTACGCCAACATGGGCTCGATTTCCGTGGATCCTTCAATTGACCAGTCACGCACAAAGTGGCCCAAGGACTCGACCACACGGTAGTTGCTGGACAGGGTGTTCTGCTGCAGCAGTTTGGGGCCGTTGAAGTCTCGGTAATTGATGCCGTAGTGCGCCTTTGTTGTCTCCACTATCTGATTGAAGACTTCTTGGTTTTTACCGATGTGCGTGTCGATTTTGCGAAGTTTCTTGGTGTACCCGACCTCCTCGCATAGCTTTTGCTGTCTCCACGACATGAGCTTGAACAACTTGCGTCTTCTCTCATTGTACGCTCGAGAATTGGACGCATAAGAGTCTAGAGACTTCAATGCAGATATAAGCTCGGACTTTGAAGTCTCCAGAAGGTTGTTTGTCCCGAAACCGGCATCATTGGATTCTCCAGAGCCGACAAAATGGAATTGACGCCTTGATACGCGCCTGTACCAGCGGTCTGCCCCGACTACCCCGCGTTGAAATACCAGAGTTCTGGAGAACATGTTGGAGGCCACAAAAACCGCAGCAAGAAGCGGGACGGGGGAATTGGAGGGCAAGATGAGTTTCAATGCACCGAAAACCGTGGCAAAACACGCTAGCAGAAGGAAAATAAGCTGTGTGTCGGGTAAAGTTTGGTCCATATAGAATTGGGTAGCACAAGAACCGGAATAGTTCGGAAAAGTGCGATTGCGATAGGCGAGGCTGTGGAAATTGCAATTGAATTAGATGATTGAGTTGATCCAATCTGAAAAATCAAGAATTCAAATTTCTAAAATGAAAAATTTTTGCAAAGATCGGTGTTGATCTTGTAGTGGTTAAAGTCTTATTGTGGTTTGTATGCAGTGCCAATATAGGAAGCAGTAAAGAGGAAATGTATAGATAGCTAAAAAAGGTGGAAAGTTGAAATTTATGGTAAGTGGTATGTAATTTTCTACAAATCCAAACTCAATTTCAAAAATTTCATTGCCTGAATTTCCAAAAAATATCTCCATTTGTGATTTTTCTCTACACTGCTATTGCAACCAAATCGGGTTACCACCTCAGACAATAAAGTGCAGGTCTACACCTACTTCCATATCCAAGGGCCACTATAAATACACCCGAATCACCCCTATAAAAAGCCAATATCACCCAGAGGAAAACACATTTGATCAACTCATTCTCACACGCCACTTTAAATTTTCAAAATGACCCAGCTGGCGGAGTTATGTCAGATTCTTTACCTGGAGGACTACAAGGCCACAATGGCCACCTTAAGAGAGCATTTGGAGCAGAAAATATATACCGAAGAGGCTCTCAAACTCACAGAGGAAGTGCTTGAGCTTTTGGCGTCGCATTACACCACCTGGCAGTACAGATACACCATAGTGAAGCACTTGAAGAAAGACCTATTTGAGGAGCTCGACTGGTGCGAGTTGGTGGCCTTGGATAACGAGAAAAACTACCAGATATGGAACTACAGGCAGAGAATCATCGAGGATATCCTTTTGGACCCAGAAAGCGCAGCCAAATTCGAGTACAAGCGCGAGTTCCCCATCTTGCGCATGATGTTACAACAGGACCTGAAAAACCACCATGTTTGGTCGTACAGGAAGTGGTTTGTGGACCGGTTCGAGTTGTATGATGACCCAGCAGAGCTTGAGTTTGTTGAAAGTGCCATTGATACTGATTTGCGCAACAACAGCGCATGGACACACAGATTCTTCCTCAAAGCGAAAAGTGAGCGTGGATTCGAGGGGGAAGTCGACTTTTGCAAGCTGAAAATTGACATTTGTCCTCAGAACCCATCAAGCTGGAACTACTTGACTGGGATTTTCAAGAAAACCGGTGGGAAATTGGCAGACTTGAAGGAGTTTTGTCTTAAGTATGGAGATGTCACCAAAGACAAGATTGGAAGCACCTTTGCCGTTGAGAATTTGGCTGAAATTGCTATTGAAGAGAAGGATTTTGCTGAGGCAAGGAAGCTTTATGGATTGCTAGCAGAAAAGTACGATCCAATCAGAGCCAACTACTGGAATTACCTCAGCAAGAAGTTGGAGTAAAATTCACACCACCAAATGGAAAAAATGAGGTTTGTCAAGACGGGGAATTCAGTCGGACAATGCAAATCTTTGGCGATCTCTCTCGGTGATAGAAAAGATTTACAAAATGTCACAAAAAATATTTTGGTGTTCGACAGGTGCTGGTTGCAGTGAGAAAACCAGCAGACACTGAAATTCAAGGTGAAGACAAAGAGGGAAAGCAAGAGAAACGCAATAAACTTTCCGAACTTTGAGCAGAAGAAAAGAACAATAGAGAATTTCATCAGTTTCCGGTTTCATCCAATTTCCAATACACCCTTCTTTCCCCCTGTTCTGCACCTCCCATTGGCAACCACCGTATTCCACCTATTGTACGTAAATTACGATAATCCACCATACAATCTCGGCCACAAATTACTGGCAGATCCTCAGCCTCACATACTCACCTCACATGCTCGCCTCACATGGTCACAATTGCATGGTCACAATTGCACAGCGCAAATCTGCAAATCTTTCCTCTTCCCACCATCCCCTATCCTATTTCGACCAAATGGTGTGCTTATCGTCCTGTCTGTGAAGACGCACCGAACATTTCTGTCAAGGGCCGAATTAATAATTTCATTCGAGACAGAAACACAATTAGGGTCAATGGGAAGGCCAAATTGTAAAGTTTAATTTATTCTGGTGTTTCTGGAAAATGGTTACAATACCATGTCACTGGCCACCACCAGCCACAATATGGTGGTTGCGATTATGTAAGAATCCGGGGTTCCATGGTTAGTATGTTGGCAGGTGTGGTGTAACGCCTCGTTTTTTTTTTTTTTTACTCGTTTTTTTTCTAATTTCCTCCATTGACGCAATCTCCACTTTCCAATTCCAGATTCGCCGAATTCTAAAATGCACCTGCTGCATTCTTCCTAATCTCTTTATAGACAATTGCACACAAACAGAATTTCAAAGAATCTCAAACATCCACAGTAATGTCGAATCTGCAGAAATTTTTTAGGTTGTTCCATGCCAAAATAAGCCGCGAGGGTCGGGATTAGCGTTGTTTCACCTGTGGCCTGAAATTTTGGCACAATCAACCCCAAATTTCATGTCCCAACATTGTTCCATGCACAATCATAAGGCGTATCCATGCATGTTCCATGTTATAGAAGGTCGCTTATGCTTTCATTAATGCACCAACGTATTAATAAACCACGGTGATTTTCGCTCCGTCACCTGCCAGTCTCCAGTCTAGACCTTCCCCACCAAATGTGACTCAATGTTATTTTTTAAGTACACCGAGCAAATGTTGCCAAGTGTTTCAATCCCCGGATTCCATGACGTAACCTTTCGAAACGCTATTTCAACGATGTATTTATGAAGTTGTGCAGAGCAAGTCAGCTACTTCCCATTTTGGGAATTGTGCACCACGACCCTGACGTGCGACGGCAATTGGAAATTTAGACCTCGTCTAAGCAAAACATCAAAAATAAGTCTGACTTTCTTCAAGTGATCAGATGGGAAGGGAGCAAAAAGAATGGACGAGTCCGGAGTCGAACCGGAGACCTTTCGCATGCTAAGCGAACGCGCTACCAACTACGCCACACGCCCGGGGGAGAAGTGGTCCCTAGCAGGATCGAACTGCTGATCTTGGCGTTATTAGCACCACGCCTTAACCAACTGGGCCAAGGGACCATTTCTGGAGTTTGGACATTTCCAGATTTCTAGGCCGGATCTATTAAATCCACTATCTGCAGTCCGTGCATGAACCTCGGACTCAAAAAGAGGTGCGGCTCAGATCGCCCGCCTGCGCAGCCCACCAGCGGCATTGAGCCGGTGTCATATGCAAGCCCCCTCCGCTGTCTACCTCGAGATATCGTCTAAATTACCACCGGCTAAATTTCCAAAAGGATCCATTTCCAATTTAAATGGTGGCAATTTCAGGTCGGAAATCCGATTAGTCATTTTTAGTGCAAAGTCAGATGCACACTACACGTCGGTAGCATAACGCGGGATCTTGCTTCAACCTAATGTAGCGCGCGGTCTAGACCGGGCGGGTATTTGTGTCGGATGCGCTTGGCACGACATGCCGGCATGCATATGAATACTATATAGTGAGGAAATATCTGCTATAGATCGGCGAGCCGACAGTGTATACACTGCAAGGGAATTAAGGCACGACGCACTACTCGGACAATTTGAATATTGTAATTCGCTTGATTAGAGTTGGCTTGGTATGTGAATGCATGAATAATCAGCCAATGGCATAATTCTCGTTGACACCAGTTGGTCGCCTGTGGTTTTGATAGCCCCATGGCTCGTAATTTCCGATATATTTGCACAACTAGTACGGCGCACAATACGGACAGAAGTCTAAAATCGGGAGCTCCGACAATTGTAGCGGCTAGCAGATAAATGACTTGCATTGATATGGACACATTCACGCAGGAAAGGTGACGCACGGTCTGCAGACAACCGATTGATACAGCGGCCGTACCAACGCCCCAGCAGACTGGCTCTTTTTTTTTTTTTTTGTTGTCGCACATCCTAGCCCTGCTTGTCTGCAGGCTTGGAAAAGAGCCTGCCATTTTACCTTTTACAAATCCGTACCATAATCCAAGTCCGTTAATCCTTACTTTTTCTTTACTCCCCTTGGGGCTTTCAATTGTTTTATTAGTTTTGTTTATTCATTACCAATTCCGCATAATTTATTCGTCTGAATATTTCAGTGCTCCTCATCACTTCCAATTATTCCCTACACTGCGGGAACTAATGCCTCGAGAGGTACGCCACTAACCGCCAAAAACTACACCGAAAAATCCCTAGAGTTTTGCAAATAAAATGAGTGGATTAGGCATCTTACTCGAAGAGTCTGAGTCTCCAGGCCCCCTGCGAGCCCATTTGGCCGCTCCGTCCCCCCGTTCTCCAGCGGCTGCTTCCTCGTTACAGTACATCGACACAGAGGCGCTATTACCGCCTTTGCCCGACACAGCGGAGGCCACCACAACGTCAACAAGCCCCTTGGCGGGCTCAACTCACGGCCACGTGCTGTTGGCTGCTTCCCCCGCCTTAAGCGGCGCAGGCGCCGACCACGACGAGCCACTGCCCCTCCAGGAGATCCCCTACGATGACTCCGACGCCGTGCGCCCTCCTCCTGCGGCCAGACAGCTCAGCGACTTGTTTTCCGACCATCTGTTTGCGCTGTACGAGTTGGACTCGCTGGCTTTGAACTCCGACGGGATTCCTCTCAGTTACGTCCCAAGTGACGGCACCACAACACCCGCCAATGTCCAGCTGCACAACCCGCCCAGTCTGACGCTGGGGTCCAACACGCTGAGCACATCTCCGTTGAAGCGCCTCAAGAGCTTGAAGAACGGCATCCGTAAGCTCTCGCTACTGAAGATGACCTCGCTGCTGTCGGTGTCTCTGCCCGTGCTCAACGAGCTCCCGCAGGCGCCACCCAGACCCATCTTGTCGCCTTTGCAAACCGAGGCGCCGTGCCAGGACGTGAGTTCGCTGTCCTCTACAGGCGACAGCTTGCGCAGCAGCACGTTCAGCTCGTCTGCGGCCGCTGCAAATGGCTTAGTTGGAGGCACAACTGGATCCACGCCGGTGGGGCCAACGCACGTCCACTCTGCGAGCCAGGGTCTGATGTCCAAGGATAGAAGACGCACGCTCTCGAGCTCGCACAGCACGCTGGCGGCGTCCACGCCTCCGCTTCCGCTGCCCATTATCACCTTGTCTGAGAACTTGAGCACTACCAAGGAAGCCATGGTCGACATCGAGCAGAACTTCTTTGACAACTTGGGCAGTAGTTCTGCGGGCGGCATGAAGAACTTACACCAGTTGACCACCTCAGATGAGCTCATCGAGTACTCGTTGTACTTGAACGAGCACAAGAGATCTGTGGTCGGGGCCTACGACGCTACACGCCAGCGGTTGATCAGCTCTGGGTGGTGCTCGAACCACGACTTGGAGAACTTAAGTCTACAGCGCGACTCGTCCGTCAGCCAGATCGACACGAAGCTCTTGCAGATTGAGGAGAAGCTCAACCTGGAGTTCCAGTTGTCGATGCTCAACAACACCACGCACCAGATGACGCACCACAAGCACTTGGCTGCGCCCAGCTTGCGCGACACGTCATTGTCTCCGAGTCTCAAGGTGCTCGAGAGTAGGTGTTTCGCCTTCCCCGGCGGAGACGAGCAGTGAGTCCACACACACCAAGAAAAGCGGGCTCCTCCGAGCTCGCAAACAGCAATCTACGCTGCCATTTACGAAATTTAGATTTGATGAGAATCTTCCAAGGGATTGGCCCTCGGGCCAAATTCCATACGAGTTATGTTGGGTATTTGTCTTTTACGCTTATAGATCTCGCCAGAGTACGTACTAGATTGAATAAAGTATAGGTTACAGAAGGGAGTGCGTAGTGCACGCGGAAAGTTCTCGCAAAAGCGGGATAAAACGCAGTAGCGTCGATCACTCCCATAAATCGAGCAATTACGGCATGTATATCTCACTATAGGCGCATGGTCTGGTGTGGTAGCCATGGCAACCAATTTCTTAGGAAGGGAATTTTGAGAATGAAAATCGGGAGTGAAAAAGCAGATGGAGATGTGCGGTATGCAGGAAACTCGAAATACGGGACTGAATTTTTTTGATGGGGGAACAGCAAAAAAAGCGGAGAAGCACGAAAGGATAAAAGGAGTTGAATGTGAAAACGATAGAGTAAGGGGCCAATTCAGCCAATCATATTAAGGCATTGCGCTTACGTAATCAAGGTTACCAGTACCAGCGACGGAAGCAACCCACAGAACTGAAAAATGTTTCGAAAAACGCAGACCAAAGAAAACACAGAGAAAGCCATGGTATGAGACGTTTTCGAGTTTATCTAGCTGCTCTTTCCCCTCCACTCGCCCAATGATTTAGGCGGTAAAGTGAATGAGCAGCGTTTCTCGTTAGAGTATGAAAATTTTTTGTTGCGGGAAGTTGATGTAAGCGGCGGAGAAAATCTGTCACGTGACTTTGGGGGCTTGCCTGTCTGCCTCTCTACACAGAATTACCGAGGTGCACGACGCCCGACGCTTATTGCGTTATTTTTTGTGACTGTCTAGACTAGCAGCTGGCCCCGCGGTGCAGGTGTGGCTAATACGCCTTGTGGGCAACTTAGACGGCCAATAGAACCAACGCAGAGGACGGGGAAGTGACTGGAAAGGAAAAAAAAAAAAAAAGAAAACTTGAGAAGACCAAAATGGTTGTGTAAAAGAATCGTTGTTCTCAGGTTTCTTTCTTATGTTTTCTCCTGGGTTGGTGTCTACTGTCGAGACCCAGATGCAAAACTCCAACAAAGGTCCAATGCGCACTACTGACAATATGCACCAAACGTCCATCGAGTCCACAGGTAAAAAAAAAAAAGGAGCCGTGTGAAAAATAGGAGACCGGGCCAGTTTCCAAATCGGGAAGAAGTCCAATTGTCCACAGTAGTTGAGTATTGTCCAGACTCCAGTGTTGTCCAGAGGCCAGACTTGTCACGTGCGGATTTTTGTCTTAACCAAAAAAGTACAGCTGCAATTGAGAACTTTTTGGTTGTTCTCAATGGCATTGTATGGGTGCGCACAATAGAGTTAATTCCGTGAACAACGACCTCCAAACAAGCAGGGCAACAATAGCAAGTACAAAATTGAAATTGTCGTCTCGCTCTGGTCCTTTCCTTTTCTGGTTTCTTTCAATTTTCTTTACTCTATTCTCGATTTTTTCTCCTCCGCTGCACTTTCCCTCCGCTCGTTGCTGGGGCATTTGTCGCTGTGCATACGCAGATTAGGTGAGATTATTTTCTACACTTGCAACGGTCAACTCTCACGACACAAGCCGCACAAACACAGAGGCGATGGAGAAAAAAGAAAAAAAAAAAGAAAGAGAAGAGTCTGAAGAGGAATGAAAAATAGAACGAAGTCTGGTATACGTCTTTTGGTGGTTATGGTGAGTTTTTTCAGTTGCCTCTTTCTTCTCTGCTTAAATTGTTTGTACCTTCACATCCACTCCACTTTCCTCTTTTCCTCTTTTCCTCTTTTTACCTCTCAGCCCTATTCTCTCACTTTCAAGTTTATCCACTCGGAATAACCCCATCGGCTCATCTTGTTGAGCCATTTGGTTTTGAGACCCACACGCCTATCCTTAAGGTCAGATCATCAGGGTCAGCCGTGACTTCCCGCTTATATATGGAAGATTCTTCGCGTGGTCACAAGAGTTTCTTAAACCCGATTCCGGTCCAGTCCGATCGAGCCATCTCTCGGGGAAATCCTGCAGGAAGGAGAAACAGAAACCCACAAATGCTAAATCACACAGACAAGACCTAGATTTGAAAATTATATCAGTGTGATTCCACGCTCCAGGGCTATCTACTCATACAATTATCTCTCTCTTCCCACTCCATTAATGGCGTATTCGCGTGTTGGGGTGGAAAGACCTGACCTAAACGGCCTGCACACAAGACACCCCCATCAGTGGTGTGATTACCTAGTGCGATTTTGCACCCACTCTGTCATTTATGGTTCGATCAGCCGCCTAATCAATCTACAGGCAAACCCTGTGGTACGTTAATCTCAACAAAACCACAGACATCCCCATACTTTTATTTCCAACAATAAAGAAATTACTTGTTTAAGACCACCAAATGACCCTCCATATATTACCGTTGCTAGACGCCAAGCCAAGCAGACAGGCCGCCCCAGCAGTGAGACCAGACTATAGTTTGGACGGGTACATCATCAACAACAGATACAGATTCATCAAGAAGATCGGCGCAGGCACCTACGGCCTCATCTACTTGGTTGAGGACCTGTCCACGCAGGCATGCTACGCTGCCAAAATGGTGTTGACCGACCAGCTGCCCACGTCCCACGCCGACGCCGCAGAGAACAAGAGAAGCATCCAGCGGCGGTTCTACCACTACTTCACGTCGAGGAGCCCGTTGCTCGCGCAGGAGTTGGACTTGGACATCATCGCCAGAGACGGCGACCAGCTGCCCTTGCTCAAGGAGATAGCATTGCATTTGCGAGTGCACAGCCACGCCAATGTGGTGTCGATACACGGGGTGTTGAATCTCGACCGCTTCGCCGTGATCACCCTCATGGAGTACTTCCAGCAGGGCGACTTGTTCGGCAATATCATCGACAATCAGATGTTCTTGCGGCCGCCCGTGCACCAGGACAAGCAGCTCCTCATGAAGAACTGTATGCTCCAGCTCGTGGAAGTGGTGCAATACTGCGCTCTGCAGGGCGTCTACCACTGCGACTTGAAGCCAGAGAACGTCATGGTCGAGTATAACCCGATGTACAGCCGGCCAGAACACTCCAAAGAGATTGTGGACTACAAGGAGCTCCGAGTGTGTCTCATTGACTTTGGGCTCGCCATGACGTCCAACTTGATCTGCTGCAACGCGTGCCGCGGCCTGAGCTTCTACATGGCGCCCGAGCGGATCGTCAACTTCAACACCAACAAGTTGGTGCGCACGTTGGTGAACATGGACGAGTTTGAGGATGTGCCCAACTCCACGCTGGCGCTGAACTCCAAGTTCTTCCCGACGTTGGCCGGCGACATCTGGTCGTTGGGCGTGTTGTTCATCAACATCACGTGCGCCAGAAACCCATGGCCGGTGGCCAACATCAACGACCGCCACGAGGTGTTTGCCAACTACATTTTGCAGAACAAGAGCATCTTGCAGACCATCCTCCCCATCTCGAAGCAGTTCAACGGGTTGCTCAACGAGATCTTCAGTCTAAACCCCAACCACAGAATTTCACTAGAGGAGTTGGCTGCCAGAATCGTGGAGGTGGATTTTTTTCACGACAAGGTAGAGTATAACGAGCAGCTATGTACTCCCCCGACAGAATTGAGATCGCGGCCACTGACGCCCGACCGGTGGAAAAAGAAGAAACAGAGGTAAATTTTTAAAAGACAACACAGTGACCGCTGGCGGGACTAATATATAATGGGATATGGGAACGGATAAATAGGATTCCAGCATGGAATGAATACATAGGATATACTGAGAGAAACCAGGATACGGGGCAAGAAGTGAGCATGTTTCGGATGGAATTGCATGACGTAATTTTGCTCATTCCCATCGACTCCACCAAAAAAAAAGGTTTGGGATTTTCACTAAAATGGCCAAAACGGTCATGTGCCCAAGTATGACGAGAATCTAAGAAATCTTGGGCTGCAGATATGATGTGGGGTCCACAAGAATTTTCCGTGATGAGACAACCAAAAAAAAAAAAAAAAAAAAAAAAAAAAAAAAAAAAAAAAAAAAAAAAAGAGAGAGGAACGAGAAAGAGAAAGAAAAAAAAAAGAGAAAGTCATCAAAAAAGGTAAAGTTCTTTCAAGTGATTGTGAAAACTAAAATTTGATTATTTTCTTTTTTCTCACTTCTCATCTTCTAGTTCACTTGAGGTTCGCTCTGCTCCTCTTCCTGCCTCTCGTTTTGGATGGTTGCTGTAGATCACGAAAATCCAAGGGTCATGGCCAAGGTATTGTATACGGGCGTATTGCCGGACTTTCTGGAGCGTTTTAGGCAACTTTTTTTCTTGCGTGTCATAACAGTGGTTTCCCCAGATATCTTGGCTCAAATTTTTCCGTGACTGCAGCCTGTAACTAACACATGGAGGCTCTAGAAC
Organism: Sungouiella suratensis; assembly: GCA_030566815.1. Lineage (NCBI taxonomy): Eukaryota > Fungi > Ascomycota > Pichiomycetes > Serinales > Metschnikowiaceae > Sungouiella > Sungouiella suratensis. The sequence goes on along the minus strand of JAKUAV010000002.1, from coordinate 19,941 downwards.
ATGGGAAACAGAGGGATGAGGGAGATGGAATAAAGACGTTTGGAAATTTTTGAAAACGGTATAAAATCTTTAATTCAAGGCTCGCTTAGAGCCCATTGCACTCGTTTCTCCCGCTTCCTTCCCTCTTTTTTTGCCCACCACTTGCCTCGGATAAATAGGTCAGCCCCATCGTGCGGATGCATAACACAATCCAGAATGCCATGCTGCCCCGCAACCGAGACAATGATCTGGAAGGCAGAAAAGCAGGCAATGGGTGCATAACACATCTTGGAACTTGCTTCCTATAGATATCCCCAGATTTCTCCCCCGCCTCTCTCTCTCTTTTCCTTCTCTCCACATACTATTTTTCGCAGCCACTATATTACGAGAACCATGATTACTTACGACGAGAAGTTGGTGAGCTTTGCGCTCAAGTTCCGCCGCTTCCTAGACAAAACTCCAAACTTGACCAACATCTACTTCATTGCCTCCATCTCCTGTATGGCCGGAATGTTGTTTGGCTTTGACATCTCCTCCATGTCGGCCTTCATCGGCAGAGACCAGTACCAGGACTACTTCCACCACCCCAACTCGTCAATGCAGGGCTTCATCACCTCCTCGATGTCGTTGGGCTCCTTCTTTGGGTCCTTGAGTTCCTCCTTCGTTTCCGAGCCTTTTGGCAGAAGAGCGTCCTTGATGATCTGTGCCTTGTTCTGGATTATCGGTGCAGCCATCCAGAGCTCGTCGCAGAACGTTGCTCAGTTGGTGATTGGCCGCTTCATTTCCGGAATGGGCGTTGGGTTCGGGTCCTCGGTGGCCCCAGTGTACGGGTCCGAGATGGCGCCCAGAAAGATCAGAGGCTTGATTGGCGGCATGTTCCAGTTCAGTGTCACCTTGGGAATCTTGATCATGTTCTACATCTCATATGGGTGTCAGCACATCCAGAACACCACCCTGTTCAGGTTGGCGTGGGGACTCCAGATCGTTCCTGGTCTCTTGCTCTTCTTTGGCTTGTTCTTCATTCCCGAGTCTCCAAGATGGTTGGCCAAGCAGAACTACTGGGAGGAGGCCGAGCAGATTGTTGCGAACATCCAGGCCAAAGGTAACAGAGAGGACGCCGATGTGATCATCGAGATCTCTGAAATCAAGGACCAGTTGCTTGTGGAGGAGCACGTCAAGGACTTCAGCTACAAGGACTTATTCTCCAAGAAGTACTTGCCCAGAACCATCACTGCCGTTTTCGCCCAGATCTGGCAGCAGTTCACCGGTATCAACGTCATGATGTACTACATCGTGTACATTTTCCAGATGGCCGGCATTTCCGGCAATGCCAACTTGATTGCGTCGTCCATCCAGTTCATCTTGAACTCGGCGACCACTGTGCCTGCGCTTTTGCTCATGGACAAGATTGGCAGGAGACCTTTGTTGCTTGGCGGTGCGCTCTTCATGATGGTGTGGCAGTTCTGTGTGGCTGGTCTTTTGGCCACTTACTCTGAGCCTTGGGCGGACTCTGGAAACTCCTCGGTGAACATCAGAATCCCCGACCAGCACCAGTCTGCGGCCAGAGGAGTGATTGCCTCGTGCTACTTATTTGTCGTGTCCTTCGCTGCCTCGTGGGGTGTGGTTGTGTGGGTGTATGTGTCTGAGATGTGGGGAGACTCTGTTTCGAGACAGAGAGGAGCAGCGTTGGCCACTTCAGCCAACTGGATCTGCAACTTCGCCATTGCCATGTTCACGCCTCCTGCCTTTGAGAATATCAGCTGGAGAACATACACCATCTACGCCTCTTTCTGTGCGGTGATGTTTGTCCATGTCTTCTTCTTCTTCCCAGAGACCAGAGGCAAGAGATTGGAGGAGATTGACCAGATCTGGACAAACAAGATTCCAGCGTGGAGATCGGGCTCGTACAAGCCAGAGGTGCCAATTGTGAGTGATGCTCGTCTCACGGAGAAGATCGAGGTTGCTCACAAGGAGCGGGACAGACTCGCAGGTGCTGCTTCTGCCTCTTCTGAGGACAAGGAGTCCAATCTCTTGAGCCACGACACCAACGAGGCCCAGGTCTAATTGTTTCACTATGTTTATGTTAATGTATGACGTTCGTTAATGATGTAATTTATAGTATGCTGAATCCGAGACATATTCTGAGGTCTGACTAGTATGTGGATTGTCCTTATCCTGAGTCTGGCTTTACAGAATGATTCTGTCGTGCTTCCAGATGCCGTCGGTGGCCTTGGGTAAGCTATCCAGATCCAACTTCTCCGTGTCCCACTTGCTCAACTCCGCAAAGAGCTTAGAGATTGGCTTTGGGTACCATCTGTTGTTCATGTAGTCAAACCAGCCCAAATGGCCACCAACACTCGTCACAGCCAAGTATGTGTATGGATTGAGCTTCACCTCGCTCACAGGGAGCGCCTTGCTGCCCACAATCGGGTCGTCCTTCGAGCTCACGATGATGGTTGGCACTCTCACATTCAAGAGTCTCTGGTCTGGCGAAGCGTGCCTGTAGTACTCCAGAGCACAGTTGAAGCCGAACAACTTGGACGTGAATGCATCGTCAAAGTCTCTGAGCTTGTGCAATTTGTAGGCGTCGGGGTTCTTCTTGTACTCGCTCACTATCTCCTCCAACTTCAAGTGGCCGTCGTGGTGCTGGTTGAGCAACTTGAGCAAGTTCTGGCACATCACCGGCGAGTAGATCTTGTCGCCCAAAAACGAGTCCACCAACGTTATTGACGACAGCGGGAAATCCCACGGACTTCCCATGATGGCTGCTCCCTTGATGTTCTTATAAATGTCGCCCTTCTCCTGGCCCAAGTAGTTGGCTGTGATGGACCCGCCAAGCGAAAATCCAATGAGGAAGATTTTCTTGTTGGGCCATTTCTGGCTGATGTGCTCGTTGATCAAGTACCGCAAGTCGTTGGTCCACAAGCCACAGAACAACTGGGGAGAGGTGATTGTGTGGTTGGCACACCCTCTTGCGTTCAACACCAAGCCGTCAAAATTGTATGGTTCCCTCGTGATTTCATTCAAGAAGGCACGGATGTACGACTCGTACGAGCCTCCAGAAAGACCGTGGAGTGCAATCACCAACGGCTTGTCGTTGTCGAGCAACGCCTGCTCTTTTGCCGGGTCCAAGTACTCTGTTCTCGGAGGCAAGGGTCTGGTTTGGGATTCCGGGCAGAACTGCAAATGCTCAGCGTCGGTATTGTCCTTGTTGACCACATAGTCGATGGTGAACGTGCTTTCTCCGTTCCATCTGTCATAGGGCATCTTGTCGCCGTCCACATAGTAGAATTTGTTCTTCAGGTCGACAGTGAGCACCGACCGCTTGTAGTGGACCAAATCCAGCTTTTCGAACTTGTTGAGGGCCGTGTAGGCGGTCTGGGAGTGGCCGCTGGACAAGAGTGGGTTGACGAAGAAAGAGGAGCCATTGGCTAATTCGGGCGCGGTCTCCTCGATGATTTCTGCAATTGTTTTTTCATATCCGTCCTTGCAGAACTTGACGGGCCGGTCTGGGTTTGTGGCCGAGACGACAGACTTGAAAAATCCAAAGACCATGGGAAGAGTGTAGCAATAATGTGGAGGTCCAGGTGTGAGAAACCGGGGCAGGTCAGGTGAGCAGGGGAGGAAATGGGAAGGGAGAAAAAAAGTGAAGAAAGTGAATGTCTTCGGGATATCACAGTGTGAGATTATTTATTTTAATTAATTAGGGGGATCTCACTGGGCGATATTGGATTGTCTGTGTGCTTAGGCTGTATGCTTATGCTGTGTCCATGGCCAGGAATAGAGGAAAGAGAAAGGAAGAGAAATGAGTGTGGAGGGGTAGTTGAAACTGGCATTCAAGACGTATTTTGGGTCAACATTCATCCTGATTTGGTCGTTGAAGAGAATTGCCCATATTTGGATTTTTGCCGACGCTTTTTGTCTTCTTTACAAATTGCACCTCTTGATAATTGTTTTACATTTTCGCAACACACCTCAGTATGGGCCGAAAGTGAGAACTGCTACAATTTTCGGTTGGAGCTTAAATCGGCACACACCGTGGGAAAAATAGATGCAAAGTAAACGTTCAAGACTTTCATAATTCGACGCCTTTATAATTCACGTCATGACACAGATATATGGATCCTTGCTTGGGATCTCACAGGCAGACTGAACCGAAGAGATAGCCAGAGTCAGACATGCTAGAATGAAGCAGTTCTGGTATTCCTGTCAAAAATTTCAGTTGAGAGCAATAAAAGCGTCAAACGCGAGCTGGTGCTATTCTGTTCTTTCCAGTTTGGGCAAATGCAAGAGTATTGTGTGGGAGTGCTTACTCGTACATTCAATTACAGGGAAGCCCATGAAAGAGGGATTGGGAACTCAGAAACTGCTATCCCTCATTCATCCTGACAGACCGAGTCTTCTTTATCAGCTTGGAGACCATTTTAATCGTCAGTTTCAGCTCTTCATTGTCATTTGCTTATCAGTCTCCACCAGCTGTGAATTTACCTTAGTTGCCATGGTGGGAAGTGCTAGATTCGGTCCCATGAAGAGACAGAAAGACCCAAATTCCGGAAAGAAGCATGAGTCTCTCGTAGAGGAAGTCACAGACATAAAAATAGAGGTGAAATCCGAAGTGTCTGCTGAGATCTCGCGAGGTACATCAGATTACGCTTACAAGGAGCACATCTTCCACCAAAAAAGCTCATTTCAGCACATTCACACCAAGTGCCAGAAGAGTTCGAATCAGGGAGATCGTCTCGAACCTAAACCCGAATATCACCTTGATTTTGGATCATTGCACGAAAATTTAGCATTCTCAAATTTATCTCCACCGCAGCTACTGAGTATGTACACAGATTTCGCAGCCACTAATTTACCTACTACCACGAAAAGAAATAGCTACACAAAAATCCCATTAGCTAACAGAAATTTTGCCAGAGAGCCTGGGTCAAATTCCGCAAATTTACCTAGAGAGTCAAATTTGTCTTTCTGGAAGAAAAATAATCATTGTTCGTCCCGTTCTTCCCACCGTGCACAAAACCCACCTTCCAAGAAGTTCTCACATATGTCTGGAAGCCCACTGGAGAACTTGACAGAGCACGACAAGCACAGGATCCGCAAAGAGCATCTTGCCATCGATGCTGAATATTTGCAGCTTCGTGACAGCTTGAGGCATGCTCGTCGTGCTCTCGACAAGGCGGTGTCAGAGGAGAAGGCATTACGTGCGAAAGAAGATGCTCTTCAGAAAGAGCGCAGGGATCGTGCTGATTTGAACATCTCTGCACTAGTGCTGGACGTTGATGAGTTGGAGGAGCGCCTGAAGAGGCTGTTGGTCGAGGTTCGCGCATTTGAGGGTAGATACCCAACCATCTTCACGGAACAGGAACAGAAACAGGAACAGGAAGTGGTCGAGCAAGAGGTTCATGGACTGAGCTTGACAAACACCCGAAACAGAAGAAGCTCTTCATTTTCGGAGTCTCCTCCGAATCGAGCACGCTTCAATCCCAGATTGGATAAGTCTGCATCAACTGGTCCTTCTGCCATGCCATATACTGTCCGAAACCAGGTTGAAGTTTATCTGCATTTACCTTCGCCTTGCACGTTGGAGGACTTCGAGAATCTTGGTCACAGTCACGTCACATACACGAAAGAAACCGATATTGAGAACAGAGATATTTCGACATTCTGTCGCTCTTATCTTCTCTCCGGCTCACTTAGATGGGAGATCGCGTGCTCTCGTTGTGATGTACCTGTGTTCAGAGACTCGACCCAACATGTCTTGCACGTAAGTGAGGAGCACCGCGCTTCTGATTAGAGGATTTGTGTCGGTACTGCTAGTAAAAAAATTGGGATTTCGCTACCCTCAATTGTAGAATGTATTCAATTAGCAATGGCTATGTAACAGATTCTCCGGAGTAGATTCAAGTCCACATCTTGGCTGTGATCAAACAACACCTCAATTGAATAGCTTTGCACAGGAAGCACCCCAGCTACCCGGACTAGACGTCAAAAAAACTTCTCATATTGTTAAGCGAGAAGTTCCTCAAAAAAGCAAACAACAGCCAAAACGTGAGGAGGCAAGAACTCCTAGTATCTGCAAAAAGAGAAGCTCCGATACGGGGAATCGAACCCCGATCTGCTCGGTGAGAGCGAACCGTGATAGCCATTACACTATATCGGATATTTGATGACTTTAAAAATTAGTAGATAGCTAGCAGAAATGGGGATAAAATCAAAGAAGGCCGATTCTCGGCGCTATAGGAGCTTTCAGGTCGTATTACTTACGTTTTTAATAAACTTCGAGCTGGAGGATTGCTATAAATTATTTGGCTGTTTTAATATCCCACAAACACTCTCATATGCACTACAAATAAGATTCACGCAACAGTTAAATGGATATATCTGCCTGATCTTCGGTCAGAAGAGCCTCGTTCTTGTAGGCTGACTCCCAGAGTCTGTTCTGATACCGATCAAATAACAAAATGACACCAAGAAACACCACCAAAAAGCAGCAAAACGCCAAACTCAAAGAATACCCAAGATGAAACCGGGGAGAATATTTGGTGTCCCAAACAAGAGTGTCGTAAGGTAAGTTCACTGCCATCAATAACAAATTGAAGCTTCCCAACACACCCGCTCTCAATTGGTCATCCTCTTTGCTCATCTCGTTAGCCCAGCTGACAATGACCACGGAAAACGCAGCACAAACACCCAATATCGAGTAGCCATAGAACTGAAGCGCCCTGGGTACATCATAGACAACACTGATGGCCAATCCCGAAATCCACAAGGCGCAGATTGCAAGGTACGCTTCCCATCTTTTCCCTCTGACATCTGTGAAGATACCAGTGAGGACACTCGACAAATCTTGACTGCTGGCTGGATAGTTGGGATGTTGTTTCTGTCATAAACGTTGTAGCCCTGACTTTTCAAGATTATCGACCAATAGTTTGTGCCGTCCTCGGTCAACTGACTCACCACATATCCTATGGAGAATAAGTAGAACTGCCAGGAGGTCAAGATTCTCTTAACAATGGAGAAATCAAACTTGTTCACCTTCTCCACAGACTCAGATATCGCCACTCTTTTCCGAGCAAATTCAAAGTCCTCCTCGTCGAGCAAGAGTGACTTTCTGGGTTTGTAAGGGTCTCCAGGAAGAAAGAAGTACCCAAACGCAGCAATAGGAAGCGTTATCAAAAAGTCAATAACGAATGTCCATTTCCACCCTGGAAGTCCAGCTTTGCCATCCAAAGTTGCCTGGATTCCAGATTGAATGTACCCTCCAAACATTCCGCCAGCTGAACCAGCAGCCACGAAAATACCAGTTCTCACATTGAGTTCTTCGGCAGTGTACCAGTTTCCCAATATGTAATTGGCTGCTGGGTATGCGAGACCTGAAAACCCGCCCTGAATCACTCTCAAGATGACTATCTTAGCGTAGGAGTCACAAGTGATATTCAAAAGACACATAGTTGCCCAGATCACCTCGAAAAGAGGCAAGATAATGTGTGGAGGATACTTTGTGATGAGCAAGGTGCCGAAAAGACCACAAATAGAGTAGCTGATGGAGAAAGCCTGTGTCAACCAGTTGTACATGTTTCCTTCCATATGAAGTGCTTCTTTCATGCCCGAAACATAGGCATTGCTCAAATTCGACAGGTCAAGGTACTTAGCGAAAAAAGACAAGCAGATGTATGAGAGCACGAGTATATCGATCTTTCTCACCAACTTCTTCTCGTAGTCTGATCTTCCCGGTGGGTTCCAAAGGAAGAATGGCTTCTTTTTGGAAGAAGAGGACGGGTCCTCTTTTGACAAGAAAAATGCCTTTTTCTCAGCGAAAGTCAAGCTCACAGACTGAGCTTCTTCGTCGGGCACAATCTCCCTTTCACTGTACACCAGCGAGTCCTTCAATTTGCCCATCGTTTGCTTGTGTTAGTGTGAGCATCTTGACAGATTAAATACGTCAAAGTGTGGCAATAATCAGATCGACATTGATTTGACACAGAGTTGACATTATAAAGACCGCCACCACTTTTGCAATCCACAACGACAGTGTTAGTAAGCAAGGTGGCCACACATTCCTATAGTAGAACGTGGGAACAAGTGCAGGCTAAAAATTGAGGAAGGTCGATCCTGTTTTCCGTGGTGCCACGGCGCGATAATGCGCGATAACACTGTATGAATGGCCAGATACAGACGAGATAGACAGGTCAATGGGATAAGAGTTAGTGAAAGAATTCCATGAATAAGAAAAAATGAATCAATGCATTTGGCTCTCAACAGCGTAAGAGTTTGAAATAGATATCGATAAATTTTCTTTCCAAGCGCTGTTTCAGGGTTTCTGTGGATCCGGCCGAATCTGCCATTTCTGGTGTCACCGGAATTTCTGCCGCATCCAGAAATCCACCTCCGCGATCTGCACATACACAGTTTACTGAGGAAGGTCGAGGAGAATCCACTGACAATGGTCAGATTTCTCCCAGAAATACAAAAGACAAAGAGCTGCCATACTCCAAAACCCATCAACTGTCTTTGCATATAATGTCCCAGAAGAAAATAGTGATTATTGGTGGTGGAACGTTCGGGCTCTCCACTGCTCTACATTTGGTGAGAAAGGGCCAGAAAGACGTCACGGTGATCGATCCGTACCCTGTTCCATCACCTTTATCTGCTGGCAATGACGTCAACAAGATTTTGCAAACGACCTCCAACTCCGATTTCTACGCCAAACTCGGTATGGAGTCGCTTGAGGCATGGAGATCAGATCCAGTATTCAAGGAAGCACTCCACGAGACTGGAATCATCTATGCTGCCATTAACGAGGAGGAAAGGGCCAGTATCGATCACAGGTACCAGTACTTGCTCAAAAGAGGCGACAAGGTCAAGAGTTTGGACTCGCGCGAGGACTTTGCTCTGACCATCAATGGAACTGCACCATCGGAGGGCCAGTACGATAAATGGTACGGGTATGTCCAGGAAACAAACTGCGGGTGGACGTTTGCTCGGTTGGCGTTGGAGAGGGCCGCAGAGGAAGCGAAGAGGCTCGGGGCGAAGTTCGTGGTCGACTCGGCCGAGGAGCTTATCTATGGAGAAAACGGCAAGTGCCTTGGCATACGGACCTACAGCGGGGACTTCTACGAGGCAGACAGAACCGTCATATGTGCTGGCGCATGCTCATACAAGTTGTTGAACTTCGAAAACCAGCTTCTTGCCAAGTGCTGGACTGTGGGTCACATCAAGCTCTCTGAGGAGGAAGCAAAGGCCTTAAAGGATATGCCTGTGGTGTTGAATCTCGACTTTGGGTTCATCTTCGAGCCTGATGAGAACAACGAGTTGAAATTCTGCAATGAGTTTCCGGGGTACACCAACTTCGTGGGACAGGACTCTGTGCCTTTATTCAAGAATGCTATCCCACAAGAGGCAGAGGACCAAATGAGAGAATTCCTCAGACATGTGTTCCCACAGTATGCTGAGCGTGAGTTTGCCGTGGCAAAGATCTGCTGGTGCACAGACACACCAGACAGACACTTTTTGTTCACGGAGCACCCAGAACACGAAGGATTGGTGCTTGGAACAGGAGACTCGGGCCAGGGCTTCAAGTACATGCCTATAGTCGGAAAGTACATTTCTGAGATCGTGGTGAATGGCGTTGAGGCTTTGGACGAAGAAAAACAAAAGTTGTGGAGGTGGAGACCAGAGACTGGAAAGGTTAGAGATCTTAAAGATTTGCAAGGCCGTAGCGGAGGAAGCAACGAGGTCAAGGACTTGGACAAAGACACCAAATGGGTTGACGGGAAAACGCCAGACATCTCGTCGTTGAAAATAGATACATAGATTGAAATGGAGTGTGTGCTTCAACTGTGATTTTCTGGTAGGTACTGATGTGAGTAGCTGGAAGATAGTGAATGTGAGTGAAAAGAGAATATAGCATCTATGTGGAAATCATGGAATATATATCTGGCAGAATTTAGACACAGCGGTCTCTTTATTTCTTTGCGAATTTCCTGATAATATTGCTTTCCCAGGTCCCAAGGTGTCGATCACACAATTTGGCTGCGAAATTTGAACATTACTCCTCCACAGAATATCCGACTCACCCAGGACCAACCCTCACTCCTCAACGTCGCCCCAGCCTACATCTTAAATCCCTCGCTAATGACAAATGCCTCAATAGGACCTCAGAATGACACTTCGAGCACCAGCAAATGTACACAATGCCCCACACTTTCCCGCATACATCCACAGATCTGAGCTTATCCTCCAATGAGAACAACGGTGACGCTATCCCAGCCACAGCTCCTGGTGCCTCGGCAATGGAGTCACAAAAGCGGCTTAGACACAATTTAGTCTCATCTCAATGCAAAATTTGAAATCCGAGCGATTTCATTCGACCAGCCAAATCACAGCTAAATCACGAGACGTTGTGGCTGCGCGGAAAAGTGACTGAGGATATCCGAAACTAAGATAAGCCTTATGCACTACACTCACAGAGCCAAAGATGGAGTTTCTCCAGATCACAAAGAATTCGAAGGTGAAGAAAGAAACTCATGAAACAAGTGCTGGAAACAATTGATACTTGATTAGACGATAACAGACATTCTATTAGCATCTTCCAATTTAATGTTTTGGCTTTCTTCACTTGGCTCACTGGGTCACAAGTACCTGTGCGCTTTATCTTATCAGCGTTGTTAGTAGCCCCTGTCCTCTCCCCTGTCACCATAATTTTCCGAGAACATTTGTGACATTGGAGCCGTGCAACTGTGGCCCACTAAGCCCAAAAAAAAAAGCAAATTTGTGAAAACGAAAAAATAGACAGGCATCAGCAGAGCTGTGAATGTCAAAAATTAAACTCCAACGAACAAAAGTTCAGTATTCTTGCTGGTCATTGTTCATGTTGTGAGTGTAACATGCTCTGATGCCAAGACTGGTGATAAGGTGCGCACGCTGCCAATCTGGGATATATCGCGTATAATTGCAGATAGCCGTGTGTGTTGTGCGAGCCTGTACCAACATGTCAACCTGTGGAAATAATGACCGAAATGGGCGCCACAAAGCTGGCAGTGTTTGAGAGATTCTGACAATTCTGAGACGTTTAAGGTGTTTCAACGGGAACGGTTGAGTTTATATATCTTGCACATCCAAAGTGGAAATGCATTAGAAGGAAGCGAGCCAAAAGATACCAGATTGCGCCCCTAGCTGATCCCATCCCATTGTCTTATCAGTGGAATGCAACTGACAACGTTCCGCCACAATTCGATGTGGCATTTTGCAACTGGCGCTTATCACGATAAGAACAGGCTTATCAGATCACCTATAAATGCTCAAGTCGCCTACCTGATCTGGTGACTCTCACCAAAAAATTTATAAAAATAAAATTCAGATGTCCAAAGTCACTCACATAGTGAGCTCGGACCAGGTCAAAAGCAGTGTTGACACAGAGAAAAAGGCCGACGTGGTGGTGGAGTTGGCCTCCGCCAAAAGTGTGGGCGAGGAGTTCGAGGAAGAGAAGAGACTTACTCGTGGGTTGAACTCCAGACAGATCCAGATGCTTACGTTGGTGGGTGTGTTCGGTACCGGTTTGTTCTTGTCCAGTGGAACCACCTTGTACTTGACAGGAAACGTCGGTATGTTTCTCTCTTTTCTCATCGTTGGTATCTTGGTCGGCATGAACCAGTTGGCCAACATTGAGCTTTCGTGTTTTGCTCCGTTGACTGGTGCAGCGGTCAGACAGACGGAAATCTTCATCGACGAGGCGTACGGTTTCGCTTACGGCTGGATCCAGGTGTATTCCAGTGCGCTTCCCGGTGAGTTGGCTGCCACTGCTGTCATCATGGAGTACTGGAGTGACCTCAACCCTGCGGTGTGGTTGAGTGTGTTCATTGTGATCATTGTTGCTTTCAACTCCTACGACGTGCACTTCTACGGCGAGGTCGAGTTTGTGTTTGGAATCTTGAAGATCTTGTTGATCTTGGGGTTGATCTTCTTGTGTGCCGTGATTGACTTGGGCGGCACCGACGGAGGTAAGGTGATTGGCTTCAGATACTGGGTCGAGCAGCCATTCAAGGCAAAGTATGCGGCAGGTAACTTGGGTAAGTTCTTGGCGTTCTGGAAGGCCTTGTACAAGACCGTGTACTCGTACGGAGGTGTTTCTGTGATCTCCTTCTTTGGCGGTGAGACGCAGAACCCAAGATTCTCCATCTACACGGCCGGAAAGAGAATCTTCTACCGTGTGTTTGCCTTCTACTTGTTGACTGTCTTTGGGTTGACGTTGATCATCTCGTCGAACGACTCGGCCCTTGCCACCTCTACCGGTGACGCTACTGGATCTCCCTTTGTCATTGCCATCAAGGCTGCTGGCATCAAGGGTCTCCCCAGTGTGATCAACGCCTTGGTGTTGCTGTCTGCCTTCTCAGCTGCCAACTTGTCCTTGGTCTCTACTTCCAGAAACCTCTTTGCACTTGCTTCCAAGGGCCAGGCTCCAAAGATCTTCTTGAAGACCAACAAGAGAGGTTTGCCATACTGGGGTGTCGTGGCGGCCGGGTGCTGCTTGCCCATCTCGTACATGTCGTGTGACTCGAGCTCCTCCGCTGTGTTTGACTGGTTCCAGGACTTGAGTTCGGCCAACTTGTTGATTGGCTGGATCTCCATTGCCCTCTCTCACATCTTCATGCAGCGTGCGTTGAAGGCTCAGGGCTACTCCCGTGCTGACTTGCCCTACACCTTGCCCTTCGCTGACTGGGGCGCATACATCTCGTTTGGCTTCTTCTTGCTTATGTTGTTGACCGGTGGCTTCAACAACTTCTTGACTGGTGGATTCGAGATCAGCGACTTCTTCAGTGACTACTTCTCCTTTGCGTTCATCTTCGTGATGTTCTTCTTCTGGAAGTTCTGGAAGAAGACCAAGTTCCTTAAGCCCGAGGAGGTCGACCTCCAGAGTCTTTTCGAGAACATTGAGGCTGCGCCTGAGGCTCCACCAAAGAAGATCACCGGATGGAGATACATCACCTACCTCTGGGCCTAAGCTCTGTATATCTGTTGATCAGATGTATATGAATACACAGCCGGTTTCGATAACCGGAATTATTGAAATATTGTAGGGTAGGGAAATAGAATTCACCGATTGGATGGGAGATGGAGCAGGTGAGCTCACAGATTTGTGCGGCATAGTATCATCACAAATGGTAACTGAAGGGAGGAATCTTAGGGTCGAAAATGGTAGCAGAAGAGGTATATAGCATAATAAACGTTCGTAATAGAGACTTTAGAAGACTGAATTGATCATGATAACAATCTTGACTAAATCATTTGGCCTCCGAACTTTGGACTTTGACGTTGAGTAAAGCTGCGAAATATTTGTGAGTTGGCTGTGCCCGGGAGATTCTAGGAGCTTCAATTAGCAAATCTGGACTGGGAATTCAAATTCTGAGGTTCCGTTCCAACTTAGTCAATTGACGTTTTCAGAAATCCCAGCTTTGGGAATTTGGTATGAGAAGATTAATGCCCCGATTGTTTTCAAGATCCTAAATTTTATGCGGTACATGTACATTTCGAGAAACTACAAAAACCGTGTGCAAAAATCCAGATATCCATGAAATTTCACACAATCCCCATCATCAGGTATCTCAATATAAACAACTATTCTGGAGATAGCAGGGAATTGAAATTCGAATTTTTTCTTCCAATATTACTTAGATTCACTTTTCTCAATCGTCCGCGCAGTTAAGCCGTATCTAATTCCACATGCATGGCCATGTGCACAACCACATCAGGCTTCCAGCAAGATTCGAAATATAAGCCTGTTTTAGACTCATCTGAAATTTCACCTTTGAGGGTTTCCATCCCCTATTTTTCAAGCCGCACTGAATTTAGTATCTTACTGAGACTCTAATGGTACCAAACCACAACTGAGCTTACAAATCTCTGGCGATACACAGCCTTATCAGACGACAATGATCGATGTCCTTGAACACAACTATCAAAAAATCAAATGTCAATTGAGATAAACACCGAGGTGCGGTGAGCTTATACAACTCCAATTACGGCCAGAATTGCAAGCTTTTCTAAGCCTCCCTGCGCGTTTACAGGTGCTCACCAAATTGCCAATGTACGACTTGCAGCCGTTGTGTTCAGCCGTGAGGTTCACACACCCTGACCAAGGAACACACTGAACTTGTAGTCTTGATGAAGATGAAGAGATCAATTGAATCTCGCAGTTGCCGAACCTTGGGCTTTCAATTGATTTGTATGAGGCTCAGATCCAGTAGACCTAGGTTGCCCGACCGCGCTTTCTCTCAGGCCATATTTTCCCTTGGCATGCATGCCACCGATTTGCGGGAGCCAGCGAAGACAAAGCCTGCCACTGGAAATATAACTTACATCATTGAATTAGATCGAGTTAATTACAATACGGTGAGAACACACTGAAGGTATGTCTCATCAAATTTAGAACGGATTTCGATGCTTTTCAAACACTGTCTGATACTGTGTTCAGTTTGGTCTTTCTATGGTGGTAGTGCATGCGATCGGCGTTTCATGTATACTCCAGAGTCCACAATGCTATATTCGGGGTCGCCAAGATGTCGCTAAAGGATTAATGAGATCCATTGACATATACGAGCAAGATGTGTATCAGTGGGTCTTACATCAGGAAGTATAGGCAGCCGGTCAAGTATGTGTTTCGAGAACAATTGTGAAAGTCCCTGTCTCTGATTGATCGGCTTCATAGTAAGCTGGTTTGGACTGCGTGCTGTACGTGATTATTTTCCAGTGCTGTGTGTTCTTCCATGACGCACGTCTTGGCGTAAATTACGATCGCTAGAAAATTTCAGGCTGCTGGTAAATTTAACCCTCGGTGCATTCTCAAAATGGGCTCTAATTAGAATATTATGAAGGCAACATAATATTTTTTCCACATTTAAGCTTTGTGAAGATCAATTTGATTAATTGTATACCTATGCTTAATTCGGACGGTAAGGTGAGACCAGAACCTTGCAAGTGATTTTTCATTGGGCAAACTTATAAGCAGGTGATTGTGTCACCCATAAGACCAAGATTCGGGAATCCACAAGATCGAAAATCTCGCTTATCTGGATCTATTTAATGCGCTCTCGAAAGCTATAGCCAGGTTATGCAGGGCTTCAAATACAGTTGCGATTGCATTGGGAGTGGCTGATGCGTTTATGCTGGGATGGTGCAGTAGTAATTTCAGGTTGGATTATTTTGAGAAATCTGCTCACATTTCGAGCACGAGCAAGTTTCTAGACCATTATGAGGTTTTGAATTTCATCACTCAATGGAAAGGTACAAAAAGTAGTTTCCCCAGCGTACCATAGCAATACAGTGCTCTGGGTTCACTTATAAGTTCTGACCTTTATCTACCACTCGCACAAGCCCAATACCACAGAGCCTCAGTTACCTTTGGCAATGCAAGCTTAGTACCCTAAATCGGAAAGGAACTGAGGTGAAATTTTATTTTCCAGCGTTTCCGGAAATTCGCATTTGGTGCCCGCCCATCCTATCTCCATGTCAAGTGACGACCGCATGAAAATCCCGACGGGATATGCAAGATGGACGGTGAACGATGGTGCATGCCCCGACATGGATCTACGTCGTGGTGCATGCGCGGAATATCGAGCATACCGGGGAGCGAGCAGCCACACTTTTGGGGATATGGCAGTGACGCATAGTTACAGGGCATGTTGGAACGTGGTGTATAGAGCTGTGGTCCCCAGCATCTGGAAACGTCAGTTTGCATGTGACGAAGACCAGTTGCAACCACAGACACCTGGACTTTAAGAGTTTGAGGAGTGCTTGAGCTTTGTGGGTCACTGATATGACCGCGGGATCGTCGTCTGACCTTCTTACGTCATTCGTTTCGAGACGCAACTGTAGGTGTACTCCTGAGGTGCTACAGCGCTGGAGACTACAAGAGGTAGAGACTAAAAATGCTAGAGAAGTTTGGAGGCTACGTCAGGGCCTTCAGATGATCACGAGAAATGTATAATGGCCCTCTTTTTCTGATCTCCATCATATTTTAAATTTTATAGCTTGACCCTATATTTTCGCCGTCCGTGGATAATTCGGTGTTAGGATCGTCTTGTAGATCTGGAGATGTTCCATGAGACTATGCGCATCCAGTCAAGCACAAGAAATGGAAAAGTCCTACCTGAGTGCTGAGCGCTGCACCCGAACACATGTGTGACTTGCTCCGCTCTTTGATCATGGCAAAGTGATCACCAGTTGAAGATTACACGCAATCCTGACATGTACTCCGGAATCCGATATTAGGGATCGAGATCAAGATGTGAGAATAATGAAGTAGGGTTTTTTTTTTCTTTCAAGAGTTCAACTTCCATCACCGAGGACGACTCCGAGGTTGCCGTAGTTGCAAATTCGCGAGCTTGACTGCGTACTCGTAATTGGCTTCTATCCTGTCAGACCGCGCATGAATAGTGAGGCATCCAGATGCACTCGAAAGGCATACAAGAGCTGAGCCCGTATTTTCCAGATAATCAGCTCGGGCAATTCTTGGCAAGGTGATCTTCACAAATCCGGTCCCGCCAGGCGTTTCGCCAGGCGCTCATCTGTATTCTAAGCATCCACCGAAGATTCCACGATCATCACCAGCTCCTCGTAAATCGTAAAGGAAACGCACTTCACGGAGTCGCTTACAGCGCATTTTAGAAGTTGCGAGTATCGGATTTATTTAGGGCACTCCAGTACTCGATCACAATGGCACCATTACCATATTGGGACAAGCACAATGAGTAGCCAGATTACATATGGTTGCGTGAGATAAGAACCCTTTCTATATGTGCCCTCATTAGCCGAAAATTCCTACTGTTTCTCCTGCGCGTTCGTAACCATCCTGAAATTTCTAGTAGGGTGATGCGCTCGCATTGAGAGTTCGCAAGCATGATGCGCATTGTGGGTGCATAACGCATCTGCAATATACGATCTGGAGCGGGCAGCTGTCACATACTCACGAACATCTATGGAAGATCGGTGGCTTGCTTTGCATGAAATTGTGGAAGGGATTCAACACCATGGTGGGAATATTATTTTATATATTCTCTTGTCTATCCTTAACTTTAAATTTTTTTTGGATAAACTAGAGATTCATAGAGATCAGAGATGCGGCCGTCCATATTAGTGGGGCTAGCGGCGGTTGCTAGCTTTGTAGCAGCCGCGACTACCACCATCTCAGAAACGACCACTATCTCTACCTCTTCATATTCGCAAGGCGCCTCGGACGCCTGGACTATCGAGACCGATGCTGCGATCATCTTCTCGAGCGTGTACTCGCTCACCACCGGAAGTAATCTCGAGGTTTACGGCGACTTGATCGTGAACGCTCAGTCCGGAGCCACGATCGTCATCAACTCCGTCACCAACTACGACAGCGGTGAGGTGACCATCACCGGCGCGGGCGCCTTGAACTTCGACAGTTCGAGAACCTTCTCCAACTACGGCACCTGGACCATGACCAGTGCTGGCGACATGGACATCGACATGACCGGCGGCACGTACACGTTGACCAACGCGGGCACCTTGGAATTCAGTTCCGAGGGCGCCATCGACTTTGCCAACGCCAAGGCCACCGTCAACACCGGCGACTTCTCGTTGCTGTCCACTGGCGAGGGTACATACTCGTACGCTGCGGTGACCAACTCGGGCACCATGAAGATGAGCTCGAGCTCGACCTCCGACTCGTTGTCCTTGAGCGGCTCGTTGACCAACAGCGGCTGGCTCGTGTTCGAGTACGGCCTGAGTACTTCGACCGCCGCATCTTTTAGTGCTATCACCAACACGGGAATCATCGACATCTATGGTTCGAGTGGATCCAACGCTGTCACCGCGGGTGCTATCCTGAACAGTGGATCGATTTGCTTGGAGCACAGTTACCTCACGCAGTCGGCGGCGTACCTGGGCGAGGGATGTTACTTGCTTGCTGACAGCTCGTACATGGTGCTCTGGTTCAATTACGCGACGTCCGCGGTCACTTTTGTGTTGCAGGACACCAGCTCGTACCTCTACATTGCGTACATGGACACGGGCGATACTACATATAACCTTTACGGTGTTGTGAGCGGATCGAGTCCAATTCGCGCGGGCAGCTGGGCTTCTATTGCAAGTGTAAGTTATGACACGTCCACGGGTGTTTTGACCGTGACACAGAACGTGCTCTTCTATGCGAAATTCGACATTGGTTTGGGCTATGACTCCAGCGGCTTCTCGGTGAGCAGCAACACTGTTTCTTACTCGGGTACAGACCCTACCGCGGAGGAATTACCTTCCACATGTATCTGTGCGCCTCAGACGTCCTCGTCGAGCTCGAGCTCGTACTCTTCAAGCTCCAGCAGCTACACTAGCTCGAGTGAGTATTCAAGCTCAAGTTCGAGCTATTCCTCGCTGGTGACCTCGAGCGTGGAGTCAAGCACGACCTCCAGCTCCGCGTCTAGCTACGCGTCTAGCTCCGCGTCTAGTTCGGCCAGTCCTTCGAGATCCTCGAGCCAGTCGAGCTCATCGAGCTCATCGAGCTCGTCCAGCTTCTCTAGCTCCGCGTTTGTGGGCTCGAGCTCCTCGTCCTCGGCCGCTTCGTCGTCTACCTCCTCGTCGGCGTCTAGCTCGCAAATCTCCTCCAGCGCTCCAGGCTTTTCCAGCTCGGAGGAGTCTTGCAGCTCTTCGGCTTCGTCACTGGAGGGTTTGTCTTCGAGCACATCCAGCGCCTCGAGTGTCTCATCTTCTGTGGCAAGCTCTTCCTCCAGCACGGACGTCATCTCTTCCACGTCATCCAATGCGGAAAGTTCATCATCCTCGTTGGCCTCTTCCTCCTCTGCAAGTGAGTCTGGAAGCTCTGCTCCATCGTTGGCCTCTTCATCATTGGCTTCGTCGTCGTTGGCTGCTTCCTCGTTGGCTTCGTCCTCGTTGGCTGCTTCCTCCTCTGCAAGTGAGTCTGGAAGCTCTGCTTCATCGGTGGCCTCTTCGTCATTGGCCTCTTCATCGTTGGCTGCTTCTTCTTCTGCAAGTGAGTCTGGAAGCTCTACTTCATCGGTGGCCTCTTCATCGTTGGCTGCTTCCTCTTCTGCAAGTGAGTCTGGAAGCTCTGCTTCATCGGTGGGCTCTTCGTCATTGGTCGCTTCATCGTTAGCTGCTTCTTCTTCTGCAAGTGAGTCTGGAAGCTCTGCTTCATCGTTGGCCTCTTCATCATTGGCCTCGTCCTCGTTGGCTTCGTCCTCGTTGGCTGCTTCCTCCTCTGCAAGTGAGTCTGGAAGCTCTGCTTCATCGGTGGATTCGTCCTCGTTGGCTGCTTCGTCGTTGGCTTCATCCTCGTTGGCTGCTTCGTCGTTGGCTTCGTCCTCGTTGGCTTCGTCCTCGTTGGCTTCATCCTCGTTGGCTTCGTCGTCGTTGGCTTCGTCGTCGTTGACCTCATCGTCGTTGACCTCGTCCTCGTTGGCTTCTTCCTCTTCTGCAAGTGAGTCTGGAAGCTCTGCTTCATCGGTGGCCTCTTCATCATTGGCTTCTTCGTCGTTGGCTTCGTCCTCTTCTGCAAGTGAGTCTGGAAGCTCTGCTTCATCTGGAAGCTCTGCTTCATCGGTGGCCTCTTCATCATTGGCTTCTTCGTCGTTGGCTTCGTCCTCTTCTGCAAGTGAGTCTGGAAGCTCTGCTTCATCGGTGGCTTCGTCCTCGTTGGCTGCTTCGTCGTTGGCTTCATCCTCGTTGGCTGCTTCCTCGTTGGCTTCATCCTCGTTGGCTGCTTCATCGGTGGCTTCGTCGTCGTTGGCTTCGTCCTCGTTGGCTTCGTCGTCGTTGGCTGCTTCCTCCTCTGCAAGTGAGTCTGGAAGCTCTGCTTCATCGGTGGCCTCTTCGTCATTGGCCTCTTCATCGTTGGCTGCTTCTTCTTCTGCAAGTGAGTCTGGAAGCTCTGCTTCATCGGTGGCCTCTTCATCGTTGGCTGCTTCCTCTTCTGCCAGTGAGTCT